>OX371294.1:9032016-10325023 GCA_947310995.1 Yponomeuta cagnagella | reverse complement strand
TAGGCCAATAGGACTCATCAATGTCTTTGGGAAGCTCCTGGAGCGCCTCATTACAAATCGGCTCACCTATCATCTCAACTTAAATAACTGCAGCTCTAAGAAGCAATATGGCTTCAAAAGCCAGACCTCCGCTGTCCACGCCATCGCTAACGCACTTCAGGCAATCAACGCCGCTAAATCCCGGGGAGAACAGGTTATCGCCGTCTCCCTGGATATTAAAGCGGCATTTGACAGAGCCTGGTGGCCCGCTATTTTTATGCGCCTTCGCGAAGCCAATTGCCCTCAAAATTTATATCGCCTACTTCTGAGCTATGTGAAGGACCGAGAAGTCTTCATCCGGTTTGCGGATTGCGAGGTCAGCAAATCCATGTCTCGCGGTTGCATTCAGGGCTCCGTCCTTGGTCCCATGCTCTGGAATCTTATCCTTGATGAGCTCCTCGGGGCACCATTGCCGGTTGGGTGCAGCCTGCAGGCCTATGCAGACGACGTCCTCCTCATAGCTCACCACAAGTCACACGCTCAGCTAGAGGTTATCGTATGCGAAGCACTGGAGGAAATCTTCAGCTGGGGCGAGAGCGTCAAGCTTGAGTTCGGCCCCTCCAAAACCCAGATCATCGCCTTTACCGAGAAAGCCACTAAATGTCACATCCGCGTCAATTCACAATCCCTTACCTTCGTCAATCACATCCGTTACCTAGGAATCACCATAGATCGTAAACTTCGCTTTATCCAACACGTCAATCACACAATAGAGAAATGCAAGAAGCTCTTCCATAAACTTTCCCTTTTCGTTCGTCCCACCTGGGGCGTCCACTCTGAAAACATAAAAACCATCTATCTGCAGGTTATTGAACCAATAGTTTGTTACGGTGCCGGAATCTGGTCCGGCGCTTTAAGGTATAAATGTGTCTCCAAAAAGCTTCTCCAGCTGCAACGCATTTTCGGCATAAAAATAATCCGAGGCTTCCGCACCGTCAGTACGGCTGCCTCAATCTCGCTTGCCCAACTGACCCCACTACCAGCCAGGGTCGCAGCCGTCGCTGACGTTGAGCGTACCAAACTTACTGGAAAATCCTCGTTCGTTCCTGAAGACATCCCTATCGAGCGCCTCTGTTCGCCGTCGGAACTCCTACACCCTTCTGCGCGAGTATGCGTCGAGTATCAGGAAATTTCCTCCGCATCTGACTTCGCGCAGAACACCGCTAACAACACCTGGAAAATCTATACCGACGGCAGCAAGCACGACGACGGAGTTGGTGCCGCATTCGCTACTTATACACCGTCTGGGGAGCGGGCTGCGGTCGTGAAGTTAAAACTTCACGACTGCTGCTCTGTTTTCCAGGCGGAAATGCTCGCACTCCAAAAAGCATGCGAGCATATCTTCAAAAATCTTCTCTCACCCTGTCTCGTCCTCTCGGATAGCATGTCCGGGTTGACTGAACTCAGGAATCCTAATAGTAACAACCCCTTCGCTGTGCGAATACACCGCCTCATTTATCAGGCCCGCGCATCTGGGCTCACCATCGATTTTGCGTGGATTAAGGCCCACGTCGGCTTCGCTGGAAACGAGGCGGCTGACGCTGCAGCGAAGGAGGCCGCATCGCTGCATCGGACCCCGGACTATCTTGCTGTTCCAATCAGCTACATAAAATACAGAAACAAAGTAAAAGCCGCAGAGGCTGCCACAGCCCTGTATGCTGACCCTGGCTCTTGCGCTTACACCCGGACTCTCCTACCCACCCATGAGGAACTGACTAACTATTTAGATGTCGTCAGACCAAACTTTGTTGTTACTCAGTTCCTCACTAACCATGCCTACCATAAGGCATACCTTAACCGGTTCCATATCGTCGCAGATGACAGATGTCCCTGCGACGATCAAACTGCTCAAACCTGGGACCACCTATTAACATCTTGCCCTAGATTTGCCACTAAAAGATTCTCCCACACAATAACATCACAAATAAACAACGTCCATCCATTCAACCTATCTCAAATCATCAGTAAAGAAACAACTCTCAACTCCTTCCATAACTTCATCACATACATAGTCCAAAATCTAAAACATTTCAACAATACATGTCGCAACACTCCCTAATAATTCTCCCAATTTAAACACTCAGTGTGCTCGCGGTGTAACCCATTAGCACTGCGAGCACAAATGAAGCTTCAATTTGATATATAAAAAAAAAAACCTAACCTAACCTAACCTAACCTAACCTAACCTAACCTAACCTAACCTAACCTAACCTAACCTAACCTAACCTAACCTAACCTAACCTAACCTAACCTAACCTAACCTAACCTAACCTAACCTAACCTAACCTAACCTAACCTAACCTAACCTAACCTAACCTAACCTAACCTAACCTAACCTAACCTAACCTAACCTAACCTAACCTAACCTAACCTAACCTAACCTAACCTAACCTAACCTAACCTAACCTAACCTAACCTAACCTAACCTAACCTAACCTAACCTAACCTAACCTAACCTAACCTAACCTAACCTAACCTAACCTAACCTAACCTAACCTAACCTAACCTAACCTAACCTAACCTAACCTAACCTAACCTAACCTAACCTAACCTAACCTAACCTAACCTAACCTAACCTAACCTAACCTAACCTAACCTAACCTAACCTAACCTAACCTAACCTAACCTAACCTAACCTAACCTAACCTAACCTAACCTAACCTAACCTAACCTAACCTAACCTAACCTAACCTAACCTAACCTAACCTAACCTAACCTAACCTAACCTAACCTAACCTAACCTAACCTAACCTAACCTAACCTAACCTAACCTAACCTAACCTAACCTAACCTAACCTAACCTAACCTAACCTAACCTAACCTAACCTAACCTAACCTAACCTAACCTAACCTAACCTAACCTAACCTAACCTAACCTAACCTAACCTAACCTAACCTAACCTAACCTAACCTAACCTAACCTAACCTAACCTAACCTAACCTAACCTAACCTAACCTAACCTAACCTAACCTAACCTAACCTAACCTAACCTAACCTAACCTAACCTAACCTAACCTAACCTAACCTAACCTAACCTAACCTAACCTAACCTAACCTAACCTAACCTAACCTAACCTAACCTAACCTAACCTAACCTAACCTAACCTAACCTAACCTAACCTAACCTAACCTAACCTAACCTAACCTAACCTAACCTAACCTAACCTAACCTAACCTTTAACACCAAAAAGGCCCCATCCGAGGGGACCGGGTCCGCGGAGCCCATTTCCGCCAACGCCGCGCCGCGCCCCGTATCGCCCCCGGACACAAGGGTTGATCCGGGGGTTGAGGCAGTCGCCCCTGGCGGCGTCTCACCGGCCCCTCTTTCGCCGCAGACCGGGAGGCCGTCCTTGGGAGGGTCGGTGACTGGCGCACTGGCCAATCTCCCAAGGATGGCCAACGACGTCATGTTGGCGGCGAAGGAGAGGCTAGAGTCTTCGGGCAACTTGAAGCGGGAGACCCGCGAGTTTGTCGTGGGCTCGCTCAGCGACTTGTACCAAATGGTACTGCGGCTGAGCGAGTCCAGGCAAACTCTGTGCCTGAAGATGGAGGCCGCCAGGGCGAGTTTCGCCGAGGACGCGGCCCGGCGGGAGGAGGCCCACGCCGCCAGCCTGGAAAGGCTGGCCGCGGGGTCGGTGCTGCCCGCAATAGCTAGGGACTTAGTGGACATCAAAAAGGATGTCCAGGCGGCACGGGACCTGATTTCGTTCGACGTGATCGGGGAGCTGCGGGACAAGGAGGCCGCACCGACTCCGGCGGCGCTTCAGTCCCTCACCAAGGGGATTGAGGCGCTGGCGGAGCGGTGCGAGGGTATTAAAACCGAATTCGGCGGTTTGGCGGGGGGTGTTAACACGAAACCGGATGCGGAGTGGGCGGAGGAGGTGAGGGGGGAGTTCCGTGGGCTTCGCGAGCGGCTCGACAGGCAGCAGCCTGCGCCGCTCGCGGGGCCCGCTCTCGCCCCCTCGGTTGGCCCTCCCCGCCCCAACAACTGCCCCGCCACCGCCGCTGTCCCGCGGCTGCCACAGCGAGATCGGGTCCCTTTCCGATCCTACGCTCAGGTGGCTTCCTCGCCGCGCCACTCCGTGGTGGTGACGTCGACCGACCCCAGTAAGACCGCGGAGGCTACCATTGCCGATATAAAGGGGAAGGTCGACGTCATCGCCCTTGGGATCGGGGTCAGCGCGGTGAGGAAGCTGAGAAATAGTAAAGTGCTGCTCTCCTGCGACACCGACGAGGGCAGAGAGGTGTTCAAAAAGAAGCTGTCGGGGGCCGGTGGCCTCTTTACAGTCACCGAGCCCGCCGACAAGCGACCCCAAATTCGCCTCGTCGGTGTCGCGAGAGACGTCCCCGACGAACAGGTGATGGCCGCCATCGGGTCCCAGAACAGGGACTTGATGGCGGGCGTCGCCTTTACCGGGGACGATGCCCGAGTCCTTAGGCGCACCAACGGTAGGAATGGTGCGCATTGCAACGTTGTCTTAGAGGTGACCCCCGAGATCTGGCGGCGCATGGAGGGGGCGAGGATCAGGCTGGGGTACCAGGTTGTGCTGGCGGTGGACCAGTCCCCATTGGTGCAGTGCTACCGCTGCATGGGCTACGGGCATACGGCACGCGTTTGTCGTGCCGATGCCAGGTGTGGCCGGTGCAGCGGGGAGCACCAAACCAGGGACTGTCCCCCGTCTGCGCGAGCTGGAGACCCGCGCTGCTGCCACTGCACCAAGGTGTCAGGGGCAGACTCCTCGCACCCAGCATACGCCGCGGATTGCCCCGAGCGAATTCGCTGGGACAGCATAGCGCGGCAGGCCATTAAATACTGCTGATGCGGGCACCTTGGCACCCTTACAGTCTCAGGGTGCACCGGGTGCTGGGGTGGCCGACAGTGGCCGGGACCCCGCGGGGCGGCCTCCGGGGGCGCGGCGGGGCGCGATCCGGTTGATGCAAATCAACATTGGTCGTTGCCGCGCCGCGTTCCACGAGGCGGTCCAGGTGGCCATCGAGGGTGCCTACTCGGCCATACTGATCCAGGAACCTTATACTGGATCGGTGGGCCGAGTGGACACCCGGTATACTTGTATACAAAAGGTGGCCACCAGGGACAAACCGGTCAAGTCGGCCATCCTAGTACTCGACCCGGCCCTCTCTGTCGTCCAGGACGCCACCACAATCACGGAAAACGTCGTGGCGGTGGTGGTGGAGTGGAATCGGCAGAAGATCGGCCTGGTCTCGGTGTACCTTGAGGGAGACCGTGACCTTAGCCCCTACCTTCGCGACATCCAGGCCTTCATGGACCGCATGGGCACCAGCGCGGTCCTTCTCGGCGGGGATATTAACGCCAAAAGCCTTTGGTGGGGCTGCGAGCGCGAGGACCAGAGAGGAACCCTGTTCTCCGAGTTCGCAGCCCAGGTGGATCTGCAGGTTCTCAACGAGGGAGGAGCGCCGACGTTTTACATCTGGCGGGGGGATAGGCTTTTTACAAGCATCGTCGATGTAACCCTCGCCACGTCGGCGCTCTTCCATCGAGTGAGGGGCTGGATGGTCCGTCCGGATCTCATCCCCTCCGCTCCCGATCATCGGGCGATAACGTTCGAGGTGGGGGTGGGACCCGAGACGGAGCCGGACAGAGCCTGCGGATCCACCAGGCGTTACCACGCCGGGAAGGCCGACTGGGATACTTTTCGGGCCTCGTTCGTCGACCGTCTGGGAGACTGGACGGTCGAGGAAATCGAGGCTATCGAGACGCCCGGCGGTCTTGAGGAGGCCATTGGTAGGTACACCGCGGCGATTCACGGCGCGTGCGAGGATTCGATCCCTCTTCTGGCTCCACCAAAGGCACCCAAACGGGTGGTTTGGTGGAGCCATGAGTTGCAGCTCAAGAAGCGTCAACTCATTACGATGAGGGGTCGAATCCGGCACGCGAGTAGCCGCCGAAGGGACGGGGTGGTCGCGGAGTATTTGGTGGCCAAGGAGGACTACAAGGCCGCCATTGAGGCGGCCAAGACCGCCAGCTGGGTGGAATTCTGCACTAAGCAGCAGCATGAGAGCGTGTGGGACGGCATCTATAGGGTGCTAAGATGCGCCGCTCGTAGGAGGGAAGATACCCTCCTCAGCGGCGCGGATGGACGCGCCCTGGATGCCGTCGGTTCCACCGCTCTCATAGCGGATACATTCTTCCCAGCTGACGATCTTCAGTCCGAGTCGGATACTCATGCCCGTGTCAGGCAGGCAGTCGCCCGCATGGAGGATGAAGCCAGTTCCAAGCCGCGGGAGTTTATTCCCTTCTCCCAGCACGAGCTCTCGGGCGTCTTGAAGGGCATCCACCCTAAAAAGGCGCCCGGGGGGGACGGCCTCACGGCCGACATCTGCAGTGCGGCCATCAGGGCGAGAAATGATGTATTTGTCGCCCTGATGAACGCCTGCCTTTCTCTGGGACACTTCCCTAAGGACTGGAAGGCTGCGGTAGTCAAAATCCTGCCTAAGCCCAGCAGAGATGACTACTCGCAGCCGAAATCATACAGGCCAATCGGGCTCCTGTCAGTCCTGGGGAAGATCCTGGAGAAGATGATGGCCGGGAGGCTTCTCTGGCAGCTCGGGGTGGGCGGAGGACTGAGCCTGCGCCAATATGGCTTTATGCCGCAGCGCAGCACCGAGGACGCTTTGTATGATGCTGTACAGCTCATAAGAGATCACGTCGGGCAAAAACGCATTGTCGGAGTCGTCTCCCTCGATATCGAGGGGGCTTTCGACAATGCGTGGTGGCCTGGAATAAAACACCAGATCCTGGCCACTGGATGCGACCAGTCTGTCTACCAACTTCTGTGCAGCTACCTGAGCGAAAGACAGGTCACAGTCAGGTACGCGGGGGCACAAGTAGACAGACCTACTTCGAAAGGTTGCATCCAAGGCTCGACGTGCGGTCCCTTGCTGTGGAACCTGTTACTCGACCCTTTGCTCCGGCGCGGTGGGGACCTTCGGGCTCACCTGCAGGCGTTCGCGGACGATATTTTGATTATCGCCGCGGCGCAGACTGTGGGTGAGCTCGAGGACATCCTCAATGCCGCGCTGGACGCCGTGTCCGAGTGGGGAGAGGGGGCTAAGATGAGGTTCGCCGCTCGGAAGACCCAAGCCATGGTGGTCACCAGGAAGCGCGATGTTAACCCACCCAAGCTGAAGCTTGGGGGGGAGGACATCGCGTTCTCGGACGAGATCACCGTGTTGGGTCTGACGATCGACAAGAACCTCAATTTTCTCAGCCACCTCAACAGGGTCTGCGGCAAAGCTATGGCTAGGTTCCAGATGGTGTCTAGGGCGGCCAGGGCGACATGGGGCTTAAATGCCGATATCGTCCGGCTGCTCTACACTACCGTCATCGAACCTACCATCCTCTATGCGGCTAACGTCTGGGCGCCTGTCGCGCAGCGAGTGGGGGTCAGGGCCTTACTCGACAGGGTGACCAGGGCCTTCGCGATCCGCATCGCCAAGGCCCATCGCACCACCTCCTACACTGCCGCCGTTCTCTTGGCGAGGATCCTCCCCCTCGACCTTAGGGCCGAGGAGGCCCTTCGGCTTTATGAGTTGAAGAGGGGGAGGCCCTTCGCCCCGCTGCCGGGCCGGGAGGTCGAGCGCCGCTGCAGCCCGTTCGCGCTGGCACACCCCGCTCTACGGACTCCGGTTGAGTTCGAGGAGGTGGCCAGCGTGGAGGAGCTCGGTAAGGTGCCCGACGATTGGGCCCAGGCCTACACGGACGGCAGCAAGATCGAGGGCAAGGTGGGGGGTGCGGTCACTCTGTGGAGGGACGGCGTTGAGGTCCGCACCAGGGGTTTCAGGCTGGAGGGATTCGCCTCCGTCTTCCAAGCGGAGATGGTGGCGATCTCCAAGGCTCTCGACCTCGTGGCCGGGGGTCCCGGTCCCATCAGGGCGAGCGTCCTGAGCGACTCCAGATCTGCTCTGGAGTTGCTCAGGAACCCCTCGCCCACACACCAGCTGGCCGTGAAAATTCACGGTCAGCTGGGGGACATACAGGATAACGGGGGCCTGATCCGGTTTTTCTGGATCAAGGCCCACGTCGGGATCCCCGGCAACGAGCGCGCTGACGAGTTGGCCAAGAGGGCGGCGTTGTCTCGCAAGGACGCGGCAGCCTACGACCTGTATCCCGTCTCACATGCAAAACTGCAGGTGAGACGGGAGACAGTGGCAAAGTGGCAGGCCCGCTACAGCGAGTCTGCCACAGGCCGCGTCACCTCGCTGTTCTTCCCGGACGTCGCATCGGCCCATAAAGTCCTTGGCAAATTCACGATGTGCAATGCCAAGGCGCAGCTCCTGACGGGGCACGGCGGCTTTCGAGCGTACCTCCACAGGTTCAAGCTCGCGGGGAGTCCGTCCTGCATTTGTGATGACGTGACTCCCGAAACGCTTGAGCACCTGCTGGAGGAGTGCCCCCGTTTCGGAGCTGCTCGGGCCGATTGCGAGATACTCCTGGGAGCAGCGGTGAGGTGCGAGGCATTCGCCGCCTTTATGGCCGACTCCAAAAGTCGAGAGGTCTTCCTGCCCTTCGCCCTGGGGGTGACGCGCGCGGCCTCTAAAGCAAACGGGGGCCGGGATTAAAAATGGTCCAACTGTTCTGTCTTTTATTTTTTACTTTGTATTAACTTATTGTACACTTAGATATTTTTAAATTTACATTATATACATTTTATGCTTATGATTTTATGTTAGCCCCGGCGCCTTGCTTGTCACTACTCTTAGGAATAGTCAGAGACAAGGCGTCGGGGCACGTAGTTTTTATTTTAATTAAAATTGTAAGTTAATAATAAAAAAAAAAAAAAAAAAAAAAAAAAAAAAAAAAAAAAAAAAAAAAAAAAAAAAAAAAAAGAAATAAAAATAAAAAAAACAGTAAAGAATAAAGAGACAAAAAGAAAAAAGAGACACAAAAGAAAAAAGAGAAAGAGGGGATAAGAGAAAGAAAAAGGAAAACTTTTATTAATCTATCATAATTTTAAGACTAAGATATTTTTACTGTATACACTCAATTTTAAATTTTATAATAGGACAAGTATTTTAAATTGTATAGATTTAATATTTTATTAAGGGACTGTTTTAATTTTAACAATAAGACATTTTCTTTTATTGCATTGTATACATTCAATTTTAACTTTTTTATCATAAGACTAATATTTAAAATCGTATAAATTTAATTTTATATTTTATCTAAGGACAATTTTATAAATAATGACTTAAAGGTCGCCACGAGATTAATGGTGGCGGTACCTTCTTAAAATAAAAAAAAAAAAAAAAAAAAAAAAAAAACCTAACCTAACCTAACCTAACCTAACCTAACCTAACCTAACCTAACCTAACCTAACCTAACCTAACCTAACCTAACCTAACCTAACCTAACCTAACCTAACCTAACCTAACCTAACCTAACCTAACCTAACCTAACCTAACCTAACCTAACCTAACCTAACCTAACCTAACCTAACCTGGGGCACGCCCCAAGAGCAGTCGAGTACGTCCCCGTCGTGTGCCCTGGACCCCAACGTGACCACCGTAACGGAGTGGCACGTTGGGTGACCGAACCTCGGACTGCAATTCTTGGCGCAACTGGCGATTTATGCGATCTATGCGATTTATGCGACTACATACGAATAATATGTCTTCTCCTTCCCCCGTGCTTGGAGGAAGTGGGTCTGATGCTGCCCTTGTCAGGGCGGCTTCGGACGGGCCTGATGCTGCCCCTGTTGGGGCGGCTTCGGGTGGGTCTGGGGCTGCCCTTGTCAGGGCGGCTCCGGACGGGTCTGGGGCTGCCCTTGTCAGGGCGGCTCCGGACGGGCCTGATGCTGCCCTTGTCAGGGCGGCGTCGGGCGGGTCTGGGGCTGCCCTTGTCAGGGCGGCCTCGGGCGAGTCTGGGGCTGCCCTTGTCAGGGCGGCTCCGGACGGGCCTGATGCTGCCCTTGTCAGGGCGGCGTCGGGCGGGTCTGGGGCTGCCCTTGTCAGGGCGGCCTCAGGCGGGTCTGGTGCCACCCCTCGCGGGGCGACATCGGACGGTGGGTCCGGCTCTGCCCTTCAGGCTAAGTCGGACGGTGTTTTTGTGAGACCCGGAGGCCCATCTCCGGTCCTCAGAGAGGTGTCGGTGCTTCTGCCGCGCATCGACTTGGAGAGGGTTGCCCGTGAGCTGTCAGAATCCGACGACAGCACTGGCACCCTCATGGAGGTGAGCTCGCGCTCCCCCACACCATCACCCAGCCGGTTCTGGCGCAAGCGCCTCGCCGAGTCTGACGCTGAGAGCGAGGGCTCGGCGGGGCGGTGCGGGAGACCGGCCACCAATAAACGTGTTCGCGGCCGTCCCCCGACGACAGGCCAGTACGTCGGCCTCGCCAAGGCGAAGGCCGACCTTAAAAAGGCGGAAGAACGGGAGCTGGAGCTCCAGGCCGAGGAGGAGATGGCCGAGGAGCTCCGGCGACATGAGGAGGGGAGAGCCTCGTTCAGGCGGGACTCTGCCCTCCGCTCACCGCCACCAGTGGTGACCCCGGTGCCGTCGTTGGCTGCTCACGACCTTCGGGCTGAGCAGCTGACCAGCTCGATAGAGGCGGCGGTCGAGACCATTAAGACGATTGCCCAGAAGTCATCCAGGCTGAAGGGCCAATTCGTCCAGGGTCTCAGGGCTGCCGCCAGCTCCATTTTGGAGAACGCGCGGGAGCTCAAAGCTCGCACCGAGTCGGACGAAGTCGTCCGACTCCAAGGCGAGCTGAGAGCTCTGCGGGCGGAAATGGAGGGGCTAAAGAAGCTGCAGGCGAGCGCCGCACCAGCCATGACGAGGGATGAAATCCTCTTCATGGTGGACGCTCGCCTGGACGGGATTGCGGACCGCCTCCTGCCGGAGCCGCGATTGCGTCCGCCGCTGGCGGCCGACGCACGCGGCGCCGCCGTCCGCCCCCCCTCCGGCCCCTCCGTCCGCGCCGCCGACCCTGCCGTCCGCCGCGCCGGCCCTTCCGTCCGCGCTGCCGACCCTGCCGTCCGCCCGGCCAGCCCCCCCGCTGTGGCCGCCACGGCCGTCGTTCGCCCGAGCGGGCCTCCTCCTGTCCGCTCCCCGACCGCTCGTCCCGCCGTGGCCCCTCCTGTCTCCGGCTCCGCCGCGCCCCCGGCCGACGCCGGCGGGGCGGGAAGGAGGCGAGGGAGGAGGAGCGCTGCAGCGGCAGAGGCACAGGCCTCCCGGCAGGGGTGCCCCCCGACCTCCTCCTCCCCCTCCTCTCCGCCTCAACAAACGGAGGCGTGGAGTGTGGTGGCTGGCCGTCCTAAAAGGACACCAGCCCCACTAAAGGTGACGCCGGCCCCCTCCCAGGCCGCCCGTGGGAAAAAGAAGAAGAGCGCGAAGAAGCTCCGCGCCCCCCGCACCGCTGCAGTGGTCCTCACTCTGCAGAGTGAGGCGGTGGAGAGGGGTGCGACATACGCGGCCGTCCTCACCGAGGCCGAAAGGTCAATAGACCTAAAGGGCCTCGGGATTGACGGCCTGCGATTCCGCACGGCGGCCACGGGCGGCAAGGTCCTGGAGGTGGCTGGCCCCGAAAGGGGCCGCAAGGCCGACGCACTCGCCGAGAGGCTGAGAGAGGCCCTCGGAGACGGGGTACGCGTCGCCAGGCCCGAAAGGTGCGTGGAGTTGCGCATCACCGGCCTGAGCGACGCGGTCACGCCTGAAAGGGTGGCGGCGATGGTGGCGGAGGTTGGAGACTGCGCCGCCACCAACGTAAAGGTGGGGGCGGTCTTCCGGCCACCTGGGCGCGAGGGCGCCGTATGGGTAAAGTGTCCCATCGCGGCTGCACGGAGGGTGACGGATGGCCGTCGCCTCACCGTGGGGTGGACTCAGGTCCGAGCCACCCTCCTCGCGCCCAGGCCGCAGCGGTGCTTCCGCTGCCTCGAGCCGGGACATGTGGGGGCAAAGTGCGCGTGCACTGCGGATCGCAGCGGACTGTGCTTCCGCTGCGGCCAGGCTGGCCACAAGTCCGCGGTGTGCGCGGCTGAGCCCCACTGCCCGGCGTGCGCGGCGAAGGGGGTGGCGGCTGCCCACCGCCTGGGCGCGAAGGGTTGCCTGGCTGGACCCCAGAAGGGGGGCGGCCGAGGCAGTGGACGGAAGGCGGGTGGCGGCAATGGGCCGCCACCGCCTGTGGCACCGCAAGTGCCAGTGCTGGAGGAGATGGACACCGCCCAAGTGTAGATGGCCAACACCAGAATACTGCAGGCCAACGCCAACCACTGTGCAGCGGCTCAGGACCTATTGCTCCAGACCGCAGCGCAGTGGCAGGCGACACTGGCCGTTGTCGCTGAGCCGTACTGCGTTCGCGCCCGGGACGACTGGGCCGGCGATCGCGACGGTTCGGTGGCAATTGTCTCCCAGTGCGGCGCTCTGTGTCACAACAGAGTGCTCAGAGGACACGGCTGTGTCCTCGTCGTGCTGGGAGACATTGCAGTGTGTGGGGTGTACTTTTCACCCAACAGAAGCCTCGCCGACTTCGAGCAATGGCTCGTGGAAGTCGGGGCAATGTTGGCTGATGTACACCCCACCCCCGTGGTCGTTGCCGGGGATTTCAACGCCAAATCCAGGGCGTGGGGAAATCCGGCAACTGACCCACGGGGAGAGGTGTTGGAGGAGTGGGCGGTGTCCACTGGGCTGGTGCTGCTCAACCGGGGGGCGGTGCAGACATGCGTGCGGTCCCAGGGCGGATCCATAGTGGATCTGTCCTTCGCTAGTCCCGCTCTGGCAAACCGCGCGCATGGCTGGAGAGTCGCCGAGGGGGTCGAGACCTTGTCGGACCACAGGTACGTGTGGTTCGGCATCGCTGCGGCCCCCACCGGTGCTCCGGCAGACCTGAGCCGTCCCCTGGTGGGGGAGGGTCCGCGATGGCGGCTCGCCACCCTGGACAGGGACGTGGCCAGGGAGGCGGCCATCGTGGAGCGATGGGTCGCTGGGTCAAGCGACGAGGCTCCGGACGTGGACGCGAGGGCGGACCGCCTGGCGGGGGCGCTGACTCGCGTCTGCGACGCCGCGATGCGGCGGAGAGGTCCTGCACCCCCGCGAGGGCGGGTGTACTGGTGGCAACCCCACCTTGCAACGCTGCGTACTGCGTGTCACGCAGCCCAGCGCACGTACACCCGCTACCGCAGGAGGCGGGGCAGAGACCTCGCCCAGGAGGAGGAGCACCTCGTCGCTTACCGAGCGGCCCGAGCGGCGCTCGGTGCGGGGATCAGGGCTGCCAAGGAGGCGGCCTGGGTCGAGTGGCTGGAGAGCCTCGACCGGGACCCGTGGGGGCGTCCGTATAAGGTGGTATGCGAAAAGCTGAAGCCTTGGGCGCCCCCCCTCACCCGGTCACTCGAGCCGGCCTTCGCCGACTTGGTAGTCCGCACCCTGTTCCCCGTACAGGAGGAGGAGTGGTCGCCACCACGAATGGCGGCGTTGCCGGCGCCGGTGGGGGACGGGGATGTCCCGCCCGTGTCCGAAGCCGAGTTAGGGGTAGCGGTTCTTAAGATGAAACTTAGGAACCGCGCCCCGGGTCCGGACGGCGTCCCTGGGCGGGTCATCGCCGCCGTGATGCCGGCGTTCGAGGAGGAGACGCTGTCTCTGATGACGGAGTCGTTGGCGTCGGGAAGGGTCCCGCGACGGTGGAAGGAGGGCCGGCTCGTGCTGCTCCGGAAGCACGGGCGGCCGATGGAGTCGCCATCGGCCTACCGGCCCATCGTCTTGCTGGACGAGACGTGCAAGCTCTTTGAGCGGGTGCTCGCTGCGCGTCTCGTCCGCCACCTGGAGGGGGCGGGGCCCAACCTCAGCGACGGCCAATTTGGTTTCCGTCGCGGGAGGTCGACGTTGGACGCCATCTCCCGTCTCAGAGACAGCGTCGTCAGAGTGACGGGCCGGGGGGAGGTGTTGTTGGCTGTCTCGTTGGACATCTCCAACGCCTTCAACACCCTCCCCTGGCAGGCGATAATGGAGGCACTGGGGTACCACAACGTCCCGTGGTACCTCAGGCGAGTCCTTGCGGACTACTTCGTTGACCGGGCCGTGTGTTACCCGTCCCGGTCGGAGGTGGTCCGCAGGGACATGTCTCGCGGTGTTCCACAGGGGTCAGTCCTCGGGCCACTCCTGTGGAACATCGGGTACGACTGGGTCCTGCGCGGTACAACCCTTCGTGGAGTCGGCGTACTCTGTTACGCCGACGACACCCTGGTCACCGCGCAAGGACCCACATTTCGGGACGCGAAGGTCCTCGCTACAGCGGGAGTAGCGCAGGTCGTGCACCGCATCAGGGCACTCGGGCTCACGGTCGCTTTGGAGAAGTCCGAGGCCATTTACTTTCATGGGCCTCGGACGCGACCTCCTCGGGACTCCCAAATCACCGTCGGTGGCGCCTCCATCGATGTCGGGGAGACCATGAAGTACCTGGGATTGGTCCTCGACAGTCGATGGAGTTTCCGCGAGCACTTCCGGCAGCTGGCGCCAAAGTTGGTGTCGTATGCCGGGAGGCTCGCGAAGTTGCTGCCTAACCGCGGTGGTCCCGGGAGCGCTTGTCGCCGCCTCTACGACGGTGTGGTGCGCTCCAAGGCTTTGTACGGAGCGCCCATATGGGCGAAAGCCGCCCTCTGCGCTAGCAACACCGCCCTGTTGCGTCGCCCGCAACGGGTAATAGCGCAGAGGGCTGCAAGAGCGTACCACACCGTCTCTTACGAGGCGGCGTGCCTATTGGCGGCGAGCCTGCCCTGGGACCTCGAGGCGGGAGTCCTCGAGGCGGTGTACGAGCGGAGTGCCCTGATGCGGAGCAATGGAGGGTGGCCCACTCCGGCGGAGATCGTTCGTTGGAGGCAGGAGGCTCGCGACGATCTCTTCCGCGGGTGGGCCATGAGGTTGGAGGACCCCTCTGCGAGTCGAAGACTCGTAGAGGCGGTCCGGCCGGTCCTGCGGCCATGGGTGGAGCGGGCGCACGGGACCCCGACCTATCACCTGACCCAACTCCTCACAGGTCACGGCTGTTTTGCCAAGTACCTGTGGGAGGTGGTAGGGATGGAGTCGGGCCCCGAGTGCCGGTACTGCGCGTCCAATGCGGAGGACACGGCAGAGCACACGCTGGCCGTGTGCTCCGCCTGGAGCGCGCAGCGGACCTCCCTCGTGGCCGTTGTTGGGGCCGACCTGTCGCTGCCGGCCATTATCCCGAAAATGGTCGGCGGCCAAGAGAGTTGGGCCGCCATCGCCGCGTTTGCGGGCGAGGTGATGGCGGCCAAAAGAGAGGAGTTGCGGGAGCGGGAGCGTGCTGGTCTCACGCTCCCGCCCCGCCGTCGTGCGATTAGGGGGCGCCGTCGCGCGGAGTATGCGCGCGCCCCCGACTAGAGCGGCCGTGGGCGGAGGGTCGGGGGACCCGCCGCCCACTTTCACGGCGAGCCGGAAGGCGCCCCCACGTGTTCCGGGGTGCCTTCCAGCAAAACATAGAGTGCCCGCGCGCTCGCTCACGGCCTCCTCTGAATGCAGAGGAGCCCCGTAGGGCGATGCGTCGCGGGCCAGTAGACGCTGTGGCGACACAGCGCAGGGGGGCCCGTCTGGCCCCCCCACTATGAGAGTCCCTCTGGGACATCCTCTCGCCGGGCCACAGTGACTTAACCTCTGGCCTATCCTGTGGCCCGGTAGAGTAGAGGAGGAACACCGCGGGGGTTTAGTGGGTAGTCCAGCCCTCGGGCTGGGAGTCCCACACAAAGGCGCCCTGTTGTCCCCCGACAGCAGGGCGGCGAAGTGCGTAAATGCATTCCCCCGCGTAACCAAAAAAAAAAAAAAAACCTAACCTAACCTAACCTAACCTAACCTAACCTAACCTAACCTAACCTAACCTAACCTAACCTAACCTAACCTAACCTAACCTAACCTAACCTAACCTAACCTAACCTAACCTAACCTAACCTAACCTAACCTAACCTAACCTAACCTAACCTAACCTAACCTAACCTAACCTAACCTAACCTAACCTAACCTAACCTAACCTAACCTAACCTAACCTAACCTAACCTAACCTAACCTAACCTAACCTAACCTAACCTAACCTAACCTAACCTAACCTAACCTAACCTAACCTAACCTAACCTAACCTAACCTAACCTAACCTAACCTAACCTAACCTAACCTAACCTAACCTAACCTAACCTAACCTAACCTAACCTAACCTAACCTAACCTAACCTAACCTAACCTAACCTAACCTAACCTAACCTAACCTAACCTAACCTAACCTAACCTAACCTAACCTAACCTAACCTAACCTAACCTAACCTAACCTAACCTAACCGGAGAGGTAAAAACTACATTTTTAGCTGTTGACGCCGTTTTATCAGAATGCTGAGGTCGCCGCTTGGCTCGACATCCTGTCTGAGGACGAGCGATGATATGGACTCCTCTGGTTCAATGCCCCCGCTTAGATATGGCTCCCAAGACCTTGTCTCCGCTATAATGCCCGCTTTTGCAACGACCGCCCCGGTGCTACAAGCCAATAGGGACTCGGGAGGGGAGATCGGTGCCCTTCTTGGGGTTATCCGGGATGCTGTTGGCCGCTCGGGGAACCTCAAGAAGGAAATCAAGACTGAAATCCTCGCGAGCGTTGAGAAAATCGAGCGGATCGTGACTCTTTCCCCAATACAATCTGCCACCCCTACTAACGCCGAGGAAATCAAGGCGACCATTAGAGAGTGCATCAGGGAGGAAATCAAGGCAATTAAGTTGCCCACGCCGATCATCCAAGCACCTCCGCCGCCTACTGCTGCTGCTACAGGTCAGCCATCATACGCCAAGGTCGCCTCGACTCCCTCGGTGTCGTCGGTCCAACTCCGCCCGCCTCCCTACAAGCCGTCTATCATCGTGTCTGCTAAGCATGCCACTAACAGCTCCGAAACTATCTCTGCATGGCAGAAGAGCATTACCTTCCGTGACACCAATTTTGCCCCCCTCAATGTCAAACCAGTTTCCCACAATAAACTTAGAGTAGAGTTCAACAAACCGGAACACATGCAGGTAACCCTTGACAAGATAAGCCCCTCATCGGAGATTGAAGCAGAACCCTCTAAAAAACTTCAACCAATGATCATGATAAAGGGAGTAAATGGAGATATCACACCTGAGACCCTCACCACCATCCTCCGTACTCAAAATGACTGTGTTAAGAATAACACACCTGAGGACCTCCAGCTGAAGTTCAAGCGCGGAAACAGGAACCCAAAGCTCTACAACGCTGCTTACACCGCCAGCCCTGCTCTCTGGCGGTCCATCATTGATGCTGGTAAGCTCAATGTGGACCACCAGAGGGTCCACGTTGAGAACTACGTCCCGGTTCTGCAGTGTTATCGGTGTCTACAATACGGTCATACAAAGAAATGGTGTAAGGAGACCGCCTCCACTTGCTCCCACTGCTCCTCAACTCAACACGCATATAAGGAATGCCCGGTTAAGGACGACCCCTCCAAACTCTCCTGCTTCAACTGCAATGCCCACCACGAAAAACGAAACGTCTCCGGCAAAGATACTGCCCACAGCGCCACGTCTGTTACGTGCCCCCGATTCATCAGCATGAACAATGCTGTCCGTTCACGCACAGACTATGGGGAGTAATTTCGTACCAGTTCCATCTACCTCCAACCCAAACAACATTAAATTTCTCCAGTGTAACGTGGGCCGTTCTTACGCGTGGCACCATGAATTCATACAGTTTTTTGTCAAGCACGACTATCCAATCGCCCTCATCACCGAGCCCTATACCAATAAAGACAACAATACAGTCCGTAACATCCCAGGCTACGAAGTCTTCCAAGTTTCGAATGGAGCCCGTGTCAAAGCTTGCATAATGGTCAAGGCTGGTCTCGGAGCCGCTCTAGGCCTGACAGAACATTCTACCTCCAACTTAAGCGTTATTCAATTAAACATTAGACAGCGTAAAATAATAATTGCTTCCGTTTACGTTGAGCCAGACTCAGACGAATCAAACACAATTTCAAAGCTTGACCTTCTTCTGCAGAGCCACTATGACACTGACGTCGTTGTTGGAGGTGATTTTAATGGCTGGCATCCTCTATGGGGGTCGCCATCCGCGAGCCGCAGGGGCAACGCTATTGTCAATTTAATCACCTCGAACGGCTTAGTCTTGTGCAACTCGGGTACGATTCCTACATTCGAAACTGTCACACATGGCGTTAGAAGGACCTCAATCATCGACCTCACTATGATATCCGACTCTCTGGTTCCCCTGATTGACGACTGGCAGGTCAAGCTTGACGCATGCCCATCATCGGACCATCGCGCTATTGAGTTTACGCTGCTTTATGACCAGTCAGAGGTCACAAAGGCTAAAAAGAAATCGACATTCCTCTACTCCACCAAAAACGCTAACTGGGAACTTTTCACTGAGAAACTTCAACATAACATCGAACACACCAACCTGTTACAGGCCGACATAGAATCGTTAAATCCGGATAACATAGATAATTTTGTAAAAACCCTAACAAACACTATACAGAAAACCTGCAACAAAGTCCTACCAAGGAAACTTAATAGAGAAAAATACAACCCATGGTGGAGTGAGGAGCTTGAGGAATTAAAGCAGACAGTCATCCGCCTTCATCATCGCATTCAAAGAATGGCGCGCAGTGGCCAACCGCTAGACACCATTCTACAAGAAAGAGCCGAAGCAAAAGCTGCCTATGCGGAAGCCATCAAAAAGGCCTCAACCACAAACTTCCGCGAGTTCTGCTCTCTTCAGCACAAGGAGAACGTATGGTCGCTTACAAATAGACTCCTTAGCAGTGCACCTCCACCCAAACCATCGACTACATTGACCTTCGACGGTGTACATAGTACTGACAGTGTAGACACAGCAGAACGCCTTCTCCAAAAATTTTTCAACGACGACACACCTGACATCACAGAATCCCATAGAATAACCAGAGAGCTTAGTAAACTTACCCCTGACACCCCGGACGACACACCATTTGTAGCGACAGAAATAATATCCTGTGCTCAGAGTATGAACCCAAATAAGGCACCCGGACCAGACCATCTTACCGCGGACATTATCTCACAGTTTTGCTCCACCTACTCGGAACTCATTACCCGACTCATAAATCGTTGCTTAGTTTTGGCATTCTTTCCGACTTGC
The DNA here is from genome assembly GCA_947310995.1 of Yponomeuta cagnagella. Taxonomy (NCBI): domain Eukaryota; kingdom Metazoa; phylum Arthropoda; class Insecta; order Lepidoptera; family Yponomeutidae; genus Yponomeuta; species Yponomeuta cagnagella. The sequence continues at coordinate 10,305,821 of OX371294.1, read as the reverse complement.
TGGAAAATGGCTCAGGCAATAACGGTCCCCAAGCCAAACAAGGATTCCTACACGGATGCGTCAGCCTACCGACCTATTGGACTAATCAGTGTGTTCGGGAAACTAATGGAGAAACTGGTCACTAGGAGATTAACCCACCACTTAAACGTTACCGGACACCATAATCCCAATCAGTACGGCTTCAAAGCACAGACTTCTACAGTTGACGCCCTGAACCACGCAGTATCGACCATAAAAGCCGCCCGTGATGACAGGAAGCTTGTAGCTGCAGTGTCTTTGGACATCAAAGGGGCGTTTGATAACGCATGGTGGCCAAAACTCCTTCAGCGACTCCAGGCTGTGAACTGCCCCAAAAATCTGTACTGCCTCATCCGAAACTATCTGGAAAATAGACAGGTCACTTTAAACTATGGAGACGCAACCTCATCTAAAATTACGACCCGAGGATGTGTCCAGGGCTCAGTCTGCGGACCGAGCTTATGGAACATCATTCTCGACGAACTCTTCGAGGCGGATCTTCCACCCAGCTGCCGACTGCAGGCATACGCGGATGACGTCCTCCTCGTGTGCACTGCAGATACTATACCAGAGCTGGAGAGTGTTGCGAATAGCGCCCTAGAAACTATAACATCCTGGGGGGAGGACGCTAAGCTGGCGTTTGGACCTTCCAAAACGCAGCTCATCGGATTTACCCCAAGTGCACGCAAAGCTAAAATCATTCACCGCGGTCAACTTTTAACATTCGTACCTGAAATTAAACTCCTCGGCTTAATACTGGATCAAAATCTAACTTTTGTTAAACATGCAGAATACGTCACCTGTAAAGCACTCAAGATCTACCGGACCCTTTGCAAATTCGTGCGCCCCACTTGGGGCGTTCACAGTGAAAACATCTCCACCATTTACAATCAAGTTATACAGCCAATAGTTACTTACGCAGCTGGCATATGGGGTGATGCTGTAAAGTTCAAAAAAGTGTGTAATAAACTGCTTTCCCTACAACGTGGCTTTGCTATTAAAACAATAAAAGGCTTTCGTACCATCTCCACTAACGCAGCAATTGCTCTGGCTCAAGTCACGCCCTTGGATCTGAAGGTTAAGGAGGTGTGTGTTACTGAGCGTACTAAGCTTTCGGGACACTGCCCATACCTTCCTTCGGATATCGAACTGCAGCGACCAACACCCCCCCAAGATCTACCACATCCGGCTGAATGGACAGCAATAGAGTTCAGCAAGGTGTACACTGAGCAAGAGATTGACGACTTATGCCCGCCTGAACGGATCCGCATCTACACCGATGGCAGTAAGCTGGACAGCGGAAAGGTCGGTGCAGCTTATGTCATTCAAAATCCCAACAGTTCACCTATCATCCGGAAACTGAAACTACATGACAGCTGCACCGTCTTTCAGGCGGAGCTGCTTGCCATCGAACGGGCCGTCATGTGGGTATACGACAACGCGATACCTGCTGTCACCATCCTATCAGACAGTCACTCGGCCTTACAGGAGCTTGAGAACAAAGAATCCACCAACTCGTTTGTCACCAACATACACAACCATTTGCGGCTACACTCTGGCTCTGTGGAGTTCGTGTGGGTGAAGGCACATGCTGGCCTTGCTGGAAATGAAGCAGCGGACGAGGCCGCTAAGAGTGCTGCCTCCTCACATCGAGCTCCAATTTATACAAAGTTCCCTATCAGCTACGTCAAAAAGAACACTAAAGATCTAAACAGACATATACACAATGACAGGTATATTAACTCATCCAAGGGGGCCTACACGCGAGGTTGGCTCCCAGACTTATCTCACATTCAAGAGCTATATAAAGCCGTGGGGCACTCCTTCCAACTAACACAGGTGCTCACCGGTCACGGATATCACCGACATTACCTTCATCGGTTTAAGATATCCGCGACCGACAAATGCAACTGCGACGCGCACACTGTCCAAACGATGGACCACTTGCTGCGTGAGTGCCCCCGGTTCTGTGCAGAGAGGCTCAGACATGAGCAAACCTGCGCTTATTTAAATATTAGTGAACCCTACACAATCTCAGCCCTTCTTGCCAAAGAAGGAGCAATTCTATCCTTTGAACATTTAATAACAATAATTGTAAATAACCTCAAAGAATATAATAAATAAGAAAAAAAAAAAAAAAAAAAAAAAAAAGAAAAAAAAAAAAAAAAAAAAAAAAAATTAATAATGTACATATATCTACACTCATTCTCTCTTCATAAACTTAATTTCTCTAACTAACTTAACTCCTTTTTCACTTACCACTCAAACTTCTAACTAATCACTGACTTATCTCACAAACTACCTACCAACAAATTCTTATATAAAACGCGCTTTGTATCAAATAGCAAAGTCGCACTAAATCAACCACCTCACAACCCAAACAAGAAAAACTATATAAATGTAAACCACTCTCTCAAAAGAATAACAATGACTCTGCTAACAGAGAACATAAAAAAAAAAAAAAAAAAAACCTAACCTAACCTAACCTAACCTAACCTTTTTTTTTTTTTTTTTTTTTTTTTTTTTTTTTTTTTTTTTTTTTTTTTTTTTTTTTTTTTTTTGACGAAGTGGAGAATGCATTTACGCATCCCCCTGGGATAAAACTCCAGGGGGTATGTGGGACTCGCCGCTCTCATCCCTCTTTACAAGAAAGAGGGAAATCGAGAGCCTGGCCCTACCCACTAAACTCCACTCCGGCGGTTCCCTCTGGGCCGGTTTGGTGTGGGGGCACCCTGGGGTCGCAAGAGCATTCTACCAGTGTGCCCCCCCGGCAATCTCGGCTTGCGCCGAACCCGCTGTGGGACCAACCGCTGGTCCCTTCGGGGGCCGAGGCGGACACGTGTCAATAGACACTATGTCAATAAAACCCGTCTCACTCGGGCGCCTTCGGTCCCCTACCCTCCGTTTGAGGCTTCCCTCAAAAAACCGGTCTGGCCTGACTTAAAGTCAGGATCCAGACTTAAGGGGCCGGGGCGGACATGTGTCATGGACACGATGTCAATAACCCGACCGCCACGGGTGCAGCTTCGTCCACGGCCCAGCGGTCGCAAATCCCGGTGGGTCCGTGTCCTCCGCGCGACTCCGCGGCGGCGAGCGCCTTCGGTCCCCCTCCTCTAGCGGTGAGGAGGCGGATAGGCCGCAGCCTCCCGCCTCCCCACCGCAAGAAGGCCCTCAAAATCCCATCTGCCACGAGTGCAGCCCCGTCCACGGCCCAACGGCCCACCTCCCTCATTGAGGTTATGCTGGGTCCGTGTCCTCCGGCGGCACTCGTGGCAATGGGTGTCCTCGCTTCCTCCCCTTGGGAGGTCCTCCAATCCCGTTGCCAGTGGCAACGGGAGTCCCTCGTCGCACACACCCACTAAGAGTGGGTGTGCGCCCCGTCTGGGGCCTGACAAGTCAGGACCCAGACGACCATCTGTGCCAGATTATTCGCCGTTGGCCAGCAAGATCTCCTAAGAGAAGTTACTGACCAACGCCCAGGGTGCACCGGCCCTTGCCACTGCCTTTCCACCGGACTCGGGGTATCAAGTGGAACGGCAGCAGCGCGGGCAAACGAGGAGGTTATCTGGCATCGCACCCCAACCTAACCTAACCTAACCTAACCTAACCTAACCTAACCTAACCTAACCTAACCTAACCTAACCTAACCTAACCTAACCTAACCTAACCTAACCTAACCTAACCTAACCTAACCTAACCTAACCTAACCTAACCTAACCTAACCTAACCTAACCTAACCTAACCTAACCTAACCTAACCTAACCTAACCTAACCTAACCTAACCTAACCTAACCTAACCTAACCTAACCTAACCTAACCTAACCTAACCTAACCTAACCTAACCTAACCTAACCTAACCTAACCTAACCTAACCTTTTTTTTTTTTTTTTTTTTTTTTTTTTTTTTTTTTTTTTTGTTGACGGGGGGGAAATCTTCCAAAGATACCCGACACCCTGGGGGAGAGTGCCGGGTTATGTTGGATTTTTACCAACTAAAACCCCCCCGGTGGCCTTCGCTGCGCATAATAAGGGAACCCCGGCAACTCGTAAGCGAACAACAGCTCGAGGCCCCCTGGCACTGTGCATTTCAGCACCCATCGCTTGCAGGCAAGCCTGCGGCACGGCTTCTTTACGGCAGTGTGCAGCCACTACACACCACCGACTTCCCGGAGCCGTTTGGATGGGCGGATAGAGCCCCCACTCTCACCGCCCACGACTCCAAGCCCCCTTTCAGTCGCCTCTTACGACAGGCAGGGGATACCGTAGCTCTATTCTAAGCCCGAGACTACAGGGCTGGAGCGGCAGGCGCTCCCGCGCTCCGCCTTCTCGTAGTCCTATTATTTGCCCGGACTACGGGGCTTGTGGGCCTGGCTGACGGCGGCTGTTGCCGTCGCGTCTTCGGCTCCGTCTTCGAGCGGGATCAGCCCTTTCGCGTTCTCGCTCGGCTTCCTCCTTCTGGGTCATTACGACTTCGCAGAAGGAGGTCACGGCTTTCCAATTCTCCTCGCTTTCCAACATGGCTGCCACCACGGCGGGCAGCGCGAGGTTGCGCCCAATCTTGGCCACCAGGTCACCGCGCTCAGACTGCCACGCCGGACACACTTCTAGAGTGTGCTGCGCGTCGTCGCAGTCCGCAGCGCAGTGGTGACATCGCGCCGACTCTTCGCGTCCGATCCTATTCAGGTACTCACTGAAACAGCCGTGTCCAGTGAGCACCTGCGTAAGCCGGAACGTGACGCTCCCATACTCCCGGTGGTACCATTTGCCGAAGTTTGGCAAAATCGCACCGACCGTCCGCTTGTTGGCGCTCCGAGGCTCGCGGAGCCGCTGTCGCCACTCACGCCGTGCTCGCCGGTGTTCGACCTGCCGTAGCACTTCGACCGCCCTGGGTAGCACGGCTTCCTCCCCTTGGCGAATGTCGCGGAGCTGGTGGTACACCCTCGCGTCCATATCTGCCAGGATATCCAGGGGCGGAAACCGTGCCAAGACCGTTGCCGCATCGAAAGAGATTGTGCGGTAACCACGCGCGACTCTAATTGCCATCCGGCGCTGCACAGGCTTGAGCTTGTCCTTGCAGCGTGGGTCGCCGGACAGCCGGTCAGCCCATAGCGGCGCTCCGTACAGGGCGATTGACCGTACTACCCCCGCGTAGAGTCGGCGAACGTTCTCCCTAGGTCCCCCGAGATTTGGCAGGATCCGGTGCAGGGCACCCGCTACCTTATCGATCCGGGGGACCAGGCGGTCGAAATGCTCGACAAACTCCCACCTGCCATCCAGAACGACACCTAGGTACTTCATGTACCGCTTCGTTTGCACTACGGCGCCACCCACACAAACGTTCGAGATCGGTGGTTCCTCGCCCCGTGGGAGATCGTGGAACCACAAAGCCTCCGTCTTGTGGGGTGCCACCTCAAGGCCCAGCTCCCGGATCTTGCGCACAACGCAAGCCACTCCGGTCTCGGCAAGCCGAGTGGTCCGCTCAAAACCCTCCCCTTCTGCCAGGACCAGTGTATCGTCCGCGTAGCAGACGACACTAACGTCGCTGGGGAGTGCGATGCGGAGGACCACGTCGTAGGCGAGGTTCCAGAGCAGCGGTCCGAGAACCGAGCCCTGGGGAACACCGCAGTACATCTCTCGCTGATGGACCTCTGCGTCTTGACCAACGTATTCGATCTTCCGATCGCGCAAGTAGTCTCCGACAATAGCCTGGAGGTACGGGGGGATCTGGTGATGAACCAGCGCCGCTCTAATTGCGCTCCAGGGCAGGGAGTTAAACGCGTTGACAATATCGAGGCTTACAGCCAACACCACCCTGCCCTGGGACACCGCCTCCTCAGCGACCGAGCGCACTCGGAAGATGGCATCCACCGTGGAGCGCCCGTGCCGGAAGCCGAACTGGCAGTCCGACAAGTCCGGACCGACGCCCCACAGATGGAGCGTGAGGCGCTCAGCCAGCACCCGCTCGAGGAGTTTACCAGCCTCGTCCAGGAGACATATTGGTCGATACGCTGAGGGAGAGTCCACAGCCCTTCCCTCCTTCCGCAGGAGGACCAGTCGCGCCCGCTTCCAGTCGGAGGGAAAGGTCCCGGTGCGGAGGCAGCAGCTGAAGTGATGCCGCAGCCGGTCCCCCAAAGCGCCCAGGGCCAGAACCCAAGCGCGACCCGGTATCCCGTCAGGGCCCGGAGCGGTATTCCGCGCCGCCAGCCGCTTCACGGCCCGGTCCAACTCCTCTCTGTCTACATCGAGGTCCTCTGTCCAGGGGGCGGCGACCGCCACTGGCATGTCGTCCGTGTCCTCGATCCTCGGAAAGAGGGTATCGGCAATTCTTGTCACAAAGCCTGGGTCGAGCGTCTCTGTCAACGGAGGAACCCACGGTCTGAGCTTGCCCAGTACAGTTTTGTACGGGCGCCCCCATGGGTCTCCATTTAACAGCTCTAGGAGCTCTTCCCAGGCCCTGAGCTTGGCGTTCGACACGGCGATTTGGAGCGCCATTGTAGCCTGTCGGTACGGCAGGTAGGCCGCGGCTTTCTCCGCCTCCGTGGCCCGGCGTCGTCTCCGAGTCCTGGTGTAGAGCCGGCGGGCACGCAGGCACGCCGAGCGTAGCTGGGCCAACTCCTCCGACCACCAGTACGTCCCCCGACGGTCCGTAGGCCTGGCACGGGGCATCGACGCGTCGCAGATGGTGGTCATGACCTCCCTGAACCAGGCCGTCTCCGTTTCCGGGTTAGGACAGTCAGGCAACTCAGACCAAGCCGCTGTGGTGGCGGCGGCGCAGAGCAGGTCTCGGTCCAGCCTCTTGAGGGCCCATCGCCTGGCGCGGCCACTGTCCCGAGTCTGTCGGCTGTTGGGAGATCTCAGCTTGATGTCGACTAAGATGTGGCGATGGTCAGACAGAGTGACAAACTCCTCCGCCACTCGCCAGCCCGACACCAAGCCGGAGGCCGCAGCATTTGCCCAGGACAGGTCGACGACTGACTCGCCCTGCCACCTCACGCACGTACTGACAGAGCCCCGGTTCAGGAGCCTGAGGTCAAGACTAGCCGCCCACTCAAGGACAGTCTCTCCTCTAGAATCATCCCGGGGCCCGCCCCAGGCACGAGCGCGAGCATTGAAGTCGCCCACGACAATGACCGGGCGAGGCTGGCATCGACGGACGCACGCCGCGACCCCGTCCAGGTAGGCCTCGTACAGAGCGAGGCTTACGTTAGGGGACACATAACAGCCAACGACGGCCAGAGGCCCCCATTGGACCGCTACAACGCCCTGCCCCCTCTCCAGCAGTGAGCACGGCGGAGCCGACTCACCTCCTCCCCAAAAGATAGCCACAGAGCCCCCGTCATCGCCAAACCAACGAGGGTGGTTTGGGACACTGTAGGGCTCCGCGACAACGGCCAAGGCAATCCGCCACTCCGCGAGGGTCTGCAGTAACAGGTCCTGCGCCCCGCGGCAGTGGTTCAGATTGCCCTGAAGTAGCTTTAGGAGGAGCTCCGCTGTGTTTCCATGGCCTCCGCCGGGCCACTGCCCGGTTGGCTCGGTGTCAACAAGCCTGCTCCGCTGTCGCCTTGCGAGAGAGAAGCCTGCTCTCCTCTCTTTCCTTTCCTGCTCTTGGGAGGCCTACATTGTTTGCCGCCAAGTGGATGGTCCGAGCGGAGGCCCAAATCGGCGCAAAGCGGGCATTTACGCGTCTCGGCAGTGCACGCGTTGGCCCTGTGCCCCGGCTCCCCACACGCATAGCAGCGGTCGCTGCGGTCCACGCTGTTGGGACACTGTCTCCGGACGTGCCCAGTCTCCAGGCAGCGGAAGCACTTTAAAGGCCTCGCCGCCAGGGCCTCGACCCGAACCGAGATCCAGCCTCCAACAAGAAGCCGGGGCAAAGCAACCACTCTGCGAACCGCCGTCAACGGGCACTGCACCCAGGCCGAACCGAGTCGGCGGGCAGAGTGGCGGATCTGTCCAACCTTGACCTGGTCGACAGTGCACTCGCCCGCCGAAGCAACCGCAGCCGCGACCTCCTCCTGAGTGATTGACTCGTCCAGTCCGAACACCCGGAGCTCGCCGGTCTTCACGGGGCGCGTGACTTTCACGCCCAGCTCGGAGAGCACCGTCGTCAGGCGGGCGGCCAGCTGGTCGGCCTTAACGGCACAGTCGGCGCCACTCACCTCCAAAACCAGGCCGCCGGTGATTGCCCGCTTTTGGCGGACATCCGCGATGCCGCAGTCCGCGAGCCTCACTCGAGACCTGGCGGTGGCCATCACTTGCGCGTAGGTCACCTCGGACCCTTCTGGCACCGTCAGCGTGATGGCTGCGGATGCGGGCGGGCGCGCCAGCTTCGGCTTTACAGGGCCCTTGGCCGACGGCCTCCCCGGGTTCACGCTGGGCGCATTTAAAACGCCTGGGTTTGCCCTCCTCCTGGTCACCGTAGCCCAGGTTTGGGCCGCTGGGGCAGGGCGCTCTGGTGGGGGTCCGGAGCCTGAGGGCACCGCCGGGATTGGAGCAGGCGGAGGCAGCGCAGTCTGCGCCTTCTTCCTCGCTCGTTTTTTCCGGGCAACCGCTGCAGGCTTTGTGGCCGCCGTTGTCGCGGGCGTCGTTTGCGCCGGTGCCGCCACTTTTTTCCCCAGCGGAGGGCGGAGAGCCCTATCCGGGAAGAGTTCCGCAGTAAATTTGGTGATCCTCTCGTCCATGAGCCTCGCCACCTGACTCAAGGTGAGAGGCACCTGCTTAGCTGGTGGCTCCTGCTCTCGAGGCCCGCTGGGTGTTGGCCCAGACGCAGCACCATCCTTACGGCGGAGGGCTTGCAGCTCTGCCGCCATGCAGGCCATCCTGGCCTCCAGACTGGAGACCCTAGAGCGCAGGGCAGCGTTCTCGCGCTCCAAGGACTCATTAGTCGCCGAAGGTTTGGTTCGCTGCGACAACTCGTCTGAGGCAGCCTTCGCGACTCGAGCGGCCAGACGCAACTCGCGGACATAGTTCCCCTTCAAGTTCTTGGACTTGTTGGCGATGCTCTCCACCACTGTGAGCTTTTCTATGATGCGAGCTCCAAGATCCGCGGCAGGCTGGTTCCGCATCTCTTCCGCCAACTCACCCATGTCGGGTAGGCATCGGTATGCCTTGATTTGGGCATCGGTGAGCGACTGGGCGTCGTCGTCTTCGTCGCTTTTCTGCTCAATCGATCTGCCAGCAGCTCGATTCTTCGCCCGCTTTTGAGTGGGCGTCGTCGCGCTCGACGCCAGTGGACGCTTCCGACGCTGGGACTCCTTTGACGTCACTGACGTGCACGACATCAGCGAGGCGTCCGAGTCGTAGTCGCTCTCCCGAAGAGCGCTACTACGGGTGACCGGCCGAACAAAATCGACATCCGGTCGCCGTTCCATCGCAGAGGTGCCCGCAGGACACCTCTCATCAACATCGCAGGCCGCGGCCTTGCCGCTCCAAGCACCACTTGTGGTGCCAGAAGCGGCAAAACTACCCGCGGCAGTCACCCTATCAACATCATTTTTATTTGGGGGGGGGGTTTTAATTGGTTCCATATTGTTCCCACGAGTACGGGAGAAATGGTGGTCCATCTGGGCAGAGATCCCTGTACCCAAGATAACCCTGATACACCTGGGAGGGCGGGCGGTATCCCAGGGTTGGCCGCTAATGACTGATGCACTCCCCAGCCGCTCTTTCGAGCATCCCGACGCCGCGTTGCCCCAGCGCCGAGAGTTGAGGATTTATTATAGAGGTTGTCTCCTCGCGGTCCGGCCGGTTAAGGCAAGACCCTCGGTCCCAACAAGTTGGGATTACGATGTGCTATCGCACACAGACCACGACTCTAAAAGTAGAGTGGGTGTGTGCCCCATCTGAGACCTGACCAACTCAGGGCCCAGACGACCATCCCAGCCAGATTATTCGCCGTTAGCCAGCAAGATCTCATAAAGAGAAGTTACTGACTAACGCCCAGGGTGCACCGGCCCTTGCCACTGCCTTTCTACCGGATTCAAAGAATCAAGTAGAACGGCAGCAGCGCGGGCAAACGAGGAGGTTATCTGGCATCGCACCCCAACCTAACCTAACCTAACCTAACCTAACCTAACCTAACCTAACCTAACCTAACCTAACCTAACCTAACCTAACCTAACCTAACCTAACCTAACCTAACCTAACCTAACCTAACCTAACCTAACCTAACCTAACCTAACCTAACCTAACCTAACCTAACCTAACCTAACCTAACCTAACCTAACCTAACCTAACCTAACCTAACCTAACCTAACCTAACCTAACCTAACCTAACCTAACCTAACCTAACCTAACCTAACCTAACCTAACCTAACCTAACCTAACCTAACCTAACCTAACCTAACCTAACCTAACCTAACCTAACCTAACCTAACCTAACCTAACCTAACCTAACCTAACCTAACCTAACCTAACCTAACCTAACCTAACCTAACCTAACCTAACCTAACCTAACCTCGACGAAGTCGTAAAATCGTCCCGACCGAAATAAATACTTTGGAGCAGTCACATTTATAACGCGATACAGAAACTCTTAGCGCCACCTAGTGTGGAATGATGTTTATTAGTTGAGGTATATTTAAATATATTCTTACATACATTAAACATATGTTTCTATGTCTCGAGAGATAAAAAAAAAAAAAAAAAAAAAAAAAAAAAAAAAAAAAAAAAAAATTTTGGGACCCCTTCGTTGGTGAGTCCAACTCGCACGTGTCCGGTTTAGTTTTTCATTTATATGGTATTTTGTATACTTGGGTAAAGTAATTTGGTAAAAAGTAGATAAATAATAATATAGAGAACACTTTAAAAAAAGGAAATGGCATAGATATTTCTTAACCTAAGAGTAAAGCCGCTGTCTGTCCGCCGTTCCATATTACAAAAAGTAATATCTTCCAGACAACCTTTGGATGGACTGGACCAATACATTGAAGAGGGAAGGAGTTGTATAAACAAAGAAAAATAACAATTTCAGAGGTATATGAATAATACATGCCTAATTAAGAAAGTCTATACATATAGGTACACAAAAAAAAAAAAAAAAAAAAAAAAAAAAAAAAAATTAAATACATATTATGTGTAGACACATATAAGTTAAACACATGGACAGGACATAAATAAAATACCGATAGCAACAGAACAACAGGTACCAACAGTGTTACAGTTCGGCAGCGAAATAGTACTCCTTTACCATAGTCCTAAAAATGGGCAGAGACGTGGCTTTCCGCACCTCTACCGGTAGAGCATTACACAGACGGGCCGCTTACACGGTGAACGAGCTGCTGTAAAAAGTGGTGTGATGGGACGGGATTTTTAGGAGAAGGCTTTGGGAAGAGCGAAGAGTAAGGATATGAGAAGAGTGAAGAAACACAAAAACCCGCTCTTTTAGATAGGAAGGCGTTGCTGGATTAAATAGTGCCCGATACAGAAGAGAGACTATGGAGTAAAATGTTATGGCAACACCTAGTTGCGGGTTCTAAATACATCATCTTTGGAATTAGTGACACTTTTACGGTCTTTGAGACCTGCGGGTCGCTGCAACTTTTTAATTGTTAAGGGGGTCGCGTCCTCACAAAGATTGAAAAACACTGCAATGAAGACTACAGAGTTCTAAAAAGCGTAATTGTTGAAACACGCCAATCAGTGTTTGTCTTCGGCAACAACTTTTGTCGTAGGTGTTTTTTCTGAGATTTTTATTTTTCACAATACAAATCAGTGATTATATGATTTCAACCATTTCGCTTAGAAGTGCTCTACTAATGATAATATTCTTAATTGCACACAACAATCAAAACATATAACAATAACGTGATTACAACACGATGCAAAACTAATAAATAATTTTTAATCTCCCCATCTCGGAAAGTGTTTTTGCTCTTCGAAAGCCGGTTTTATCCGCTAGAGGATAAAGTAAATTGAATTTCGAACACTAAGTTTGTAAATTCAAAACATCATTAATAGTTATTTGTTATGCACGGCTGCAACGTTAATTTTTGGCGCGAGTACCTTCTATTGAAACCTGAGCAAGCGAAGGATTCTAGGATTGAGCCACGAGCGAAGCGAGTGGTTCAAATATAGAATCCTGAGCGTAGCGAGGGTTTCAAAGGTACGAGACGCTAAATAACTTTGCTGCCGAGCGCAACACTCAACTTTTCACCTCACTAAAGCGAGGAAAATGTTAGGTGCAAGAAAAACAGTTTTAATAAATATAAACTATTACGAAACCAATGAGGTTCTATATATATGTAATTTATTGTACGAAACCTTTATTGAATAAAAATATTCGAATTTTAAAAACACTTTCCACGCTAGCGGATAAAGTGCGATTTTCCACGCAGATTTCGAATGATAAACAGAGCTTTTACGAGCTAGTGAGGTGAAAACCAATTTATCATACAACTTTTTTTAATTTGTTAAAAAAATCCGACTCGGAACCTCCTTTGTGTTTTTTTTGCATTTCGTCATTTCCTCGCTGAGGTGGGATGAAATAGTAGATTGTACAACAAGTGCATAAAACGCACCATTTTACTCGAGACGTTTATCCATCCGAGCGAGCTTGCGAGCGAGGATAGATATAAAGTCGAGTGTAAAATGGGTTTTATGGACGAGTTGTACACTCTACTTTTCACTTCGATTGCGAGGAAATGAAACAGCAACATGTAAAAATAATTATGGTTCCCGCCAATTAACTTTTTTTTCTCTTTTTTTTCTGTAGGGACGTGACACCTGACTTAAGGTCGTTACATACTGCTCAGTTATAAAAACATTTTCTTTTTATAACTATGATAAGTTGTTGTTATGGCTTAAATACTATACTGATCTACTAAATTGAAAAATAAACAAATATAAAAAATAATAAATGAGACGAAATACAAATTATAAGTTTATTTCATGAAGTTTTATTGTGTACTTTGGCTGTTGGTATCTTTGCCTTGGTCTTAGAATACGAACGAAACGAAATAAAATAAAGAGGTTGTTGTATGAAGTTAAAGATGTTCGTGTGGCTGTTGCAGCGATTGCCTTGGTCTTCGACGAAGATTTTACTTTATGCTCTAGAGCATAAAAAGCGACTTTATGTCGCCTACGCACGACATAAAGACGAACTTTTAGAGCATGAGAAGTGAAAAGTTACGTGTTGCACTCGAGTGCAAAGATTTTTCACCTAGTGCTCTTTTGATTCCCTCGCCTCGAAAAGTCGTAACCACAGTTTAAATAAACTGCCGTTTATTGTTAACTGTTTTTATAAATAAGCCTGTAAGTGTCCAACCGACATGTGTCACGAATTGCGCATTTTAGAATTAACCCCATATATAATACAAATGAGTTCTTTAAATGACAGGACAAGTTAAACTTGTTTTGAAGAGGCTGAGGCAGGCGAGAGTGTGTGATGGAAGTAGTTGCGGAATTCATTAGCCAGCAAGGTCGAAGGGGTAAGATTATTTACACGGAAAAAGTGTAGAGAAATTAATATTTATTACGTGAGCGTAGTAATCGAACTGAACAGTCAAAAACTAACTGTCATCTCTAACGTTAAAATTTTCATAAATAGTTTATCTCCTTCTTGGACTCCCACATCACTTCCCCACGGGCTTTAACTATAATAATTGGGAAACCTCACTGTCCTTCCTGATGAGCTTATGCCCAACAATAGGTTTCTTTCATGGGATGTATAGATAGATAGATATATGGAACTTTTCACTTTAGCAACAGTTTTTTCATCATTAGGTATTCCATCTAGTATTGAGTACAGTTGTACCACCTTGACCTTGCTAGAGCAAATTTTGTATTCCTACAAAAGTTAATTATCATAATTTCAAAGTAGTCTATTGACACGATATCACCACGAACTGTTGGCGAGTTGCCCTTTCACCCGCGTACTACCGTCGCATGGGTCACCAAGAACGTTTAGTGTCGATGGTAAGTAAACGAAATGCCCATACCTATGTAACACAGAAACAAAAAACAAATAGAGGTATTTTCTATTGAGTTGAGCCCTCCATGTTCCATGTTCCAATATTGTCGCAGGTGGGTATGGCGCGGTATATAAGCGCCGTGGACTTCCGTGTGCTCGTATTTCATTTATTTTAGACAGGTAAGCCCATCTTATACACTTGCGGTCTTACTTATAAAAAACACGATTCCTAAAACACCGATTAAAGTACTCTGCGGTGCAGTATTTACAAGGAAAACTCGTAACACAAAAATCACAGATGCTTTAGTAGAGGAATCGTGTTTTTATAAAAATTAAGATTAGAAGTAAGATTTTCAGTTATATACTGGAAACATGGATTTGATTCGCCACACAGACTTATTAAATAAGGCTGTGTGTCTTTTAAATAAAGCGAATCAAATCTATGTTTCCAGTATATAACTCAAAATCTTACTTCTAATCTTAATCTTAAAGAACCTTAGAAGTTAAACTCCATTGTGTGGTGTCCACTTCAAAACCTAGATCATTTTGGAGAAAAAATTACTTTGACTAAGTTTGGAGTCTGCACTGGCTTTAATTCCAGACATCTTTGTTATCTAAATCTTTTGACGCAAAATGTGTTTTACACATTTTTTAATCTGTGTTTTTCGCAAGCTTATATGTCTTTAATTATCTTATTGTAGAGTCGTATACAATGCCCCACTCGGACGCTGTGTGGAGTCCGAGTGGTCCCTTCACCCATCTAGTGTGAGTGGAGGGGCCATTGGACACTGTATAAATCATCTCATTACGTAGATGCAAAGGCCAAAGTTTTTATACAATGCTTCATAAGAGAACCAATGCCAGCCAAAATGTTAAGTTTATTTGTCTGATAATATAACTCTTCTTATTAGGAAATATTTCAATTTATCATTTATGTTTTTTCATTTTTTGTAGCTTTTGACCGCGCTAATTTCAAGATTGTATAAAATCGGTTGCCGTTGCACGATAGTTGGAAGGTTATTTCTAGAAACTAAATAATCGGTATTCGTCGTGGCTCTTCCCTAAATAATATTTGGTGAGATTGTGTCGGACAGCGCCCCCCACAATCCGATCTGGGCTAGTATACTCTAAGATCTGGGCATGCGCGGTAATGAAATTCGTACTCCCCCTATGAAAAAAGGCCGTGCCCCACAGTGAGACGTATATACATGGGCTGCATTATAGTTACTGGACGCACCCTAAAGATGAAATCTAATCGGAGCTTACTTATCGCTGATCGGAGCAGCCACCCCGAGCCATGGCCCCTATCAGCTGGCTGTGCCGCGCGCTGCCGCTGCTGCCGCTGCTGGTGCTGCTAGCGCCGGCGCCGGCGCGGGCGAGCGGCTGCCCCTTCTACGACGCGTACCTCGGCTCCGCGCTCACCGACGACCAGGTGGCGGTCTACGAGGCCACGAACGACACATACTTGTGAGTACTCTGACGACCTAGCCACGTGAAACTGAATGTTATCAGATTTACTTCTTCATTTTTAACCTCCTATCGATTTCCTAGCTAGTCATGGACTGACATCTCAAACAAAATTTAGGCAACGATTTTTCTTTCAATTTAACTTTCTCAGTCCTGACCTTGAAAATAACAATGGTCTTCAATTTTCATTTTCAAGGCGCGAGGAGGTTAAAATTTAGCCAGACGACTGCGCCGACCAGCTACCGCAAAGCGGTATCGTTACAGAGCACAGTCAGTTTGACCTGTGATTCCGCACTGAACCTCATATTTGGGCCATTGTACGGCCGTGAGATCACGATAGCCACCAGGGTAAAGGTGAATAGACACGTAAAGCTCTTGTATCGTGGTGACAATGGATTTTTTCTGATCGTTTTAATGACGCCGGTTGCTCACGGTGGAGTGGATGAACAGTGCACCGTTAATTACCTGTGTCTGAAGGTACCTGTAATGTGAAATGGCTGTAAGCTCAATGATTGCATAAGATTAGTCTAATTTCGTATGACTTATGTAAGTATGAGAATAGAACAAAAGTTGGTACCTATTCAGTAGAATTCACTCCCGGTTTCTCGAACGTTAACTAACTGACGGCTGTCGTTAGCACACGGGAAATCGGGAGCTAGTCTATAGTCTATTGCGATTCAGTTATCTGATACAACGTTCCGGTACATTCAACTGTGGTTTAATTGATCAGAATAACATAACCTTACGAGTATAAACTCCTCCCATTGCTCTACCGCTATTCCCACCAGCCTCTATAATAAAATTATTATGCGCATCAAATCCTGACGATTGATATACCAATTATTGAGAAATTGGTAGTTAAATAATTAGGAATCCTTCACAATTTGGTGTTCATATAATTAGCCAAAAGGCCACACACGCGTCTTTCTCGGAACAATTCGCGTTGGGAGCGACACGCGGAACGTTGAGTAATCATCTGTGTTTGAATGTAGCTCATTAACTCATAAGTTATCAATCAAGCCGCCGCGAACATAACACTATTAAGATTCTATCTCCCAAACTTAAATCTGCAAAGATGATCCGCTCGATACGCGTCGCCAATTGGCCATATAAAATGGCGGCGACGTCCGCGGTTCAGCACTGACGATGCCGTCGCAATGTGGGTCCGCGCGTCGCTCCTGTTCACACTACTCGCGGTCGCGCTTGCGTCCTGCCCCTTTCACTTCGACTCGTACTCCGGGGACGAGCTCAGCGACGAGGAAGTGCAGACGATTGAGGAGGCCAACAATGCCTTGTAAGTCTAAGCCACGCCTTAAGGTGTTAGCGAATCACGCAATTTGGCAGAAGATATGTTTTAATTCTATATCTCTTTCACAAAACAAGTCCTCATGAGAAATGTTGGGACCAAAGCGGGATTCGAACTCGTGCTTCTCTCCGTTAAGCCAGGGTGAGCCACGTAACGTGCCAGCACTTTGGCCAATCCATCCGAACCTTTATTTTTCCACGTCAGACAACCTAACGTGCAAGCTTTTCTAAACAGGCCAACGACGTAGCGCAGCGGTAGAACGTCGTGGGTTTTAATCCCTGCATGCACTGTTGACTTTGTTTTCTGAGTTACGTACATGTGTGAAGTTGTACTAGCAATACTACTCGGTAATTGTAAAGGAAAACATCTTGAGGAAACCTGAGAATCCAAGTTGTTTACATACCTCAGCGCTTGAAATCGGTGTGTGGGCAGGGCACGCGCGGTAATTAAAACCTATCTCTGTGAGAAGGCCTGTGCCCTGCTGTGCGATGTTTTATATAGGCTACATAAAAAAAAACAATAAGCGCTCCATGCACAGATAGATCATTTATAGAAAATGGCCCTATGACATCGAGTTACATTTGATTGGTAAAAAAAGAAAAAAATAATAAGAATAAGAAAGACAAAGAAGTTTATTTGGCCACGCATAGCATAGTTAAGCACGGCCAAATCTCTTCTTCTTTCTATTTTCCGTGAGTCTGGTCGGTTAAACCTGAGCCCTTCTCCTCACTTACTTTATGACCTTCTCCTCAGTTACTGCATGAACGCTGTCCCGGCGTGCGACGAGTCGGAGGGGCGGCGCATCGACGGCTCCTGCAACAACCTGCAGCAGCCTTCGGCCGGCTCGGGCCACTCGCGCTTCCTGCGCATCTCCCCTTCGCGCTTCGAGAACAACGATGACGGTAAGTCTTCATACACTACCTCCAGTCTGCCCTACAACATACATCGCATATTTATGTCTGCCCTGAAGCTCCACAGTGCAGCTTGCAGGATATCACGGAGGCGTCACCCAGCGTGACCGAGGTGTCTGAGGAAAAGTCGACGCTTTCAGCACTAAAAAAGGGAAAGATACAAATATTATGTCGGAGGGACATCATCGCATCATCGGTCTAGGGACGCGACGCCTCCGACGCCTCTTCTTTTTATAGGCACGCATTGAAAACTCCGTGCCAAGGGACACTTTCAGGGTTAGTTGCACTCTTACCGGCTAAAACTCCATGGTGTTCCTTCTAACGCCTTGCAGCAGGGCCGCGGGAATACTTTCGCGGTCTTTCACGGCCCTGCCAGCGTCCGTGCCGATAGTCCCCTCCCGTACCCGGAGCGGATTGCTTTTCTAGGAACAATTAGCAACACCTTAAGAACCAGATTCCTCAATTTCTCACGGGGGCGGAAGGAGGTGGGCATACACCCTCCATCTCCACCCCATCCTCCTGCGACGGATCGGCTGAATCAAAGGGTCGCCTTCCATCTGTCGCGACATTACATTTTCGGGAAGGTCACAACTGCCTGCCACGGGGTATCTTCTCGCAGCATTTCCCTTATTAAGACCAGCAATTTAATGTCACACGGCCCACTGCCAGTGGCAGTTGCAGGGTATGCCGCGAGGTGTCTTTTTAGCTACTGCAATGAATACTTACCGCAGGTGCTGCCTTCGCCATTGGTGCAGGAGATCCCGACGTGCCTCTTCCCTCCATCGCTTCTCCTCCTCGGGTGACGGGAAGACCCCTTAAAGTAACGTAATGTTTTGCTCTGCCCCCGCAGTGTACACGGTGCGCGCGGCTGCGAGCGGCAACCTGCTGCCAAACCCGCGGCAGCTGCGCACGCGGCTGCTGGCGGAGGGCCGCGTGCCCGGCCGGCTCTTCACGCAGCTCATGATGCTCTTCTTCGTGTTCTCTGCCACCGATATCGCTGCCATGAGCATACACGACACGTGTGAGTGCATTTCTGTCTTTAATCTAGGGTCGGCGGACTCAATCACGTGAGTCAAATTGTCATTAAATTATTGGTCCATACAACATAACTTACTGCAATAGAAGTTTCCTTACTTTTTGGAAAATAACATGTATGTTCAATTCATTGTTTAATGAAAGCTCTCCGTTAATGTAATAAGTTAATCACAAGGACTTGGTTAATCATCATCATCGGCCATTTGACGGCCACTGCAGGACCTCCCTCGTGGTTTTCCAAGCTTCCCGGTGTTGTACCGTCCGTATCCAGCGACTCCCCGCCACCGTAACCAGGTCGTCAGACCATCTGGTGCGGGGCCTTCCCACGCTGCGTCGTGGGAAGGTAATAAAAAAATGTATAATATAATATAAAAATTTCGTGTCACAGTGTTTGTTATCGAACTCCTTCGAAACGACTTCAACTATTTTTATGATTTTTTTTCTGTGTATTCGGTAGGTCTGAGAGTAGGTCGTAGGCTAATCTAATAGATATGGCAAAACAACGTTTGCTGAGTCAGCTTGTTGTGTAATAGGTTTTTGATATTACCTCAAATCCTTCTTCAACCTTTAGCCACCCAATGGCTTGTTTCACATTAGTGTCGAAATATCGGAAATTCAAGTAAATTAATAATCGTAGTAAGAATCCCATTTCTTTGATAATTGTCTCCGTCATCAGTTTATTGACTTTGAAAGTATTTTAAAAAATATTACAGGGAAAAGCTACATGAAATTAAATATACGTAACTACTTACAATTATTTAAGCGGGTGTATGGTGTATGGTTCATCGACTTTGGACCAAAAACTACCATAATATCGTTATCGCCATATATTTTGTTATCATTGCAAATCTCATCACTTTTAATTCGGTGATATATAATTTTCACAATCGCAACAATATCTTAGTAGATAATCTAACTGAGCCACTTGACTATCGATGATAGCAGAATGCCTATTTTAAATGTTTACACAGGTATAGATATAGCGTTTAACCGTGTATAGGCATTAAAGTAAGTTCAAGGCCATATTGCAAATAGATATACGAAGTACATACTCAAAGCAATGAATGAATTGTATCACATCACTGACTTATTTAAGTCAGCATGTACATCTCTCTTTTGGCGCACCGCATTGATTCACTTTCTGAGGTATATCTATAATAGTAGATTATGCATTAAGGGAATAAAGCAGTGTATTATGTCTCGGGCGATATTTTGAACCCCAAGGACGAGGGATCCTAGGGTTAACTCACGAGCGAAGCGAGGCTAAAGCTAGAATCCCGAGGCCGAGGGGTTCAAAAACGCCCGAGACAAATACACTGCTTTATCCCCAAAATGCATACTCTACTTTAATAAACACTGCGAGGCAATAAAACATAATACAATTAAAAATAAAGTTGATTTAGGGCTCTATGAAAAGTTTTCATTCTAATTTTGAATAAATTCTTCTTGGTGTAGGGCTCTATGAAAAGTTTATATTCTAATTTTGACGTTTGGTCATGGATTGCAAGGAGCTCGTATATTCAATGTTGATTGCATTCCAAATTCAAATGTCATAATTCCCTAGGGGATTAAGAAAAAGAAGAAGAAGAAGAAAGACATTTATTATACCAACAAGATACATCACAGAAACAAAATAAGCACATAAGTAACATAATATGCACAACACAGAAGGAAAACTAAATACACAACAGACAAAACGAATAAATAAAACAGGACTATAGATGTAGCCGTGGTGTATCTACATTGCCACAAAAGGCAGTACATTTATAATGACCCGGCTAGACCATAGGACACAAATGACTTGCTTTAAGTTGAGTTTGCATGACACATAATATGCCATTGACGAGCAGGTGTTATATAAAGTTCTTTTATCTACTACTCCTTATAATTATAAGGTATAAATATTTATATCTCAACAACGATTCGCACTATTTGTTTCCAAATTAAATTAAAACTTTGTTATGTTCCCACTTCCACACTATTTTTGGTTCAATAAACGTAATCTGCAGACCACGAACTGGCTGGCAAACGCGGCGTTGGACGCCCACCATCTAGCTAGACCGACAATCCATAGATAAGAGTGTATTTTGCGACAATCTGGTGCAGATTGGGGGAGTTGGGGAGGGCTTACGGACGAGTGCGGACTGATTGATTGATTCTTCGATCTGTCAGTCGGTCATCGGTCGGTCGGTCGTCCGGTCTGCCGGCCGCGGCCGGTCAGTCGGACGGTCGGTTCGTCGGTTGGTTGGTTGCTCGATTTAAACGTAATATTATATTATCATGGCAAGCGGCAGTCCCCGGTTTCTGCCTACCCCTCTGGGATACAGGCGTGAGTTTATGTGTGCACGTATAATGTTATCGCAGTGAACTACGTGCAGAGGCGGCCGTACTGCTGCGCAGCGGCCGGGGCCAACGACACGATGTGCGCGCCCATCGCGGTGCCCGCCGACGACCCCGTGCACCGCTTCAGCGGCACCACCTGCCTCAACATGACCTGGCCCATCTCCTTCCAGTCCACCGGCTGCCTCGCCTCCGACACCACGCCTGAGCGGGTCAGACTATATCATCATTATAAGCAACCTATACTGAATTGACATAAAAATGCGCAAATCTTGAAACCTCAAATTAGAGTTTGGGTTTTGCAACAACTTTTATTCTGTGCGGTGCGTCTCGTCTCATATTTATGTCAGGATTTACAATATTTTATTAAATTCGGGCTCTGAGGGCTCTAACATGTCCCAGACTAGGGTAAATAAGTAATATAGGATACACATAATAACGTCCACTCTATTTTGGTTTTAAGAGAGTGCTACTGCTCACTACAAACTCTTATTAGCGCATTTTTGAGGCAACCCTATATAAGTCCCGCTGCAGGGCCTACTCACACGGATAAAGTAAGGTCTTAGTCATCACGTGTGCCTACCGCGAATTTTCGATATCAACCTAGTGGTTGAACCTTAGTAGGTATGAACATCTTGACACTTATCCTCACGATGTTTTCCTTCAAAGTCAGAGAGTTATGCTACGAACTCATCTCAATAACAGTCTTTCAACTTAACAAGCTGTCTTATCTAGGGAATGCAATACCGGGATACCGGGATCCCGAAATACCGGGATCCCGCACCATTTTTGCGGGACCAGTCCCGCGCCTAAATCGTGCGGGATCCCGCGGGATTTGCGGGACTGCGCAGCGACATACAGCATGTGTTGTTCGGCACGCGGAACACAGAGAAAATAATCACGGAAGCGCGCGGACTGAGCCGGCCGGCTCGTGAAAGATGTCGCCGAGTGACGGGCGGGGGGATGGGGCGCCGGGGGCGGCGACGTTTGTTTTTGTTAGTTTTTTTGTCAGTTGTAAATTTGTAATTTGCAATTGTTCCGTGACGTAACGCGATCTAATAACGTGCATAGTTTTAATTGTTATAGTGATTGAATTAGGACGATTTGACATAATGAACATAATGTAATAACGTGTGTATTTCTATTTGTTTGAGTGAACTAATCAGGACGTTTTGAAATAACCTAATACTTGGTTTTATTTGATCTATAAACAGAAAGAAGATTTTTCAGTTATGTCGAACAATTCGAACATTGTTTATAAAGACTTTGTCAGTCCAGTTATTGTGTGGAAGTACTTCTTGAAGGCTGAAGATTCCCAGTCGGCTAAATGCAAGTTGTGTAAATCAATCATTAAAACTACAGGTCGATCAACTAAAGGCTTACATGTGCATTTAAAATCAAAACATCAGCAAACAAAATGACTCTTCAGCGCCAGAAGAGGCATTACGACCAGATTCAAATATTGCGACGTCGTCGGCCTCTAACTCTAATTCTTCGGCACCACCACCTACTCCCCGAAGTCACCAACCTACACGGGACGAGTATTCACAAGACGCTCATACTTCTTCAGCTTCGTCATCAAAAAAACGGAAAATAACTGATCATTTCCATAGAAAAGATAATACCGTCGAACATAAAGTGTCACGAATGGTGGCGAAGGACGGCTTACCGTTCAGTGTTTTCTGCACTTCGTCAGATTTGCGCGAGCTTTTTAAAGCAGGTGGTTATAAATTACCTACAAGTCCAACCTCGATAAAACTTATGGTCATGAATTACGGAATGACACTGAAACTAAAAGTTCGAGAAGACCTTTTGAAGTTAAAAGAAACTAGTCTTCGTTTTACTCTGACATTTGACGAATGGACTTCCTTGAGAAACAGGCGCTTTTTAAATCTAAATATTCATGCCTTCTATAAAAATAAGCCCACTTTTTGGAACTTAGGCCTGATACGCATTTTTGGTAGCTTACCTGCAGAAGCCTGTATCACAATGTTATTAAAAAAACTCTCAGAGTATGACCTGGACATGGACAAGGATGTCGTCAATATTACTACAGATGGTGCCAAGGTAATGGTAAAACTTGGCCGTCTTATCAAGCCCAATCAGCAACTTTGTTATGCCCATGGATTACAGCTCGCTATAATTGATGTTATTTATAAAAAACAAGACTCATCTGAAACGTCACAAGACGGAATAAATAAACAAAACGAGATAGTCAATGATACTGGTACTGGTGAAGTAAGGACAGAGAACGATTCATCAGACATTGAATCGGATGATGATAACTTTGAAAGTGTGGACAGTGGCTTTGATCTGGTTCTTCCCACGAGCGAAGTAGATTTGTCATTAGAATACTCAAAAATAATACAAAAACTGAGAAAGGTCATCAAGCTTTTTAAAAATTCACCGACCAAAAATGATTTACTGCAGACATATATTGTAAAGGACTTCGGGAAAAACTTAAGTTTATCGTTAGACTGTAAAACGAGATGGTCTAGTCTTTCAGAAATGATAACTACATTCAACAAAGTCAAATTGTGTGTATCTAAAGCTTTACTTGATCTAGGCCTGTCTGCTAATCCAGATTACTTCTTCAGTGAAGAGGAATATACTGTGTTAAGTGACTTAGAACGAGTTTTCCAGCCAATGAAACTAGCTGTAGAAGTTTTGTGTCAGCGGGAGTCGACTCTTATCACAGCTGAAACAACATTGAGATTCGTGATCAGCAAGTTGGAAGGACAAGATTCAGTTTTAGCCAAGAAACTTGCTACTTCATTAAGAAAACGAATTACAGAGCGACGGACCAATATGACTGCGGTTTTATTGTACTTACAAGACCCTGCAAAGTACGAAGAAGATAAAATTGAATTCATGCAAGACGAAACTTTTAAGTTAAGAGTGTAATCCGAAAAGAAATTATAAATGTTATTGAAAGACTACAATTTAATAAGAGAGACGCAGCATTACCATTGACGTTAGTCTCATCAGAGGCTTCAACATCTTCTATCTCTACTCAGGAATCACAGGATGATTTACCTCTTTCTATAGTGGCCGGAATGATGCGAACAGAAAGCACGGAGCCTGAAGCAATATCTCTTAGAGATGAACTGGAACAAACACTATCGCGTTCTAAAACCGCTGGTCGATCTTCTTCGGGGCTTCATTCTCTTGAAGGTATAATCAGGAAAGAAATGAATTTGTTGCAGTCTGGTGGGCTTAAAGGTGAACATCTTCAGTTCGTCTACAATGCGTTGTTAACAGTTGTGCCCACCAGCGTGGAAGCGGAAAGGGCATTTTCTGCTGCCGGATACCTAGCATGCAAAGTAAGAAGCCGTTTAGCTGACAAAACCATTGACACGCTGTGTTTTATGCGCAGCTACTTCCAAAATAATGAATAATTGTTTTTTGTTTGTTTGTAATAGTTATTTTATTTCTAATTAGTGACTGATTGATTTGATAACTTAATAAATAGTTTCACAAAACTATTGAGAGGCTATATTTTATGCGCATTTGCGCAGCTACTTCCAAAATAATGGAAAGTTGCTTTTTGTTTGTTTGTAATAGTTTTTGATCTTTGTTTGTAATTGTTATTTCTGAATAGTGATTTGATTACTTAATAAATAGTTTTAATAATATTTTTTACTTTCATTTTAAGTTCTATAGTCTCGTTTATGATACAGGATTCCTCTCTTTTTTCAATTACTTTAAAAAAACACGCGGGATCCCGCAAATACCTGGATCCCGCGGGATTGAACCTCTCAATCCCGCGGGATCCAGCAATTGAAATTTTAGTGCGGGATTGCATTCCCTAGTCTTATCCCATCACAGATAAACTATGGCACCCCGTTCTTCGACCTGTCGGCCCTGTACGGGAACGACGTGACTACGGCGCAGCGACAGCGCAATGGCACCGGCGGCTTTCTCAACTACGAGCTGACTTCTACGGGCCGCTACTGGCCTTTTGTCAACACTAGCATCGCTTCCAACGCTACTAGTAAGTCACGATCATCATCATTATCATCAATCATCATCATTATGATCATCATCGTATTAATGATGATCATAATGATGACGACAAAGCGAAACGACACGGGCGGCATTCTACACCACAAGTTAACTACGCCATTGGCCTGTCGTCAGCACTAGTATGCGTCATACTAGTATTCCAACGCCACCAATAACTCATCATCATCTGTTGATCATCATCTGCTCGTGCCGATACATCATCATCAAAAAGCAGCCTTCTTATCTACGTCACTGACTAGCTGACGTCTTCGGGGCACCATTGGCCGATCGTCAATATTAGCACCGCTTCCAACGCCAGTAACTCATCCATCATCATCATATTTAGACTATTCGCGACACGTAATAGCCCAATAACATGTTTTTCGGACACGGAATCAAATTACCTGAATTTTTCTTGTACATTTATGAAGAATGACAAAGAAATACACTCTTAGTATTTTCCTGTTAGTTTTAAACTAAAATACAGGGCAGCTTTTAATTATAAACCTTGTTTCCCGCAGTGGACGGCATCACCGGCCTGACGGGCGTGAACTTCATCTTCGGGCTGTTCTTCTGGCGCGAGCACAACCGGCTCGCCACGGAGCTGGCGGCGCTCAACCCGTGCTGGACCGACGACCAGCTGTTTAACACTGCCAGGGAAATCAACATAGCAGCCTTCGACCAGATACTCTATTATGAAATGCTTAGCAACCTTATGGGTGAGTCTAGAACATTACTAATCCGTTTTTCCAGGCTACGAATGTAGCCCACTGCTGAGCATAAGCCCCTTCTCTGTAAGGCCCAGAACTGTATTCGAGGCTCTCAAAGTGAAGCCATACATAACATGGTCGCAGAAATTGTGTTCTTAGCGAAGCCAGATGTGTTGCACTATTAATGCGCATGTTTGCGTTACTGCGATCGTCACTTACTACCTACAAGCGACGGGAACCTGTCCATACCGCTTCGCTTTTAAGCGGAATTTTGTTTCAAACTCTGTGTTTGCGTAATATGCCTAAATTGTCAGTATTCTTAAATTACTGAACATCGTCCTCCAGGTGAACAGAATCTTCAAAATTCTGGCGTGCTATCCACCGACGCTGGTTTCCGCGACGTGTACGACGCGACCGTTACGCCCGAGCTGTCGCTGGAGGCTCTTACGTCACTTCGTTGGATCCATACCATGCAGGAAGGCATGCTCAAGTGAGTGTTCTCTAAATATAGCTTTACATTGGCCGCTAACTGTTCACACACTGCTGTTGTCTCTAGAGACACCTACTTCAATCACTGAGTTGGGTCCCTAATATGCAGGAAAGTACGCTCAAATGAGTGTTGTTAGCACATATCATTGTATATTCTGCATAGTTTTCTGCAGATGTGTCAGGTGCACACCACACAGAAGAATACTATGCTCACATAAGTGTTACATACTGCCTCACAGCATCAGTACGCTGCCTCAAATTTTCCACGTGTTTTAATTGGATCGCAATTGAATTCAGTGAGAAATCACATTATTCTTATTGGAACTTTAGAGCGTATTGAAAACAAAAGGATATTTTAGCTGAATCAACTCACTCGATAGTAATGAAAGTTTACTGAATTATAGCGTCAATAGTAGGTACGGGAGCAGAACTGAGCCATCTTGGTCTTGGGCGTATTTTTGCAAGGCCCTCCCATTAATCAAGTAGGAGGCCTTGAGGATATCTTCATCCCTTATTTGCCAAAGTTGGACATGAGTACATCCCAATCAGATGTATTTTGATTATACAAATTACCACCAAAGATTACATTTGACTCCGACGCACGAGCCAAAGGACTGTGTCATTTTATCATCATTTTCTTCTCTTTCGGATAAGTTTCTAGGCGGTAATTATTATACTCATGTTGTTAGATGCGTAAATGCGACAAAACATAGGAGTGAAAGCAAAACTATGATCTCTCTTACTGTAATTCGGGACACACTCCTACTCTTTTGGAGCTAGTGGAATCTGCGATCTAGGTGGGAGAGGTAATACCTAGTAGGGCGGTAGAGGATCTAGAAAGAACCCTGATAAATGTGATTTATAGATAAAACAGACAGATTAGGTGAGTTAATCGATCTTATACAAGATATAATTTATGCATGTCGAATGAATGTTCTCCCGGCTCTGGTCAGGCTGTACGACGCGAACGGCACGGTGACCGGGGAGTTCCCCGAGGTGAACCTGACGCTGAGCACGGCGGCGCTGCAGTCGGCCGCCGCCAACATACAGTTCTTCGCGCAGGGCTCCTTCCGGCAGCCCACCGGCAAGATCGACAACGTCGTCGACCCCATCGTGAGTCACAGGGCACAGGACATATTTTCTCTGTTCTGTGGTACAGAGGGTCTTGGAAGGGCCCGGGGTCTAACAACACAATCAAATTTGAAATAAACGAAACAAATTTTAGGTTTCCGTAGTCAACAAGGACTGTCGGTCTGACCGTCTGTCTGTCTGTCTGTCCGCGGCCTAGCTCAGAGACGATAAATACGAGAAAGCTGAGGCATAGACATAGGTACATATTAATCACACCGACAAAACGTTGGAATATAAAATGTTAAATTTTTTTAGCGTCTCCCCTACACCTACACCTAAGTCAGGGATGCAATTTTGTTTTCACACCTGCTATTCAGCAGTGGAATATGTGGTATAAATATTTAATATATTATTATATAAAAACTTTATGACATTACATTGAAAAAACATCGAGTGACAACCAGAACGAACACTGGGCCTTGACAAATTCAAATAAAAATTATCTTTTAAAGATGGCCAGCGTTACACTTAAAAGATCCCTTGATTCCCTCAAATGAGGGATCAAAGTTGTACTTTTCTTCCCTGATATTCTAGTTTATTTTTATTGCCCTCAGCATGATCCGTGTGCAGATTTTCACAAAATGTAATTCCAATTCGATTTTTATTTTGTTGCAATCGATCATAATTGTCTTCCACATAAATATTTTTTCCTTATAGCAGGTGTGAAAGCAGTATGTGTCACTCGGTAGCAAAATTATTTCCGTCTTGGGCGTAAACACTTGAATCCCTCGCTACGCTCAAGATTCTACTTTAGAATCCCTCGCTACGCTCGGGATTCTATTGTAGAATCTTTCGCTTCACTCAGGATTCAATATACCGCCCTCGCCGTAAATATATCATTTTGCTCCCTTGAGACACAATCTACTATTTCTCGCCTACACTATAGTGTGGGGTATTGTTGGATGGGTAATTTAAAAATTTGGATTACTATTTTATTTAGGGTTCCGTTAGCGAAATATTAAGAGTTAAAGCGCAAATTTTTATCCGAGTTGGGAGTCCTCCACCCCCCTCCAAACGGTCGATTGTAGAAACGTGAAAAAATTCAGGGCAGTAACATTTATAATGAACTTAAAAGGAAAACTTTCACGGCTAGGTAGGCTTTACAAGTTAACGAGTAATATTAGAAACCTATTTATTAAAGTTTTCCTTTTATTAGACCAACCAAGGAAAACTTTGTACAAATTACATTGAAAATTATTTTGATGAAGTGGTTAGTTCCGTAAAGTAGGTTAAAAACACCTCCTTCTACGGAACCCTACACTGCGCGTAGCCCGACATGCACTTGGTCGGTTTCTAGTGCAATACCGACAAGAGCGCGTTGTTTAGTTGTTTAAAGTATATACCATTTATTAATTCAGGTGGGCAACTGGGGACTGGGCCGTCTCCAGTTCAGCACGGACCTGACCACGAGCGACGTGGCCAAGGCGCGCCTGCTGGGCCTGGCGCCCTACACCGACTACCTCTCCTACTGCAACGGCAAGTCCTTCACCAGCTTCGACGACCTGGCTGACTACATCGACGAAGAGGTGAGATCGTTTGACTGTCTCGTAGGTCAAGCGACAATACGCTTAACAGGGGTCGTGGGTTCGATTCCCGCTGGAGGCCACGGCATTTGATTCGTACAAACCGTCTTGCGTCTGCCTGTATTTTCATACTTGTGATGTTCTCGCTTGGTTACCAAAGACCAGGGTATCAAAATGTATGATTAGTTTGAGACCAGGAGACATTTAGGTAAATTGTATACACAGACCGAAAAAAAACAATCTGTGACTGTATATTGACATTCTTTACGTCGAAATTAGGTAATTTCTAATTTCTGTTGTTGTAATATTAGGTACTGTACTTAGAGCTGATCCTGACTTTTGTGATCTTCTACCGTCTTATTTCTTTCTCCCTCAGAAACTGGAGCTCCTGCGCGAGATGTACACGGACGTCTCCGATGTAGACCTGATGGCGGGGCTGTGGAGCGAGGGTCTGTTGGACGGCGGGAACGTCCCGCACACCTTCTACTGCCTGGTTACAGAGCAGCTGGTGCGCTCGGTCGTGTCCGACCGCCATTGGTTCGAGAGGGACACAAGACCAAAAGCTTTCACTGCTGGTGAGCTTCTTATAGAGACATTTATCATTCGAGCACCGCTAAGGACATTTTTGCGCTACATCTCTTTGGATATTCTAGCACCGCCTCTAGGGCCATTCTAGTGCCAAGGGCTGATTTTTTGTCTCTCTCTCTCTAGAAAAATCCAAGTACTGCAGGACGAATGTCTCTCCTAAGTAGCAGTCTAGAGACGCAACCCTACTCTCTCTAAGGAAATTCTGCTGCCGCAAGCCGACTCTCACTCTTCCTCTCTCGTCTGCCATGTTCCTAGAGGATGTCACAAGCGATTCAAAAGCGTCTTCCAGCCAGTTCCAGCACACTGTAGCCCCTTAATTCTCGTGCCGCTCGCCGACGGTCACTTGACTTCAAGGACTTTAAAGCGCTGCTGCAGGCCATCTTTCTAAGAAAATTCTTTAGCTGCAAGCTGACTCTCTTTAAGCATTTACAAGAGCCGCACGCAAACTTTTGCTGTAGGACCGTTCAAGCGCCGCGGTAGGCCGATTCTTTCTCACTTTTATTTGATTGACGGATAAATTAGGAATGAGGTTTATGGATTTGAAATCAAAGATTGTTCATTATTCGTAAAAAATGGATTATAGATCGTCTTTTTCTCGAGCAACACGTTGTGAACGTGACTTGACCGTGTTTCAGAGCAACTGGCGGAGGTGCGCAAGGCGACGGTGGCGCGGCTGATGTGCGACAACGCGGACTCCGTCGTCGAGATTCAGCCCAGCGCCTTCCTAGTCATCTCCGACGCGTGAGTACACTATACACAATATATCAGGGCCGTAGTCAGATAGTGTAATCCGGTTAGGCACAAAATATGGCTAGCTGGAAGCTTTTCCAAAGACAAATAGAATCTTTTTATTCATTATAGTGCAGACTCTGTGACACGATGAACGTTGATTATTGACATACGATTGTTACGGAAAAATATTACCTACATAAAAACTCGGAAACCCTTATCTTATGTGACTTCTTAATTTGATAACTGCACCAGTAATTAAAAATGTTCTTAATTATGTATTAATTACAGGACGATTGTGACTAGTGTTCAACACATTCATGACTAATATTTTAAGTTGTAAACTCTGTTAATTAAGTTAAAACGTGTTTTGAAAAGAATAAATGTGGAGTTTCTTTGTTAGCTTCTTCTCCACATAATTTATTAATTGTGAAACTAACAACGTGGTTGCTATTTATTGAAATAATGGAAAAAGAGCAATATTGATCCGTGATTCGCTGTTTATTTTTGGAAGGAAAGAGTGCAATGGAATAAAAGCGAAGTTTGATGCCGTCTGCAGGGACCTTTCGCCATATTTTTTATGTTTCGTAAACGAGGAATATAAATACTCTTACCGTGAAATATTGATTTACCGAATTTAAACGTGGCCGTACATTTGTATTTGATGAGGAGCGGCCAGGTCGCCCGGCTGACGTGGTTACTGAGGAAATTGTTGAAAAAGTATATGACATGATTCTTGCTGATCGCCGATTGAAAGTGCGCGAAACAGCAGAGGCCTTAGGCGTTTCGTACGGCATAACATTCAATATTTTGCACGATAAGTTAGTGGTGACTAAACTGTCGGGCCGACGGGTGCCGCGATTGTTTACGGTAGACAATAAGCGGATACGACTGACAACTTCGAAGCAGAGTTTGAACCTTTTCAAGCGGAATCCGCTAGAGTTTATTAAATGCGTTGAGTCGTCACCGTTGATGAAACCTGGACCTTCACTTTAATACGCCAGAAAGTAAGCGTCAGTCAAAACAATGGATGTGTTCAAGCGAATCAGCTCCAAAGAAGGCAAAGACGGTCCCATCGGCCGGAAAAGTAATAGCATGGATTTTTTGGGATTCGAAGGGTATAATTCTCATCGACTATTTGGAAAAAGATAGAACGATCACGGGACTATACTGCGGCGAGTTGTTGAACAGACTTGATGAAAAATTTAAAGAAACACGGCCCCATTTAAACCCCCAAATAAAAAAGTGTTGTTTCACCACGACAATGCACCAGCTCTCTCATCCGGAATCGTTGCATCCAAATTGCATGAATTGAGTTGCGAATTTGTTGCCACATCCACCGTACTCACCGGACCTGGCCAACTGCGACTTCTTTCTGTTCCCCAACACGAACGTGGCTCGCGGCTCAAATGAGGAAGTCATCGTCGAAACAGAGGCCGAATTTTCGAAGAGTTTGAGACGTCGTACATTTTAGAAGGTTTAAAAAATGGGAGGGACGTTGGGAAAAGTGTATTGCTGTTAAGGGAGATTACGTTGAAAAATAAAAGTTAAAAATTATTAGGAACTCTTAATACGAGTATTAATTGATCCACCTCGTATGTTTCATCATGAGCAAGCCACTGTGTCTGATAGTATTGACCTGGTCTCTTGTTCCAGTAACCCGCTGACGCCCTGCACCTCCATCCCGGCCATTGACCTCAGCGCGTGGACCGACAGCACCTGCACCAGCTCTTAGACCGGTCCAGGCCCTAGCCCAGTCTAGACCATCTGCCCAGCTTTTAGACTGGGCCAGATACTTCATATCACAAGCCGTAACGACAAAAACTTTCTGAAAACTGTGTTCCTCCATAGGTAGCGTGACGACACGAGTCACGCGCGCAAATATCAAAAGTCGCGACTTTCCAGTACATTAATATTTCAGTTTTGGTATTTAAGCGCCACGAAATGAACGCTGTCATGCTGCCTCATTGGAGTGACTGATTACGATGAACGATTTCCTATGTAGGTACTTGGAATTTTGTTTTTTTTTACAAATACCTATTATATATAGTATCAATAAAGATAAGGACCCCATGAACTAGGTACCTACTTATAAATGGAGTTCATGGGGGCCATTCAAGTATTACGTAAGCAGATTTATTACACTTACCTCCCCCCCCCTCGTAAGCAAAAGTAAGCTAAGCTCTTGGTAAAATAAGATATTTGTTTATTTTCTGTTAACAAAATACATTCACATACGAAAACAACATTGAATAAATGATACACAGCAAAATAATGTACTATTTGTGGAAAGACTGGAGCCTAGACTAGATCAAAAGATCTGTATCTTAGGTTTCCAGGCCTCCCGTACTACAAAAGATTCGAAGCATTTTATAAATATATGAATTTTCTTTTAATGTACATACCGACCACGAGTCCGGCACATTAGGTGTGACCGACCACGAGTCCGGCACGTTCAGATCTTCAATTAGGTGTGACCGACCACGAGTCCGGCACGTTCAGATCTTCAATTAGGTGTGACCGACCACGAGTCCGGCACGTTCAGATCTTCAATTAGGTGTGACCGACCACGAGTCCGGCACGTTCAGATCTTCAATCGCACCGAAACGAAACAATTATTGGCGGAAGAAATTAAGACAATGTTCAATATAACAATGGTACCACGGAAAAGGAGGGACAACATTTTTGGGAATCCCTGAAAACGCGTTTCCTTTTCAAGCACAGACAAGTAGGGTTGCCATATGTGTCCAAAGCAAATTAGACTAAATTTTGTAGGAAAAAAATTATATAAAACCTACTGCTGACGTAATCACCATTCAGACCCCCTCCCCTCCTTCCCCTATGTCATCAAAAATGAGCAAAGCTATGACCTACCCGCCCCCCCGCCGTGATTTTCTTTTATTTTCCGCTACATGGAACGGAAATGTAGAAAATGGAAATGCAGGAAATGCTCTCTTAAAACAAATGGGTAGGTACCTCCCCTACACCTGGATTAGAAATTTATATTTTCTCGTCTACAACATATAGTGTGAGATAGCGAAGAGATTTTTTTTCTGGCTAAAGGTTTTTTGTAGAAACGTGAAAAAGTTCAGGGTAGTGGCAGTAGCACAGACACAAGAAAGTCTATCGTAAGTCAACCAACTTCCAAAAGCAAAACTTCGTACAAATTCCATTCAAAATTACTTTGATGAAGGAAACCTTATTAAATAAACAGCAAACTAAATTAACATTAGGTTTACAATCAATTAAAAAAAACCTAATAACTTCGGATATTTTGAAGGCCAACTACTGAACCCTACACTGCACGTGCCCTGACCGGCACTTGGCCGGTTTTTCCATATTTATAGGCTATGCTTTTTTCCTGGGAGTTGTAAGTAAAAGAAAAAAGCCAAGATTTATCTTCAGAGGTTTATTGCAGTAGTCGTATGTTAGAGTAAAGCGCGGCAAGTGTCTACCGGGTGCAGCCCCCGCGGCCGCCCTCAGGGGGCCGGCACACCGTGCGGCGGCCGCAGCATGCCGTGCCGCCGCACAGCAGTAGCAGCAGCAGCGCGAGCAGCAGCCACGCCCAGTTGTAGTGCTGTGGATAGAGGGGTAGAATAAAAAAGTCTGAATACTTCTGGACGTGACAGGAACTTTATCGAAAGGCTTACTTCAGGGGCCATAGCTGCGGACAGTGGTACGGTCGCGGGAAGAGGGACACGTCCTGACCCCGACACTCCACTTATCCCTCGGGGAAGTGTAACAAGATCACGAGTCCGAGCGAAGGCATTTTTGCCTCTGGGTGCGTCAAGTCATATTACCGGAACGTCCCAACTGTTCGTTAGGTGTACGTCCACTTTTGTGAATTTTCCGGAATGTCCATCCCCCTTTTCCCCAAATGGCCCCTGAAAGTTCAAATATTACAAAAAAGTTACCTCCATTATAAACCATAGAACCGCTGATCAGGATTAGGTTTAGCAAAGTCACGAGAAAGTAGCAGACTTCTAGTATACAACATATCGCATCTGATTTCATCGCGAAATAGATGTTGGGAAAAGTGTACGTTCAGAGAACTGCACATTCAGGAAAGTGGGCGTACAGAGAACTGCACATTCAAGAAAGTGGGCGTACAGGGAAATGAACCTAAAGAACACACTGAATTTTTACGGCAACCTAGGAGAGAAAATAGCGAGCTCGCATGCAGCTACTTATGAATGTTGATGAAGCGAAAGAGGTCGGTTAGGTTCGCAAGTGGCGAACCCTGGTGTCTGCCTACCCCTCCGGGTTACAAGCATGAGTTTATGTATGTAGCCAAAGCACTTAATGGGCCAGATAGAGAGGCAGACGTCATAAAGATAGGAACCTAGCCTCCGGGTGCCGGGTGCCGGCCACCGGGCGGCACACGCGGCCCGCACCACGCGCGGCACGCTGCAGCAACAACAGTAATAGCAGCCACCAGCGCTGCTGCGGACAGCCGGACGTCAGAGGGGCAAGGGTTGGGAACGGGGCTTGTTGAGTTTTGGATTGCCATCGCTTTTAATTTTCGCAACGATTAGACAAATACCAAGCCATAATACGGTAAAAACGTCATGGATTTTTACTTCTGGCGCGTCTCATAATTGATGAAGATACTGTTGAAGCGACGTTAGATAATAAATGTCCATCCCACGCCCTTTCCCTTCTGTATCGGCCACAAACTGTTGGCGCCTTGTCCCCTCCCCGTCTTTTGAAAAGTTAGAGTAGAAGTAAACTTTCCCACCGCTGCACAGTAGCCAAGACCTGGACCAAGACCTACTCTACGAGCTCACACGTCAGCCATCATCCGATGAACGTTTGGCTAATTAGGAAGGGTCGTCTTTACCTCTAATGTACGTGCGTGAGACGTCCCTGTTGACGACGGACCTGTTAATGTCCTGATAAACTCGAAGCTCTGCCGAACACGAATGAAAAGCGCCGCGTCTATGACAGCTAAAATGAGAACTTTACTTGGTCTCAACAAAAATGGGTTGGATTAATGTCACCCACCAAGGAACAATGCTGGATCAAAGTTTTTAATCAGCTTGCGGGTGATAATTGAAAAAGGACGGACCAAGGACAGAAATTTGTATCTCGCCCAGGGAACGAACTAAATCCAACACAGGCATAGGCCTCTCTCACGCCACTCGCAGTAGACAGCTGTGACCCTGACAGTTAGACGATTGGAATCGCTCAACACTTGGTGCGCATAATCAGGCCCCGTGATTGAAGGACGGACGGTTGATCAGTTTTGATTCATGTTTACGAGAAGGACGGACGTGGGCTGACAAACGGACGAATTCACTAGAATGACAGACGTCGACTATCAGTCGCCAGAAGAACCGATGTGGACCGATAGACAGGAAACTCGCCATAGTCACTATAAGGACGGCTGCGGGTTGTTAAATAGACAGACAGTCACAATGGTCACAAAAAGGATGGCTGTGGGCTGTGTTAGACGGACGGACAGACTCGTTATGATTCCTATTACCAGAAAGACGGATAAGAGCCGACAGATGGATGACTCACCATGTTTACCAGAAGTTGGGCTTGCAGCCACCGGGACACTTGGGCGGCGCGCACTTGCCCCGCACCACCTTCTTCTTGCCGCCGCCGCCGCCGCCGCCGCAAGCGCTTGCCGCCAACACCTGCGGGCAGGGGCAGTCAGGACTTCATACAACCATAAGCAGAGCTTACAACAACAAACGGCAGAATGTAACAAACTCGACACTCCCGGAAGCTAATCATCACAGACATGGAAATGACACAGACTCAGGCCATTTGTTCGACTCTAGAGCGGCGGCCTCTAGCGGGATTCGAACCCACAACCTCAGGTTAGGTATGTAGTCAAACGCGTTACCGCAAGACTAACGGGCCGGTCGAAACACTTTCTGTTCCCAGGTTAAAATAAAAAAGTTTCAGAGAACATTCGGAACTTAAATTTCTGGCTGCGCTGAGGACTTACCCTAAATTTTCTCACGGCTGCGCAGCTCACATTATACGTTATTTCTTTCTTGGTTGTGACTAGAACTAACCAATTTCTAATTTGTTGTGGGTTCTGATTCTGTCAGTAAACTTTGTTTATGCAGTCTTTGACGTTTGACATGGCCACAAAACTTCTTCACTGCCACACAAATAACACATAGGTACACCCAGTGATAGTGGTTTTTAGGGTTCCGTAGTCCAACAAGGAAACCTTATAGTTTTGCCATGTCCGTCTGTGGCCTAGCGCAAATACCGGTGGTACTAGAAAGCTGTAATTTGGTATGTGTGTACATATTTATCACGCCATCAAAGATAAAAAATAAAATGTTGAAAAAAAAATTTACTGTTGGTACTTTCCCTAACATGAAAAGTTGAGATGATTTTTTTTTGTCTACCTCATCATGTGGGGCATCGTTAAATTGGTCGTTGAAAAATATTGTGGGAGTAGGAAAACCATTTTTTGATTTGGGGTTCCGTTTGCGAAATATTAAGCTTTATAGAGCAATTTTTTGTCCGAGTTGGGCGTTCCCCCCTCTCCTGGCTAAACGGTTGATTGTAGAAACGTAAAAAAAATCAGGGTAGTAGCACACATATTGAACTTAAAAGGAAAAGTATCACGGCTAAGTAGGCTTAACTAGTTAACGAGTAATAGGCAACCAACTTATAAAAGTTAAATTTCGCACAAAATTCATTGAAAATGACTTCAATGAAGTTGTTTTCTGTAGAGCAGACAAAAAAAAACCCTCTTTCTACGGAACCCTACATCGCGCGTGGCCCGACACGCAATTGGCCGGTTTTTTATTCGTAGGGTACACCATGAGAACCAAAAGACATCAGTATATTAAAACAAACCTGGAGTAGCAGGAGCAGGAAAATAACAAACAGATGGGACCAACTATTCTTCATATTAGTTGAGAGGGGAGAGGCTCGGTGTGCGTCAGGTTTGGAGCTGGTCACTCGCTGCTACATATTGTGAGGAAAGCACGGGTTTCACGAGGATTTTGAGGAAATCATGACTGGCGATTCTTTTGTTTGGCTTCTGCAGTTTGTTTGACAGAACGTCAGCGGTGGTCAGAGATACGAGTCGTGCGTGTGAGGAGGCTGCCAGTGTTGAACAGCATCGCCTCCTTGCGCGATATAAAGGATCCTTGCTAAATATAAAGAAGGTACCAACTACTGTCATGCAAGACATCCTTGTTTACATGGTGAATCTCAGATTAATGAGTACAATGTGTGGTGAATTCATAATGGATTGCACATCCACGGATTTATGGTGTTCTAGATATGGATTTATGGTTTCATTATATCATCATCATCATTATTACATCATAAAAGATATTATTATTATTTTAATTACAGTTTAATTTACATGATTACACACACATTTACACAGTACACAAGAGGAATAAAAAGTAGTCAGAGACCGGTGTCTGGCCCAGGGCCAGCGTGAGGGCCACGCAAGGCCCAGGGCCGGCGTCAGGGCTGCTCGGGCACCGGCGAGCGGCCCGTGAGCGCGCGCCAGAGGCCCTTGCAGCGACCGCAGAGCGAGAACCCGCGCGCCGCGCTGCAGCCGCGCCTCGGCCCCCCCACAGTCGCGCCCGTCGCGCCCGTAACGCCCGTCGCGCCCGTCGCGCCTGTCGCGCCCGTCGCCGGCAACCGCGGCACTGTACTGCTGCGGTTACTTGCACGCTTCTGCGACATAATTAAATTATACATTCAACGGATCAAATCGCGATTCTTTATTATCCATTTACGTGTCATTGTAAAATACTATACTAAAACAACATACTTTCCGCAAAACAGAATTACTTGACCTCATAAGAAAGCTCAAGGTCACGCAACGAGGTATGGAAAGAGCTATGCTTGGAATTCCTATACGAGATCGAATCAGAAATGATGAGATCCGTAGACGAACGAAAGTCATCGACATAGCACAGCGGATTAGTAAGTTGAAGTGGCAGTGGGCGGGGCACATAGCACGCAGAACTGAAGGCCGATGGGTCCGAAAAGTTCCTGAATGGAGACCACATATCGGCAAGCACAGCGTAGGACGACCAGCCACAAGATGGACAGAGGACCTAATCCAAGTGGCAGGAAGGCGCTGGATGCAGGCCGCTTCCAACCGGTCTTTTTGGAAATCCATGGAGGAGGCCTATGTCCAGCAGTGGACTTCTTGTGGCTGAATGATGATGATGCTGATGTTTAAAAATATTTCTATCGCAGTCCTACTATAACTGCGCTAAGGAAAGAACAACGTTATTGCTAAAATGATTTTTGAATTTAGCAAGAAAGCGGAGGTTTTGGCTTATCGGAGACGAGGTCTGCAACTATACACCCAGCGCTGGGCTTCATGAATAGTCAGGAACTAAGAGGGGGCTTAGCAATAGCTAAAGATAGTTTTGTCTGTCTCACCTGCAGGGACTCCGCCCTCGGCTGACTCGGCGTGACAGACAGTATGGCCGTGTCGACGCTGCTGCTGTCATACTTTACCACGCTGCAGGGAGACAGATATCGTGAGTTGGAGTGGTCTGGAGTGGAATATTCTTACTCTGAGTACCACACGGAATAGCATGGAAAGACTGACGCATTGCGTGCATTGGAAAATACCTACACGCAGTTTTGGGTAGCTTTAGGTAGAAAAAAATCGTAGGGTATTTTTTAATCAAAGAGATTACGTGTATTGGAACCAGCAAATAAGTAGGTAGCTATTGTTTTTTTTCTATACCCAGAGAAAGACTGACTGTCGCAGACAGAGTAAGTGAACTGGCATTCCTTGTATGTTTCTTTTTAATTTAAAATTGTATACGTTATATGAGTATTCTGTCATTGTACTGTATTTTAAGTGAATAAATTATTTCACTTCAATTCAATAACAGTCAGTCCAGTGAGCTTCCTGTCGTGTTGTTGCGGTTTCCAATGTGAAACCGTCCAATGCACGTATGCAGAGACCTAACCTCCTGGGGTGGACACTAGAGCATTCTAGGATGAGTACAATCCACCCGGCTCCCCTCATCTACGCCAATCGATGCAGGAATGTCTTGGAGAGGCACCAGAAAAGACAGCGGGGGTGCAAATACTAATACAAACCACTTTACTTTATTATCATAAAAGTGTAGCTGGTCCCCGAACGTTGTTACTCTGTCTGTACTAGTGTACCTCTCAAGATGCACGTTCTGAGCGTGCCGCCGCCGCGGGCGCGCCTCGTGCGGCGAGATGCTCAGCTCCAGGGTCCGGAGGGGCGCCAGCCGGGCCGACGCCGGCGGCGGTGCTCCGTACGGTGTCGGCCCGTGCGCTGTGGACCCGTGGGATGTCGGCCCGTGCGGTGTGCTCCTGAGTGGCTTTGTGCTGCTTGGCAGCCGCCGCGACTATTGATACAAAGGAGTTTGGTGAGGACTTTCACAGGACTCTGTAGTCTTTCGGTGTTATTTATAGAATCACAAATTCTCTAAAACACTCCTTTAATGCTCTTTAAATAGGATGTGGCAAAGTATTGGTCATTACCTGTCTGTGGTAACGATTTAAACTGTATTTGAGGAGTGATTTAGGGAATAGTGTTTTTTCAAGATTGAGACTGTCTGTAAGACTTATTTTTTCGGATAGGAGGCACGGGGGGACTCGAGAGTGGTTAATGGGCTCCAGGAGGTTTACTAGCGACACTAATGAAAAAAATGACAAATTTTTTTACAAATTGTTTTTGTAAAAAATGGCTGACATATCTCTCAATAAAAACAAAATTAAAAAATCTCTTCAATATATATATTTTTATTTATAAGAAACAAACAGTCACAAACAATAATCAAATGTGAAAATAAGATATTTGAACAGACCTGGAGTTTCCTTAGTGAGAACAAAGATCATTACAATTTTTTTACTTCTTACGATGGACTGTTACGCCAGTAAAATACAAATACAATTATTTTAGATTAACGAATATCACGACAACCTAAAAGATAAACCAGATAAACTAAAAATGTCGATGTCTCCTAAGATCGAGTTGTAAGTTTGCGTAGAGCGTCGGACAAAAGTACTCTTTGCATAATTGTTGTTACAGAAACTAATATGAAATGTGTTTTTTTGTAGTCGGTGCCCAGTTTCATGACCAGCACATATATTTTGGGCACCGACTACAAATTATACTTCTACAATACCTACAATATGTATACATACTTCTAATTTAAAGGTATTCTTTTAAATTATTTCTATCTTTTTAGTGCTGTAGTGTTTTGAAGTCGGTTTTATTTTGTATTTAAATTTTTTTATGATATCATCGGCATGAAGCAATTGACACGACCTTATAGGATGTTCCTATATCATTCACGTAAATGCTGAACAGAAAACGTCCTAAATGCGATCTCTGGGGGACTCCGGACATGATAGGAAGGCATTTCGAAGTCTTTCCCGTCCTACACAGTGCTTGGCTTCTGTTACTAATATAGGATTGCACCTATCAAAGGCGATCGCCGTGTGTAACGACCCTTGGCAATTTAGATAACAAGATTCGATGGTTTATTTTATCAAACACTTTGGAAAAGTCGGTATACACGGCATCAACCTAACACCCGGCATCTAACGCGTTCAAGATAAAATCAGTGTATAGGTTGGTATCAGCACTGCGGCCTCTGTCGAAACCATGCTGTTCTTGAGAGATGATTCGACATAAAGACGTAGTTAAGTTGGAGTTTACCATTTTCTCAAATAATTAACCTAAAATACAAAGCCTTATCGACTCCTTTATTAATGGGGGTTATTAAAGGTTTTCCAGATTCCTCAATACATAAAATCTATTACAATAAAATCTCTCGACCATGTAAATAGTACCGAGAATCTAAAGCCAAAAACCTAGCACTACATAACATTTCCTCCAAATACGGCTGTTTGGCATAAATGTATAAATGCTATAGGTCACAGGTCCATAATACTAGGTTCGCGGTAGTGGGTTCTAAAAGTGGCGACATCACGAGGTTCCA
The DNA here is from genome assembly GCA_947310995.1 of Yponomeuta cagnagella. NCBI lineage: Eukaryota > Metazoa > Arthropoda > Insecta > Lepidoptera > Yponomeutidae > Yponomeuta > Yponomeuta cagnagella. Next base: position 10,264,715 of record OX371294.1, on the reverse strand, counting down.
TTTCATGGAGTCTCTTATTGTCTTACGCCTGTTACCAAGGTGGGTGGGTATATTACTGGACAGAGCTTGGTGAGTCTCGTGACTTACCGCGAGGTGTCGCGAGGATCTGGCGGCGAGGCGCGCGAGAGCTGGCTGCTCCGACAGCGAGGCGGAGGAGGAGGAGGCGGGGGGCGCGCGGCGGGGGAAGGGCCGGGCGGGGCGCGCGGGGGGGCGCGCGATGAACATCCGGTTCAGCTCGTCCAGCTTCGTCATTATGATCTTGTACGTCTTGAACTCGTCCTACAGACGAGATATAGTGTTAATGAACATTTTCGGTGTTGAAGTAGAACGGCGCATGACTAAAATAATTTAGTACCTCTATTATGTAAATCTGGGTTTGATAACGTAATTTTTTTTAAACATCTCCCGCTGTCAAATGCTTTATAGATAGGTAGATAGAATATTCTTTAATGTACACAGAATATTCTTTATTGTGCATGCTGTACAGTACTTGGCTCGTAGTAGGCAGTTGTGGTACCTACTGCTAAGCTTGAGATGAGTCTTAGAAGAAGAAAAAACTCGCATCAAATGTAGTAGCATTGGTAAATCTACAGAAGGTAGAATATTGACGAGATAGACTAACTTAATTATACGAGATTACCTAACAATGTAAACTGCTTAACATGCCTAAAGCCAATACTAAAGTAGCTAAAACTAAGTTAATCGCGTAAGCAATGTGTGCGACGCAAGGTGCGACGCTAGATCGTACACTTGCCTTTGAGAGGTTTATGTACAGAAATGTACTGTATGTATGTACTGATGAGCGGACATTGCTTTTATAGTAGATACTTTTAGCATCTGAAAGTTGATGTTAGTTGATGGTGGTGATGATGATGAGGGGAGCTGGCTGAACCGTTGGTGGGCTTATTTTTAGATTGCAAGATTTTAATATTTTTATTCAGATAAATACAAAAAAATAGATGAGTTATATTTGTACCAAACTGTATAACAGTTTGTGGAAAGATAATGTTTGTTCGCGAAAGAGCTCTTTTTAAAGTTAATCAGGATGGTGGTGGCGAGGTGTGCCACCTTTTTCAGGGTGCAGGTGTGAATTTCTGCATGCGTATTATTTGCTGCTATTGCTTTTCTAATCAACAGATGTGTGATGATGATGAGCAACACAGGGCAAGGGCTGACCCGGTGTCGGGGGGTGTGCGCGCTGCTGGTGGAGGATAGGTTGCTGGAGTCCTCGCTGTCCGGAGACGGCTTGGCTACCGGCATCTGCAGCAAATGACAGGGTGACACTGGTTTGTACGCAAGCACTCCAACTACTGAATGGAAAAATTTTTAGATAAGGGGCTAGATTCTGTAAATACTTTATAGCAGCATATGAACACTGATAAACCTGTCGACTTTATGTCATTGTCGCTTCTAGTCTATCTGCACACACGCATAAAAATGTGAGGAGTGTTTTAAGGTACCTATCGTGTTTTTGTAAATAAAACAATATTTAAGACTCTTACCCTCCACAACCAAATTTTAGAGGCCCGACTCGCTTAGTTAGCGATATATCACCTTGACTCTCAGAATAAGTTGGGTTCATAGGATTACGAACGAGAGCGTACTACGGCGTGTCGATCAATCCCGGGAACTCACATTGACCGTCAAAAAGAAGAAATAAGTTACTTGGGAACTCAACCATTCAGATTATTATGATGGGCAAAATTGAGGGGAAGAGCCGCGCTGGTAGAAAAAGAAAATCAAGACTCCGTAATATCAGAAAATGGACTGGAGTCGCCAGTGTCGAAAAGCTATTTCGCTCGGCAAAGAGAAGAAAGGAATGTGCAGAGCTGACGGCCGACCTCCAGTACCTAGCGGAGAGGCCACAGAACACATTATTTTCTCTGTTCTGTGGGAGAGGCACTGAAAGAAGAAGGCTGTGACTATGTTATACACTCACTAGCCATTAACGAACAGGGTGAGACCCAGTGACAGTATTATCCTTACAGTGTGTTTGGAGGTATCGCGGGCGTGGCCGTCAAGATGGTCGTAGAAGCGGCGCACGCGCGCGACCTGCTCGCCCTTGGCCCGCAGGGTGCGCTCGCACGCCGCGCGCACGTGCGCCAGCTCGGCGCCGGCCGCGCGCGCTTGCGTGCGTGACGCTGTGTCGCTGGGCGCGCGTTCGCTGCGGAGCGGTGGGTGCACTAGTCAGGCAGGGCGCCGCCTTTGTCAAAATCTATTAAGTTTGACTGGGTGTTTATAAAGAGACATACAAAAAAAACTTTGGCCTTTGCGTATTGAGCTGATTTATACTGCGTCCAGTGGCACCTTCACTCACTCCCATTACGACGCTGCAGTGCCTGAGACATTGTTTTTTAGATGGAGTAGGCTTGCCCAGCACCTACAGCATCGTGACAGCTTAGTCGGCCTAGCCCACAGGAAAGACAAGTCAATACGTGCGTAGCCAACCGAGCCGCGGGTTTCCTCACGATGTTTTCCTTCACAGCTATCGTGTGGTATTGCTACTACAAATTCGCAGATGTACGTCACTTTGAAGATAAAAAAAACAATAACAAAATCCCGCACATTGACCTTTTCATGCGTGCACTTTATTCAGTTGTGTTTTGGGCGACCGTTTTAAGATTAGCAAGTCGAAGTGGCAGTACACCCTCCAGATTGCTGGCTGCGGCGGGGACAGGATGGGAAACGTTGGAACTAAAGGTAGGTACATACATACATAAACTCATGCCAGTATCGCAGAGGGGTAGGCAGAGACCAGGGACTGCCACTTGCCACGATCCTGACAAAAGTGAAAAAATGTACATATCCGCTAACCGGCGAGTGTGCGCGTGCGGTTTCCGTCGCGGTGTGTACGAGCTCTCGGAGAGGCCGGAGTCGTGCGAGGGCCGCTTGGCGGGCGGCGGGGGCGCGCGGGGGGCGGCGCCCGAGCCCTGCGAGCCGCTGGAGCCGCCCTCGGACTCCGCTAGCGGCCAGCTGGGTTCGCGTATAAGACTTGTGTAAACAGACTAATTTAAGCTTGGGCCAAACTAGCATCTAATAGGCATGGCACGACTGACTATATATGAGACACGTCCCAAATGTCAGAAATAGCTATTTTCCAGTACACAAGTTATCAATACCCATTGGATTTGTACGAATGGGATCAGTCTGGGTGTACTTCCATGTTTGTGATGTCCATGCCTGGTTACTATAGCACAAGGCATACTAGTTTGAACCCAGTGATTGTTTTGTGTGGAAGTTATTATCAATATGCTGCTGGTTCGAGGTTACACTATTGCGTTGCATTTAGGGTCAGGGCCGGATTTAGGGGAGGGCCGGCGGGGCTACTGCCCTGGGGCCTCCACAAGGAAAGGGCCCCCACAAAAGGCTAATATGTACTATCATTAAACGCCAATCTCTTATGAGTACTTATAAAGTCTGTTTGTTTTTAAATTAAAAAAAAAAAAATTCGTCGTATTCATTGTAGTTTTTGTTTCGTATTTTTTATTTGGGAATAATTAGGGGCCTCCGCTCCTTCATTGCCATGGGCCTCCAGACCTCAAAAGCCGGCTCTATTTAGGGTGGCCAGACGCCTCCTTTTTGCAGTCGTGTTCGGCCAATATCTACAAGTCTGTCTTTTAGTCGAAACACATTTTTTTTACTTAGCCTTTTTTGTCTTACTGCTAGGCAAGTCTCCCGTTTTGTTTTACACCTCTTGAAAGATAATTGGATGGCGCCAGTAATATTAGTAATAATAACTTATTACTAATATTACTGGCGCCATCTAGCGGCACGAGTCAAGAGGATCTGAACATTGGCTACTTTGCTCTACTCAACCATAATATAAATGAATTGCACAAGACACGTAGTTGCAGAGTTACTGCCCTCGCCGAGACGCCATGTTTTCGTTGCATGCGGTTTTAGCAAGGTGACGGGTGTCGTAGAGGACAACTATACTCGCAATATTCGCAGAAGGCATTTGAACCTGATGCTAATACCAAGACACAAGTCAGCGGGCTTTAGAGGCAGTTTTAAGTATGCAGCTGCAAAGATCTGGAACAACCTGCCTCCACCCTTACGAGAATTTATGACCACTGTAAGTTTCAAGAAACACCTAAAAGTTTTACTTATCGACCAACAAAAGCCTTTGCAGCTGTAAAGCAGTCGCTGTTACACATATTAACTAATAACTAAATTAAAATGTGGAACTCCAAACCAGTCACGCACGGTTTTACATACCTATTCGAAAAATTTTACTGTATTTATTAAAATTTAATTTATGCCTAAATAAATGGTTTTGACTTTATATAATTTTCGATTCTAATGCTGAATTTTGATAAATTTGTATTAAATTTCAATATCAATTAAAATTTATTTCCAACTTTATTTAATTAAGTACAATTTAATTTATATAATTTACATAATAATAATTTAATCAATTTAAATTTCTTTTAGTTCCAATCAAATTTCATTTCTATTGCTCTTTTAAAAATTATTTTAATAAATTTATACATCACAAGTTTGTATGTTGTAAATCATGTCATAATTTTTATAAAATGGTTGGTGCATTGGACTGTATTCAGCATTGTTAAATTATTATTATTATTTTTTTAAAGATTTTTTTAAAAAATGCGAATAAAGGGGACGGGCTGAAAACCAGCGCTACTGACTATGCATGCAGTCATAGCAATAAGCTGAGCCCCTTCCCTTTTGCCATAAAAATAAAAATACTCACTGATTTTTATGATGTAAAATTGATTTTATGGTAAATAAATATTTTCACTTTCACTTTCACTTTCACTACTGAACTGAAAGACGTATCACGTCAAAATAATTTTTTTTATCAAAAAGCAGTGTGGCTCTTAGGGGGCTAAGTCCGGCATTTCTACTTTTGGGCCTGGCAACCCTAGTCGCATCTAATAATACACTACAATACAATACAATACACACCCGTGTGGTCGTGGCGGGCGCGCACCGCGCATGTACCGGTCGAGATCGATGATGTCCCCCCCGCGCGCGCGCCGCCCCCCGCGCCCCGAGCCCGACGACGACCCCGCCGACATCTGCCGCCAACGCTGCCGGTTCACATTCGACGGTAGCCGTAACGAACGACACATACCCCCGGTTTCCCATACGCTAACAGTTTGTTAATGTATTGTTAAGAGCTGGATGCACTATGGCCAAATGTTAAAGTTATGTTTTCATTAAAAATTGCACAGAAATTGCAACTTAATGAACGTTGCAACTTAAACATAGATGTCCATTTGTTAATACTGACAGCTGTTAACATTAGACTAACGGATTGGTAATGTACGAGAAACGGGGGATATACTGGTAGTTTCATACAATCACTAGGACCGGCGTGAAAACGTTGTGTGAATACTAGTCCAACGATGTCGTGCAGTTATCGTTGTCATTTAATGTGGAACCGGCCATTAAAGGGTATTTAAAACCTCTATTGCGCATATACTATCCTAGAGGGACTTATACTGTGTTGCAGGTGCTGTACTGCCGACAAACTGGGATATAGGGGGGCTTCATAGCGAGGATTATAATTATGTGAGAGGGTTTTTTGGGATTGCTAATATATTTGAGTAAAGGATTCTATAGTGGGGTCAAGGGGCCCATGCTGGCCCTCTAGCGTTATACTACGTTGGAAGGTCGTATACTGCCGATATACTGGGATATAGAGGACTTGTTTGGGAGGATCGTATTTTGGAGGGTCATTTATCGCTGATTTAAACTGGATTGGAGGGTTCTATTCTAGGTCCAAGAGCCCTATCCGGCCCTCTGACGTTGTATTAGATTTGAGGGAGCTATTCTGACGATAGACTGGCTTAGAGATTGACATACAGCCAAACCTAAAACGTATTCTTTAGCAGAATCCACCGCACACGTTCTTCTATCCCAGTACATCGTCAACATCAACGTGTCATTGAATGCGTTATTTCACACGGATATTAATCACTGTACTGGATCCGTACACCACAGGAATTCAATAGGATAGATGGAAATCGCAATGATCAAGCCCACTCTCAATCTTTATCCATTTGTCCGAGTAAAGGTCTGCGCCGTGCAATGGGATTTTGGAGGCTGCTTTAATTCTTCAAGTAAATGACTATCCACATTACGACTGGCCGACGAGGTGCGGGCGTAACGATACGAACTGAAATAATCCTTAAATACTTTTTAGGTTAGAGACCACAATACTATCGCAATAAAAACCCGGCTGCTGACCATTAAATAGTACTAAGGAGGCGGGACCAATCTAGATAGGTACCTGGCAAGGTGTAGGCACAAAGGTCATTTTCGTAATACTGTAGCGTAAGCATTATTTTCTTTACATTCAGTGATAAAAGTATTCAAGGTGACCGGTTGTTTTCCTCAATAATACCTTTATCTGTACTGTGATAATACTCCGCATTTTCATTCAATTTACAACATTTAATATATTATATATAACCGTAGAAAACCCCAACACAAGGAGTTAAATTGATGAATTTGGGTCCAGCTTGCTTAGTAGTTAATGCTCAGCAGCAGCAGTCGGGTTGTTGGTTATTTTTTTATTTTAGTTTTTTACATTTGTGTTTTCAGCTTTTCTTTTATGTTTTGTTACTTTTGTGTTGATTTTATGTAGCCTATGGCACTCGCTCAACCACGACGAATGTGCCACGAATCAATTGAGATCTTATTTGTCAAAATCTGACTTAAGGAGTTATGTATTAGGGAACAGAATCACGGACATACTTACATACATACATACGAGCCGAATACATTACCCTCCTTTTGGGCTCCACCGCAGTCGGGTAAATCAGCCCACAACAAGGGAGCTGCCTTTATTTTGCACTTGTATTGTAGTCTCTAACTGCGTAATTATTAAGGATTATTTTGGATTGAAATCGTGTCGCCCGCATGTGTTTGGCCCGTTGCACAACGAACAAGTTTTACTTCGAGGACACGTTGAAATAGCGAAAAACATATCAGCTGTTATGAAACCTGAGTGTCTGAGGTATTCACATACCTTAGCACTTGAAATTGCTAATCCGCGGTGGGCACGCGTGGTAAATAAGCCCATACATATCTCCGAGAGAAGGCATGGGCCCTGCAGTGGGACGTATAAAGGCTGCATTATTATATCAGCTGTTCCATAGATTTTAACAAACTTTAATAGGTACCTGGTAACTTTAGTGGATGTATTTCCCCCATGTTTCCCCGATTAAAAGTTGAGGACCCCCCATTTTCAGTTATTTAAGGGGAACCTGTAAATACCTGTATAGTACTATCTTTTCTGTGGTCCCCGCAGCGACTCACGAGTGGAGCGAGAGAGCGGCAGCTGGCGCATGACCGCACGGAGCCCAACGCCCGCCCAGCAGCCCAGCCCGACAGCCCAGCCCAGCCCAACACGGCCGAGCTCACTCACTCGGTCCACCGGCTACTAAACAGCGGCCCGTTCCTAAATAACACTTTGTGGGAACGACGCTGATGCGGTGACGTATCGCTTGGTCTCTGTGTCGCTTGACAGAAGAAAGGAGATTGTCAACGGAAGTTTGATTCTATGAAGTTCAGTCACTGACCTCCTTTTTGGGGTTCCGTACGCAAAGGGTAAGGGACCCTATTACATTGCTATTACTTTCCTCTGTGTTATTTATTACTAAGACTGCACTCTCCGTCTGTTTGTCTGCCTGTCACCAGGATGTATCTAATGAACCGTGATAACTAGACGGTTGAAATTTTCACAGATGATGTATTTCTGTCGCCGCTATAACAACGAATACTAAAAACAGATTAAAATAAATATGTAAGAGGGGCTCCCATACAACAAACGTGATTTTTATTCCGTTTTTGTTCTGCTTGACCAAATCTGCTTGACTGTTGGTCAAACTTTACGTTTTCATCAAACAATTCAAATGTCAAACAAATTTATTAACTTTCTATTTGGGTTTCTCTTTTCGTGACGTGACGTCCTCTACCAAACGGTTACAATGAGTTTGTCAAACACGACATCAATCCAGATTTTCATCAAACACGCCAAACACGTAGACTGTTTGACAAACGCATCAAACGCAGCTATCAAGTAATTTTACAAATGCGTAAAATTTGACAAACTATTTGATAGTTTACAAGGGCGCTTAACAGAGCTTTGCTCGGTATTTTTTTCTAGGTTAATCGTGTTTTTTGGAAATTGTATTTAGATACGATGAAAAAAAAGGGAAAAAAATAATCGGACTGGTAACGCCGGGTCTGGACTCGATCCCGGGTCTTTTGGTTTCGGGATCGGCCAATTTCTCACATGAGCTATCACAACCACGTAGATCGTGGCGAAATTTACCTTCATATTCTAATGACATTTTAGCACTTTTTCATTGCCTGAAAATACGATACGGATAAAACGAAGTTTTCTAAAAATGAAACCTAGTTTATCGATTCCGAAACCATCTGTATACAAAACTTCATGAAAATAGTTGGAGCCGATTCCAAGATTCAGATTATATACAGATATAAGAATTGCTCGTTTAAAGGTATTTATTTAAAGGTATTATATATATATAATTAGATAGGTAGATGGATATGTTGCTCGTGTAAAGGTATTAGATATATAGATAATGGCTGCATATATCTACTTCTCTCAGGGAGAAAGAGTCGTGCCCACCGCGGATTGACGATTTCAGGCACTCAGGTTTTCTCGCAATTTTTTCCTTCACAGTTAGCGAGTGGTATTTAATTTTATTTTACTTTATTGGTGTGCAAAACAGGTAACAAACAATCAATAACATACAGAATAGGCTTTACAGTGCATGCAGAGAATGTCCCCTAAAGCATACATACACGTAAAATAAACATAAACATAAACATTTACACACAGGCACATACATTGCTTCTGGCCCCACACTAGGATACCCTGTGTCGTGGGAACCAGAAACAACGACATCACAAACATGTAAATATCCAAGACCTGGGGTTTTTTTTATTTTTTGTCTCCAGCCGGGATTCGAACCCGGGACCTCTCGCATGGTATGCAGATGCACTACCGCTGCGCTACGAGGTCGTAACCAGCTTGCAAAACAAGACGACTTACACTAAACTAGTCTAATATTTTAACAAATTTAAAGATCCGAGATTTACTTATTTACTGCTGTCCATTGAAGAGCTCCGTTCTCCATCTCTGAAAGACTCCATCAGATCTTCACCAAATTAAAATGGGACCAATGGGACGTTATACCTGTTCGAACAAAAAAATTATTGTCGAAATCGGTTAACATTTGACGGAGTTATGGAGGAACATAGCCAAATAAAAAAATATATACTTACGCGTTGAATTGATAACCTCCTCCTTTTTTGAAGTCGTTTAAAAAGACGACACATTCGCACCAAAGGATTGTAGAATGAAATGTTATTATTGAAAACTTGCAAGGAAATGAAAAGGGTGCCGTGGATGGATACGGGGAAGGAGTACTAATACTCCTTGATACGGGTAATGAAATTAATAGAAAAGAAAGACCAATGCACGGGCGGCCTGATCTTATGAAGGTAAACCAAATCCTGCTGCTGACTTCTAACTGCTATGGAAGATATATGTTAAACAATGTCAAACGTCTTTCATAACGAGGCACCTTGCGACCACAGCCACACCGTCACGCGTCACACCGGTAACATAACATTCTTTGCACCTTGCTAGTTGCTACTTTACAAATTCACAGACGCACGTAATTTTGAAAACAAAGTCATTGGTACTTGCGCCGGGGTTCGAATCCACGACCTCCTGAATGTGAGCCAAGTCTTATTATGTAAGTATTTTTAAGCCAACTAACATATTTTACCTCTAGTTTAGTTTTAGTTTTTGAGGCTGCTAACGACACTATGGATCTCTGTCTTACCCGAAATAAATGTTTTATTATTATTATATTATTATCGAGGACGGTGCTGCTGCTACTGCTACCACCACCACCAACTCAAACTATCTAAATATGAACACCAACGAGCCCATTTTTAAATAAACTGTAGAACATCTTACCATTTCGATTAAGAAAAAATTTTATCATCATCAGAAAATCATATTATATATTTGTTCAGTCGCAATTACAAAATATTTTATAAGTAATATTAACGCTGAAATAAAATCAAAAACACAAATATATTTAAAGAGCAGCCCGTTCCCGACGATACTTTAACTTTTATCGCTTAACAACGGTAGTGCACACCTTCTGGTTCACGAATTTCTATATTCTATCACTTGCTTCCTTCATCTCTCATCACATTTTTCAATAAAGTGTTTATGTTTAGGGTGGTTTAGGGCACGTGTCCTAGCCTTTTTAATTATTTAGGAAATCAATTTATTAATTTGTCATTTAACTTATTTGCAAAGTAGTTGCTTAATCATTTATAATATTAGAGTGGCGCCGAAAATAATTTCCTTAATATTTTACGAAAATAAATGTTGAGCTTTTTTCAACAAGAACCTAAGCCTACACTTTCAAGAAATCATTACCCAATGGATTCAAAAACTGAACTCAAAATAATTGTATTTAGTACGATCAACCGTCAACTAGAGGGCGCTTCGATCATCCTACATCGCGGTATGAATGTGTCTGCACGCGGGATACATAAACGTCTGGGCACGCAGCTATCGTCAATCATCAAAGCCTTATCCACTGCTGGGCATAAGCCCGATTTTTGGACTGGAGTGGTAATTCCTCTCCCCTTATATATCTAAATTGTGAGTCTGAATGGCATGACAGTCAAACATTGGCTGCCACTCAAGAGAGTTGCGGTTACTATCTTGCTGTTGGTTGACCACTAAATTTGTAACAACGGTCAGTCTGGATATTATTCAGTGTTTGTAAGATGGAAACTACACATAACAATTACGTATGAGTAAATAAGAATAATAAATTATTCTCCTCGACTAGTTACCGAGGCACAGCCATTCTAGTTTGAGACGGACAAAATGGTTGTGTGGATGTCATTATTTTAGGGACATTATAAAGTATAATCTTTGAATAGAACGCATGAAATGAATAAGTGAATATAGAAATAACTCCGCGTGGGTCAATGAATTCATCTTCGTTATACCTACCTACTAAGAAATGGAGATCAGTTTCGAGGAAAAATCACTTACATTCAATTTTGTTCTATATGTAAACAATCAGTTGATAGAACTCAATTACGTTTATAAAATTGTTTACTCGTTCTAGATCGTTTGTGGATCTCATTCATTGGAAAAATATCAATCCTTATTATTAATTTCTTGACTTTGATAGTATGATTTAAGAAAAGTTTTAATTACAAAAACCAAAGCTGAATCAAACGAAATATAGTATAAAGAATGGCATGTTACATAATGTGTATTACCCAAGTATTACCACACAGTATAAAATCAAACGAGTCTGATACAAAAGTAGGTATATAGAGAAAGTCAGTTCGCAGTAGAGGCAATGACCGTGTAATCATGTTTTAAGCAGAAACCATTCGCGCATACAAGTGATTGAAATTAAAATACTTCGACAATGAGCTCACATTCATACATAAACTCAGGCATGTGTCCCGGGGGGTAGGCGGAGATCAGGGTTTGCCACTTGTCGTACTGACAAACTCGACGAATAAAAAATACTATCACGGGAAAAACCGCTCTCGCAAACAATATAAACATTAATCAGTCGCTGCACGCACGCAGTTCCATGTTTCGCTAATAAATCTTCTATTTGGTCGAAATAAGTCAAACTGGATCGTCGTTCGCGTCGCTTGGGTGAGCTCACCTATCATTACCACTCTACAAACCATCTGCCAAACAGCGATGTTAATTTGTTATATGGGGTTCCTGAACGGACGATTACAATGCTTCTTAACTATCCATATACTGCGGGAACGGCTTTCAAATTTAGCCAAAAAAAAGACGTTTTACCTATATATGGATGGCTAAACCGCATTGCATTGGGGAACTGGAACGGAAACTTCGTACAGAAATAAAATTACCACGTTTATTTATCATTTAACATGGTCTCTCCGATTATATTGAAACATTTTTAGTGCAAGTACTCCATGGTCCGTTTTGCACCTTTCATAACTATCTAATAAGCAGATAAATTATTTTATGCAATATGCAGCAACAGCAACAGCCCAGTACACTTTTTTTAACGCTGAATGCCAACGGTCGGTAATATATATTTTAATATATTAAACACCTTTTATATTTTCAATGTATTCTAACATTTTAAAATAAAAAAAATCTGACATGGTGCCACTAAGCTCACCACTACAGAGGTCTTTTTTTACGATTAGGTGAACCATCTTCCCGTTAAGTTTGTCGTGTCATGGAACGCTGCATAATTACTCCGTCTGGGTCGAGTTTCATAAAACTGCAATTCGTAATTTATTATGATGGTTGGAGAAACATCGCGTAGCAGAGTCCACCTTTTAATCTCTTGGTCAGTCGACTTTGCAATGTGCATCGAACTGTCGTAGTTCTATGACACAGGCCCCTGTTAGTACCATGAAAAAAGGATTTAAAAAAAATTCGCTGTGTCCTTAAAAACAAGATAAGAGCTATGAGTAGTCATCCTCCAGATGAGTTTGTCGCAGTACTCAAGAGACGCCTGTTAGTAGCACGCATAAAAGTTAAAAAAATTCGCTGTGTCCTTAATAACATAATAAATTGAGGTAGCTTAGACTGAAATAAATTATTAAGTTTGAGTTTGAGTGGGCTGACTGGCTGACTGGCTGACTGGCGCCACTAATGAAAAATAATCCCATCTTTTACAAATCGTATTTGCAAAAAGTTGTACATTGTAAAAAAAACCTATTTAGAGGCTTTTTTTTTTCTTTTTCCATTGTCCTCAGCACGGGCTAGTGCAATAAAAAGAATATAATGATACATTGTAAGAGGTTATTTTTGTAAAAAAACACATGATTGAGGGATTGCACAGAAACTTTCCAAATTCGATTTGTAAAAAATATATGCTTCTTTATCCTCGGGGGCGCTAGTGTTACTCCCCGGAGTCCCTTAAGTTTGATACTTTCGGTATGTACACCCTATATTATTCCAAATGTTGACATAAAAAATCTATTTAAAAAAAATGCTGTCCTTAAAAATGAGGGCGCTTAGAATAAAACAACAGAGTAGTCATACATACGGCAAGTTAATTTTATTACTTAATTCATTAGCCTCTAATAATATTTCGTATTTCATTCTAACACTTACATGGAATTTAACGATAAACCAATATTGCATAGGTACCTAATAGTTACTGCTAATAGCCTCAGCGGCGTGCCGAGCGACGTCGGGTCTTAAAGCTATGGTCACATGGTCGACATTGCCTCGGCAACCGCCGCGGCGGTCGGGCTAACCCCTAGTACTGGCCCACCAGCTTTTCAACTATTTCAAACAAAACGAAAATATATTTTAACTCATTATACAGGGTGTAATAGAATCCACACACACACACATCACAAACAACTTTTATTATGGGAAAAACTTTGAAAAATGTGGAACGGAGAACGCGAGAAAAATATCAGTTTTATATTATGTTGACGCTGCAAGTGGTAACCTTATTATGGGAAAGCCGATATTTAAGCGCGATGAGGAGACAGTAAAAGATGTTTTGGATGTATATTATGATTTTTTTTAAACCCTATGTTGTCGCCTTGAATAAGAAAAATTCAACAAGCAGAGCCGCCTCGAAAAATATTCTTTCTTGCATTTTCTTGTAACACTTCACATTGTTTCTACACCAGTCAGTGTATACGCTAGTCAGTGTATACACTGGTCAGTGTATACATCATCCTAGTTTTCTCCTAGTGTACTCAATGTACTCCATATAACGCAGTAAAGGTCCGAGCTCGCTAGCGATATTGGCAATAGTGGTCGATAACTGAACGCCTCTTCAAGCTTCGTACAGTCGACAGCAGGTCAACGTTAACATTTCAAAACGTTAATGTGCTGACGACTGTACACGGGTGACCACTTCACTTGGTGTATATAATCCCATATTTTGAACGCGAACTGGCACTGGATGAACATCAGCGCTGCCAAGATCACTGCCGCATAATGCTGAGCCTCGACCCTTTTTCTTAATATTATGTCAATAAATGCTTTCTATTTCTATTTCCCATATGTGAGTGGTTGACCAAAAACGGACCTGGAGGGATTGGAAACCGTTATTTTTTTATTTGTTTTTTTTTAATCTGTGGTATTATAGCTTTGTTTTGGTCTAACCAGAATATTTTTAGGTGCCGTAGTTATTTTTTTATGATTTTTTTGTGAGCCGAGGCAGTTTTGGAAAAATCACACCTTACACACAGCGTACACCAGGTTTTGTGATCGAAACCTGTTTATACACGAAACTTCAAACGCGATTTTCTCGAAATCAATTATTTTCCCTTTTTGGTCAACCACTCACATATAAATAAAAAAATTGGGGAGTTCTATGACGAACAACAGTTACTATGAGGAAAACTTGAAGGAAAAATATCAACTGTCCCATACTAAAACTACCACCCGTGGCATAAAATTTGTGTAACAGCTGATTTCCACGTTTCCCCAAAGTAATAGTGGTTGTGTTGGCGTGTCGAACCCCACGGGGATATTGTCACACCGTGTATGGCGCCGCGGCCAACGTGCGGTCGCTGGTGTCGCTGGTGTCGCTGGTGTCGCTGGTGTCGCTGGTGGGCCGGCGCTCGAGTACCCGGTAGTCTCACTATTCACAACACATCACAATTAGTCGTAAGTCAGTTTGTACGGGCGGCACACTCGCGGCAGGGAGGCGACAGGCGACGATTCAATTGCCATTCAACTGTCACGACGTTCAACAAAACAACTAATCACAAAGCAACGTAAACTGTCACAACTCTTGACGAAAACAACGCAATAACTCGCCACAACTTTCGGCAACGCAACATTAACTTGCTACAACAAAGTAACATAACAAATAACGATTTAGACGCACAATGCCCTGATCTCAAAATTGCATATGAATTGTTGAATAACTCATTCAACAAACCAGCAATATTTTGTAAGTCCACACGTATAAATATAGTTATGGAGCTTATTGACAGAATCTTTTGCCATTTTGAGAACAGGACGTTTGTAGACAACTATGCCGTTTTTAGCAATCTGCGTCCAAAACAAAATCACAACTTTTGCCAACACAATAATGTATCACAACTATGAACAAAGTAACGCAACTTGCCACAACCGCAGCTAAAGGGTCTGATTCCACGTGGAAAATAGAAATGGCAGCATACCGTGTTGGCTTAATGAAAGGTGGCTAAAGGCGGCCTTAATGAAAAACACAAATATTTCTTCCAAGTGTCCACAACATTTGAACGCGCATTTGGCTGTCTCCTATAAACGATTGGTAGATGTACTTACAGTAAAAAGTTAACAGTTTTCGAAGTAAAATTTTAATAAGCAGTTAATTAGTCAGTTAGACCCAATGAGGTATCTTCACGGGTATTTATGTACCAGAAGAGACATTCAAACAACTTTTGACACTCCTAACAAATTAAATACAAATACGTTCTGTCCAAAGCAAACTATCAACAAGCTCAGGAGGGCATTTATAAATTACGGTATACGAATTTCATGATTCTCGGCCACCTAAATCCTTGTTGCAGGTATAACTCCTTGCGACGTCACATATTTATTAAACTAAAACAATGTAAAAACTATCACAGAAAATTATAAAGTCATACAAACCTTACATAGAGTTTTTCGAAGTTTTACTTAGAAGTTTGATCGCAGCCAGATCAAACTTTTGTGTTGTAATACTTTAAATTCATAAATGTGACGTCACGAAACTTATTGGCCCCCCCCCCCCTGTTACTTTGTTGACCCCCTTCCTCCCCTTGACATGTTTCTCGGCCACAAAGATTATTTTGGATATAGGTATGTAATGGGACGACATTGAATTAGATATTTCGATTTGGGGTTCCTCAAAATGAAACAGGTTTATCAGTGTCCATATCCTGAAAAATTTAGGAACCGCTTTTATAAACGGATCTATTATAGGAAACGACCTTCGGCTGCAGTATGGCACTATTAATTTAAGAAAGGAACCGAATGACTATTCGTCCTTCGCGCAATATAGTAAAGTAAAAGTAAAGTAAAAAATTGTTTATTGCACTAAGAGTATAAGCAGTAAGGTGTACATTAGGTGTTGAATAGTCTGTGCATAACTTGGAGTTTAAATAATAGACGGCAATATTTTATGAGCGAGAGGCAAATAGTTGTCCAGTCCCTTTCTTTAATTGTCAGTGTAAGGACGCCGTCACATCCAGGGCCTAGAGTCTAATAAACGCATCGTTGTTCAATAGAATGATATTAGCGACTGTCCTTCGACGCTATTTCGTAGTATACTAAGCAATAGCATGACAATGTCATCCCAACGGTACAACCTGCGCAAATTAAATAGGCATCTCGCGAAAGAGATCAAACCGGCCGAGGCACCTCGTTAACCACGGCATATACCATTGGAATGCCATTGATTTGTAGGCTACCAATAGTGTCAATGAACCAACCATTAACGTACTAATATCACCCTATTACACATTTCACGTTCACGTTCACATTCAGCGAACGAAATCTAACACGAAGCGTAGAACGTCAGCCGCGAGCTGTGTAAACAGTCCTCGGCTCAGCTGCAGGCGAGAGTGGGCCTTATCAGCGGGCGATAAGGGCCCGGTTAGCTCGGCGGCGCGTCCGCGTCGGCGCGGGGTCACTGGCTCTCCGCTAGCTCGTCCATCCGGCATCTGGTGCACACAGGGAGGTTCACAGTTACATATTAAACGGATCTAATCGCGATTATTTATAACATAACATTTAATTCCCTTTAACTATGTTGATACATCGCGAGTCATTAAAAAATACCTTAGAGAGGTTCAAAATATCAAGGCATTAGGCAAATAACACTTTATTGCACATTAATACGGTCGCGAAATGGTCTCAAGGGTCGAAGATAAGTCGTGAGCGGGATTACGGGGTAAGGGCACTTCATGTTCCAATCCACCGTGAACGAAGTCGCGCGTACAACTAGTTGTACTTCATCATCATCATCATCAGCCAGTTGACGCCCACTGCAGGGCATAGGCCTCCATCATAGTTTTTAACCATGACGGGTTGTACTTAAAAAAGGAAATCACAGAGATATTTCTTAACCTGAGAGTAGACGGTGGTCTTATCACTAAAAGTGATCTCTTCCAGACAACCTTCGGATGGACTGGACTAATTGTAAATAGTTCGCGTACGAACAGAGGAGAGCGTGTGTAGTGCGTGGCAGATGTTGCAGGTTGTATAGCGCTGGTGGATGTCCATGGCGAACTGTGCATATTGTATGCAACTTATGCCTTTATCCTTTAACTAATGCCGAGTATTGTTTTTTCTAAACAATGCTCAGTGACATGTTAAGTTAAGACGTGTGTTATGAACTGGCAAAAAAGAACTATCAAGCGCCAGTAACAAGGTACTTCGGCGACCCAGGAAGGTGTGTCTGTCCGTACAGTTTAAAATAAGAAGAGCATCAAAACTATTCGCAAGAGTGTACAAAGTGTAAGAAACGTCCGTCGGCCGTCCAATTGCATGAAAATACAAAGTCACCGCAGAGCCAACTTACATAAAAGATCAAAGTAGCAGTCGCCAAACAGCAAACTTACACGTAAGTATAAACGATCAGCGGTCGCACAGCAAATTTGCATGCAAGTACAAAATAACATTCACCAGACAGCTAACTTACATGAAAGTATGAAATACCATTCATCACACAGCTAACTTACATGAAAGTACAAGGGAGCTGTGATCACAAATCAAACTTACACGAAAGTACCAGTAATCGCAATATCGCAAAGCCATCTTACAAAAGTACAAATTATCTGTTACCGCTACGCCGACCCTCTGATGATCACATAAGTTTAGCGTCAGGAGCCTACAGGGCACTGCAGGGCACAGGCCTTCTCTCAGAGGGAGTGTGGGCTTAATCACCACGGCATTTGCCTGCAACGGCGGTCAAATGCCGGTAACGAGTAAACAGCTCACTTATGTTTCCTAGATTTTCATTCACTCACCGCGCAACCAGCTCGCAGTAATCATCATCATCATCATTCAGCCACAAGAAGTCCACTGCTGGACATAGGCCTCCTCCATGGATTTACAAAAAGACCGGTTGCAAGCGGCCGGGGCCACTTGGATGAGGTGAGCTCGCAGTAATGTATGAAGAGTAAGGATCGCTTATTGCAAACTCGCACAGTGTCGCACTTGCTTGAGTTAGTTAGTAAAACGTAAGAGTAACCAACGCACAACCATATTGCATAAGTCTCATGATCTCTCAGCTATCTAGTGTGAGTTTATCTGTGAATCTACCAAACCAGCCCATAAGCAGAGCCTACTGTTGGGCATAAGCCTCTTCATGTAGCCTCTACTATGTATCACTACTGGACATAAGCCTTCACATTCACCAGCCACATTTTGTTTTCTTGAGTTACAAATGACTCAAAAAGAAACAAACTTTTACAAAATATCGCCAGAAAGCAACACAGTCTCTTCATCATCATCATCAGCCACCTATGTTGACCTACCACTGCTGGATGTAAGCCTTTTCCCCGCCATCTTTCACGGTTTCCCACCATTCGCATCCACGGATACACACTCAAGGAAACTTAAAACGGACAAATGTGTCAACTATTCTATTTAACCTAAACATTGCTCCATTTCTCACGAGGGACCTCTTAACCTCTATACGTACCACTGAAGGTGATTGATGAAATATTATTGAACGTGGGTCGAGCAGACTGGTTTGACAATGATACGTGCCGTCTGCACCGTACATTGCTGAACTTAAAACCCATGCACAAGAAGCTCGTACAAAGACCAACACAGACAGAACAGATGATTCGCATTGCTCACACAAACATTACCGCATTTCGAGACACATGCGTACAGACAGTTTACTTGTCAGACACTCACGGTAATATCTCAAGAGTTTAAAGTGTAAAGCATGAGCACTATTATGAACATTAATTATATTAGCAATATCACACGAATGTATGGGTTAAATCGCACAGTAAATATAGGTAAACAGTCGAGTGTATAATGTTTAGAGGTGAGTGTATTAAGTTAAAGCGTAAGATCAACTTTCGTAAATGTGGCTCAAGGAGTCGGTTTCTATGCTAATTAAAGTCAACTTTAAGAAGCGGTGTATAAAGTGTATGTGAGAGTGACTCACCGCACGGCCATCTCGGCCACCTCGAGACTGGGGTAGTCCAGCTCCTTTAGCAGACACAGCACCGCCGACAGCAGGTTCGAGTTCTGTGCGCACACAAAAAAACAGAGTTCAAGACAAGATTCGAATTTTCTTCATAGGACGGAGAAAACTACAGTACTTTGTAATATCATGCGCAGTCACAAGTACAATCTGCTACAACCAATTCTATGAGGTAAATCCGGGGACGAAGGACGCAGAAAAACATCGTGGCTTCATTATCTCGCAGAGTGGTTCACCACGAGAAATATAGAACATTTTCAAGCCGCAACACACGAGTGTATTGCCTTGACCACACTATACCCCCTTTGACCGCGCCATTCCCGCCTTGACCACGCCATACCCACCTTGTTCGCGCCATACCCACCTTGACCGCACCACACCCGCTCTGACCGCGCCATTCCCACCTTGACGGCGCTATACTTGTCTTGACTGCGTCATACCCGCTTCGACCTCGCCTCGCCCGCGGCCGAGACTCACCCTAGTGACGGGGCGTCGCGCGAACCCGCGCCGCTCGGCCATCACGGCGCTGTACTCGCGGGCGTCCCGCTCGCGCTCGCGGTCGCCGCGCGCGCTCTCTCGCTCCCACTCGCGCGGCGCCGCATATGAATCCGCCCTGGAAGGGGCGGGAAAATTGATTTTGTATTAGCCATTTTAACGTCACTCGCGTTCAACACCTTGGGGAGAAGGGAGTTGCTGAAAACCGTCGCTGCCCAGGACAGTCCCGGGTAAGCACCAGCTGGGCCACTGCCTCTTAGCGTATTATAAAGTTTATTTGCTATGAACACGTATCAATCAAGTTACATGAAATAAACTGAGATGGAAAGTGATTTAAATTTGGAATGTGGATATTAGTAAAAGTTCCAATCACCAAAGAGATCAATCACGAACATTGTGAACAAGTAACTGGCTATATGACAAAGATACCGCGAGAGAATTTAAAAAAGAAGTTTGTGAAAAAATAAAAGACGCGCGAAATGGATTCTTCCGGTTTGCTCATAATTGTTTACATACTCAATTTAGTGTTTTTATAAAAAAATAGTGTCTTCAAGTAGTGCGAATGAACGTATTCTATTAACTCCAGAGGACATTGTATCGGATGCGAAAAAAGTGGTACAATCGTTCTATTCTATTCTTATTCACAAGTTGCACTTACATATTTTTTCATTTATTTATTTTATTTATATTTATTCTCAATAAAACATGAAAAACCACAATTTCATTAGTTTGCCAAACTGCTAATGCAGTTTGATAAAAGAGGGTGATAAAAAGAAGAGTATCCACTTCGGGGGCAACCCTATGTTAAGCTCGAGTTGTGTACTTTGAATCCCTCGCGGCGCTCAGGATTCTACATTCGCTCCGCTGTGGATTAAAAGAAATACTCTCACCTTAAAAATAATTGTTTGCTCCTTAGGTAACAATCTACTATTCATCTTTATCTTTACCTTATACAGGCAACAACACGGTAAATCAACGTAGCATTCATTACTCACCGCTCCTGCGACCTCTCGCAGTAGGGCTCGTGGTGTTGTCCCCCGCCGTTGCAATACGCGTACTCCTGGGAAATACAGTCAGAATAAAAAAAAATCTCATTTCTTAGGCTATATTTACAAAGCGCGCAGACCAGCCTAGGTAACACGAAGACGCGAGTCACGCGCTTTGTGGCGGCTGTCAGAATTTGACAATGAATGTACTGGAAAGTCGCGTCTTTTGACGTTTTAACGGCAACTCACGTCGCCGTGCTATCAATGCTGGGATGTTCAAAAAACAATCCGCGTCCTTTCGGATTTCTTTGTTATAATCGTGATTACTAAACGGGAGTAAGTATTGTAATTTAGTTATACCTAATCTCAATAAGTACCATTGAGATTATAACTAAATTACAATAAGTAGAATAAAGTAAAAAAATTAAAATAAGTTTACATACATACACACATACAGAAACTCACGCCTGTATCCCAGAGAGGTAGGCAGAGACCAGGGACTACCACTTGCCACGATCCTGACAGAATAAAAATAAATTTGTTGACAGAAAATAATTATTACAGTGGTTATGGTTACACCGTGACTACCACACAAGGTCGAACCTGAATCGTGGCAGTCGGGGAAACGATTGCTATATATTTTTTCCTTTGTACTTATATCACAGGAAAGTAAACAGTACAATTTGTCTCCTTGAATCGGAGTTGAGTTAGCATCCGGTTTTCCTAGCCATTTGAAGTTTATAGTTTTTACTCTGGGGAGTACACATACATGTCGTAGAACTTTTGATAATGCTGACACTATGGCACTGTGCCCCAAGCGGCGATTCCCTTACAAACATAGTTTGATTTTAACTCACAAGCTACTTGCTGGACGCAATTGAACTTAGCCAATAAGTTTAAAGGACACAAATCAAGGTTTGATCATGCTTTGAATTATAAATAAGTAAAAGAAAGATAGTTAAAACGCTTATGTTTCTATGAGAAGGCTCTAATTGATTTTATATCATTATAAAATCAATTAGATAATCATATCACTTCTCATTTCCAAGCACAATAAATGCTCAAGCGAGTGTGCAAGCGAGTATAGGAGGTACCATTCGTGGTTTGTTGTGACAGTTCGGAGTACATTGCGTAGGCAGAGTCTTCCCACTTTTTATTTTATGAGTCAACCGAGTTGGCTATGTACGTCGATTTGTCATAGTGAGCCGCGGGATGTGGTTCTATGAAGCAGATCCTTGTCGTCCTGTATGCGTGCAGTCAACAATTGGGTGAACCGACTCGTTTTTGTGTTAGTCATCTGTAACGTAGGTAAATAAGTGAGTGCACGCATATACGGATATGACACGCTGCCGATTGCATTAAAAAGTGCTTTCTTCTTATTGTTTATAGGCTTCATGTTATTGTTATCTGTATGTACCTTATCTATCTATCTATCTATAGTAACAGCGATTTTATCGTTGGGCATTGCCCTAAATTTTAACAATAGTTACAAATGATACTTTATTTTAAAGGTATAAGGTCAGTTAATATAATGCTACAGTTATAAATTAATAGTATTGACAGATTTTTTGTATTTTTCTTAATAAGTGAGTGACTAATTCGAATTTCTAACGTTCGTTTCACACGTAAATGAGATTTTTTTTTTATATTACATCTTGGTATTCCGTAAAAACACAAATATAATATATCTTTTACGATTGCACATACCTATTCACCTATTAGGATTCTTTTAAGTTTTGATTATTCAAAGAGTTCTTGTATCTAGTCATGACATCACTAGAAACTGACAGCTTAGAGGATCTCCGTTGATGACGTACTTACGTGCCAAGCGTACTTCCGGTTTCGTAGACGCTCTTCCTTTTTTTTGCTTATAAAACAGGCCAAATCTAAATGACCCAGGCACTCAAAATTAGCTATTTTCGCGATAAAAATAATATTAAAACAGAATTTTTTTTATTAAGACAACGTCCATTTGAGTAGAGTGAAGCGAGTATGGTACAAGTGGCAAGCGTGGTGTTGGTTACCTTGACGCTGAGCGCGGAGACACTGTGCCGCAGCGCGCAGCAGTCGGCCGGCCGCTCCCGCTCCTGCGCGGACAACCGTCACAACCGTCACAACCGTCACAACCGTCACAATCACAAGCGGTGAGCCAACTACCGGTACTAGCTACGGTGATGTCGCAAACTCCAGCCGCGTACTCATTGTGGAATTTTGACCGCGCTATACCCGGGTTGACCGCGCCGCACCTGGGTTCATTGTACTATTTCGACCGCGTTGACTGCACAGGGCCTCGAGTCCACTTAATGCATAGTGATGATACGACAATAGACCACGGCAATTATTGACACTATTAACCTAATATTCTACTACAGTGAAGTCGCAAACTCAAGCCTTGTTTGTTCTGACGGTAGCATTTTGACCGCGATGTGCCCGCGTTGACCGTACAGGGCCTTGAGTCTACTTAATGACTAGCTGGTCAATGGAATATGACACGTCAAAAGCTACGTTAGCTTAGCATTTAACAACAGTTTTTATTTTAAATAAAGCTGTTATCAGTGTTCAGCAGGCGGGATCTCTCATTTTTCATTAAGTTAGTTTGTTTCTGACTACTACAATTTAATATTAGACGGATGCATTTAGACCTGGTTGAAGACTTTTTATTTATTGTTAATCGAATTGTGAGGAAACCTGAGTTCCTGTGTTCTGCAGTGGGACGTATATAGGCTACATAATAAAATAAAAAAATCGAGCTGTAAGTAGAATCACGTTTTAATCGAATCACTCGATACCCTTTTCGAACAATCGCCGATCCGTGCTCAGAATTTGCGATGTTTCCATGAGTTGTGAGTACACTCCACAGCACATAGACCTTGCACTTTATCCAGTTGCGTTACGGACAACTTTGCAACTAACACATAAAGGTCGAGCTGCCGGCGACTGTACATGGCAGGAGTGTGCTTCATTTGCGTTTTCAATGACCGCAGTACGTAAAGAGCCGTTTTCAATTCCGTGGAGCAATTCGACAGTTGGTGCCAGCCTAGAATGCGCTGCTTACTCCCCACGCTGCGCGAACCATTTCATATATTGAAAGTTGACTATGTGTTGTCAATGAAAATGTAACTGTAAATATAGAGTGCAAAGCGCAATTTTATCTTAGTGTACAATAACCCTCTTAAAGATTGTCAAATTACTTAACGTACTTAATAACTTAGGACCGCGGTAATGTAAAATGTAACAATAAATGTACAGTGTAAAATGTAAATTTACTTCAATACACAACATTTATAACATCCACATTGAAAACGCTCCAGGAAATAAAAGCAATGACAATGACAAATGTAACTGTAAAATTAAGGTGTTAATACACTAATAATGATAGTGTAGGTAAATGTATCTGCAAACTGTATAATGTAACTTTGTCACAGTTCACAGCTAATTACACACTGTCTGCGAACTGTCAAAATTAATCTATTGAATTAAAACAAAAACATATTATTAACTAACCCTCGGTTTCTCGTACGGAAATTTCTAACAGCCAGCTTCCGTACCAACAGTTCTTCCAGCCAGCCATGAAGTTACCAACTAACAATAAAATTGTTATCCGGCAGATAACAGTGTAAACATATGGGAGACCGTGTGCAGGTGCAGAGCGGTGCATACTCACGCTGACGTCATAGTGCGAGCGCGACATAGCAGCGGGCGCGGCGAGGGGGGAGGCCAGCCGCTCGGGCGCGGGGGGGGAGCGCGTCGGCGACAGCGGGCACTGCAGGGGTGGAGAGGGGCATTTAATTATTGTATTAAAAATTGGAACTAATACATAATTTTGAGCAGCTAATAATAATTTTATTGGTGTGTGCAGAAGTCTTGTAACTGCGTCGTGTATTTCACATACTTTCTTCGATTTATTGATTTTACATTTATCGGACATTTTTTACTTCATGAATGAGTTGTTGAATGAAGGAAATTCTTCAATGAGTGGTTCTTGAATGTCATTCGGTCAATTTTGTTGTTAGTTGTCATAGATGGATGGCGCCACTAGTAGATGGATTTCAATGTTCGCGCGCAAACACGGTGTCAGTAGAATACATGCGTGAAAAATGGAAACGAAAATAAAATATTCAGATAATGCCAAATTTATTATCAAATTGATTGGTCAAACACTAGTGATATAAGTTTTATTAAATCGTAAGATATGCTACTTATTTTCGTCAGTTCATTGAAAGGGTTCTTTGGGATTCTATTTTATTTCATATTGTGTTTAGATAGAAAAGAAACAGCCAAAAAAGCCACGGAGATAACGACTCCGTTATGCTGTGCTGCTGTTATAACAATTTTGCGGCTCGAATATTTATTTTGACGACCGAAATGTGTTTATTTACCGACCACTCGCTGCTGCTCATTTATTTAAGGAACTCACAAACCAAAGCGGTTGCGGTCACCGCGGCGATCATTTACTGCTGTAGTGTTGTATGGACGCGATCAATTGATTGACCGCTAAACAAATGATTGCCGCGTTCGCGGTCAGAACGCGTCGGTTTACGTCTATACAAATAATACTGCAGTAAATGATGCAAGAAATTTTTTTCCTATATTCTGCTGACCAAAATGATTGGTGGCTGACCGCATTACATCATCATTTTGGCAATTCTCAATTTCAAAAACAGACAAGTGCGAGTCGGACTGGCCCACCGAGGGTTCTGTACACATTTGTAGGTGCTTACATACTTTCAATAGTCCAGGAATCGAGTTTCGCAGTTTTTTCCAAGCTTTTCCCGAACTTCAAAGAATATTTTTTTATAATTTAATCACAAATGTATAGTCTTCACATTTTTCCCTGTACTTGTAGTATAAGACGATATTACTTGCCAAATATCATAGTTGTAGGTCAACGGAAGTACCCTACAAGTGTTGATTCCCTCGAGTGTCCAAATATACGTTTGATTGTTGCGGCATAAACGGCCGTACCTGTCTTTTACGTTAACTTACAAGTTTGATTTCGAGACCCGATTACTGAACTATTTATAAAATTTTATGTACCCACAAATATGTACGTAACCCCTTGGTGGACGAGTCTGACTCGCCCTTGTCCGGTTTTTTTTTTTAATAAAATGAGAAAAACACATTTAGGTAATTAGTAGTGGTTAGCATCTGACCTGGTGGTGGGCGGGGTCGGTGCGGGGGCGGTCGCCGGGCTCGGGGCGGTCGCCGGGCTCGGGGCGGTCGCCGGACTGCGCCAAACAACGTGTTAGTCACTATGCAACCGTTAATTACAGAAAGGGACTGAATAACTGTTTTCCTCTCGCCCACACAATATAGACGGCAATGTTGTATGACCGAGAGGCAAATAGTTGTCCAGTCTTTATAGAGTTCCGTACCCGAAGGGTGCCAGGCGGGACCCTATTACTAAGACTTCACTGTCCGTCTGTCTGTCTGTCTGTCGCCAGGCTGTATCTCATGAACCGTGATAGCTAAACAGTTGAAATTTTCACAGATGTATTTCTGTTGCCGCTATAATATAACAACAAATACTAAAAACAGAATAAAATAAATATTTAAGGGAGCTCCCATACAACAAATGTAATTTATTGCCGCTTTTTGCTCTATATTAATAATGGCAACAGGTAGACGCTTGAAATATTCGCAGAATATTCAGTTCTATATTCGCTTCAAAAATAAATAATTAGATTAAAATAAAATAAATACTTAAAGGGGGCTCCCACATAACAAACGTGGTTTATTGTCGTTTTTTTCGATCTTTGTGTCTAATGTTGCATAGATCATGGTACGGAACCCTAAGTGCGCGAGACCGACTCACACTTGGCCGGTTTTTTTTATAATGACAACGTGAATTAACCATAGCCAATATATGTCTCAGTTGAGTACAAGGCACAGAGTGCTCAGAGAGAGAGTTGGACTCAGTCAGCTCGGAAATTAAAAATGTGTGAAATCTAGAAATGTGTGAAACACCTCAGACAGGTTTTCCGACTATGTTTTCCTTCACGGTTAGCATATTGCATTGCACCTGTACACCTAGGTATATAACAAATTATAGTTTTATTTTGATTTCTCTTTTAATGTTTTTAAGTCCTTTCTTTTTCTTGGAATGGTTGATAGTTCCACGCAGATTATATGAATATACGAACGACATGGATAGAAAATGGAGGTGGAAGGGCCACACACCGCTACGCCTGACCAGACAAGCCCCTGGAAACGAGCCACAGGCCAAGAGGCCATCTCTATCGGCACTGGCTGGCCGGAATTGGAAGCTGCTACGAAACACTGTTACAAATGGAAATCTGTGGTCGAGGCCCTGTACTCCCCTAGGAGTTAAGGGATTAAAGAAGATGTAGGAAGGCATAAAAAACTAACCCCTTCGTGTGAATACCCGACGTCACCCACCCGCCTCTCTGGGGGAGGCTGTCGCTCGGGGCTGGGGGAGGGGGAGTGGCGGCCCCCTCCCCCGCCGCTCGGTGGGGAGGGGGAGGGGGGCTCCTCCTCGTCAGAGTCGAGGATGTAGTGTCCGACTCGCATCGCCTCCGCCACCTGGAATTGGGTGTTTACCTAAAAGTTACCAAACGCTAACACAAAGTTATTAACTTAATCTGTACAATGAGCCTTCAATATGGCTCTGACAATGTTCATACTAATCTTTATTAGTACGAATATGCCACGTAATGCGGTCTGTGATATCAATATAGTCATAAATACATTTCATACGGGCTGACGGATATAACCGATATTCAGTATCGGTTAATATTACATTGGTTGATATTTACTCGTAATCTGCGCAACACTAATCTTCATACTAATCTTGATTAGTATGAACAGTCTACGTATTGTGCCCTGTGGTATGAATACAGTCATGAATGCATTTGATATTGGTTGATACATGGACAACACCGATATTCTGTATCGGTTAGGATATCGTAAAATATCGTAGGATACTGAATATCGGTAGTATATTGTACTTTATCCCATCTTCGCATTTTAATAATATTACTTTCTAATCCGTGCCATTCAATTTGTGGGCGAATAATCGAATAAATACTTGTTTATCTTCTCCACATACATACAGAAACTCACGCCAGTATCCCAGAGGGGTGGGCAGGGAGACCAGGGACTGTCACTTGCCACGATCCTGACAGATCACTTTCGCTTTCTCGACATCCATGCACATCTTTGCATGCACGCACGCCGGTTTCGGGTTATCTGTATTAGTAATACTGGAGAATATCGGTACACCCTACTAGTCCACAAGCGGCATCGGCACTGACCTCCTCTGGCGTGACGGGCACATTGTCCAGCTGCTCCAAGTGCGGCAAGTTGCGCAGCACTGTGGCGCGGTACCTGCGGACATCAAACGGTCACCGGCTTCTTATTTGTAATTAGGTACACAGGTGTGGACTCGCTGCGAACTCACAAATCAAATTGAACGGAGTCAAGTTATGGAACGGACAGGAAAATTTCATGGGAAGCATCTAAGCAATTGTGAATCTATAGTGTTACTGAGCGCAGTGATACTGCGGCAGATGCGCGCACGGGTTCTCCTCCAGGCACGGCACCTTAGATGGTAAGTTAATGTTACATACTGCAACCAATGTTACCGGGCGCACTGTTACTCACTGCGGCAGCCGCGCGCACGGGTTCTCCTCCAGCCAGAGTGCCCGCAGCGGCAAGCGCCTCAAGTGCCGGAGCTGCCGCAGGTCGTGGATCTCGTTCTTGCGCACGTACAGCTCGCGGAGGCGCTCGCACAACGCGAACTGCTCCAGGGACCGGATCTTGTTGATACTGGAATCGTGGAGAGGGTTTCGGTGAATTTCGGTACTCATAGCCACCACAATTAACAATTCTGTGTCGTACAATAGTCACAATGACGTTTTATGTCGTATAAGCTGGTCATGTAAGAGCACTGATAACGTTTACCGGATGCGAAAATAGCACCAATTATCCCACTGCAGTCGTACAATGCTGACATAGAGCTTGTAATGTAATGTTTGTGATGTCCTTGCCTGGGCAACATAGCACAAGGTATCCTAGTTTGGGGCCAGGACATAGTGATTGTGTTGTGTTTGTGTCTGATCTATCTATTTCTCAACTGCTCTGTGTATTGCGAACCAACCGAATGGTCGTCCGAAAATTTTAAAATACGCCGTAAATTTTTCTAGAACTTTTAAAATCTCTCCCCTGCCTCTGTCTGTCTGTCCTCTCTCATGTCTCCCCTCTCTCTTTTTCTATCTCCTGTCTCTGTCCGTCTCTCCTCTGTTTGTCAGTCTCTCACCTGAGCGCCAGCACCTCCAGGTTGGGCATCCTCCGCAGCAGCGAGAGGTCGCCCAGCTCCGCTCCCCTGGTAACAAACACCACACATGTTACGAGTGAGCTATTAGGTTCATTGTGGACGGGTTTGGTGGAATAACATACCGGTTGTATTGCTACAACAATTTCACTTGAAGACAAGAATGTAAGGCAAGTATTGTTTCTAAAATGCGCAATTCCTTAACATGTCGGTTACAGTTTGTCATTTAAAATTCATTTAATTTTTTTTATTTTTGATATATTTTTTTATTCAATGTTTTATTTCGGTGCGGTTTTCCCTTAGTAATTTCAATGTACATTCTTCCATGTAAAACAACCATTCACTGAAGGCCGCGACATTGTAAGAGCGGACAAAGCGCGAATTTAATAAAACTATAGAAACCCTCAAAAATAACAATCTTAGCAAAACTCATAGAATAAAAGTTGTGTTATTGGAAATAACCTTATACGCATATTCTGATGCGGCATTTTACGAATGACCATGCGACACCCAGTACCGCCTCTCTGCTGCTACATCACGCGCACCAAATACATTCCAATAGACTGTCAAATTCCACACTAATTGCTATGGCAAACGACAGGATTCCGACAGGATTTGGTGCGCGTAGTGGGGAACTTGCGACAAAAACTTAGATTGAAGTGGCTTGGATTCTATACCGTAGACTTACAAAACCCAAAAAATAAAAAAAACAATATTTTTTTCCACGTTTTCGGGGTCGGAAAAAAATCCAAGTTGAAAAATTAAGTTACTCAATAATAAAAGACATATTATTACATTTAGTTTTTTTCATTGAATTCTAAACGTTTTCTAAAAAAGGGTGTAGATGTATAAAGATTATTTTACGAGATAACTCAAATATTAATAAACGCTTCATACATTATCAGGTGTTGCGTAATCAAGTTATGACGTCATAGATTGCGTCCGATTTGTACAGCGCGTTTTTGTACCACGTGACTACAATGACTTTTCGAAAGGACACATTATGAAAAGTATTAGTCGTAGAGACAAAAATGAACCACGTTTATTTTTCTTTTAACATGGCCTTTAGAAAAAACATGTGCAAGTTTATTGTCTTGTCTGTTTATTCCTCCCATATTTGGCACGACCTTGCGCGCGTGATCGAGAATTACGAAGCGCGTGCGCATCACAAGCGGTCTGTTATCGCCGTCTTCGATATAGCTGTGTTATTGTATTGTTTTGTACTACGTGCGACGTGTGGGTGGAATACACGATTGTTTTTGTTCGGTGAGTTACAGTTGAATTCTGTGATGTCAGTCGGTCTGCTTCCGGCTTTTTGTTATCTCAAATAGATAGGTCAGCAAATATTATTGAGTATTATTTATATTTCCACAAATCCTACCAGTTTAAATAGAAATAATATTCAATAATATTTGCTGGCATATCTATTTCAGGCAAAAAATTATATAAAATTAAAAGTAACGATCACATTAGGCACAGACTGTATCCTGGGCGGCGGATGGTATTGGCGTAGCTAAGGTCACATCGAGCTGAGGTGGGGATTGGCGTAAATGGGAGGGAGGCGAATGGGCCGTTGAAAAGCGCCGAGTATGATCTGGCGATCATGCTAGGGTTTTTAACGCGAACTTCTGAGAACGCGACAAGGAATAAAATGGAATTCTTTCCGAGTTCAGACGTAGAGCCAGAGGGCTTTTGTTTCGTCACTACAGGGAGGCGACTGAGAGCTGAACTTCCTGGATCAAAACTATGTTAACCTAGTGATATTATATTAAACTGTATTTATAATTAGGTCACCAAAGTATTTACTGTATGGGCTTTGTTACATGGTTCAAATAAATAATAATAATATGTCTCCGGCACTACAGTGGCGCCAGATTAAGAATAGCGTCACTTAATTTCCTCCCGCCCGTGGATGTCGTAGAAGGCGACTAAGGAAATCAATTACCAGGAGACGGGCAGCAGCGTCTTCCTGAGATTCCAACCGCATACTGCGATCGCCAACCCGCCTGCCAAGCGTGGCGAATATGGCAAAACCCCTCATGGTTATAAAAACCATGAGGGAGGCCTACGTCCTGCAGTGGGCGTCAAAGGGCTGATGATGATGAATATTTGTAGGATTATTCCAAATGGCCCTACTTCACCTATTTTGTCTGGATAGGTAGGGCTTTCCATAACTCTAGCATATAGTGTAAAGGTTAGTTCAGTGATCCGACTAGCACGATGCTATTCCAAGCTCAGTTTAGACTGCGAGTGTCATCAGCTGACACTAATTGTGCGATTACTTGGCAGCGGCCCGCGTGACGTCACACGTCCATTGCGCGCCCGCCTCAGCTACAAAGGTGAAAGGTGTGCTCACATTACACCGGCCGGGGCCCGGCGGGGTCAAAAATAATTCTTGTGCTTACAAGGTTAGATACTACAATCATCATCAACCCATTATGTCCCCACCGAGGGGCACGGGTCTCTTCCCTGAGGAAGGCATAGGCCATACTCCACCACGGGGGCCAAGTCCGGATTGGTGGAGGCTTGTAGACTAGTGGCTCGTCTACTGTCAGAAGTTGTCAAGCCGCCCTAAGGCCTCTGACTTGGCTTAACGACTGCCATCTATCGACGGCAGCCGGCACCAACAGCTTAACGTGCCTTGCGAAGCACGGAACCGCTCGGAAAAATGCCACTAGCGTTAGGCATAGACGGCGACCCATCCATGCACTGAACGCGCCCTGTGTTGCTTAACCTTCGTGATCGTTTAAGATCACTCAGGCAGCCGGGGCTACGAGCGATACTACAATAAGAGAGCAAATTAAGGCCGAGATCCTGTCGCTCGCACGTTCTCCCAATTTTAATTATACTGTAAAATTATGAGTTTACATTTAACAAATTAATGTGGTGTAAATATTTTTATGGACAATTGGATAGGACATATTATGCAAGTTTCTTTATTAATTTTTTTTGAATAAAAACTTAACGTAGGTTTATTATGTCTGAAATATAAGTAATTAATTATAAGCAGCGTTACCACTATAAAATATATCGTTATACTCGGTAGATAATTGTTTTCCTGTAAAAAAATTTACTCGTGTGTCCAAAAACCTTACTGCATCAAAGATATTTATATTTAGTTACGTTATTCACACGGTTTTTATTTGAAAGTAAAATGTGATTATTAATTTTTTACGTATTGGCAACACTATATTTTTTCACTTTAATTTTGTATGTTGATAACCTTGGGTTTAAGGTTTGACACATTCATGAAGACGTAATTTATTTTCAAACATTCCGTTTTTTTTCCTGGTGCCGAGAATATTGTTTGTCGTGTTTCCACGTTATTTCGAAAATTTTGGCTAGTTTTTCGAGCCCAAAAGATGCAACATGTGAGAGAGATGTCTATTGAATAAATAAAAGATCTTTTTACTTTTGTTTTGATTTTGCTTATGCCTACACGACACGATTAAGGTGCATTTAGCAAAAGCTTCAAAAATGTAAGAGCAAAAGAGAGGCGAGACGGGTCGACGTGCCGGCCGTTTCCCGCCATCTGATACGCGCCAGATCGTGACTATTTGAAATTGATATCATTGCGCCCGGCCCCGGACCGCTTGAATGGCGATGGACGCGGCGGGCGAGGTTCATCGACTGCGGATGAAAGTGAGTCAGCATGCGCGCCGACTCGCGCTGGATGGACTGTCGCTATACTTAGCATAAGCTGCATATGCCCATAAGTCCTACTGCAGGTAGGGTTACCAGAATTGCTAACAATAAAAACCAATAAAAATTTCCCTAAAATTAAACTTACACTTCTTAACTACGAGTATGTCTTATCATTATTATTTTCGCGGCTGCGACAAAAATAATGATAAGACATAGTTCAGCTAGAGGTAATTAAATAAAGATGACATGTATATTTAATTTTAGATTAAACTCGCATGCCGAATTAAATTCGTAGAAGAAAATATTGACTGGTATTCGGGAATTCCGGGTCAATAAGTGTAATTATTGGGCACGGGACCAGACGCAAAAACCCCGGGACTCTCAGATTTCCCGGGCATCTCGTTAGCTCAATTGCAGGGCGCAAGCCTTCTCTCAGAGATCCCCGAATCCAGAGCACTAGACTTCCGAGACGGCACTCGCTCCTACAGAGACACACCCTGTATATTTCGTTTCATTCAGCTTTGGTCTACATGTAAGTAAACAAACAAACAAACCGTGAATAGAGAGCGTTTGCTGGTACTAGGTCTTTCACGTGTCTTTCATTCATCTTGAAAATTCAAGAAATATCCGCCCATTTTGTCAGTGACATGACTTTGATAGTATTTACATTTAAAACGTGCTCTGGGTGTAACCCGGAGCAAAGCTGAACGAAGCGAAATGTAGATTAGTTAGAGAACCCAAAAATAAGACGGAATGTACGTGCGGCGGTATTGTCACGTTAGTAACCGTGTTATAATATTGACAAGACTAGTAGAATCCTATACCGATGAATCCCGTAGAATCCGGTTTTAGGGAAAACAAGTGGATTTTGTTACACCCTGTACAAATAGTGTTTAGTTAGCGCTGATACAATGTGGACAAACCGGTCCTCCGCCAAGCGAGATGGAAGATTAAATAAAAAATAAAAACCGACTTCGAAACACTACAGCACTAAAAAGATAGAAATCATTTAAATGATTAGAAGTATTTATACATGTAGGTATTGTAGAAGTATAATTTGTAGTCGGTGCCCAGTTTCATGACCAGCACATATCTTTTTTAATTTTTAGTGGAGGAGCGGGAGAAAAATAAACATCCCTTATAATCATAATTTACCATACATAATTCGTTCCTTTAAAATTTGATATTCTAAATCTCCGAAAGTCTTCACCAGAGCATCGCCAAATTACCTTGGGACCACTTTTACGCTATTTTATGAAACATACGGATATTACTAAAGGATCGGCCCCATTGGGTTTTGTTTACTGCTGTCCATTAAAGAGTTCCGTTCTCCATCTCTGAAAGTTTTCATCAGATCTTCACGAAATTAAAATGGGATCAGTGGGACGTTATATCTGTTCGAACAAAAAAAGAATTGTCGAAATCGGTTAATATTTGACAGAGTTATGGAGGAACATAGCCAAATAAAAAATATATTTATATAGGCGTCGAATTGATAACCTCCTCCTTTTTTGAAGTCTGTTAAAAAGGAAAGTTATTATTAGTGAGTGACCATTATACCTATTAGAAAGACGTCAGACGGTCAAATAAATCTGAAAGTGTTAAGCACGTCTGTGTTGGTTTGGCTGTTTAGTTAAACTACAGGCTTTTTCAAGTTATCACGACGGGCGAACGTCATCGTCAGTCCCTCACAGAAAAAAACAGTGATAGGCCCGAACTCAGCCATTCCACGATTATACAACATTGAATAAACTTAGTAGCATGCTGACAGCACTCTATACTTAACGAAAGAATAATTTTAGCATTTTACGTCAAATACTTGAGAACGGTGTTACTGTAATTATACTGTAACGAACTATTTATTGAGTTACAACTTTAGGTACTTCATTACTTTGGTTTAGTTGTATTATACTTCTAACTTTGAATGGATCAATGTTTGTTACTCAATCACGCCATAACGCCTGAACGGATCTGGTTGAAGTTTGGCAGAAAGATAGATTATAGTCTGGAATAGCACATAGGATAATTTAATCCCAGAACTTTCACTTAAAAAATCCAAGTTAACAAAGTCTCGGGCAGAACTTTGTTAGTACATATAATAACAATCATGTCGGGGAATTACGGACTTTTTGTCGAGGAATCATGGCTTATTAGAGTATCTGTTTACTGAGTGCAACGAGAGGCGTATCGACCGGCCGGCCCGCCACGCCCGCCCGCACGGCGGCGCGCCCTCGCCGGTCGGCACCTGCCGGTCACGATAGCCGCTCGTCAGCCTGAGAGCCGCAGACCCACGGCGATGGTTCTGACAACTAAATGGCATTTTGATCGACCTGCCACAGGGGCATCTGACGCTACACTTTTTATAAGACGAAGTTGGTCCCGGCTGTGGAATGAATGGACGATGAAGATCTATGATTTCTTTTCCTGTGGTGGCGCTAGTTAGCACAGGTACCATAGCACAGAGTATTCTAGTTTGGGACCAGGACAAGTGATTGTGGTTTGTGGAAATTCTTATTTACTTATGCTTTGTGAAAATTCTTATTTACTTAATCTTTTTAGGGTTCCGTACCTCAAAAGGAAAAAACGGTACCCTTATGGAATCACTTTGTTGTCCGTCAGTCCGTGCGTCTCAAGTGTCTCAAGACCCTTTATCTCGGAAAGGATACCTCGGAGTTAAAATTAAAACCATATACTCAGGTCTAGAGTCCCTTGAAGCTGTGAAAAATTCAAATTTATTGTAAGTTAACGTAAAAAAAAGATACGGCCGTTTATGCCGTCAAAAATACGTATATTTCGACAGTCAAGGGAATCAAAATTTATAAGGTACTTTTCGTTGAACTAAAGTATGAAATTTGCCAAGTTATATCGTCTTGTACTAAAAGTACGGGGAAAAATCTGAAACTATACATTTGTAATAATTAAATCATAAAAAAAATGTTTTTGAAGTTCGGGAAAAGCTCGAAAAAAACTGCGAGACGCAATTCCTGAACTATTTATAATATATGTAAGTACCTACAAATTTGTACGGAACCCTCGGTGGGCGAGTCCGACTCGCACTTGTCCGGTTTTTTAATCTAATTTAGGTCATTTCAAATGGTTAAAGCCCTTGAAGTAATCAGACAGCGACCTGCGACACGCCTGTCCGAGGTAGTTGCTAGAACCGCTTTCACCCAGCGTCTCTTTTAATGATAGGTTTCCAAAATGAGCAGCCATTTTCATACAGACGAGTCATCCATCACGCACGAGGCATGAGTCTGAAGTCGTCGTTTTATTGTAAATACACTTGGAACAAATATCTGTGACGACGGACATAGAAGCGAACGAGGCGTTTCATTGCATTGCCGGTACAGGACCTACATCAAACCTTCTAAGCGTCATTGGTATATGGTATGAAAGAACACGCCACGTGACCCGACCGTGTTTCTTTCATTGTAATACAGGGTGGCCGGGGGATTGACGTCAAAAAAAAAAAATTTGGTCCCTCATGTCATGGGGTATCCGAATCACCCCCATGTATGTTCCGCGATTTTTCATAGTTTCGGAGTTATGATTTTTTTTCTGAATTTTTATGAATTTTCGCCTTATCAATTTTGAAAATTTCCAAAAAAAAAACTAGAAACTTTTTTCAATTACTTTTTTTTGTAACTGAATCTTCACAAGTTGTTCTTCTATGCATAAAATAATCAGCTTCGTAACTTTGATAAAAGTTATTAAAGTGTTGGTCTAAAGTCAAAAATTTACGTTCGGTAAATTATGACTTGAATTTTCAAAAATAAATTAAAAATCCAAACAGATGTTTTAATGGTTTCTTAGTTAGCCTCAGAAATGCGCAAGACTCTCAGATTTCATAATCATTAAAAAAAAGTACTGCTTAACGAGCTACTTTGTGTACATTCGGCCTTCGAAGACAGCGAGGTGAAGAATTATTAAAATTAACAATTTTTTTTTTCTGCCATTTCGTCTTTTCTTAGTTTATTATTGAACGAGTCGTCATCATCATGATGAATAAAAGTGGTTTTGTCAATAAAACACAGATTAAAATGTAAAAAAAATGTTTATTATAATAGGTTTTCAAAGTTGCCACCTCCAGCAGCAATACACATTCTACACCTACGTAGGAAATTATCTTTTAACGTAGGAAATTAGCTCTTGTTCACTCCCACTCTCTCTGGCGTATGCTATTTCCTTAAAATAGCCCCAAATAAAAAAATCCATTGGGTTGAGGTCAGGTGAGCGTGGAGGCCACGATATTGGTCCGCCGCGTCCGATCCATCTATTGGGGTACGCCTCATTTAAATAATTTCGGACTTGCGTTGCGTAGTGACATGGAGCGCCGTCATTTTGAAGAACCATGGTTCGTCTTAGTTCAATATTCACGTCTTCTAGCAACAATGGAAGTTCATGTTCCAGAAAGTGTCTGTATCTTTCTCCATTTAATCTGGACGGCAATTCAAATGGACCAATCAGTTCGCCATTGAGAATACCAGACCACAAGTTAACGCTGAAACGATGTTGAAACGTCGACGCTCTCATTTCGTGTGGATTTTCAACCGCCCACGTGTGGTAATTATGAATATTGAAAATTCCAGTGCGCTCAAAACGTGACTCATCTGACCATAAAACTTTATTGAAAAATCCAGGATCTTGTTGTTCTTTTTGTAGCATTGTTTGGCAGAAATCAATGCGCAATTGGTAGTCTGTAGGCAGTAAAGCTTGGACTCGTCGGATATGGAACGCATGATATCCTTCATCGTGAAGTATGTCTTGGATAGAAGTTCTTGGGATGTTCAGAGTACGAGCCATAGCTCTGGTAGGTACTCGTGGAAGGATTTCGTTGAACTTCTTCGAGCACAACTTCTCTGCGATCCGGGTCAACTCTAGGGATTCCTTCCCTATCGCCTCGTTGGCCAGGAATGCGGCCTGCCATTAAGGTATTGTGCGTGTTAATAAAAACGCGATGGTCGGGATAATGCTCAGGTTGCGGCCCACCACGACGTTGAAGTTGTTCGCGATACAGTCGCGCTGCTTCAAGGCCGTTTCCTTGTGCAACTCCATAAAAATAGTGCAGTTCTGCGTATTCACTTAACGTGTAACTCATCTTTTACACTTCCAAGTAAACAAAGTCCAAATCAGTATGCAAGACACAGTCCAATTAACGAGCAAAGTAGTCAAATAAGTAGGCAGCGGAATCCGCGGACAAAGCGAGACAGTGAGGTAAAACAAAATGAAGACACGTGTAGCAGTAAACACAAAGTGAGAACGACTGAGGCACAAACTTGTTTTGTGTTCGCTTCTGCTGCGCTGCCCCTCTCACTCTTACCGCTGAGAGTGAGAGAGATAGCAATAGTTCGGCGGCCTCCTATCCTCAAAGACTATTGTTATTACAGGTAAAAAGTTGCGTCTGCATTTACAACCCACGAGAACGGACCGCGCAAAATTAATTACTGTAAAACGGAAAATGCCTCCAAATTTTTTAATCTGTGTTTTATTGACAAAACCACTTTTATTCATCATGATGATAACGACTCGTTCATTAATAACCTAAGAAAAGACGAAATGGCAGAAAAAAAAATGTTAATTTTAATAATTCTTCACCTCGCTGTCTTCGAAGGCCGAATGTACACAAAGTAGCTCGTTAAGCAGTACTTTTTTTTAATGATTATGAAATCTGAGAGTCCTGCGCATTTCTGAGGCTAACTAAGAAACCATTAAAACATCTGTTTGGATTTTTAATTTATTTTTGAAAATTCAAGTCATAATTTACCGAACGTAAATTTTTGACTTTAGACCAACACTTTAATAACTTTTATCAAAGTTACGAAGCTGATTATTTTATGCATAGAAGAACAACTTGTGAAGATTCAGTTACAAAAAAAAGTAATTGAAAAAAGTTTCTAGTTTTTTTTTTGGAAATTTTCAAAATTGATAAGGCGTAAATTCATAAAAATTCAGAAAAAAAATCATAACTCCGAAACTATGAAAAATCGCGGAACATACATGGGGGTGATTCGGATACCCCATGACACGAGGGACCTAATTTTTTTTTTTTTGACGTCATTCCCACGGCCACCCTGTATAATAATGCACCTACAGGATAGTGGCTCCGCTCTAGGCAAGAACGTTAGGCCTGTACCCCGGAGGGGTAGGCAGAGACCACGATACAATATAAAGTAGCAAAAGGGTATACAGTATCCAGTTGCAGACAAAAGAAAATTCAAAATTCTGAAAAAAAAAAGTTCTGAACTGATTAGTTTCCAAATAGTGGTATCGAAATTGGCTGATTATGTTTACTTGCTAAACACGTGTTGCTGCTCATTTGTTTATTCTGTTGATGATTATTTCCCTTATTTCAGTTGCTGATCAAATATTTTCTATCGCTGATTACAAATACAAATAGAT
Organism: Yponomeuta cagnagella; assembly: GCA_947310995.1. NCBI lineage: Eukaryota > Metazoa > Arthropoda > Insecta > Lepidoptera > Yponomeutidae > Yponomeuta > Yponomeuta cagnagella. Next base: position 10,225,671 of record OX371294.1, on the reverse strand, counting down.
TTATTATTACCCGATAAAAATACATTTCATCCTTGAATGATTATTTATGCAGTTCCAAAAAAAATTTATTGGGAACCAGACCACTAAGCGGGATTCGTACCCACGAGCTTCGCACGTGTAAGCCGCAGTATAGCCGATACGAACTCTCTCGGCCCACAACAATGCCATATACAAAGCTGTATAGGAACTCTAGGTGTCGATTACATACTCATTCATTAGCGAACAGCCGGAACGGTCCACATTGTGGTCCACATACAGTGGCATGAAAGGCACATACTCAACAATGACCAAACTGGTCTAACAATCACATCAAGTTATTGCATAGATTACTATAGTAATTGTTAATTCTGGGCGGAACCCCGTATTTTTTTTTTTTGCGATGGATAAAATTCTTCAAAATTGTGTTTACACCTAAAAAGACATTCAAAAAAGTCACAAAATAAAACCATAATAATATTTTTCGAGATCTAACAGTTTAGTTTTCCTTTCAATTATAAAAGGTTTCCATTCCACTTGACTAGGCCTGGAGGAGGCCTATATCCACCAATTAATGAAACTCAAAATTCACACCAGGTCCACAGGTCCTGTATCCCGGAAGGGTAGGCGGAGATGAACACTTTCGCAATACTGGCAAGTAACCTTGGACCTTCTGCGAGTGCTCTAGACCCATAGAGCATTCAAGGCATGGTGGGTAGTGGCAACAATTACAGTGTTGCGTGAGGCGCGCCGCGCGAGCCAACGACCGTCGCCGCACGCGCGCCGCGCGCCCAGCCAGCCAGCCAGCACGCACGCACCAGCGCCGCGCAGGGGGTGAGGGGGCCACTCACACCATTGCGTCACACACAGCCGTAAAAACTCTGACTTAGCATCCCACATTCGTGCACAGCTGGAAAATCACACCGTTTCGTTATATTATATTCACACATACACATACTCGCCCAAACTAACACACATACGTACTCACTTATACATACACAAAGAGACGCCCTTACACACACAGCACTGCTAAACTCTAAAAAAAAAGCTAACACAATTGTGTAAAACTATGTACATTTTTATAATATCAGTACCCACGACACAGGTTGTCTTAGCCGTCGTACCTACCTACGAACAATCGTGCTAAATAGACGCTGACCCTAAAAAATAAGAATAAGTATCATTTAAAACGTATTTATTTCTGTAATATTTTTTTGCAATCCGATGGCTGCAAACTTTTGGTTCTAAAAACTTTCAATGCAGTTGCTCGTAAAGTTTTCTTTTTTGTGTAATAAAATTATGCGGAAACCGACTCTTTATTTCACGCGTGAAATAAAACAATACTAAAATCCTTTATTTCACGCGTGAAATAAAGTATTTTTTTTTTAGTTTTTGACTCTGTGGTGCATGGTGCAAGTCATAAAATTTAAAAAATTACAATGAGGCAAGGAGGTTTTGCTGTCCAAAAAAAACAATAATTTATAAGTATGCGCGCTCTAGCAATAATTGAATGATGATAAACACCATAACACATAAGATTTTTTATTATCTCATTTAAAAATAACTGTTTTGTTAAATATTTTTCACATTATTGGCTGTATGTATACTGTACCTTTGCCTCAAGAAAAAAAAAACTGTATGAAACGCGCGCTCTGCAAAGAAAGCAAAGCACGCCATTTTGTTGTAAATAGGCTTTGTTGAAATAAAATTACTTTATTATACTTATTCTTTTGTTGTATTTCCACGCAAAATGCATTGAAAAATGTTGTAAGATACTTGAGCGTATAAGGTTTTTATCCGAATGCGTGCCAATGAAAACACTCGCTGCGCTCGTGTTTTCAATTTGGCACTTATTCATATAAAACCTTACTTTCCGCACGTGTATCTTAAATAACTATTATACGTCTATGCGTCGAGCTTATAATGGGACTTTATTTCCGCCTTTCGTTATCTCTTCCAGTTCCAAATTCACCCCAGCCGCATAGCCACAGACGACACAAATCTTCAAGCGCTTTCTTGAACAAGCTCGTAAAGAACCCATCAAGCTTGTTAGCCAAGTAGCCCATTACGTTGTCATTACCATTAACTCGTCCAACTGACTAACGCGACACGATACACGCGAACTCGAGCCTAGGCGCTAGCCACACTGATGGGACGTGGGTGGGGCATTAGATTAGATGGGAATTAACAGTGTTTTGATAAACTCAGAAAAAAATTGAGGTATAAATTGATATTCGTCTCTTATAACAATGGTTTTTTTTTAAATGAGTCCTAACCTTTATCCGATGTATCCTGTTCATAATGTTTTATCGGGTTATCCATTTTGACGTTTCCAAAGTAAAAAAATAGGTATGTATTTGACAATTCGGTATAGGTTAAATCGTACGAGTCCATACAGTGAAAAGTTACATAGTTAGCTCCCGTGAAAGAACGCTGCGTCTGTTTTTTTTGTCATGTTCGTACAAAATGTACTGCAGCGACGGAACTTAGCCCACACCTATACAACGCGTCGCGTCTTCGCCCCATATCCCATCTGTGTGACCCGCGCCCAACGTGACTTGCAATCAGCTGATGAGCAGGCGTGGACAGTAGTTTGGAATGTTCTTCCAAATCCCTTGCAAAACAATGACTTCGTAAAAAAGTTCTTTTTACGAGATGTCTTTTCAGAACTTTTAATAAATAGCGCCAGTAATATTCATAAATTCTTGAATAGGGTACAATTGTTTTTTCTGCCATTAGATTATTTTAATACCATATTTATGAGCTCAGAAGTTGGTCCTCTTTTTGTAAACACAAAGTTTCTTCAACAATACAATACAAATACAAATAACAATATAGCATTCGTAAATACAAGGTTTCTTCTCGATATCTGCCTTCTCTGTTGTAATTGGTACGGTAACTATCACGGGATTTCAATCCTGACTCTCGTGTTTATCTCCGTTCTTTCCGGCGACTGTACATACCAACTTGGCCTTAGCATCAGCCAACCAAAACCTGTTTTTATCACCGCGGCGTGAAGGCGAAAATCGAATGAAAAGATAGCTGAAAACAGTTACGGACATGACGACATCAACTACCTGATAAGACGCGTTCGTGATTAGTTAGGTATATCTAATAGGTATGTTATCATATGAACATGCAAGCGATTGGAAAGGAGGCCTTTGTTGGTTCGAAGCACAGAACACAAAAAGAAGGTTCGAAGGCAGTTTCGGCAACACACTACAGAGGTAGCTAGTTATACTTTTCACGGGTCTTATCTCGATTTAATTCATAGGGCGAACTTGCCATTTCAAAAAAGTTTTTGTCATTTTACACATCATAAGATCATCATAGGATACCCAATGCTTGTCATGTCCCAAACTAGGATACCCTATGCTATGGTAACATTGGAAAACAACCAGCCTGGTGGCATTGTACAAATCGATATATACAGGTCCTTTCATCAGTCCACATTTATCCACTAAATGTCACCAAGCCCATAAGGGGCGCCCTTCTTTGCTCCGTGGGCTGTCCTCGGGCATCCTCAGATTCTCATCCAACCGCTATCCTGCTGCATATCCTCAGTCCGCAAGCTGGCGGTCGTCCCACGCTGTCATTGATGGTTCGCGGTTTATTTGTAATTAACTTGTAATGTCAATCACTCTAGTTCGATTCGATCTAGATGGCATTATTTATTAAAACTTTTATTGCACTTAATACACGCTTTACATTCTGTTATACAATGTGATTGTTTTAGAAATGTTATGGAGGCCGACCGGTTCGGTCAGGCGCGCGAGCTCCAGATATAAGATTCTTTTCGACATAGTTCTTTGGCGAATTCAATATAGGTACGCCGGCCGATTAGATTTCATGAAGACACCTCTGGTAAATTAATGCTTGATCAATTCCAGGGCTGACGGGAAAAAGTTGATAAGCCGAGTTATACGTAAGACCTGATAAATAAAAATTCGAACAATTTTCGGGAATTTATAACTGTTACATTATTTGAGAAGTTTAAAGGACGCGGTAGAGTATCTATGGGTGCAATTTAAAGTAGTTAAACACATGTAAAGCCTGACTCTATATAAGAATGCAAACTGTAGGTATAGGTGTATCACCTTGAACCACGTCACTTCTACCTGTCATAAAAATAGTACAAAATACCAAGTCCCAATACTTTACTGCAACCTTTGTTACATCGATGAGGAGTGTCGCCCCGCCCCCGCCTCCTTCCACACCCCCTCACACCCTCGCGGCGCCAACGGCGTCTAAAGATCGCGGTGCCTCAACTGGTGACCCTTCACTCCACAGTCGTTACTCCCGTGGCTTGTTCACCAGAACATCCATCGATCGGCATGGCTAAGCTAAGGGCTCTAACAGATGTCCGAACTTTTAATCCCTTTCCCCTAAATCTCCAATATTTAGTTAGACCCTGCTTAGTCTACCTTTACGGTCAAGTCACAGCGAAATGGATCCTTTAGTTTTTGCGTAAGCGCGTGATTTAGTTTGTTCTATAGGGGTCACTATACCCTCCATTCTGCACCAAAAATATTGTATCTTTTAGCAGCCGTTCATGGACCGAACTACGTCAATTATAGTTCCAGTTTTACTACAACTTTTACAATCTTGTTTTTAGAAAACACGATTCCTTAAAACACTCCTCAGAGGCAGTTTAGTCTGCGGTAAAGCCTTTACCGTAAAGGGGAAGACCTAAACACACATTAATTATTTAAACGGTCTCTAAGGGTTGTTTCAGTAAAATCGTGTTTTTATAAATAACACACCGTTACTCTGAGTTTTTCTCACATTGATATCTTTCCTAATGTCAGGGTTACTTTATGTAGTATGTGTCCCGCTGCAGGGCATATCACCTTATTAGATCAGCGCTTTATTCGCTCTACCAATGGCACACGCGTCGACAAATCATGTTGTCCTTCATAGAAGAATGGCGAATCAATTTTACACATACATAATTATGTTTAGTATGATAACATAAACTTACGCCTGTATCCTGAAGGGATAGGTTAGGTTAGGAGACTAGGATCTGCCACTTGCCACGATCCTGACAGATCACTTTTGCTTCATCAACATTCATTAGTCGATGAATGCATACTTTTTATCTTGCCATTTACTAATACATCCCCTATTTGGTCGAAGTATGTTCGCCTGGGACGGTAACAATAATACAGTCAGTCCGGACGTTCTGTCGGGGCCCTAGCTCGGTGTATGATTGATGATGTCACGAAGTGCCCAATAAATTTTGAGGAGGAGTCTCGCGAGGAGTTGCGAGGCTCATAACGCTAAGTGGCACTTGCTAACTTCGCCACAGCCCTCAGGAAGTACGCAGAGGGTGTTAACCTGTCTGGGACGCCGAGGTTCAGTCTGGAAGGTAACACGGGGTGCTTTGACCCCGTACGTAGTGACTACTTATCCGACTGCAAAGCAAGAGTATTGTTTGTTTTTTAAATGTCTTTCGTTTTTCTAAGGACTGCCATATGCGAGGGGAGAAGCGTTTCCTGTCCTGAATTACGCGCACCAAATCCTGTCGGAATCCTGACGTTTGCGATGGTAATTAGTATGAAATTTGACAGTTAGACAATAGGAATCGTTCAGTACTTGGTGCGCACAATGAAGCCTCTGGTCACAAATGACTCTGAGGTTCGCTCGCGATCGTTTGTTCCGTTTATTTCCAAACCGACCAACCAAATAGTTGAGCCGTTAGGAATAAGAATAGTTGATCAGTTTCCAGTTGATCCGTTTAGTTGGTCGGTACGGAATAAGAGTAACTTCTGAAATTCGAGCGTGAATCCTGAATATTGAGCTAGTGTAGTATATAGAGGTACTAGCGATACATGTTGGTATCAGTAGTACCATCAATGGTACTAGCTAATGGTACTAAGGAGACGGAAGGTTCTTCATGTGATGCGTGATGATTTATTTCTTCTGTGTAAGTTACGTGCATTAGTCATTTTGTATTTTATGCTTTATTGCACACATAAAAGGTATACATAAAACACAATTGGAAAATAAAAAAGTTTACATGGCGAGCTTATTATTGTAGCAGGAACCTCTGAGAGAAGTCTCGTGGCCTGCACCGGCTGCCGGCTGCCTGCTCCAGCGACCTGGTGCCTGGTGGCTAGTGGCTCGACCCGAGAACCTTTGTATCCCATCGACTCCTCATTTATGCCTACGACAGAAGCTCGGCAATACATTTTAAATAATAGGGGTTAAAGTATGAAATTGCCGTTTTATTGCAATTGGTTCTTTGAATTGACATAGAATCTTCATGGTTTGAGGTTTTCGAATGAACTTTTTTCAAATGTTTTCAAATTTGAATATCGACTTTCAATTGTTTTTGTTATTCAATTTAGACAAGAAAGATGGATACTGCGAAAATTCGAGCGATTTTTGAATGCGAGTTCCGACGCGGAACTAAAGCGGCAGAAACAGCCCGCAATATCAATGCTGCGTTTGGAGAGGGGTCTACTAATGAACGCACCGTGCGATTTTGGTTTAAACGCTTTCGTGATGGAAATTTCGACTTAAAGAACGAGCCACGAGGAAGACCGCCCACACAGGTGAATAACGATGAATTAAGAGAAATAGTGGAAGCCGACCCTAGTCAAACTACCCAGGAATTAGCGGCATGGTTTAACGTTACCTTACCCACAATATTGACTCACTTGCGTCAAATCAATAAAATAAAAAAATACGAAAAATGGGTGCCTCATAATCACTCGAATTTTCGCAGTATCCATCTTTCTTGTCTAAATTGAATAACAAAAACAATTGAAAGTCGATATTCAAATGTTTCACATTTTTTAAAAAAAGAACATCATAGAAACCATTTGAAAAAAGTTTCATTCGAAAACCTCAAACCATGAAGATTCTATGTCAATTCAAAGAACCTATTGCAATAAAACGGCAATTTCATACTTTAACCCCTAATATTAGCAGAATCTAGAGCCTTAAATCGAATGTATTGTACACGGACGCGTAGAGATGACGTGAAGCCATCAATATCGGCAGCGCATCGGGCGACGGCGTGTTCTACTCGTTATTGATCCTGTGCTGTTGAGAGACTAGTCTAGGCTAACACAGGCCTTGGCCGCGGCAGCCTGACTGACGCGTACTTTTAGGTGTGTCTTGGAACATGGTCAGAAAGTATATCAAGTATTTTTCAGCAGTATTTTATTAAGTTTTCGTGTTACAAATCTTTGGTGGCTCAAGAACACTAGGTCGAACGACGCAGACATGGAAAAGTTCAGGCCAAGCGGAGATCCGGGAACTAGCCCAAACATGACCTAGCATCAACGACCTGGCTCTTGAAAGATAGGAATGGAATGGAAGAAACTTTTGTTAGACCTAAGCTCCGCGGAGGTGTTATGAAATTCAATACAGAGAAATGTTTGAGCTGCCTTCTCCTCCAAATGTAGGCACGATCTTTTATTTAAATCCGCAATTTCAATCACACCTCCTCATACCGTTTTGTAAAACCCTCCTTTTCAACTTTGAAGTTCATCTTTTAATAATCTGGAGGGGACTGAGTCAGCGCCTTTGTCCAGCGGTTCATCCTTGAGCCGCGCTAGTTCTGATATAAGCTGCTCCAATTTGTTTGATAACACGTTACACAAAAGATTGTTTGGCAGGCAGCCAACTTGGGCCAACCGGTGGCTACTGTACTGCAGGGTTTTACAATACAACCTTCGACGTAGTGGACAAACAACGGGGTGGAGTTATACAAGAGAAGGCATAAGAACGGTGGTAGCGCTTTGGGTAGAACACTTGCATCACTTTCAAAGGGTCGTGGGTTCGAATGTTCAAATTATCTCCTTTGTTTTTTAAGTTACGTACGTGAATTTGTAGCATTAGCATAGTGTTTTCCTACTTTTTAAAGTCTAAGAATAGTGAAGCGGTGATAGCCTAGTGGGTAGAACATTGGACTCGGAAGCGGGAGACCCAGGTTCGACTCCCAGCGCGGGCATGTACCTATGACTTTGTTTTCTAAGTTATGTCATTTGTGAAGTTAAAGTACCTAGCAATACTACTCGCTAACTGTGAAGGAAAACAACGTGAGGAAACCTGAGTGTCTGAGCTATTCACATACCTCAGCGATTGAAATCGCCAATCCGCGGTGGGCACGCGTGGTGATTAAGCCCATACTCTCTCCCTAAGAGAAGGCCTGTGCCAGTGCCCTACAGTGGCTAATGTTTGAGCATTGCAAGTTGTTGAGTGCGCTTATGGGATCTTGTTAGGTAGGAGTAGGTTACCGTACCAACTCGTACCAACTAATGTAATCATTATTTTTATACTTATATGACTTGAGAAAAGATGGTCAAAGTGGAGATGGTTCCCTGCATTTTTTTTCCACTACAACTTTAATTTTTTTCCTCTACAAAATACAGAGAGGAGCGGCATTGACATTCAACGAATAGAATGTAAATTATTTACTTTCAAATTTTTTTTTTTCTGTAGTATCAATAACACCCGCTAACTGAATTCACATACTTCAGCGTTTGAAATTGTCAATCCGCGGTGGGCACGCATGCTGACTAAACCCATACTCTCCCCCTCTCTTAAAGGTACAAATACATATTAATGTTTATGAAACAGTGCCCAGCGCCGCTCCAGATCCGAGCGGGTCAAGGCAGGCGTTGCGGAACTCACTTCCAAATTCCACGTTATGCACGTAATTAGCACCTTGGGCTCTTCTTACTATAGAACGTAATAGACATTCTTCATTGTCTTTTTTGGGTTCTCTAACTCGAAAGGAACCCCTAAACGAAAACGGAACCTCTTTGTGAATTTGCGGTTGCAGTACCACTCGCTCGGTGTGAAAGAAAACATCATGAGTAAACCTGAGTGTCTGTGGTATTCACATACCTCAGCGCTTGAAATTGCAAATACGCGGTGAGCAAGCGTGATGATTAAGCCTCTCTCTGAGTTCACTCATGCCCTACGGTGAGACGTACATAGGCTGCATTTTTATTATACGATAACTGCTTTCTCCATCCATCTGTAGTTCTCTGTTGATTTTTGTACAATTGATTGTTTATTACTTACAATCCATTATTACATTACGGCATTAAATATTAAATTTATTAGAATCCAGGAATTAATTAGACATCAAACGCTGAGCACCGAAAGAAGCGATAAGACAATTTATGTTCCCCGTAAGCTGGGAAAATAAATAAAGAATTAATGGTTATTAATTTCTCTTTCTGATAGACAATGAGTTTATTTGCAGCGTAGTCGTATAAATGATGCAGCACTATAAGTGACGGAAGGCGTTACAAGTGCTTTACTTTCTTTGATGTTATTATTGTTTCCTCATAATTTCACGGGAGATAGAGCTGGCTTGACGCGCCAAAATTTCGCTACAGAAGTTATAATGTCGCGAGATAGGGTCGACCTGAGGCGCCAGACTTTCCCAAGATATAAAATAGGCCTGAAGCACCACGTTTTCCCAACAAAAGATGGTATGCAGCGAGATAGGGTCGGTCGGGCCGAGGCGCTACAATTTCACGAGAGACAGTGCTGGCCTGATGTCAGCGTCAGCTCTAGACTGACTCCAGACTCTCACTAGAGAAAGAGTCGGCCTGACGCGCCAGAATTTAATTACTGAAGTTGGCCTGTGACGATATAGGGGCTATCCAAGATGCCATAAACGCTGGAGAAAAAGAGGGAGAAAGAAAAAAGACTGTCTCTTTTTTGTCTTTTTTTCGGTATGTCGACCGATCGAACAAGCCGGTCGGACCACGTGGCCTAAGGGTCGGCTTGAGACGCTGTGTCACTAGTTTGTTCCAAGTTTTCTTCCACAGCAACCTAGCGACCGTCGACCACGCCTCCGTCACCGTCACCGCCGAGTCATCAGCGGTGACCCGGACCCCTGACGAATGCGGGTACCGTACAGTGAGGCGACCCGTGTCGACCCCACTCAACCTTAACGACAAGGCTGCGCAGTTCATATGCTATACCAGTGCTATTCCTAAAGTGGGATCACCTGGTCAAAGTGACAAATGGTTGACAAACTGGTCACTGGGATTCGTCAAAACAGTTTATCGCTGAATCGATGGATTATTTTGACCGTTAAGTATATTCTCAGCTACAAATATTATTATGGATTTATGTAATGGGACAGGGACATCGTGAGGAAACCTGAGTGTTTGAGCTATTCACATACCTCCGCCCTTGAATTCGCCAATCCGCGGTGGGCGTCGTGGTGATTAAACCCATACTCTCTCTCCGAGAGAAGGCCTGTGCCCTACAGTGGGATGTATATAGGCTGCTTGTGCTAATGGGACAGTGGCGGTACCTTCAGGAGGTTGACCCTTAACATGAACCCAAATCTTGAATTTGATGTGGGGTTTCGTAAAATAAAACAGGTATTAGTGTTTCGGAGCCTGAAAAGTTTAAGAAGCGGTGGTATGCCATTGTGTTGAGCTCAGAGCGTCCCCGTCAGTTAGGTGTCAGGTGATGGTTCGGTTCTCATAACCTTTCGACGTCGGTATGGTTACTCTGTACCAAGTGAAAATTCGCGAGGTGTAAGCAATCCGTTGATACAAATCGTTAAAAACTTCCGTATTGCCATTGCCACATAATCCATATATTAGCATCCCGCGATGCACTTTTTAACCGACTTCAAAAAAGGAGGAGGTTATCAATTCGACGCGTATTTTTTTTTTTGCTATGTTCCTCCATAATACCGTCAAATCTTAACCGATTTCGACAATTTTTTTTTTGTTCGAACAGATATAACGTCTTATTGGTCCCATTTTAATTTGGTAAACATTTGATGAAGACTTTCAGAGATGGAGAACGGATCTCTTAAATGGACAGCAGTAAATAAGCCCGAATGGGGCCCATCCTTTAGTAATATCCGTATGTTTTATAAAATAGCGTAAAAGTAGTCCCAAGTTAATTTGGTGATGCTCTGGTGAAGACTTTCGGAGATGGAAATTTAGAACATCAAATTTAGAGCAACGAATTAAGTAGGGTAAATTATGGTTATAAGGGACTTGTTTATTTTTCTACCGCTCCCCCACTAAAAATTGAAAAAAAAATTTTTTTAAATAGCAAATAAAAACCGACTTCCAAACACTACAGCACTAAAAAGTTACAAATCATTTAAATAATTAGAAGTATTTATACATTTTCAAGACCAACACATATATTTTGGGCACCGGCTCCAAATTATACTTCTACAATACCTACATGTATAAATACTTCTAATTATTTAAATTATTTCTGACTTTTTAGTGCTGTAGTGTTTGGAAGTCGGTTCTTATTTTTTATTTAAAAATTTTTTTGCTTAAGATGTTTGTCGGCATATGTATCGACGATATAGTGTTAGCTGTGTTTCTAGCTTTTCCCCCAGCTCTGGACGAGTGGGTAACGTTTCCAAGGCAACGTTTACCGCGGCTGCGTTGTTTCATAATACCTTTGTAACTCTGAACATAAAGTCAATCATAGTTCGAGACCACGGCCGTGTCTTTCAATATAATCTTATTAATTTTGGAAGATTTGGTTAAAGGAACAATAACATTTACTGAGACTATTTCGTATCATGAAAATCAAAAACTCAAAGCGAAGGAGGTCTATCGGGATTTCTTTCTTCTTTTCCTTTTATGACAGGCTGGCAAAGAACTGACCCGTATCAGGAGTACGTGGACGACGCCGCACCGACTAGAGTCAAACTCCTAAATATGTACAGATGGATAAATAGAGAACACTTCATTGTACATAAAAAGGAAATTACAGAGATATGAGAGATGATGGTGAATAACCTTGGCGCGGTCAATATGTATGAAAAATGTGTGTGGTTGCGTTACACGGCCTTAGGTTTAACGTGAAACGTTAATTTTTAGCCGAAACTGCGCAATGTGTTACGTGGCACTTGCGCCATCTTGCGGCACTAGTCAAGAGGATCTGAGTAATGGCTACTTTGCTCTATTCAAATATTTAAAAATTAATTGCACACGACACGTAGTTACAGCGTAGTTGATGAGCGACGCGTGCGATGGGCTGAATCGCCGCTCCAAGTCAATATCTATGACACACTGCACTGACGGCGTGCTCCAGTTATGAGCCGCTGCCTCTCCCTGAGCAATGTTGGCGTAAAGGTCACGACACTTCCTGACTAATATAGGTAATATTCTACAGTGTATAAATTACAAAACACTGTACTCGCCATTTCTGTTTGCGTGGAATTCAATTCTCTGTTTCTTAGGCCCACTGCACTGTTCCCACTGCCTTATCACTGGAATAGTGATAAGGCCGTTGTCTGTACCCCTACGTTAAAGATATTCGTGTAATTTCCGTTTTTTGTACAGTAAACAGTGCTCTATCTAGCTATCCATCTATTCCAGTACAACGTGACGTGACAAAAGGAACGTGCGTTATTATCAAGGATACCAGCAAATCCAATCACAATAACAAATTCTGTTTAGTTTGTTTTTATGACTTGCCCTTGGCCGGGTCACCAGGGCCACGTTGCATGGTTTATTATGACAATCCGATGTACAATACGTAGGCGAGTCTACCTACGTGTTAATCGACTATGCAATGTACATCGAATTGTCAAAGTAAAGCATGAAATATTGAGTACAAAAATCTCGTGTCAGTGTGTGTTATCGAACTCTTCCGAAACGGCTTCACCGATTTTTATGGTTTTTTTGTGTATGGTTTAGGTAGGGTCTAATTAATATGGCAAAACAACATTGGCCCGGTCAACTCGTAGTTCTATAAAACAGGGCCCAGACATCACGCCGCTCTTTTTCTCCAAGCACTACAACTCGACCCGAAGGCAGCGGATAACATTGTACAGATGTAAATTCTTTACGTTGAAATACATTTTTTATTTCTGATTTCATGACGAATCGCTTGGCGGCTTCCTTTGGTCCGGTGGGTGGTGGTAGCAGCGTATGGTGATAATGGAACTGGGGCCAAACTCCTGTGAGCTAGGCCCCAGAAGGGCTAATACTCGTACGAAGACTAAATCTACAGTAAACTTAACTAGATCTTTATACACGAGAAAACAAAGCTTCAAAGGCCAACAAGGCTGCCCACCGCGATTGAGTTTGTATGCTTTACTCGGTGATAGTAAAACTATAGCGGCCTTATTTATAAAAACACGACTCCTCTAAGACACTCCTCAGAGGCAGTTTATTTAATCTGTGGTTTCGTCTTTTCCTTGTAAAATCTCCACGACTAATCGGCGTTTATCTAAGTTTATTTTAAGGAATCGTATTTTTATAAATAATGACAAAAGCCACCTGTACACCTGCCATGCTAACCATACCGAACCGATAGAAACATTGCACGCACTTTATTGCGACACCCGACGGCGAAGGACAGTTAGTTGGTGCATTGCGCGCATCGCACCGCACCAACGCGTTAGACCCACAGAACAGAAAAAATGTGGTTAGACCACGGACTGGAAATAAAAAACCGGCAGTGCGAATAAGACTTACGCAGTCACGCCCTTTGGGTTCCCAACAAACGACTTTGCAGTTCAAAAGTATTTTTTCCCAAACAACTTTCCTATCACTGCATACAACCCTTGCACTTGTGTGTCTTATAATAATATTTTCTAATTCATTGTAAAAATTAACAGATTTCGGATCATTTCCTTTACTTAAAGGAGATCCAACTTGTATAGTCGACAACACATCGTGCCCTCTACGTTACGTTACGTTACGTTACGTTACGTTACGTTACGTTACGGACGACTTTGCAACGAAAACCATTACTTCAACCTACTGTTGACAGAACACATTTATTTTTAGTGACCTTAGTTCCCTGAATACACAAGGCATATTATCCTAATCTGCGGTTCACGCCTTTCTCCCAAATACATAGTCAAGCATCTTCGCAACACGATCGAAAGGTGGGCGGCCATGTTGGCACTGCCATTTTGAATTTCGAAACTGACAAAGGGTTCGAATTTTGTCACCCCAACATTTATTCAAGTTCCTACACATAAGTCCCAACTAAAAAACTTTTAGCGAGGCCGAAGGTCGGTCTACAGCTCCACAGGGTGACTCACTGTCGTAACATATGTGGTCTGTGCCTCTTCTAAAGCCTTTGCTGTTCACTGTAATTTGTTAAGCCCACGCAGCCCTCAATAATATTTACGCCTAGGATAATAATTACTCAGCACAAAACAATCCGCTAAATATTCAAACATCTGCCTGATTATTCAGCATCTGTCTGAATGTTGAAATATCTGACTGAATATTAAAACATCTGTGTCGTAGGTTAATTTTTATCCGAATCCTAGTAAAATTCCGCGGGTACAGCCAGAAATAAGGGACAATAAGTTAGAGAAAAGGCCACAAATAAGATATGGAAAGAGTAAATCAGATTGGTAACAACGTGTAAAAACAGATAAGGATGATCGAATGTAGGATAGGAAAGACGTAGACGTAGCATTTGATACTACAAGACAAAATTGTATAAACAAACAACGTCACGAACGGAATGCTCCGCCTTTTTCTTTCTTTCCGATCACTTGCGCTGGTCCCAAACTAGGATCACCTGTGATATGGTAACCAGACAAGCACATCACCACAGATATCTGAGGCCTTTTGTACCGATCGATGAATCGATCCCTTCGTCTCTACGCTGATCATCAACCGTGATACCGGTAGAGCAATGAGGCGATCAAATAACAACCAGCCAAGTTCGAGACGGACTCGCCCACCGAAGGTTCTGAACGAATGTTCAGATTATGTTGTGACAAATTATTTATGTTACTCAGCAAAAATTTGGTTTCATTAATTCAGTTTGGAGCCTTAGCGAAAGTCAGACAAATACTAGACGGGTTTTTATTATTTTTTATTAAGCTACATTAAATTTGCAGCGGTGGCAGCGCGGCGGTAGAACGGGCCGAATCTCATTCGTGAGGTCGTGGGTCCGAATCTCGGCATCAATGACTTTGTTTTCTAAGTTACGTACAAAAGAACTACATACTGGTAGTACCCTATAATCACACCAAGTTTGACATTATTGTAGGAAAGATCACCCGGATCATGCTCTTCCACTATAATGGGAAATTTCCCGCCAGGCAGATCGTATGCCTGGGGACGGCCGGTCCAACTGATGTTCGTCGGAAGTTATATTTATGGTATGTCATGTGAAACATTTTGCTTGCGCGATGCAGGAATGGTGGAGTTTATAGTGCGCGCGCAGAGTTGACATGTGCTCGCCACAATTATTACCATTTTTATGATAGGAAAAGCAAAAGTGAAAGAGAAAACTCTTTATTAAAAAACACTCACAAAAATTAAAGGTTCGATGATTTTCTTAAAGATCCCACCAACTAATCTTGTCCAAATGTATATGAGACCATGCTTTTCTAATAAAAAAAGTATATATTTATAAAATCGGACAACGTGGTAAGACAAAGTTATTACTGAACATGCCAAAATAAAATTTATGAAAATTTCCACTAACCACCTGTTACAGTTCAAGAAACAAAGCTTTTCATAGCTCAGACAGACATACGTCGTACGCACAATTGGGTACCATTGCACCCTAAAGGCACGAAGACCTAACATGGCCACGCGAACCAGACAGCGCTCGCGCGAGCGGCGTGGGAGGCCCGCCTCGACACATAAATAAATAAGGCGCCGGCGCCCCCAGTATGGTCTTATTGCTGTACACAAAGGAGTTATTACCCTAAAAGCGACGGTGCCACTGCCGCCCCCAGCGCTGTACGCGCTCGAAACAGTTTTTGGAGGTCAGCTGACAATAAGTAATACGGAGACTCATCTAACGCACGCCGCAAAATTGCTCAGACAATAAAATACACAACAGATGTGAAGATCCAAGTTAGATCTTTACGTGTAGATTAGAGAAACATCTAGCTAAAACTGCACCACACTTACTTACGTAACCAATTAGCAGCAATGCCTGCAAGCCATCTCCTGGCTATATGGTCACTTTCTAACTGAAGCAGACAGTACAACTTACCAGTAGTATTCCCCACTTGAAAGATTCCAAGATGTAAACAGTTTCAACAAATTAAGAAGCCTTTCCAGATTTAGTGAGCCCTTATTACCCGACTGCAGCAGAGCCCAAAAGGAGGGTGTGTTTAGCTTGTATGTAAGTAAGTCTGATTCAATACTTGTTCATAATCTCTTAACCAATGGTCAGATTTTGACAAATAAGATCTCAATCGATTCGACGTATTTGCGCCAGTGTCATAGGCTAGATATGAGCATAAATGCAACAATTTAAAAAAAAACAAAACTACAAATAAAAAATAACGACAACCCTAATCAGGCATGGCTACAATTCAATATGTAACTCATTGCGAGGTACCTACGTTGTTCGCGCCTACAACATTAAAACATTTCTATGTATTGTTGATTTTTATCAGTAATTTGTCCAGTTATAGAACTCTTATTTGATACAAAGTATAGGTCTACTGTAAGCACCCAAGTCATTATATTTTACTAACAAAGTATCAACTTTATTTGCATACCTTGAAAAGAACAATTAAAAACCATTGTTATGGTGGCCCGATCAGGTCATTTACAATTCTATAGGTTAAAAGAACTTTTGTTAATTATTGCATATAATTATATTTTTAAAAGTTACTCTGTGTTAAGGACCCTTTTCTTTATCTCTGTGTAAAATTACAGTTAAATCTATGATTACATTATGTAATTAAATCCTATTTAATTGAGACATTCACATTAAACTATTTTCACTAACTTTCACATTTCTGACAGGTGTTTTATTAAGATGATGTGATGCTCTTATGTCTAAAACTTTTGTCCGCTTCAACATCAGCCTATGCTTGTCCACTGCTGGTCATAGGCCTCTCCTATTGCACGCCACTGAGCACGGTCTTGACTCTGTACATTAATAATTGTTGATTTTGTACAAATATACAAGACCAACCTGCTTCTTCACTATCAGCTGTAAAGATCTAATTGATAGTCTGTAGGTAGTAGTTATTAAAGCATTTATTTCTTACTCATAAATTATATAACCTACACTACTTTACCATTAGTTACCAGCCTTCCCCATTAGATCTTATTATGATAAGAAAAAAATTACCTATTTCAATAGATTTATTACATTACATACTGCATTTAAGACTGATTCTGTATTCTAGGTTTTAGTAGTAAATAGGAAGACAAAACAAGTGAACATGCTATGACATTTTTTTACTGACTGCGAATGGAGTGCTTACTGGAATCCAATTAGAGAAGTGCATTTACCGCAGTGATGTTTGTAAGGCACAAGTCAATATTGGATTGCTTAGATTCTTGCAAACACAAGATCTCGCGATAAAGCCGAAACTTTCCATTTCAATTTACCAACTGTTGAAGCGATTTTCCTAATAACACAGTAGTTTTTGTCCTCCAACACATCTCTAGCACACCAATTCACGCGCGACCTCCTTAGCTGTCTATTGTGTATTCGCACCAGTGTAGCGTGGAGAGGACGCAGCCACAGCTGATCACAATACGCCACACAAAAACTGCCAAAGAAACTAGCTTTTTGTTATCGTCTCATAACGTCTCATTCCTGCAATAGCAGTCATACATCTTCCTGTAGCTTTTATTAGAGACACACATGTTTTCTATATTCCTTAGATACTAAGGAACTTACCAGTAGTTCAGTTTCCGGATAGCGCTGAGGTCCGACTGCTTGGAGCGAGCTATCACCATCTCCTCAGTGAGGCGCGCCATGGTCACTTTCTCGCATACACGACGTTAACCGACAATACACTGGTTTATCTAGCCGCGGTTGTATTCGGGGCTCATCCTGGGCGCGGGCAAAAGCGGGATGAATGAAAACAAAAGCAAAGCTGGAGCGCCGCAGGTGAAAAGTACGTCGCTTCTCAATCGTGTTCACATGAAAACTGACCGCCACAGAACACATTTACAGTGTTGCCAACAGTTAAACTAGCGCTCCACCAGATGCAACCTCTAAAACCACCAGCCCCTATATTACGCTCACCAAATCCTGAGCGATTCCAATCGTTTAACTGTCAAATTAGTATGGAATTTGACAGTTAGACGATTGGAATCGCTCAGGATTTGGTGAGCGTAATAAGGCCACAGATTAGAAAACCTCTAACAAAATAACGGTCCTGCTGTAAAAATCACTAAAATTTCCACAAAAAAATTAAGTTTTTAACAAAGAAATGTATTTGAGTAAATAACCTTTATAATTACGTAATAAAACATTCAACATGAACATAAAATGATTCAATAACATACTGGTATTGATATGGATCAGTTGAGCTACCTGTGGATTGTTCTCAACTGTCTGTAGTTATAAAAAGCTATTTAAAAAAATACAGTCTGCAGTTAGTTAGCTCAATTGTTTCAATAATTTTAAAATTATTTTAAATACTAGTTTTAATTTTAAAAACCGTTTTAGATTGTTATAGTTTTAATTTCATTCTATTATTGAATTGTAATTTACCTTGGTTAATAAAAAACTGCTATTTTAATTCGTCTTCTTCAGATGATACATTTTGGTGTACACCATCATCGTGGGTTCCCGATTGGTTTTGTCACTGTAATTGGTATTGTATTTTCATTGCAGCATTTTCCTTCCAATCCAATATCAAACCACAGAGTATTCTTAACTAGTAGCTGCCCGCAGTTCCGCACACATTGTGTAAGGTTGTTTATTTATATCCCATGGGAACTGATCTATGTTATAAAAAGTAGCCTATGTTTTATTGCAGGCTTAGATTTTTATGCAAACTTTCAGCCCGAACCGTTCAGTAGTTTTGGCGTGAAAAAGTAAAAAACATCCATCCAAACATCTAAAACTTATAAATAAACTTTCGCATTTATAATATTAGTGTGACATAGCAGTCAAGAGATTTGACTTCATTCTGTTCTTCTGCTTGTTTTTTGTTATATTAATGCCGCTTAACATTTAATAACGTGGCTTAGCGATTGAGTGATAGTATATTCAGTAATTCAAAGTTAATTTTTCTAAACCACTAGAAAAATCCACTATCCACTAAAAGCAATATTTCAACATTAAAGCGGGGGTCGAAACCACCAGTTTTAGTGGAAAATCCACTAAGGTGGCAACACTTTACATTTAGAAACCAGTGTTGCCAACAGTTTAACTAGCGCTCCACTAGATGCAACCTCTAAAAGCACCAGAAATCCACTAACAAAAAACAGGCCTGATGTAAAAATCGCTAAAATCTCCACTAAACAAATTGTAGTTTCTACGAACGAAAACAGTAGGTACGTATTTTACTAAATAACCTTTATTATTACGTAATAAAATATTAACAATTAGAGAATCAACATGAACATCAAATTACTCAATAATAAACTTTCATTGATATGGATCAGTTGAGCTACCTATAGATTGTTTACAAAATTCTTCATTTAGCTCAATTGTTTCAATTTGAAATACTAGTTTTAATTTGTTTCTATTCTTGAATTGTAATTTTCTTTGTTAATAACAAACTGCTATTTTAATTCGTCCTCTTCAGATGATACATTTTGTTCTGCACCATCATCGTGGGTTCCCGATTTTTTTTCGTCATCGTCATCGTCATCAGTCATTTATGCCCACTGCAGGACATAGGCCTCCTTGGTGGTTTTTATAACCATGTGGGGTTTTGCTATAATCGCCACGCCCCGATTTTTTTTTGTATAACCATAATAGGAATTGTATAAATATTCATTACCTACAGCATTTTCCTTCCAATCCAATCTCAAACCACAGCGTATTCTTAATTAGTTTCTGCCCACGGTTTCACACGCGTTGTGTAAGGTTATTCATTTCTATCCCATGCGAACTGATCTATGTGATAAATAGTAGCCTATGTTTTGTTCCAGGCTTAGAACTGTATGCAAATTTTCAGCCCGAACCGTTCAGTAGTTTTGGCGTGAAGAAGTAACAAACATTTAAACATCCAAACTTTCGCATTTATTTTATTTTATTTAAAACACAAAACATAATATAAGTGTAATTTATAATATTAGTGTGATATAGCAGTTAAGAGATTTAACTTCATTCCGTTCCTCTGCTGGTTTTTTTATTATATGAATACCGCTAAATATTTCAAAACGTGGTTTAGCGATTGAGTTATACCTAGTACATTCAGTAATTAAAACTGAATTTTACTTAACCACTAGAAAAATCCACTAGCCACTAAAAGCGATATATCACCACAAAAGCAGGGGTCGGAACTACCCGTTTTAGTGGAAAATCCACACAGGTGGCAAAACTGTTAGAAACTGACTGAGGGCACAGATTATAAAGTAGGTAATATCACACGGAACAGAATGTTCTGTGGGTAATATGTTATATATAATGTTACTGACTGAAGGAAAAAACATGGATTACATCCATGGAAAAAAACGAAAAAAAGAAAGAAAACTAAATGTCCATAGAGGTATGTAGCATAAATAATTATACTAAATGTCATAGTAGATTTACCACCATGATTTGCGCTTTGAACGCTTGTTACCTACTTCGACAATAAATGTCGTCTTCGCCTGGGCCATGCCTGCACCCCAGTCCCCAGTCTGCCTGCCTCACGAAAATGAGCCGTTTTCAGTACAAATTCACAAAGCAATTCATAGATGGCGCTTACAGGCGTGGCCATAGAAGAACCGGAATACGGCTGTCAAAATTAATCTGCGCTAAGCATAATTTGACAGACGCATCCCTGTTTTTGTATGTACACGCCCATAAGCGCCATCTATGAAGTGCTTTGTGAATTTGTGCTGAAAACGGCCTTACATTCTCTCTGAAAACGGCTCATTCGGATCACCACAACTAACCTATGGGGTTTTGTTAAATAGGTATATAAAAAAATAAAAAAAATTAAACTTGCTATCTCCAAAACTCGACATTGGCAGAATCCTTAGGCTAGCCATTAATTATTTATTTAAATATAGGTAGCTGTGGTGATGTAAGCTGTACAGCTGTACAGCTGTAAATCGTGTGGCGCCGGATTTATAGTGTAACTCCAATTCCTTCCGTGGATGTCGTAGAAGGCGACTAAGGAAATCAATTACCTACCAGGAGACGAGCGGCAGCGTCTTCCTGAGATTCCAACCGCATACTGCGATCGCCAACTCGCCTGCCTAGCGTGGCGATTATGGCAAAACCCCTCATGCTTATGAAAACCATGAAGGAGGCCTATGCCCTGCAGTGGGCGTCAAATGGCTGATGATGATAGGTAGCTGTAGTTTAAAACAACTTTTTCAGTAAATCTTTAGTCCAATTCATTACAAATTAAATGAAGCAGTTTTTTATCATCTAACAAAATACTCTGAAACTTTCATAAAGATTTCTGGATTTAACGTTGTTATCGTTTACAATCGAAGTGTCAAAATGAGTTTTGCAGTGTTATGTGAAAAAACTAGCGTTTCAAAATCAGCTTTCAACCAAAGAAAATAACATAACTTTCTTTTAATCTGTGGAATCTGTCTTCGTTCGCTCTGTCTCGATGACATTTTGGTTAGATAGATGTTAAAATGATGTTAAAGGGTAGCCATAATTAAGAATTGAATTGAATGATTATAATTTTTGGCACCGGTATTTTCCAATTACTTTTAGAAAAAACCGGTTATTTAAGTAGTTTTAGGTTTTTTTTGTTTTTATCAAGAATTTGTATGATATATATGGAAAGTTATCAAAATGCATTGATAAAATAAGGTGCAATATGTCAGTTACGTAATGAGGATCATTCAGACGCCGAAATATTGGACTTTCAAGTACTAGGGCGGATAGAGCAAAACTTAAGCAATACTACTTTTTGAATGACTCAAATCCATCAAAAAATTACAAAGTTGAGAAGTTTAAGCTTAGGCTGTTTCAAAACCCGCCCGGTGGGTCTTGATTCCTATTGTTACGTCACAGGCTCCGACTGGCCAGCCAGTTGGCTGGCGCCACAGTGTTTTCTGAGTCCCAACTTTGGTACGTGAGCATTTTTATAGTATAAACCAAAAGACTATCTTTTCAAATAGTAGACGAGAACATGTAAAGTTGGAAAATGTATTTGTGTTCCTAAAGAAATACAAAACGTCATTTTTACGTGCCAATAGAAACTTCGTACCATCTTCAGAATTCCGGTAATTTAGGTATTCAGTATTGTCCATTTTTAGGGTTAAAGGGTCAAAGGGGTAGGGCACCCCATTTCTGTTTATCTGTCACCAAGCTGTATCTCATGAAACTTGATAGCTACACAGTTGAAATTTTCATAGACGATATATTTCTGTTGCCGCTATAAAAACAAATACTAAAAACAGAGTAAAATAAATATTTAAGGAGGGCACACATACAACAAACGATATCTATAGATAGCGCTCGCCATCTAGCGACCGTCTATTGTGCTTTCAGAAAAAATATATACTAGGAGGGTAGAGGGGATTAAAGGCAGGAGCGGTTACAACGACACGAATTTATTGTTAACGTAGGACGACCAGCCACAAGATGGACAGATGACCTCATCCAAGGGGCAGGAAGGAGCTGGATGCAGGCCGCTTTCAACCGGTCTTTTTGGAAATCCATGGAGGAGGCCTATGTCCAGCAGTGGACCTCTTGTGGCTGAATGATGATGATGATGGTGGGTTCACAGTTACACACACAGTCAATTACTTCCTGGTTCGCACGGATAGGCACTCTTCTGAAGTTGGCAGGCACGTAGCGTGTCCCTCGATAGTGCGACTCGCAGGGAAGAAGGTTTTCCGTCCGGAACTTGGTGATCGGGGAAACTGCAGAACAGGGCAGAGGTCTGCAGCTCCAATGTGGGCCGGCCCAGATTAGACCGGGATATTAGCGCTCGGTACCTGGGTCCCAGTAGCGGGAATAAGGACAGCCTGAGTATTATTATAGTAACGACTATATTAAGATAGTCAATCAACCGTTCAGTGGGGTCCTACAAAAGTTATGAGTACGGCAGAGGCGCGCACTCGTAGCTCACCAAGAGATCCGTAGCCGAATCAACAGCTCGCCGTGAGACCGTTGGCGGTTATGTAAATAATAAATAACGCTACACTATGTAGCCTTCACAGCGCCGATTTCATGTCGTTAAATTTCAATTTTGAACGATTCTCGTTGGTTTCTACAGATGGCGCTGTTCTTAATGTAGCTACATACCTAATATAATTATCTTATCTCGATCTTAGATTAATTGTTGTATAGATAATGGTAAGGAACACTTCGTGCCCAAGTCCGACTTGCACTTGGCCGGTTTTTGTACTATCGTGATGATTATTATTATTAAGCATTTCGGTACAAACAGTAAAATCGGTTCTCAAAACAATTTTAAAAAATTCTTTCCAACTTTTTCGCCGTGTGTAACCCAAAAAAATATTTTTCGGGCGCAGTTTCAGTCATATTCTAGCATTTTGGCACATTAAAATATTTGTATCGCAACATTATCACCCACATAACGTTAAAAACGACACACGCACACATAAATTCACTGAGATAGGCCGAGATGCTATGTACGCAGCAACCAAGCGATAAGCCAAGGTTCATAGAAACCAGGACCTATCAAGCATATGGCGTCAGCTCATGCATGGTTTTAGATCCTGTGCACCAAAATCACTGTAACTTTGTCATTTCGATATTTTTCACAGAATATAGATAGATAGCTAGAGAACACTTTACACTTAAGAGCACAACCAGGTGAAAGAATTACATCTAGTCACGTATTGTTTTTGATCTGTATAAGACTTCATACTTGGTTCAAAACGTGAATGATCCTCATTAAATTATCATTTTAGAGCAAAAATAGGTCAAAGATAACATTATCATTTAGCACCCTGCTCAACCCTACAATTTACGCTACAAAAAGTAATCGATTACTTTTTTAAATAACCGGATATTCTCGTTTTTTTTAAAACCGGTTTCTTATCGGTTTTCTTAGAACTGGTTAATCACTAATTTCGTTTGTTTTGGGTGCTGTGCCTTTTTGTGATTTTTACTTTTTCTACTCAAAAGGAGTGAAAATAATGGATTCCACAGACAGTACGGAGGAGAAAGACGTGGGGCCAGAAGTGCAAATCAACTTTCCCGAATCTGTCCTCAGCCGTATCGAAGAACTCATGGGGGACAATGAACAATTCGACTGTGCTGAGGTAAACCACGTATTTTGTGAGCTTTCTAGTCTTGATTCTACCTCGCGCTCGCTTTTTGGCCTTGCTTTTAAGTTTGCGATAATATACGAATATTGTTTTGGAGCTGAAGCCTAGTATGATTCTTATTTGACAAAAAACTATACGCCTCGAATCTCGAGTTTGAAGTGGTATGCGGGACACCTGACGAGGTGGGAGGATGTCAGGTGGACCAGGGCAGTAACAGAGTGGTGGCTGGCCGACCAACCGATTCGGCTGGTCAGTGGGTAGACCAATAACCTTATAGTCTGACTATAGATAGAATATTATTCGGCTGGTCAGTGGGTAGACCAATAACCTTATAGTCTGACTATAGATAGAATATTCTATGTGTTTAAGTCGGCAGAAAGCTGTGATTAGGCGATGTGTTTAAGCGAATGGCAAGAAACGAGGTGGCGTAAGGGGGAAAAGATATATACCCAGCAAAGGTGGGTTGATGATGGGCTTGCAAAGATAAAATATCTACTAATACAAATCTGTCTGAGGCCCTACACCCTATTTTTATCTATTTTCCATGCCTCTCCACTAATGGAGGTTGGCCGTCAGTTTTGCATAATCCTCTCTTCTCTTCTCTACCCCAAAAATTATATCTTCAACACTGTCTAATCCAATCTGTGGTTATATTGTTGGGATATGCCTGCCCATTGATAATTGATAATTAACTTATAACACCCCTCTTTGCGTTGCATTGGGGGTTAAAAAAGGACCCTCTCTTAATCCTACTCTAAAGCACAGTAGGATTAAGAGAGGGTCCTTTTTTAACCCCCAATGCAACGCAAAGAGGGGTGTTATAAGTTTAAATGTAATGTAATGTAACGTATATGTAAATGATTTGCCGTTCATGGTTCAAAATATGTCAGAGATAGTATTGTTTGCAGATGACACATCACTTATTTTTAAGATTAAGAGACAAGAAAATGACCTTGCGGGTACAAATAATGCTCTCTCTAAGGTACTATATTGGTTTACTTCTAATAACTTATTATTAAATTCAAAAAAGACAAAATGTATAAAATTTACACTACCAAATGTCAAAATGGTTGACAGCAATGTTATATTGGGGAATGATAAACTAGACCTTGTAGAAGAAACTGTATTTCTGGGTATCACAATTGATGCAAAGCTTCAATGGGGTCCTCATATAGGAAAATTGGCAAATAGGCTCAGTTCTGCAGCATACGCAGTTAAAAGAATCCGGGAACTAACTGATGTCGCAACTGCTAGGCTTGTTTATTTTAGTTACTTCCATAGTATTATGTCCTATGGTATACTACTGTGGGGTCGGGCTGCAGACATTGAGACCATCTTCGTCCTGCAGAAGAGAGCGATCAGATTCATATATAAGCTAGGCAATAGAGATTCGTTAAGAGATTTCTTTAAAGAAACCAACATCCTAACAGTTGCTAGTCAGTATATCTATGAAAATATTATGTATGTTAGGAAAAATATCAGTGACTTTAAAACTGTAGGTAGCCAACACAATGTAAATACTAGAAATAGACATAAACTTTCGTTCCCAAAATTTAGGCTGACAAAGGTTAATACATCCTTTATGGGGCATTGTATACGTTTCTACAATAAGATCCCTGGGGATATAATAAGCTTGCCAGAAACGCGGTTCAAAAAATGTGTGAAGCGCACTTTGTGCCAAAAAAGCTACTATAACATTAAAGATTATTTAGATGACAATGATGTCAGGAATTAAAGCCAGTTCAATGCATGAGTTTTAGAACATTTATATAAATCCTGTAAATTAAGGACTTGAAAAGACTAAGTTTGGAGTTTTTTTGTCCATTTTTTCTCCAAAATGATCTAGATTTTGAAATGGACACCTAGTTTAACTTGTAACGTTCATTAAGTCGCAGTTTCTGTGCTACTTTGAATAAAAAAATTTGATTTTGATTTTGATTTTAAAGCTGTGTCTGTATGTTTCGTGGTAGTGCCTAAATGGATCAAGCGATTTTGATGTGGTTTTTATTAATTGAAAGCTAAATTGATCAAGATGGTTTATTTTTACAAATTTTTGTCCGAGTAGGGTGTCCCCCCCTCTCCTGGCTAAACGATTGTAGAAACGTGAAAAAATTCATCAGGGTAGTAGCACATATAATGAACTTGGAAGGAAAAGTATCACGGCTAAGTAGGCTTAACTAGTTAATGAGTAATAGGCAACCAACTTATAAAAGTAAAATTTCGTACAAAATTCATTGAAAGTGACTTCGATGAAGTTGTTAGTTCTGTAAAGCAGATAAAAAAACCCTCTTTCTACGGAACCCTACATTGCGCGTGACCCGACACGCACTTGGCCGGTTTTTTTACACTCGGAAAGAGTCAGTTCATATATATTGAGGGATTTACTGTGAGGGATCTAGCAGTTTTTTGAAAAAAGGCTGTGTTTCCCAGCTCAACCGTACAAACCCTGTCCTTTCTGCGCCTATTTTTCAGTAAATTAGGATCAAAAGGGAAGAATTAAGGTTGTCTCAGGTTTGAACCAAATGTAAAGAATTGGCGTACAGTGAGCACATTTTATTCAGAATAGGGTGCGTGTGTGGCGTGCCGGAACGGCTTGCAGGTCATAACGTTCAGTACAGCCCTCTGGGCCCTGTACGAACGAGAACATCTCAAGAGCCATCTCGCTGCGATTCCAGTTCGACGCAGTGGGCTACATAAACCAGATGTTCCCGACGGAGCAGTCCCTGTCGGGCGTGGAGGCGGCGGCGGCGCGCTGCGAGTGGCGGCTCGCCGACGTGGGCCGCGAGCTGGCGGCGGCGCTGCAGCGGGCGCCGGCGCGCGCCGCCGGCCGGGAGGCTTTGGTGCAGGCCACCGATGTCATACAGGAGCTGGCCTTGCAGGTACACCGAAAATCGAGCCTTGTAGGTAAACAAAGACAAGAATCGTGAATCTGGTAGTAAGTATCAGTCTTGTGCCGTTAAATGAATGTGTTTATCCTTTTTAGGGTTCCGTACCCGAAGGGTGCCGAACGGGACCCTATTACTAAGATTGTCCGTCTGTCTGTCTTGTTTGTCCGTCTGTCGGTCACCAGGCTGTATCTCATGAATGGTGATAGCTAGGCAGTTGAAATTTTCACAGATCATGTATTTCTGTTGCCGCTTTTTCTCGATTTTTGTGTCTAATTTTGCATAGATAATGGTACGGAACCCTTCGTGCGCGAGTCCGACTCGCACTTTGCCGGTTTTTTTCTTATGTAGCCTATATTCGTCCCACTGCTGGGCACAGGCCTTCTCTCAGAGAGTGTGTGGGCTTAATCACCACGCGTGCAAACCGTGGATTGTCAATTTCAAACGGTAAAGTACGTTAACACCACCGACACTCAGGTTTCCTCACGATATTTTCCTTTACAGTTAACGAGTGGCATTGCTACTATAACTTGAAAAATGTACGTAGCCAATGCCGGGATTTCGAACCCACGACCTCCCGAATGAGAAGCCGGCGTTCATCTATCTATAAATATTACACTCAGGTGGCGGACATAAACAAGCGCGCGACCCGCTCCGAGTCGATGGTCCGCGAGATCACGCTTGAGATGAAGCAGCTGGACCGCGCCAAGGGGAACCTGACGGCGGCCATCACGGCCCTCAACCACTACCGCATGCTGGTGGGCGGCGTGGCCACGCTGCAGGCCATGACGGACCAGCGCCGCTACCGGGAGATCGTGTTGCCCGCGCAGGCCGTCATCGAGGTCGGCTGTTCTACTATTCACCTGTTATGTAGTCGGTCAGCCATTCAGCTTCGAGTAGTTTAACCTCCTTAGTCCTGATCATGAAAGTAACAATCGAAAACCATTGTTATTTTCGACACTAATTGGGTATTTGACAAAATATCAAATGAGTTACTTTTAAATCGGAATTTTGTATGAAAATACTGGCTTATGATGTCAAATTTCAGAGCACTCTTTTTAGGTTTAATCTATTTAAAAATTGTAATAACTATACATTTTCCAAGATATTTGGTAATTTTTGTTTTAATCAAGCATATGAAATAATTTATTGTTGATCGTGTCAAATACCGTATTTAAATAAATAAAAAAAGTTACATGGTTGATTTTACGTTCACTTAACTGTTTAGAGAACTTGCTTTACAATGAGTACATTATTTAATAGTCGGGCCAAAATATGCATTTAGTTCCCGATGTAGGTACTCTGAAGTTCCAATGAGTTTAATGCTATTTCTAACAACTAAACCGTTTACTAAGTCGGTATTTCTGCCTTTTATATTGCATTTAATTACGACACAATATCACAAATCGCGTCGTCAATAATCTTACGCGCACCAAATCCTGAGCGATTCCAATCGTCTAACTGTCAAATTCCATACTAATGGGGAACTTGCGTCTAACTTAGATTGGAGTGACATTGTTTTTATACCATAAAAATATTAATTTGGGGGTTTTCGGGGTTACAAAAAATGCGAAAGATAAAGTTACTCTAATAACAAAAACCTTATTAGAATTAGTTTTTTCATTGAATTCTGATCATTTTCTTATAAGGGTAAGTATACATGCATAAAACATTATTTTACGGGATAACTCAAATATTGATAAACGCTTCATACGTTACAAGGCGTTATGTGCAAGTTTGAGCCGGATTTGTATGGAGCGATTTTGTACCACGTGACTATATTGACTTTTCGACGTATGAAAAGTATTAGGCGTAGAGAAAAAAAAAAACCACGTTTATTTAACTTTT
This sequence comes from Yponomeuta cagnagella, assembly GCA_947310995.1. NCBI lineage: Eukaryota > Metazoa > Arthropoda > Insecta > Lepidoptera > Yponomeutidae > Yponomeuta > Yponomeuta cagnagella. The sequence goes on along the minus strand of OX371294.1, from coordinate 10,196,876 downwards.
AACATGGCATCTCTCGTTATATTAAAACATTTTTTAGTGTAAGTTCTCCATTGCTATCACAAACATCAGGATTCCGTCAAGATTTGGTGCGCATAATGTTGGTTCAGAGTAAAGACACCGACTTCGGCAGGTGCTCCAACACTTCGAGCAGTACCGCGACATCGGCGAGCTCAGCGCGCTGCGCGAGCGCGTCACTCGCGTGCGAGACCAACTGACTCAGCAGCTGCGGCAGGATCTGCAACTCTACTTCACAGGTACGTCACTGCGAGACATCTGATAACCGTCACCGGACAGTAGATTTAGAGACACGGGTGCGGGATCAACTGACTCAGCAGTTTGCGGCACGATCTGCAGCTGTACTGCTGTGCGTGACAGTTGATATAATGCGACACGCAAGACCGTTGACCAAGTGCGACGTGACAATTAACAATATCAAAAGATTAGACATGTAAGCTTTTTAATGTATTTTGCTTTCTGGTGTGTACAATAAAGTGTTCTAATCTAATCTAATCTAATCTTGACAAGCGTGCGAGAGCAACTGACGCAACAATTCAGGCGCAGCAGAGCTGTTCTTTACAGGTTCATTACTGCGTGTTACAGTATGACGTGACGCTGACAAAGTGTGAAACGCGCGCGGAATTTAAAAACGCAGCAGTTGAGATACAATTTGCAGCGGTCCTTTATAGGTGCGTGACATTTTACGTAGCGTGACGTGATACTTGACATAGGGTGACATCGTGACAGTTGACCTCGCGTAGCGTAAATCTTCACGTTACATGAGAATCAAATATTTTTACTCATTTCGTGTCAAAACGTGACTTAGGCAGAATTTGTCGACATCGGCCGCTTGCCATTTCAACGAGAAATAGAATAGAACAATTGTAGCAGCGTGACACGCGTGCGCATTTGAAAGCTGTGCGTCACTAGCTAGGTACTGGTACCAACCTATGTACCTATTGGATTTAAGATGATTTGACAAAAGAGGACAAAAGACGGTCCGGGTGGAGTTTTTTTCCGCTGCCTTTATCTCCACTACAAGTTCGGCCCCAAGCCCAAGTGCTCATTGAATTTTCAAGATTCTGTAAATGTCACTTATTGTCAGCGGGCAGTAAGTCTCCCCTCCCGGCGGCGCAGGCGGCGGCGGCGTGCGACGCTCTGGAGCTGCTGGACCTGAAGGCTCGGGACTCCTTGCTGGACTGGCTCGTCGACAACCAACTGCAGGTCAGCGGGGGAGGGACTTCATCTTCCATACAACACCATTCGTTATCCTGATCCTACTTTACGCGCACCGGATTATAAATTAATTATCTTTCAAAAAAGATCCTGATTCCAATCGTGTAACTTTTTTCCTCTGTGGTGTACCTAACGTTCAAATTTCATACTAATTGCTATCGCCAACATCAGGATCCGACAGGATTAGGTCCGTGGCCCCGACTAGGTTACCCTGTGCTACCACCTGGTCACCACCAGGCAAGGACATCACATACATTAACATACACTCAGACTGAGGCCATTTGTACAAATCAAGTACCTACGTGGATTCATTGTTTTTCCTCTGTGATTCATTGTAAAAAAAAATGAAAAAACACATCAAAATGCGTAAAATTGCAAAGTAGCTGAAAATGTGCGCTTTAATGAAAGTTCCAAGTTCATTGCAAAATAATGGAGAACACAAAAGGGTCAAATATTAATATCAAATACACCTATAATCGGAGCGTATATCATGTACATTACATTAGTTTTTATTTCACTTCAATACATGCAGTATTTCCAAAGTTATAACGACAAGAAGTTTAAGTCCTTTTTGGAATTTCCGAGATTACGCGCGCTCGTACTATGACGTCACACCCCCGTTCAGCCAGCGACCGCGACACCGGGCGCCGGCGCGGCGCTCGGTTGACAATTACGCGCGTCTTGTTTCATTTTGTTTTCGATCGTCTTCGTTTTCCTATTACCTATAGTGTGCTTGTACCTATTTCAACGACAAAAATAATATAAACTATCCTTTGTATCCGATTACACTAAAGTGAAACGTGTAGTGTGTAGAATGGAAGAAGGTTTTCTAAAAGGTCAGTCGGACAATCTGCCAAGAGTGGATACTTTGATGGTAGCACAATATTTCATGAAGAATCAGGATTTTACGGTTGCCGAAATTCGTGGAATAAAGATGAAAAAGTATGACACCGACCAACGAAACTTGACCGCAATGCCGGCAACCGCGTCGCGTGCGTCAGGTGGGGTCAAGTTTCGTTGGTCGGTGTTGGTTTTACATGTGGACTTGAGCTGTCCCGTGCGGGGACACGGCAGTTTTTTTGGTTAAAATGTAGGTACCTAGTTCAGTGAAAACCCCAACTTTACTCACCAACCAAACATACCTAATGATTCATAATCAAAATTATTGAGCCTTTCAGTATGCGAGCACTTTATTTATCTTTTATTAATGTAGTATTTTGTCACGGCTATTTACATAGGTACTAGGTAGTAGACAAGTAGGTAGGTTAAGTAAGTCAAATGTGGCAAGGATAAGTAGAGAAGAAGAAGAATAAACTTATTATTAACAAATATTTACATCGAAATGGTGTTCACAGCAGTGCGCTTCAGTTTTAGGGGCTGTTGAATCAACTCTTTTTACGGCTGTCATGTTATCCACTTTCTCCTCATTTTTGGGTCCTCAGGAACATAAAAAAAGAGTTTATCGGGTGTTTTAACTGTAGAATTGAAGTACTGAGGCACAATACAGTATTTTTTTTCCATTTTCACCACAGAGAACTTTATAATTTTGATTTTTACTGGGCAGCGGCGTGCGAATGAGAGTGCGACTGTCGAATGACCGGGGGTGTGACGTCATCGGCTAGTGAGCGCCGGTCCACGTTTTTAAAAACCTTCGGCCGGAAATAGGCACTTTGATCGTAAATATCTCAGCCATTTTTTAAGATATGAAAAAACTAAAAACACAGTTTTTCTCGTAAAATAAAAAACGTTTGTCAGACCCATTGCAAATAGGACTGACAGCCCTATGCTGAGGCACTGGATCTCAGTTCATGTAAAATAAAATAATAAAATGTGTTAAGTAAACCTACTTTAAGAAATATCTGTAACATTAATATTATTACTTAAATTGTGGACTTGTTCCGAAATAAATATTAAGAATCTAGGTTAAAGTCAAGAAAAAAATGGACAAGAAAATTTCAAACTCAGCATCTTCCGAATGGAATTGCTACTTTGAATTCACAAATGTACGTAATACGTTTAGTGAACACAATCTAGGTACATGCCGAGATTCGAGCCCACGACCTCTCGCGTCTAACGTGCGGGTTCTACCGACGCGACTAGTTAATATAAAGAAAGAAAGAAAGAGAATACATTCATTATAACGACATCATCACTGTAACCCTGGTTTACAATAAAGCTTTATTCGTTTAATTTTTTTTTAAGAAGACGCATCACAGAAACAAAATAAACCGATAATTGACATAGTATGAACAACAACAGAAAGAAAACGAAATGCACAACAGACAAAACGAAATAAATATCAAACCGGTCTAGTGCCAGTTGGTCTTGCGTACTAAGGGTTCCGTACCATTATTTATACATTTGAAGAAATGTAAACTATGTTGGAACTCACAGCCTACCTATTTGAAGTTGCAACCTAATAGTCACCCCTTAATTTATAACGGGTTTTGGGCCTGACACTCCTTAACACAGATTAATATTAATCTAGCAAGGGTGTCAGCTCGTCTCCCTACTTAAATGTACCGTACCAAATCTTTATATTATATAGCTTCACCGTACTTAGGTACATTAAGTGTGTTTGTACATTTCTCTTTGGATTAAATGATATTTGATTTGATTTGATTTGATTATTTCAAGCGTCTACCTTTTGCCGTTATTAATATCGAGCCAAAAACGGCAAAAAAATCACGTTTGTTGTAAGGGCCCTGAAATATTTATTTTATTCTGTTTGTAGTATTTGTTGTTATATTATAGCGGCAACAGAAATACATCATCTGTGAACATTTCAACTGCTTAGCTATCACGATTCATGAGATACAGCCTGGTGACAGACAGACAGAGGGACAGTGAAGTCTTAGTAATGGGCTTAAAGTCTAGTGCAGATACCGCGAGTACTGTAACTATGCAAATTTTTCTTTGGTAATTAAAAAATCTTTATCTCTTTATCTCTTATCTCTAGGGTCTTGTTTGGCACCCTTCTGGTACGGAACCCTAAAAACATAGATGTAGCCCGTGGTGTGTCCAGGTTGGCACCAAAGGGCTGAGTGAGCGCTGTGGGCATACGACCCTTGTCTCCCTGTCTCCAGGAGTACCTGGTGCTGTTCTCGCCGGAGCAGGAGGCCGCGTGGCTGCCGCAGCTGGAGGCTCGCTACGCCTGGCTGAAGCGGCACCTGCTGGCTCTAGAGCGAGCTGCGCCGGCGCCGCACAGCTGGCGGCTCAGCGAGCGGGTCGCGGCACGGTAATATTCTTATTAAGACTGTTGACACGAGGAGTGTGCTGTGTCACTCGCACAACTTAACATTTTTTATTGTTGTAATAAAATGAGTAAACTTTTGATAGATGTGGTCTGAGCCTTTGATGGACAAGTAAATTATTGAAATTATAAATATCTATTTTTTTGTCTTCCAACACGTAGTTTTGAATTGTTTTCAAAATTATTAATTTTGGCATCAAATTTTCTCAATAAAAAGCTTAATACAGAATGAGAAAAACATTTCTTGAATATCCGCAATTTAATTATCCATCAAACCCACAGACCACATTCATCGAATCGTATTAAACAATATCAAAATGTGCAAGCGAGACATCATGCTCCACGTAACAGAACCTTAAACGACTTAAAAAAAGGAGGAGGTTATCAATTCGAAGCGTATATTCCCTTTTTCGCCGTGTGGCGCCGGATTAAGAATAGCGTCAATCCATTACCTCCCGTGGATGTCGTAGAAGGCGACTAAGGAAATCAATTACCAGGAGACGGCAGCAGCGTCTTCCTGAGATTCCAACCGCATACTGCGATCGCCAACCCGCCTGCCAAGCGTGGCGATTATGGCAAAACCCTTCATGGTTATGATAACCATGAGGGAGGCCTGTGTCCTGCAGTGGGCGTCGAGTGGCTGATGATGATGATTCCCTTTTCTTGGGTATGTTCACGCATAACAACAGATTTCGACGATTGTTTTTTTTTTATTCGAACTGATATAACGTTCCATTCGTGTAGAAGTATAGTTTATAGTCGATGCCCAGTTTCATGACCAGCACATATATCTTGTACACTGACTCCGAATTATTATATTGTAGAAGTAATACCTACATGTATACGTACTTCTAATTTAAAGGTATTCTTTTACATTATTATTTATATGTAGGTTGGGTGAAGTAACTGCAGCTAAACGTATGACAGCTAGGGTGAAATAACTACAGCTAGAGCGAGGTAGCTGCAGCCAGAACGGGGTAGCCAGTAAGGTGAAACATCAGCAGTTAGAGCGAAATTGCAGCTGGAGAGGATCTCCTAAAGTTAGATCGAAACAGCTGCCACTAAAGCAATATCTAGAGCGAAACAAAGACGGACAAAGTATCTAAAATTGTAAAAATATTTGAAGTGAAATACAACTTATGTTAAGGCCTAAGTTTAAACTAAACATTCTTGTACACGTTGTGCTCCGCATGCTGTCAGAATGTTACTTATCGAAATATTGCACAGCTAGATGTTTCGCATCCGAATATCCGTGTACATTGCACACGAATTATTGCCCGTTCGTAATATTTGCTCGGAAATACTAATAATAATAATAATAACTTTATTGATAGTTACAGGGATGATGTACATTCACTTAACTGTTTAAATATAAATAGCAAAACGTGAACGAAACTGGTTGGTATCTGCTGCAAGTTAGTGTTCATTTCTAAATCCGGATCATTTAGGAGATAAAACGGACAAGAAAACTCCATATTTAGTACCTATCTTGCGAATGGAATTGCTACTGTAAGTTCATAAATGCACGTAACTTTAGAGAACGTAGTAACAGGCGCTTGCCGGGATTCGAGCCCACGGCCTCCCGAATGAGAAGCCGGCGTTGTGTCCCGCAGGTACTGCGAGCGCACGCGGCAGCAGCTGGCCGCGCTGCTGGAGGCGCGCCGGCACGAGCTGGACGTGAAGCTGCTGCTGCACGCCGTGCAGAAGACCGCCGCCTTCGAGCTGCTGCTGCACAAGCGGTTCAATGGTTTGTGGCGAGCACAGCTCGACTCTGCGCGCGCACCATTATCTATACAACATTAGACACAAAGATCGAGAAAAAACGGCAAAAATGACGTTTGTTGTACGGGAGCTCCCTTTAAATATTAATTTTATTCTATTTTTAGTATTTTTTATTATAGCGCCAACAGAAATACATCATCTGTGAAAATTTCAACTGTCTAACAATCACGGTTCATGAGATACAGCCTGGTGACAAATAAACGGACAGTGAAGTCTTAGTAATGGGATCTTGTTTTTCACCCTTCGGGTATGGAACTCTAAGTACGTATATTCGTACACCCAAGAGAATCGAAATTGTTATGGTACTTTCCGTGTCGACCTGGAACTATAAAACAAGTACAGAGAAAAAATTGAAACTGTACTTTGTAAATAAATCATTAAAAAAATAGTCTGAAGTTCGGGAAAAGCTTGGAAACAGCTGCGAGACTCGATTTCCGAACTATTTATAATATGTGAATTATAATATGTGAACATTCACTTGAGTGATCGCATTAGATCGTCTCATTTCACCTCTAGTAGATCTAATACTTAAGTATCTATCTGTCTCGTTCTTTTTTGAGAAATCGGAAAAGACAGGCAGAGTGTTATTGTTAATTCGGAAACCGGCGAGTGCAGTCTGTCAACAGATAAATAAGAATTACAAATGAGTTTTCTTTGCAGTTTGGTGTCGCACCGAAGCTCTTATTCGTGTTCTGTGGCCGTTAACATCACATAGTTTCTTATGTTAACTATTTTAATGTTACCCCACCTAATCTAATGTTATCTCACCAGGTCCAGGCGCCGACGTCAGCGCCGCGTCGGATAAAACGCAGGAGACCGCCGACAACAGAGAGGTGACAGTTTTGTAAAGTTATTCTTGTCTTTGACAGCTCGCTCGCAAATTCTAACGCTTTTAAAGTGAAAAGTTAATACCTATATTTTATTCACCGTCAATTTTACAACAATAGTTTTTCTTCCATTTACATGTTTTAATGATTGATAAATAATAAGTATAATTATAAATAATAAATCCGTTTCTTGTTTCTCCGTAACTGTTTTCTCATGCCTGTGTAACTAGGCACAAGAAACTAGTTATAGAGGCGCAAACTTTCAATATAAACCAATGATCACGTGTACAATCAGAAACACTGGATTCGGTGAAATTTCCAGCGGGAGAAAAGTGGAATAACTCGTTTTTAGGGTTCCGTACGCCGTACAAAAAACGGAACCCTTAAAGGATCACTCGTGCGTCTTCCTGTCCGTCCGTCTGTTACAGCCAATTTGCTTCGAATCTACTGGATCAAATCAGGTGAAATTTGGCAGTATGGTGTGATCCTATGATCCTATGACCCAAACACAGATGTGCAAAGTAAATAAACGTTGTTTACACCTCTATTATTTTACCATGTAAAAATTTACATTAAATAATCAAATCTCGAGGCATGTTCCCCATTGAGGAATTTAATTGCGTCTCACTCACTGTCGTGTTACTCTAATTTAATTTGGGGCACACTCCCTAATGTGGAACTGGGTGCAGATTTCTAGTGGAGAAAAGTAGAATAGTGAAAGTGAAAATATTGTATTTACCACAAATTTTAGAAATTTTTTCTTTCATTCACATGTGGTAGAAAGCAACGGGCTCACCTTGACTGCCGTGACTGCGTGCGTTGTCACGGCGCTGGTTGTCAGCCCGAAACCGATTTGTTGCGCTTTTGTAAGTTGGCCGTTGTACCGAATCCATCGCTGGGTGGCAGGGCGCGGGGCGGCTGGCGGTGGCGGGCGAGGCGGCGGTGGAGTGGCGCGGCGCGATCGGCGCGTGCTTCGAGCCTCACCTCGGCCTCTACATCAGCAGCCTCGACAACACGCTGCGGGCGCTCATGGACCGGTTCCTGCAGGTGACACACTGTTTAATTCGGCCGAACAAATGCGACTCGGACTCGCCCACCGCGGAAGAAGGAGGTTCTCAATAGGCATGACGACGAATTTTCAAAAACTGTCCTAAAATGTCCCAAAACGTACATCATTTACAATTTATTTCATATTTTTGGTCACAGTTAAGGATTTATATAAAAAAAACCTTTTAGTTTTCAGATTTAAAATTCCCACCGAAACGTGGCGTCGTCGCTAGTGACGTCACAGTTAAAAAGTGTAAAATTAATCTGTGGTTTAAAACTTCAACACAGCAATTTCGTAAAAGCATAAAAAAACCAGAGTTTGTTTACTGCTTACGTCACAGATTATAAAATAATATAGAATAGACGTTTATTAGCTTTCTTGTTGTACATAGGGTCTTAGATAAGTATTTTCAGGAACAAACAAGAACCCTGCTAGGGCGCTGCTAACTTAGGATTATAAAAGGTTATAACTTAAATTCTTACTTACTACCTAGATTACTTATTTTATTTATTATTAATTTTCATAGACTCTCTAAAACAAGAACAATAACAGAATATATTTTACTTTTACTTAAGATATAATAACACAAGTCTCACAAGCTCCAAACCTAGTTTTTGCCATGTTCATCAAAAAACTCTTGTAGAGTATAATAACTTTTTCGTACTAAGTATTTATTAAGGGCATTTTTAAATACATTAATTTTTTCTATAGACTGAATTGATTTCGGTATACAATTAAATATTTTGGCAGCCATCGAGCGGGGGCCTGAATGAACTAAATGTAATTTCGATGAGCATGTTGCCAATCTTTTATGTGGTCTTAATCCTTCTGGTCTTGTGTATAAGGGGAAGAGTTGATCATTATTTTTCACAAATGCGCATGCTTCTAAAATATAAAGTGAAGTTAGTGTGAGAATATTTAATTTATCGAAATATGGTCTGCAGCTCGTCATTGTGTCAATGTTAGCGATAATTCGGATACACTTCTTTTGTATTAAGAATAATTGCTTTGCATCCGTGCTGTTGCCCCAGAGGAGGACACCATAAGACAGCCAAGACTGTGCGTAAGCAAAGTAAGCACATAGAGCACTTTTTTTGTTTGTAGTTCTCTTTAGTTCCGATAGAGCATATGTAAAGCTTGATAGTTTACTAGCCACTTTCTTGATATGATATTTCCAATGTAGGTTGCTATCTATTTCAATTCCTAGGAGGCAGTAGGAATCAACGAGTTCTCATCATCATCATTCAGCCACAAGAAGTCCACTGCTGGACATAGGCCTCCTCCATGGATTTCCAAAAAGGCCGGTTGGAAGCGGCCTGCCTCCAGCGTCTTCCTGCCACTTGAATGACGTCATCTGTCCATCTTGTGGCTGGTCGTCCCACGCTGCGCTTGCCGATATGTGGTCTCCATTCGAGAACTTTTCGGCCCCATCGGCCATCAGTTCTGCGTGCTATGTGCCCCGCCCACTGCCACTTCAACTTACTAATCCGCTGGGCTATGTCGACGACTTTCGTTCGTCTACGGATCTCATCATTTCTGATTCGATCTCGTAGAGAAATTCCGAGCATAGCCCTTTCCATAGCTCGTTGCGTGACCTTGAGCCTTCTTATGAGGCCCATAGTGAGAGACCACGTTTCAGTGCCATAAGTCATCACTGGTAACACACACTGGTTGTATAATTTTGTCTTGAGCGATTGAGGTATATTAGACGAAAAGACTTTTCTAAGTTTCCCGAAAGCTGCCCAGCCGAGTTGGATTCGACGATTGACCTCTTTCACGAAGTTGGACCGGCCTAGTTGGACTGTTTGTCCTAAGTAGACGTATTCGTCTACAACTTCGAGAGTCGTGTTCCCCAATGTTATTGGGGTGGGCACAACACGGGCGTTCGACATGACCTTCGTTTTGTCCATGTTCATTTTAAGGCCCACACGTTGGGAAACTCGACTGAGGTCGTCGAGCATTATGCCGAGGTCTTCCATCGTTTCTGCCATGACTACTATATCGTCGGCAAATCGAAGGTGCGTGATGTACTCGCCATTGATATTGATGCCGCGTCCCTGCCATTCCAGAAGCTTGAAGGCATCTTCGAGTGCGTTCGTGAACAGTTTCGGAGAGATAACGTCTCCCTGTCTCACGCCTCTTCTCAATGGAATTGCCTCCGAATTCTGCTCCTGTACTCGGACTGACATGGTGGCGCTGTTGTACAAGCACTTCAGCACCTCGATATACCGATAGTCAATACGGCAACGCTGGAGAGACTCGAGCACTGCCCATGTCTCGATCGAATCGAAGGCTTTCTCATAGTCCACAAACGCTAAGCAGAATGGCAAGTTATACTCCTCAGTCTTCTGTATAATTTGCCGCAACGTGTGGATGTGGTCTATGGTACTAAAGCCCTTTCGGAAACCGGCTTGTTCGGGAGGCTGGAAGTCATCAAACCTGCGTTCGAGACGATTCGTGAGGACCCTCGAAAACAGCTTATAAACATGGCTCAGAAGCGAGATGGGTCGGTAGTTCTTCAATAGAGAGTTATCCCCTTTCTTGAAGAACAGCGTCACCACGCTTCTGTTCCATGCTTCTGGCGTTTTTCCTTCGAGCACGACGGAATTGAAGAGCTTCTGAAGGACTTTAAGTACTGGTGTTCCACCCGCTTTCAGTAGCTCTGATGTGATTCCGTCCTCTCCTGGTGCCTTGTTATTCTTGAGCTGTTTCAGGGCCATCCTAATCTCGTACAGGCTGATGTCCGGGATGTCTTCGGTATAATGTCGGGTCAGTTTGGCTCTCGGATCTTTGTTCAAACTGCTAACAGGTTTTGCGACTGAGGTGTATAGATGTCCGTAGAAACTCTCAATCTCCCTCAGCACCTCTGATTTGGTCGACGCTATACTGCCGTCCTCTCTCTTCAGCTTCGTCAGCTGGCTTTGCCCAATAGACAAGTCTTTTGCGAACACTTTGGAGCCCTTGTACCGCTCTATAGTCTCTTTAATACGTTCGGTATTAAAGGACCGAATATCGTGCCGCATAGACTTTGAGATATGTCTATTGAGCTGCCTATATGACTTAGCATCCTCGGAGGACTGCAGTTGCAACGCGCGACGTTTAGCCATGAGGTCGAGAGTATAATTTGAGAGCTTTTGTGGTCTACTCGTACGGTTGGGTCTATAGAACCTCGAGCCCACTGTACGGACAGTTTCTACAAACCTGTTATTGATCTCGTCCACCGATGCGGCGCTCTCCAGGCACTCAAAGCGATTTGACAATTCGAGTTGAAAGTTCTCGGGGTTCTGGATATGGGCACGAGTAGGTCGGAGCGTGGACTTCATGAGACGAGACCTCTCAAGTTTGACATTGATATTCAATGTGCCTCTTACTATTCGGTGATCGCTTCCGGTTTTCACCATGTTGATCACAGAGACGTCATTGAATATTTGTCTCTTGGAGGTCAGGATGAAGTCTATCTCGTTTCTCGTGGAACCATCGGGACTCAACCAGGTCCATTTCCTGTGAGGTGGCTTCTGAAAGAAAGAGTTCATCATAAAGAGTCCCTCTTTCTCCAGGAAGTCTGCCAACCTTTGTCCTCTCGGGTTCCGTTGCCCATAACCAAATTGCCCCACTCTCATCTCACCCTCGCTTCTTGTGCCCAGCTTCGCATTGAAGTCCCCCATAACCACATTAAAATAGGTCTCCGAGGTATGTATGGCCCTACTAATGTCCTCATACATCGCCTCTACCTCCTCATCGGAGTGTGACGAGGTCGGTGCGTATACCTGAATGACCTTCAGCGAATATCTCTTAGATATTCTGAGTATTAGGTACACCACCCTGCTCGACACACTGTTGATGGCCAAAATGTTATTTACGAGGGACTTGTGGACGAGAAACCCGACACCACCCTGGGACTGTTGCTCGCCCTCCCGGTAGTAGAGCAGGTTACCGGATTTCAGGGTTATCGTGTCCTCGCCCTCTCGACGGACTTCAGATAAACCTAGGATATCCCAGTGTAACCTACCCATTTCCTCTTCCAGCTCAATTAGCTTTTCGTCTGTCCTCAATGTACGAATGTTGTGTGTTACCAGGGCCTGTCGTTTTCGTTTTTGGGGGTGGTAGCCAGATCTCTGCCGGAGATTCTTAGCACCCCTTGCTCCGCCGTTACCGTGGCCGCTACCGTAGCCAGGAATAGCGGAGCCGCCGGGGACTGGGGGCCTGGTTTTTTGGTGTATTGCCATGAGGGTATTTGCCTTACTCGCCACGCTTGGCATGCGGGTTGGCGAGCGCAGTATATCGTATTTTCGCAGAAGGCGCTGCTGCCCACCTTCTGGTAATGTCCCTTAGCCGGTTTTTACGGCACCCGCGGGAAGAGATGGGGGGGTACTATTCTAAAGCCGGCACCCCACGGCGAGTTCTATTGGTGTTTTATTAAAAGCGTAGTTTATGTCAAGAGGGCGTTTTTGGTGAGGTCTGAATTGCATGAGTTTAGTTTTACTAAAGTTTATCTCCAAATTATGATCATTGAGCCAGTTTGTTAGTTTAGTTAGATTTGAATTTAATAATTGTACAAGTTCGATATCATCATTACACGGTAGTACAAGCGATATGTCGTCATCTAGCTATATCTAGAGTAGACGTATGTTTATTCGCGTATTCTGCAAAGTGACGTCACTATTTAACTTAATATGGCGGACACAGGAATTTTGTACACTTTAATTATCGTAATAATTATTAATCCCGCTCTTAATAAAAACATTGCTTGTTTCGTATCCCACAATTCGGTTGTTATTAAATACATACATAATTTTAGTGATTTCCAATATGTCATCATGGCTGTTCAACAAATATAATATATTATATTTTTTACTATTGATAATATTTTACTGTTTGCGAGGTGTGTAATGCGTTGCAAATGTATTGTGAGTTGCGTACATTTATGATTTGAATATGTAGTACCGATGCCATGAATGTGCGAATAATGAAAAAAAAAAAAACATCGCGTGGAAACCGAGGGGTGTTTACATGCGCTAGAAATCCACAAGTATCGGTGGTTCCGTACAAATTTGTAGGTACATACTTACATATTATAAGTAGTTCAGGAATCGAGTCTCGCAGTTTTTACAAACTTTTCCCGAACTTCAAAATTTTTTTTTGTGATTAATTAAAAATATATAGTTTTGAATCGAATCGCTCGTAGCCCCGGCTGCCTGAGTGATCTTAAACGATCACGAAGGTTAAGCAACACAGGGCGCGTTCAGTGCATGGATGGGTCGCCGTCTATGCCTAACGCTAGTGGCATTTTTCCGAGCGGTTCCGTGCTTCGCAAGGCACGTTAAGCTGTTGGTGCCGGCTGCCGTCGATAGATGGCAGTCGTTAAGCCAAGTCAGAGGCCTTAGGGCGGCTTGACAACTTCTGACAGTAGACGAGCCACTAGTCTACAAGCCTCCACCAATCCGGACTTGGCCCCCGTGGTGGAGTATGGCCTATGCCTTCCTCAGGGAAGAGACCCGTGCCCCTCGGTGGGGACATAATGAGTTGATGATGATGATGATGATATAGTTTTCAGATTTTTCCCTGTACTTGTAGTATACGACGATATTACTTGCCTCTCATAGTTCTAGGTCAACGGAACGTAACCTGTAAATTTTGATTCCCTTGAGAATGTCGAAATATGTATACGTTTTTTACGTTTTTTAAGCTTCAAGGGACCTGACCTGAGTATATGGTTTTAATTTCAACTCGGTACCTCCACGCGTTCCCGAGATAAAGGGTCTTGACAGACGGACGGACGGACAACAAAGCGATTCTGTATAAAAACTTTGGCCTTTGCATCTACGTAATGAGATGATTTATGCAGCTTCCAGTGGCACCTTCACTCACACTAGATGGGTGAAGGGACCACGTGGACGCCGCAGTGACTGGGACATGGTTTTTAGACGAAGCAGGCTTCATCATCATCAGCCATTTGACGCCCACTGCAGGACACGGGCCTCTCTCATGGTTTTCATATAACCATACGCTTGGCAGGCGGGTTGGCGATCGCAGTATGCGGTTGGAATCTCAGGAAGACGCTGCTGCCCGTCTCCTGGTAATTTAATTCCTTAGTCGCCTTCTACGACATCCACGGGAGGAAATAGAGTGACGCTATTCTTAATCCGGCGCCACACGGCTTGCCCAGCACCAATACCATCTTGACAGCAAAGACGAAGTCAATATGTGCGGAGCCAACTAAGCCGCGGGTTTCCTCACGATGTTCAAATAGTTAATAGTATCTGTTGTCCGTGACTTCGTTTGAGTGAAAAATTGGGAAATACGATTTCTAAGTTTTGCCATAAATAGAAAAAGTTGTCCGTTGTTGCATAGTCTATACTGATTTTTTACACTCTGTATAGATATCGCTGGGCAGAGAACACTTCGCCATCCTAATATAGTACGATACTTGTGAACTGTATGTACCTTTAGGGATACCACCCTTTCTACTATCTGTCTACTGAATTGTATACTTATTTATATATATCGATTTGTTGGTCTAGTGGCTCTAGTTGCCTAGCACCAAACTATAGAGTCTCAGAAGGATACACGTATATTAAATTAAAGGTCAATTTACGGCCACGGATATTAAAGTTTTATTTTGTCCACACACACACAAGGGTTACACTTTAGGTAATTCGAATACAACTGTACTAGAGGAGCGGAGGTACGCGATTAACGTCGCTACAACATAAAGAATGTGATTACTCGACAAAACTGTGCGTGCGCAGACGTCACAGATTTATACTGGCATTTCTGTGGCACCACTCTGTAAGCGTTGATTCTCTCTAGAAGCGGAACATCCGGAGCTGGTCTTTGGGGATACCACGCTGTCTTTCTTGTCACAGTTTACTGTCTTGTGTCCATAGATATCGTTACAGTCCGTGTGACTGCAACCTCTCATCGTATGTGCTCCTTCAGGAAGCCCGGGCGCCGCCGGCGGCGGGCGAGGCGGCGGCGGCGGCCGGCGCTGTGCTGTCCAGCTGCGCGGAGCTGTTCCTGCTCTACAAGAAGTGCCTCGTACAGTGCGCGCAGCTCTCAACGGGCGACGCCATGCTGCGTGAGTACTCCTACTACATGCATCAATGTAAATCCAAGAACACGTTGCTTAGAAATAAACAACGTGCATTAGTTAATAGATAAATTAGGTTAAGTCATCAAGACTTGGCTATGGCCGAGAAAACAAGAATGTAGGACTAATGTAGTGTAGATGAGGTCCTTGAGAACCATGTGTAGTGTTACTTTGAGGGTCGGGATCTGCAATACTTGATTAGAGAACGTTGTGGACTGAAAGAGGATGTAGTGACTAGAATTGAGAAAGGAATTATGCGTCGTTTTGAACATGTAGAGAGGATGAATGGAGAAAGATTGACGACGGGGAAAGGGAACAGTTTGGTTTAACATTTGATCACCACATCTGGCTTACTTGCTGTCTCCCCTCCCGCGCAGAGCTAGCGGGCGTGTTCCGACAGTACCTAAGCGAGTACGCGAACGGGGTGCTGCGGGGGGCGCTGCGGGGCGGCGGGGGCGCGGGCGCGGGGGCGGGGGCGGGGGGCGCGGGGCTCCCTGCGCTCGTCTCCAACCTTCACACGCTGCTACGCGACGAGACGCCCGTCAGGTCAGTGCCGACAGCCCGGTAACCTTCTCTAAGGCTTCTATCGGGCTTACTTTGGCATTTAATTCGCACGTTTATTGGATTTTTGTAATTGAAATAAAACGTCATCGGCATTCTCGGGGTGACTGAACTTTGTGTTTAACGAAATTATGTATTTTATTTGTACTGTATGTGTTGTCTTTGTTTTTTTGTTTTTATATTGTTAATAAAATAACTAGCTGTCCCGGCGAACTTCGTACCGCCACAGAATCCGTTTATACGATTTTTGTACAACGCCATCTATTTTCAAAACACAACGTTCGCTCGCAAAACGCCACCTATTTTAAACTTAAAACAAATATTATCTCGCGAGAACGCATTACCGGGCCTTCAGGTCTATCTGTACGCCAAGTTTCATGTAAATCCGTTCAGCAGTTATTGCGTGCTTGAGTAACAAACATCCGAACATCTTCACAAACTTTCACATTTATAATATTGTAGTAGGATCACGATTAGACCACACCCAGATTAAATTGCAGTTTTACTATATGAATGTTCTGTCAACTTATCAACAACTCTGAACCCGCCCCCCGTACAGATGCACCCCGGCGGAGGTGGCCCGCATCGCCAGCGTGGCGACCACCGCCGAGTACTGCCTCGAGACCACCGTGCATCTGGAGCAGAAACTCAAGTAACTACACCAGCAGTCAAATAAATAAACCCTAGAAGTATCGCTTCCTACAAGTTCACGCTCAAGAAGGCGCACCAAATCCTATCGGAATCCTGACGTTTGCGATAGCAATTGGTATTTTACACTTGGACGTAATCGTCTAATGAGTCGTTCGGGTTTTGGTGCGCGGAATGCAGAACGTGACTAGTGTTTACCGATGATAAGAACTCAAGATGGGCGGCAGAGTAAATCACTCTGTGATTGGTTCATGGGTGCGCCGTGCATGACTACACACTGATTGGGTGATTGACTTGTATTATTTTTACAGTGACCAACAGGTCAACCTTTACATTTTTGCGGCAAAGTCGCGCGTGACGTAGCTGAGTAGAGTGCACGCGTACCAAGGTTGACGCGCTCTCGACTGTGGTGCTACAGTTTAACAAAAACGATCATACGTATGATTTAGTACAGCCCCTACACTATGACGATAAACAATAAAAACCGGCCAAATGCGTGCGTGCTAGCGACCGAACTGAAAGGAAGAAAAAAACATCCTTGCAAAATACGTAATATTATATTTTTGGTGGTACGGAAGCCTAGGTGCACAAGTCAGACTCGCTATTGGCCAGTTTTTAGGGTTCGCCATGTCCTTCCGTCCGTCTGTCCGTCTGTCTGTCCGCGGCATAGCTCAGAGACGATTAGTACGAGAAAGCTGAAATTTGGCATAGACATACATATTAATGACGCCGGCAAAACAGTACATTAAAATGTACTAAATTTTTTAGGGTACCCCCTGTACCGAAATTAGGGATGCAAGTTTTTAGGGTTCCGTACCTCAAAAAAAAGGGAACCCTTACAGGATTACTTTGTCCGTAGGTCCGTCCCCCAGTCCGTCTGTCTGTCAAGACCCATTATCTCGGAAACGCGTGGAGGTATCGAGTTGAATTTAAATAACATAGGTACTCAGGTCTACAGCCCGTTGAAGCTGTGAAAATATCAAACTTCTAAGTTAACGTCAAAAAAGATACGGCCATTAATGCCGCTAAAAAATATATACGTATTATGTATATTCGTATATTATGTCGACACTCACTGATCAACTCAAGGGAATCAAAATTTATTGGGTACTTTCCGTTGACCTACAAAACGGTATTTGACACGATCAACAATAAATTATTTCATATGCTCGATTAAAACAAAAATTACAAAATATCTCGGAAAATGTATCTCTTTTAGTCAATTACTAGTTATTACAATTGTTAAATAGATGAAACATAAAAAGAGTGCTCTGAAATGTGACGTCATAAGCCAGTATTTTCATACAAAATTCCATTTTAAAAGTAACTCATTTGATATTTTGTCAAATACCCAACTATGAAATTTGGCAAGTAATATCTTATACAAGTGCAGGGAAAAATCTGAAAGCTGTACTATACATTTGTAATTGAATACCAAATACTAAGTTGTGGCAACTTAGATACACCACAGGCTAAATCTATGGTCCTGTTTTATTTATTCGTTTTATAGAATATAATAGAATAATCTTTATTTGGCACATAAAAATACAATAGGATAAATTAAACTTAAAATTATTACAGTCCCACGTATTATGCACCAAAAAGGTCTCCACTCAGCCTTATGCCGTAGTTGGGCCACGGCGCTGATTTTCAGTGGATGCTTTACACTTAAATATTAAACGCATTGGAACCAGACGAAAACAGTGCAGATATTAAATTATTATGATGCATCACTATCACATTAGGCTGAAGCTCAGTCTCAGTATTTATGTAAGTAGGATTTATTACAACCAGATTTCAGATTATCTGTTGTGTATTTAGTTTTATTTCTGTTGTCGTGCATATTATTTCTGTGATGTATCTTGCTGTTATAATAAATGTCTTTATTCTTCTTCTTCTTCTTCAAGTTCAAAGCTCAAGGAGTAATTAAAAAAATAGTCTTTGAACTTCGGGAAAAGCTCGGAAAAAACTGCGAGACTCGATTGCTGAACTATTTATAATACGGATAATGTAATATAATTAATAATTTATAATATTACTTTGTACGGAACCCTCGTTTTAAAATATTGACAAAAAATATAACGGTTGACAGTAGAAACGTGAAAAAAAATTGTAATAGGCGACCAACTTATAAAAGGAGAACCTATAATCAAGGCCCCCACAGGACAAACTCGGCCTAGTGTGGGGACCACTGCTTACTCTTAGGTCTTTGAAATGAATAATAATAATAAAATTGAATTGAATTGTATGTTTTATATTTTAAGGATAGCTGTAACATATTTTTGGGAGACAAATAAATTTCATTTCATACAAAGTCCATTGCAAATTACGTCGATGAAGTTGTTAGTTCTGTAATGCAGATAAAACACCCCTCTTTCTACGGGACCCCACACTGTGCGTGGCCCGACACGCACTTCCCCGGTTTTTCCAAATGTTTTAAGAATTATTCGTCCCGCCATTAATTCATAACTTCTTATCTTTATCCCTATTCTAAATTGTACATCCATGTTATATCTGTGGTCAATAAACTATTACACTCTTCATCCAGGGAGAAGATCGACCCGCGCCTCGCGTCGCGAGTGGACCTAGCGCCCGAGCAGGACTTGTTCCACAAAATCATCAGCGACTGCATCCAGCTTTTAGTCCGGGACCTGGAGACGGCCTGCGACCCAGCCCTGGCCGCCATGACCCGGGTCCCGTGGGCCCAGCTCCAGGCCGTCGGCGACCAGAGCCCGTACATCACCCAAATAGTCACCGCCTTACGCCAAGCGGTGCCTATGTTAAGAGACCACTTGGCCTCCTCGAGAAAATACTTCACGCAACTCTGCATCAGATTCGCCAGCTCGTTCATTCCCAAGTTTATAGCCAGCGTCTACAAGTGCAAGCCCATATCGACAGTGGGCTCGGAGCAGCTGTTGTTGGACGCGCACATGTTGAAGACCGCGTTGCTGGAGTTGCCAGCGATAGGGTCGGCGGTGAAGCGCCCCGCGCCCGCTACGTACACTCGGGTCGTTCTGAAGCTGATGACTAAAGCGGAGATGATTCTCAAGTTGGTTATGGCTCCTTTGGAAGATCCGGAGACGTTCGCCGCGCAGTTCGTGCAGCTGCTGCCTGACAGTACGTTGGCAGAGTTCCGGAGAGTGTTGGACATGAGGGGGGTGCGAGCCGGCCGCGTGCTCGCCGCCCTAGACGCCGGCTTCCGGGAGGCCACGCGACGTCACGCCGGCGCCGGCGACGCTACACCGAACTGACTCTGCTCGCACTCACTGAAGGGAAAAAGGGAATATTGTAGTTAGAATCTTCTCCCAACACGAGTGCTTCAAATTGGGAAAGTGTTAAGTGAAAGTGATTTATTTGCTAGAATTTGCTACAACATGAGTACATGACATGGTGGTTTAAAATAGTTTGAAATCTCTTCATGTTCTGCCTCTCGGTACAAAAGGTGTCTCAAGAATGAGGATCATTCAGGTTTTGGACTAAGTACCTATGCAGTTTTATAGAGACATCAAAAACAATGTATTGTGTCGAAATATCGAAATGACGAGGTTACAATGATTTTAGTTCACAGGTTCCAAAAACGGGCGCGAATTGGCGGCATACGCTTGACACGTCGCAGACACACAACATCTCCTGTGATGTGAGCGGTGTGCGCGTGTCGTTTTAAAGCCGGCTCTCCTCGTGTTTTATCACGAAACATTACACAAAACAATCGGTTTTCAATGCTCCGATCTAACTTTTTATTTTACTTCCCATAGCAAAGAAAATGTTTGCGCAAAGAAAGCCGAATGTTTTGTGTAATGTTTTTTAGCCGGAGACACGCCTTAAAGTTATGAAGGTGATAATAGGTACGCCTACGCCTACGCCTTAGTAGGTACTTAGAAATCCAATATTTTGATGCCTGAATGATTCCCAATAATCCCCATTGCGTATTTCACAGGCAACCCTGGAGGCTGACGTGTGTAGTGCAAGCTTGCCTCTCTTGTGATAAAGTAGGCGAAGTTCGCCGGTCCGTGAAGTGTACAATAACCTATAGATTTTAAATGCCTTTATTCGTTTAAGTGAGACGGTACTCTAAATCCTATAAAGCATTTTATTTCATCACATACATACCTTCTTACAATGTGTGTGTGTGTGCAAATGTGAATAAATGTTTATCTATCTATCTATTGCGTGAATAGCGAGAAATAAATTGTTCGGTTGAAAATTGCTATTGCTGTATAATTAGTTAATTAAGTTTATTTAATTTTCTACCTATTCGTTTATATTAGGGTTAGAGATAAGATTATGAAATAAGTAACATCCCTATTGATTTTGTTTGACCAAGTGCAATATGTATTGCTTTCTAAAGTGAGAAAATATAGATGCTTGCATGAAATAAAACAATATTTACCGTATTCTGTCCTTTCCTATATTCCGAAAAAATCCCTCAAGAACCATTACAGACGAGCTTTCTATACCTACATTTATAAAAGACCGTTGTGCGAACGTTGTATGAATAATACTAGCACAGAACACATGAATAGTAGTCCAACACTTCATCAACCCATTATGTCCCCACCGAGGGGCACGGGTCTCTTCCCTGAGGAAGGTATAGGCCATACTCCACCACGGGGGCCAAGTCCGGATTGGTGGAGGCTTGTAGACTCACTAGTCTGCCACTGCTCGTCTACTGTCAGAAGTTGTCAAGCCGCCCTAAGGCCTCTGACTTGGCTTAACGACTGCCATCTATCGACGGCAGCCGGCACCAACAGCTTAACGTGCCTTGCGAAGCACGGAACCGCTCGGAAAAATGCCACTAGCGTTAGGCATAGACGGCGACCCATCCATGCACTGAACGCGCCCTGTGTTGCTTAACCTTCGTGATCGTTTAAGATCACTCAGGCAGCCGGGGCTACGAGCGATTCAGTTATTGGTTAACACAGTTATTGGCTAATGGTAGATAGCCACCAAAAGTACCTAAGTCAAATCAGTTTCTTATTTTTGTAACGAAAGGGAGGGTTGCTGGTATCGGAAGTGTCGCACTCACACCATAGATGCTGTTCCTGTGTGCATCGTCTCTGCTACAATAAAAAAGTCTCACCAGTCCGGCGACCGGACTGCTGATACAGAGGGATATTACCTACGGTTTCTCGTAACAGTCTGTTAATCTGCTCAGCTGTCAGTATTTTGTACCTATGCACTTTAACCAACTGACTGCCGTTACATAACAGTAGATTAAAAGATTGTCAGTGTTCGATAAACAGGGGGTGTTAATCTATTAAGTACTAGCAAAACTAGTAGATAACACATCGACATTTAATCCATGCAGTCAAGTCAAGTAAACAGTCAAGGTTTATTTGCCTATATACTTATTCCATATACAGGCGTCCCAAAGTTATGGGCCATGAAGGGAAAGTACCTTAAATATCGTAGATAGGGCATTTAGCTGAAAGAAGACTATGTTATTTTTAAAAGTTAGTAATTCTGCATTCAAAGATTTTCTAAAAAATACTTGCCTTGCCTGGGAATCGAACCGACTTAAATTAAAAAAAAAAAAAAAAAACACCCCCTACTTTTATGATGCCAATCGAAATAATGGCCAAAAACTAATAACTCTTCTTAAGTAACATAGTATTTTAAAAGAAAGGAACAGCGTGAAATTAATCATTTTAATCAAATTAAAAACATACATGAAACTGCCGTAGTCAATTAAGTGGGTATTTTTTTGTAAATTAATTATTTAAATGCTCAAAATGTGATCCCTCTTGTCTTACGCAAATCGACAATCTTTTAATGAGTCCGCTGCCTGTTGATTTTCTTATCTTTTTATGGTGAATACTCGATATGATATGGCACAATCCTGTTTGTAACTCGCCCACGTTCTCATATCGCTTTTTGTATAGCATATCTTTCACGTATCCCCAAAAGAAGAAATCTAATGGTGTAAGGTCCGGGGATCTGGCCGGCCATCTAATCGGTCCATTCGTACCAATCCAAGCAGGAAAACTATTTAGAAAATCTGCTGCTCTCCGATTTTCACGTCTTCTTTTACAGTCGAGATAGAAGTTCATTCAAAAGCTTTTTAGGTACCTAAGTAACGTCATTGTCACGGACGCGGACCCCAAAAATAATAATGATTTCCTCTACATATTTACTGCCATTTCCTTCTATCGTCAGAAAAAAAATCGTCCATCAACGCTCCAAAGAGGAAACTCGCAGCATCCATAAAATTTTTGCATCAAAACAAGATTAGGCTGAACGCGGCGTGTTTAAACGGTCCTTCCGCTGATAAAAACCCAACGTGTAAACAAACAACATGGCCGACAAACGTCACCGGCTGACCGCGCGTGTGTTGGGCGCATAGCTGTGTCGCATAGACTCGCTGCTCGTGGGAGAATGCTACTGCCTGTGCGGAAGTGCTATGCGGTGGCACGGCTGCTATTCCTGGTGGCCCTAACGCTGACTGTGCTCTCGCTGGTGGAACGGTGGCGCGGCGGGCGGCGAGCGGCCGGCGCGACCGCCTTGACGGATGAAGAAGCCGAATTGGAGGACCAGATTCTAGCCGATGAGGCGCTGCAGGTGCCAGGTCTGGGAGCCGGTGGCGCCCCGGTCGAGCTGCACGGCGAGGACAAACGCCGCGGCGAGGAGGCCATGAAGAAATACGACATAAACACGTACTTAAGCGATCGCATTCCGTACAACCGTACGCTGAGAGGTAAGCCTTTGGCTTCGAGTTGTAGACTAATGCGGCTAGCCCGTAGATGTGGCCGTTTTCCAGTTATGATTCTAGGCGACAGTCAAGTGTCTGTCCAATGGCCGGTGTTTTGGTGTACCATTTGTATAACTTTTCTTAGCATATTCAATACTTCATTACTTTAGATACATAAAGTCACGCCAGTATCGCGGAGGGGTGGGCAGAAACCAAGGTTTGCCACTTACCATGATCCTGAGAAACCTCTTGCTTCATTCATTTCATTAGTCGCTGCATGCATGTTGGTTTTGGGTACTTTTTATCAATAAATACTTTTCCTAATTGTCGTTTTTAGCTTAATCAAGAGTTTTGGGATTGTATTAAAGACCTGTGACTTTCAGTACTGGCAAAATCCTGTCCTAAAACACTAGATGGACAATCAAACGAGTGAAACTAACATTTTCAAATTAATTTCAACTTCTATTGAAAGAAGAAAGAAAGAAATATTTATTTGACGACACAATACTCAAAAACATAAAATCACAAAACGAAATACAACAGTCACCAGAAAACACAATATCAGCCGAAATGTGGGTAACTGCAAAAAAAAAGTTTATCAACTTATACAAGCATAACTGGATCAAACTTTAGTGCAGGAAAGGTATTTGTAAGGGATATACAATCAGTATTATAGTAACATAAATTGCTTAAATTATATTAACTATAAATTTGTGTTGGCTACGCATAGACATATAGATTATTAATATAGATATAAATTATCCTAAATTAGGAACAAAGCGCCATCTGATATATAAAAATCTCATGTCACAGTGTTTTCTATTGATTATTTCTACTCCTCCGAAACGGCTTCACCGATTGTTATGAAATTTCTGGTCTATATTTGGTAGGTCTGAGAATAGGTTGTAGGCTACTAAATACGGCAAAACCATGTTTGCCAGGTCAGCTCAGCTTTGACAGTTGGGAAAGAGAACGCACGAGTGCGGGAAAGGTAAAAAAAAAGCACGAGTGTGTAATAGCCCACATCCCGAACGCTATACGTCCCTGCAATACGCCACTTTTTGAGCAACTGTATTAAAATAGTAGATTGTACAACAAGTGCATAAAATAGCGGCGTTTTACCTGGAATAAAACGCTTATTAAATACTTACCTTATTTGAAGCTTTGTAGTTTGAGATAGGCATCTCTTTTTCCGAGTCAGTCGACACGCTTTGAACCCCAGTCGCACTTCTCTTGTCTATGATTCTCTCTACCATCCAGGGTGCGTTGCGAGTAGGTCGCTCGCGCATGATTTTGAAACGCGCGGCGGCCGTCCTCGCTTACCATTGTGTCGAAAACACCAGGCAGAAATTAAATATAAGCTTCAAATAAGGTAAGTATTTAATAAGCGTTTTATTCCAGGTAAAACGCCGCTATTAAATCCTGTACGTTATTTGAAGCTTTGTAGTTTGAGACGTGTTTGTTATCGCCTGGTGGTAGAGGACGCCAATGTGATCTACTAGTTAGCTAAATATTAAATAAAAAGTTATTAGCATAGACTTGTTGTTAGGTTACATTAGTATGTAAGTACTTCCAATTGGTAAGTGGAGAGTAGTCCACAGCTGTCCATTGAATAAGGTAGATAGAGTGCGAAATTAAAAGTTTTATTCGAATTCTCATTAAATAAAAGAAATAATTAACTGAGACAAATGTAAATCAAATCAAAATTTTGAAAACATTAATCATATTAAATCCTTCCTTGATTAATCCACAGGCTCAAACATTCTTGTCACATGATTTGTGATTGGAGCGGGCATAACTTCACGCCTATAATAACGAGCAAAGGTATTTCCCGACCTCCAATTTCCTCTGGCCATTATTTCATCCAGAGAGAACTGGTCAGCCCAATTTTTTGAAGCTACAGCGGCTCGAATGCTGCCCGGCGTTGCCGTTATGCCAGCTTCTGACAAAAGGGTTTTAATCCACCCTGCAATTATGGTACGACTAGCAATCTTGGGTTGGCCTCTAAGGCTAACAAACAAATTCTTACAGTTGGCCGATCTACGTCTAGAGTCGACCACTTTTATAGTTTGTTTTATCCAGTAAACAGGGTCCAGATTAACAGTGATTGAATTAGGCAATAGTCTCCAGCCTGATTGTCTATGTGTATTGTTATCTGTCTTTGACCCGAACATAGGCCAAAAGGTTATGCCTTCGCTATCCTCTACGAGGTGTTCACTGTCTATGGCTAAAAGCGTTAAGTCGTGAATGCGCCTGCCTGAACACAGCAAAAGAAGTAAGGCTGCGTGCCTACAAACTGCAAATGAATTGTTGGTATCTACAATTACGTTGCTCATAAAAGACGCTAACACATCTATGTTCCAGACAGGGGGTTTTCTAAGCAGCGGTTTCTTTAAAGCAATTGACTTGAGTACATGTTGTACCAGTGTATGAGAGCTTAATTTACACGCTTCTTCTGTATTACTTAAGGTAGCAACCACAGACTTATGCAACAGAATAGTGTTATAAGATAATTCTTCAACGAGGTGAAGATCTGCTAGAAACCTAGCTAAGATAGAGCCGCTAGGTTTCAATGGATTAACAGTGTTCTTGCGCGTCCAATTGAGCCATCTATTCCACGCTACTTTATATGTCCTCCATGTAGAGTCCCTCCATGCTGATTGCAAAAGCTTAACCTGACCCTCGTTCCAATCATCTAAGTTCTTCGACCACCCCCACACTTCCATACTTCCAGTGTCATTCTTTGGGTGTTCGGGGGTGGTAGCCCAGTTACTGTGTCCACTAAGCATTGACTGAGGTTGAGAATTGTGAACGGGGCGGCTAGTGCTCTTGACTTCAGATCTGCTCGCCAGAACACACGATCCCATCTGGGGACTACTAGGAGATACATTCCACTCGACGTGTTGAGATGAGTTAACACTTTGGGGATCAAGTAAGGCGGGGGGAATAACCACGCCATCTGATAGTTCCATGTCTGGGAGAATGCATCGTGAAACGTTGCCAGTGTGTCGGTCAAGTCCAGTGTAGCATATTTCGTCACTACGTGTGCATTGCTCGACGCAAAAAGGTCTATTTCCGGGACTCCAAACTTTCTGAAGACTTGCTGTACGCCGCTCGGCAGGAGGTGCCATTCCGGCGACAAGCGCTGGCGTGATAGATGATCTGCATGACTGTTGTATTTGCCGGGAAGGTGATATACTTTTAGATCTATGTGGTATTGATTCAGTAAGTGGAAAATGTCTATTGTCAAATCCATTAGCGACGTCGACCTCGTGCCCCCCTCGTTTCTTAGGTACGCTACGACCGTTCGGTTGTCGCATTGAAGTAGTACGGTGGACTGACTTAGATACTGACCGTGTGTCTGTAATACTTTCAAAACTGCGAGCATCTCTTTCACGTTGCTGTGTGCCTTCTGCTCCAGATCGGTCCATATTCCTGTTAAAGGGTAACTGTCTAGTTGCGCACCCCAAGCTAGATCGGATGCGTCCGTCGTCAGATAATGTGATGGAGGTGCAAGATGGATTGGAGAAGACATATTGCAATTTTGAAGCCACCACTTTAACTCCTGTACCGTTGCGTCGGGCAGGAGATGTAATGCTGAACGGCTTTTTATGATATTGTTCAGGAACTGCAGAAGAGCTCGAAAGTGCAGTCTGCCTTTGGGAACTACGAAGCTCGCGAAACTCATATGCCCCACCAGACTTTGGAGCTCCTTCAGGTTTGTCTTTCTTCTTTTCAGCATTGCAGAGACTTTCACCATCAATCGCAAGACTTTGTCCTGGGGCAAGTACTTCTCGTTGGACCAGGGGTTCCATTGAATTCCCAAAAAGGTAAGGACTTTCTGAGGAGAAATCAAGGATTTTTCGAAATTTACTTCCCACCCCAGAATTTGCAGTCGGTCTACCAGTAGTTTCACATGAAGTTCCAGGATTGTTTTGTCTTGATGGGCTACGAGGAAGTCGTCCAAGTAGACTATTATGCGGAGCCCTTGTTCTCTCAGAGTTTGTGCGATCCAGTTTGTCAGTGACGCGAACACCTTTGGCGCGGAGCTGAGTCCGAATGGTAAACATGTCATCTGAAGCAGTTTCCTTTTGTACACTAGTCGCAGGAACCGCCTGTGTGAGTGGACAACCGGTAAGTGGAAATAGGCCTGCGAGAGGTCGACTTTGCATAACCAATCTTCCGGCTGCAAGAAATCGGGAACACGATGATGGTTTATCAGTCTGAACCGGCCTGTGAATATATAGTTGTTCAGAGCTTTCAAGTTGAAGATGGGACGTTGCTTGCCGTCGCTTTTGGGCACAAGGAACATGGGTGACAAGAAACTTGGAGAAGGGTGGGCTTCTTCTAGCACACCTTGTTTTATCATCTGATTTATGGCTGCGGACATGGGTTTGGTTTTTGTGGTGCTGTAAGTTGTTTTCTTCAAGTTTGGAATCACCAGAGGTGGCTTCTGAAGAAATGGTAACCGATACCCCCTTATTAATTGAAGTAATGGGTTCGGGGCCCCCAATTGTTTCCACTGCTCTTGATACCCTGATAACTGTCCCGCTCTGAACTTGTGAGTGTCAATATCTATGCCTTTTGTTATTGGGGATGTTAGTTGAGGAGGGTGCTGGACGCTTGAGGGCACTGCTCCTACGCTCTTGAGGCCTGCTACCTTGACCAACTCCTCGCGGACGAAATGTATCCCTTGGTGAGTAGCCCGTGCGACGGTCCACTTTAAAGCGCTGTCCCTGCGAGGGATAGCTCTGTTTGAAACCCTGCGGGGGTTGATACTGAGTGCGCGTTGGCGCTTTGTGCATAGAACCCTGCGAGGGCATGCGACTGTTTACCGTCCCCTGCGGAGGGAGGTGTACTGCCTTGCTTGTCCCAGCTTGCGAAGCCAGAAGGTTACCGGATTTGATTCGGGGTAGAAATGCCTTTCGGACCCCTCCAATTTTCTCCAAGGCTGCAGTAAAGAGGTCTGGGTCAAATAAGTACTGGCAGTTCGGTGGGATCTTCCGAAGTGCAGCTTTTACCAGGGGATCACGGGCTTGGTTGGTAATTCCATCCCTTCTCATTTCAATTACCTCTGCCCTGTGACCGCAGATTAACTGCAGTAAGTCTGACGAGACTTTAAAGTAATCTCCCGATGAGAAGGTTTCTTTGATCTTATATTGAAGGGCCTCTCTGGATATTTCTTCGCTTGTGTCTGTCCAACGAGCCAAATCACGCAGGCAGCCTTTCAATGCCTCATTCTGTTTGAGGACGCAAGCCGTGAGTGCAGCGTATGCTTTGTCATCGAGACCAAGATGGCGCAGCTCATCATAACCTTTCACTTCCTCATTTACTTCCAGCTCGACGAAGCCGGGTGTATTGTTGTATGATTTCTGGACTTCTGAATACCTCACTTCGGACCACTCCTTCTTGCCAAAGTGTTGGATTTCTACAAGTTGTTTAAGTAGGCTATCGCTTGTCTTTGGAACTGCGGGTTCCTTCAGCTTGGTGCCCAATTGAAACCCGAGCTCGGGCGAAACAGCCTCTCTGTCCAAAGAGTGGTCCACATCTATGCTCACAGTGTCCTCTTCTGTGTATTGTGGCTGCACAGTAGCGAGCTCAGCATTGCGAGCTACCTCGCGCTGTAGATCTTTAATCTGTCTAGCCAGCTTGGCGAGTTGCTGCTTGTCTTGCCCTTTTTTGTCACGGTGGCCATGGCGACGGCGGCGGCGGCCGTGACGTTTCCTGGCCGGCGAAGAACCGGAAGATGCTGAGCTTGTTGAACTCGAACTAGAGCTGGTACTCGATGGACTTCGTCGTGACGGAGCCACGCGTTTCCTTGGCCGGTCAGATTTGGTTGCCTCGCCCTCGGTGCGTGCCACCGTATGGCCGATCTCAGGGACTGGGCCCTCGTGTTCGCTAGCAGTGGCCATACTACGGGATAAGTTATTAGACGAATAGCAAATAAATAATAATAGTAAAACTTCGTCTTCACGTTAGTTCGTGTCTGGGTGCAAACTTAACTTCCATGAAAAAGGGGGTTAGTAGGCAGGTAAAGTGTGAAAAGAAAACCACCGCTCGATGCAAGTATACTACCTACTGTCAAATCAAGGGCCACACGGAACCCTGCCGGCTTATAACCTCAAACATGACCAAAAAACCAGCAGTCACGAAAATATTTTCACTCATTCGATACTCATGGGCATGATTAGCCTCATTGCAATTAGATAAATATCTCAGTTAAAGTAAATACGGACTGAAGAGTCACGTAGAGTATGTTTTTTATGAAAGAAACATGTGGGGTTCACTTTTTACGAAAAATGTCTCGTAAGAGTTGAAATTTCATAGAATACGAACGACATAGTCGTTTTTCTAACAAAAGAAAAAGTTACTCACGTGTTTTGCAGCAAAAACACACAAAAAAGACAACTTTTACAAAAAATCGACTGATTCCGAAGGAATAAGAAGACGCCAATGGTAAGCGAGGACGCCCAAAATTTCAAAATCATGCGCGAGCGACCTACTCGCAACGCACCCTGGATGGTAGAGAGAATCATAGACAAGAGAAGTGCGACTGGGGTTCAAAGCGTGTCGACTGACTCGGAAAAAGAGATGCCTATCTCAAACTACAAAGCTTCAAATAACGTACAGGATTTAACGCACCATTTTACTCGAGACGTTTATCCATCCGAGCGAGCTTGCGAGCGAGGATAGATATAAAGTCGAGTGTAAAATGGGTTTTATGGACGAGTTGTACACTCTACTTTTCACTTCGATTGCGAGGAAATGAAACAGCAACATGTAAAAATAATTATGGTTCCCGCCAATTAACTTTTTTTTCTTTATTTTTTCTGTAGGGACGTGACACCTGACTTAAGGTCGTTACATACTGCTCAGTTATAAAAACATTTTCTTTTTATAACTATGATAAGTTGTTGTTATGGCTTAAATACTATACTGATCTACTAAATTGAAAAATAAACAAATATAAAAAATAATAAATGAGACGAAATACAAATTATAAGTTTATTTCATGAAGTTTTATTGTGTACTTTGGCTGTTGGTATCTTTGCCTTGGTCTTAGAATACGAACGAAACGAAATAAAATAAAGAGGTTGTTGTATGAAGTTAAAGATGTTCGTGTGGCTGTTGCAGCGATTGCCTTGGTCTTCGACGAAGATTTTACTTTATGCTCTAGAGCATAAAAAGCGACTTTATGTCGCCTACGCACGACATAAAGACGAACTTTTAGAGCATGAGAAGTGAAAAAACTATTCTGCTATAGGGCGGAGACAAATCCAACAAATCAAAGATAA
This sequence comes from Yponomeuta cagnagella, assembly GCA_947310995.1. Taxonomy (NCBI): domain Eukaryota; kingdom Metazoa; phylum Arthropoda; class Insecta; order Lepidoptera; family Yponomeutidae; genus Yponomeuta; species Yponomeuta cagnagella. The sequence continues at coordinate 10,166,451 of OX371294.1, read as the reverse complement.
TAAATGAGTAATCGACTTTGTCTAAGGTATTTAGTAATACCCCGCTTTACGCGACCTCGCTTTGCACGGTTTCGGTACTACGTTTTCATATTTCGCGCTAAAATGTCTAGGTTAACGCCATTGGTGTGAGCCCGACGCGTTCTATCAATCAAGCCTGACACCAATCTACTCTCGGATCCTTCGGTTGGTACTCGTCGCATTTTGCAAGAACGAAGACAAAACTCAACTCAAAAAACTTTGGATACTTTATCGCAAAATTAATAATTAACATGTTCAATTTTGTAAGATAATTTTTAATCAAATTTTTTTTGATTTTTTGATTTTGTATATTTGTGCATATTTATATCCTTTTGTCAAGCCCCGGCATACGCGAATTTCGGTTAACGCGATTTCATGCGTAAAGCGGGGTACTACTGTATGGATTAGGGTGTAGTAATAGGGGGTTCAACGGTACCTTATTTTGTCTTAACAATTAGACACCATGTCTCCCCCGCAGACCCGCGCAACCCGCTCTGCGAGCGCGTGGTCTATGACGCGGAGCTCCCCTCAGCCTCGGTCATCATCATCTTCCACAACGAGCCGTACTCTGTGGTGCTGCGGACGGTCTGGAGCGTGCTGAACAGCGTGCGCCGCGACCAGCCCTGGTACCGCCGCGCCAACTACGTCGACAGCCACGGGAACACCATGAAGCTGGGTAATTACACAGTTCGTTCACCTTTGGTCTACGAAGAATAAATGTGGAGTCTTTGTTAGCTTCTTCTCCACATAATTCTATTAATTGTGAAACAAACCACTTTGACGTTCATTAAGTAAAAATTTTGTTTTTATAATTAATATAAAGATTTGAATTGAATTGAAGGTGGTGGTCGCCTCGTCCGACTAGTGGTTAACACACTTGACTACTAAAACTGAAGCGACCGACTCCTCCTTTTGCCAGTTTGAATTGGCCCTAATTATAAGTATTTTGGAAACTAGCGGACCATGCGCCTAGCCTTGAAGGATCAATTAGCACTCAGAATGTACTTTTGTTCTGTGTGAAAGATAATTCACTCTTTCACAGCCCTATCCTTCGTTCTCTTCGAATTAACAAAGCTTGCAGTAGTGTTTCCTCGACAAATCAATCCGTTTCCCTACTAAGTGTCCAAAACGCGCGGCGACCACGCCGCGACGGTTCAGCGTCGTCCCAGCGTCGTCGCGGCGTGCTCGCCGCGCAATCGCTACGCCATCGCAGCGAGCTCGCTGCGCAATCGCATCGCTTTCAAATCGCTCGCTAGTGTGATAGGGCTCTCAATCTGTACAGAATAAAGATTCCGATTGAACCAATCCAATCTTGTATATGTGTCGCCCAGTACATATTTACAAGATATAGTATAGCCGTGACTGAATTTCACGCTTGTACCGGCTGCAAATCTAATCGCAAATTGCGCAGGTTTAAATACGTAGCTTTATTTTTTTATTGTTGCCAAAGTCTCCTTATCTTAACTGAGTGGAGTCCACTGTAGATTGAACCTCTTAGGCGAAATCCTTTGTCTCGCACGCACAATGTAAAATATTGTCTGATTGTAAATTAATGAATACACTTTACAATTGTTGGAAACTTAGGCACTAGAGAAAAAAAAAAACGGACGTCTTAAGTAATGTACTTGAATTTTTATGTATTTGGTTTTCGTGGGTTTTCGTATGGAAAGATGGTTTCAAAAGTTCTGAACTTGATTAAACCATTTCTCTTTATGACGCAATACTATGTAAAACATTAAATCTAGAGTATACGCGACTTTATTTTCTAGTGCCTACATATGCTTTGTACATTTGTCAAAGGTATATCTTACACTGCCGGATTCCGAGATAGCAAGCCTCTGAGATCACTGTTACGTTTAGCATCCGTCTAGCGCGCACATTATAATATTACATTATACTTTTCATAAATGTGCTCTGATGTTTTGCTACATAATAAAATTACGGACATTTTATATACTAATTAGGTTTTCCAAACATATAATTATTGTTAGTACCAAATTTTCTCAATCAAAAACGAAGTAAACTAACAAAAATATGTCTTAAATGTCCGTAATTTTATTATCTAGCAAACCCTTGGACTTGATTTGTCAAATATTTTTTCACCTCACTAGCTCGTAAAAGCTCTGTTTATCATTCGAAATCTGCGTGCAAAATCGCACTTTATCCGCTAGCGTGGAAAGTGTTTTTAAAATTCGAATATTTTTATTCAATAAAGGTTTCGTACAATAAATTACATATATATAGAACCTCATTGGTTTCGTAATAGTTTATATTCTCTGCAGCCAGTCCATTGATGATTAAAACAAAGAGTATGTAATCACTACGTTATAAGAGTCGGCACTTGCTAACAACACGTTTTCAAAATTATGAACGTAGTTTGTACCAACCTAACAAAAAATAGTGTAATACCAACATGAGAATGAAATTGCAAAACATTAGTGATGGACTGCTTATCGATATCGATAAAAAAAATTCGAGACATCTCTCCCCTTACCTCATATTCATGCTTTGAAAATTAAAGTAGGCGATAAATCCCAACACAGTAGGTCAACTCAATTATTTCGAGTATGACATGGTGTGAATGGATTATCGCTTACTTTCATAATGAAAAAGGCATTTTTTTTAAATCAAATCATTTATTTAGCATCGGGTGTAGAAAACAATGTCACCAATGCGTCACGTCGCTATCAAAACTTTGCACTTTGGTCGAATTTCAGATCTTTGGGGTCTGCAACGAACAAAACAATAAGTCAAAAAATATATTATCTATACCGCAAAATTGAGCAAAATAAAACAATAAATAAATCATTTCTGTTCTTGCTGTGTGGTGTTCGACGTTTAAAATTAAGTAGTTGTGATCAATTTTAGACAGCATGTAGAAATATCTGGCAGAAATCAATCGTCCAAAATATCGATAAAAAAAGTACCACATGGGTACCGCACTACAACCGGCGTTAATTTAAATTTGTCAAAATCGTAAATTGTTCTAAATAATTCAGTTGTTTTATCCAAGCGCATTAAATAAATATCAAAATTTGCGTACATTTATTATGATAAACTTGCTAATTTTACCTGTTTGGCTCCAGTGGATATCTGGTTAAGAATATGCCAGACGTACATTAATTTCTGACTCTTCTAATGCCACAAATTTCACATTTCCTCAATGCTTTTCCTCCCATATTTCTTGTTTAATCACTTCACGCACTACACCTATTGCTAAAGTTAAAATAAATAAAATAATGCCACACAAAAACGACAAACGAACAAAATTACCGGCCATTTGCAAAATACGTAATACCAACATTAGATTTCACATATAACCCGACTTAATTTTAAATCATGATACATCTATGTGATTCACTGCGGAGTTAATGCCTTTTGTTTTAGCAGGATTATATTTTTTGTTTCAATGTTGGCACAAAGTACGTTCATAATATTTTTTGTATGGAGTGACGAGGGCCTGGATTAAAATGCAAATACTTATTTCACGTCATGCGCCAGCCTCATTTAAAGAATCGCACTGGCCGGCAAGAAAATTTGATTTAAAAAAAAATTTAACTTTCAATATTACCAATTGTAGTAATTTTACTTTTAATTTTTGAAATAAATAAACAGTAATTTAATATTTATTAAAACTGTTTTTCTTGCACCTAACATTTTCCTCGCTTTAGTGAGGTGAAAAGTTGTGTGTTGCGCTCGGCAGCAAAGTTATTTAGCGTCTCGTACCTTTGAAACCCTCGCTACGCTCAGGATTCTATATTTGAACCACTCGCTTCGCTCGTGGCTCAATCCTAGAATCCTTCGCTTGCTCAGGTTTCAATACAAGGTACTCGCGCCAAAAATTAACTTTGCAGCCTTGCATAACAAATAACTATTTACAATCAATGTTAGAATGTGTAAGCGGGAATGACTGTAGCCAGACCTGATAGGGATCATATGAATATTGGCCTCTCGCTCAAACAATGTAGACAACGATATCGTAAGAGCGAAAGGCTTTCCTTAATTAGCAGTTTTAATAACAAACGTATACTCATTTTTTTTACAAATAATGTTAGTTGATTACAATAATTTGATAATATACCTAATAAATAACAGCTATGAGACCCGACCCGTTAAATATATAACTAAACTAGCTGTTGTCCGCGACTTCGTTCGCGTGGTAATTTTGATGTGTATTTTTCCGGGATAAAAATAGCCTATGTGCTAATCCAAACTATAATCTATCTCTGTGCAAAATTTCGTCCGGATCCGTTCAGCCGTTTTTGCGTGAAAGAGTAACAAACATCCATACATACATACAAACTTTCGCGTTTATAATATTAGTAAGGATAGTTACTTCGTCCTTTTCTCATACTAACAGTGGTATACCGACTTCTCAGGCTACCCAGGGCAGGACCCTCACTCCCAGTACCTGTACCTGAAGGAGATCGTTCTCGTGGACGACAACTCGACCCTCCCCGAGCTTAAAGAGAAGCTCTCTTACTACGTGCGCACGCGCCTCCCGCCCGACCTCATTCGGATCGTCCGACTGCCGGAACGGTGAGACCACGATTTGTTTACTATTTATTTTAATATTTAATATTATATTCCACTGAACGAATGAAACTGGCAACGGCCGGTGACAGAGAGGAGTGGAGAGCCGAAGGGGAGGGGAGGGAGGCCTTTGCCAAGCAGTGGGGCACAAAACCGGCTTAAATAAAATCCAATTACTAGAAAGCTGTCATTTGGTGTGTGTATACATATTTATCACGCCAACAAAGTTAAACAATAAAATGTTGGATTTTTTTTATTGTATGAAGTTGTTAGTTCTGTAAAGCAGATAAAAAAAACCTCTTTCTACGGAACCCTACATTGCGCGTGGCCCGAACGCACTTGGCCGGTTTTTTATCAACCTATCGACTAGATGCCATCTTGATTTGTTTCAAGACGAAGCAAGCAACTACGCTACGTTTGTCTCTGTGTCGTATCGCCAGGGCCGGAAGTCAATTTTGTTGAAACCAAATTCAGTAAGGATTTCAGCCCTCCAAAGCACATTTTTTACAGAATCATTCAGTAAATTCAATGTAAAATACAATAGTACATAATACTACCTACTCCTAAGGACGTGTACAGACTTAAGATAAAAAAAAGAATGAAGACGACGAAATGTAAGCAAACGAGACAAAACTGTTTGCAAATAGTTTTGTCTTCAATGTCTGACCCTTTACGCTGGTTTATGAATGAGAATTTTACTACGCGGTAAACGCGCACCTAGTCAAGCCGAAAACGTAGAACGAATTTATTTGTATGAAATCCTATGAAACATCGCTCACTAACCCGCGTCGCATCAGTTAAACTCCGAACCCGAACATTCCCGGCCATTTTAATAGAAACGTTCGCGCGTTCCCGAAATTCCCGGATAAGGCACGACACGAGCAACATTTGAACCGGACATACTTACTTACATACTTGTAGTTTAAAGGTATCCTTTTAAATTATTTCTAACATTTTAGTTCTGTAGTGTTTTGAAGTCGGTTTTATGTTTAATTTAAAATTATTTATTTTTAAATTTTTAGTGGGGTAGCGGGAGAGAAATAAAAAAGTCCCTTATAACCATAATTTACTTAATTCGTTGATTTAAAATATTTTAAGTTCTCAATTTCCATATCCGAAAGTCTTCACCATAACATCACCAAATTACCTTGGGACTACTTTTACGCTATTTTATGAAACATACGGGTATTACTAAAGGATGGGCCCCGTTAGGCCTTATTTACTGCTGTCCATTGAAGAGTTCCGTTCTACATCTCTGAAAGTCTTCATCAGATCTTCACCAAATTAAAATGGGAGCAATGGGACGTTATATCTATTCGAACAAAAAAAAAAAATTGTCGAAATCGGTTAAGATTTGATGGAGTTATGCGAGGACATAGCAAAAACAAATTAAAAAAATATACGCGTCGTATGATAACCTCCTCCTTTTTTTGAAGTCGGTTAAAAGTGAACAATGATTATTTCTTAAATGTAAGTAATATTATGCAATGACAGACATTAGGCTTTTAGCAGATTTTTACGGTCTAATTTATAAAAAAACACGATTCCTTAAAGCGCTGATTAAAATAGTCAGTGGAGGAGATTTTACAAGGAGAAGTCGTAACTACAGATTAAATAAACTGCCTGTTAGGAAGGCTTTAGAGGCTTTAGAGATAAATAAAACCGTTAATTTGTAAGAATGTGAGAGCAAGATAGAGCGAATAGCAGCCTCAAGAGTTATCCACGTTACACCGCCAGGCCCGTGTGAGTCCAACGATATCCTTATATACTCAGGTTAGTTAGAGACTTCAATGCGAGAGCAAATTGAAGCGCGGCTTCGTCCATAAAAAGCCAAGACGGGTAGAGGATTTGTAAATCCTGCCATTCTTGAGTTCGTATCAGTCACCAGGTCTTTGTTGGTCCACCTTTCCGACAGGAGGAGGTTCACAGGGTAACAATGTATAAAGTATAATATCAATTTCGCGATAGAAGTTCTCGGATGACGCAGTGTGGGCCAGACTGAGTTTGCAGGGCGCCATGTTGGCCCGGGGCGCCGCCATCCATAGCGTTACTGAGTTTCACTGAAGACAATTAGAATCCTATTTAAGTTGCAACAGCGGAGTAAAAAACAAATACAAAACATGCTAAAGAGGAAAGGAAACGTTGAAAAGGAAAAGAAAAAAAAGCAAAGGTGATGGATGAAGAAAGTACCTTACGATATTCGGTTCGAATAAGTGTTCATGGTGTTTATTTTAAACCGTGCACAGTTACACGTTAAGTACGTACAGTATTAACGAGAGACGAAAACCAACTTCCGGGCGCAGGCAACAACGCCCTTGAAGTGCCCGTGAACAGTCAGCGACGCGGTGATCTAGAAAGGCTAGCCCGTACAGTGTTCGGATGTGCTGTTAAATTCGCTGAATTCCACCAGCTAATGATCAGTACAGCTGGTCAGGCAGACCTGGAAGTGGCGCACTTAGCGCATACAGATGCGCTGCATATTATTCTTGACCATTCCTCAGTGCAGACATACACACAAAAACCGCGTCTTAGGTTTTGATTTGAAATACTGAAACAGTCACTGCTAACTGACACTGGTTTAGGGTAGTGATCAGAACGAGATGGAGACTATCCTGAACCAAAGCCGTCAAAGATTCGACAAGAACCTAAGAATCGGAGATGAAACGTCCTCGACGAGAAATTAAGTATCGGTAGAACTAGCCTGGGGATTTCTCGGAGATTTCTATTCGTTTAATGCAATATTCTTCATGAGTTTTCTTTTTCACAAGCCAACAAAACGATTGGATAAAAACTTTAATTTTTATCATAGCCTGACTGTGGATCCTAACAGGTCTTGTTGCGTAACACAGTATGGGATTGACGCGCGCGCGTTCGGAGGGCGCCAAGGTAGCTCGGGGCGCCACCATGACGTTCCTCGACGCACACTGTGAAGCAACCACAGACTGGCTGCGTCCACTCTTGCAACGTATGAAGGACAAGAGGACCGCCGCGCTGATTCCAATTATAGACGCGATCCACGGACCGAACTTGGAGTATCAGAGCGGAGCTTTCGACAGCGAACAGGTTACAATTGTGGGTTATTCGGGGACAAACATGCATTGGGCAGTAGCCTTAGCGCACAGCGATATAATCCAACGGTTGTCTAGAAGTCATCACATTTAGTGAAATGTCAGTGCTTGTAGGTTAAGAAATATCTGTGTAATTTCCTTTTTTATGTACAATAAAGTGTTGTCTATTTATCTAATGCGTCCTGCACTCATCCGGTTTTGCGTTCGTCCTTTCTTCATTTGTTCTTTAAACTAATTTTGCTTATTCAATTGCTTACGACCGAAGACCACAGAGTCGATACCTCTTATTACATCACCTGAAACTCGTTAACTAAGGGTGCTGTAATCTTGAACCCGGAACCAGATTGTTCACTAGATCTTAGATGCTCATAATATTTTCTTTGTTGTGTCACTGTCATGTAAATAACTCAGCACAGAGCACAGCACAATGTCACGGAATATTTTTTGGCCTCCTAGCAGATAAAGTTTGACAACTAAATGGAGCATTATAAAACGCATGTGGAGCTCAAATTATTAGTGACCAAGGTGCTTATAGCAAGTAGTATTATGGGACACGCTACTATCATCAGTCTTGTCTCAAATCGGACTAAGACACATAAAAGACGGATACAGTGTGACTGACAGACATGAAGTAAGTTTTCCTTTCTAATTAGGGTAACGCAGAAACGCGTCGTGAAGACGGGCCGGGTGCCATCATGACATTTCTCGACGCATACTGTGGAGTAGCTGCGGACTGACTACGTCCGATGCTGTAGCGTATAAATTATAAGAGAAACGCCGTTGTGTTTCCCGAAATAGATTCGGTAGCGGGCCGAACTTTGAGGAATCAAGAATTCAAGACCCGTCATGTTACTATTTTGGGTTAGTCATTAGTTTAGACGCACTTTGGTAAAGGCTCGCCGCCAGGTCCAGCTCGAGCGATGGAACAAATACTGTACACACAGCCGGTTCAGCCTTTATCTTCACATCTTCTCATATTTTTTTATGCATCCATTGTAATGTGAAGTGGTTTAGCCTGCATGTTTCAAGCGGACATTAATTAAATCATGTCATATTTAAAGTATCGGCGTAACATTCAAGGCCACGTAGTGGAGCCGATGATCACACCACCTGAAATCTTTGAACCTGGATCTTCGAGTGGTACTATCTTGAAACTTAAATCATGATTGATTACTTTTTATCGTAGCGAAACGTTCATAATATTTGCTAAGCTATGAGTGACACTGTCACGTAAATAACTCAGCACAGCACAATGCAACGTGGCACGGTATGATTCATGAGTTTCTGGTCCTTCATATTTGAAGGCGATGTGTTCTTGGTGAGCAAGAACCAAGTGAGATTAGGCTCTCAGAAAACGAATTGGACGTCAGACTTCCGTAACACTAAACAACAAATTAACTCGCTACTTTTCGCACTCGTCAAAACTACACCAAACGCACACGCACCTATTCAACCCAATCGGATCATCTAACTACCTCACTAGTTGAATGGTGATTATCACGCTGGTGGCTTGAAATGAAGTAGATACAAATATATTTTTATGGTAAAGAGAGAGCACAAGTGATCGGGTGACGGATCGGCAACAAGCCAGCTTTGGGGCGTCCGCAGGCGCGGCTCTACTACCATTTAATGGCGTGTGACTGCTTCGTTTGTCTAGCGGTATCACGTCTGATTACCACGCCGATGGTCGTGGGTTCGATTCCTGGGACTGTAGCGGTTAATCCCCCAAAATTAATTTTCTCTAGTATTTTAATTTCCATTCCTTTTTTCCCCGTTTCGACGACCTCGTGGCGCAGTGGTAGTGCATCTGCATACCATGCGAGAGGTCCCGGGTTCGAATCCCGGCTGGAAAAAAAAACCCCAGGTCTTGGATGTTTACATGTTTGTGATGTCGTTGTTTCTGGTTCCCACGACACAGGGTATCCTAGTGTGGGGCCAGAACCAATGTATGTGCCTGTATGTAAATGTTAATGTTTTACTATGTGGAAATTTTCCCATAACATTTTGGGCCCATGCTCATAAGTTCTTAGTCGATTTTTACACCGAATGATATTTTAACGAGTCCATTATATTGCCAGTCACTTTTCTCGTCATTGGTTCTTATTTAAAAAAAAACCATTGTAATAAAGAAAGGATATTTATTATTTCCTATATGTATTTAAACATTTTTTCTGCCGTGCATATAACATAACTTAAAAATAACTTCTAAGGATTTATTTCCACTTACACTAAGTAATCGTAACATGTTGTTTATTCAGTATATTCATGAGCATGAGCATGGGGCCAAAATTTTATGGGAAAATTTCCGCATAGTAAAAAGAAAAAATGGGGAAAAAAGGAATGGAAATTAAAATAATAGAGAAAATTAATAGGGGATTAACCGCTACAGTCACATTAATATAAAAATAATAAGTCATGCAATAACATCGCTACCAGTGAAACTTAGACTTTGTAATTTAAAAGCGTGGGACTGACGCGGGCGCGTTCGGAGGGCGCCAAGGTGGCTCGGGGAGCCACCATGATGTTTCTCGACGCACACTGTGAAGGAAGTGCCGACTGGCTTCGCCCATTACTGCAGCGTATGAAGAAGAAGAGATCTGCTGTTCTGACGCCTCTCATAGACTCAATAGAGGGACCTACCTTCGAATATCAGATCGGAGAGTTCAACTCCATTCAGGTGGGGGTAATAATGATTAGAGGTCCTTACCATGGGTGCGTTCGTGTGTGTTCATTGGTTAGATTTGTTTTTCTTTTATATGTGTAAGCTAAATAAACAAACGGTTATTAAAATTACATGACCATCAAAACAGGAAGTCATGTAATGTAATCAACGCCAATCGTAAGATAACGCCAGTTATTGCTAGGCAGAGCCTCAATCATATGCTTACCCTCACATTTGATTGGTGCAAATCCTAACAGTCAACGTAAACGAATCTTGGATAGGATAATCTTTATTACACAAGTCACATGTACTCATTGTCTGAAGCTACGTGGTTGTCTCAATGCAAATAGGAGGGTGACGATGATACACAGAGGTCCCTAAAGTTTCATCGATGACACAGCGTGGGTCTGACGCGCGCACGGATCGAGGGCGCCAAAGTAGCCCGGGGCGCCACCATAACGTTCCTCGACGCACACTGCGAAGGAACTGCTGACTGGCTGCGTCCACTGCTTCAGCGAATGAAGAACCAGAGACGCGCTGTCCTGTTCCCCGTCATAGACACGCTGCAAAAACGGACATTACAGTATCAGAGTGGCGCGTTCAACGCCATACAGGTTTCGGTTTTGAAGTTTTGTAGAAGGCCTTTACGTTGCCACTTTATTTTGTTTCATTTGCGTTTTCTAATAACAGTCACATCGTTGACATCACAGTTGAGGCTTCTCCGATCATTAACTAGTTATTGATAATTTACTAACATTTTATTGTGAGACCCGAAAATACTTAAGGTTTGTATTGAACTCTCGTTTCAGCCATTTTAGAGGTATAGAATACAACCAACGTTTTATTGAAATAACGGTTTTGCGATATTCCAATAAAAGGTATGAGAAGATTTTTTCCGTGGGTCATAGTTATTGTGCGGTCGTAGACAAAGTGCCACAAATTACACTTCAGTTTTCATCTTATCTTTATTAAATTATGGAACAATTTTACTCTATTTACAGAATATTCATATGAGATATCAGTTCCGATCTCAATATGTATTATATTGTCGTACCCAATCAAATAAGCACCACAAACATTAAACACTTGTAATTGCCAACCCTTCAAAATCCAAGCGCGTGTTTACATAAAATGGTAGACGTTTATGACGGGTCTTTAATGACGCAGCGTGGGGCTGACGCGCGCGCGTTCAGAGGGCGCCAAGTTGGCCCGGGGCGCCACCGTGGCGTTTCTCGATGCACACTGCGAAGTGACAGCCGACTGGCTGCGTCCACAGCTGCAGCGATTGAAGGACAAGAGAACCGCTGTCCTGACGCCAATCATTGATATCATAGAGAGACCTAGCCTCGAATACATTGGCCATACCAACGACAGTGATGTAAGGAGTGGGGGGTTGTAGTGCGTGGCTATTTTTATTATAGTCTAGTTGGGAATTTGGAATAGACATTACTATAAATTAAAAGACAATGTTCTTTCACCCACACATCTCTGAGTATTGGAAACACATCAATTACATTATACCTATACCACATCACGACATACCTATGTTTAGCAAAGCGATTGTATATAATGGAACATTGTTACAATTGCATGATAAAGCGTGTGTGCAATTTTTTTACTTGTACCAGTTTTTTAAGGCTTCTCTTACGTGGAGCATGCTGTCTCCCTCGCACAGCTTAACATTTTTTTATATTTTAATAATATGAGGAAACATTTGATGAATGTGGTCTGAGGGTTTGATGTATAATTAAATTACGGACATTTTTAATATTGTTACGTTCTAGGGTTGGGTTCGTGATTGAAAAAACACTATAATCCGACGATTAAGAATAGGATTTATTTCCGCACTATTTTTTAACTTCACAACACTTTCCTCTAAATAAACACTCTTAAAAACACTGCACTAATCCGATAATTCTCGTAGTACTTCTTTCTTCGCTTGTCTTTCGTTTCGCTTCCGCATGCAAAATAAAACTGACTCGCGGCACGCGTCGTCCATCGTCCACGCTTATAAACCGTTTGATATGTTCTCGAAAACTCCATCTAGTTGTGGAAGGTTCTACAATACTTCCGTCTCGCTCGATCGTGTTGTCTCTGCCACATCTTTCCTGAATGTTCGGACTCAATTCAATTCAATTCAAATATTTTTATTTACTTAATGAACAGAATGTTTACTTAATGAACGTCAAAGTTGTTAGTTTCACAATTAATGGATTATGTGGAGAAGAAGCTAACAAAGAAACTCCACATTTATTCTTTTCAAAATACGTTTTAGCTCAATTAACAGAGTTTTCAACTTAAAATATTAGTCATGAATGTGTTGAACACTAGTCACAATCGTCCTTTAAATAATATTAATCTACTGTTTAATGCCAAACATCTTTGTCTTCTAAATAATCCTTGATGTTATAGTAAGCCTTTTTGCACAGAATGTGCTTAACACATTTTTTAAATCGCGTTGGAGGTAACTCTAATATATCTTGAGGAATTTTGTTGTAGAACCTTATACAGTGCCCCATAAAGGATGTGTTAACTTTTGCAAGTCTAGATAGTGGAAATGACAATTTATGTTTATTTCTAGTATTAACATTATGGTGGCCACCAACATTTTCGAAGTCTTTGATATTTTTTCTAACGTACATAATATTTTCATAAGTGTATTGACATGCAACTGTTAAGATGTTGGTTTCTTTGAAGAAATCTCTTAGCGAATCCCTACTACCTAACTTGTAAATAAATCGGATGGCTCTCTTCCGCAAGATGAAGATAGTCTCAATGTCTGCTGCCCGGCCCCATAGTAGTATACCGTAGGACATAATACTATGGAAGTAACTAAAATAAACAAGCCTAGCAGTTGCAACGTCAGTGAGTTCCCTAATTCTTTTCACTGCATATGCTGCAGAGCTAAGTCTGTGTGCTAATTTTACAATATGTGGACCCCATTGTAGTTTTGCATCGATTGTGATGCCCAGAAATACAGTATAATCTACAAATTCTAGTTTTTCATGTCCAATTACTATGTTGTTCTCAACTACTCGTACGTTAGGTAAGGAAAACTTTATACATTTTGTCTTTTTAGAATTTAGCAGCAGATTATTTGCTGTGAACCAATCTAGTACTTGCGAGAGAGCATTATTTGCATCGTCAAGATTATTTTGTTGTCTCCTTATTTTAAAAATAAGCGACGTGTCATCAGCAAATAACACTATCTCAGATATTTTTTGTATCATTTATATAGACTAGGAAAAGGAGCGGCCCTAAGATAGATCTCTGCGGAACTCCTATTTTTACAAGTGAACCTTTATATAGCCTCTCTAATAGTGCTATCTCTTTCACTCCTATTGAAAATTTCCTCATATACTGATATTTGTACTTCAAGGGGTCCTGAAAATGCCTGAAAATGAGTTTTCAGGTTATGGCGTCATCTGATAGAGGGTGGCCTGAAACGGACTGAAAACATGTTTCAGGCGTCGGAAAACAACGGTCACTTGGATGAAATTTTAATAAACTAGTAGGTATGTGACAAACGGTCCGAAACGGTATTTCAGCCTGCTGAAAATGCCTGGAACGAAAAAACGCTTTAAAAGTTTTACCTCATATCCACCGTCGTAACAATATATTTTTGTTTTCCTGTACATAGTTTTTAATAAAGAAAAGTGGTTACTTAGTACAGGATGAGAAAAATATGCCTTGAATATCCGCAATTTAATTATCCATGAAACCCAAAGACCACATTCATCAAAAGTATACGCATTTTATTACTCCGATTTGAGCTGACCAAAAAATTACTACAACACATCTAGTACTGCATTGAGGCGTACTTTTTGATGACATAGTCAAGTCGGAACGCACTATTACAATAATATGTGCGTCCGCCCGCCATTTTATGTTATAGCAATTTTTAGCTATTGGAAATAATTTTCATGACTTTTAAATTGTGCTGCGAGTAAAACCAGCTCCGAAGAAAATTGTTTCCCGATTTCTGTTGAGCGCTGGAGCTGAACGGGTCGGTTTTCGGGGTATTGTTCTTTGTACTAGTTAAAAAGACTGGTCTTGTGACTTGTGCCGGTATATTTCGAGACATCTACCCGCTCTTCCGTAACGCTGGCACCGTCGTCCAATCATGACCGTTCTCCTTCGCGATTGGCTCGCAGCGAGGGACTGACGCGCGCGCGGTTGGCCGGCGCGCACGTGGCGCGGGGCGACGTGCTCGTGTTCGCGGACGCGCACTGCGAGCCGGCCGCTGATTGGCTGCGGCCGCTGCTGCAGAGGCTCAAGCCGCGCGACCGGCTCGTGTTGACGCCCGTCATCGATGTGCTGGATGGAGTCACGCTGCGGTACAGCGCTGACCCGGCCGGGCCACAGGTCTGCGTCGTTTGGTTTTTGTTTGCGGACTAGTTAAATGATCAGCGAAATTGAAATTGGTTCAATGTCATGTGTCTCAAAGCACAAATGAACGATTTATCTATCTATTTCATCATCAACAAAAATATATCAGCCAACAATCATTTTGGTCAGCAGAATAAATGAATGAACGGCAACATCTGGTAAGCAAATAAACCAAATAAGGTTTAGCAGTGACACCTAGCCCCATTTAGGATACCCACGTGTAGTCCTTATTTAGAGAGTTCAATATACGACATCAGACTCATTAAATACCAACTTACATGGCGGTCCTGCCAAGATTGCCAATAGCCAATAGCCTTCTCACATAGGTCAGTAAATGAATGTATCATTTTCAGTGTAATTATTATTTGGTCAGCAAAATAAACAATTAGCATCGATGTAATATTATTATTATTATTACATGGTCTCCAAAGCATGTGTGTCACCTTTTCTACACACAATATTATTGCTATTTTAAAATTAGATACACAAAAATAAATTTAACCCATTTTCGTATCTTAGAGATTACCGATCAATTTATGAGCTGGTAATTTTTTATTTTTATTTATATTTAGATTTTATTTCGCGTTTTCTACCGACTGATAGTTGCTGTTCAAGACATTTATTGCTGACCATAAAGATTTTATCGCTGAGGAAACCATTTCACTGCTGACCATTTAAATTGTGCCCTTTTTGTTTATGGTCGCTCAGACCGAGTTCCGGCGTGGTCCGAGTTTTTGCTTGAAAATCTGCTCTTGCAACAATAATTTGATTGTTATAGACAGCAGGTCTTTGGATGTTTTTTTTTATGGCTCGCTAGGTTTGCACTGTGTTAGCGCACGTCTGGTTTCCTTCAGCATTTTGGTATTTTTGTTTTTGGTCGACTTGTCTCCTTGACTCGTTAGCCACGAGTACTTAAGTCATGTTTATTTTGTCTCTAAGACCACTTTGCACAGTTTTGATTTGCGTTTTTTACGGATGTAACGATTGGTTTTATATTTTGGGTTTGAACACTCGTTTTGATGAAACTTTCGGCGAAAGTTTTTCATTGCACCCTTTTTTTCAGGTTTATATTTTCGTCGCTTTTACTCTGTGTTATTGAAATAACGGTAAAGCTTAAAACCGTTTCTTCAGTATCGATGTTAAGACTAAGTACTTACAATAAGCTAAAGTTTAAAATTGTCGTATTTTTTTATTTTTCATACAAACTTAGTAAACATGTGCGAGAAAAGTAAAAAAAAAGCCATAGATATTTTGGAATTTTATTGGTTGTATAATTTATCGATTTTGACGAAACAAATCGGAAGCTTGCCATTTATTTCAGTACCATATCATATTGAAAATGGTGTTCCGTTGTTACAAAGTTCATTCATTTACGACCCTATTATTGCACACACAATAGTGGGGTAGCAAACCAGACTAGTCCTAAGATATCATGAATCATTGCCTATGTGTGTATTCACCCCACTGCCTATGTGTGTTGCATTATTTTCTGTCCCGTATGAAATCTTAGACGTAAACAAACCGTTGTTAATTTATTGTCTACCTGACTATTGTCAAACAGACAGTCAATGTTTGGCTTATATAGGGTGTATCAAAATCCTTATACATATTCGAAAATGGGTCCTATAGACGAGTCTATACAATTTATACTATGGGAAAACTTCAAATACGACAAAAAAAATCCATACATTTTAATAATATTTTTTTGCGATTTCAAATTTTTATCCATACTAGTAACAGTTGTTCGTATTGGCGAGTACAGCCCTCCAATTTTCGGATGAGAGGATTTTTTTATACCCTGTAGAAAAGGCAATCGCACTCTACGTAAAAACAAAATTAGCCTTATTTAATCCCATATGTGAAAAACTAACCTCGGTTTCTCTTGCACTCACAAATCTGGTAATCTATTGTTTACAGATGTATTTGTTATCCCACTGATAGCAGAGCTATTACCAGTAGATAAGCAGCTTGTTAGTCTACGAGAAACTGGGGGTGAGGCTTGTTCGAAACCCTCCAGATCGTCTAACGAAGTAAAAGAGCGCCGCCCTAGCAACTTTGTTTACATCTAACGATTTTTTATTTTAGGGTTTGTTCCATAAATTCACGGTAAACTCCTGTTTCAAAACAGCTCCTATCTGAATGTTATGTAAGAAAGCCTTTAATTTCAGCTATACATTGTTTTGTTTGTGCCGTATCTACAGTTTTGTATTTTTTAAAGTTTTTTTCTTGTGTGTTTGTTTGTAGTATTCCATTTGGTGTAAATCATTGAGCTTAAGCGAGCCACGTAATTCTGTCAATCATACTAAGTATATAATTTTCATTCCTTTTATTAATTCTATTTTAGAAAATTAGAAATAAAAATGGATACTCTGTATGCCTAGAATTATTCTTCGCTTACGTTCACCCAATCATTCCCATGGATCCACCCTTCACCTTCTTGCCGACCCGATCTTCGTAGCCACTGGGCTCTTATAGAGGCACAGCTGAAGTTGCACTTATCACGAAAGTACAGAGCCCACTTTGTAAAGCCGAGCTCACTACAGTGCCAGAAGCAATTCAGTTTGAACCGGCAGCGGCATAGTGATAGCGCCGGTTATTTATTTGATATTTTACTAACCCAAACAATATAATTGATATCCCAGCAAATATTTCTATTATTATTTATAAAAACACGATTCATTAACCTCTCTTCAGATGCATTTTAAATACCTAGTCTGGGGAAAAAGGGGTAGACGTAACCGAAGCTTATTTAAACTGTCTCTGCACTGTTTTAAAGGAATCGTAATAGTTTATTTTGGTTTTCAGTAAGTTTCGGCGTCAGTATTTTGAAACCCTTTACAAGGCTAAGTTGGCTACGGATCGGATCGAGCATACAAGCAAGCTTGGTGCCACTTAAGAGATCTCACACACAAACACGATACGACGTCGCCTCGTATCGTGTTTATGTGTAAGAGCGCTAACCAGCCAGTGCGCAGCCGCGGTCTCATGGAGGCGCGGGCTATGGGCGCGCGCGCAGCTCGCGGCGGCGCGCTGGTGTTTCTGGACGCGCACTGCGAGCCGGCCGCGGACTGGCTGCGCGCGCTGCTGCAGCGGCTCAAGGAGCGGCGCGCGCGCGTGCCGGCGCCCGTCATTGACGTCATCGACCAGGCCACCTTTGGCCTGGACGCCGCTGACAACTTCCAGGTCTTGCGGGGTTAGGTGCATGACGGTTGCGCTACGCCTTGATGCTGTACCATATTTTTAATTTTTATATAAGAATTATTAACGTTAAGGTTGCTTTTACCTCTGGCAATAAGATTATATTACTTAATAAACAAAACAAAAATCTTACTTGTGAACTCGCACGTTGAAAAAAACAAGGTTATATGAGGTTGTACATTTCTCAAAAGTGAGGTCTTTATTTTACAATTATTAAATAATAATATGTTTGACGGGTATAGTCGCATATAATAATGGAAATCACTACAAAAATAATGGTTCTAACATAAATGACATTAATTTTTCCTTGCCATCAATAAAAATACACCCAACTTCAAAATAATTTCCGTCGCTATAAATAATTGACATAACATAACATAACATAAACTCACGCCTGTATCCCAGAGGGGTAGGCAGAGACCAGGGACTGCCACTTGCTACGATCCTGACCGATCACTTTCGCTTCCTCAACACTCATTAGTCGTTGCATGCACGCACGCCGGTTTCGGGTACTTTAATAATTGACTAAACACAAAATAAGAACTTCTTGTAAATATGTAAATAATACGATTAATTTATTTATTATGTACAAATATTTTGTATCAATACGTAGTTATAAACATTCGACATTAAATAATAACATAAAATGTCAAATGTTTTTATTTAACCTACGAAACAAAAAACTTCATAGCACTATAAAATAACGCTTCAATGTGTTGTTTAGTATGTGTTGACCGCACTCTAACATGTGATAAAATTATAAAAAAATATTGTTGGAAGGCTCTATTTTAATGTACATTTCGAGACGCAGTTCATAATGAGCGGTCGTTCAGACTACCTTGTTCAGAAACAGGCGTAGATTAGGCTCACAGTCTTATCTATCTTGTATCTCTTTCTAGCGTATGCAACGTAGGTGCAGGCGTTTGGGGAGAGGCATGAAGTGCATTAACCAGCTTGGCTTCGCTTTCTCTGTCAACTAAATCAGCATGATGTAGAGTCTGACATGAGTTTTCTCCTATTGGGTAAATCGCGGCATCACTTGGGAGTCTGTAGCTCCTAACGTCTGTTTAATTTTTGGAAGGAATTTGGAAGGTTTTGAGTGACTTCTGTGGATTTATTCAGTGGGAACAGGTGCGCGTTCCCTTTACAGAAATCCAGATTATACACACCCACGCTCGGTGACAAAAAATCATATCAAAACATCTGGAAAAAGGATCACAGAAATCTGGATCTATCAGGAATTGGAGAGGAATTCAAACAACTTTTACTACGGAAAACATTTCGAAATTGAGAAATAATTAAAAGAATAATTTTTTTACTATATAACAACGACCTATAAACATATTTTAATATGAACCAAAACCTGACATTACCAGACATTCTACCATAGAACTTGAGATACGACTAGGTATATATACCTGACATTTGGACGACATAATATTCATATCTGGTTTCAAATAAAATGGTATTTAATTGTACTGTAACTAGTTTGCTGCTTTCAGACTCATTTTCATGGTGTTTGGGTATGTAGTACTCGGTTGCTGTGGACTTTTTATTTATTTTAGTAATTAATTAATTTAATATAATCCAAAAAAGGCACTCAGTAGATAAGTTCTAATATTCATGGTGGGTTTAGAATTATTTATTTATTTATTGAGTTACCTAGTTTGGTAATATGACAGAACCTCGGTTAAGGACAGAGCAAGTTAAATATGGAAGAACTTGAAATTAATGTCGAAAGTGTTAAGCCGTAAGACTCCGTTCTGTTGCGTCACTTCCGTTAATCCAGGTTCTATCGTAAATGGCCGATGAGGTACTACTTTCTAACATGCGATGACATTTATAAGTTAAAGGTCGAGATGTTGCTATCCGGTTAGAAAGACATTAATTAATTACAAAGTTATTTACCAATTTTGTTGGGACTTAACATAAAAACGTTGACTAAATGAACGTTGTCAGTTTTCATGTAGAAAATAAACTGATAAATAAAAGAGTCTATATAGCACGATTATATTAAGAGAGGGACTGATTAACTATCTACCTCTCGTTCACACAATATAGACGGCAATATAGCGTGTGCGAGACGCAATGTCCAGTCCAATTATTTTTTAACAGAGAAAATTAAAAATTACAGAATACGATTTACAGTATTTTTTACCTTTCACATCTGGCAACACATCACTGTGTTTTAATTATTCAAGAAATTTCACAAAATACCTATTATTACTTACAAGAAAACCTCACTGAAACCTGTGAATCAAATAAAAAGTAAGATGTAAATTAAAAAAAAAAACGAAATTAGAACTCCAACCTTCGATGAAACTGTACTCAATATCTATCTGTCTATTTTGTGTGCCTAATAAATAAAATAAAAACAAAACCGGATAGCTCCACCTCGGTAGGCTGGGTGACCAGCCTGGCTTGACCCCCGCGTGTGTGGCGTGCCCTCAGATCGGCGGGTTCACCTTCAACGGTCACTTTACGTGGATCGACGTGCCTGAACGCGAGGCCAAGCGGCGAGGCTCCGACATAGACCCTCTGCTGTAAGTTTTGACACGTCATTAGTAAATTTCGTTCTTGATAATTTTATAATAATCACACACAAAAGTATGTTACATATGATATTTTGCTCCTATGTCGGAAGTACACCTATTTGTGTATTTGACTGGATTATACAGGCATACAGCGGTTCCTAAGTTTTTAAGGCGCTGAACTGATCTAACCAGGGCTACCAATGGAAGAAAGTCACTGGTTTTATAATAAGTTTTTGCAAAAAATGAACATCGTAAACTTTCCAAATTGTGATACCTTTGTAGACCCTACAGCCTAAATGCAAAGGCGTCCGATATTCGCAATAATCGCTTAATTGTTCGCTAGTCTTAACTTAACACTAGGTGGCGCTGACTGTATTCTTTATCGCGGTGTGGTTGTTTTCATTATTCCGTGAAGTTAGAATAAATTTGGTTTTGAATATTTATCACGGACACAATCATGCCGCGATAAAAGATACTGTCAACGTCACCCAGCTTTAAAATTAGAGTACGATGTTTTCTGTTTAGAGGGTATTTTGAAGACGGTTTTTTGCCGTCGACTCGACTTTTTTGTGGTCATTTAGTCGTTCGTCTGTCGAGAGCCGTTTCAATGACAAGCTCTTACTCAATATTTTATTGCATTTCACAAATGAAGGGCTCTAAGCAGTAACGCTGGCGCCACTAATGGATGAAAAATAGTATTTTTTTACCCGACTGCAGTGGAGCCCAAAAGGAGGGTAATGTGTTTGGCTTGTATGTATGTATGTCCGATTCTATGTTGCCCCTTAACTAATGGTCAGATTTTGACATTCGAGATCTCATTCGATTCGTCGTATTTGCGCGAGTGTCATAGGCTATATGAAATCAGTAATAATCTAAGAAAAATATAAAAAATCACTAAAAAGGGAAAAATACGAAATGAAATAAGAAATAGCCAACAACCGGACTGCCAAGCATGAACTACTATAAGTTTTACATCTACAGATCGTTGTTGCTCAACTTGTCAGACCAATCTCTCAATCATGTTCGAGTTCTAGTTAGACCTGAGCCACATAGTTGGACCGTTGTACGTAGCTAGCGCTAAGGTATGTAAACACCTCAGACACTAGGGTTTCCTTACGATGTTTTCCTTCACCGTTAGCAACTGGTACTGCTGCTATAACTTCACAAATGTAGATATTCTTTAACAATAATATGAAATAAAATAATAATGTGCTAAATAATAATGTGCTCACTAAAACTACTTTAAGAAATCTCTGTAATATTAATATTATTACTAATACTATGGACTTGTTCCGAAATAAATATATTGATTGATTGTACACAGAGATTACATTAACAGAATGTATGTACGTAACTTAGAAAACAAAGTCATTGGTACATACCGGCATTTGAACCCACGACCTCCCGAATGAGAAGCCGGCGTTCTACCGCTACGCTACCGCAGCTTTCTCTCAATCATGATAATAGTGATTTTTCGGATTTAGAACGTAGAATCACGAACCTGTAAAATAGATACGATTTGTTTCCATTGGTAGCGCTAGTGGAGCCCCTTAATTTACATCTCTGTGAACCCAGGAGAACATGCGACATTATTAGGAGGTTATTATACGCAATAATCCTATGTAAATGTATCTGTAAGTATACATTGTCACTCGGACGTGCGCGCGCGCAGGTCGCCGACGATGGCGGGCGGGCTGTTCGCGATCGACCGCGCGTACTTCTGGGAGCTGGGCGGCTACGACGAGCAGATGAACGGCTGGGGCGGCGAGAACCTCGAGATGAGCTTCCGCGTCTGGCAGTGTGAGTACACTACCTCTAACATATTGCATCGCGAAGCACTTGTAAGTCATTTATTAAACAATACTTACAGAACACACACACACACACATGCACTTATACTCTCCAAAACACAAACACACACATACGTAGGTACTCACACACACAAGCATGATTATTAGTGATCTAAATCATTCTATATAATAACTATGCGTGAACATTATTCTCTATACTTTTATTTTGTTATTCTTATGAGATTGATAAGAATTAACTTAGTAATACTATAAGTTCCTATTCTATTATTGTCATCCATTAAGCGGAGGGGACTAGTTTCCACGACACACGGAAGCCGAGTGTGGGAATTAGGGCTTCATCCTTTTTTTTATGTAATTAAATAATAATAAATAAATAAATAAACAAATGTTTAATGAGCTGAACAAAAAGTAACAACATATAGTAACTCTGAGCCCCAAACTAAATTAAATTGTATCTTGGGGCACAGTGGTCCATTCAGGGTGAACTTAAATATATCACAACATTGTTTTTGGAACAAATAAACATTTTCTCATTTTCATTTTTTCAATAGGTACAACATTCAATACGTAAATACAGTTTTTCAGGGCTACATACTGCCCTGTATTTAAGGAGTTAGTTCTTTCCTTTTAGGGCCAATTTTTCAATAGTCAGATAAAACTTAACCGGAGAATAAATTGCATGCTATCACTGTCTAAATCATACGGCAAGACAGTGACAACATCAGTTTTATTGTCCAGTTAAGTCTTATCTGACTGCTAAAAAATCCGGTATCAGTGCCGCATAACCGCTGTTAAATTTACAAAATATAACTATAAGTAAGTTTAGAATTTTAAATCGCCTATCCGCGGTGGGCACGCGTGGCGAATAAGCCCAACTCTCTCTCTCTCTCTCTCCCTCTGAGAGAAGGCCTGGGCTCTACAGTGGGACGTATATAGGCTGCTTATGAAGTTTAGAATTACCTGCTTAGCGAGTGTTTAATAGGTGTGCATAGGTATTTGTTTAGTTACTTTGTGTTTATAATTTTTTTTATATATGATTGTTGATTGAGTCAGATTCATTTTTTTAAGAATTTGTGTGGGTTTTCTGGTTTTATTTTAGTAAAATTAGAAACCTTACACTAGTAGAAATTCAAAATATCAATGCGTCTGTCTTGTTTGAGCAGTAGTAACGGAGAATTCGGGAGGTCGTCTTATGTAGCCTATATACAGTACGTCCCGTTGCCGGGCACAGGGCTTCTCTCAGAGAGAGAGAGTTCGATTTCGAGAGTGCGATTACAGGCGCTGTGACAATTTTGCAGCCAAAAGAAAACTCCATGAGGCGTTGCTTAAAATGACATATTATGATCAGACAGAGGATATTTTCAGGGTTGTATCCTGAGGATGCACGGTTGCTGTTTTAATAATATATTGTATTGTATTGTAACACCCACAACACACGACACTACATTACCACACTCATTGAAATCTTGTTGTATGCTTTTAATTAATTTTATCGTCATTTCTAATTAATACAATTCTCATGGCATCAAATTTGTTACTAAGTTAACTTGCCATTGCGAAATAATTAAATTGGAAATCAATTATTGGTACCCTCGATACAAGCTTGCTGAGTGTGGGGCCACAGAAAAACTCATTGTACAATTCTGAATTACTCTTATTATTGTAATATTATTATTGTAAAGAGTATGCGTCGCGGTATGGGCTTAATCGCCGCGCGTTTTCACCGCGGATTGGCGATGTCCAGACTTATTTGCCTTCGCTATAGTCTTAGCGAAGTAATAATTGTTGTAATGTGTGTGCGCAGGCGGCGGCACGCTAGAGTGCATCCCGTGCTCGCGCGTGGGGCACATCTTCCGCGGGTTCCACCCGTACGCGATGCCCGCCAGCAGCGACACCCACGGCCTCAACACCGCGCGCATGGCTGAGGTGCGTATACCGCTTCTGCTTCTTGTCACGTCCTAACGTTTGTCGCTCCCCTTTTTTTTTCTCCAAAATAATCTAGATATTATAATGGACATCTAGCATTCGTATAACTTAAACGTATAAATTGTAACGTTCATTAATAGCATGTAGCGTTTTTTGCACCAAGTATAATGGCGGTATTTGAAGACCACCCTCCCCCCCAGAAACGGTTCAAGTAGGATGGGTACGTTCCCTTAGCTTATATCTTCTGATGGATGGATGACCAAATCGGGCACCACGGTCTTCCCCTAAATAGTATTGTGTGTTTTATTCATGTGTTTCTATGTGTGCAATAAAGTAAGTATCACTATATCCAATCCCGCAGGTGTGGATGGACGAGTACGCGGAACTGTTCTACCTGAACCGGCCCGACCTGCGCCAGAACCCGGCCATCGGCGACGTGCAGCACCGGAAGATACTACGGGACAAACTACACTGCAAGAGCTTCCAGTGGTGAGCCTGTGTGTGTTTGCGTGTGCGTGTTTGCGTGTGCGTGTTTGCGTGTGCGTGTGCGCGCGCGCGCGCGCGCGCGTGTGTTTGTGTTTGTGTGTGTGTGTGTGTGTGTGTGTGTGTGTGTGTGTGTGTGTGTATATGTGTGTGTGTGTGTGTGTGTGTGTGTGTGTGTGTAGCCATATCACCTAAGCCGGAACACTGTCATAGGCGATGTACATAATATCTGCACAAATTACTAGGGAGGAGCAAAAAGAAATACTAGTTCATTTTTTGACGTTTAATTGATGCGTTTTTGGCACGATGTTAAACTTGGCCCTTTTAGGGTTCGTAGTAAAGAAGGGACCCTAATAGTTTCGCCATGTCCGTCCGTCCGTCTATCTGTCTGTCTGTATCTGTCCGCGGCTTAGAGAGGCAGAGACAATAAGTACTAGAGAGCTGAACTTTGGCATAGACATACATATTAATCAAGCCGACAAAACAAGAGAAAATCACAACAAAAAAAACATTGGGTTTTTTTTTCTCGCCGAATTGTGGAGGTAGGAATTTTTCGATTTAGGATCGGACTCGTTTACACACAAAGTATTACTAACTAATGGTCGTTCCCCGACACAGATATAGTATGTTCCCTCTGCGACCCTTCGGGTACGGTATCCTATTTCCGCGGGTCTCCTCACGCTGCAAATCCGCAGGTACCTGGACAACGTGTACCCCGAGAAGTTCGTCCCGGTGCGGGACGTGGTCGGCTACGGCCGCTTCAGGAACCCCGCCAGCGGCTTGTGTCTCGACAACATGCAGGTACATCCTACTGACATTATCAATGTGAAAGTGTGCGACGATGTTTGGATGTCTGTTACTCAATCACGCAATAACGGCTGAACGGATTCACATGAAACTTGGCGTACAGATAGACAAAGACCTGAATTGAGACATAGCATACTTGATATCCCGGTAATGCGTTCTCGTGGTCTTATATTTGTTGGCGAAGTTCGCCGGGACAGCTAGTATAATATATAAAAATCTCGTGTCACAGTGTTTGTTATTGAACTCCTCCGAAACGGCTTCACCGATCTTTATGAATTTGTTTTTGTGTATATTTGGTAGGTCTGAGAACAGGTCGTAGGTTAATTAATAGGGCAAAACTGCGTTTGCCAGGTCAGCTAGACCCACTGTCAAAACTTTGGCCTTTGCATCTGCATACTGAGAGGATCATTCACTAACACTAGATGGGTGAAGGGACCACTCGGACGCTGCCTTTTAAGGGTTCCATACCCTAAAAGGGCCCCTTAAATAGTTATTTAAGTTTTATTTTTGTTAATGTTGTTAATTGTGCAAGAAAATGTAACAAACATTGTTCAGATGACATGAGTTCGAGGTTTTACAATAATCACAAATAAGAAAAGATGTGATACTTGTTTATTTTCTGTTCACAAAATAAATTCGCATATAAAAACAGATAGATGACGCTAGTGGTATTCATAAATTCTTTAAATACATTGACTAGATCTCAAAAATCTCGACGTTAAATGAAAGGCACTGAATGTGTTTTTTTTTTTCATTAAACAGATACACAGGGTGTAATGTAATAGCCAAATATACTTCTATCACTTCTATTTATGCACCTTCAATTCATGACCTTGGGGCCAAAGTCGAAAGCTTGGATTGAAATAACAAACATCAATATAGACAATATAGACACATTTAACCCGCGGATGGGATTGTTGAGGTCAGAATTTCGGAAAAGTTCAACCACCCGAATTATTTTGTCTGTTTAGTTCCTGGCTTGATTGAGCTTGATCAAACCGTCATTGAATATAAAAATACATAAATTACATAATATTATGTTAGTCTAACTAACTTCGTAAATTCTGATGATGCTGAGTACACATGTTGCGGAGACTAGTCTGGATCTTACATAGTAATTGATGTTATCTTGATAATGTACTGAGATCTGTTTAGTTTCGTTTCAGTTCATTTATAAATAAATAAATGAACTGAAACGAAATTAAATGAAATAACTGATTGACAAACAGTTTAACTATACCTAAAACATTAGCAGTAGCCACCACACAGGGTCGAGCCTGACTCGTGCTGGTCTATGTTTGAAAACATTGTGACGTTCTTGGTTCAATAAAGGAGTGTAATTTACTACTGGTTACAAGTAAATTCAATTAGATGACAAGGATCTTTTATGTGAAGAAGTGTGATGCAAAAGTAAAATTATTATAAATTATTCTTAGGCCTCGTAAATCATTCCAGGATTGTTGTTCAATATTTTAATGGAATTTTTAAGTAACTAAGAATCGTTTATTGTTATTGTTTATTCGCAAATTTTATAACATTACAGTATGACTTTTGCGTAATTAATTGCGTGATCTGATACTAATTCGTATAATTCGTCCTTCCTTAGTAATTATTTACAGAAGTAAAGAGGAACATAGCTCCTAAATCGAGATCTGTGAGCCTTTCAATTATTGCATGTTATACTATTGTTATACAACTTTATTTAAATCTTTAGATGTCAGTAAATTAGAATAAATAATAATGAGAAGGTCACACCGTTATCTAAACGGTTTATTTTGGGCGAGATCTATACTTCAGTTAAATTATTAAAAAAAACGGTCTTATTTATAAAAACTAGATCCCTAGATCGGCAAACGTTGCGTAGGACGCCCTGTGAGCAGTTGGAGCGACGACGTTCGCAAAGCGGTGGACAGTGACTGGAAAAGAAGAGCCTTAGTTCGAGCTCAGTGGCGTGTCTTGGGAGAGGCCTGTGTCCAGCAGTGGACTGACACCGGCTGATTATAATGAGATCCCTCTAAAATACTCCTCAGAGGCAATTTAAATAATCTGTTTTTACCGTTTTCCCCGTTACCATTGTCTGTTTTTAAACCGTCTCAGAGGAAGGCTTACAGAAATGTTGCTTTTATAAGACTGTAAATATTCAAATTAAATTATCCCTCTTCATAACCTAGTTTCAGTTACTAACATGGGCTGGGCTGTCTTTCTGCTACTAATACTTTTATATGGATTTGGTCTGAATTAAATAATTAATTTGTGATAACATTGTCAACTTTCGCAGTTGGAACATGAGCACAGCAAGCTGGGTGCTTACCCTTGTCACTCCACTCTGCAGTCATCGCAGTACTATTCATTGACCACTGACGGCGCGTTGCGGGACGAGCAGCGCTGTGCTGAAGTGCCTTACGCTAGGTGAGTGTACAGTACACTGGTTACAAATATGTGTTTAATTATAAGTGCTAACATGTTGTGATCATGTCTGTGTTGTCGCTGACATTTATGTGTATATATATTTTTTGTGTGTGTGTGGATTTGTTAAAGTCTGAACGATCAGGAAAAGGAAAAATAAGCGGCTTACAGAGTTTAACTCACCGTCTTGACTGGCACACTTAAAAGAGTTATTTACTGGTTATGTCCCTACGTACGGCCGTTGGCCTACACTTGTAAAAAATACGTAAAGGTTTCTTTAGATAAAAAAAATATTAGATTTTATATTTTTGGGCGTAATAAAAATGCGTTGCTTCGTGCATGGTCACTTGAAGAATAACGACAAGAATAATGATGACAGGCGGGTGATAGACAAGTTAAAACGTGTTTTGAAAAGAATAAATGTGGAGTTTCTTTTTTAGCTTCTTCTCCACATAATCCATTAATTGTGAAACTAACAACTTTGACGTTCATTAAGTAAACATTCTGTTTTTACAATGAATAAAAATATTTGAATTGAATTGAATTGAATGTACTGTGTAATAATAATAAATGTTGAAAAGCCGACTAAGTGCGAGTCGAACTCGCGAGGGTTCCGTACAATTACCATAGAATATCTATACAACATTAGACACAAAGATCGAGAAAAAACGGCATAGAATCACGTTTGTTGTATGAGAGCCCCCCTTAAATATTTATTTAATTATTTATTTTTGAAGGGTATATAGAACTGAATATTCTGTGAATATTTCCAGCGTCTACCTGTTGCCCTTTTTGGTATCGAGGAAATAACTGCAAAAAAATACGTTTGTTGTATGGGAGCCCCTCTTAATTAATATTTATTTATTTCGGTTTTTAGTATTTGCTTAGTGATAGGGTCCCGTTTGGCACCCTTCGGGTACGGAATTCTAAAAAGCTTGTGATATTATTTTGCCATATTTCTATGTAATGTAAAACTAGCACAAAAATATATTTTACTTAATCGCAGTAGCCATTTTGTGTACAATTATCCTTTAAACTTTCATAATATCATTTGTCGAAAAGTAATTGAAGTCAAATGATGCAATCGTAATAAGTTACGAGTGGCGCTTTGTTAAGCGTTTATTAATATTTGAGTCATCTCATGAAATATTCAATAAGGTGTTCCGTACCAATGACATCCGTCCCCTTTAGCGAGGCCAGCACGGAGCCCCGACACGTGGAGCTCGTGACGTGCCGCGCCGGCCCCCCAGCCGCGGCGCAGCGCTGGCGGCTGACGGCGGGCGCGCGGCTGCTGCACGGCGGCACGGGCCGCTGCCTCGCCGCGCCGCCGCGGCACGGGGACGTGACGGCCGAGCCGTGCCGCGGCGGGGACCCCGCGCAGGTGTGGGAGATCGACTTCACCGAGCGCGGCCCCGTACAGCGTGAGTTGATGTCCGCCTGGGACGTCCCTTACTGGCCCTTCCACCGATAAGAATCCATGAAGATTTAGTTCGAGCGCAGTCTTTTCGATCATATTTTATTAATTGTCAGTGTGTACAGCAGCGCGGGCGATGATTCACAAGGTGGCGGGAAACCGCACTACTGACATGACATTCACACAGTATAGGCACAGCTGTCAGCCGTCTTGGCCACAGATTATAGCTGGTCAGGCTCACCTACACACAAACGATTGCTCACTCAAAATCGTTGTCCGACATATATTTCAAAGAAGAAGATTATACTAGTGACAGGACAGACCTCCCTCATGGTTTTCCAAGCTTCCCGGTGTAGTGCCGTCCGCATCCAGCGACTCCCCGCCACCGTAACCAGGTCGTCAGACTATCTGGTGGGGGGCCTTCCTACCATGAGTCAGGCCTATGTCCTGCAGTGGGCATCAAATGGCTGATGATGATGATGATGATGATGACGATGATGATGATGATGATGATGATGATGATGACACCTCTCCTCAGCGGGAATATTACCAGCGGACCAACAGCTCAAACTGCGAGAACTGGGCAGTCGCGGCACGCAGCGGTAAATATACTACTTGGAGGTCGTCCATTTATCACGTGATGTTTCAGAAACTTGTCACTGCCCCGTTGGTCTAGCAGTGATACGTCTGATTACCATGCCGGAGGTCGTGGGTTCGATTCCCACTGGGGCCCGCCGTGAATTTGTACAATTGGCCTCAGTCTCGGTGTATTTCCATGTATGTGATGCCCTTGTCTGGTTACCATAGTGCAGGGTATCCTAGTCTGGGACCAGGTCAAGTGATTGTGTCGTGTGAAAGTTTATTATTTTTAATAATACACGTGATGTCTCTACTACTTCGCTCAGAAATCAGAAATCAGAAATCAATAATTTATTTCAACGTAAAGAATTTACATTCTGTTTGCTGAATGTCAATGTACTATGTTACTATGTTAGCCGCTGCCTTCTCTCGCCGCTCTGTCTTATTTCGTGATTTTTTTTTAATATTTCGATACATTATTATTTATTTTGGATCACCTCCCCCTCTTTTGAGCCTCACGTGATTAATGGATGATCCCTTTGACTGTTATAGTTTGATTTAATTTTTATTTATTTATTTGGAGAAAATATAGGCGCAGATAATAAATATACGGTTACCCTTTCTACCATTTAAAGAAATAAGTACTATGATCATAACCGAGTAAATTACCTCTATAAGTGCATTTTGTTGCAATATCTATAACCTACACTGAAATGAAACACAGTACCTATTGGGAAGTGGTTTATATATTATTTATTATTTTACAAGGACCTGCTAATTGGCGCCCAACCTGAGCCATCCCTTATTATTATCTATTTCTTATCTAGACATGTCCAAGTGCAAAAAAAAAACTACCAAAAGATGAAATAAATACAATGGATAATGTCTCGTCGCAGCAGGCGGCGTTCGCGCTCTCTCCTGTCCGTCGCGCACAAGGACGAGCCGGATCGGGCCGAGCCGGCTCGTCCCGCGCTGCGCACGCGCAGTCATCACTCGTCCAAGCGCCGCAGGAAAGCCAAACGCAAGGGCGGCAAGAAATCCAAGAGCAAGGTACGGAACTGAAGGATTAAGTGAATAAATGTTATTGAGATTTGTCACTTGTTGTCTTTATTGAGCTAGTTTCTTGCTTGCAGAAGAAGTGAGGGAGGGGGGTTTGAGTCATGCTGCATGACGTCACATATATAAATGTTTGAATAATAAATAAAAAGTCAAAAATGTTACTCTGACGAATAAAAATAAAATACTGCACAGTGAACGTTAATTTTATTAGTTTCAGCATTAATAAATTATGTATACTCTTTGTATGTGATGTGGCCCGTACACAAGTTATAATTTTAAAAAAGCTAACGTTGGAAACCCAGTAGCGACCATAATGAATTAGACTACTTTCGTTATATAAGATGAGTAAGCAATTCTTAATTTAATTAAATTCATTCATTCATTCTTCATTAACCGTTGTATATTTTATTTTCCAATATTACTAATATACAGAGTGTAACCAAATTCCCCTAGATATGATGGATTGGCGGTTTAAAAAATGTGTTAAGCACACTTAGTGGCATTAATGAAATGAAATGAAATAGTTTATTTGCCTGAAATGTCGTACAGTATAATAAATAACGATCTACACATTTCACCCGTCCAGGTATGCAAAAATTATGTCCAGAACTAATGTATAAAATAGTCCAATTATTTACATATCAGCTTATATTCCTTTTTATACCTATATATTTTACGTGATGCTTGAATATTATTTCTTAAAGACTATTGAGATCACAAAAAGGTCAGGAATTAAAGCCAGTCCATGTTCTAGGTTTTAAAATAATTTGTATTCATTGTTAATTAAGGACGGAAAGACTTTGAAACTTACAGTTCTCAGAACAGAATTTACAGTTTTTAAGTCCAATTTTCCTCCATAATCATCTTGATTTCAAAATAGACAAGTGCTTTAACTTGTAACGTTCATTATGTCACAGTTTCTGCGTTATTTTGAATAAAAGTACATTGATTTTGATAATGTTTTTCCTGTAATAAAAGTTGCACCCGTCAGTACGATTAACGTTGTAAACGTAGGAAAAACTTTGAAATCGCAAAAAATATATCGACTCTTCCGTGCTAACCACCTGTGGCAGTAAAATGTACGTCACTATCAGCCCACCACCCACTGTACGGGGTATCACACCCGGTATAATATTTTATATGTCATCTATCTAATGAAAACAGTTATACAAAGATTCATCGTATGCTAAGCTCGTTTGACATGTTTATGTTGCATAGAGAAATAAGAAATATATATGCAGATAAACTTCAACGTTATCGTAACGGAGCTGTGTGGTAAAAAGCGACTGAAAACAAGAATAATGAAAAACAAAAAGGCAAAAAGAATAATAAGTGTCAAACGTAAGTGTGTAAGTAACCAGAATATTTCATTAAAATACTTACCTAAAATTACCTTATTTATTACACTTATGAATATTTACCTTCCTGATGTTTTTAAATAGAATATTCTTCCAGGTGGTAGTAAAATATTATTTTAATTATAATTGAATGTCTAAATGCGTGTTGTTTTTTATATTTAGTCATTTCGTAGTCTTTTTTTATGACACTATTTTGTAGATTACCATTATTATTTGATCTGAATCAAATTTTTTAATTAAACCAAAATGAAATTAAAGTAAAAGTAAGTAAAGTAGTAAGTTTAATTAAAATAAAATAATGTTATTTTTATTTAAATTATAGCAAATATTATGTAAGTAGAAGGTTATGTTTCAAGTACATAGTTATGTTTTCTAGTTTATATTTTTTGCTAATTGTATCTTCAACATCAACTTATATTGAAGTCAAACAAATTTGAAGAACCGTTTCTTCAGTATAACGCTTAAATTTGTCATCTTTAATTATTTTGCTTTCATACATTAAGGATGTTAATTTCATTACGGTTAATTTCTGTGTGGTTTTTCAATAAATTGAATTTGTAGCAAATTGATGTGAGCGAGTCGTCAAAGGGCCCGTGCATGCTGTTGGCGAGATACTCGTACCACAAAAGATAGTGTAACGGGGAAAAGGCCGTACCCAGCAGTGGACAGAGGTAGGCTGATGATGATGATGAATTTGTAATATTGGGAGTGATACTGAAGAATACTGAATACTGACGCTTACAGGTTTTCGTTATTTTAATAAGCTTTGTAGAATTTAGTTGTTGTTCGCAATCCTCAATACAATTAGCATTATGAATCTCGTAACGTTGGCAGTTTGTGGCAGAAACAAATGTTGGTGTTGCTGTTTAAACGGCTCACAGGCGCAATACTGTTAACACGCTATCCATTCTTTGTCGCACTAATTACAAACATGAGTGCAGAAGGGCTAGCTTAATTCAAGAGGCAATCTCCTCCAACCTCAGCTTCCAAGAAACTTTTGGCATTTTACTATTATTATTATCAAAATTCTTTATTGCACCAGGTAAATATTGTACAATAGGCGGGCTTAATGCTAATTAGTATTTTATTCTAGCCAACGAATGGGTGACGAGAGAAGGTGGGGGGTAGTGCCAAACCGAGAAATGAAGGACATACTATTTATCTCCTCTTCAGCATTCGTTTTTCCACTGTTGGACGTGTGCCTCTTCATGAGTCCTCCATCGCGATCGGACTGCGGCTATTGTAGTCCAGGTCGACCCTGTAGTAGCCCTGATGTCATCATCCGTCGTGCAGGCGGTCTGTCTACATTTCGTGCTCCTGTGCGCGGACTCAATAACAGGACTTTGCGGCTCCACTTTCCATCCTCACGACGGCATACGTGTCCTGCTCACTGCCATTCAAGTTGCGCTACCCGTTTACCGATATCGGTAACTCGGTGCGTTGTCGAGTGGTTTCGTTCCTTACTCTGTCGCGGAGGGATATTCCGAGCATCAACCTTTCCATTGCTCTCTGGGTGATTTTGAGCCTGTTCAAGATTTCCACAGTGAACGTCTATTGCTGGTAGAACACACTAATTGTAGACCCTAGTCAGCGTTTGAGGGATTGTTGAGTGGAAGACGTCCTTGAGCTTTCCGAAGGCTGCCCATGCAAGTTGTATTCTACGGTCGAGTTCGCGGGCTAGAGGGTTTTCCCCAGTTTGATAATTGGTCCCGAGTATTCGTGTACCTGTTGGATCGTGTTGCCGTCTATGGTAATCGGATCGTTCGACATATTGGTAGACCCCATTACCTCCAAATTTTACCTATTATTGAGAAATCAACAACGTAGAATTATAGAAAAAAAAAGTCGCTTACAATCCTAGATTTAGTTTGTACCTCTAGTTCGACCGTCGGTAAATTTAGCAGGTTATTTTAATTTCATAATACTCATAGCTCCACAACCCTCTGCCAGGTAAAGAACAAGTTCATCCTGCGTCTCCAGCGCACTCGCAACGGCAGCCAGCAACATTTGGAGCTGGACGTGCACTGCCGCCATCGCGCGCTCTTGCCGAACGACAGCTTCGTGCGAGACCTCGTCACCATACTCACTGACAAGGACATCACTGTAAGTTGACGTGCTTATTGATGATTAAACAAATATATCGAGTGAATGTGGATGGAAGGGCCGGTAAGTGACGACCCAGGCGAACGTACTTCGACCAAATAGGGGATATATTAGCAAAGGGCAAGATAAAAAGTACCCGAAACCGCCGTGCGTGCGTGCAACGACTAATAAATGTTGAGGAAGCAAAAGTGATCTGTCAGGATCGTGGCAAGTGGCAGTCCCTGGTCTCTGCCTACCCCTCTAGGATACAGGCGTGAGTTTATGTATGTATAACTCTACCATTCTCACTGACAAGGACATCACTGTAAGTTGACGTGAGCACTGATATTCTCCTATATTACGCATACCAAATCCTGAATGATTCCAATCGTCTGTCAAATTCTATACTAAATGCTATCGCAAACATCAGGATTCCGACAGGATATGGTGCGCATAATTAAGACCCTGGACATCACTGTAAGTCATTCTCTCTGACAAGGATATCACTGTATGTCATCATTCTCATTGATAGGGGTACCACTGTAAATCACAATCCTCATTCATAAAAACTTTCATGTAAATCACTACCCTCAGCGACAAAGACATCACTACAAGTAACATTCTGATTGATAAAAATATCACTCGTGCGGTGAACCATTTTAAAAGGCCCCTACACATCTGTTTACCTTGCATAGAGGCCGTTTTATATGAATAATGAATGGTTATATTTCATTTAAAGTTGAAATTTGATAATGTTCAAAATCAATGGTGTTGTTTATGAAAACACGGTTCCTATCTCTTCAAACGCCGTTTTAACCCTTAAACGGCCATAGCTAGTATAAATTTTTCATTGGTTTTGGACTTTATCTCAAGGAGGTAAGGTTCAATTTAAAGTGAGAACTGTTATCCCTATGGTCGAATAAGGGTTAATAGTCTTACGTAAAGGGTCCAGCCCCGTTATTTTATTTCTAAATTTGAAAAGAATTAAAAGTTAGGTATTTATTTCTTTACTCTCCCGCAGGTGATAAACAACGGGCGCGTGTTCGAGCGAGCGCGCCGCCCCCCGCCGCCCTCCACTTCCTCCCCCCCGCGCACTACGACTCCCGCCCTCCGCCCGCCCCCGCTGGTGCCCCGCAGCGATAAGACTAAGGTGGGTTTGACCTGAAGCTTTACTCTTTGAAGGCTTTACCTCATCGTCAGCCATTTGACGCCCACTGCAGGACACAGGCCTCCTTCGTGGTTTTCATAACCACGAGGGGTTTTGCCATAATCGCCACGCTTGGCAGGCGGGTTGGCGATCGCAGTATGCGGTGGGAATCTCAGGAAGACGCTGCTGCCCGTCTCCTGGTAATTGATATCCTTAGTCGCCTTCTACGACATTCACGGAAGGAAATGCAATGACGCTATTCTTAATCCGGCGCCACACGGAACGAAGGCTTTACCTGGTTTACCTAAAAGCGGTGTGCTCGTGGCGACTATTGGATGTTGATGAAGCGAAACAAGTTTGTCAGAGTCGTGGCAAAACCTGGTGTCTGTAAGAAACTTATGGTTCATTGAAACAGAAATTGAAAAAATATTATGACGTCCTTATCTGATTACCATAGCACAGGGTATCCCAATTTGGGACCAGGACAAGTTATTGTGTTGTGTGAAAGTTATTATTATTATCATACAAATATTAAGGCGGGCGCCAAATGGCTAATGATGACAAATATTAAGCCTAAGAATAAAGTGGTCAATTCAAGTTGGTATAACTATACTAGGCGCTGTCATATAAAATGGAAATGAAGCGTCTTTATATCAGGTATTTTATTTTAATGGTCGGGTCTTAACGTGTGGGTGTTGTTACGTGGCGCGTGCGGCCACGCTCGCACAATTTAATAATTTTAGTGATTGTAAGAAAATGACTATACTGTTGACAAATGAGGTCTGAGAGTTTGATAGACAATAAAATGGGTCGCTAGCGAACATTCAAGGCGTATGTTTTTTATCCTGTACCACAGCCTGTACTAAGCTTTTGATTTAGAAAATTTGATTCCATGGAAACAACTTTGTTTTTTATTAAGAACTACGTATAGGAAAAAAATAATATATTTAAACCGTCCGTAATTTAATTACGTATCAACCTCTGAGACCACATTTATAAAAAAATTACTCAAATAGCAATAAAAAGAAAATTTCAATTGTGCGAGCGAGACAACATGCTCCACGCAGCCTTAAATGACAATTACGTAACTTGTCATTGCAGGCCCACGTGTGGGGCGCCCTCCCGCCGCGCGACCGTCCCGCGCACAAGGGCAGAAGTAAACACATCATCGTGGAAGACTTCGTGGAATTACCTGCACGCGACCGCCCGGAGAAGCACGCCAGGCCACGCAAGCCAGCCACGGTCAGTACTTGCTTAAACTTCCGGTAGTTTACTTACCCCCAGTTTTAGGTAAACTATCAATCTCGTAAATCTCACAGGTAAAGGAGTTGTAAAGGTGCATACAACAAAAAACAAGACATTTTTTGAACCGCGTCGGAGGTAACTGTTGAGCAAACTTGTTGTGGAACCTTTAACAGTGCCCCATAAAGGATGTATTAACATGTGCAAGTCGAAATCGTGGCAATTGGCAATTCATGGTTAATCCTAGTGTTAACATTATGAAGGCTACAAACATTTTCAGTCTTTGAAATTTTTTCTAATGTATGAGACAGCAGTCTCTCCGATTATAATTAAGATCGCATAAGCGGCGCAGGCGAACAACCCCACAATGGCGGGAAATCGTACTACTGACATGACATCCACACAGTGTAGGCGCAGCTGTCAGCCGTCTTGGCCACAGATTAGCGCTGGTCAGGCTCACTTACACACAAAAGATTGAACATAACATTTTCATAAATGTATTGACATGCAGCTAGCTAGGTAGTAAATAACGTAGTATGGTAGTAACGTAGTAGACATTAACAGGAGCGTACTTCCATTGATTGCCCAGGTCTTTCATTCAATTTTGTATCATTCACTGTGTGACTCGGTCAATCGTTCTTCTTCCCGCTAACGCTGTGACAGCAGCACGTACATGTTTCCTGGGTATCTCTCTGTCTAAAATCTAAGGTTATTTTCACGCAACAAATTGCAAAGTTAGTATGTGTAAATGCGATGGTAGCCCAGTGGGTACAATAATGGACTCGGAAGCGGCGGACCCAAGTTCGATTCCCCGCGCGGGCATGTACCTATGTATACCTATGTCTTTGTTTATTTTCAAATTTATGTACATCTGCGAATTTGTAGTAGCTATACCACACGCTAACTGTGAAGGAAAACATCGTGAGGAAACCCGCAGCTGGTTGGCTCCGCACGTATTGGCTTATCTTTCCTGTGGGCTAAGCCGGCTAAGCTGTCATAATAATAATAAATAAAATAATGAATAAATTTCATTCCAGCCAAATCCATATTAAATAACATAACAAATTAAATAAAAAGAAATAATAAAAGTAAATTGATTAATTAAATTATATTACAGAAATTAGTTTGAATTGGAGAATATACAGGTGCTGGGCAAGCCTACTACATCTAAAAATAGTGTCCCAGGCACTGGAGCGTCCGAGTGGCCATTTCACCCATCTAGTGTGAGTGGAGGTGCTACTAGACGCTGTATAAATCATCTCATTACGTAGATGCAAAGTTCAAAGAGAAACCGTAATAATCAAACTGTTTCATTACACCGAAACACCTTAAAATGGTACAGTTATAATGATTGTGGTACTCAACAGCAGCACAAGAAGCACAAGCGGCGGCGGCACAGCACGGCCGCGCCGCTAGCCAGCACGCCTAACACGAGCGCGCCCGCGCCTCACACCAGGTCAGTGAGCCTCCGACCGTCTACAGGACCTTCATAGTGTGTTAACTGGTCTTGTTTTCCGCAGGTTACAATAAAATAACCTCAGTGTGTTAACTGGTCAAGCTATGACCTTGAAACGAGGTGCATTATAATAATACTTTATTCATTTATTTGCTTCTTACTAAGTAAGTTACAGAGTGAGCTTAATAATAACAGGTGATATAAAAGGATGTTCTTTGATTTTAAAAATTAGTGGTCTACTGAGTTCGACCCGTAACGTGCGTAAGTGTAACCCTGGTCTCCTCGCTAGGTTACCCTGTGTGGAGGAAACCAGTGAAACGGACTTAATAATTTTAGTTGAGAATTTAGGGTTCCGAGGATTAGAAGGAAATAAAGAATAAAGTCAAAAAATTTTATTCACTATAAAAACAAAATGTTTACTTAATGAACGTCAAAGCTATTAGTTTCACAATTAATAGATTATGCGGAGAAGAAGCTAACAAAGAAATTCCACATTTATAATAATAGCAAGGAGAAACAAAAACCACAAGAATATTACAGAATAAAAAAAAATATCGTAATATCCACGGAACAGAAAAAAACAGTGGAAGTGGCATACGCCTGAATTACAATCGGAACCGCTGTCGCCAGTACTCACACTATCACATGGTTAACTACAAAGAAATCTTGAACATTATTGGCCGTGTCGTTTTACTTAAGATGAAATTATAAACCCCAGCATGTTGACATATTTTAAACCTTATGACAGGGACACGCTGTCGAAATTACGTTGTATTTGTCTGTTACTTACGATGTCTGAAAACAAAATCCAAAAATTGCATAGAAAGTGCTGTCATCTAGTGACAAGTAGCCGAACTACGACGCATCAACAAAACATGTAGTTCGGCCGCCCGGCAACAGATGTCCATCGATTGCACTAGTGATGTGCGTAGTGCGTAGCTTATGATATCGATAATAACTTTTACTATCATAATATCTGTGATTATGAATTTAAGCGAAAGTAAGACATTAATAGTATAGGATTTTCATTGTTTTTATCCTTATCTAAGATTTTAGTATTATTTACACAAAGGAGATTATTGTACTAGCTTGTACAGTAATCTCCTTTGTTCATATATCCATACTAATCCATATACATACTGTAAATGCAAGTGTGTCTGTGTTTCTGTACCGATCTGAACCGATTTAGATGGGGGATAGGATGATTTCTGGGATAAAAACTATCCATGTCCTTCCCGGGACCACTCAAACTATCTCCATACCAAATTTCATCGCAATCAATTCAGCGGTTTAAGCTTGAAGAGGTAACAGACACATTATCACATTTGTAATATTAGTATGGAAATATATATAAATCGGCCCCGGGAAGCACATAGGATAGTTTTAACCCGGATATCATTCCCTAAGGAGGTGAAATGGGGGGTGAATCGCGGGCAAAAGCTAGTATATATCTATCCATACTAATATTACAAATGCAATAGTTAAAGGATCAACTTTACTAAGAAAAAAAAGGAACCAACCAACCGTTTTTTATATAATAAATTAGTAACAAACAACGAAAAATATACAAAGCTTAAAATATATCTTTACTGTACTTGTCTTTGCTGGCATCCAATTTTGTCTCCCTGTCGCATCGATCCATTTTTCCTTCTGAAAAGGATCTTTAGGAAACCTGAAAAGCAGTGGGAATATATTTCAGTCTTTTATTCGAAGATTCGGAAATGATCATAAGACGTACACTTTTTACGAGAAGTTACGCGTACTATTACATGTAGGTACGTGGAAATAATATCATAAGTCAGCCTAGAATTAATTTAAAATTATTATTACATTCATTTTAATTTTTAACTCGATAACTAGGAAACAGTAGTAAAACCACTCAAACTCTTCACGAAACGAATATCGATAACTTTATCGACAACACCATCTCACTATTTTCGAGAGTTCAATGTACGATCGAGTAGCGAACATTCTAGAATCGCTCCATTTAATGACAAAGACAGAAATAGACCTTATTGCATTCACACAGAGTTCATTTTTGTATTTTGCATTGCTGTAAAACGCCTAACGGAATTGAAAATTGAGAAACTTATCAAAATTAAATGAAATGCTACTTACCGATGATACGAAATGCCACCATGGGTGATGTTTTTGGTGCGGCTATCGTTTTTGCACTCCAAAATGGAGCAATAAGGCATATTTACAGCGCAATCCTTTTTTTTCCGTTATGGTTAACACAACCTGCTTAAACAACACTCTGCGGCGAACTGGGCTAGGTTGCGCGGAACTCCGCATAATAGTGGCACACGCGACACGCCTACTTTACACTTCTACTGTTTTTATTGTTCTGTGGTAATATCGTTACAGTGATCTGTCAGGATCGTGACAAGTAGCAGTTCGTGGCCTCTGCCTACCCCTCGGGGATACAGGTGTGGGTTTATGTACGTTTGTTTGTTTTAACAAAAACGATCTCCCAAGATTGCCCTTTGTACTGTGACTTTTTGTAATTTGTGCAAGCATATTTTCAAAACATTGGAGTCCAAATCATTATATTACCTACTTCCTATTGCCAGGTCGTGGGTTCAAGTCCCGGAATGGGTGGAATTTTTAGCCTCTAAATAGGTTTTTAAAATTGTCCTCAGCACGGGTTAGTGCAACAAAAAAAAGAATATTATTTTATACCAAGAGCACACTTCAACGTTTGACTGCCTCGTTGGTCTAGCCGTTAAGGCGCTTAAATACCAAAACAGAAGTCGTGCGTTCGATTCCCACTGGGGGCCGCCGTATATTTGTACAAATGGCCTCAGTCTGGGTGTATTTCCATGTTTGTGATTTCCTGGTCTGGTGGAAGTTATTTATTTATTTATTTGCAGGAAGCAGTCGG
Source organism: Yponomeuta cagnagella (assembly GCA_947310995.1). Classification (NCBI taxonomy): domain Eukaryota; kingdom Metazoa; phylum Arthropoda; class Insecta; order Lepidoptera; family Yponomeutidae; genus Yponomeuta; species Yponomeuta cagnagella. Next base: position 10,125,395 of record OX371294.1, on the reverse strand, counting down.
AGATTGAGAGGGCGGAGTCTGAGGAGGGGAGGGCGACGGGCTGGGAGGGCGGGGAGCGGCGCGAGAGCGCACCCGCTGAGCCGGACTGGCAGCTCGGTAAGTGCCGTTGCACTGGCAGCCGAGGGACTGCTCGGCGTGGGCCTAGCATATCTTTCACGTATCCCTAAAAGAAGAAATGTAATGGTGTAAGGTCCGGAGATCTGGCCGGCCATCTAATCGGTCCATTCAAATCTTAAGAAGAGTTATTAGTTTTTGGCCATTCTTTCGATTGGCATCATAAAAGTAGGGGTGTTTTTTTTACATTTAAGTCGGTTCGATTCCCAGACGAGGCAAGTAATTTTTAGAAAATCATTGAATGCAGAATTACTAACTTTTAAAAATAACATAAAGTCTTCTTTCAGCAAAATACCCTATCTACGATATTTAAGGTACTTTCCCTTCATGGCCCATAATTTTGGGACGCTCTGTATACGTCCCACTGTAGGGCACAGGCCTACTCTCAGAGAGAGAGTATGGGCTTAATCACCACGCGTGCCCACCGCGGATTGGCGATTTCAAGCGCTGAAGTACCTATTTGAATAGCTCAGACACCCAGGTTTCCTCACGATGTTTTTCTTCACCGTTAGCGAGTGGTATTGCTACTATAACTTCAATTATTAATCTGAGAAGTAAAATCCTTACATCGTATGTTTCGTACAACTAAAAGTTTTATGTAAGGCTGAGCATCTTCACCCAGGGCTTCTACCTGCCCTTTGCCATCATGGCTTATGCTGGTGATGGGAGCTCCGAGCTGTCGGAGCCTAACAGCTCGAGGAGCTCCCGCGGATTTGGACGATGGGACTGGTGGGGATAGGCCTGTGAGTGAGCGGCGTGGGACTGGCAGTTAGAGGGTATGACTCGCAGTTGAGAAAATCGCTGCTGGCAGCTGATAAGTGACAAATGTGACGGTGTAAGCGGCAGTTGAGAAAGTGTAGTGATATAGGGAAGATAAAATAAGTTAAATATTAATCGACAAAATTTAAACCTGACTATATTGTATGTTTCTTGCAGCTAAAAACTTAAATTCAATTTATTTTTAATGGAATTAATAGGTGTGTTTGTGATGTCCTTGCCTGGTTACTAAATTAGTAACCTAGATTTGGTCTATGTCAGTTTATTGTGTTGTATGGAAGCTATTTATTTATGTGGTAGAATCCATGATGATTTAGTTGGAGCGCAGTCTCTTCGATTCTGTGCGCACAGTGGCGCGGACGATCGCCCACCACAATGGCGGAAAAACGTACTTCTTACTAGCCACAGACTAGATAAGATAAAAAAAGTATTGGCACTGGTCAGGCTCGTTTACACGCAAAGGATGGCTCACTCATGATCGTTCCCCAACATATATATTACTAGCTGACTCGGCGAGCGATTGTTTTGCCATATTAATTAGCCTACAACCTATTCTCAGATCTATCATCATGATCATCATCATCAGCCATTTGACGCCCACTGCAGGACATAGGCCTCCGTCATGGTTTTCATAACCTATCATGGTTTTGATGATCTATCAAATAGACACAAAAAAAATCATAAAAATCGGTGCAGCCGTTTCGGAGAAGTTCGATAACAATGTGACACGACATTTTTATGTATTAGAAGATTTGGTTTATTTAATTTTCTACATAAAAAGTACCCGAAACCGGCGTGCGTGCATGCAACGACTCATGAATGTTGATGAAGCGAAAGAGTTCTGTCAGAATCGTGGCAAGTGGCAGACCCTGGCCTCTGCCTACCCCTCCGGCATACCGGCGTGAGTTTATGTCATGTGATGTATTTGTGTGCGCAGATGAGGCGGTGTCTATAGTGGAGCAGCCGCGCGCCGCCCCCCGTCGCGGCAACAGCACGCGCCGCGCTCTCGAGTCGGTCTGTTTTGTTAACTTGTTGCTGGGCTTCAATTACAATTAATAAAATGTTATTTACACACACACACACACACAGACACACACACACACACACACACACGCACACACGCACGCACACGTTCAAATAAGCAATGTATTATAAAACTGTAGCTACTAAAACTAAATATGTATAGTTGTGGAGGATAGTGACAAGTGGTGGATGAGGGATGAGATGAGATTACTCTTTATCGTACACCTGAGCACGTGACACAAAAACATGTAAAGGTACACGGCCTTATGTATAAAAACACGATTCCTCTAAAACCCTCCTCCGAGGCAGCTTATTTATTCTATATGGTGTACTACTTTTTCTTGTAAAATCTTCTCTACAGTATCAGTTTTAATCGGCGTTTATAGAGTGTTTCAAGGAACCGTATTTTTATAACCAACACCGACTAAGTACAATAAGCGGCCTCATCGATTGGATGATGAGTACTTTTAATTTAATTCATAATGGTGGCCAAGAATAACGTAAGAGTGATCCTCCCCGCACTTCTGTCTTGCCTCCATTTCGTAGATTGCATGACCTTTGAAATAATTCGTAAGTATCGATAGTAACACTACATTTAACATTAGCTTTTTTTAAGTAGGTAGATACCCTACATACTTTCCTTCTCTCAGAGAGACAGAGATTATGGGCTTAATTGCCACTTGAGATGATGAGCTTAATTACAATTACTGATTGACAATTTCAAGCGCTGAGGTATGTGAAGACCTCCGACACTCAGGTTTCCTCGCGATGTTTTCCTTCACAGTTAGTGAATGCTATTGCTACTCCTACTTTACGAATGTACGTAACTTAGTACTTGCCGGGATTCGAACCCACGACCTCCGAAATACCGCTGCGCTACCATCGCTTAAAATAAGTTCCCAGTGGTGAATAATGAGACTACTTTCAAAATTAATTCCCAAAGGTGGATAATGACAAACCTTTTAAAAATATTTCCCACCTGTGGGCGGTGAAATGATTTTTGTGGTGGATATTTACACTACTTTTACAATGAGTTCCCCATGAATCCATCATTATAATAATTACTTATAAACGCCTGGGACACTGTTTTGTAGATGGAGTAGGCTTGCCCAGCACCTATACCACCCTGACAGCTTAGTCGGCCTAGCGCACAGGAAAGACAAGTCAATACGTGTGGAGCCCACCAAGCCGCGGGTTCCCTCACGTTATTTTCCTTCACGGTTAGCGTGTGGTATTGCTACTACAAATTCGAAGATGTCTCGGAAGTGTTCGATTCCCAGTGCGAGCATTTACCTATGACTTTGTTTATTTTCAAAGTTACGTACATCCGCCAATTTGAACTGTTGGATTAGTGTAGTAGAAAAATATGTGATTCCATACATCACCAGCTGAAAAACTTGAGAAGCCAGTTCCCCTCCCCCGTTCCTGTTATGTACGTCAATGACTGCGCCTTATGAGAACCCAAATAAAGAATCATCAATCCCCACAGGGGTTACAATCCGAAACGGAAGCGACCCCAGAAACCGCGCGCCGCTCTCAACCCAACCCTGTGAAGTTAGTTCTGCGGTCCAACCTCACCTTCAATCTCGGTGACGAATTCTTCGCCTGGCGAAGACAGGGCGCCGAAGATAACATGGCGTAAGTACATACACACATCCGCTCTCACTAACATAGAGAGAAAGAACAATTCTGTGAAGTTAATTATAAGGTTTAATCTCAACTTCAATCTTGGAGACGAATTCTTCGCCCGGTGAAGATAACATGGCGTGAGTACATACGTTACACCAAATTATTAACTGCACTTTTGACTCCTCTGGTTTAGTTTCTTCTATAAATTTTGATAGTATTAATTCACGACACCCAGTACTTTTCAGCCTTCAAGTATTTAGAAGTAACAACATTCTTCTTTTATAATCCAGTTGGACGCCTCTTTAAATCTGTTTCCGGAATTTGTAAAAGATCTGGATATCTATATATAATGATAGCCTTAAATCACTAGAAAGTAAATGCCAAAAGGCCATCTACTCACCATGATCTCATTCAATGTAGTGTTTGTTATTTTAACTCTTGAAAATTAATATAAATTTGTTTATATGTTTTAATTTTGCTTATTTTAGAATATATTTTAAACAATATTATGTAGAAATGTGTAGATTTTAAGTTTTGTTTTTATGCTTAAACGAACGTGTGCGTATGTTTTGTGGGGGGGGGGTTAGTCAAGCTCAGAACCATAAACTTGTAATTTTTTTCTGATTGTCCCCTATGTTGTACTCACTTAATAAATACAATAAAATATATTTTTCTAGGAACGCCCACACAGACCGAGCTGCCCCATGAATGCCTCCCGCAGTAACTCTGTCTGTATGGACTCACCTTTATATTCATTAGCATGTTTGCCCACAGCGAGGCGCTAAACGAGCTGTCAGTCCCGATAAACACGACGCGACCACGCTCCGAGACCGAACCCGCGTCCTTAGAGCAAGAGACCCCGCCGCCGGACAGCGCGCCTGAGGAGCGGCCCGAGCGAGAGGAAGACCGGCCCGCCGAGGTGGGTCATATAGGAGGGGTATAAAAGTAAACTCAATTCCAACCATGTTATTGTTTTAAATTGTGAATGTAATTTTACTCTACGCTTATGTATTATTAGGTACTCTTATATATTATATACATACATACGTACATAAACTCACGCCTGTATCCCAGAGGGGTAAGCCAGGCCAGGTAGAGACCAGGGACTGGGACTCTTATATATTACTCTATCTAAAAAACCTACGCCTCGATAGCATTGACGCCAAGAACGGCCGTTTTTGGCATAAATGCTATCAAGTCCCGGGTTCTCGGTTGTGGGTCCTAAAACTTACTACTAACGTGATTGAGGGATTGTGCAGACACTTTTTTGCAAAAGCGGTCTATGCGCGGCCGGCGGAAGATTCCCGCCGCCCGACACATCTGTCAAGTGTCATTCGTTTCAAATCACTTAATTTCTCGTGCACCCAAATTACATCCTTCGAAATCCCTTCTGTTCTTTCAATCAAATTGTTCAGAATACGGTATTTGACACGATCAACAATAAATTATTTCATATGCTCGATTAAAACAATAATTACATGATATCTCGGAAAATGTATCTCTTTTAGTCAATTACTAGTTATTACAATTTTTAAATAGATTAAACATAAAAAGAGTGCTCTGAAATGTGACGTCATAAGCCAGTATTTTCATACAAAATTCCGTTTTAAAAGTAACTCATTTAATACTTTGTCAAATACCCAATTGTTGAGAAATTGCTGGCTGAATGAGAGTAGCCGAGGACCGTGCTCAGTGGCGTGCTATAGGAGAGGCCTATGTCCGGCAGTGATGATGATGATGATGAAACACATCCCCTCACAAAGATATGATTTTTTCCGTTAGTGTTACCGCATGGAGCCTTAAGGCTGCTTTTACGTCAAGCATGCTGTCTCGCTCGCAGAATTTAACATTTTTAGTGATTGTAGTCAAATAATTATACTTTTGATAAATGTGGTCCGCGTAAGAACGGTCTCAAATATTAACAACACTAACACAATTATACTGTAGTACCTATGTCCCCCGTTAGAATGTGGCAACTCCGGCGCAGCAGGGGGCGGCGGGGGAGGAGGGCCACCGGCGCGACCAAGTCTCCAGCAGCGAAAGCGAGAGCGTCAGTCTCGAGTTCACCTAGCGTGAGTGTACTTCCCACCGTAATAAATTGCTGTTACCAACACAGACATTTTTGTCGTTCACTTTTTTGCATAAACGGATTATAAAAGATGTGATTTTTTGTTCATTGGCGGCGCTAGTTAGCTCTGTTTATGTTATATTACGTGCGTTTTCCCCCACAGGACCAGCAGACGAGTCACGCAGCACAGTACAGTAAACGCATTTACAAACGTGAGATTATCTACGACATTCACTCTAAGTTGATAGTTTTAGTTAGAATAGTAATATTATTTATTCAGTATTATTCGTAATTTAATATTACTGAAGAAAAATCCTGTATTACATATTAATTGACATAAGCATAACCTGAACACCGTTTCTTTCGGCTTCATGTTTTTCTTTTATCTGCAATCATGTAACTTTAATCTGACCGTGATTGTATGAAAAATCAATGCAACTTTTACGTTTTCCTTTTTCAAAGTGTTTCAATTTATCTAAACTGAAGGAACGGCTTTAAGGTTTTCCGTCCGCACGTTGTAGAGATATGAAACCAGTTGATTTTAGTATGTAAGAGCCGATGTTTATTCGTTGTCTGATAAAATCCTTAGCGCTTTCTTTACTGGTTGACTTTAAACGAAACTGATATTAATATAACTTCTACTGTACTTAATGTTAAGGTTATTTAGGCGATATGATAGTTTATAATAGAATCGTCCATATCTGATAGTTGAGGTGGATGTGAAAAGGTAGTTTTGTCCACCTTTTGAAAAAGTATAAATCACTTATTTTTCACATATATTTCGATAGGTTATTCACGACAAGCTATATTTCAATAATAAAAAAAAATGCTAAGTTTACCAAACTTTGTGGTTTGTGGTGTGAACAGAGTTAGACGGCAAAAGTTCGGACAGGACCAACATTATGACTTCTCTGTACATATCTGGGTATAATAACGTTTCTAAAAGTGACCTTTGTTTTTGTTCATGTCATTTCCTTCAGCTTTCGTCTACTTACTTATAAAAATACTGTTGACAGAAATTACTGAAATACTGAATGCAATAGCATCTATCAAACTGTTTGCTTGTATTATTTTATTAGGTAAATCATTAATTTCGTTTATTCAAGAAATATCAACGTCTGTTATTAATTTCGTCACTTTAGATTTATAAAGATACTATTACTATTTAAGTCTGTGGACACAGTCTCTTAAATACTCAAGTATTTAGTGAAATTCTCAATTCAGTAACCGAGTCTATCTTCGATAGGCCTATCTACTTCTTAGTAATCTTTTGCATTCCTAAAAACTTATTCTTACTATGATGGCTTCATTTATTGTCGTATTTTTTTCCTATGTATTTACATTCCTAAACACTAGCCCCAGCACAAGTTGCTCATGAAATTGCATCGAGAAAATGCGTTTAAGGCGTGGAAGGGTGGGAGAGGAGGATTTTCGTACATGCTTAAGGGCTCTCACACATAAACGCCCTAATTTGGCTTTAATTTGAGCGAAATTTAGAACCAAGCCCAAGCTCTGAGTTGAATAAGTCACGATTAGTTACGAGTTGACTGGATATTTGCGATTACGTCATTCAAATTTGAGCCAAATTAACGCGTCGTAGCGCGACGCGACGTTGTATTGTGTTTATGTGTGAGCCCTTAATCGTTTAATAAGTGTTTAGAAATTTTGATGTGGAAATATTCTTTATATTAAATCCTGTACGTTATTTGAAGCTTTAAGTTTGAGATAGGTAATCTCCTTTTCCGTGCCAGTCGACGCCGCTTGAACCCTAATCGTCGCACTTTGCTAATCTGTGACACTCTACCAACCAGGATGCCTTGCGCGTAGTAATGATTTCAGAACGCGCGACGGCGATCTTGTTTGTCATTGGCATCGAATTTTCCGCTAATGACAGTCGACAAAAAATACAAATATTCTAAAAAGTGTGATATTTTCGTGCTATTGTGTATAAGCAACACGACAATTAGTATATAACGGTGTTACCGTTTGTGTTATAAATATTCTGCTTCTACGAAAGCAGTTTACAAAAATGCTTGAACCCCTAAAAAAATTTTCAGGTAAAATAATAGTTATTGAGTGGTTAATATCTAACACGTAAGTATTGCATTACTGATAATGTCAATTGGTGTTTTAAGACCACGTCAACAGTGAGTATCTTACATAATATATCCTACTCTTGTAGATTTTGAGGTTATAATTCCGACAATGAATATCTTTCATTTTGTTGAAACTAAAGTTATGGTGTGGTGTCGGTGCCCTCGCCGATTTTCAGTACCCATTCGATTATCGGTCAAAGGCGTGTAAATGAAGATATTTTAATCTACTGTCAATGTTGGCAAGCAGCGTTGAATAAAATATTTGCAATTTTCAGTTCGATTTTGATTCTTTAGCTTCCCACGCAGTCATGTTGCGTTACAAGAGAAGTTCGTGAGACTTGAGGTTAATGACACCTACTAATCATAATTCCAAAGATGATTGAGGCAGTACTAAAAGAACTAGTCCATGACCGATGGCTGGAAGACGAGAAGTTATCTGAAAGACATCAGTTTTGATAATCTGAACTGGCAAGGTTGTACGCCAGACCTCGCAGGTCTCTGGCAAACAATTACACACCCACGCAGGGTACATGGAGCTACATACTGTATACAACAATATTGTTTACAGTCAATATCAACCCTCGCAGGGTTATTAATTAAATTAAATACAACTGAGTTGCCATAGAGCTGCCTACCCTCGCAGGGTATATAGAGCTACATACTGTTTAAGAACAATATTATGTGCAGTCAATATCAACCCCCGCAGGGTTATTAAATACAACTGAGTTGCCATAGAGCTGCCTACCCTCGCAAGGTACATGGAGTTACATACTGTATACAAAAATATGTGCAATCGACATCAACCCTCACAGCGTTATTAAATACTGACTTGCCACAGAGCTGCCTACCCTCGCAGGGTGCCTACTATAATGGATGCATCTATGCTTGCTTTTTATCATCCCTTGCAGGTTATTGATTACAACTGAGTTACCATGGAGCTACACATACCCTCGCAGGGTACCTATTATGAAGAACATTAAGCTAAGTTGGCAAACAATCACATAGCCTTGCGGAATATCAACCCAAGCAAATCACATACCCTTGCAGGGTACTACCTATGAAGGATTTTAAGTTAAGCCAAGATGGCAAACAATCACATAGCCTCGCATGATATCAACACAAGAAAATCACATACCCTCGCATGGTACCTACTATGTGTAATGTGCCAGGCTCTACATCAACCCTCACAGAACCCTGATCAGAGTTGGCAAACAATCAAGTATCCTCGCAGGATATCATGTACAAACATGCATATATGTGTTAAGCAGCAGACCTCTTAGGGTTATAAGGTGAACAGAGTTGGCAATCAATTGTATATCAATCAATATCCCCGCTACCTTTGTACAATACACCTATAGGTACGTGGTAAGTAGCAAACAATCACGCGCCCTCGCAGGGTACAGTGTAGAATAATACTCAGATATGGTAAATACCTATCCACTGTTACAGAGTTTTACAGTTGACAAATATTCACATACCCTCGTAGGGTACTATCAACAACTATGCATGGTACCTAATATCAACCCTCGCAAGATTATAAAAAGTCAGACTTGCTAAACAATTAAGTACACCCTCGCGGGGTCTGCGTGTGTCGCCTAAGCCTGAGTGCAAAACAATTTTGGGGAATATGTAAAATGTTTATTAATTGAATTTTAATGATAAAATTACAGTATCCTTGCCAACACATGAATAAACCCTCACGGGGTTATTAGCATAACTTAGTTGGCAATCACATACTCTCGCAGAGCACTATTATTATACACAACACACTGATGTGTAGTTATTACTTCTATTATCATGCCTCGCAGGTTATATAAGAAGCGGTTCATAGCTGTTCGAAGACGTAGACACAGATAGATGGATAAGCAATAACATGTAACCCTCAAAAAAGGGGGGGGGGGGGCGGCAACAATTATCAACATATCATAACGATGGAAACTTTAGAGTACAAGCTAATTATGTAGTTCCATTTTATTTGTGAGAAAACTTCTACCTACCAAGGCTAAAGGAAGATGGCGTGCTGTAAAAGTACTGTTAAACAATGTTTCCTATCTTATGTTCCTTGTGACCAAAAGTAGCAGCAAATACAAGTTGAAGATCAACCTTTTGTTGCAAAGTAATCCGCAGCATTACTGGGTTAAGCTTACCTATTTAAGGGTCAATGTCCTCTCAACGGTACCATTACTGTATGGTTATCTTCTAAATAATTAATGGTTCAGAATAATAAACCAGCGAACATCCATACCATGTTGAATACACGGTTTTCGTCCGATCACCAAAGTTAAGCAACATCGGGCGTGTTCAGTACTTGGATGGGAGACCGCCTGGGAAAAGTATTTATCATTTGTTTTACAATTCATTTCTTGATTTGTCCAGTACCTCAGGTACTATATTCGACTGGTGCTTAAAAGGAAGAAGTTTCAAGTTACCCTAACTGGCTCAACTCTTTTTGAATTTGGATCCTATTTATATCCCCTGGGGGTGAATGTAACCCATAGGTATGGCTGTGGTCTATAACTATGTAAATAACTTCTATCAGAAAAGTGAACCTGCCTGGAGTATAAGCTGTACTGCATAACAGAGGAACTGTCAGTATTTATGTTAGGTATCTGCTTTCTTAGGCTATGAGACGCAAGGATGGTTTTATCTTACTTAGCGAACAAAATGGGACAAAGATGAAGCCTTTGATGGATTTGCTGGACAAGCTCAGTCAGTACTACGTATACCTTGAGAAGGATGATCCTACATCACCAGCACCAGCCTTGGGCCATAAGGTCCCAAGTGGGAGCAGTATTGCAGCCCCAATCCAGTGAGGTGTACCGCGAATATGTCCTACCCGAGTAAGATATAAGCAAAGATATATCTCAAGTGGTCATCGACATGACTAACCTCGAGTAGATAATAATATGATGAATGGCAACAGTTTTGAAAATGGTTGTCTTGAACTGTCTAGCATATGATTTGATATTTTTGCCTTATCAAGTTTTCACTTGGGCGAAGATTTTCAAAGAAGTGGCTTGTTCCTTGTCATAAAGGGCCATTTAATGCAGTTTGTCAGCAAGTTGGTTTATATACTTTTTACTAAAAGTTCCAGTTCCCAGGCAAAAGTTCCCCTTTGCTTCACGTTAAATTGAACAATATTCTTTCTGATCGACTTCTGACTTCTAACGTTAGTAGTAATTAGATTAAATAAAGGTATTATGTTATATCCGCACTATACAGGTAATGATACTTAAGTTAAATCTAAGTCTACTCAAACAGTTTGGTCAATAGTCCTGCGCTGCCCTCCTGGACTCGGCACCATGGTGCGGCGCATCCGACCCGCCATGAAGCTGGCTCTATATGTCTTAGCAAATACACATCCTCGGCCATAAAGATGGAATCTAGCGTCGTCACTGTGAGGCAAGCTGTATATATACGAAGAGTGGGTACCTAGTCCCAATAACTACCGCAATGCGACCGTACTGGCAAACTATGAACCACCGCCCTTGAGGACGCAGACCATATTGAGTTTTTTGTATTTTGTTGAGCAGAGCTAAAAACAAGAACGAGTGGCTCTTTTTCCACTTTAGTTATACAATTCCTAAGCAGGTTTACATGAACCTTTAATAAACGCCTGAGAGACTTATCGGGAGCTGGTAAATGTTAGGCTCGCATACCTTTGCCAGCAATATGTATTTAACACATTCGTGGACGTCAATCTACACTTCTTTTGCTATCGGTTGCTGAAGCAAACTCTACCCGGGAACAAAAATCCCGTCTGCAATAAGTGATTAAGTTTCTTCCACAAACAATATAGTTGTTGAAGTACATAATTAGTTAATTAGCTATCTAAATAATTCGCCAGACACAGCTGCCTTTCTCTAAATCTGTTATGGCAGACATAGACGACACTACGGTTTCCTGTGCTACTGTGTTATGTTTGACTCAAAAGCCATAGCCCATAAGTAATCGAGTTGAATGTTATTGCCAAAGCCAAAATCTGAATCATGTCAATTTATTCAGGTCCTTTGCAGGTTCAAAGACAAACCTGTTATATAGGCTCTACCTAAACATGTTTGTAAGTATAGGAAGCCCATCAAAAGCTACCTATCATATTATTATTACAACGCAGGTTGAAGGCCTACTATTTTATCAGCAGCTGGCATAGTATTGCAGGGTCTGGATCAACTGTAACTTCCAAAATAGTCTGTCAAAGAATAAATGTTTACTTGTTATTAAGTTCATTAAGTTATGTCACTCTGGTCACAAGTGATATAATTATTATTCAATTTTATTAGAAAACTCTAAGGATGATAAGGATGCTTATATCAGTGGAGAAACCCTGTTGACTTTTTAACAGTTCTATCATAGTAGATCGATCGCATAAGCTCCGAATCCTACTATCCCATATATTTTATGGATTGATGTGTGTACACCTACCTATCTATCCTTTGTTTATTTGTACGTACCTGCAAATTGTGTTATTGTCCTGATTTCAGAGAATTGGGGTAAAATTTAATTACTCGCACTATTGGGTCTGTGGATATCTATTGGAATATTTTACATTAGTACAGTACCTACCCAGCTTTGTACTATTTTGTATTACACACACACAGCTAACTGTGAATCATCTCACATTGGCATACTCTACCACCAGGCGATAACAAACACGTCTCAAACTTAAAGCTTCAAATAACGTACAGGATTTAATAGCGGCGTTTTACCTGAAATAAAACGCTTATTAAATACTTACCTTATTTGAAGCTTATATTTAATTCCTGCCTGTGGTTTTCGACACAATGACAAACAAGATCGCCGTCGCGCGTTCTGAAATCATTACTACGCGCAAGGCATCCTGGTTGGTAGAGTGTCACAGATTAGCAAAGTGCGACGATTAGGGTTCAAGCGGCGTCGACTGGCACGGAAAAGGAGATTACCTATCTCAAACTTAAAGCTTCAAATAAGGTAAGTATTTAATAAGCGTTTTATTTCAGGTAAAACGCCGCTATTAGCACACGCGATTAAACGGGAAACGCGATTCGGTACTGCCACATGCCACAAAAAAATAATTTTTGTTTGTCACTTTCGTCATATTGTCATATTGTAGTATTAAACTTTGGTGCTCAAGTAAATGTTAGAATAATTATTGTGTTCGCTTTGTACAGTGTAGCATTTCAATATATTTTTGTATGTCTACCCTAGCACAGGTCTGGGACTATGTACTGGTACCTACTTTTAAGTGTTCGCCGTTGAATTTTACTTACTTTATTCTTGTGATATAAGTATTTATTAACTCCTGAACTGCCCTCGCGGAATGGAACGTATAGGTGGCCCATACTAAGTTGGACACAGATCTGTGTCGCGGCAGACGAGTGGTTAATCCTAACGGCTCTATTGTTACAATGTTACTATATTTACGTAAAGGCCGCCGAACTTAAGGTTTGATTTACCAATTTCTTCAAGTATGGTGAATAATATCAACTTTCAGCACATCAACAAATGAAACAGTTGATACCTAGTATTTTTACGTTTGTAGTGTTGGTACAAGAATAAAAGTTATTTGTACAGAATAATTTTAGGGCACGTGGTGGTGTCAAAGTTTTCATATACACTTAGTTTGTTTTAAACTTGTAAAATATGAGATGGATTCGCATATAACTTTGTAACTATATGGAAGATAATGACAAATATTGGGCTGACGGCAAGTCTGTAATTTGCAAAAAATATCACAAATACTTTCATACAATTACCTACTAATTAATGCATTTTGTAAATAAAAATAAAACTGCGTTTGTATCGAAGTTTGATTTTGCAGCGCACTTTTAAATTCTATAAAACCTATTGAAGCACCCTGTATCATGGTGACTCTTAACTTCTATGATACATTCTCGCTTGTTATCCTCAGATTGTTTTATTTTAGCAAACGCCTCGTAAGAAATGATTATTTTAGTTTGAAGAATGATTCATGTATATCTGTTACAAGTTTGCATTGTTTGTTGTACTGAAAGTGGATAGCAGCGGCGAGTGGCAATAAACGAAACGTGAGACTGACTTATTGTTTCATTTTTATACCTCTACGTACACAGAAAACTCAGTCGAGTCGGTAGCAGCTCAACATAAACAAATCACATCAAACGTCACGTAACGCCAACAAACTCCATCGCAGTTTGGCGAAATTTGTAAAAAAAATGTAACGGTCTTTATTAGTTAATAAAAAAAATTCGGGGCACATAGCACGCAGAACTGATGGCCGATGGGGCCGAAAAGTTCTCGAATGGAGACCACATATCGGCAAGCGCAGCGTAGGACGACCAACCACAAGGTGGACAGATGACCTCATTAGGAAGACATTGGATACAAGGGGAAATCCATGGAGGAGGCCTATGTCCAGCAGTGGACTTCTTGTGGCTGAATGATGATGATGAAAAAATTTTTTTTACGAAGTAGCACAGAAACTGCGACTTAATGAAAGTTACAACTTAAACTAGGTGTCCATTTTAAAATCTAGATCATTTTGGAGCAAAAATTTACAAAACTCCAAACATTTAGGTACAGGTTGTAATGTCAAGATAGTGGTAATTTTTTTCGCGTTTGCGATGTTTTACCCTCGTTTAAGGAATTGCGCATTTCAATAATTTTAATCCCGTGCCTACGTGTATATTCTGTTACACCCTGTATAAATGAAATCAGACAGTGTGACGCTGGTTCAGTTCTCATCTGTTCTTAACTTACCACGCTACCTGTCTAGAAACAAATAAAACGCATATTTATTTTATAGGTACGAAATTTTACAAATATATTTGAATATGTGTAAAGTTATTTTAAACAAAAAAATAATCAGCTACTTATATAAACAAGGAGTTTCACGTCTGTCTTGAGGAGTGTAACTGGCTAAATCTTGGCAAAGAATTTGAGTAAATGTTTCACCGAAAATTCCCAACATTTCCCTTACACAATACAATTTTTTTTATTAAATAACTTTAGTTTTTTATTTAAGGGGTGACCTCGTTTTAACTGGCGCCGCCAATGGAATAATATGTTCGTTAATAAGACGATTTATCAAAAAGTGAACATCATAAAACGCAATGGCTGTGATAGCTATTTGTCGTCTCCACAGCATTTTCGCCAAAAATGACGAAAAAGGACTCATATTTCTTGCCAAGCTTTGCTTGAGTTTTGACTTTAACTTTAGGGTAAATCTCCTCGAATACTCTCTGTTGGCGTCAAGTTCTCATGGTCGCAACACAACAGGTAGGTATAAAAAAAAAACACAGTTTTATCTAAGTGACGTATTTACGCCAGCCAGGGTTTTACAATATTGTAAAAAGCTTTCGGTACACAATAATAACTTTTTTTTCGTTCAGTCTTCGTCGTTCTGACCACGATAAATTGTGTCAATTACGAGGACTATGACAGCAAACATTTTCAGGAGATTCGCTAACAAGGTATAACTTGAACGTAAACATAACTTTCATCAACTATTTTTAACTTTTAACCAATTTATCTTTGGTTAGAATTATTTGATGACTTACAGTAAACGACGATACATTGTCGTTGTCGTTGATACAGGGTGTAGCAAAATTCTTTTATTTCCCCGAGTATATTGGGCGTTCTACCCATCGACACGAAAAAATTGCAAGTTGCAAGCAATTTGTTCGCGATATCGAAACCTTACTTCGAGAATTGTGATACAACCTGCGTGGTTAATAACCAAACAACTTAATTAACTAATTTAATAGAAAAGCTAGCACTTACAAAATATTTGAGGTAACGAAGAAAACGCCACAATTCCACTTTTCTATATTTTAGAGAAAACTTTATGTACCTACCGCTCGAATTCCAGGGCGTCCAGGAGTAACATCAGCGGCGCCGAGGGACAAACAATCTTTTTATAAAGATCAAATTTGCAATAAGTGTCGGTACAGTTTCTCAATAATGTTAATTGTGATTTTTAGGAGCCATAGCCGTGAACCTAAGGCAAAAAACCTACACGAAACGAAACGGCCGGTTTTGGCATAAATGCTATCTAGTCCCAGGTTCTTTGTTGTGGGTCCTAAAAATCACTGTTAACATGATTGAGAGATTGTATAGACACTTTTAGCAAATTTGATCTGTAAAAAAAGATTTCTTTTTCCTCGGTGGTTATTTCCTGGACCCCCCTAACACAATATACCCGTATTTTCTACTCAATATAAGCGGTGAATGTAATATATGTTAGATGTTTTCATTCTGACAAGAAAACAAAAATGGAGTTGTGAATTTTTTTTGTTCACCTTCGGATAACCTCGTTTGAAAATATCACATTTTGGCTCCCTGTTGAGATTCGAGACATCAGAATACTCTGAAAAAATAGACTTTAAGCCGCGATGTAATATAACGTAGAGCTTACAAAACAGTAAGTTGAAAAAATGGCTTGTACATTAAATTCACACATTTACGAGCTTCACTAGTGGCGCCATTGAAAAAACATATATTTTCTTTTACAGATATTTTTTGCAAATCTGTCGCTTATGTACCTAAACAGTGATTTTTAGGACGAAGGTAGGATTGCATTTGTGCCAAAAACGGCCGTTATGAAGTCCTCGGTTTTTTGCCTTAGAATCTAACTAACTTCGTTTATTATAAATATCTAAAAATCACAATTAACATGATTGAGAGATTCGTAGGACACATTTTGCGAACGCGATCTGTAACAGAAGATACCATTTTCTTTTCATAGGTGGCGCTAGTGATTCCAGTAATGGAGCCTCTCGACTTATAATTTATAAGCAACAAAAGATAAAGTCAACAATTTGTAAAAAACTATAAGATTTAACAATCACTTATCTTAGGTTATAGGAACTTCAGTTTAGCAGTTGTACCGATAGGGCGCAGTCTGATTTCTCCAAAAACTTACAAAATACTGTTAGTCGTGGTCGTGGTCGTGGTCGTGGTTCGATGGCACACAAATATAGTGATCGTACACAAATACCGTAGCAATTAATATAAAAAGGCGGAAGTGCGATTACACTGTTAATTTCTGTCTATAACTGGTTATTTCATACACTGGGTGCTAATCTAGTAGTAAAGAAAGGCTTGGCTTGAAACCTCTACCAAAAGTTTATTTATTGTACTGAGAAACAATCTAAATCCACCAAATTAAATAAATTCTCACTAAATTGCGTTTACTACAAAAGTCCAAATCCCTACCACGACGGATAAATTCCATAAGGATTTATTTTTTTGGGAAGTATTAAGTTATTTAATAGGGCGAGCTATTTATATATTTCGGTATAAATTAATTATATATTTTTTTAAATGTAGTCTATATTTTATACGTCCCAGTGCAGGGCACAGGCCTTCTCTCAGAGAGAGAGCGTACGGGCTTAATAACCGCGTTCGCCCACCGCGCATTGGCGGAGAGATAGATAGAAATGTAATCAATGTTCCGAATCGTGGCAAATATCTAGTTTATTTTATAATAACGAATGATTATATTAGATAAAGCAAAAAAGCATTTTTTTCCCGAAATTTATTACTATTACCTACTAGAATAGCAACCAGTAAACGCTTTAAAGGTTATGAGTAATACTCCGTACTTTATGATTGTCATCTTTAAACAGTAGACTAATTTGACAGTTCATGGGTGAGAGACGTGATTGTGCAATGCAATCAAGAACGCTAAAACATCCTTGAATGCAATGCACTCCTTTGATACATGAACACAGGGCCGGATTTAGGGGAGGGCAGGCGGGGCTACTGCCCCGGGGCCTCCACAAGGAAAGGGCCCCCACAAAAGGCTAATGTACTACCATTAAAGGCCA
This sequence comes from Yponomeuta cagnagella, assembly GCA_947310995.1. Classification (NCBI taxonomy): domain Eukaryota; kingdom Metazoa; phylum Arthropoda; class Insecta; order Lepidoptera; family Yponomeutidae; genus Yponomeuta; species Yponomeuta cagnagella. The sequence continues at coordinate 10,107,903 of OX371294.1, read as the reverse complement.
ATCTTTTATGAGTACTTATAAGGTGTTTTTTTTCAAATAAAAAAAAAAATTTCGTCGCGTTCATTGTAGTTTTTGTTCCGTATTTTTTATTTGGAAATAATTAGGGGCCTCCGCTCCTTCGTTGCCCTAGGGCCTCCAGACCTCAAAATCCGGCCCTGCATGAACAAGTGTTAGGCCGTTCATCAAAGATTAGTTCTAGTGTGTATAGTTTCCTCTACCTACATCAGATAGGTGAAGAGTCCCCGCAGACTGTAGCGTTTGGGACATCAGTTTAAATGGTTGCGGTTTACTCGGTTGCGTTAAAGTCGAATTTGCAACTGAGACATATTCTCCTTCGCCTTGAACTGCCAAATTTAGGAGGAAATCTAGTCAACGGAGAAGGTATTATTAACTCAGGAAAGTCCAAAAACTTATTTAGAGTCTAAAAATTCCACCCATGCCGGGACTTCCACTCGCGACCTCTGGCTAACTGGAATTATTAGCCTCTAAATACTTAGGTTTTTAAAATTGTCCTCACCACGGATTAGTGCAACAAAAAGAATATAATTAGGAAAGTCCCTCAAGCGGCAACTGGCATACAAAAAGCAGCTTGGTTTTAATTTAGAAACCTAATTCAATTAAATTCAAAGTTGAATTCTTTGCTCACATATAGCAGTTGCAGATATGTTTGTCGTCCTTGAGAATAAATTAATAAAAAAGAAATCAGAGCCTCATATACCTTTAATTTCTTACAAGGCTCAGATATATTTTTAATTAGTTTGTATGCAGTTGTAAGCACAAACACCAATTCGTGTCCTCTAAGCAAAGTGGTAAAGTTAAATTGCGATCTGGCATGTAAATTAAAACCAAACTATGTTTCTATCACCTCTTGAGGAAACCCCCCCAAATCCAGATTCACCGAGTATTATCAGCCACTCGCTCAAGTTACAGGCGATATGGTCTTCCAGCGCTGAGACCTACCACGGGGGCGTCTCTAGCGCGTCCCCGACCCCGACATGGCGGGTGTACAGTTAGGGAAACTCGGGGAACATCAAGAGACAACTGGGGTACAGCTAGGGGACGTTGGGGGTGAATCAGGGGACCTTTGGGACTCTGGGGAACGGTCTGGGAATCCTGGGGTTTAGCTTGGGGACTTTGGGGAACAGTCTGGGGAGGCTGCGGCACGCTGGGTCCCACATCGCGCGTCGGGAACTCTTCGAAACTGGTGACGTTATGACCGGAGTGCGTCGCTGATGGGCGGTCCGACTGCGGGGCAATATTAGTGGCTTGTAACGATGTCCAGAAAAACTCATGGTAAGTCTGCTACAGTGAGAGGATTCCCATACAAAACTAGTTTAAATAAATAAATAAAAAATTTGAAGACTTGTTGGCTCTAATATATTATATATTCGATTCATTTATTGGCAATGAGTCGTTTTTGCAGTCATGAAAAATTTTGTAATTTTTTTTTTAAATACTGAATAATACAACTAGATTCACGCAATGTTTTTGTGCAATTAAGCGGCTTGCAGTGTATCATGGCAATACTGACACAACCAGCTTTGTTCTGAAAGCGCAGATTGCGATTCTGTGCCTTAAAATTCTAAGGATGTAGATTATTTTGTTGCCGCTATTATTTTTAGATAGATTTGATTGATTTATTGCCACAACAAACGTGCTTACATAGATAACAATAATAATAATTATACAACGAAGATTTGTGCATGTGACAAGGGTAATATTTCAGCTGTGTACTATTTACTTTGTGTTTCTACACAGCGCTGGTTTTCACATAGCACCGTTACACGAAATTATAAAAAATCGTATCGTGCATACGATTACAGATAAAAACGAAAAACTACTAAATAAAAATTAAGTGCCTTTAAGTGGGTGCCGTAGCAAAACAGAGTATAGTTACCTCAGTGCGCGCCAACTGCAAGAGATCGCGCAATGCACGCGCGTGCCGCCACACCAGCGCGTCCAGCGGCGTGCTCGAATGTTCTGCACACAACAACGGCCTATAGCAGAATCACCGATGACTGCTGAAGATACTCCTTCGCAGGTAACTTTTACAATGTATCATCACTGTCCTTGTCCTCGCCTGGTTGCCATATCTTAGTTTGGGACCGGCACAAGCGATTGTGTTGTGTGGAAGTCATTATAGTTTTTATTATTATGACCAACGGAACATCTCCTCCTGTCCTGCTGGGTATAGGCCTTTTCCTCCTCACGCCATCATTATATTTTTTGCATTATTTTTATTACCTGTGTCTGTGAAATATATATTTTACATTTATACTGATAAAAAAGCACATTAATTGACAGACACATAAAAATACACACATTCGTTTTACATTATTATTTTTTTAAATTTTTGCACTCGAATTTTATAATATACAAGCCCCAGCCGCTCCGAACCTCGCTCTCCGCGGCGCTCCGCCTAGGGCCTCGCTAGACACTTGTGGTTGGGACTCGCGTGGAAACATGTATGGTCTCAGCCTACGGCCTCGGTCTTCGGCCTCAGCCTGAAAGGAGCTCGGCTTCGGCCTCGCCGCCGCGTAGTTCCTCGTGCCCGCTTCGCAAAGCTCGGCCTTCGCAAGCCCATCTGGTTCTTGCGTTGTTACTTGTAAGCTGGAACACGGTACGTCTCGGCCTGAACGGAGCTCTGCCCTGTACAGCATATCTCCAGCATATACCCAGTTGGCTGCCGACTTTCTTGCGCAGAGGTCGAAAAATGGCCAGTTTTAATCTACTCCATAGTGTCCATAGTGGGCTCAGGCCTTGTGATATACTTACTAGGCTACATTATTATTAAGTATATGTTTTACACTCTGCAAAATTTAGAAAAATAATACGGTATTTGACACGATCAACAAGAAATTATTTCATATGCTCGATTAAAACAAAAATTACAAAATATCTCGGAAAATGTATCTCTTTTAATCAATTACTAGTTATTACAATTTAAACAGATTAAACATAAAAAGAGTGCTCTGAAATGTGACGTTATAAGCCAAAATTCATACAAAATTCCGTTTCAAAAGTAGATATTTTGTCAAATACCCAATTACGGACGGGGTATGACTGTGTCCCGGATTAGGACTATACCCTGGATTAAGACCGTACCCGCGGGCTAGAACCGCGCCCAGGGCTAGGAAAACCCCGGGCCAAGACTGAACCAAAAGAGAGGCCGGCCAAGCATCACCTGGAAAAGATCCATAGCCCAAGAGGCCAAGTCTATCGGCAATAGCTGGCCTGACTTAGAACCTGCCGCGAACCATTGTCGGAAGTGGAAATCTGCGGTTGAGGACCTGTGCTCCCCTAGGAGTTAAAGGAAGACGAGTAAATGAGGTCCACCTTTTTACACTTCCTTTTGTGCAATAAATAACTATTAATAATAATCATAAGAAAGACTGTGTACCAGGCTAGACCTACGTGCCACCCACCCAACCCCTCGTATACACTTACCAAGTGAATCTCCAGAGATCAGCTCGATCTCTGACGAGTGCGGCGCAGTGTGCGCGCCCAGCATAAACCGCTCGCTGTCGAACGACTGGTCGGCGCGCGGACTGTCCCCCGGCGGACTGGGACTGTTCCCAACGGGACTGGGCCCCGGACTGGCGGGGGAACGGGCCAGCATGCGGTCGCGGGGCACCACGTTCAGTTTGTCCATTAGGAGGTTCTCGTCCGGACAGCCGTTACCTGCGGAATGCAAATATAATGCAATTACTTAAAGAATTACTGTTTCCATTCATATTACGATGTCTTGTAAGTACAGCAAAAATGTTTTACAAAGTTATTTTATTAGTATTATACTTGCACACAAAACATATGACAGGGCATTACACACGTACATACATACTACATAAACTCACGTCTGTATCCCGGAGGGGTAGGCAGATCACTTTCGCTTCCTTAACATTCATTCAACAGGACATTACATAAGAAATAACATGTAAAAAGGCGAGTACATCTCTGTAAGAGGTTTCTTCCAGCAAACCTGTTATTCTCTGGACCAGAGACTTATAACTTCCGTATACGATACTCGAGGCATTTAAAAAAAAACACACACACACACACGCGCACACACACACACACACACACGCACGTACGCACGCACGCACACACGCACGCACGCACGCACGCACACACACACACATACTACTCCGGTCTCTTCGATAAGATTTATGTATACCAGCGAACGTCACAAGCTTCCCAACTAAGTAAGAGTTCGATAAAGTCTACTCTTATAGGTAGAATCAGCACGTAGCCCTTAAGATACAGGATTTTTCTTAGTTCACGTACATTTTCACACTGATAACTCGCAATATGTTCTATGTACTAACTTTTTTATTTTCATTTAGAGCCGTCACATAGGTCGCCAGTCACAGTAATTTGATTTTGTTATTGGAAAACAAGGCATTAGTTATTAAGGCATTTAAAACATTACTTATCATTAGTTAGCAACTAAACCCTCCAGGGTTCAAAATACTCCTTTAATTAAGTAATTTAACAAACTCAGCAGGGAAACTCCGGCCCCAATCAAAAGACCTTAGAATAATTCCTCTCTGTACAAACATAATTCAGAGATAAAAGCCACTTACCTATCAGTGGCCTTAATTACGTACGACCTCCGAGAGGAGACGGTACTGCAGCAAGAATATTTTAATTTTTCACGTACCATCAAAGCAATCGACGTCACAGTGCAGCGGCGGACTCCCGCACCGCTCTCGCCGCCACTGTTCCTGCTGCTTCTCCTGCCGCTGCCGCTGCTCCTGCAACTCCCGCTTCTCCTGCAACTGCCGCTTCTCCAACCACAGCTGCGCCTCCATGAGCAGTTGCTCCTCCTCTTGGAAGTCTACGAGCTCTGGCAACGCGCGCGCCGCCTCGTCTGCCGGAGGACAGGAAGCAATGCTATGGAGATTTGCAAAAAAGATTGGGGATCTCGTGCGGGCCAGTCGCAACATTATCCTGGCTATGCTCGCCGATAAGGTAGATTGTGCCTACATAAACCGTTGCTGCCATCTTCAAGTGGCCAGCAATGACAGTGAGTTGTAGTTACTGGAATAAGAATATCTACTAACACTAGAATAAGATCACTAACAACTTTATATGAATTTTATATTTGAAATAGAATTAATTGAATTGGAGAGGCCATGTTAGGAGGCTCCATGCCGTAACAATAGCGGCAACAATGGAAAAAATCATATCTTTTTTTACAGATCGTGTTTGCAAAAAGTGTCAGACTTATCTCTCAATCATGTTAATAGTGATTTTTAGTACCCACGACTGAGAAGCTATGGTCACTGACCTGGGACTAGATAGAATTTATGCCAAAAATAGTCGTTTTTGGCGTCAATGCTATCTAGGCTTAGGTTCACGGCTAGGAGTCCCAAAAATCACTATGAAAGTTATTGACATTGGTCCGACACTTTTTGCAGAAACGATCTGTAAAAAATATAGATAAGAGGTTACTGCAATAGATAGATATAGATAGAGAACACATTATTGAACAACCATAAGAAAAGAACATAGCAGACATGTAACGGAAAACTTACCTACACAAAAAATGTTTTAACCTCAGAGTTCTAACGTTTATTGGGTCGCAGTTTCTGCGCTACTTTGAATAAAGTAGAAATACAAAATGATTTATGAAAAAGAAAAACATTACACGCACGGTTTGCGTTAGTTACCACACTAGACCAGGAGAAGGTGTGACATTATTATCAGTCAGTATATCTATGAAAATATTATGTACATTAGGAAAAATATCAGTAAATTTAAAACTGTAGGTAGCCAACACAATGTAAATACTAGAAATAGACATAAACTTTCTTTCCCAAAATTTAGTCTGGCAAAGGTTAATACATCCTGAGGATATAATAAGCTTGCCAGAAACGCGTAATGTGTAAAGCACACTTTGTGCCAAAAAAGCAACTATAACATTAAAGATTATTTAGATGACAATAATGTCTGGAATTAAAGCCAGTTCAATGGCTGAGTTCCAGGTTTTAGAATATTTATATAAATTCTGTTAATTAAGGACTTGAAAAGACTAAGTTTGGAGTTTTTTTTGTCCATTTTTTCTCCAAAATTATCTAGATTTTGAAATGGACACCTAGTTTAACTTGTAACGTTCAGCACTTTCTGGGCTACTTTGAATAAAAAAAAAATGATTTGATTGATCAGTTGGCGCTTACCGTTAATGGTTTGTTTCAGTTACATTTTACAAACATGTTTGACTTTCACTCACAGTAGATGAGCATCCATTGGTCAGGGTTTTGGCCAGTGTTGTTCCACACGGCGGCCTGCGCGGGCCAGCCGTTGGCAAGCTCCTCAGCCGACGGCCTCAATAGCTCCCTGCCAATTTACATGAGCTCCCTAAGGGACTATGCACATTACCGCAGACCTGGAGTCTAATACACACATACTTTGTCAAAACATGACAATATCTGTTGTTTGCCTCTATTTGGTAGTCTACAACGGCATTATAATCCGCGCAAATTAAATAAGCATCGGGAAGTTCGGATCGCGCGAGGCGCCGAGTTATGTTGCACGGGTTATACCATCGGAATGCGATTGGTCACTAGACTACCAAAAGTGTCAATGGAATAACCATTACCGCACCAATTATGACTCTATGACCCTAGGGCGAGCCCCCAGCTCAGCCGCGTGCGGGTGCAACGTTTCAAACTAAAATAAATCTTTAATGGGTAATTTTCATACTAAATGTATGTACCGAAGCGATGGGACATACACTACACAGATAAGGCGGGGCGATGACGCGAACTCTCCACAACGCGTCTTTCCTGTCCCACGTCCTTCCTGTGTGCCCTTCTGTGAGATGAAATGAGAATAACCCAGACACTTTTAATTTGGAGAATTCTAAAGGACCCAATCGGGCTACCATAACAATTGTTCTTTTCAACGTGCGGCCAACGGGCACGAAACGGGAACGGGCTTTTTTGCACTTAAGTCTTGAATTGTAGTCTATAACTGCGCATGTGTTTAAGGATTCCCGCCAGGTGCGCCAGGTGCTACTTAGGCGACGGGCACACAGAAGGGACGTGGGACCAGGGCGCGGAGAAGACGCGACGCGTTGGGGAGAGTTCGCGCCACCGTCCCTCGTCCGTCCGTCCGTCTTATCTGCGTAGTGTGTGTCCCATCGCCTCGCCGGCTGTTCCGCCGGGCGAGGCGGGAAGGTGGCAGGTGGACCAGGGCGGTTACGGAGTGGCGGCTGCGAACCGGACGGCGCCAGTCGGTAGACCGATAGCCCGATTGTCGGACGATGTGACCAAGTCGTCAGATGGCCCGTGGATGAGAATGGCGAGAGACCGCGAAAGATGGCGTGATGGGTAAAAGGCCAATACCCAGCAGAAGGCTCATGACGACGATGATTTAAGGATTATTTTAGATTGAAATCTAGTGCCGCCCGCACGCAATCGGCGCTCGGTAACGAGGACAGACATTAAAAAAAGGTGTGATTGAAACAACGTAAAATTTGAATACAGTTTCTTGAAATGTAAGTGCGTTTAACATTCATCAATTTTTCATCGTACAATGGATCTCCATTAGTAGACACAGGTTTTGTTGCAGTCAACTTCCAAAAGCCGATATGTCCTGTTGACTGTACAATCTTTTACCTCAACCTCAACCTTTTTGACTCAATCTCGGCGGTAAAATTGTGTGAAATATTGAATTCTTATTGGAATCGGATTAGGTAGGTAATTATCTGCAGGGAACAGACTTATATAAAAGAGTTGCCCCACCGCGGATGGGCATTTTCACGCTCATACTTCCGGATTTCCTCACGATGATTTCCTTCATAGTCGGCGAGCGGTATTGCTAGTACTGCCCTATGGGTTTTGGTAGTGAGTTTGTTGTGGACAAAGGGGAAAAATGCACCCTAGGAATAACCCCAGGTTCCCGTACACTACAAACTGTCAATTTTCTGTTGGCATCCGCGGGACGACCAAAGTGGAACACAACACAATACCATAAAAAAAAAAAAACTAAATTAAAAAATAACCAACGACCCGAGTGCTAAGCATTAACTAGGTACTAAGCAAGCGAGCCAAACCTAAGATACCTCGCAGGGAGTTACGATGTTGACTTTGGGTCCCGCCTGCTTACTAGTTAATGCCATCTTGGTTAATGCTTAGCAGTCGGGTTGTTCGTTATTTTTTTATTTAGTCTTTTGTCTTTTTTAGATATTTTTAATTTTTTTATATATATCCTAATTTCATATTGCCTATGACACTCGTGCAAACATGACGAATCGATTGAGATCTTATGTGTCAAAAGCTGACCATGGGTTGAGGAGTTATAAGGGGACACAGAATCGGACTCAACACATACGAGCCAAACACATCGCCCTCTTTTTGGGTTCCGCCGCAGTCGGGTAAAAACCACTGACAGCTGTTAACAGTATATTAACACATTGCTAGCGTACGGGAAGCTGTCTACTAGGTAGCTCGATTTTTTTCTGTTTGAAATATAAAAGCCTAAGAATTTACAAAGACCAGTGATGCCCAAAGGTGGGCACAAAATTGTTAATCCATTAATATTGATTAAACTTTATAAGTCCCGCTTTAGTTCCCGATAATTTATTACACAAAGATCTTCCTAAACCAGTTAACTTATTTCTTTATTCCCTGACCATTAAATGAGTGCCTGCATTGTACGTTGCCATTGATCAATAAACGAATGTAAATTATTTACTAGTTTTTATAGTACGACTTGCTGACCCGGCAAACGTTGTTGTGCCATATTAACTAGCCTACGACCTATTCTCAGACCTACCGAACATAAAAACCCATCAAAATCGGTGAAGCCGTTTCGGAGGAGTTCGATGACAAACACTGTGACACGAGACTTTTATATATTAGATTATTTATTGGATAGTGATATTTCTGTAAATATTTCATTGAGTTAAACATAAAATCAATTTTTTTGTTCATTTTTCAATATATTCAAGGCCATTACCACGACAGCTCATTCCAATAAACATGCCATATCTTCCAACCAACCCTAGCTTATTATACATTATAATAGAATATAATTATCATCTTCATCAAAACTAATAAGTTTGCTATAAACTGTGTAAGTGTAAGATTTTTTTGTTGCTTAATATCCGATATCGTATTTCAATCAAATTTTTACAATATCGTTATTAACGGATTAACGTTTAATTATGTTACCTTTGAGGCCCATATTACTCTTAGAGAACTGTTATCATTATCCATTGCGGGTTTTACTCAACCAGTATCAAAAGTCGTCTTGCAAAACCAGCAATAGATATCATGGAGGATCTCTCAAACAATGTGTTATTCAAGACACACAAAACTTTAAAACCGTTTGTTCAATATCGATCATTTAACTTTTTTAATAGTTCCAGTCAGCCAAAGTAAAAAAATCTTAATCAAATTTTAAACTTTTTATACAGCCTGACCTCCTCAAGATACAAGATTGTAGGTAGGTAAATAAAAAAGTAGCAAAAGACAATAAAACACCGCCTTCAAAATAAGCCCTAAACCAAAACTACAGTTCGCCAAATTTAACACTAGATGGCGCTAACGGTACTCTTTATCGTTGCGTCCATAATGTCTTGAAAGCGGTGGCCACCCACAGTGGGTAGAACAATGGACTCAGAAGCGGGAGACCCAGGTTCGATTCCCAGTGCGGGCATGTACCTATGACTTGGTTTATTTTCAAAGTTACGTACATCTGCGAATTTGTAGTAGCAATAACCTTGAAGGAAACTGTGAAGGAAAACATCGTGAGCAAAGCCGCGGCTTAGTTGGCTCCGCACGAATTGACTTGTGTTTCCTGTGAGCTAGGCCGACTAAGGTGTCAGGATGGTATAGGTGCTGGGCAAGCCTACGCCATCTAAAAAACAATGTCCCAGGCACTGCAGCGTCCGAGCGAGTGGTTAGTATAGTGTGAATCGCTCATTACGCTCATCTCATTACGTAGATGCAAAGGCCAAAGTTCTTATAATGTCTTGAAGATAAAGAGTTTTATGATTTTCTTATACACTCCGTCAACAGATTTTTATCTTATTATTTATTTATTTCACAAAACTTACAACTATCATTACAGACAGGGTGGCCTATTGCGATAGTGAAGTACGAAATAAATATCGTATAAATTATTAAAATTACAAACTACATTATAAATTAAGAACAAAAAAACATACAAATACAAATTGAAGTAATCTAATCACCTTGAGACCGTCTTCCGAATTTTATGGGACTACCTCTGAGATACTCCCTTTCTAACAAAAAAAAGAATCAACGAAATCAGACACGCTTATTGGAAGTGGTTTAATTGTCTAGTATACTGAAGAAACGGTTTTCACTCATTGGTTTTTTTAACACATCGTCGTTCATATTGCAAAATGTCACATGTCAAAAAAATACGATTTTTGTTTTTCCATCGAAATTGTATTAAAAATTGTTTCTCTCACATGTGCACGACATCGTAATTCTCGGTCTGATTAGCTGTGTTTACTATTACGACTTAATTTTCTTCTTATTTACTAAATTTCATACTATTTCGACGAAAAAACAAGAATCGTATTTTTTTGACATGTTACATTTTGCAATATGAACGACGACATGTCATACTAACACAACACTTGTAACAGATTAGTATAATATGGCCCCTAAGGTAAATCGTGCGTGCCCACCTCTGATCACGCCAGAGATCCTCGTCCCACTCCTGAAGGGTGCGTCGTGGGCCAATGCTGGGCAGGTAGTGGCCCAAAAGAGCGCGCCGGAGCCCAGTGCTGGGCAGGTATTGGCCCAAATCACACAGTTCAGCTCCATTGGCACCTGACTGCCCGTGGTCCTGAAGAATCTCCTCTCTGCCAGACGTATAGTTAAAGGGCTTGTTTCTCCTTGGTTGTAAGCAGTGGTTCGTAACCTCTAGTGGACCACAGACTGGTGTGTTTGATTTTTTTTGTGCAAGGACCACAAGGAGTGAAGTTCTGCACACATATAGCACTTGCAGAAATTTACAAACGACTTGCTTAATCGGAATGAAACTTTACCAATTACGATTAAAGACAAATTGGTTAGAAATAGCAAATAAACAAATCAAAAACCAATTTGAGCCTAGTGAAAATGATTATGAGACTATAATTTTTATTTCATTCATTTATTATAAATTCTAAGCACATTCAAACCTTGATTTGTATCCTGTGTAACATATTAGCAAAGTTTCAATATAACCTGAAGTGTCGTTTGTAAATGAGAACCAAACTAGCTTTGTGAGGCGGCCTCTCAAGTAGAATGAACAAACTTATACGCATAACAATGATTTACCGGAGGCTACGACATTGGTTCTGATTTAATAAACTTGTGTAAGCTGTAATGTTTCCAAACGCACCAATATGAGAAAAACTTAGAGATCAAGTTGATGTCAAACACAACACTAACAATAATTGCACATTTTCGAGGTAACTCTGAATACCAAAGACAGCCGAGGCCATCTAGCTGTGGGTGAGAGGTCCGATGTTTGGCATACCTGAGACATCCCATGTCACAGTGAGGGTAGTCAGTGACTTCATCAGGATATTTGTGCAGTGTGTCAGGGCAGCTTTTGCCAAAGTCCAGGTCCGCGAAGGTGGTGTCGGCGCAGTAGGTCCGGTAGGTGGGTAGGTCCGGTGGTCCCAGAGGGGACCCCAGAGGCCCAATAGGAGGACCCAGAGGCCCAATAGGAGGACCCAGGGGTCTAGACCTGTTGAGGTCGGGCTTGGGATGTGATGAGTCTTCAGTAAGCAGATCGCCGTCGCCACCTGAGGCACATTGGAAACTTATAGGTAGGTAGTAAGTATAGTTGTGATTAATCGATCGCACTACATATATTTCATCATATGCCAATCCACGGTGGGCACACGTGGTTAACCACTATACTCTACTCCCATACTCTCTCTCTGAGAGAAGGCCTGTGCCCTACAGTATAAAGGGACGTATAAAGGCTGGTTACGATGATGATATTTCATCTTAGTCCTTGTTGAAGAAAATTTCTAAGAATAGTGTTGTGATTCCGTCTATCATAAACTATGTAGGCTTCCATAATTTTGAAACTTCTTCCTTGTTCTTGTCTCGCAGTTTTATCGAGATTTTGCCGAACTTCAGACTAACTTTTTAATTATTTAATTACCAATGTATATTTTTCCATAATTGTAGTATAAGACGATATTACTCGCCAAATTTCAAAGTTCTAGGTCAACTGAAAGTACCCTATAAATTTTTCCCTTGAGTGTTCAAATACACGTTTTTTGCGACATAAACGGCCATATCTGTTTGATTGATTTTTTTTCACAGCTTCAAGGGACTGTAGACCTGAGTACCTATATGATTTTAATTTCAACTCAATACTTTCACATGTTCCAAGGTAAAAAGTCCTGACAGACAGACGGATGGACAGACAAAAAGACAACAAAGTGATCCTATAAGGGTTCCTTTGTTTCTTTTCGAGGTACGGAACCCTAATAAGTACATAAAAAGCAACTGGCAGTTGTTAAAATAATTGATATGGTTTCATCATCAACCCATTATGTCCCCACCAAGGGGCACGGGTCTCTTCCCTGAGGAAGGTATAGGCCATACTCCACCACGGGGGCCAAGTCCGGATTGGTGGAGGCTTGTAGACTAGTGGCTCGTCTACTGTCAGAAGTTGTCAAGCCGCCCTAAGGCCTCTGACTTGGCTTAACAACTGCCATCTATCGACGGCAGCCGGCACCAACAGCTTAACGTGCCTTGCGAAGCACGGAACCGCTCGGAAAAATGCCACTAGCGTTAGGCATAGACGGCGACCCATCCATGCACTGAACGCGCCCTGTGTTGCTTAACCTTCGTGATCGTTTAAGATCACTTAGGCAGCCGGGGCTACGAGCGATACCTTTGATATGGTGCCGACAAGTTATTTTAGATTTTTATTGCTTTTCGTCCTCATATTGTTTGTTTATGCTTCAATGAAGTCATTTTGCGAATCGCTTTTTTTATGCTGTATTTTTTCAAAGCTACTGCCATAGTGTCCTTGATGATGGTTAGAATGTCCCTTTAAAAAATGGTAAACAAATTCGAAGTCACAGTGCAGATTTCAAGATCATTCCTCAAAGAGTTAACAGATGGGCAACTGGGTGTCGGTATATCCTGTATCATTTGCCATAGATATTTTAAGGAGGACAACATTATGATACTAGAAGTGCTAGCTTACCAGGTGACAGGTCAGCTCCGTTCCCAGACTCTATGAAGGCCTCGTCCAGAGCAGCGGGGATGGGCAGCTCTGCAGGGGCCTCCACATAATATGTTTGGTTTAGGAGTGCTCTGCCAAACATACACTCATTATGAGGTAAAAATTACAAAGTGAAATTACTCTTTTTTTAAGCTATTACATCCCAGGATGCAATCCATTATAGCTGGCGTATTTGAAGCGCTTAATGCGGATGCTGACCTACCTATATGAAATGAGCTGGATTAAGTTTATCTCGCGCAGGGAAACATGCTATTTGCTAAGATTGATCAGTCGAAGTATTCAGGTGATAACTGACATGCGAATGTTAGTTTTCTGGGCTTGTCGGTAGCAAAAGAGAAAACCTCAATAGTCATTGCGCAGAAGTCGGTACCTACCTTGCAGAATGGCTACATTCTGGTGTCGGAGAGTCCTCGCTCAAAACATCGCGCACAAAACGCCATTTCTTTTGCTTCCGGTAGAATTTCAGATTGAATATCGACGCTAAGTCCGGCTTAGACATATCGTTATGCATGTACCACTTCACGAGAAATTTTAGCAAAAAATCCACAAAAGTGAAAATATTTTTCAAGTTTACCGACATGTGTGTAGAAAAATAAAATAAAACAACTGTCAAAAGTTTTAACAAGTATGCGCTTCGCATCACCGTTGAGATAAAATGTGCAATCATCATGCAATCATTAAAAACGTTTAGAAAAAACAACTCAAACGTTGAGTGCAATATGGCAATTGGCAGGTACGCAACGATTATGATTTATAATGCCTATCTCTATGATTTAATATGCTGTGGTAAAATTCGTAGCACACGAATAAAAACCGGCCAAGTGCGTGTCGCGCCACGCGCAGAGTAGGATTCCGTATCAAGATGGGGTTTTAACTGCTTTACAGAACTAACAACTTCATCAACGTAATTTTCAATGGATTTTACTTATACGAAGTTTTCCTTTCATAAGTTGGTCGCCTAATTACTCGTTAACTCGTAACGCCTACTTTACTCGAATATTTTCTTTGGGTTGTGTCACAGTGCTCGGATTTGTTTTATAAAGAACAGATTTTAAGTATCCCCATAAGAAAAAGTCACTCCGGTTTAAATCTAGTGACCTAGGTGGCCCGTATTGGCCTGAAACGGTACCATGCCATTTAATTTAGTAATCCTCTTTTCATTCTATTATTCCGAAGGGTTTCAATCTTATGATACTTTTTAACTATAAATATACGTACTATATAGGTACATGTCCCACTGTACGGCACAGGCCTTCTCTCAGAGAGAGAGAGTGTGGTCTTAATCACCGCGCGTGACCACCGCGGATTGGCGATTTCAAACGCTGAGATATGCGAATAGCTCAGACACTCAGGTTTCCACACGATGTTTTCCTTCACAGTTAGCGAGTGTATTGCTAATATAAGTTCACAAATGTATATAACTTAGAATACCTACAAAGTCATAGGTACATGCCCGCACTGGGAATCGAACCTGGGTCTCCCGCTTCCGAGTCCAATGTTCTACCCACTAGGCTACCACCGCTCTAAATAAAGTAGCCTAAATGTAGTTATCGGGGTGTACGTAGGGAGGATTTTTCTCAGAATTATATTTTTCGAAAGATCGGGAATCGGATCGGGGAAAATATATAATTTTATTAAATTAGCGACCAACTAATATCGCAGCCCTCAGTAAATCATTGTGCTACATAGAAGAATGCCCATTATAATTAAGATTATAAGATCATGTGTGATAATCCCTGAAAAAACGTCACAACAAAGCTGAAAAGCCGCGAAAATTTATAAAATGCAAACGACAAACTTTAACCGACATGCTGAAACAGTTGAAACAACAAATTGCGCATTTTTTAAATAACCTTGTATACATATTAGATTTAATTTAAATGCACACAATATTAGTAGTAGGTACTGTTGAGTCCCATGGGGAAATATTAGTAGTAGGTACTGTTGAATCCCACGAAAGGGGCCCATCAAAATTAAACTACAACGTGGCGATTTTTACTGGGAGGGAGGGCCCCATCCAATTAATTTGCCACGGGCCTCAGATATAGTTACGCCAGTGGTTTCGGGATATGTTTTTTCCCGGAAATAACTGCCGCACTGCATTCATGGACACATTATTAGCTGTATGAGCTGTGGCTCCATCCTGCTGGAAATACGTGTTTCGTTGGAAGTAGGTACCTCCGGAGTATTGTGTAGTTCCAGTCTAAAAAAGTAATTTATCATCTCGGTATATCTCTCCGAATTCACGGTTACGGTTTGGCAGCGTTGGTTTTCAAAGAAATAAGGCCTGGCAGATGCAGACACTGCACCGTAAACTGTAAGTTCAGGTTTATGTAAAGGCTTTTGATGCATTCGTTTTGGGTTGCTGAAATCCTCCCGTGCCTTATAATAAATATTTTAATCAACCTGAAGACTATTAATTGAATGCATTGAAATGCGTATACCTACATACGTAATTACTGCATTCTTAATGTTGTTATTGATCTCATATGACCATCTTTACGAAACGTGACGCTTTAGGGTAACATATTATGACTACATGTACTTTTTGTTTGTATAAGTAACCGCTATTCACATTTAACACTATCCTCGTGCGCGGAAACTTTGAAAAAAATTCAAAATGGCGGCTGGACATGCCACAGAGGAACAATTCCCTTCAGGGGTACATAGATGAAGGTACCCTAATTTTTTTTCTACCGTTTTCGCGGTGTGATTCATATCCTTCGTTCGGTTAAGGACAGGTTTTGGTTATGGCAAATTCTGCAGTTATGGCAGATATACCTATTTATCGTCTCTGAGCTAGACAGACAGACAGACAGACGGACGGACATGGCGAAACTATAAGGGTTCCTTGACGACTGCGGAACCATAAAAACCAGTATGAGCAGGCAAGGAATTTCCATAGAAAGTAATTGGATAGGAGAAACTATAACAATGTAATGCGAAGAAAATAATAAAGTTAAGCAAAAAAATTGTGGATACCTACTTCTATTTATGAGTGGAAAGCGGCTTTGTTTTATTGTCTCGTTAGTCTAGCGGTATGACGTCTGAGGTCGTGGGTTCGATTCCCACTGAGGGCCACCGTACATTTCTACAAATGGCCTTAGTCTGGGTGTATTTCCATGTTGGTGATGTCCTTGCCCTAAGGACATTAATTACCTAGGTTGAGTGGGTCAATTCAATTCAAATATTTTTATTCATTATAAAAACAGAACGTTTACTCAATGAACGTCAAAGTTGTTAGTTTCACAATTAATGGATTATGTGGAGAAGAAGCTAACAAAGAAACTCCACATTTATTCTTTTCAAAACACGTTCTAACTTAATTAACAGAGTTTTCAACTTAAAATATTAGTCATGAATGTGTTGAACACTAGTCACCATCGTCCTTTAAATAATATAAATCTACTGTTTAATGCCAAACATCTTTGTCTTCTAATAATCCTTGATGTTATAGTAAGCCTTTTTGCACAAAATGTGCTTAACACATTTTTTAAATCGCGTTGGAGGTAACTCTAATATATCTTGAGGAATTTTGTTGTAGAACCTTATACAGTGCCCCATAAAGGATGTGTTAACTTTTGCAAGTCTAAATAGTGGAAATGACAATTTATGTTTATTTCTAGTATTAACATTATGGTGGCCACCAACATTTTCGAAGTCTTTGATATTTTTTCTAACGTACATAATATTGTCATAATTGTATTGACATGCAACTGTTAAGATGTTGGTTTCTTCAAAGAAATCTCTTAGCGAATCCCTACTACCTAACTTGTAAATAAATCGGATGGCTCTCTTCTGCAAGATGAACATAGTCTCAATGTCTGCTGCCCGGCCCCATAGTAGTATACCGTAGGACATAATACTATGGAAGTAACTAAAATAAACAAGCCTAGCAGTTGCAACGTCAGTGAGTTCCCTAATTCTTTTCACTGCATATGCTGCAGAGCTAAGTCTGTGTGCTAATTTTACAATATGTGGACCCCATTGTAGTTTTGCATCGATTGTGATGCCCAGAAATACAGTATCATCTACAAATTCTAGTTTTTCATGTCCAATTACTATGTTGTTCTCAACTACTCGTACGTTAGGTAAGGAAAACTTTATACATTTTGTCTTTTTAGAATTTAGCAGCAGATTATTTGCTGTGAACCAATCTAGTATTAGGGGTTAAAGTATGAAATTGCCGTTTTATTGCAATAGGTTCTTTGAATTGACATAGAATCTTCATGGTTTGAGGTTTTCGAATGAAACTTTTTTCAAATGGTTTCTATGATGTTCTTTTTTTAAAAAATGTGAAACATTTGAATATCGAATATCAACAAGGCAACACAAGTTTCAACACACGTTTCTTTCTGCAGATCAGTCAAATCATGAGGCACCCATTTTTCGTATTTTTTTATTTTATTGATTTGACGCAAGTGAGTCAATATTGTGGGTAAGGTAACGTTAAACCATGCCGCTAATTCCTGGGTAGTTTGACTAGGGTCGGCTTCCACTATCTCTCTTAATTCATCGTTATTCACCTGTGTGGGCGGTCTTCCTCGTGGCTCGTTCTCTAAGTCGAAATTTCCATCACGAAAGCGTTTAAACCAAAATCGCACGGTGTGTTCATTAGTAGACCCCTCTCCAAACGCAGCATTGATATTGCGGGCTGTTTCTGCCGCGTTAGTTCCGCGACGGAACTCGTATTAAAAAATCACTCGAATTTTCGCAGTATCCATCTTTCTTGTCTAAATTGAATAACAAAAACAATTGAAAGTCGATATTCAAATGTTTCACATTTTTTAAAAAAAGAACATCATAGAAACCATTTGAAAAAAAGTTTCATTCGAAAACCTCAAACCATGAAGATTCTATGTCAATTCAAAGAACCTATTGCAATAAAACGGCAATTTCATACTTTAACCCTTATTACTTGCGAGAGAGCATTATTTGCATCGTCAAGATTATTTTCTTGTGTCCTTATTTTAAAAATAAGTGACGTGTCATCAGCAAATACAACTATCTCAGACATTTTTGTACCATAAACGGTAAATCATTTATATAGACTAGGAAAAGGAACGGCCCTAAACGCAAAAGACCGTTTTACAGCTTCTCACACCTACCAAAAATACACAAAAATATTCATTAAAATCGATGAAGTTTGGGAGAAGTTCGATAAGAAAACTATTTCACGCGATTTTTATATATATTAAATTATTAAAGATGTAGATAATTTGTTTATCGTTTTTATAGACAGTCTTCAGGTTTCGTCTTTATATGTATAGGTATTTGTCACAAGGATTTTAAGACTTTGGAAGGACCTGAAATAATAAATAAACTTCCACACTACACAACCACTTGACCTGGTCCCAAACTGTACTATGGTAAACAGGCAAGGACATCACAAACGTGGAAATACACCGACAGAAGCCATGTGTACAAATGTGCGGCGGTCCGCAGTGGAAATCGAACCCACGACTAACAATTAGTTTCCACTTCCATTTTCTACAATTTTTCTTACCAAAATGTACTTGGAAGCCGAATATTTTTAACTGTTTGGAAGCCACAAAACAATACTAAGAATATAACTGAATTCCTCCTCCTAAAGTGTCCTTCAAGCACGTCGGAAAAGGTGCGAAATGAAACACGAGAAGTGTGACCAAATAAAACATTTACTAAAAAGAAACATAAATATTATGTACAATAATCCTGCATCATCCACACGTAAGTATAAAAATTAATTTTATTTTTTTATCTATTTTTGTTCGCCTGCACTCACATTGTCGCGGGGAAGGAAGTCGTTTCGTGATTATCATGATTTTGTATAAAACTATAGGAATACAAAGTAAATCGTCTGAAAATAAAGAATTTAAGAACAGATACATAACAAAAAATAGTACCGTTCTTTTATCTCACGTCGGCGAGTCGAACTAAATTGTGTGTGCAGACGCAACTACGCGATTGATATTGTAAGCGTAGGCTCGGGAGATGCCGTGTGGCGCCGGATTATTACGGTCACTCCATTTCCTTCCGTGGATGTCGTAGAAGGCGACTAAGGAAATCAATTACCAGGAGACGGGCAGCAGCGTCTTCCTGAGATTCCAACCGCATACTGCGATCGCCAACCAGCAGTGGGCGTCAAATGGCTGATGATGATCTGGTTTTTATGGTTACGGTGGCGGGGAGTCGCTGGATGCGGGCAGCACAAGACCGGGAAGCTTGGAAAACCATGAGGGAGGCCTATGTCCTGCAGTGGGCGTCAAATGGCTGGTGATGATATGACGATGACGCTCGGGAGAACGCTCGGCTTATATGCGAGGGGTCGTTGGTTCGAATCCCGGCACGTCCTTAGACACATACATTTATTTATTCACTTGCAGTAACAATAACACTCGCTTTCTGCGTGCGTAATCACATCACAAGTACGTCTCGCCCGCTGTAGTGAGATAAAATAACAGGGCCATAGGTTATGTCGATGCGAAAGTACATAAAACCATTTTCGAGCCAGATTTCGTTACATTGCCGCTTCGAATTCACTCCTGCAAACGCCTTTGTGGCATTAATTTATTAAAACGTCTATTAAAGTCAGTGGCTCGAAAATGGCCTCAAAGCTGTGGTATCTCAGGAGGGTTTCCACTGTTATTGTAAACGAATAAGTCCCTACAAAGGTTGGAATCCGTAGCAATGTGAGTGCAGCCGCGCGTCACTTCGCTTTACACTTCAGAAGAATTTCTTCGCTTGAGCCTCTTTCCTCTCCCTGCGGGCAAAAAAGAAGTACTGTTAATAAGGCAACACAATAAGAAACTTAAGGATATTATACTGTAATATTCAGAAAACTACAAACCCATTATTATTATTATTAAAATTCTTTATTGCACCAGAAAAAAAAGTACAATGGTGATGTGGAGAGGGAAAATTGTGATCTAAGGATGAAATAAATTTACTTTTCTCAAACATGCTTGGAAATTTGAGCATAATTTTGACAACCTTCTTTGAGATTAATCAAAATTAGGCATATAGATTCTGTTATTTTTTATTTAAACTTAAATCAATGTTGTCTTTCTTTCTCTTTTCTCAAATGCTGTACTGGCCAAATACATGCAAGCAGCGGCCGGAATAAGTTGTATGAAAATCCTTATCTGTCGTGTTTTAGCGGCCAACATTACATAGTAAACTCGTAGTATCTGTAGTATTTGTCATGTAATTTGAAAATTGAATGATCTTTTACCCCGAAACATGGCAACCAGGTAACTTATGAAAGGTTTTATTTAAAATTCAAACTGGCTTGAACAACAAATGAACAAATTTAACGCGGGAATAGTATATTATGCAATTAGTGAATAAAGGACGAATTTAAAGCGAGGGCCATAGATGAATCACGAGCAAGTGAAGGATTCTAACGACTGAATCACGACCGTAGGGAGTGATCCATGATGTGATGAGTGTTCAAATTCTGAGCGATGCGAGTGATTCATGGCCCTCAATGTAAATACGTACTTTATAAAAGAGTTGCATACTATACTTTATACTATGAAGACGAGAAAAAATAATAATTTATGCGAAAATAGAAATATTAAAGGAAAAAAAAGGAAGGAAGGTTTCTCATTATTATTATTAGGAAGGTCAACTTATAAAGCGATATTTATTTTCTGTCGATGGTCAGAACTTTCTGTTGGAGGAAATGGCGAAATGAAATCCAAAATGGCGCCAATTTACTAATATATACATTTTTTCTGTAATGCCAGTAAAGAACACAAAACTGTTTTTATTCTAATGCTAAACTCCTTGTCGCAAATAACGACCAAGCAAGTCTCGAGGAGTTATTTGCACAAAGAGTTTGTATGTCGAGTATTCTTTGCGCAAGAAGTTTGTGTCGAGTATTTTTTGCGCAAGGAGGTTGTATAAGCATTGAGATGGAGGTCGAATATATTGGTGTGTTCTAAATTCAGGACGGAAAGCGTTGGTAGCCTAGTGGGTAGAACATCGGACTTGGAAGCGAGAGACCCAGGTTCGATCCCAAGTGCGGGCATGTACCTATGACTTGGTTTTCTAAGTTAAGTGCATTGTGAAGTTATAGTAGCAATACCACACGCTAACGGTGAAGGAAAACATCGTGAGGAAACCTGAGTGTTTGAGCTATTCACATGCCTCAGCGCTTGAAATCGCCAATCCGCGGTGGACACGCGTGGTGATTAAGCCCATACTCTCTCCCTGAGAGAAGGCCTATGCCCTACAGTGGGACGTATATAGGCTGCTTACGTAAGTCTTGTTTATAAAAACACGTTTTCTTAAAATACTCCTCAAATAGTCAGCGGTATCTGAGGTAAAGGTACAGGCTATTGAAACTGCGTTTGAGAAGTGTTTTAGAAGAATTGTGGCTTAGTAAATAAGTACGCCAATATTTAAAAGTACTCACTTATAAAGGCTGTAGGCCAGCATGACCGCCAGTTGGCCGGCAACGACCATCAGGACGCCCGTGAAGGTGGCGCAGCCGGGGTCCGGACAGCCCCCGCTTTGGCCCGCCGCGGCTGGAGCCGACGTAATTCTGCAACGGCACCAGAGTTGTAGGTGGACATTATTATAACGTTGCTATATGTGAAACTAGCTGTCCCGACGATTTTCGTACCGCCACAGAATCCGTTTACACGATTCTCGCACAACGCCATCTATTTTAAACTTAAAGTAAATATTATCCCACGGGAACGCATTACCGGGATATTAAGTATGCTACGTAGTGACGCTATTCTTATCCGGCGCCACACGGACCGAGCAAAAGACAGCAAAAAAATCACGTTTGTTGTGTGGGAGCCCCCCTTAAATATTTATTTTATTCTGTTTTTGGTATTTGTTGTTGGAACAGAAATAATGTCTAACTGTGATAGTTAGACATTTGAAATTTTCACACATGATGTAGTGTGAAAATTTCAAATGTCTAACTATCACGGTTCATGAGATACAGCCTGGTGACGGACGGACGGACGAACAGCGGAGTCTTAGTAATAGGCTCCCTTACCCTTTGGGTACGGAACCCTAAAAAAATACCTATGTGTAATCCTTACTAATATTATAAATGCGAAAGTTTGTATGTATGAATGGATGTTTGTTACTCTTTCACGCAAAAACGGCTGAACGAATCCGGATGAAATTTTGCACAGAGATAGATTATAGTCTGGATTAGCACATAGGCTATTTTTTATCCCGGAAAAATCCACATCAAAATTAATCATCAAAGCTAGTTAATAATAAAATTAATAAATTTCGTACTGACCTCTGAGCGACGACGGCTACCGTCTGTTTGACCTGCATGACGCTGTCTCGTAGCTCGTTCAGGAACTGGGGGTTTATTGCCGCCCCCGCGCCCGCGGCCGCCCCCGCCCCCACCCCCGCGTCAGTCTTGCGCGCCACGTCGATTATGTAGCCTCTGCGTCGGGAATAGAGTACAATTTTCAATAGAACGTAACACGCATAGGATGTCTAACGTTACGATGGCGTGGTTAAGCTGACTATGTAGTTAGTTATTCTATATTTAAATGGCGGAACTCTTTTAGAAGACTCGAGGCCCAATGCTTTAAGTTTTTTTTTCGGTTAACGCATACATCTAAATAGGTTTGAAATAGCTAAGTAAATAAATAAGTATTTTTATTTTTGTGTGTATTTATATGAGGCGGAATCCATGAAGATTTAGTTCGAGCGCAGTCTCCTCGATCATGTTTTCCTGTTGGTCTAGCGGTCTAGTTACCATGCCTGAGGTCGTGAGTTCGATTCCCACTGGGGGCCGCCGTACAGTCTGGGTGTATTTCCATGTTTGTGACGTCCTTGTCTGGTAACCATAGCACAGGCTATCCTAGTTTGGGACCAGGTCAAGTGATTGTGTTGTGTGGAAGTTATTACAGTAACTGCGCACTCTCTATAATAACTTCCACACAACACAGTCACTTGACCTGGTCCCAAATTGACGGATAACAAACTGGGGGTTTGATAACGTACAAAAATGTCATCTCAATAGTATGGTGTCCTGCTTCTGTGTGGGTGACCGACCACGCCAGTGTGCGCACACTGTCCTTCTTATCTGTGTCTTATCTGTCAATCTGTTAACACAGCGGACAGTTGCTTTTCTGTATGCACTTTGGCCAACTGTTCAGGGCCTCATTTCATAAAACTACAATTCACAGTTTATTATGACAACATACATTGTGAGGCCGTCTTCCTAATTGTCATTTACACGACTAATGTAAATTTTTTTTTTGACTGAATATAATTATTTCCAATCAGCGTAAGTCCATTTGGAATAAAGTCCAGTCAGTGTCTTGTCCAGTTATAAAAACGTCCAGTCAGAATAATGCCAAGCTGAAAAAAATAATAGCCCCGATCGATGACACGTGCAAAATAAAAACTGGCCAAATGCGAGTTGGACTCGCGCACTGAGGGTGCCGCGCCCAGATTGTTAGTGTAGGAGACACTGGGGTAAGGGCTCTCACACATAAACACGATACGACGTGCTACGATGCGTTAATTTGGCTTAAATCAGTGTAACTAATCGCGAATATCTAGTCAACTCATAACTAAGGCCGTCAACGCAAAAATGGCCCAAGCCTAACATAGTTAACATAGAATTTAAATTGAGTACATAGTCTGCTTCGTAAGCAAAAACAATACGCGCTAAAATAATATATACAACGCCATCTGTTATCCATGGGTGAAACTAGGAATAGGCCGGCTTTGCATCAAAATTTATTGTGTTTGAAATAAATTGCAATAGATAAGTACGACTATGAAAAATTGTGGGTTAGGCCGCTTTATTCAACTCAGAGCTCAATATTGGTTCAAAACGTGTGTGAGAGTCCTAAGCCATGGCGTCCGGAAGACACTCACTTGAGTTCAGCGACGGTGTTTATGAGGAGCTGGGTGTTGGCGACCAGTCCGTCCCAGTCGTGTCGGCCCACTGGGATCGCCGGCATCTGAGGGGGCAGTTCACCGCCGTGTTACTGGAGTCACAAGTTGTTGCAGCCATATTCCGTCGCTTAGCAAACAAAACCGCACTTTCCCTTGTGTAACGGTATCTCTTTATAGTAACAGCCGTCTGGCTAGTTTTTAAATTGAAAGGGAATCGTTACATTTTGTTTGAGGTGTCAGTCGATGCCTAGCCAGGCTAGGAAATCGATGGGATGTTGCAAAAGATATAACAAAAAAAGTACCAAATTATATTTTAACATGTCCTCTGCTATTCTATTGAAACATTGTTAGTGGAAGTTCTCCATTAACATAATTTTCGGTAAAACATAGATTTGTCAATTTGTAGGCGTGTTGGTAGAGTTGGTTCAGATATTAAACACGGAGATGATCGAGAGTAATTATATTTATGTACAAGAGAAAACCTTTTGCAAAACCGACAGGATTCTTTCACAGGCTTCTGACCGTTGACGCTCGTTGCCATGACTACAATCGCGCGCAGAGTAATGCGCTGCGTCCGCTGCACGAGCCCGGTATCCGTGGCGGAGAGGTCGCCACATACTTAAAACGACACCTCGCAAATTTTGTACAAAATCCGAAAAGTAAAAGAATAAATACCTACTGCGGGCGTAATTACCATCCAGACCCCCCCACGTCATCAATAATAAGTAAAGCAAAGACCCCCCCGCCCCGATGTAGCGCTTACGTAATACTTGAATGGCCCTATAACACCATTATCGGTTTAAGACAAGTGTCCACCCTCGGCCACCGTGGTCCACCTCACCTGCGGCGGCGGCATGCCGGGCTGGCCGGGCGCGGCCAGCTGGCCCTGCTGGGCCGCCGTGTACACAGCTGTCAGCATCGATAGGGAGTTCATCTGTTTGCCGATCACCTGCACAGAAAGGCTTCAGTTTAGCCAAGTACGGGAAAGATAAGATAATTTTTAACACAGTTGCTCGTATATTGACTCTTATTACACCGTTTTTAGTTTCATAATTCAGCATATCACCATACTGCTGTGCTGTAAAAACAATACGGTAAAATATTTGCAAAAAATAAACAGTGGTCAGGGTTGCATATGCAATTAATGAAGTTTTCAGGCACATACTGCATTCTAAAACCTATACTCTGTGAAGAAAAAAATAAATAAAGTAGTTAATTAAATATATAAATGTTATTTTTATATCTAACAATAGTAACCGAGATTATATTATAACTCAGACAAAAATAGCACGCTCTAATACTTTACCCCCACCACTCCTATCAATCTCCTTACCCCACCGCTCCCGTCAACCCCTAACCCCACCACTCCGGTCAACCCCCTTACCTCACCGCTCCCATCAACCCCCTTAACCCACCGCTCCCGTTAACCCCTTACCTCGTCGACCTTCTTGTTGAGATCCCTGAGGACGTCGTGCATCTGTCCTTGACCTTGGAAGATTTGGCGCAGCTCCCGCTGGCCGTCAGACTCGAACCAGTCGTCGAACTCGCCGTCCTTGTCGCGCACCTGACGCAGAAAGGGGGGAGAGTGAGACAGAGCTACATACAATGTAGCCTTATTCCAATATCAATGGGTGTTTAGAGGACGAACGTGTATGGCGTTGTAATAACGTACGGTCTTCTAATAAATCTCGTGTCACAGTGTTTGCTGATAAATAAATGAGGGTCTATTATAAAAACACAATTCCTTAAAACGCCTCTCCAGAACCCGTTTAAATAATCTGTGGTTTCTTTTTTCCTTTACCGCAGACTATGTAAACGGTCTCAGAGGAGAATTTTAAGTAATCATTTTTTTTATAAATAAGACCCATAGTAAGTAAAAAAAAAACCGGCCAATTGCGAGTCGGACTCGCGCACGAAGGGTTCCGTACCATTCATCATTCATCATCATTCAGCCACAAGAAGTCCACTGCTGGACATAGGCCTCCTCCACGAATTTCCAAAAAGACCGGCTGGAAGCGGCCTACGGCCTGCTATTTGATCTTTCTTCTTTCCAGATGATTTTATAAATAAAATTAAAACTATTCACCTCATCGGGATGCTCTTTCCGGTAATCCTCCTTCTGCTGTTCGAGCTTGCGCTGGTACTCCTGGTACTCCTGGGACAGCTTCTGCTGCTCGTCAGAGCTGATCTGCTGACCGCCTGCGCAGGGAGGAACTTCACTGTAGCCACCGAAATAATTCCGAGGACATAGTTGTCCATTTAACGGGTCTCTGGTACTTAAGTTTGCCTAATAAATAAATAAATAATCGCTTAGTGCGATGACAAACTTTAGAATTTCACTATTAGGATTTTGCACAATTTTTATTACTTTAAAACCTGAGGAGCCTTTTTTTTAGACAACAATATCAATGTATAGTTTAAAAAAAAACAGCCTAACAACACCAAGCTCGCCAAAACAATCTGTCAAACAGCTCTGATTGCTTCAAAATTCAGACCAAGCCTCGTTCGCCCGCGATTGGCTATAGTCTTGTCTAGCAAGTGACATTGGCGAACTTGTACTGGACAATCAGCGCAGTGAGTCCATGAAATTGAGTTGAGTTGAGTTGAAACTGAGCCGATAAAATACTGTTTGAGAGTTCATGAAATTGAGTTGAGTTGAGTTGAAACTGAGCCGATAAAATACTGTTTATCTATTTTACATTTATATTTAATTGAATTTGACGGCCTGGCCCAGAACGGAGACAAATGTAAGCAACTTTTGCTGACCCAAAGCCCCTCGGAGGAGTAATAGGGTTCAAGAAGTGTGTTTCTAGTTATTGAAATATTATGTACCTAAAAGGTTATTTTTCATGTTTCCAAATTTAAAAACGTCGTTTAACTTCCTTTTTTATTAAGAAGAAGAATTGTTTCGTTTTTAATCGATTCAATTCAATTCA
Source organism: Yponomeuta cagnagella (assembly GCA_947310995.1). NCBI lineage: Eukaryota > Metazoa > Arthropoda > Insecta > Lepidoptera > Yponomeutidae > Yponomeuta > Yponomeuta cagnagella. The sequence continues at coordinate 10,080,844 of OX371294.1, read as the reverse complement.
AATATTTTTATTCATTGTAAAAACAGAATGTTTACTTAATGAACGTCAAAGTTGTTAGTTTCACAATTAATGGATTATGTGGAGAAGAAGCTAACAAAGAAACTCCACATTTATTCTTTTCAAAACACGTTTTAACTTAATTAACAGAGTTTTCAACTTAAAATATTAGTCATGAATGTGTTGAACACTAGTCACAATCGTCCTTTAAATAATATTAATCTACTGTTTAATGCCAAACATCTTTGTCTTCTAATAATCCTTGATGTTATAGTAAGCCTTTTTGCACAAAATGTGCTTAACACATTTTTTAAATCGCGTTGGAGGTAACTCTAATATATCTTGAGGAATTTTGTTGTAGAACCTTATACAGTGCCCCATAAAGGATGTGTTAACTTTTGCAAGTCTAGATAGTGGAAATGACAATTTATGTTTATTTCTAGTATTAACATTATGGTGGCCACCAACATTTTCGAAGTCTTTGATATTTTTTCTAACGTACATAATATTTTTATAAATGTATTGACATGCAACTGTTAAGATGTTGGTTTCTTTGAAGAAATCTCTTAGCGAATCCCTACTACCTAACTTGTAAATAAATCGGATGGCTCTCTTCTGCAAGATGAAGATAGTCTCAATGTCTGCTGCCCGGCCCCATAGTAGTATACCGTAGGACATAATACTATGGAAGTAACTAAAATAAACAAGCGATGTCCAGAAAATGCCTAGTTGACTGTTTTAGTCCTCATAACACAACTCCCGCGCAACATATCAGGGAGAAGGCTTGTTCATACAATGTTCGTGATTGGTCTCTTTGGTGAACGGAACTTTTACTAAAAATATCCACATTCCAAATTCAACTCACTTTTCATCCCTAAGGATGAAAGAGCTATTTTAGACCCTGTTTACGGGGACACATGTGACAAAAAACGTATTTGTCAGAGCTGACATGAACGATACGATAGTTTATCTACACTTGGACCAAACAGCCGATATCTCTGCATCTCCATTTCTTTCAAACATTCCCTGACCCGTGCCTCGTTCCCACACCTTCAAGCCCCACTCACCCGCGGGCTGCTGCTGCTGCGTGTGCAGGGAAGTGGTGAGGAAGTGTATGGCGTCGTGGTCGTCGGCCAGGCCACCGGTGGCGGCGGACAGTCCGAAGAAGCCACCTCTTGGCAGTGTCACGCCTTCGGAGCGGAAGCAGAGCTCGTAGTCAGCCTCGTTGTTTGTCATGCCTGTGGGATGTGGGCGAGTTAAGAAAGCACCTCTTGAGACTATTTAATTATAGGTGTCTTCTGTGGGACGCCCACCGGCTCGCTGGACTGACGATCTGAGTCAGATCGCTGGCAGTGGCTGGATGAGGATGGCTGAGGACAGAGGGAAGTGGCGTGCCTTGGGGGAGGCCTATGTCCAGCAGTGGACGCATACGGGCTGATTGATTGATTGATCCTGTAGTGTATGTATATGTAAGTTTATCTACACTCATGTCGTAAGATCCGAATTATGATCTTAAAAGTTGATACATAAGGCTTAGTGTTATTTCACAGACAACTGTAAAAATTAAAAAATTCAATTACGATACCAATTTTGTATGAGAATTTCTACCAACCTGGGCCTTTATTATGAAGCAGCGACATTATCTGAAGGGGACAATTCACTCGAATCTAGCGACAAATACGGTTCTTTTTTTAATAGTTTCCATAGTTGAATGGTAATAGCTATTAAAAAAAAAGAACCGTATTTGTCGCTAGATTCGAGTGAATTGTCGGGCTCAGGCGCGACGTTGACGACCCTCCCGATAATGTCGCATTTTTCATAATAAGGGCCCTGTATCGTAAATTTTTTTTTTTGTTATTACGATTTAAAATTCGTTAAAATTCTCCTTGAAGTAAACTTTTCTGTGAATTATTGGTCTGATTCACCCCGCTGAGCACATGGCTGTATGTAAGTATGACTCCTTTGCCTAAACACTTTGGAACAAGTCAAAAAAAAAGTAAGCGGACCTTCGCAGTTTGGATTTATTTTGCCGCCATTATTAGTTTACAAATTTTTCTGTGTGACTAAAAAAATGGAAAATAATTGCCTTTCTTGCTTACTTTAGTTTCATTTATAAATGAGTGAAGACAAAGTAGTGTATGTATGCAACTGCATATAAAACGATATTTGAATACTCATGTGATACTGTTATCACACTCGGCTTCGCCTCACATGAAACTACTAGTGATGCATAAGAAAACAATAAGCGGGAAGGAAGGAACTAAGGAAGCAAAAGGAGGCCGTTTTCACCACACCGTTGTGGAAGTAGACAGTCAACACGTTGTGCAGGTACTCGACGCGGGCGCGCGTTGGGAAGGGCTTGTTACGGAAGTCCCGCAGACACCCGGACTGCATCTGAGTAGACGCATCGCTGTGGACATATTTACCATTAAATAATAATAAAAAAAGCGGCCAAGTACGAGTCGGACTCGTGCACGCAGGGTTCCGTATAACCTCTATACAATATTTGAATATTTCAAGCGTCTATCTGTTGCCGTTATTAATATCGAGCAAAAAACTGCAAAAATTCACGTTTGTTGTATGGGAGCCCCTCTTAAATATTTTTTTTTCTGTTTTTAGTATTTGTCGTTATAGCGGCAACAGAAATAATAGGGGTTAAAGTATGAAATTGCCGTTTTATTGCAATAGGTTCTTTGAATTCACATAGAATCTTCATGGTTTGAGGTTTTCGAATAAAACTTTTTTCAAATGGTTTCTATGATGTTCTTTTTTTAAAAAATGTGAAACATTTGAATATCGACTTTCAATTGTTTTTGTTATTCAATTTAGACAAGAAAGATGGATACTGCGAAAATTCGAGTGATTTTTGAATACGAGTTCCGACGCGGAACTAACGCGGCAGAAACAGCCCGCAATATCAATGCTGCGTTTGGAGAGGGGTCTACTAATGAACGCACCGTGCGATTTTGGTTTAAACGCTTTCGTGATGGAAATTTCGACTTAAAGAACGAGCCACGAGGAAGACCGCCCACACAGGTGAATAACGATGAATTAAGAGAGATAGTGGAAGCCGACGATAGTCAAACTACCCAGAAATTAGCGGCATGGTTTAACGTTACCTTACCCACAATATTGACTCACTGCGTCAAATCAATAAAATAAAAAAATACGAAAAATGAGTGCCTCATAATCACTCGAATTTTCGCAGTATCCATCTTTCTTGTCTAAATTGAATAACAAAAACAATTGAAAGTCGATATTCAAATGTTTCACATTTTTTAAAAAAAGAACATCATAGAAACCATTTGAAAAAAGTTTCATTCGAAAACCTCAAACCATGAAGATTCTATGTCAATTCAAAGAACCTATTGCAATAAAACGGCAATTTCATACTTTAACCCCTAATACATCACTATCACGGTTCATGAGATACAGCCTGGTGACAGATGGACGGACGGACGGACCGCGCAATCTTAGTAACAGGGTCCCTTACCCCTGGGTTACGGAACCCTAAAAACTAACGCGACTGACATAGCCTATAATGTTAGCAAGCTGAAGTGGCAGTGGGCTGGTCACATATGACGAACAACCGATGGTCAATGGGGTGCAAGAGTTCTCGACTGGAGACCATGACCTGACAAAAGTAGCGTGGGACGCCCACCAGCTCGCTGGACCGACTGAGGCAGATTGCTGGCAGCGGCTGGATGAGGATGGCTGAGGGCAGAAGGAAGTGGCGGGCATTGGGGGAGGTCTATGTCCAGCAGTGGATGTACTCATCCCCTACAGGGGCAGATTGATTGAAACAATAATAACTTCCAGACAACACAATAACTTGTCCCGGTCTGCGGCCCCGAACTAGAATACCATGTGCTGTGGTTATTTAAGATCCTACCAAACTTATTGAGTATAGAGTATGTTTACCAGGCGAGGACATCACAAATATCCCCGTATAAATAACAATCGCAAATGGAAATCCCCACAAAAACACAGTGGGGGGGCTTAAGAGATCTAAAAAATGCAATCAAGGAGCTGATTGAGAAAACGGTTGGAAGAAATTGGACGAGACTGGCAATGGACCGGATGGGTGGGCGTGAAAGAGACGAGGCCTAAGCCCATCAGTGGGCTCTGTTTGATGATTATTTCCGACCGGGTTCGAACACGGCGACTGTTACGGCCGGGGTGAGCGTCCGCGTCAGTCGTGTGACCTCATGTGACTGATGCAGCCGAACTCGACTATAAAGATGCGGTTGCACCGACCACGAGTAAGTTTTCCGCTTGAATAGTTATACTGTATGGCATCTGGTGGTCTACTGCAGAGATCATCCCGTCTGGCGGCAAGAGCAGCCGTTCGTTTGGCCTCGAAATCAAAGATGTGTTAAATGTATAGGCTGATTAGATACATGGGTAGCGCTGACAGGGACGAAATCTAGGTTAGACCGGAGATAAGCTCGCCTTTGTACATGTAATTTCTTATGTAATGTCCTGTTAAAAGTCTTGTGTGCAATAAAGTATAATAATAATAGAGGTCTAATTAATTTTTGCGAACCAAATCCTCTCAGAACCCTGACATTTGCGTTAGTAATAGGTATGGAATTTGACAGTTAGTCGATTGGAATTGTCTAGGATTCGGTGCGTGTAACATAGGAGCTGGACATAACAGTTCGAGAAGTTTCTCGGAGTGCAACTAGGAGTTACAACGCACCTCTTATGGTCGAAGAGTTTGGTCCCGTCGTTGAGCACGGCCATGATGTAGGGGTTGTTGTGCCGGTTGTCGTTGTCGAACGAGTCGAATATCAGCGCCAGACCGTTCCAGCGGTCCGACGAGCCGAACACTTCGCCCGCGTAATCACCCTTCGCTGACGTGTACCAGAAGGCCTGCGAGGGTTTCATATGTCATCATAATAGAATCTACCACACAACACAATCACTTGTCCTGGTTACAGTCTAGGATGCTGCCGTCCACAAGCTAAAACGCCATTACCGACCATCCAGTCGATTTCGACTTTTTGATGACATCCTAATCAGACAAATAATCTCTATGAATCCCTCCAACGTATTTTTTCACAGCTTATTTGCTTCCAGAGAATACAACTGAAAAATGCCGTTACGTTAGTTTAATTATTGAATAATACTTGTGTTTAATAACGCCCAAAATACGTTTTTGTTAAGCTGGATTTATCGTTACTAATTAAAGGTGAAGCTATTTTAAAGTACTCAAAAAGATCTATCTTTTGTTACCTCATGTGTAGTCAAATTATGTATATTTATCAAGTAGCATATATTTTTATTATTTCCTTGGTTTTTTGCGCATAACTTAAAAGTCGATTTTTGGAGATAACGGTGTTTTAGCTTGTGGACGGCAGTATGGTAAACAGACAAGGACATCACAAACATGGAAATACACCCAGACCGAGGCCATGTGTACAAATGTACGGTGGCACCCAGTGGGAATCGAACCAACGACCTCCGGTATGGTAATTAGCCGTGATACCGCTACACCAACGCGGCAGTCAAATATGCAGCCGATATACGTCCCACTGCATGAAACAGGTTAATCACCTGTGCCCACCGAGGATTCACGATTTCAGGTGCTGAGGTATGTAGATCCCGCAGGCACTCAGGTCTCCTCATGATATTTTCCTGCACGGTTAGTGGCATTGCCAAGGGTGTGCTTATATAGTAATATATAAGGGTGTGCTTACATAAATAACATTTTCTAAATTTATTAAAATGTATTAAATTACATGAAATAACTATTTAGACTATAACTTTATCTTCACTTGTACCCGAGCTTGCACTCAATCATCAACCAATCTTCATCCACTGCTGGCACCTCTCCCAGGGCACCCCTCAAAGACGTGCTGATCACGGGGGGCTTTTCCTGTGATCATCACGCTTGGGCAGGCGGTTTGAAAGATTTACTTTAGTACACGAGAGGTGTTGCTGCCCACCTATTGGATTTCCTTTCTTACGACACTCAAAGGATAATCGGGGCAGTCATATCCTCACACCGAGATCCACACGGAGTATTTTGTTTTAGATTCATATTTTAATAACAAAAACTTCATCTGTAGAGAAGGATAGTCTTTACCAGTCCATCGGCGCCGATCCGTCCTCTGCCAGTGACTTTGAACATGATGTCCACTTCCCACCAGTCGAATTGGACCTGCTGCTTGCTCCAGATTGCGCCCTTTTGGCTGCGCATGGACGGGGCCAGACGCACGCTCTCGCCCGACGCTATCGCATCTGTGGACAGGATATACAAGTATGTGAATAATCCCTTGTTGTGTTAAAGAAAAAAAAAACCTTCGGCCTTCGCATCTACGTAGTGACATGATTTATGCTGCGCCCAGTGGCACCTTCAACCACACTAGATGGGTGAAGGGACCACTCGGACGCTGCAGTGCCTTTTATTTTTTATTTTATTTTATTCCGTAACAAGAAGCTCACAGCACAAATATAATTAGGATGGACAATTTTGATTAGACTATACATAGGTCAATTACGAGCTTTTTTTATATGGTTACAATCACAAATGGTAAGTGTTTTATGAAAAATATTAAATGCATGCAAAGTGAAGAAAAACCAAAAACTATCATCATCAACCCATTATGAGGGTATAGGCCATACTCCAACACGGGGGCCAAGTCCGGATTGGTGGAGGCTTGTAGACTAGTGGCTCGTCTACTGTCAGAAGTTGTCAAGCCGCCCTTAGGCCTCTGACTTGGCTTAACGACTGCCATCTATCGACGGCAGCCGGCACCAACAGCTTAACGTGTCTTGCGAAGCACGGAACTGCTCGGAAAAATGCCACTAGCGTTAGGCATAGACGGCGACCCATCCATGCACTGAACGCGCCCTGTGTTGCTTAACCTTCGTGATCGTTTTAAGATCACTCAGGCAGCCGGGGCTACGAGCTATACTTTCAATAAAAATTACTCATAAAATTACTAAGGGGGACGGAGTAGGCTTGCCCAGCACCTATACCATCCTGACAGCTTTGTCGTCCTAACCCACATGATTACGTGCGGAGTCAACGAGCCTTACAATTGCTAATCAGTGGCTCACACAGCTGTATCAGCTGTATGTATACTTTGTGAAGTGCCACGTCATCAGTAGTACGGTTTCCCTCCTCCGGACCGCGCCGGGCGAGCTCACTTACACTAATACAATATGATTAAAGAAAATGCTCTCGACCTATATCTCCGTGGATTCTGCCACAAGTACGTATCAAGTCGAGGAAGTAATTGGACTGCCTCGTTGGTCTAGCTGTATCATATCTGATTACCATGCCTGAGGTCGTGGGTTCCATTCCCACTGGGAACATTTGTACAAAGGGCCTCAGTCTGGGTCTTTGCGATGTCCTTGCCTGGTAACCAAAGCACAGGGTATCCTGGTTTGGGACCAGGAAAAGTAATTGTGTTGTGTGGAAGTTTATTTATGTAAACGAACCGATCGGACCACCATAACAATGCCTATTAATTGTTCTTTACAAGGTCTAAGAAAGAACAGAAAGAAAACGCACGACATTAGAATCATTATCAGACTTCAGTACCCCGTCACCGTTTACTGCGTCCATAAATTCACAGATAACGGAGACGTCGATAGTTATCGAAACAGTTACTTTATTACCGCTGAATTTCGTGCAATGGAGTTATCAAATGAAACGTAACTTGACTCCGCTCCTGGAGGCTTCCGCATGTGTTTTGTGCGACTCGTATCAACTAATATTTCACATGGCGTGAAAAATTGGTTGATACGAGTTAATTTGAGTCGGCCGACCTAATTTACCTACCTAGCCGTAGCATAATGAGGTGTGACTTCGTCCACTACGCGTTTTACACCACAAAATGAGCGGTATACCACTGTAATCCGCCGCTGTGTCGCGTTTAGGGGCTACCCGGAGCTAACTAGTGGGGAAAAAAACATTTGTTCTCTTAAAAAAAACCTATTTAGAGGCTAAAAATTCCACCCATGCAAGTGATGTAAATCGCTTCGGTCAGTGTCGCTGCCTGTATGTAATACAGAGAAGTTTGTAAAGAGGCTCGAAATTTCATCGATGCTTGCACTTGCCCATTAGCTCAGTTGGGAGAGCGCTGGCACGGTGAGCATGCCTTCAAGTCCCGGCATGGGTGGAATTTTCAGCCTCTAAATAGGTTTTTAAAATTGTCTTCAGCACGGGTCAGTGCAATAAAAAGAATATACTTCTTCTCTTACAATACATTTTTGCAAAAATTCAAGTCAAGTCAATCAACCCATAGTCGTCCACTGCTTGAAGTAGGCCTGCCCAAGTTTTCAAGGATTCCTCAAAAATAATCTCGGTTAGAACCGAGTAGGGGAATTACCGCGCGTTATTCACTTGTTAAATCCTGTACGTTATTTGAAGCTTTGAGTTTGAGATAGGTAATCTCCTTTTCCGTGCCAGTCGACGCCGCTTGAACCCTAATCGTCGCACTTTGCTAGTCTGTGACACTCTACCAACCAGGATGCCTTCCGCGTAGTAATGATTTCAGAACGCGCGACGGCGATCTTGTTTGTCATTGGCATCGAATTTTCCGCTAATGACAGTCGACAAAAAATACAAATATTCTAAAAAGTGTGATATTTTCGTGTTATTGTGTATAAACAACACGACAATTAGTATATAACGGTGTTACCGTTTGTGTTATAAATATTCTGCTTCTACGAACGCAGTTTACAAAAATGCTTGAACCCCTAAAAAAATTTTCAGGTAAAATAATAGTTATTGAGTGGTTAATATCTAACACGTAAGTATTGCATTACCTACTGATAATGTCAATTGGTGTTTTGAGACCACGTCAACAGTGAGTATCTTACATAATATATCCTACTCTTGTAGATTTTGAGGTTATAATTCCGACAATGAATATCTTTCATTTTGTTGAAACGAAAGTTATGGTGTGGTGTCGGTGCCCTCGCCGATTTTCAGTACCCATTCGATTATCGGTCAAAGGCGTGTAAATGAAGATATTTTAATCTACTGTCAATGTTGGCAAGCAGCGTTGAATAAAATATTTGCAATTTTCAGTTCGATTTTGATTCTTTAGCTTCCCACGCAGTCATGTTGCGTTACAAGAGAAGTTCGTGAGACTTGAGGTTAATGACACCTACTAATCATAATTCCAAAGATGATTGAGGCAGTACTAAAAGAACTAGTCCATGACCGATGGCTGGAAGACGAGAAGTTATCTGAAAGACATCAGTTTTGATAATCTGAACTGGCAAGGTTGTACGCCAGACCTCGCAGGTCTCTGGCAAACAATTACACACCCACGCAGGGTACATGGAGCTACATACTGTATACAACAATATTGTTTACAGTCAATATCAACCCTCGCAGGGTTATTAATTAAATTAAATACAACTGAGTTGCCATAGAGCTGCCCACCCTCGCAGGGTATTTAGAGCTACATACTGTTTAAGAACAATATTATGTCCAGTCAATATCAACCCCCGCAGGGTTATTAAATACAACTGAGTTGCCATAGAGCTGCCTACCCTCGCAAGGTGCATGGAATTACATACTGTATACAAAAATATGTGCAATCGACATCAACCCTCACAGCGTTATTAAATACTGACTTGCCACAGAGCTGCCTACCCTCGCAGGGTGCCTACTATAATGGATGCATCTATGCTTGCTTTTTATCATCCCTTGCAGGTTATTGATTACAACTGAGTTACCATGGAGCTACACATACCCTCGCAGGGTACCTATTATGAAGAACATTAAGCTAAGTTGGCAAACAATCACATAGCCTTGCGGAATATCAACCCAAGCAAATCACATACCCTTGCAGGGTACTACCTATGAAGGATTTTAAGTTAAGCCAAGATGGCAAACAATCACATAGCCTCGCATGATATCAACACAAGAAAATCACATACCCTCGCATGGTACCTACTATGTGTAATGTGCCAGGCTCTACATCAACCCTCACAGAACCCTGATCAGAGTTGGCAAACAATCAAGTATCCTCGCAGGATATCATGTACAAACATGCATATATGTGTTAAGCAGCAGACCTCTTAGGGTTATAAGGTGAACAGAGTTGGCAATCAATTGTATATCAATCAATATCCCCGCTACCTTTGTACAATACACCTATAGGTACGTGGTAAGTAGCAAATAATCACGCGCCCTCGCAGGGTACAGTGTAGAATAATACTCAGATATGGTAAATACCTATCCACTGTTACAGAGTTTTACAGTTGACAAATATTCACATACCCTTGAAGGGTACTATCAACAACTATGCATGGTACCTAATATCAACCCTCGCAAGATTATAAAAAGTCAGACTTGCTAAACAATTAAGTACACCCTCGCGGGGTCTGCGTGTGTCGCCTAAGCCTGAGTGCAAAACAATTTTGGGGAATATGTAAAATGTTTATTAATTGAATTTTAATGATAAAATTACAGTATCCTTGCCAACACATGAATAAACCCTCACGGGGTTATTAGCATAACTTAGTTGGCAATCACATACTCTCGCAGAGCACTATTATTATACACAACACACTGATGTGTAGTTATTACTTCTATTATCATGCCTCGCAGGTTATATAAGAAGCGGTTCATAGCTGTTCGAAGACGTAGACACAGATAGATGGATAAGCAATAACATGTAACCCTCAGCAACAATTGGGGGGGCAGCAACAATTATCAACATATCATAACGATGGAAACTTTAGAGTACAAGCTAATTATGTAGTTCCATTTTATTTGTGAGAAAACTTCTACCTACCAAGGCTAAAGGAAGATGGCGTGCTGTAAAAGTACTGTTAAACAATGTTTCCTATCTTATGTTCCTTGCGACCAAAAGTAGCAGCAAATACAAGTTGAAGATCAACCTTTTGTTGCAAAGTAATCCACAGCATTACTGGGTTAAGCTTACCTATTTAAGGGTCAATGTCCTCTCAACGGTACCATTACTGTATGGTTATCTTCTAAATAATTAATGGTTCAGAATAATAAACCAGCGAACATCCATACCATGTTGAATACACGGTTTTCGTCCGATCACCAAAGTTAAGCAACATCGGGCGTGTTCAGTACTTGGATGGGAGACCGCCTGGGAAAAGTATTTATCATTTGTTTTACAATTCATTTCTTGATTTGTCCAGTACCTCAGGTACTATATTCGACTGGTGCTTAAAAGGAAGAAGTTTCAAGTTACCCTAACTGGCTCAACTCTTTTTGAATTTGGATCCTATTTATATCCCCTGGGGGCGAATGTAACCTATAGGTATGGCTGTGGTCTATAACTATGTAAATAACTTCTATCAGAAAAGTGAACCTGCCTGGAGTATAAGCTGTACTGCATAACAGAGGAACTGTCAGTATTTATGTTATCTGCTTTCTTAGGCTATGAGACGCAAGGATGGTTTTATCTTACTTAGCGAACAAAATGGGACAAAGATGAAGCCTTTGATGGATTTGCTGGACAAGCTCAGTCAGTACTACGTATACCTTGAGAAGGATGATCCAGCCCCAGCCTTGGGCCATAAGGTCCCAAGTGGGAGCAGTATTGGAGTTATGCCCCAATCCAGTGAGGTGTACCGCGAATATGTCCTACCCGAGTAAGATATAAGATATATCTCAAGTGGTCATCGACATGACTAACCTCGAGTAGATATAATATGATGAATGGCAACAGTTTTGAAAATGGTTGTCTTGAACTGTCTAGCATATAATTTGATATTTTTGCCTTATCAAGTTTTCACTTGGGCGAAGATTTTCAAAGAAGTGGCTTGTTCCTTGTCATAAAGGGCTATTTAATGCAGTTTGTCAGCAAGTCGGTTTATATACTCTTTCCAAGGCACCCTTACTAAAAGTTCCAGTTCCCAGGCAAAAGTTCCCCTTTGCTTCACGTTAAATTGAACAATATTCTTCCTGATCGACTTCTGACTTCTAACGTTAGTAGTACTTAGATTAAATAAAGGTATTATGTTATATCCGCACTATACAGGTAATGATACTTAAGTTAAATCTAAGTCTACTCAAACAGTTTGGTCAATAGTCCTGCGCTGCCCTCCTGGACTCGGCACCATGGTGCGGTGCATCCGACCCGCCATGAAGCTGGCTCTGTATGTCTTAGCAAATACACATCCTCGGCCATAAAAATGGAATCTAGCGTCGTCACTGTGAGGCAAGGTGTATATATACGAAGAGTGGGTACCTAGTCCCAATAACTACCGCAATGCGACCGTAGTGGCAAACTATGAACCACCGCCCTTGAGGACGCAGACCATATTGAGTTTTTTGTATTTTGTTGAGCAGAGCTAAAAACAAGAACGAGTGGCTCTTTTTCCACTTTAGTTATACAACTCCTAAGCAGGTTTACATGAACCTTTAATAAACGCCTGAGAGACTTGTCGGGAGCTGGTAAATGTTAGGCTCGCATACCTTTGCCAGCAATATGTATTTAACACATCAATCTACACTTCTTTTGCTATCGGTTGCTGAAGCAAACTCTACCTGGGAACAAAAATCCCGTCTGCAATAAGTGATTAAGTTTCTTCCACAAACAATATAGTTGTTGAAGTACATAATTAGTTAATTAGCTATCTAAATAATTCGCCATACACAGCTGCCTTTCTCTAAATCTGTTATGGCAGACATAGACGACACTACGGTTTCCTGTGCACTGTGTTATGTTTGACTCAAAAGCCATAGCCCATAAGTAATCGAGTTGAATGTTATTGCCAAAGCCAAAATCTGAATCATGTTAATTTATTCAGGTCCTTTGCAGGTTCAAAGACAAACCTGTTATATAGGCTCTACCTAAACATGTTTGTAAGTATAGGAAGCCCATCAAAAGCTACCTATCATATTATTATTACAACTCAGGTTGAAGGCCTACTATTTTATCAGCAGCTGGCATAGTATTGCAGGGTCTGGATCAACTGTAACTTCCAAAATAGTCTGTCAAAGAATAAATGTTTACTTGTTATTAAGTTCATTAAGTTATGTCACTCTGGTCACAAGTGATATAATTATTATTCAATTTTATTAGAAAACTCTAAGGATGATAAGGATGCTTATATCAGTGGAGAAACCCTGTTGACTTTTTAACAGTTCTATCATAGTAGATCGATCGCATAAGCTTCGAATCCTACTATCCCATATATTTTATGGATTGATGTGTGTACACCTACCTATCTATCCTTTGTATATTTGTAATATCTGCAAATTGTGTTATTGTCCTGATTTCAGAGAATTGGGGTAAAATTTTATTACTCGCACTATTGGGTCTGTGGATATCTATTGGAATATTTTACATTAGTACAGTACCTACCCAGCTTTGTACTATTTTGTATTACACACACACAGCTAACTGTGAATCATCTCACATTGGCATACTCTACCACCAGGCGATAACAAACACGTCTCAAACTCAAAGCTTCAAATAACGTACAGGATTTAATAGCGGCGTTTTACCTGAAATAAAACGCTTATTAAATACTTACCTTATTTGAAGCTTATATTTAATTCCTGCCTGTGGTTTTCGACACAATGACAAACAAGATCGCCGTCGCGCGTTCTGAAATCATTACTACGCGGAAGGCATCCTGGTTGGTAGAGTGTCACAGACTAGCAAAGTGCGACGATTAGGGTTCAAGCGGCGTCGACTGGCACGGAAAAGGAGATTACCTATCTCAAACTCAAAGCTTCAAATAAGGTAAGTATTTAATAAGCGTTTTATTTCATGTAAAACGCCGCTATTTAAATTTCTTCCACCAATGTATTGTTTCGTTTCGGTTTGATTGACGATTTGAATACATAAAAAAAAAATGCATACGTATACGTTTAATGTTTACGTAAGCATTGGGGGGTAAGAGCTTTGCTTACTTTCGCTGGCAAGGGGGGAGGAGGGGGTCATAATTGTAATAAATTTGCTTACGTAATACTTAAACGTCTCCTTTTCAGTGGAAATCGATGGACATATTTTTAATTTCCTAACTGTGTAGACTAGACATCATCACCAGCCATTTGACGCCCACTGCAGGACATAGGCCTCCTTCGTGGTTTTCATAACCATGAGGGGTTTTGCCATAATCGACATGGATCCGTAATATTTACAATGTGCACTTTATTATTTAGTTTCGAACTCAATGGATTCGCTTAAGCCTTGTTAAGACTTTTTAATAGCCTATTATAATAATACATTTAAGAATTTATTTATTGTAGTCTTTTAATACTATGGAAAAAAATAAATTTAAAAAGCAATGAAATTATTCAGTAAGTATAAATTTAATTTGGAATCAGCCTGCCACGTTTATTTCAGAGTAAATGACCGTTTTATAATACTGCTGAGCTTCCAACCGGCTAAGAACGCTCGCTAAGTCTACCGTGACATAATTAATTCTAAACACTTTCCTGTGATAACACTTGAGCCAGTATAAATAACACCTCCTTGGTTACATTGCGAATTAGATCTGCCTTTGAGAAATTGAATAATATAATAACTTTCGCACAGTGCAATCGTTTGGTGCTAAGCTAGTATACCCTACGCAAGGCAAGGACATCACAGGACATAGATAAACACTCAAACCGAGGCAATTTGTACAAATCAAAGTATAGCAGCAGCAGCCACCAGTGGTAATCAAATCCACAACGTCCACATACATAACCAAGCACTTTATCAGACAATGATGATTATGACTTCCTTCAAAGAAGGAACCAAGTCTTCTCACTAGAAAAGTGGTCCCAAGCTCGGGACTAACATATGGTTAAAATATGTAATATAGAGTTAGAGCGCTTCCCTAATTCTGTTTGGCGAAAAATATGTAGAATTCAGTTTTTTTATGAATTTAAATTACTGTGCTTTTGCGACAAAAACAAAGATCAACTAGCAGTCAACTGCATTTTAGATTATATTAGAACTCTTTAAATTACACACCAGAAAATAACATGTGGTAATAACCTTCACATTTAAAACTTTACGGTGAAGGCAAATGGCTCACGCTTTAAGAGATAAGGCACATATTAACAACGAGGTACTTCTTCCAACTGATGATAGTCACACCTGAGATTTCCTGCCTCATGAGGTGATTCCCATGCAAACACAGTTTGGTTTTAATTTACAAAGGTCGTGCCGGATTGCAATGAAACTTTATCAATATGTTTCCAGGGCACAAGTGGTTTCATGTCTGATTATCATGCCGGAGGTCGTGGGTTCGATTCCCTCTGTAGGCCGTCGTACATTTAAAGAGATGGCCTCAGTCTGGGTGTACAATGCTGAGATAAAGCTTATAATGTAATGTTTGTGATGTCCTTGTCTGGTTACCAGAGCACAGGGTATCCTAGTTTGGGACCAGGCCAAGTGATTGTGTTGTGTGGAAGTTATACCATAATAAGTAATTAGGTAATTTCCATTATGAGAATGATAAAAAACCCTGTGTTTCTTTGAACATATTGGTAAAGTTTCATTGCAATCCAGCATGTTGTTTGTAAACTATTTTTGTATAGGAATAGCCACATGGGGTACACTCTTGGACAGAGCTATGCTCATTGTTTCTCTGTGCGATCGAATCCGAAACGAAGTAATTCGCTAGAAAACTAAATTAATCGACATAGCTGAACGGATTAGCAACCTGAAGTGGCGGTGAGCTGGTCACATCTGCCTAACTTACGAAATATGAGCAAAAATAAAACGTCTTCCGTCAAAACCTGTCGACAAGTATGGCGACAGTTTAAAAAAACCCACAAACAAATTTCAGCAAGCAAAAACGGAACACAATTATGGCGCGAAATTTGTTCTATGAAAAAGCGTTTTTCTCACTTTTGTTCGTTATTGGTGACTTTTAAATGTGAATTCAACGATTTTGTCATCCAGCGTACTATCGAATGGTCAATAGGTTTAAGGATTGGCGCACTCATGATTCGGTTGCTGATAGGCCCAAATCAGTCCATTTACAAAGATTAATTCAGTAAGCGCATCAGAGCGTCAGAGAAAAGTGATCATAACTCAAAAACTATACATTTCCTGGCGAGTGGGGCTTAAGGGGGAACATCCCCACCCCCTCACAACCCTACTACTACTATTACTAGACATTCCCTATAGTTTTAATGTTTATATTATATACTTCTCAGTGTGAAGGTCTAAAGATGCAGTACCTACTCTACATCTTATTTATTAAATATCTGTTTGTTTTAAAATGTTTAATTGTAATTGCATCTGTTTCTTTACTTTTAATAAAATAAAAATAGTTTAAGCATAGGTCTTTTTCCATTAGTACATAGAATACCACAGGGACATGCTCCTTGATCCTTAAGAAATTCTAAGAAGTGCTATTATTCTTTATTCACAGTATTTTGGAGATCCACCTCAGATAGTGCAGTTCCATAAGTTCTGTAAGTTGCGTGCTAGCACCCACAGTATGGAAAACTACACATTCGCTTTTGCTTTCATTTGCATTATAAGCAGTTACTGGACCATCCAGCTATTATTAAATCCATAGTATGTGGATACATAGTTGATAATCTATAGATAATCTTAATAAGTACAGTATAATGTCGATTATCTGAAGTAATTGGGGGATGTGGGTGTTCGGAAAACCGGTTTATTCGGATAATCGGACTACATACATATATGTACTTGAATTTGTATACAAAAATCATTCTGAAAATAACTTCTATCCCAATTATTGCATGTCAAGTAGGAATCAAAGTTATTTTCAAAAGTAGACAGCGTGAAATAAGATACATGCATGTTCATAAATACACACATACTTAATAGGCACAATGAATGATTAAAAAAAAATCTTCAATCTTTATCATCTGAAGCAAGCCCGCCTTATGAGCAGCCAGGTCAAACACTTTTTTAAGGACTGGTCGCATTAAGATTGTGCTCTAAACCATCGCAACGCAGAAGCTAAGCAAGTAAATGGTTCAAAAGCAGCAGGTGTGTTTTCATCTTCATTATTTGACTCACTAGTTGATGAATTACTGGTGGCTTCAGCCAAGAAGTCTACAATTTCACTATCCTGCACAGTGATAGTTAAAAACATATATGTTTACTGTTTGTGTTACCAATCAGAGCCAGTTCAGTATTACGCAGCAAAATATCTATGCACCTGCAACCGTCACACTGACATCTTGCGGACATGGACAGTGATGGTACCTAGATATTTTAACGGGTTATGCATCATGAAGTCATTGGTTTCACGTTTTTGCATAGAACCAATCAGAAACTACACTGTCATTGACTATCGCCCAACCAACATTCACATTGTCACCAATCACAGAGTGATTTACTCTACAGGACATTTTGCGTTTATTTTATTGCTACAGACTTATTGAGAGAGTGAGTTTTTGAGAGTGAATTTTGTAGGAAGAAATACTTCTATGGTTTTTTTTATTCGTAGACGATATTTCAATGAAAATAAAGAGTACCCAATAATGCATATTGAATGCCGTTTATCTTCATCGAAAACATACATCCATTGTTCAAGCTGCTTCACCACAAAAAGTGGGGAGAAGCAGGGCACGAGGTTCGTAGCCAGTTCAGTTAAGCGGTCTTTCAGATGATCAACATTCGGATGATCGACATTTGGATAATTGATATTCTACTGTATTTAGATATAGTACTGCTGATGTTTTCAAGCAATGTGCTTTTGCAACATATGAGCAAACGTTGCAAATTACAATTTAAAATGAGGTCACTGGAAACAAAAATTGATTCAGCAAGGAATGGGTATACATAAAGTATGTCTTAAGTGTGACAAACGATAGGTGTGTAAAATCAATTTGTGTGTCGAACGATGTTTGGTTATCCCGTTAGGCGTTATGGGTCAAAAACAACAGTTTTAATTCAAAAAGCGGGTAAATCTTCATACGATTTCACAGTCTGTGGTTGCCGTGTTGGAACAAAAGATCAAATGCTTCCATCTCGCTCGCGCTCGGGCAGATTACATGTTGGCGTCACTGTCTATCGTGAAAAATTTCACTGACGTGGAACTGTCAAACTGGAGAATACATCAACAATAATGATTTTTTTCAGCTGTTTTTTTTAGATTCATAAGACAAAGGCAATGTAAAACTGAAGCAATACCTCTTAGCAACATGCTATGAGGCTTGGAGAGGCTTATAACCGTCGCACCACCGAGCAATGAAGAGAAATATGGTGATACTTACTGCCTCCGTACTCCCAGAAGGGAACCGATCCATCTTTTTGAGCTAAGTACGGCGGCTTGAAGGAATATTTGTATTCAAAGCGTCTGTGCACAGTCTGGCCGTTGATCTGCACTATCACACACAAGGATATCGCACAAAATATAACGTTAATCTTAGACGAAGACATTTTTCCGACGGCCCTGCGCACGTAGAAATTCGTCCTTGCAACCGATTGAACTGTGAACTTAGCCGCGAGTTGAACGTGGAACTTTAATCGATTAGTGTTGCCAGCTCACCGGCCATAAGTAAGATAGAGTGTGTTGCTTGGTGCTAGCAGAGTTGACTTACTAGAACCACTACTCGCCGCTAGATGTCGCTAAAATTAATTATGAATATGTAGAGACATAGGAACCGTATGTTCACTAGAAGATAATTAAATACACGGAAATAATTTTATTTTCTATCTAGAATACGAACCCTGAAGATAATAATATATTAGACTGAGTTATTATTATCATCATCTGTGTTAAATATACCTACAGGTCCTACATATACCTACAGATTAATATACGTTTTATTTTTATTAGTTGCGTTTAAACTGATCCATGCATTAGTTATGTTTTAGAAAAACAATTTAAATTAAAACATGAGTGTTTCATTTGTTTAACTACATATTTAAGTTATGACCTGTACCTAGGTACATTCTTGAGTTCTAAGCAATGTCTTTCAAATTTTTCCTATTATATTTTATATTTTATAAACATGCGCCATTCTTTATGTTAACACATACGAAGGTTTTCACAACACAGGCTTGACCTAGCGTGGCGACGACACTAAACAGGCTGTGTATGCAACCATTTTTATTAACAAAAAACTTTTCACTTTTTTTTTACTCCTGTTTTCTGTGGCCAAAGGAGGGTAATGTGTTTTTACTGACCGTTTTTGCAAAAAGCGTCTTCACAATCTGTCAAACAGGTAAACAGTGATTTTTAGGACCCAGGACCTCGAACCTAGGATCACGGCCCTTGGAGAAGATCGCCTTTATGCCAAAAACGGCCGTTTTTGGCGTTAACATTTTCTCGTCCTAGGTTTTTTGCCTTAGGTTCAGGGCCATGGGTCCTAAAAATCAGTATTAACATGATTGAGAGATTATACACTGACGATTTTTGCAAATTCGATCTGTAAAATAAGCTATAAATCTGTTTGCTCGGTTGCGCTAGTGTTACTTCCTGGAGCCCCTTGTTAGTGTAGTATAATCATAAGCAGCCTATATACGTCCCACCACCAGTCGCTCGTAGCCCCGGCTGCTTAAACGATCTTAAACGATCACGAAGGTTAAGCAACACAGGGCGCGTTCAGTGCATGGATGGGTCGCCGTCTATGCCTAACGCTTGTGGCATTTTTCCGAGCGGTTCCGTGCTTCGCAAGGCACGTTAAGCTGTTGGTGCCGGCTGCCGTCGATAGATGACAGTCGTTAAGCCAAGTCAGAGGCCTTAGGGCGGCTTGACAACTTCTGACAGTAGACGAGCCACTAGTCTACAAGCCTCCACCAATCCGGACTTGGCCCCCGTGGTGGAGTATGGCCTATACCTTCCTCAGGGAAGAGACCCGTGCCCCTCGGTGGGGACATAATGGGTTGATGATGATACGTCCCACTGTAGGGCACAGGCCTTCTCTCAGAGAGAGAGTATGGGCTTAATCACCACGCGTGCCCACCGCGGATTGGCGATTTCAAGCGCTGAGGTATGTGAATAGCTCAAACACTCAGGTTTCCTCACGAAGATGTTTTCCTTCACCGTTAGCGAGTGGTATTGCTACTATAACTTCACAAATGTACATAACTTAGAAAACCAAGTCATAGGAACATGCCCGCCCTGGGAAACGAACCTGGGTCTCCTGCTTTCGAGTCCAATGTTCTACCCACTAAGCTACCACCGCACCGCTTGTTAGCTAGTGTAAACGTATGTAAATGTTGATGATTGGTGTAACATTAGCTACACATGCGGAGGAGGTGCGTTCGAAACCCGGCTCCGCAAGTATTGCATTTTCTTTCCTGACGATGAAAAACCACTAAACTCAAAGAACGGTAAAGGTGTAATGTTGAAGAAGCCTACTCCACCTAAAATGTATCCCAGGCACTACAGCGTCTGACCGGTTACTTCACGTACCTAGCTAGTGTAGGTAGGTATGAGTTTCCACTGGTAGACACAAAGAAGCCAAGCCTAGTCTACGACACTGTAGTAATTTCCTCATGAAAAAAATGTCGAATGCTTTGCTCATGGTTTTCTTTTTATTTTTAGGGTTCCGTACCCGAAGAGTGCCAAACGGGACCCTATTACTAAGAGTTCACTGTCCGTCTAACTGTCTGTCTATCCGTCTGTCCGTCCGTCCGTCACCAGGCTGTATCTCATGAACCGTGATAGCTAGGCAGTTGAAATTTTCACAGATGATGTACTTCTGTTGCCGCTATAACAACAAATACTAAAAACAGAATAAAATAAATACTTAAGGGGGGGCTCCCATACAACAAACGTTGTCTAAAGACAGCGCTCGCCATCTAGCGGCGCCGATGTCATGTCGTTAAATGTCAATGTAAAACGCTTCTTGTTGGTTTCTATAAAAGGCATTGTTCACAAATTCGATCTTTGTCTAATGTTGTATAGATAATGGTACGGAACCCTTCGTGCGCGAGTCCGACTCGCACTTGGCCGGTTTTTGTGAAAAAAGGCCGTGTGAGATCCAAACTCTCAACCGAGACACGTGGGAGTCGAAGAAAATTCATGTAATGATGTAACTCATGCGAAACGCAGCATAAAAGATTACCAGTCTCCAGAGAGACTTTACCATCAGAACTGCATTTGAGGAATTCCCCGTATTATCAGAATTGTGTTTTTGTAAATAACAACTTACCTTTTTTATTATGTCGAAGGAAGACGATGATAAATAAGTGGGGCTCTTATTTATTATATAGGAAGTTATTTCATAATCATTTCAAACCCGGCCAAGTGCGAGTCGGAATCGCGCACGAAGGGTTCCGTACCATTATCTATACAACATTTGAATATTTCAAGCGTCTAGATGTTGCCGTTATTAATATCGAGCAAAAAACGGCAAAAAAATAATGTTTGTTGTATGGGGGCAACAGAAATACATCATTTGTGAAAATTTCAACTGTTTAACTATCACGGTCCATGAGATGCAACCTGGTGACAGACGGACTGACGGACGGACAGCGGAGTCTTAGTAACAGAGTCCCTTACCCTTTGGGTACGGAACCCTAAAAATAGAGTCCATAGTCGGCCAGACGGATCAATGTATGATGACACTCCTCTAGCAGTCGTACGTAACAAAGTTATTACAGGTCAGGTATAGTTGGTTCCGTCAGACGGTAAACATATTGCTATAACTCATAAACAAATATTTCACAGGCGAGCGAAGTTTGTTACACTTTATTGCACAAAAAACCAGTTTTGTATAAATAAAAAAATCACTGACTTCGTGCCTCACACGACTATCGAGCACATTGGAAATGAATCGAGTCATAAATGTCACGTGAACAATGTCGTTCTGACTTTTTTCAAAAAGCTTAGGCTACAGGGCAAAGCCTTAACCCGATCGGCTTTGTTTTGCCTCATATTGTAGCAGACTAAATTGTCCAGTGGAAATTTTATCAAAGTTTTGATATCATTTGTCGTTTCCAAAATACCGAGCGCCAAAATTATATTTTCACTATTTCGGTCATAACTTTTTTCGTTATTTACTTCTTTTTTAGGGTTCCGTACCCAAAGGGTAAAAACGGGACCCTATTACTAAGTCTTCGCTGTCTGTCTGTCCGCCCGTCCGTCCGTCCGTCTGTCTGTCACGAGGCTGTATCTCAAGAACCGTGATAGCTAGAGAGCTGAAATTTTCACAGATTATGTATTTCTGTTGCCGCTATAACAAATGCTAAAAAAAAATATTTAAGTGGGGATCCCTCCCTCTGCTCCGCTCCCGCTCCGAGATATAAGGGGATCGCACAATATCGTGAAATCGGAGCCTACACTGGAGCGAACGAACAGACATTTCCAATGTCTAAACTTAAATAGCAGGCATTAAGCCAATTCTGTGATAAAAGGTGGGTACAGGAAAAGGTGTACAACATTAGGTACATATAACTTCATTAATTAGCTGCATTTAATTACATTTACTTCCTAAATATTTTTATCTCCTAGATTTTTATTTCTATCTATTACCCATCGCACCCGCATATTCTGAGAATTTTAATCATCTTCAGATTTTTAATGATTGTACAAAATTGTGTATATAATCGTATAAATGCGAAGAGACGCTTTGCGATAAAACAATTACGGACATTTTAAATAAAGTTGTTGATAAAGAAAAGTTGCTCCCAAAATGATTAATCTTAGTATAGGCAAAAATTCTATGAAAACTAAGTATAGTATAATGAAAATATGTAGGGATATAATTAGCGGTGGTAGCCTAGTGGGTAGAACATTGGACTTGGAAGCCAGAGACCCAGGTTTGATTCCCAGTGCGGGCATGTAACTATAACTTGCTAACTTATGTAGGTACATTTGTGAAATTATAGTAGCAATACTACTCGCTAAAGCAAACGAAGGAAAACATCGTGAGGAAACCTGAGTGTCTGAGCTATTCACATACTATCTCAGCGCTTGAAATCGCCAATCCGCGGTGGGCACGCGGTATTATGTATGTAGGTATGTCATAAATGTTCATATTTCAATTATGTAGCAGTCTCAGCAAATAATTTAATTAAAATTGGCCGGTCGAGTTTGACGAAATATCAGACATGACAGCAACCTAGTCTCCACCGCAAACTCATCCCGATAGCGCGGATTTTTGGTCATGTTATGTGTTATATTATACCGAGTGTTACACCTGTCTACTAGACAAGGCCTAAAGAGTGTCTAGGCATGTCTGTCTATTTGAAGCAGTCAAAAACGCTGAAAAGTACCCGAAACCGGCGTGCGTGAATGCAACGACAAATTAATGTCGATGAAGCGAAAGAGATCTGTCAGGATCATGGCAAGTGGCAGATTCTGGTCTCTGCTTACGCCCCAGGGATACAAACGTGAGTTTATGTTATGTTTAAATGCTGAAGTTGTTGACGTATTCTCGCGGCTCTTGCTGCACAGGTTATACCTAGTGCAAAAAGCTGCCAAACCTGTGTGTGACGATGCGTGAAGCTGTTAGGCTGCTCGTCCATTCGTTCGCAGCGTTGCAGCCTTGTAGCTTCGAAGGCAAGTAGTCATCAGTTGGAGTCAAGATGGACGCTGTGACGGGTGCTGTTCTTGTGCTAGCTTTATTATTGGCAGTTGACGCTGTAAGTACTTTTAGAGGAAATATGTAAATAAAAACCAGCCAAGTGCGAGTCGGAGTCGGTTTATCTAGACACAAAGATCGAGAAAAAATGGCTAAAAATCACGTTTCTTGTATGGGAGCGCCCCCTAAGTACTTATTTTATTTTAATTTAATTCATCATCATCATCATCGCTCTACGCTTGTCCACTGCTGGACATAGGCCTCTCCTATTGCACGCTACTGAGCACGGTCCTCGGCTACTCTCATCGTTGTTTATCCTTATTATTTAGCCTGTGACCTTTTCTGAGACCTACCAAGTGTACCTACACATTTTTTTTTTATAAAAATCGGTGAAGCCGTTTCGGAGGAGTTCGATAACAAACACTGTGAAACGAGATTTTTATATATTACATTACGTACTTTATTTATTTAAAAGGCTTGTGTCTTTTTTCATTCGGTTTGGAACCCCTAGAGGGACTCCAGGTCGGACTTGGCTGGTTTTTATTACCTACTTGTACGCTATAAGGGCAGCACTTTGACAGAGGGATAGAGAAAATGTAAAAACACGTTTAAAGTTCACGGGTTATAGTTATACGGGTTCTAAAAACGGCTGTTTTTGGCACAAATGCTTAAGGTTCTAGGTTTTAAGTCCTTCTAGGCTATAGCCCCCGTTTCTAGGCCATGGGATCTAAAAATATCAAGACATTCATGAGATTTTGCAAAAACGTATTAGACGAACGAAAGTCGTCGACATAGCCCAGCGGATTAGTAAGCTGAAGTGGCAGTGGGCGGGTCACATAGCACGCAGAACTGATGGCCGATGGGACCGAAAAGTTCTCGAATGGAGACCACATATCGGCAAGCGCAGCGTAGGACGACCAGCCACAAGATGGACAGATGACCTCATCCAAGTGGCAGGAAGACGCTGGACCGGTCTATTTGGAAATCCATGGAGGAGGCCTATGTCCAGCAGTGGACTTCTTGTGGCTGAATGATGATGATGATGATGCCTCACGGGAACGAAAAAGCGAGGACGTCCTAAAACCACCTGGAGACGCTCAGTACAGCAGGAAACCCCTTCACTTGCCACAAGATGGACAGATGACCTCATCCAAGTGGCAGGAAGACGCTGGATGCAGGCCGCTTCCAACCGGTCTTTTCGGAAATCCATGGAGGAGGCCTATGTTCAGCATGGACGTCTGTGGCTGAATGATGATGATGATGATTAGAGGTTAAGTATAAAATAAGATTTATGGCGGTAGGCGATACCGGGTAGCCACTTAACAGCCACAACTGAAGAGCAATGGAGAACTTGCACTAAAAATGTTTTAATAGAATCATCATCAGCCACTTGACGCCCACTGCAGGACACAGGCCTCCCTCGTGGTTTTCATGAACATGAGAGGTTTTGCCATAATCGCCACGCTTGGCAGGCGGGTTGGCGATCGCAGTATACAGTTGGAATCTCAGGAAGACGCTGCTGCCCGTCTCCTGGTAATTTATTTCCTTAGTCGCCTTCTACGACATCCACGGAAGGAAATGGAGTGACGCTATTCTTAAACCGGCGCCACACGGATTTTAATAGAATAGGAGAGGATAAAAAAGGATGAAAGATAAAAAAATGTGGTATTTTTTTTCTCGACGACTAATACTTTTCATAACATAACAAGTCAAAAAGTCAATACGTGTAGTCGCGTGGTACAAAAACGCGCCACACAAATGTACCTCAGACTATGATGTCACACCCTCACGTAACGCCCTATAATGTATCAAGCGTTTATCATGAAAAAACTAAATCTAATAAGTTTTAATATTATAGTTATTACTTTATTTTTCACATTTTTGTGATCTCGAAAACCCTGAAAAAATATTTTTGTGGTTTTATTTTTCAATTTTTCTTATGTTTTTACCTGTCTTCTATGGTATAAAAGCAATGTCACTCCAATCGAAGTGAGACGCAAGTTCCCTATTACAGGCCAGGAATGCCTTTAATACGACTCTCATATTGCATTGTTTGACAGCAGGGCCATCCTGGTCCAGCGCCGCTGCTGCAGCTGAACGATGGCTACAAAATTCCACAGCTCGGTTTTGGAACTTGGCTCGGCTTTGCCAGTGCGGTGAGACTACCTTCTAGCTCCTTCTAGATCTAACGAAAAGCCGGACAACTGCTGCGCATATACATAACTATGCGTACGAAATCCTGAAGGATTCCTGACGGCTAGCTGTCAAATTCTAGCTACCTACCAATTGGTCAGAAAATAAATTCGCTGTTGCGTGTTTGTTTTGGATACATAGGCAGCAGAAATGTTATATTGCCTTGGAGAGGTTTCAGCTCTGTAAGTTCGGAGCCGACCAACGCTAGCTCTACGATGTTCTTCAAAATATAATACCTATATTATGTCTATCTAATGAGGTTTCTAGTCCCACACCTTTTTTTATTAGGACGGGTTGACACTTGACCCCAGTCACGCCTGATGTTAAACGAAGACGGTCTAAATGTTAAATGCCGTTTTACTCTAGTCTTAAAGACACCCAGTAGGCTTAGCACGCTGATCATTTTGCCTGCTCTCAACTGTCACATTAAAGACTAAACAGTATTAAGATGACGTCACAGAAGGATATCTCGCCGATGCGAACATGAAGACCGCGTGAGCTGTCTCAACGCGCCTCCTTCTGTCAGTTTAATACCGTTTGTCTATGGTTTGCCGCAACCGCGAACATGAAGGTGTTTTTTTCTCGCATAATGACAGCTTAACTAAGAGAAATTTCTCTGTTGGTGTCGAGGTAAAGACAAGGCTTTTAGGTTATAATTTGTCTTTGCTATCATACTCTTACATATTTGCGTTTCTTAGTTTTCGTGTTGATTTATGTCATGTGAGGATGATGAGCATACCCAATGAGGATATGAGGATGGCTTTACTACTAGGTCTTCACTTCACTTACCAGCCACGAGAGGTCAAGTAAGTATAGCAAATGAATTGTGTAAAATTAGATGATGGCGTTATTGTACAAGGTCGAAACGACATATAATTACACAAAGCAGTTTTGCATTGAGTTTAAAGACAGCCCAATAAACAAATACACATGTAACTGTCGTACCTATACAGTTTCGCTCCATTTTCCCTGAAACTTCAGGAAACTGTTATTTGTTTTGAAAGGTCGGTTGTTGGAAAGAAGAACAAAAACGTTTTGATATTCCATTCATATATTTACCTTCATAGTCAATTCAGACTTCCGACAAAAGGGAAAAAACTTTAAGAACGAAACGCCGAAGAGCTAAATGAACAAATGAATAGTGTTGTCATACAGTCGAAGTGTACCGATTAAGTGTAACCAACTCAAAAAATATTAAAATTGAAGCCTTTTTTTAACTGACGTCTCCATTTTGCCGCCTGCGAGAAAGACTTTAAACAGTGTTTAAATTTCTCTTCCATTCACATCATGTTCGCTGTTGCGACAAAACTAAGAAAGCGGCAAAGTTTATGCCGCGGCGCCTGTCATTTTCTCGCATGCTAGTGTGCTAAGCCTACAGGTTATATTGCCTTTATTAGTTTTGTCGCAACAGCGAACATGATGTGAGTGGAAGAGAAATTTAAACACTGTTTAAAGTCTTTCTCGCAGGCGGCAAAATGGAGATATCAGTTTAAAAAAAGGCTTCAATTTTAATATTTTTTGGGTTGGTCACACTTAATCGGTACACTTCGACTGTATGACAACACTATTCATTTGTTCATTTAGCTCTTCGGCGTTTTGTTCACAATTTTTTTTTCCCTAAGAACAGTCGATAACCTAAGTGTTTTGTCTGAAGTCTGAACTGACTATGAAGGTAAATATATGAATGGAATATCGAAACGTTTTTGTTCTTCTTTCCAACAACCGACCTTACAAAACAAATAACAGTTTTCTGAAGTTCCAGAGAAAATGGAGCGAAACTGTATACGACAGTTACATGTGTATTTGTTCATTGGGCTGTCTTCAAACTCAATGCAAAACTGCTTTATATAATTATATGTCGTTTCGACCTTGTACAATAACGCCGTCATCTAATTTCACACAATTCATTTGCTATACTTACTAGACCTCTCGTGGCTGGTAAGTGAAGTGAGGACCTAGTAGTAAAGCCATCCTCATATCCTCATTGGGTATGCTCATCATCCTCACATGACATAAATCAACACGAAAACTAAGAAACGCAAATATGTAAGAGTATGATAGCAAAGACAAATTATAACCTAAAAGCCTTGTCTTTACCTCGACACCAACAGAGAATTTTCTCTTAGTTAAGCTGTCATTTTGCGAGAAAAAAACACCTTCATGTTCGCGGTTGCGACAAACCATAGACAAACGGTATTAAACTGACAGAAGGAGGCGCGTTAAGACCGCTCACGCGGTCTTCATGTTCGCATCGGCGAGATATCCCTCTGTGACGTCATCTTAATACTGTTTAGTGTTTAATGTGACAGTTGAGAGCAGGCAAAATGATCAGCGTGCTAAGCCTACTGTCTCTGGAAAAATAGACGACGGCAACGCGTTCCACATTTTTGCCGTTCTTAATATAAAATAATTCGCGGATCGCTCGGTGCGAATTCGCGGGTATTCCACGAGCTAAGCTTAATGTACCGTACGCAAAAAAAAGTGGACTAAGCGTTGTATGAGATTCACGTCACGTTGTTTATTCTTTTCAAATGAACGTCATATTTGAACGTCTACGCTTTTTCGCTGTCCACAAAAGGTAGTCCAGGCTTACAGACTTACTTACATAACTTGATAAGGAATCCTCCCAGAGTCGGCGTTAACTTGTATCTGCTTTCGTTTTCTGAGTCTTCGAAGTAACAAAGCCAGCAGTAGTGTTTCCTTAAGCTCGCCGCGACGGACGGCGCTCCGTAGTCGCAGTGTCGTTGCGACGTGCTCGTCGCGCAATCGCTACGCCATCGCGGCGAGCTCGCTGCATAATCGCATCACTTTCAACTCGCTCACAAGTGGCTAGAGTGACAGGGCTCTTAGGACTGCCAACCACATACCTATACTTAGATAGTACATATTTTAAACTGAGTCTCAACGTATGACGTAAGGTTACCCGCGGCCGGCTATTTTATTCCTGATATTTACCCCAAAGTTCCCCATTCATGAAACACATGATGGTCCGTTCCCGGGACCATTCTCAATATGCCCGGGTATGGTCATATTCTGAATATTCCTTTTAATTAATTGTAACACCAAAACAAGCGCGCGCCGCAATAGCTGAGCGGAGGCCTCCCATTTATTATTATAAATAATAGTATTGAGCTTTTTAACAGACACTGCAATTCGTAAGAGCACTTAAGTTATCGTCTATAAAAACATGCGAAGTTCGACAACTAGCTGTTCCGGAAAACTTCGTGCGTGCCTCAGAGTCCATAAGTTTTTCGGCCTCGAAAATGTATTTAATAATTTAAAGGAAATAATGGATTAAGAATCTTAATTTTTTTTTCAAAATTTTCTTATTATTTAATAGTTCTGCTGCTTTCCAGGCGGAGAAAAATCCAACGCAACATAGAATCTTAAAAGTCGGTCTGGTTTATTAGGCCCGATTTTTGGTGTAACTAATCCTTTGTTTTTTGCACATATAGATTTGTTGTTATATTCGTGGTCAAGCATATTGGCACGTCAAAACTTCAAACCTAACTGTGACCACACCTCCCCAGACCGGTCTTCAGGTAGGTCAGTAGCAGAAGGTGGAGTCGGCCGTTTCCGCCGCCATCTTCTTCACACCTCTCCGGTCCTCGGAAGGGCAAAGAGCAGATGGTGCAGTCGGTTATCGGCACATCTTCTTAAAGTCGTTTGTTTTTATGCGGGACAATAGTAGGAGTCTACCAATAGGTAGTCGACACCTCAAATACTTCAAACTTAATTGTGACCACATCTCCCCAGACCGGTCTTCGTGAGGGCCAAGAGCAGAAGATGCAGTTGGCGGTCTCCACCGCCATCTCCGCGGGCTACCGGCACATCGACACAGCCAGCGCCTACGACACGGAGCGTGCCGTGGGGAACGCCATCGCGGCCGCCGTTGCCAGCGGGGAGATCACCAGGGAGGAAATGTTTGTCACTACAAAGGTAACAGAATAACGCAGATGGATAACAGGATAAATGTCTGTCACTACTATAATCTTCTTGTTCTTCTTATGTTGCCTCTTCAACTAGCGAAGTGCTTGTGACATAGGCCTCTCCTATTGTACGCCACTGAGCACGGTCCTCGGCAACTCTCATCCAGCTCTTGCCAGCCGCATTGCGAAAATCATCGCTTCACCGAGTCTGAGGACGTCCTACACTACGTTTACCGATCCGCGGTCTCCCATCAGTTATCAGTTCTTCGGATGATATGGCCGGCCCCCTGCCACTTCAGCATGCTAATTCGGTGGGCTATGTCGGTGACTTTGGTTCTCTATCGGATCACCTCGTTTCGAATTCGATCTTTCAGAGAAACTCCGAGCATAGCCCTTTTCATAGCACGCTGAGCGATTTTAGGTTTGTGGACCAGCCTCACCGTGAGTGTCCACGTTTCGGCACCGTATGTCATGACGGGTAGGATGAACTGAATGAAAACTTTCGTCTTGAGACTCCGTGGGATTGGAGATGTGAATAGCTCACAGCTCTCTGTCTCTCGCAAGGCAGAGGAGCTCGGCAGCACTTGCGATTCCACTCCACTCCCGTAGGTTTCTCAAGCAGGATTTCTTTCTTCGGCCGATGCGTCTCTACTACTAAAAATGCAGCCTATTATGTCCCAGTAGGGCAAAGGCCTTCTCCCGGAGAGCTTAATCTAGGGATTAATCGCCACGCGTGCCCATCGCGGATTGACGATTTCAAGCGCTGTCGTATGTGAACACCGCATGCACTCAGATTTCCTCACGTTGTTTTCCTTCACCGTTAGCGAGTGGTATTGCTACTATAACTTTACAAATGTACATACATAACTTAGAAAACCAAGTCATAGGTACATGCCCGCACTGGGGATCGAACCTGGGTCTCTATCTTCTGAGTCCGATGTTCTAAGATAACTGTTTGTCACCGCTAAAAATAATATGGTAGATATAGATTAACTCTTTATTGCGCATCAGTAATCATATTTACAGATATAAACTAAGTACCTACTTAATAACCAGTTTTATTAATGTATTATTGATCTTTAACCGACTTCAAAAAAGGAGGAGGTTCTCAATTCGATGCGAATATTTTTTCTTTTGGCTATGTCTCCGTTAAATCTCGACCGATTTCGACAATTTTTTTTTATTCGAATACATATAACGTCCTATTGGTCCCATTTTAATTTGGTGAAGATCTGATTCGGAGATGGAGAACGGAACACTTCAATGGGCAGCAGTAAATAATAAAATAGTCCGATGCAGAGACGGATTATCCATTAGGCAGTGTGGAGTGCCTTGGGACCCCATCGGATAGGGGCCCTATGCTCTGCGATGTATTTTGGTATTGAAAATGTTTCTTCAATTGAAAATTTAATTTGAAAACTTAGATAATGTAATACTCTCAATGCCAATGGGATAAACCATGTGAATTCGCGAGTCATTAAAAAATCCAACCAAAAACTGTGCCCGACCAAAAAATGCCCGACGTTGAACTCCTCAGATAGATTAAACTTTCTTACCACTCCCACATATCCTCCTCAGTCCTGACCTTGAAAATAACAATTGAAAATCATTGTTATTTTCAAGGTCAGACAGGTTATGTACTACTTTTGTCGAAAACTAGTATTTAAAACAGACAAAAGCATCTAAGTTACGCCAAAAACGACTTTGCTAAAATCTTCTTCATCATAGGCCTCAAACGCTAATTCATATGCGTATAACATCATTAATTTTATTTTATTTTTTTTTATTTTTTAGGATAAAATAAAGTAATAATAATCATCATCAGCCATTTGACGCCCACTGCAGGACATAGGCCTCCCTCATGGTTTTCCTAGCCTCGCTTGGCAGGCGGGTTGGCGATCGCAGTATGCTGTTGGAATCTCAGGAAGACGCTGCTGCCCGTCTCCTTGTAATTGAAGTAATAATAATAAAATAAAATATTATTTGGGCTCCGAGGAAAAAGCTTCTCCCATATTGTTAATAACTTATGATAATGTCGGTTCAAAGTTGATAGCCTCGGCTGAGCTAAAGGCCACTTGAAAAGTAAGTAGTTTTAGCTTAGCTAAGATCTTGCAAAATCGTGATAGGTACATAACGAATGATGTGTGGTCACGGCACATCGACCTTTGCATGTTATGGATGTTTGTTACTCTGGCACGCCTTTACGGGTGAACGGACTAGATGTTTGGCACAAAGATGCTTGGAATATAACATAATATTCTCATTCGTTTAACATTATAACTTTGTAACTAAAATTTTAAGCCGCGTACAGTTTATCTGCAACACAATCATTAATCATTATGATGTTTTGCACGAACGGCAGTCGTTCGTAGGGTGTTCGCGAACATATTACATGGAAAACGTTGCATTACATGTTGACAACCGTTGGTGGCGGAGCGGTAGAACGCAGGCTTCTTATTCGGGAGGTCGTGGGTTCGAATCCCGGCTTGGTTTTCTAAGTTACGTACATTAGTGACGTTATAGTAGCAATACCACTCGCTAACGGCGAAGGAAAACATTCGTGAGGAAAGCTGAGTGTCTGAGGTTCACATACCTCCGCACTTGAAATTGCAAGTCCACGGTGGGTTCGCGTGGTAATTAAGCCCATATTCTCTCTCTGAGAGAAGGCCTGTGCCCTGCAGTGGGACGTATATAGGATATGTATAAAAAAACCTGTGTTGCAGGTGATCTGTACGCGACTTTAAACACATACCTACCACATTTTCGGTTTTTTGCCTTACGTCGGCACGAGCTCTCTCTGAGAGAAGGTCTGTGTTCTATTGCGACGCAGTAGCGGATTGAATTCGTTAGTTTTATAACTTAAATGGGACATTACTTTTATAGCATAGAAATCCATATAAAAACTTAGGGAAAATTAAAAAATAAAGCAATAAAAATATTTTGTCGGGGTTTTTGAGGATATAAAATGCGAAAAATAAAGTTGCACTAACGAAACAAAAACTTTATTAGATTAAGTTTTTTCATTAAATTCTGAAAGTTGTCTTCAGAATACGGGTGTACATGCATAAAAACATTTTTTTACGAGATAACTTAGGTAAATATTGATACACACTTCATACATTATAAACATAAGGCGTTACGTGCAAGTTATAGTTTGAGCCCGATTTATAGCGCGTTTTTGTACCGCGTGACTATATTGACTTTTCGACGGGTTATATTTTGAAAAGTATTACTCGTAGAGAAAAAAATACGACGTTTTCACATGGCCTTTCCGATCATATTAAAACATTTTTAGCGCAAGTTCTCCGTTGTTTCAGCTGTGGAACGACAAGCATGCTGAGGAGGACGTGGTGCCGGCGCTCTGCGAGTCTCTGAGGAAGCTGGGCCTGGACTACGTCGACCTCTACCTGATTCACTATCCCTTTGGTCAATACGTGAGTTCGAGAGTATATAATTAAGGAGGTCGTAAATAGAAAAAAAAATTTTTTTGAAGCTTGGAATATTACAACACTGAAAATGTAGTCTTAGGCTGGCTTGTGCCAAGGCCATCTGAAAGCACTATCTTTCTGTTTATCGATGGTCCAAAACACAGTCCAAAACCTAGTGCACCATGTCATTTGCAGCGCTGTCCGTAGGTAAAGTTTTTGTTATTCATTGTTATGTGCTGTTAGTCTTCCTAATATTAAATAAATAAATTTGATGACTGACCACCATGTTAATTAAGGGGTCTTACTCGCGCCACCAATGAAACAAAAAATCATGTCTTCTTTTACAGATCGTATTCACAAAAAGTGTCTGTACGATCTCTCAATTATTTTTGTTGCACTAATCCGTGCTGAGGATAGGTTTTTTAAAATATGTTTTTAAAACTTACAGAACTACTAATATGTTTTACGCGATTTCGAAGTTTTCCAATTAAGGAGCACCAGGGAGTGACACTAGCGCCACCGACGATACAAATCATATCTTTTTATTACAGATCAAATTTGCAAGAAGTCATGGCGGTGAACCGAAGGGAAAAAACTTAGGACTACATAAACATAAACATAAACATTTACATACAGGCACATACATTGCTTCTGGCCCCACACTCGGATACCCTGTGTCGTGGGAACCAGGAACAGCGACATCACAAACATGTAAACATCCAAGACCTGGGGTTTTTTTTTGTCCCCAGCCGGGATTCGAACCCGGGACCTCTCGCACGGTATGTAGATGCACTACCGCTGCGCCACGAGGTCGTCAATAGATAATAGCATTAACGCCAGAAACGGCCGTTTTTGGCATAAACGCTATCTAGTCCCAGGTTCGTCATATTAGGTTCTTTGTCGTGGGTCCTAAAAATCACTGTTAACGTGATTGAGAGATTGTACAGACATTTGCTGCAAATACGATCTGTAAAAGAAGATAAGTTAAGATAATATTTATTTTTTATTGGTAGCGCTAGTTAGCCCACTGGATCCCCTTAAGGGGAAAATTTCGAAATCGGGGGAAAAAAATTGGCAGATCCATAAGGGCCGGTTTTTGAATTGAGAAATTTACTAAGTACTTAAGTAGCGTTCTGTCACGCTCTTTTCTGAGAAATTCGAAGGGACAGCACTACAGTTAACTATTTACTTAGTGAAATTCTCAATTCAGAAACTGGCCCTAAGTGTGTTTCTAACTAACCATACAAACCTCACGTGGCGTAGCGTATGTTACATACGTATGATTAGCGTGGTTCTAGCTTATTAATTATTTTTGTGAGAGTAGGCTACATCAAACAAAACCTGGCCTCCAACATTCATAAAAAACTCGTGATGATCTGTCAGATCATGATTACATAGTGGTAAATCGTTTGCTGTGGATCCAATATAACAGAGGTTTATTTATTTATTAGACACAACCAACAGATGTTAGATACATCACTTAAAATAACATTGTGTAGATAATTATGTTCTAGTCTAACATCCAATTACAGGATCCAATTATGTAGTTGAGATAATTACACAATCATACTTTGCGATGAATTTACGGCACTACCAGTAGATTACACCTAACAGGAAACACCTGTTATTCGAGGCCAATGTTGAAAGAATCGACGAGTTGCCCAAAACTATAATGCGTGAGGCAACTGTTTCAAAAAAAAAAAAATTACACACCTACATACATAAACAAACGCCTGTATCCCAGAGGGGTAGGCAGCGACCAGGGACTGCCACTTGAAACGATCCTGATATACCACTTTCCCTTCCTCAACATTCATTAGTCGTTGCAGGCACGCACGCCGGTTTCGGGTACTTTTTTTTGCCCTTTGCTAATACATCCCCTATTTGGTCGAAGTATGTCCGCCTGGGACATCCCTTACCGGCTCTTCCACCCACATTCACTCGATATATTTGTTTCGTCAATCTTTCTTCCTTCATCCTCTCCGCATGTCCAAACCAACGCAGCATTCCTTTCTCAATTCTAGTCACTACATCCTTTTTCAGTCCACAACGTTCTCTAATCAAACTAGTGCGTATCTTGTCATTCAAAGTAACATCAGAAAAATTAACGAATTAATATAAAAATTATAACTTCCACATAACACAATCACTTGTCCAGAGGCCTAATTATGCGCTTCGAATCCTGTCGGAGTCCTGACGTTTGCGGTAGTATTGAATTTGACAAACCATATAAAGGATGAATGGTATTTACCAATTATATTAAATATTTGCTTAATTTATTTACATGGGAATGCACCTAAACTGAGCTCACTTTTGTGCAAATTACGGCGGTCTCCAATGGGAATCGAACCCACGATCGCTATCTTAATAGTCAGATAGCGATCGTGGGTTCGAACGGTGTTACGCAGAAACAATGCGACCTGCAATACGCGACTTTCGACAGAAATATTCTTTTTTTATGTACTTATTTGATTCAAATGTAATCGGGAATCGAGTAATCACTATAGACTTACCATTAACGTTTGAACAAAACATGCAAAAAAAACAATAAAAAAGCGTTTTTCTCGAAAATTTCTTATTATGGGTGAAATGGTTTTGCGTGTCACGGCCCAATTCGTCTTCTATTTGTTATTCTGATTCTGGTATTCAGAATCTCGATATCCATCCGAAAATTAGAGTATTTCAGATGTATCGATGTATTTTGTTACATAGTTAGGTTTCCTCCATTTGCCAGTGAATTCACTCTCACCCTCTATAACACAAACTAGAAGAAGAAGAGAACACATTCATCACAGCAACTGTTACACAGACGCATTCATTACAGCTAATAAGGAAATCAATTACCAGGAGACGGGCAGCAGAGTCTTCCTGAGATTCCAACCGCATATGTACTGCGATCGCCAACCCGTCTGCCAAGCGTGGCAATTATGACAAAACCCCTTATGGTTATGAAAACCACGAAGGAGGCCTATGTCCTGCAGTGGGCGTCAAATGGCTGATGTTGATGATGATGATGATAGCAACGGTTACACAGAACACATTCATTAAAGCAACTGTTACACAAAACATTAGACAAAATCACAATTTAATACATTGAGACAACAAAACAGAATACTTCACAAGACACTCACAATGTTCACGGTGTGTCGCTGCTGAAAAAGACAGCTGACTCTCCATATTGCTGAGGGTATAACTCCTCTGATATATATATCCTTGGTCTGAGCTATGGATAGGGCTATGCTCGGAATTTCTCTACGAGATCGAATCAGAAATGATGGGATCCGTGAACGAACGAAAGTCGTCGACATAGCACAGCGGATTAGTAAGTTGAAATGGCAGTGGGCGGGGCACATAGCACGCAGAACGGCAGAACTGATGGCCGATGGGACCGAAAAGTTCTCGAACGAAAGAGATCTATCAGGATCGTGGCCTGGTCTCTGCATACCCTTCCGGGAAACACTCGTGAGTTTCTGTTATGTTATATTATATTATGTATGGCCAACAGGCCAACTTCACTTTCGACACGACCAACTTCGAGACGACTTGGCGCGGCATGGTGCGTGCGCGGCAACTTGGCCTGGCGCGCTCCATCGGCGTCTCCAACTTTAACCGGACGCAGCTCGAGCGACTCATGCGCAGCAGCGAGGTCAAGCCCGCCGTGCTGCAGATTGAGGTGTGTACTGAAAATCAATATTTAATAAATATGTTTTTACCCGCTGTGGCGAAGCCCAAAAGGAGGGTAATGTGTTAGGCTCGTTCTCTCATAACTCCTGAACCAATGGACAGATTTTGAGAAATAATATCACAATCGATTTGTTGTGCTTGCACAAGTGTCATAGACTATATGAATTCAGCATAAAGTCAACAAAAAATTATAATAAAAAGAATTAATAAAAAGACAGAAATAAAAAATAAAAATAAATAAATAAAAAATAGCTAACAACCCGACTGCTGAGCATTAACAACTAAGCAGGCGGCAGGCCCCAAATTCAATAATGTACCTCATTGCGAGGTATGAGGTGGGTTGTTGGTTATTTGTTGTTTCAGTTTTTATTGAAAGTAACACAAAAACTGAACGTTACCTGGTAAACTAGGAGCCAATTTACAAAAATAATTCCCAAGAAGACGGTACCAATCGAGCACATGTATGCTCAGATACCTAATTTTCTTCTTTTTAACCGACTTCATAAAAGGAGGAGGTCATAAATTTATATTTATTTATTTGGAGAAAATACAGGCACAGATAATAAATACTTTATGTTTTACAATATTGCGTATGGCCTTATTGCCCTATGGAACATTTCTCACTTATAGTTCACTTATAATTCGACATATATATATTTTTTGTTATGTTTTCGCATAACTCCGTCAAATCCTAACCGATTTCGACAACTCTTTTTTTGTTCGATTAGATATAACGTCCCATTGGTCCCATTTGAATTTGGTGAAGATTTGATCAAGACTTTCAGAGATGGAGAGCGGAACTCTTCAATGGACAGCAGTAAATAAGGCCCTAATGGGGCCCATCCTTTAGTAAGATCCGTATATTTCATAAAATAGCGTAAATGTATTCATAATTCATTTATTGAACGGTGAGAAACAAGTACATAAAGATGTTACATTAAAAAAATGAGTTGCTATGCGCTCTACCTGATAGGCATACAGATCATGTTAAAAAAAATTAATAACTAAGACTTAGGCCGCATTAGAATTTCAAACGTCAAGTAATTACTAATATCAATAAGAATATAATGTCAATAAAAAAATAATAAAGTGAAATAAAGTCAAAAAAATTATAACTAAGACTTAGGCCACTGTAAAGTTGCAAATGTCAAATAATTACTAATGTCAATAAAAAAATAATGTGTCATACATATTTAAAATGTTATAAAAAATCTAAATTAAAAATATAGTTAAAATGTCAAAGTAAACAAAAACAATTGGAATTAAAATTTATCAGCAAAGAATTCTTGTAAGTCATAATAGCATTTGTTTATGAGAATGTCATAGAGCTTTCTTTTAAGTTGAATTGTATTTAGCGTTTTTAAATCATCTGGTAATTTATTATATATTTTTGATACCATAGTTATGATACTTTTCTGTTTGAAAGTACATAGTCCCAAGTTAATTTGGTGATGTTCTGGTGAAGACTTTCGGAGATGGAAATTGAGAACATCAAATTTTAAAGCAACGAATTAAGTAGGGTAAATTGTGGTTATTATAAATTATGGGTCTTCTTTATTTTTATCCCGCGCCCCCACTAAAAATAAAAAAAATTAAAAAATGTCATTAAAAAATGAAAAATAATTATACATACATGCTTCTAATTATTTAAATTATTTCTAACTTTTTAGTGCTGTAGTGTTTCGAAGTCGGTTTTTAAGTTTTATTTAATTTGTTTTATTTGATAGACAATAAGGCCTCCCCCGCGGCACGGACAGTTCTCTCTGTCCTCGGCCGTCCTTATGCAGCCGCCGCCAGCGATCTGCCTCAGATTGTCCGTAGTAGGTGTAGTGTCCCAAGCTGCGTCTGTCAGTTCGTGATATCCAATCGAGAACCTTTGCACCCCATCGACCATCGGTTCCTCGGCAGCTGTGACCAGCCCACTGCCACTTCAACTTGGCAATAGGTCATCGGTCGATGCCCTTTATAAAGAAGCGAATGGTTGACGCGTCGCTTCCTTAAGTCTCTCCAAAACTTGCCCGTGAAGTCAGCAACCAAGTCTCACAAATTCACCAGTTGAATCTGAACCTCCAACAAGAGGAGCTCCGCGAGTACTGCGCGGCCAACCAGCTGGTGGTGACGGCCTACACACCGTTCGGCTCCATCTTCGGCGCCAAGCTGGCCAGCCTGCCGCCCCCGCCCCGCGCCGACCACCCCGCGCTGCTCGAGATGGGTGCCAAGTACAACAAGACTGTGCCCCAAATCGTGCTGAGATACTTGGTGAGTGGAATAGAGCCTCGGACTGTAAAGGGTCCACGTTAATTACAATTAGTAACACAATTAAGTCGACGACACTTCGACCCAGTGGGATCTGTTGTGTCTGCCCCTTGACTTACACCTACACCTCATCGAAGTTGCACTCTAACAGGTCAGTTTTGCTCTTTAGGGATAGGCGTCTAAAGTGTTCCGGTTAGGGGGAAAGTAAGCCATTCCCAAAAGACTCATTCATTTATCGGCAAGAACTTAACAGTCACACAGTACGTCTACCATCGACTCCTCTTAAAAACCGCATGCTCTTGTCATCTTGACGCAACCCCATCCTGCGGAGTGCGTCCTCATCGCAGAATAAACTTGGGTGATTTAATGAAAATTACCCATGTAACCCACCAATGTCCAATAACCTTACAATCTCCCTATAGTTTGAGCTGGGCGTGGTGCCGATCCCGAAAACGGTGACTCCAGCGCGCGTCCGCGAGAACGTCGCCATCTTCGACTTCAGCCTGACGGAGGCGGAGCACCAGGTGCTCCGGGCCTTCGACTCGGGGCACCGAAGCCTCGACGTCAGCTTCTGGCAGGCAGCCCCGGACTACCCCTTCGAGAGGAAACCAGTCCCTGTGGAAGACGAATAGAATAAAGATAATATTAACTTTTCATTAAAGCATTTGTGGCCCAACAGCTTAGTAATAAACGGTCCTTAAAGATATGTTAGATAAGTGTAGGTATTTTAAAAACCTATTTAGAGGCTAAAAATTCCACCCATGCCGGGACTTGAACCCGCGATCTCTGGCTCACCGTGCCAGCGCTCTCCCAACTGAGCTAATGGCCAAGTGCAAGCATCGATGAAATTTCGAGCCTCTTTACAAACTTCTCTGTATTACGTACAGGCAGCGACATCTGACCGAAGCGATAGGTGGGTAGGTATGTAGGTATGTTCAAATAATACCAAAAAAATTAAATTCAAATTAAAAAATGTTTTATTCAATATAACACAGAAACTGCGAAAAACTAGGCGCCCATTTCAAAATATAGATAATTTTGGAGAAAAATGGAAAAAAAGGTCCATACCTACTCAGTCTTTTTAAAGTCCTTAATTAACAGAGTGTACATAATTATTCTTAAGCCTAGAACTCATGCTTTGAACTAGCTTGAATTTCAGACATCAACATCCAAGTAATGGCTCGGGGAACTTCGTCCCACCTCAAGGTCTCCCCTAAGGCATGCCATTTCTTTCCGTCCTTGACCATCCACATCCATCCGCTGCCAGCACTCGATCCAGCGAGCTAGTGGGTTTCCTGTATTGCGTTGGCCAGTTCGTGGTCTCCGCTAGAGGACCTTTGTGCCCCATCGTCTATCGGTTCTTCGGCAGATGTGACCACTTGACCAGCCCACTGTCACATCAACTCGATAATCTTATAGGTTATATCAGTCCACCTAGCTCTGCGGTGAGTTGACTCATTGGATGTGATCCATCAAAGAGACTCCGAGCGTAGCTCGTTCGATAGCACTCTGAGCGACTTTGGATCAGTGGGCTAATCCCGGTCTAGTTCAGTGTTCACCTTTCAGCTCCGCAGGTCAACTGGCAGAACTCACTGACTCTTGTATTTAGCCTCTGAGGAATAGCCGATCAGATAACGCCTCAGAAACAATAATTACTTTTTCGTAAACTTCTGCCATGTTCTGCTATTGTCGCGGAGCTTCGAGTCTAACATATCAAAGATCATGTAAATCGGTCCAGCAGTTCTTGAGTCGTAAAAGGTGTAACTAACCCAAATTTGTTTTATATAAAAAGATTGATGACATTTCACGGCCTCAGTCCCACAGACTGAGGTATAAACACTGCTGTATGGAGAGATGTACGTGGTCATGCTCAGGAAACTGAATAAACGTTGTCAATGGTTTTGTTGCGAGTTTTAATTGGATTCTTCGTTTTCGGTAGTCTTGAAGAAAAAATCGTGAGGGAGCCTGAGGGTCTGAGGTGTTCACGTACCTCAGCGCTTGTCCAATCCGCGAGGACAACTCTCTCTGAGAGAAGACCTGTGTCCAGCAGTGGCACGTACAGTCGAGAGCAAGTCAACCTTTATATTTTTATTGCAAAGTCGTCCTTAACGTAACTGATAAGTTCATCAACTTTCAAATGTGGACTGTCGACTGTACGTATGTGGGTTAATTTCATTTAGCTTTTTCCTGGGTTTTTTTATACTTAGGATACATTCAAAGGCTAGAAATAAATATTAGATGTTTTAATATATCTTTTGAATTAATAAGATGAATGAATGACTCTGAGAAAAGTAAACAATTTCATAAAGGTTGATTGATTTAAGAAATCAACCTTTATTATTGCATTTCTTAATGATTTCAAAAAGATATTTGTGGAAAACTGAATGAAAAGCTGTCTTTCCGTATGTTTCTGTGCTAAGCTGAGCAATACTTAACTACTCGCATCGATAATTAAAAGATGGGTGGGTCAAATGAAGTACTTAAATATCTAAAGTCTATATCATAAACATCTAAAGTAAATATCAAGATACTAGCGGACTCGGCAAACGTAGTTTAGCCATATTAATTAGTCTGCGACCTATTCTCAGACCTACCAAATACACACAAAAAAACATCATAAAAATCGGTGAAGCCGTTTCGGAGGAGTTCGATTTAAAAACACTGTGACGCGTGACATTTTAGAGTTCCGTACTCGACAAGGAATCCTTATAGTTTCGCCATGTCCGTCCGTCTGTCTGTCCGCGTCCTAGTTATATATTAGATTCTCGAACTCGCCCCAAAGATTGATCGCAGGTGCCTATCAGAGCTCTTAATGCTGGGTAAAACTTGATACCTAGTTCACAAAAGATTCTTTCACACTCGTAACGATGTGCTAAAGATATCAAGTTATGTTACACAATTTTATAACTATGCATTTAGAATGTGATAATATCCAGCAACATTCGTAAACGCGATACGACATCTGTCAGAGTGACAGGACTTATGTTAATGTCACTCTGACAGAAGGCAGTTGAAAAACGCGCGGGGCCCGGATGATGCAAGTCCTTCCGGCGATAGATTGTTTTGTAAAGAAACTTGTGATTGTTTGAATAAATCGTGTAATTAAAAAGTATTGAGAACCTTTTTATTTGCGATGCGTCACAGTTCAGTGTGTAGGTACCTACCTACTTTGTAAAAGGCATGGAAGTGCTTAGATAGAGTTATTATTATGGTAGAAACTTAGATACTCATCCCTCGCCTTCCCTTTAGCTGCATTCAAAGGAAAACGACACGAAAAGCGAAGACTAAACGTTACAATTTACGGTGCCACACATAAACTCTGAAATCTGTAACAAAATCCCTTCAATAACAGCAAAACCAACACTAAAGCTTTGGATACAAAGTCCCAAGTCCCGCAGCGGAGGCAAAAGTTAACCAAAGCGCAAAACAGGGGTATTACGGTACTTATTGAAAAGTCAATACAGAAAATGTTAAGTCAGTCGTTGGAGTTTCGCTCCTGCGCCCTGTTATTAAAGCACAAAACGGTTTGAGAATGCTCGTGTCGGATAAGTCGCTTGTTAGTCTGAATGGTGGGAAATTCTGGCGCCAGACTGGCCGACGCCATTTTGAATTGGGCTCTCCGGAGACGGCCCTCCTCTCCTCGCCCCCCGGCCCGCCACCGCAGCTAGCGGAAACTTTAATTTTCGAATGTTGTCTAAAATAACTACTTTGGAAAAACAGTACCTACATTATTATAATAAGTAAAAGTACAGTATAAAAATCCGTGTGGCGCCGGATGAAGAATAGCGTCACTCCATTTCCTTCCGTAGATGTCGTAGAAGGCGACTAAGTAATTAAATTACCAGGAGATAGGCAGCAGCGTCTTCCTGAGATTCCAACAGCATACTGCGATCGCCAACCCGCCTGCCAAGCGTGGCGATTATGGCAAAACCCCTCATGAATCTGAAAACCATGAGGGAGGCCTATGACCTGCAGTGGGCGTCAAACGGCTGATGATGATGACAGTATAAATAACGATGGATGTACACTTTTCAAAAACGGGCTACTTAAGTATATTGTGTTATCATACACCTAAAGGGAAGTTAAACACGAGGTAACATCGATGCAATTGGATTCTTATTAATTTCAGTCAAATGAAGCGTTGTGCATTATAATATTAGCTATATCGATTCATTATAGTTTAGTCTAGCTAGTTACTCGTAGTCCGATCGTCGAAATGTTCTACTGTTAAATTTGCAAAATTTTTTAATAATTCCGTCGTTGTTCTTTGGACAGAAGGCGAGGGAGGTAGGTGGAGGAAGGACAAAAATAAGGTCTTTGGATCAAATTCAAAGAACTAAGGCCTAATGAGGAATTTGCCTCAAACAAACAATTGGGGAACTAGACTGAAGTTTGTTTTCAGGATTCCGTACCCGAAGGGTGCCAAACGGGACCCTATTACTAAGGCTTCACTGTCCGTCTGTCTGTCACCAGGCTGTATCTCATGAACCGTGATAGCTAGACAGTTGAAATTTTCTCAGATGATGTATTTCTGTTGCCGCTATAACGACAGATACTAAAAACAGAATAAAATAAATATTTAGAAATTTAAGGGGGCTCCCATACAACAAACGCAATTTTTTTGCCGTTTTTTTTAATCTTTGTGTCTAATGTTGTACAAATGATGGTACGGAGCCCTACCTGCGCGAGACCGACTCGCTTTTGGCCGGTATATTTTTAATAGCTACTACAATTTATCGTAGCAAGTAGCACGGCTACGGCGTAGCACCGCTACGAACTTACGTCACAGCGGGTTCCTTACGTGAATGCAAAAGTCGATTTATGAATTGGACAAAGATTTACGTGACTAGCTAGCCCAGTCAAATTAGACATTTAAATGTCAAAGCGTGATGTAGTTCTCATTTGCAACGTGCCATAGGTTTTTGTTGACAAAATATGAGTCATGATTAGTCATCGTAGCCTGTTAGAAAACGTTTGGAAGTCATTGAGGAAACGAAATTGAATAAGTTTTTTATCATTAGAGTAACCTTATTTTTCTCAACGACTAATTAATGTTGCTGAAGCGAAAGAGATCTGTCAGGATCGTGGCAAGTGGCATACCCTGGTCTCTCCCTACCCTTCCCGGATACAGGCGTGAGTTTATATTATGTTTTTTTATTTTTGAGACCTGTAAGACCCCGAAAAAAATCTGTTTATGGTACCCGTTTTCCGTTTGGCACCCTTCGGGTACGGAACTCTAAAAATCAGAAGTCATAAATTGATTTCCACGTAAAGAATGTACCTACATTATGTTTCTTGAATGTCAATGTACAATGTTATCTTGTTATATTTAATTTATTTTATTTTATTTTATTAGGGACATTAACATCGAAAACCAATAATTTGAACACTATAATAAAGATACAGTTCAGTCAAGGCCAATAACAGACATCCACAAATAGGCAGTTCAAAATTACAAAAAATTGCCACGATAACGCTTAGCTATACAAAAATACGGGCATTTTTTAAATCCTTATCCTTACTAATATTATAAACGAATAATTGTAAAATATTGTAAATTTTATGAATAACTGACATTTCTCATTTCATGAATTGTACTTAAAATTTTGTTTTTTTAATTAATCTTAATTTTAAATTAAATCTAAAGTAAATTGTACATATGTATATAATTTTAACGTTCTAATTTTTATAATTTTTAAATGTAATAATGTAAATAATGTTTAATGTTTAATGCAATTAATTACGCAATAGTTTTAACTGTAATGTAATTATTTTTCTTGCAATAATAAATAAATAAATAAACGCGAAAGTTTGTATGTATGGATGGATGTTTGTTACTCTTTCACGCAAAAACGGCTCAACGGATTCGGATAAAATTTTGCACAGAGATAGATTATAGTCTGGATTAGCACATAGGCTATTTTTTATCCTGGAAAAATACACATCAAAATTACGAACTTAAATACACATCAAAATTTAAACTAGCTGTTGCCCGCGAACGAAGTCGCTTCTTTAATTTATACTAATCAACATTTGCCACCCT
Source organism: Yponomeuta cagnagella (assembly GCA_947310995.1). Lineage (NCBI taxonomy): Eukaryota > Metazoa > Arthropoda > Insecta > Lepidoptera > Yponomeutidae > Yponomeuta > Yponomeuta cagnagella. Next base: position 10,035,889 of record OX371294.1, on the reverse strand, counting down.
TATGTGTGAGTGTGTGTGTGTGTGTGTGAGTGTGTGTGTATGAGTGTGTGTATATATGTGTGTACACGTGTGTGTGTGTGATGTATGAGTGTGAATAGGGGAAGGGGGTATATTGATAAGCGTGATGGGGTTATTAAAAGAATATCATTGATGGCTTCAAATAAAATTGCAGAAAGCTATTTTACAGTCGTTGTTTTAGAATTGCTATAGTTAAAATGTATTTTCTTCAAGGGATTTACGTCAAATTGAATTTGGGGAGTGCAAATATAATTCTTCTGAACAACTATGTTAGACTCTTTAGACGACCTCGTGGCGCAGCGGTAGTGCATCTGCATACCATGCGGGACGTTCCGGGTTCGAATCCCAGCTGGGGACAAAAAAAAAACACCCCAGGTCTTGGATGTTTACATGTTTGTGATGTCGTTGTTTCTGGTTCCCACGACACAGGGTATCCGAGTGTCGGGCCAGAAGCAATGTATGTGCCTGTATGTAAATGTTTATGTTTACTCTAGGCCTGGTCTACCCACTCCCCCACCACATTTTTCCAGTTAAACTCAAGAACTTTCATAAAAGTACGTACATGTGAGGGTCAACTAATATGAACCCGCGTATCGCTGCTATTCGGATAGCAGAATAGTTATTAAAACATGATAAAAAAAAATTATAAATTAAAAAAATAAAATAAGGGGGTCTCTGCATACGAAACGGATTTGTAACGTGTTTTTTGCTTTATTATAAAAACAGTAAAACTTAAAACACGGTCACATTATCAGCTGTAGGTATACGTGCATTTTAATAGGTCTTTAATGGATTTTAAGTTTAGTGAGGGCTTGGAGATCTGCAAGAAGGATCTTTCCTTGTATTGACTCCAGCCTCTTACACAGGAATAAACCTTGATTACTCAAATTGTACCGACCACGTGTCCGGATACCTCTGTGAGAAAGAAATAAATAAATAACTTATTACTATTTTAGTTAACCATCAAACCAACTGCTCTCGATCGACCCCTGTGCAAATGTGCCAGAGCGTTTTAACTTGACGTTAACACTTAGTTAACACGTATTTATGGCGCGCTTGATTCGATTACTGCGAGTCGAGTGAGCGGGCGGCCGAATGCTGCGAGAAACGAATTAGAGTAATTAAATTTAGTCACACACAGCGGCCGTTTTTGGCCCGGACAAAGATTCCGGCGTTTCGCGATTCTGAAAAGCTGACGATCCCCGGTTTCCCGTACACCAATAAATCTGTTAATGTATTGACAGATTGTTAAGTGCATTATTAGTACAAGTGATTAAGTGCGGATTATGAGTTATATGAGCTACCGAATATAATAATAGCTTGCAAACAATAAAATCACTTATCCTGTACCAGGGTACCCTGTGCTGTGGCACCAGCCAAGTAGATCACAAACATGGAAATATAACCAGACTGAGGCCATTTATACACATGTACAGCGGCCCCCAGTGAAAATCGTACTCACGACCTCCATCAAAGTAATCAGACGTGATGCCATTAAACCAACGAGGCTGTCTATTTAGTATAATAGAAAAATAGAGAGGCCTAGTTAGAAAGTAAAGACCTTGGACGCTGCGGACACTATTACAATTCTTACCACTTTTAATAATAGGCGCCGCCTGGCTGCCTTTACTTGTACGTTAATAGAATAGAATAGAATAGAATAGAAATCGTTTATTACCAAAACACAGACAATTTAAAAAAGCAATGATAGCAGAGATTAAGAGAAAAAGGCTTACTATAACATCAAGGATTATTTAGAAGACAAAGATGTTTGGCATTAAACAGTAGATTAATATTATTTAAAGGACGATTGTGACTAGTGTTCAACACATTAATGACTAATATTTTAAGTTGAAAACTCTGTTAATTAAGTTAAAACGTGTTTTGAAAAGAATAAATGTGGAGTTTCTTTGTTAGTTTCTTCTCCACATAATCCATTAATTGTGAAACTAACAACTTTGACGTTCATTAAGTAAACATACTGTTTTTACAATGAATAAAAATATTTGAATTGAATTGAATTGAATTGACATTTTTTTTAGACTACGTCTAACCATTTTGGTAATTGGAGAGAGCTCAGCTAGCATGTCGGCTACCACAGGGTAGTAACCAACGCTGGTTTTCACCACTCCCCAGCTCTTAGGTTGTCATTTAGAGCAGGACTTAATTCAGGTGGGTACACGTTAAATATAAAATGATATAAATAAAAAGAAAAAAACAATTATGCAATAACTAAAAATTAGCAGTCACGTGACTACTGGTAATTAAAAGAATAATAAGAAACGTGCTAATTGTGTGTGTGTGTGCGAGTATATGTATATGTGTGAATGGGTGCGTGCCTCTTAGCCCTGCGACAAGGCCTTGTGTTCAGTATAGTAGGTACTGCTAAGAGGCAAATTAATAAACTTCTGTGTAATTACCTTTTTTGTCCACAAGAAAGTGTTCTCCGTCTGTCTACAAGTTCAATAGTGTATCCCACCTTTATCTGTCTTATATTCAGCATGTATGTAAATGTCGTCAGACAGGCTCGAGGGTGGTACTCAATGAGGCGTGCGCGCCGATCTCTGATGGCGGGGGAGGCGGCGCTAACGCTGATTTATGGTACCCTTTGCTGCTCTTTTTGTTGCTTTGCCACTTTACGATGTTTTGCCAAACTAACTTGGGCACTTAGGTATCTGTGGGGCGCTCGAGTTGTTTTGCTGTGGCACCGCGTTTAGAAACGAGAGATGAAGAACGATACAGTTGTATGGCTAACGTTGGGCCGTCTCAGTCAATCAATCAGTCTATATCTCTTCTCTCAGTAATCGGCCATCCTCACGCAGCCGCTGCCGGTAATCATCAGATCGTCGGTCCAGCGAGCTGGTGGGTATTACGAGTAGTAAGGAAGGATTTTGCGTATGGTATGTAGCGGGTTAAAATACGACACTTCATCGTCAGCTTCGTGAATTTTCCGAATGCCTCCTTTTGTGGACCACAACGGACAGTGATCAGTATTGTGGTACGTAGTTTGCACCTCTCCGCATCTGCAGGTGGGGTCTGTACCGAACTTCCACCAATGCCTCAGGTCGGCGCATCTACCCTGCGAATTTCGGCATCTGTTGATTTGTGACCAGTATCTTCGGGTTAGATTAAATCCAGGAATCAATAAAAGATCAGTCACCAGATTCCTGTTGGGCGCCTCGGAGTTTGTCCACCTAACAGGGATTTTTCTTGCAGTAGAGCTTCGGACGCCATCAGTGCAAATGGCCTGCGTGACTCATACTTATATAAGTAAAACTAGGGGGTGAACCCCCTGCGCGCTTACGCGCGCCAACCCCCAGCCGCTCCGAGCTTCGCTCTCCGCGGCGCTCGGCCTAGGGCCTCGCTAGACACTTGGGGTAGGGATTTGATAAGTGGGAACTGGGAGTAGGGATTTGATAAGTGGGAAGGCCTTCGGCCTCGCCGCGGCGGGGTTCCTGGGGCCCGTTCCAAGACAAAGATGTTTGGCATTAAACACTAGATTAATATTATTCAAAGGACGATTGTTACTAGTGTTCCACACATTAATGACTAATATTTTAAGTTGAAAACTCTGCTAATTAAGTTAAAACGTGTTTTGAAAAGAATAAATGTGGAGTTTCTTTGTTAGCTTCTTCTCCACATAATCCATTAATTGTGAAACTAACAACTTTGACGTTCATTAAGTAAACATACTGTTTTTACAATGAATAAAAATATTTGAATTGAATTGAATTGAATTATAGGAAGGTTTCCTCACGATGTTTTCCTTCACACTTAGCGAGTAATATAGCTCCTACAACGTAACCTACAAAACAAATCATCACAAGTGCATTAACATTGTTTACATTAGCAATAGCACAGCATTGGCTGACAAACGAGTCTGTAGACACAAAGCTTTTGTTGTCTGCTAGGTGTGGGCCACACCGATGGGACGTGGGACGAGCGTGGGGCGGAGACGCGATGTCCTTTCAAAAGGAAAAAAACGGAACCTTTATTACTTTGTTGTCCGTCCGTCCGTTTGTCTATCAAGACAATACCCTGTATCTCGGGAACGGGTGGAGGTATCGAGTTCAAATTGAAACCATGTTATTATACTCAGATCTACAGTCAGTTGAAGCTGTGAAGATGGAAAAATCAAACTTCTATGTTAACGTAAAAATACATACTGTAGTTTATGCCCGAAAAAACGTATATCCCGACACTCAAGGGAATCAACATCTATATAGCGTAGATAGACGAGAAAGCGAGGGTAATCGCGGAAGTTACTATTTACGTTTATTCCTACTTTGATAAAGATTAAGATATTTTTTTTCACAAAATATGACCTTGGTGATAAGGATGATAGGGATGCTCCCTAAAGAGGTAATATAACCTGTGAAACGCAAACCACACACGCACACACGTGTGTGTGTGTGTGTTTGTTTGCGTTTGCGTGTATGTTGGTATGGTATGTGTGTGTTTCCATTTTGCTTTTTAGGGTTGCCAAACGGGACCCTATTACTAGGCCTTCACTGCCCATCTGTCTGTCTGGCTGTCTGTCACCAGGCTGTATCTCACGAACCGTGATAGCTTGCTAGGCAGTTGATATTTTCACAGATGATGTATTTTTGTTGCCGCTATAACAACAAATACTAAAAACAGAATAAAGTAAATATTAAAGTGGGTCTCCCATACAACAAACGTGAATTACGTTATAATTCATGTTATAATTGCAACAGATAGACGCTTGAAATATTCAAACCATGTATAGATAGTGGTACGAAACCCTTCGCTCGTGAGTCCGACTCGCACTTGGCCTTTTTTTTAAATAATAATGGAAAGGAATAGCCCAGCGGATTAGTAAGTTGAAGTGGCAGTGGGCGGCGCACATAGCGCGCAGAACTGATGGCCGATGGGGCCGAAATTTCTCGAATGGAGACCACATATCGGCAAGCGCAGCGTAGGACGACCAGCCGCAAGATGGACAGATGACCTCATCCAAGTGGCAGGAAGGCGCTGGATGCAGGCCGCTTCCAACCGGTCTTTTTGGAAACCCATGGAGGAGGCCTATGTCCAGCAGTGGACTTCTTGTGGCTGAATGATGATGATGAATGGAAAGTAATAAATACGATGATAATGGTGGCTACCAATACAACCAGTCCCATCTATGTGGCCGCGCCTTAAGCGCAGAACCAACCCGAGCTGTCAGCACTTACCCACCCCTCGGCCCAACTACAAAAACAAGTGAACGACAAAACTTCGCCCCGCTCGGCGCTCGCGCTCGCTCGTAAGATAGGAATGGGGCGATGTATTTTTGGCGAGCTTCCGGCGCGCCAGCTTCCGGCGTGACGTCAGTTCCGGCGAAGGCATACGGCTGGCTGTTGGGGAAGTGACGGTGAATAACATTACGGGAGAGGAAGTATGTCGATGTTGGCATTGGGAGAAGTTGGGCCTTTTGATGTCTTCTTTTGTTTATTTATAACATTACATAAGCAGCCTATATACGTCCCACTGTAGGGCACAGGCCTGAGAGAAGTCTCAGGGAGAGAGGATTGGGCTTAATCACCAAGCGTGCCCACCGCGCATTGGCGATTTCAAACGCTGAGGTATGTGCGCAGACACTCAGCTTTTCTCACGATGTTTTTCTTCACGGTTAGCGAGTGGTATTGCTACTATAACTTCACAAATGTACGTAATTTAGAAATCAAAGTCATTGCGGTATATGTCGGGATTCGAACCCTCGACCTCCCGAATGAGAAGCCGGCGTTCTACGGCAACGCTACCACCGCTTATTATGTGTTATTATGTTATCGAATGGATATTATTCTATGTCGGACAGAAGACATAAAAAAACCTTAAAAAATATTAATCTCAGAAACAAACTAATAGAACAAAAGTTGTTGTAAAACGCAAACTCTTGTTGGGGTATTTCAGGAATTGCGCATTTTAGAAACAACATTAATTAGCTAAAACATTAATTACTTTCGTAAGCACACGTTAAGTACACATTATTAGCCCAATTCCGGATTTACTCGATTTTTTGTCAGAAGAGTCCGACCAGGTTTCGCTTTGATTCGCAGAGCTGGTAATCATGGTGAGTAGAGACGGTGCTCGCGGCGTCGGTTGCTCGTCTCCGATCAAGTCAGTGAGTCCGGAATTAAGCTTACATTAATTCGCATTCGGTATTTTTTTTGTCACTGTATTAAAAGTTGTAATGGAAGTCTTACGAGAGACCCTTGCGTGCGTCGTATCGATGTGACTTGAAGGCTTAGTCAAGTCACATCGATGAGACGCGGGATGCTTGAGGCCTCGAGCGAAGCCCCAGTCCGTCGGCATAGCACCCTCGCTCGTCGAAGGGTGTCCCACCGTGCCGACGTGGGTGGGGTTCCTTCTGTAGAAGCTTCGCTTATATTAAATAAATAAAAAAAATAAAAAAAAAAAAGCGTATGGGGTTGTGTCGGCTGACCGGCCGTTGGTTCTATAAGCTCAAACGGAGCAATGTGTTATGCGGCACTGGCGCTATTTAGTGACACGAATCAAGAGGATCTAAGTAATGGCTACTTTGTTCTACTCAACGATATATAAATTAATTTCACAGGACACGCAGTGACAGAGTTATAGCTCTCGTCGAGGCGACATGTTTTCGTTGCAAGTGACCCCCTACTACCGAACTGAAAGACGTTCCACGTCAAAAATACTTACTCTCCCTTTCTAGCCTATCTAAGTACCTCGACTGCCTCGTTAGTCTAGCGCTTAACATGCTTGACTAACAGAGGTCGTGGGTTCGATTGCCACTGGAGGCCGGACTGAATGTATTACCGTGTTTATGATGACCTCGCCTGATTTGGTAAGCACGGGGCCTTGGGACCAGGACAAGTGATTGTGTTTTGTGGAAGTTGTTTTGTTATTATTATTTATGTAAGTATTTAAAAAGTTTAAGTTTAAAGCTAGTAAATGCTTAGGGTTTAACGAGCGCAGCCCCAGCGTGGCTGGGGTGAAACAATCTCGCGAATTGTCTAATCCCGGACCCCAGAGCGGCATAAATATTTCCATAACACAAAGCTTTGTCGCAGGATCACGGAGGGCTATTACATTAACCGCGCTTATGGTTTCATACAAAGCTGCCAAGTAGGTGTATACAGGGTTACCCTAAGAAATGCGCAATACGCAATGTGTCAAGTAGATTTAGTTATTACGATGGGCAAGATTGGGAAGGAAGGTGTGTTGGGAGAAGTGGGACAGATGTAGCCAGTATCGTCCTCTCGCTTGGCAAGAGACGAGGAAGATTAAGCGGAGCTGACGGCCAACCTCCATTGGTGGAGAGGCACAGGAAAAATAAGAAGAAGATTAGTTCAACAATAGTACATTATTGCAAAGGCAGCGAAATAGGTAATTGCAGGTCGAGTATGAGTTTGAAGGCCGAGCCGCAGGCGAGGACTTCAATGATACGAGACAGGCAATTGCCATTTCGGCCGAGGCATATATAGTGCTTTTCTTAAAAAAATGCAAGGAATTAAAAAGGGGCCTTTTACATAATAAATTTTCTTTTGATTTAGCTGGAAGCAGGTTTTCCATCGCTAATTTAGCTTCCGATCTTAAATCTGGTGGAGTGCAGTCAATGTTCATTTCATTTTCACTTTCAGAATCATAGGAACTCATTTTAATTATTTTATTAACAAAATAACAACGAACTCCGCTTTACCGCCAATTTTTATTTTTATTTTACAGTTTGTGCCGAAAGGTACCTAGACGCATCTGTGGCCTGTGGCTATACAGCCACGAGAACGCAATGTGTACGATAGATGAAAGAGTTCTAAATTCAAACAGCACACCGTTTACGGTTTAATACAACACTGCCGGCGCGCTCTTCGTTCCAAATTCAAAGAACGCGCCGGGAAGTGATTTTGGTTTTTTACGTAAATATTATACTTCGCGTGTTCTTCATTCAAAAGTAATGATTCGACAATATTTCCGCGCATGTTTAAGTAAATTTAGTTTTTTAGGGCTCCGTATCCGAAGGGTGCCAAACCGGACCCTATTACTAAGACTTCACTGTCCGTCTGTCTGTCTGTCTGTCTGTCTGTCACCAGGCTGTATCTCATGAACCGTGATAGCGTTAGGCAGTTGAAATTTTTACAGACGGTGTATTTCTGTTGCCGCTGTAAGAACAAATACTAAAAATAGAATAAAATAAATAGTTAAGGGGAATATTTAAAGAAATAGAAACATGTTGTTAAGTTTTAACCAATAATACATGATTTATTAACGAAGATTAGTTTTCTTACTTAAAATTGATATATAAAATATTTAAAAGACCTGCTGGACGTCATTTTTAATGTACTTTTTGGTTTCAAAATAAATAAATTATTATTATTATATATACTCGGATTTTTTTTGTTGCCTGTATTCGTCCCACTGCAGGGAACAGGCCTTCTCTCAGAGAGAGAGAGATTATGGACTTAATCACGACGCGTGCCCACGGCGGATTGGCAATTTCAAGCGCTGAGGTAATGTGTACATCTCAGACACTCAGGTATTCTCACGATGTTTTCATTCACCGCTAGGGAGTGGTATTGCTACTATAACTTTGACGTTATATTAAACTACATATTTCTTTACATTTATGTATACATCTGTCGTTTATCTGGATTTGTGTAAGTATGAATATTCCAAGTGGCTTTGACTAACATTTGGTGGATTGAGTAGAGCTGGCTCGGGACCGAATGCGGTCGACTGTACACTTTATTATGAACCTAAAAGAAAAGTGTTATTTACGATTTACGAACTGGTTCACTCTACCTCTCCGAGCCCTGTCACGCCGTCTTATGGGTACTGTAACGATTCCTCTTTATAGAAGCTGGCTGGCAGAGCCTTCTAGTCTTATTTTGAATATTTTGAAGGGAATCGTTACGTTTTGTTTCAGAAGTCAGTCGATCCCCACCTAGGGAATCGACGAAAAAGATTACAATAAAACAATTATATTTTGCTCTTTAATCCGGGTTTTAATAAAGTAGAGCGTTACAGTACTGACAGAAGACCAGCTGGAGTATCACTCTACAGCTCATGCTGAGTCAGAGCCTTATTGCATTTGCCACACTCACAGTACACTAGATAATGCATCGCTGTGTGTCAAAATATGTGCATGTTACTTTGTAATATTGTTTCATCGTGTTTGTATATGTTGTTTGCTACTACTGTATAATCTGTTTTTGTTTTGTGTGTTTGTCTATGTGTGTGTGTGTGTGTGTGTAAATACAAATAAGCAATTCATCTATCTATCAAACAAAACTCCTCTTTCATTGGGGCCGTCACGCGTTATTCTCGAGCACTTTATTAGTCACTCAATGACCACAAAATTTTGCATCGCTTCGTCTCCCGCGACAAGGGGCGGGCTGTAATTAATTTTAAGACTCCCCAGGGGTAGACAGGGGCATAAAAACTTAACGATCATTAACCGCGACAGTGCGACGCGTGCCGACAATTATCAACCGCAGGAATGCTATGAAAATTATAGAAAAAATACAGGGTTATTGCTAAAGAGCGCGATTCCTGTATAACGTCAATGAGAGTTCGTGTATAACTTGTTAATTTTAAGATGTACGCCGTACATCTATGCCATTATTAAGTAAATAAACATGAGAACAGGCAGTGCTACGCACCAGCGCCGTTAGTTTTATTACAAACATTCCTATCGCCAAAAAAATCACGGTGACCGCATTTTTTAAATTAAATTTGATACATATTAAAATTATTTTAATTTAAGTTTAGCTGTAAGATTTCTTTCTTGTTTTGTATGGTTTTTTTTTGGGAATAAACCTTTTAATTCTTTTATTTAATTTTTTTAAACATCGGAAGTCTCTAAGCTCGCTACTAATGTCGTAGCGTCCGACAGATCATTGTCATACATAGAAGAATATCCGTGTTGTTTTCAAAAGTCGTTAAGCAAAAGTTGTTGTAATAGACAAAGTCTAACCAGATGGTTTCAGGAACTGCGATATTTAGAAATAACCTTGTATACGAAAATTTTAATACAAAATACTGTACATGACTACCTCGTTAGTCTAGCGGTATCACTTCTGATTGCCATGCCGAAGGTCGTGGGTTCGATTCCTACTTGGGGGCCGTCGTACATTTGTACAAATGGCCTCAGTCTGGGTGTATTTTCATGTTTGTTATGCGCTTGGCTGGTTACCATAGCACAGGGTATCCTAGTTTGGGGTCAGGACAAGTGATTGTGTTGTGTGGAAGTTATGTTTATTATTAATCTGATATTCTTAAGTAGTACCGCCATATGTCGCACCTTGTCAAAAGTATAAATTTTTTACTTGAAAGTTCTTATACCTATAATTTGATTGAGCGCCTCGTCGGTCTACCGGTAACGCGTTAGATTACCATGCCAGAGAACAAGTACAGAGAGAAATCTAAATACTATACATTTGTAATTAAATCATTAAAAAAATTGTCTTTGAAGATCGGAAAAAGCTTGGAAAAAGCTGCTAGACCCGATTCCTGAAATATTTATATGTTAGTATGTACATACAAATTTCTACGGAACCCTCGGTGGGCGCGTCCGATTCGCGCTTGTCCGGTTTTTCCATTGGTGGCCACTCGATGGAACTCCTGAGAAACGGCTTCACCGATTATTATGAATTTTTTGGGTATATTTGGTAGGTCTGAGAATAGATCGTAGGCTAATTAATATGGCAAAATAACGTTTGCCGAGTCAGCCAGTATAATTATACAAGCTTCTTAACTTCGCAGGAGTCAGTCAACAGATTTAGAGGAATTCATGGGCGACAATACAGACTGATAAACTTACTACTCATGTATGAGTAATAGATTCCCTGTAGGCTGTGGTGACTTGACAAAACACAGCTCTATAGGACTAGATACAAAATATTTATTATGATTTATGTCTTTGAGGGAAACTTTTGCCTAACTACGCTTGCACGTTGAACAAGGGATTCTGCCCCTTAAGCCAAGAGAGATTAAAGTGTACTAGGACGTCAGCAAGAAGTTGTCGGGGTTAAAGTAATGGTATGAGTTAGAATGGGGGGTCGGGCAAGTTATAGTTCCGAGTTGTGTCTCGCAACAAATTGGGAAAAGCAATAAAAGAGAGATTTCAGATTTGGGAAGCGACTGACGGGGCCGAGGCGGACCGCATGGTCCTCTTCGTATAATTTCGGAAACACGCTGGAGACATTCGACGTGTCTCGCGTAGAGTTTAATATCTAATATTGTTTTTAAACTACAATTAATCGTAATATTTACAAGATGTTCTAGATACGAATCATTGTCTCTAGACCGCTGTCGTTGGGGAGAGTTCCCCCGAGTAGCAGAGTAATAATATTACCTTCCACACAATCTCTTGTCCTGGTCCCAATCTAGGATACCCTGGCTAAGGTAACCAGGCAAGGACATCACAAACATGGAAAAACACCCAGACGGCGGCCCCCAGTGGGAATCGAACCCACGACCTCCGGCATAATTAGTAATTGACTAAAGGAAAAAAGCTGTAACTAAAATGTCAGGATGGTGTAGGTGCTGGGCAAATTCATCTAAAAAAACAATATCCCAGGCACTGCAGCGTCCGAGATTTGGTGTGAGTGAAGGTGCCACTGGACGCTGTATAAATCATCTCAGTAGGTAGATGCAAAGGCCAAAGTTTTAGTTTTTTTAAGGAAAAAATACTAATTCTTGATCTATATCCTAGTGTGGGGCCAGAAGCAATGTATGTGCCTGTATGTAAATGTTTATACTACCTAATATCATAATGAAACCAGCCAAGTGCCTGTCGGACTCGAGCACGAATTTATCTATATTACATTAGACACAAAGATCGAGAAAAAGCCCCAAAAAAGCACATTTGGTCTATGGGAGACCCGTTAAATATTTATTTTATTTTAATTTCATTATAAATTTTTGAAGCGAATATAGAACCAATATTTTTTTCTGTCTAGTACTTTTTATTATAGCGGCAACAAAATACATCATCTGTGAAAATTTCAACTGCCTAGCTATCACGGTTCATGAGATAACAGCTTGGTGACGGACAGACAGACAGACAGACGGACAGTGAAGTCTTAGTAATAGGGTCACGTTTGGCACCCTTCGGTACGGAACCCTAAAAAGGAAAAGTTTATATGTTTGTAAGTAGGGGTGTAATCTCCGAAAGTACTTATCCAATTACAAAAATTACTTGGCGATATTTCGACAATTACCTTCCTTACTATGTAAACTCACATCAACAGCGACCAGGGTTCACCGTTTATTGGCTTATCTGTAATTAATGATTTTTTTATATTACTGATTTATTAATCTAACATGATATACAACACAAATGTTACATAAGACCCCAAAATCGGATCATTCCCACTAGTTCTATTGGACAATTCGATGGTAGAAGTAGTGAGACTTTTTTCCCAAGAACATTAGTTCTATTTCAATCGAACAGATCGAGTATAGAACTAGCAATCGCTTGGTTTGTCTATGGGTGCAGTCTCGTTTACAATAAACATAGTTTTACACAGCATATTTGTCTGCGGAACCGTGGCTTGGACAACTACTATGGGACATAAGATGCAGAGGATCTGCCTGCCCTTGCATGCCTTGAAAATGGAGTTTCTTTGTTAGCTTCTTCACCACAAATCCTGAAACTAACAACATTGACGTTTTACACTGCCTGATTCTATATTGATGTTTTTTATCTTTTTCCTGCTGGATAATTCATAGTTTTAATTGCTGAGCACTTAGAGGTAAGTGCACGCTAGCGTTTACTGTTATCTATTAAGAATTTAATAGTTTCATATGAAAAAAAGACGGGACTCTCGATAATAAAATGAAGGCAAGAATAAAATGCGTCAGCCATGTGACTCAGCCACCACTAACAGACGTTCGGTCTATAGGTAAGTATAGTATGAACCTTAACGTTTTGGTTTTAGAGTCGTCCGTAACGTAAGTAGGCAGAGTCCAGAGTCCGTGGATGTAAAGGTTGATGTGATGTCGACTGTCGACTGTAACGTAGGTATGTTACTGAATCGTAGACCAAAATCAGATCGGGCGCCTAATTACGCGCAATAAATCCTGCGGTATTCCAATCGTCTACCTGTGAAAATCCATACTAATTTAATTAGGTGTGCACATAATTAGGTGTGAGTCACGAATTCCACGAAGCCCCGCTGTCTACCTATTTACATACAAAAACTCACGCCTGTATCCCAGAGGGGTAAGCAGAGAGCAGGGACTGCCACTTGCCACGATCCTGACAGATCACTTTCGCTTCCTCAACAGTCATTGGCCGTGGCATGCACGTTCGCCGGTTTCGGGTAGGTACTTTTTATCTTGCCCTTTGCCAATACATCCCCTATTTGGTCGAAGTACATCCACCTGGGACGTCCCTTACCGGCCGTTCCACCCTTAATACTAAACACGCTCTGAGCTCGGATCGAGATTTATTTCTTTATAAACAGAAGAGATATACGTCAATATTCATAAGGAAAATTTTAATTTAAAATATTTCACATATTTCCTGGAAACTACGATTGCGCTAGCGAATTTTTATGTGTAGGTATAACTGCGATAGTAAATAAATAATTCGAAGAAATATTGCAATTTTTTTACTTCATTCGTGTTGTCCAAATTAGGTAGATACCTAAGCACCTAGTTAACACAAGTAGAGATTGCGAATTTTCAGCTTATTGCTTCAACTGGTGCATTTGTAACTAATTCGTTTTAATACAATATTGTGAAATCACCGTACTTTATTTTGAGCATAGCATTGCGAATATTAAAACCAGTAGATCTAATATTAAGATAAGATAAGATAAGAATATTCTTTATTGCACACAAGAAGCGAGACATAAAATATTAAAAGTATTAAAACTGATGTCACAAAAAGATTCAGCAAAATATTGCGAATTTTCGACTTGACGCAACTATCAATTACCTACTTGGCCGATTCGACCAACTAAGCTTTATACCAGGAGTAACTAATCTCATAACAAATTTCCTCCCTCAATTTTAATCTCGGTATAATTTATTGCATTCTAGCGAATTATCCCGGGATTAGTAGTTGGTAGAACGTGATATAGATTTACTCCAGAGTATTTCTCGACTTATTCCAAGATTACCACTTATACCAGGCATAAATAGTTTGGTCGGATCGGCCCTAGAGAATTTCGTGTCATTTTTTGGATTATAATGATATAATGCGCAATTTCTGAAAACTACAATGGAGAACTTACACTTTAATGGTTAATTTTTTCCTCTGCGACTAATACTCTTTATAATATAACCTGTCGAAAAGACATTCTGCCTCGTTGGTCTAGCTGTCAAAGCTACCAAAACAGAGGTCCTGGGTTCGATTCCTGGGGCCCTGGGGGCCGCCGTACTTTTGTACAAATGGCCCCAGTCTGACGACAGAACCATTGACGAGCCAACCTGTATTACTCATAAGTACATTGCCAACGTTTCAGAGGCTCCAGTAAATAGCCGTCTATTTCCTCCGACCTCCCTGTTACATAACTTTCAGCCTCCCCAAGCGCGAGGGAGGGCCGAGCCAATGGCGGGCAGCGGGCAACAGGTGGGCGCAGGCAGCCATCTTTGTCTCTGCCTCCCGAGCGCCCGCCTAGGTGTGGCCATCGACCCACCCGGGCCTAGAGTCCGGAACGCATCTTTGTTCATTATATAGTATGATATTAGCACGACCATATCTAGTTATGTCTCGCGATGCTCATACATAAAATGTATGACTATACCCGTTTAATGTATACTAGATGTATGGGAATCGCGAGTTATTAATAAACACCAAGACAAAAGCTGTTCATTTCAAAAGCCATTTGACGCCCACTGCAGGGCAAAAGTTGTTATTTGCCTCTATTTCATAGTCTATTGATGTCGTTCCGCAGGTGTAAAACGCGCAAATTAAATAGGCATCTCTTGCGAAGGAATCGAATCGTACGATTGGAATGCGACTGATGACTGAGTCAATGAAGCAACAACTGCCGCACTAATATCAGTCTATTGAACAATGATGAGCTTAATAGACTCGCCGCCGCCCGGATTCAGAGGCTCTATTTGAGCTGGGAACAAGTTGAATCTAAGGAATTGGGTCGGCGCACAAATACGAGTACGTGGAACCACAATATCAGTAAGATCTGCAGAAAACCGAAATGTTCAGGTGTAAAACATTTTCTGCTAGCAACAAAAGTAATCAGCTTGTCGGTCGACAAGTCGAGCGGCCGACAAGCGCGTCACTTGTATTGTAGTCTCTAAAGTCGGGTCTTGAAGATCTTAGCGCACTCAGACTGAGTGACCTATAATGACTACTAGAATGCTACTCATTTATGGCCTTATTTATAAAAACACGATTCCTCTAAAGCACTCCTAAGAGGCAGTTTATGTAATCTGTGCTTACGACTTTTCCTTTGCAAAATCTCCAAAGCAGACTATTCTAATCGGCGTTTAAAGGAATCGTGTTTTTTTTTATAAATAACACCGTTAGTTTGCTAATATTTGATTAGCTTCCGAATTCCGAAATATTAAGAATTTACAATCGGTCCGCGAGCTTACTAACAACGTAAAAAAGCGACTTTAGGAAGCTAAAGGTAGTCACATAATTACACCAGATAACTAAAAAAAAACGCAATCGTAGTAATGTAAAGTTTATAAAACGTGAACAAATAATACTTACTCAAAAATTACTAGAAAAAACAACAAAATGTAACCAAAGTTAGATTAAAAATGGCAGAATAAAGCTTAAAAACGGTAACACAAGGTAAGTAAATCCTTTAAAAACAAAACACGGCAATAAAATATCTGATGTTCGGAAAATATCTGTGGACACTCGATAGATGTAGAGAAACGCATCTAAATACCTGTATTTAGATGCGTTTCTCTACATAACGGCCTTAACAGGCAAACAAGCTAATTTGCTCGATAAAATGTGTGTAACTAAGATGCCAGCCACCAGGGGCCTGTTTCATACAAGTGCAATTAATGGTTTACTATGACAATTCGATGTACGTCGCAAAGTAGGAAAAACCACAGATTAAAAAGTAGGAAGACTGGTGCATAATGTACATCGGATTGTCATAATAAACTACGAATTATAGTTTTATGAAAGTCGGCCCACGTGCTAAGCTAACTAGCTGAAAAAGGCTGTGACAATTTTTTTTTTGGAAACTGCTGCCTAGAATCTAGGGTCAATAACCTGGCAGTCCCATTGTTTAAAAAAAAACCCGATTCCTTATGTTAAGTTGGTAATTTCCTGTACGACAGACTAAACTGCATTTGAAGATTGTTTTAGAGGAATCGTGTTTTTATAAATGGTACCGTACGACTATAATCGATTTTCGCTAAGGACCGCTTATTGAGGACCTGCTTTCCAATCCTAGCAGACATTGAGACCATCTTCGTCTTGCAGAAGGGAGCGATCAGATTCATTTATAAGCTAGGCAGTAGGGATTCGTTAAAAGATTTTTTTTAAAGAAACTAACAGTTGCTATTCAGTATATCTATGGGAACTGCTGAAAATTACGCGAATTCGCACCAAGCGATCCGCGAATTGTTTTACATTAAGAACGGCAAAAATGTGGAACGCGTTGCCGTCGTCTGTTTTTCCAGAGACATATAACCTGGGTGTCTTTAAAACTAGAGCCAACCGGCATTTCGCAGGTAAACACGTAACATCTTAGAGCCCGTCCTCGTTTACCATCAGGTTGGACTGGGGTCAAGTCTCCGACTCGACTGTCCGAATTAAAAAAGAAAAAAAAAGAAACAGGTCACCAACACAATGTAACTAGAAATAAGCTTAAACTTTCGTTCCCAAGATTTAGGCTGGCAAAGGTTAATACATCCTTTATGGGGCATACGTTTCTACAATAAGATCCCTGAAGATATAATAAACTTGCCAGAAACGCGGTTCAAATAGCACATTTTGTGCCAAAAAGGCTACTATAACATTAAAGATTATTTAGGTGACAATTGAGGCATTGAGAGCAGAAATGGTGTAACCCTCAATTTACCCATGCAATTTTTACTTGACCTATACAAAAGGTATCATCTAAAGTAACAGCGTTACTAAATTGGGGTTACGCCACTTCTGCTCTCAAGGCCTCAGAGCAGAAATCGTGTAACCCTCAATTTTCCCATACAATTTTTACTAAAGTAACAGAGTATTCTAAATTGGGGTTACGCCACTTCTGCTCTCAAGGTCTCAATTATGTCGGGAATTAAAGCCAGTTCGGTGCATTAGTACTAGGTTCTAGAATAATCGTAAACTCTGTTAGTTAAGGAACATATTTGAAAAGTTTAGAGTTTTTTTCTCCATTTTTTTCTCCAAAATTATCTAGGTTTTTAAATGGACACCTAGTTTTACTTGTAACGTTCAATAAGTCACAGTTTCTGTGTAATTTTGAATATTTTTTTTATTAATATTTAGCTTTTCGGCCCTACGTTCTAGGTTACATGATGTTCACTGTTTACATAAATATATTATAAAAGAAGGCGTGATTTTTTACACGAGTGGCGCTAGTTATCTCCGGATAGGCTGTTCTTATGTGGGGCATGCTATCTCGCTCACAAAATTTAACATTTTTATTTTTAATAATTAAAAATGTTAAATTATGCGAGCCAGACAGCATGCCTCACGCGAGAACAGCCTTAAAAGTGGCAACAGTTCTGTCCCTATACGTATAGTTACTCACAAACTGAGGAGATTCCAGACGCTTTTAATCCGACCACAAAGTGAATGGCTGATTTCACATAACATACCACCAGTCTCCCGGCCGGCCACGGAATATTCTGCAACTATTCACTGTGTTGAGTTATCCATCTTAACGTTTTCGAAGAGTTAAAATCTGAATGTAATGACAGCTGGAGTGGCTTCAAAACGCCATCCAACACAGTGGATGAAGCGACGGACTGGCTTGGCAGGCGACCGCAAGGATTGGCTCGACAGGCAAGGGGCATAGCCCCCGCACTGGATTTATACGTTGAACCCAGTTATTATCGTATTCAAATCATCCGTCGCGAGTTACTGTGTTGTTCCGCAATAGGCTTAACCTAGGCCTGGACTTGGAAAGTCCTGCTCTGCTCACGACATCAACTTTAGGCCGATACCGGCCAGCAGGAACGCAGCCCAGTGCGCCCGCGCCGCTCCCGCTGCGTTGCAGAAGCTGCCGGTGCACACGCAGGCGTGGAATCGCCCGTACAGCGAAATGGCGCGCGAGAGCGGAATCAGGACCGCCATTGGGGACGTGATGCAGCCGTTGTCCACCGAGTGCAAGGCCAACTCTAGCTTCGCCATTCGTTTGCTGCCAAGGAGGTGGTAATTCAACATTAATAAAACGCTCTAACGAAGGTCACTCAGGTCAGTAGTGCAAGGACCAACACTGTATGTGGCAGGCTTTACCAGTCGTTGTCTGGGCCATTTAAGTTTTGGTTTCACTCTCAAACTTTTCCGAAATATTTATTAGCTTGTAAACCTCCACCTTTTACTGGCATCTCGTTCATCCTCCATGCTATGGGATACGAAAAAATAATGAACCCTAATTTAGGTGTCCCTTAAAGCTGCAATCTGAAAAAAAATGTAAAGCTTTCTTTCTACCATTTTGTCGGTGCGATTAATATAATCTAATAATAATCTATGCCAAAAATACTAATCGTCTTTAAGCCAAGCTGCGGCATCATCATCATCATCATCATCAGCCATTTGACGCCCACTGCAGGACACAGACCTCCTTCGTGGTTTTCATAACCATGAGGGGTTTTGCCATAATCACCACGCTCGGCAGGCGGGTTGGCGATCGCAGTATGCGGTTGGAATCTCAGGAAGACGCTGCTGCCCGTCACCTTCTACGACATCCACGGAAGGAAATGGAGTGACGCTATTCTTAATCCGGCGCCACACGGAAAGCGCCACAGCTGCGGCATGGCAAACAGGAAACGTACGGACACGGCGAAACTAGAAAGGTGGAAGCTTGTGGGACAAGCTTGGTGGAACAAACGATTAAATATGTGCCTGCTGAGGAAAACCACGAGGGCGAAACTAAAGCAAAGTTACGTTACCTGGCAAAGTTCTTGCCCGTAGCGGGCCGTTGTCGGTTCCGACAAGTCCGCTGAGTGTACACAGTAGTAATGTCGATCCAACGCACCCCGCAGCCGCCTGACCACTTGCCGTAGATCGATCTCTCGTCCGTGACGTTGTAGGACCAGTTCTTTCTGCAACACACGGTAGGTATAGTTATACCCTTCCTTCCACACAATACCCCTATATAGTAACTTTGACACAACAAAATCACTCGTTCTGGCCCCAAGCAAGGACATAACAAACACGGAAATACACCCAGATTCAGGCCATCTGTACAAATCAAATAAGGTAGGCTCCAGTGGGAATCGAACCCACGATCTCCGTTTTGGTAGTCAATAGTGTTAACCGCTAGAACAACGAGGAAGTTGTCAATCAGTTAGGTAGACATGAAATTTTATCACTTAGCCTCATATTTGGGCCACTGTAAGCAGCAAGGGATCACGACAGCCAACTTATATCTTCCCAGACGGCCAGCAGTGCCCTGTTCCAATATTGCGCGCATTTAATCTTGACCAATTCCTGCTATCGCAAACATCAGGATTACAACAGGGTTCGGTGCGCACAAGTAGGCTGTTACTGCTGGCTCCTGAAAGTACAGCAGCTTTCGTTGAGATGGCGGTTCGTTGCTTTTCCACGCTCTCACAGGTAATGGTTTATGGGCAGATTTTTCCTGTTCCTTGAGGTCTCCGTGGCATACTTGAGCCCCATGTTGTAAAAGCGTCTATTCAGTGGGTTCAGTGATCAGTTTTGATGTGAGTCCAGTAGCGTGTTGCTAGAAGTAATAGTAGGGACTAGAAGTTGCCAGAAGTGACACTCACTCCTCATTCCATCGGCAGTACTTGCGGAAGATGTTGAGGCGGCTGCGGGCTCTGTGGTCGACCGGCATCAGATCCATCATCTCGTTGGCGAAAGCGTCGTTGCAAGCCGCGCTGTACGGAATCTGCGGCTCGTCCATCCCGCAGTGGTAGCACTGTAGTTAAAAATACTTAGGGCCCCTTACCATAAAAGCGAGTCAGGCGAATTAATGTGATGCCAGCAAGGGTACAAATTTAGATCACAGAGGTTGTTACACAGAAAGGGGTAAAATGAACGAAAACATAGTTTCACGGCAAAATGCGGATCGAAGCAAATATTGTATTAGAAGCGTATCTATCGCACTGACAATCAATGTCTGACGTTGGACTCCTCAGGATGAAACTTTCTTTGGACTTTATTCTTTTCCCACAAACGATCTAAGGGCAGATAAGCTTACTGACAGTTAAAATTACACAAATCTTCTTGTTTTAATGGCTCACCTCTCTGATAAAACTTTCAAAGCTTTTAAGTTTATATGGGCGATGGTCCACCTCACGCAGTATTCAGTCCAATCCTGATGGACGTCGAATTACCAACTAGTCCACTAGACATTGGCCCCAAGCTCACAGAGTGTCGTGACTACTGAAGAAATTGCAACAAAAACATCAGCATTCTATACCTTGGCGATAACATCCCCAAAGTCATGAACTTCGGGCCCAAGGTCCTCCGGCGTGGTAGTCAGCAGTTCCGTGGTGGTGATCTTATGCGTCGTGGTCGTCGGCGGAGACAGGAATATGTACAGCGATTTGTTCAGCTTTGCCACCAGATCTTCTTCGTAGTCGTAGGTGAGATTAGCTATGAGCGCCAGGAGGCCCTCGACGTCCAGTATGGGGTAACTTGTGGTGGGGCAGGTCATGGTGATGTAGAAGTAGCGCTGTTCGGTGGTGGATTGTTCGGGACAGCTGACTGGTGAGCCTACCCACGCCTCTCCGAACATGTAGTCGAATGGGCCGCGCCATGGGGCTCGTCTGGGGAAACGTAGCAGAAATATTTTGGAGAAAGCAGAAGAAGAAATACATTTATTTATCGCCATATAGACATAAAGAAATAAAAAACAAGAAAAATATAAACAAAACGAAACAATAAGTAGAGGACATAAGCTATGACTAAGCGGCGGTAAAACGGCCTCATTATCATAAGCAGCCTATATACGTCCTACCGTAGGGCACAGGCCTTCTCTCAGAGAGAGAGTATGTGATTGGTGATTTCAAGCGCTGAGGTATGTGAATAGCTCAGACACTCACGATGTTTTCCTTCACCGTTAGCGAGTGGTATTGCTGCTTTATCTTCACAAATGTACATAACTTAGAAAACAAAGTCATAGGTACATGCTCGCACTGGGTCTCGAACCTGAGTCACCTGAGAACCTGCTACCACCGCTCGATACCGCTCTGTAAATGCTGCAGATTTATTGCCCACAGCACTGCTTACTACCGCTCTAGCATGGCTAACTGTTCAGCGCTTCTAATATTGTAACTGTCCACTGTGTTGGGTTACCGTTAACGTTTCTGAAGTCAAAATATGTGATATTTGATAGCTGGAGAGGTTTAAAAAACGGCCAAGTGCGAGTCGGACTCGCGCACGAAGGGTTTCGTACCATTATCTATACAACATTTGAATATTTCAAGTGTCTACCTGTTGCCGTTAATAATATCGAGCTAAAAACGACAAAAATTCACGTTTGCTGTATGGGAGACCCCTTAAATATTTATTGTATTCCATTTTTTTTTACTATTTGTTGTTATAGTGGCAAAATAGTACAGCATCTGTGAGAGTTTCAATTGTCTAACCACCACGGTTCATGAGTTACAGCCTGGTGACAGACAGAGGGAAGGACAGCGGAGTCTTAGTAATACCCTTACCCTTTGGGTACGGAACCCTAAATAGTAAAATTTGACGTCCTCCAATTCCAACCCAGTGGAGACTCTGTGGAGACAAAGGAGTCACCTGTAGTTATCGATGCAGCGAGTCATAGCGGTCCAGCTGGCACCTTCCGGAGGGCATCGTATCTTAAACTCTGTGCGTCGCCTGTTCACGCAGATTTTCGTATAAATGCCTTCGTCAGCTATCTCTCCGGGCTTCAGTTTCCTCGTGGTGGGGCAGGCCACGACTGTACCATTGTACCTGCGTGTGACATCAAACTACTCATAATATCCTATGTATGGCCAATGGCATTCGTGTGAATGCGAATATGGATGATGACACAGAGGAACCAGGATAAGCTTGAAGCATTCAGGATAATTGAGGGATAAGCAGGTCAGAAGAGGAGACAAATGAGCAAGTTTTAGAAATCGAATATAAAAAAGGAAAAATGCTGGGTCATTTTCTACGTCACGACAGTTTTATTACAAACATCACACAAAAAAAGAGGTTTAAAGGAAGACAATGAAGAGAAATAGTGGTGGATGTGGCGCCGCGTTGCGTTCTATGTCGATCGGGTGTTCAATTTTTGTTCTTCTCAGGATCTCCGAAGTCTTTATCAATACGTTGCTCTTTCTTGCAAAGGATCATTTGATGAATACACCGTGTTTAATGGGGTAGTTTCGGTGTCTTATAGGTTTGTAAGTGATGATTTTAAGCTGCCGCGACAATGTTTGTTTGGAGAGTTTTGGTGCGCGAGTGTCAATTGACGTGGTGGCGGTGGGCCAATAAAATAGGACTTAAATCAATTTTCTCATTAACCAGCGTTTTTGTAAAGCTTTAACGCTGTTATTACGTCGAGCATGCTGTCTCGCTCGCACAATTTAATATTTTCGTGATTGTAATAAAATTTGTGGACTTTTGATAAATGTGGTGTGAAGGTTTGATGCATATCCTTTTTAAGGTGCAATCAGACATTAGCATCTGAGATTAAAAGACTGATAAAATCGATGTGGCAGTTGGGTGGTCATATCTGGCGAAGAACTGATAGACCAATATAGTAAAATGGTTATCGAGTGAAGACAGCGAACCGATAAACACGCCTCGGGACGATGGTAGCTAAATATGGTTGACTAAGGTGAGGAGGAAGAGGTATTCCTGAGGAGGTGTACGAACATGATTTGTATCGTTTTAGACTTACCGGACGCCCTGTTCATTTTCGAAGATCTGGTTGGTCAGGTACAGATTCCTGACGCAGATTGTCATGGCGTTATCGATGGAACACGATACTATCAGACTCTTGTAGTCTGCCAGTACGCAGACCCGGTAGAAGTTTCCTTTTGTCACGAACACGTATTTTCCTGGTTTCAATCAATATGTAGGCATTTTATTTATTATGTGCGAAAGAAGAAGAACGCTGTGAGATTGCGTTGGTCTTTAACCTTCTCAGTCCTGGCTTTGAAAATAAAAATGGTTTTAAATTGTTATTTTCAAGGTCCGGACTGAGGAGGTTAATGAATTGGCGAAGAACATTGACATAGACTTGTTTAATTCTTCAGTGGCTAGTCTGAAATCTAGACTTAATGCGAATTTCTTTTTAGGGGATTAATATCTATACATATTATGCATAGGTACAATATAATGTAAAATAAAACTGTGGAGAAAATTGATCTATAAATAGGTACATATAATTAATCTCTGTTATGACCGATGTTTGTGTTTTCTGTAATCTGTTGCTTACGATTATGTTTATCTGTCTATCTGGCTATTCTGAATTTGTAAGTGGAGACTTGTAATTGGCCTTCTGCTTCCTATGTTGGTATTGTTCTGTTATATTGTACTGTTAGTCTTCTTTAAAACGAAATAAATAAATATTTGACATGATGCAGAAAGTATCCAGCTACAGTCGGATCCAAAATAGCCAATTCTGTATCTCCTAAAACGAAATACGTTTCTGAAGCGCCAACGTTTATAGATATAATAATAATACGCTCTTGTCATGTTTGTTTTGTAGCCTAATTCAAAGATATGAGAAGAGAACACACTGAAGTTTGGTCAGTTGTTAAAAAGGATTCATCATCAGCTCCTTGACGTCCACTGCAGCACATAGGCCTCCCGCATGGTTTTCATAACCATGAGGGGTTTTGCCATAATCGCCACGCTTGGCAGGCGGGTTGGCGATCGCAGTATGTGGTTGAAATGTCAGGTAGACGCTGCTGCCCGTCTCCTGGTAATTTATTTCCTTAGTCGCCTTCTACGACATCCACGGGAGGAAATGGAGTGACGCTATTCTTAATTTGGCGCCACACGGCGGATCCGTTAAAAAGGATTATGCAAAAGCAACTCACGTTTCCGTTTTGTAGTCATGGCGCCGTCTCGGAAAAACTTCTTCATGTCAAAGTACTCCCCCTTGCGAAGGGCCACGGCCTGCCTCCAATCCATGACTGTGCCGTTCACGAGCTCCGTTCGCGGATACGTCAGAGGCGGAAACGTCACGTTCAACACTTCCATGCGTCGTACGACGTCATCCTCGGTACTTCTATGCCCCGTGAGTAGTGGCGAAGATGTGACTTGGATCGTAAACGTCGTCGGGTCTTGAGGGTCTTGTGTGATAAAGACGGGTATACTTTGAGAGCTTGGTAACTTCGGATTCTCCTCGCCAAATGAAGGAGAGGCTGTGGTAGAGTAAACAAATGGTGTCGTCACTACGAAGCTGGACGTTTGCATCTCTAGTTGCAAACCTTCATCTTGCTCAGACTGGGACACTGTATGCACAGACGTTGGATCGTCGTTCTCAGTGCTGACAGTCTCCTCAGTAGTTTTCACATCCGAAGGCGTCACAGGATCTCCTTGTCGGGCTATAGCCGGGTGGGATTCTTGAAGCGGTGGCGCAGACCTGAAGTGTGGACTACCCGAAGAGGTCAAAAGAGATGTGGTGACAACTATCGGGTCGGAAAACTCAAAGATCTTGCCGAACATTGAGCCTTTCGTTCCTTTGGTACGAAACGGGTAGATGCCATCGAATCGTCTTTGTGGAGTAGCCATTGTTTTGGATTCAGTCCGTGAATCCAACTGCTTGGTTCTAACGTGAATTTGCATGGGGTAGGAAGCCCTTGGCGATCTCGTGGCCGTGACTGAGGTAAGGAAGTGTTTGACGTTCTCGGGCAGAGGATCGGTCTCGGATTCAATGAGCTCTGTCTCGGTGACGGTCCAAGTGTCCTGCATGAACTCGCCGCCTAGCAACAGCTTGATTTCATCTGAAAGGAAACGTTCGGACATAACACCTAGCGAGTTAGCTCAACTAATTTACTTTAGAATGTCACTCCACTCTTAGGACAATTATTTTTCAAATTTAATTAAACAACATGCCAAAATAAACATTACTCTACTCCTACAAAAGCAGGAAAACACCAGCACAGGACAGCACCCGTTCACGAGCATAACGCAGGGGTCAGCCATCGACAGCCTAACCATATTGGAGGGAGATGATACGCGACCAGGCCAATAGGTGCGTTACCATTCGCATGGCAAACTTGTGTGACCAGGTTCGTGTCAATTCAAAAATACTTTTTGTACCTTGGGGTTTAGCTTAGAGCAGGTGCTTGGGCCACTATAAACTATCTGTGCCAAATTATATCGAGATGTGTTTCGACGTTCGTGTGTTTCGCCGTTCTGGCACGATTGTGTAACAAACGTCCACCCATCCAAACTTACTCATTTAAAATGGTAGCAGGTTGGCCTTACCGTGCTGCGCGGCGTCGTGGTCGCCCCTCGCCTTGTGCCTACGCCGGCGCAACAACTCCTGGTCCGCGTAGTGCGTGAACAGCTGCTGCAGCGTCTGGGCCGTGTTGACCGTGGGTTCAACCGTCTCCGTGTGCCGGGTCAACCGGGGGGTGGCTGGGAGGACAAGCAAAATGAAAGGAAATATTTTATTCCGAAAATAAATACACTTACGGCAAATAAAGTGGTCTCCACACTAGGCAAAAACCTGTATAGTGTTGACCTTAGGAACGAACAAAGAAAACTAAAAGCTTATATAGGAAGAGAACAGTCTTTGGCACCACGGAATAAAAATAATACAAGTAATTTCTTAACATAAACTCACGCCTGTATCCCGAGGGGTATTTAGAGACCAGGGTCTGCGACTTGACACGATCTTGACAAATCTCTTTTGCTTCATCAACATTCATTTGTTGTTGCATGCACGCACGCCGGTTTCGGGCCGGTTGCACTTTGCTTATGCGTCTCCTCTATTTGGCCGAAGTATGTCCGCCTGGGACGTCCCTTACCGGCTCTTCCACCCACATTCGTTCAATATATTTCTTTCTTCCTTCATCCTCTCCATATGTCTAAACCAACGTAACATTCCGTTCTCGATTCTCGTCACTACATATATATTTTGTTTCAGTCCACAACGTTCTCTAATCAAACTATTGCGTATCCTGTCATTCAATGTAATGTAAATGTAATGTAAATTCAATGTAAAGTATTTGTATTGTATTTTAAGATTTTTTTACAAAAGGTTGACAAAACTGAGTGAGTTCTTATATCCAAGTAATGCGATAGAATTACCGGTCTCAGTAAATTACCCGAGTAATAATTTTGTTATCTTCTGCAGATTATTCACTGTCATAATGCTCTAACTAACTGACAATGTGACAAGTAAAAATGTCTGCCTTTAAGTCATCATCATCATTCAGCCACAAGAAGTCCACTGCAGCAGTGGGCATAGGCCTCCTCCATGGATTTCCAAAAAGACCGGTTGGAAGCGGCCTGCATCCAGCGCCTTCCTGCCACTTAGATGAGGTCATCTGTCCATCTTGTGGCTGGTCATCCTACGCTGCGCTTGCCGATATGTGGTCTCCATTCGAGAACTTTTCGGCCCCATCGGCCTTCAGTTCTGCGTGCTATGTGCCCCGCCCACTGCCACTTCAACTTACTAATCCGCTGGGCTATGTCGACGACTTTCGTTCGTCTACGGATCTCATCATTTCTGATTCGATCTCGTAGAGAAATTCCGAGCATAGCCCTTTCCATAGCTCGTTGCGTGACCTTGAGCCTTCTTATGAGGCCCATAGGCTGTCTTTAAGTATTTTATTTCAAATAGGGACCTATTATTTAGAACGCTTTGTAGTGCTCCTGGGTTAGATACAGTCTTTCGGGTTAGATACAGCCGCGTTTCTCCTACACTAATCATGTATTATATCTACTGATGAGCAGTCAATTGTAAGTGCTAAAAATACTAACAACTTTCAACAGTAGATTACCAGATTGTTACATACTCCGCTGACTCGGCAACCCGAAGTGGGCCTTAACTTAACCTCCGAAACAAGAGGTCTTATTGTCTCAGACCTGCGCAGTCACCTGCCAGTCGCCCGCCTGGAGCTCACCCGAGTCCTTGGCCACTTCATTCTTCCAACGATATCTGGGGAGGCTAACAGGTCTTTGGCCGCTTTGTAGCCCCAGGGATGCCCAAATCTTTCCCAGCCCAAATGACGGAGCCGACGGTTTCGGTGGGATTTCGTTATGAACAGATTGTAAGTGTAAGAAAAACCGGACAAGCGCGAGTCGGATTCGCCAACCGAGGGTTCCGTACAAATTTGTAGGTACACATTCCTGAACTATTTATAATATTATATTCTTTTTTTGCACTAATCCGTGCTCAGGACAATTTTAAAAACCTATTTGGAGGCTAAAAATTCCACCCATGCCCGGACTTGAACCCGCGACCTCTGGCTAACCGTGCCAGCGCTCTCCCAACTGAGCTAATGGGCAAGTGCAGGCATCGGCGAAATTTCGAATCTAAAGAGGTTCTCTGAAACTACTCTGTATTACGAACAGGGAGCGACATCTGGCTGAAGTTATTTACATCACTTGCATCACTTGTAGCACATAAGACTTAAATTAATTCAATTAATAAATATTTCATGCATTTCATGAAACTTGAGCGTTGTGATGTAAATACGCAGTGGATAAATAAATAAATAAATTAAGATATTACTTACATGTTTGAGTTAAAGTCGGTTAGTATTCCTGATGTTGAATGTTGTGAATTATTGCGCAATAAAGCGCAATGACAAACTAACATTTTTGAATTACTATCAGTGAAGGAAAATATCGTGCGTAAGCCTGAGTATCTGAGAGGTTCACATACTTACCTCAGCGCTGGAAATCACTTTTTCGCATTTCTAGGTTTTATTTCCTAAGAACCTCTATAAATCTGAGTGTGTACGGAATGCACACGCATATTTAGCTGCTCCCTTACTGATACTCACTTATCTTATAATATTGCTCCACATAGTTATGGCTATAGTGTTTGTCTTCTTCGTCATCATCTTCGAAATACCCTGGAAACGCCAGAGATACTGCTGCGAGGTGGAACAGCATATACAATAAGACCGAGGTCATGGTGATGGCATGTCGATTTAGAAGACTATTTTCGTGAAGAGGACTGTATCAACAAGGTTTTCCAGTATTCTCGCTAGCAAAGATACTGCTAGATGAATTACGCATTGATTTCGTCTTTGCGGTGGTCAAAACATATAAAACAGAAAGAAAAAATTTAGGTATACAATGTGGAATATCGGTCTGTCATTGTAGGCTGGATTTGACTGACTTGACAGAGTTCCGTAAGGATTTTTTGACTGTCTTTTTGGAAAAGAGTATTTGTCTTTGGTATCCTTAAATTTTATTTATGCAGGACTTTATTATCGGTTCATCCGTCAACCAAGCAAAGTTTATTTTCATAGGATTTTTGTGCAGATTGAGTGGCATGACTTGACATTGGCGAGTTGTACTGGACAATCAGACTTAATTTTGGGAGAGGCCACAATAAAAAGGATCCAGGGATCCAATGAACGATTGGACATTATGTATTCGAGATGCCCTTTATTGAATTTGATCAAAAGACTCGACAGCAAAACTGTAGCAAAATTTTTTCTTTGCTCTGTAAAACATCACAGGCCTGTGTACGCCTCCAATCATTTTAGATACGCGGTACGCCACAAATCAAAGAATAGATAAACTGCTCAATAAGTATAAAGGTGAATTTAGATTTATACAGAGTATTTTAAAAAAGGACAACGAAACTTAAGGGGGCCACTAGCGCCACCGAGGAAAAGAATCAATCTTTTTTTATTGTTTTACAGATCAAATTTCCAAAAAGTGTCAGTACAATCTCTCAATCATTTTTAAGGACCCACGACAAAGAACCTAGGATCAGGAACCTAGGACTAGGTAGCATTTATGCCAAAAATGGCCGTTTCTGGTGTTAATTTTATCTAGTCCTAGGTTTTTTGCCTTAGGTTCAGGGTCACGGGTCCTAAAAATAACTATCAACATGATTGAGAGATAGTACAGACACTTTTTGCAAATTAGACCTGTAAAAAAGATATGATTTTTTTCCCGGTGGCGGGGCTAGTATTAGTTACTCCCTCTGGACTCCCTTAAGGGAAATCGACGCATCAATACAAAAATATTTTATAAAAAAAACACACACAACACAATCCCTTCCATTTTGTTCTGTGTGGGCCACCTGTTGATCTGGTCACCTTCAGCGATTGGCCAGCCTCGTTCTCAATCAATCAGCATTCGTCCGCTACTGGACTTAGGTATGTCCCAAGGCATGCCACTTCTTTCTGTTCTTGGCTGTTCGCTGCCAGAAATCTGCTTCAGATTATTCAGCAAGCTGGTGGGCGTCCTACGCTACCTTGGCCAGTTCGTAGTCTCCACTCGAGAACCTCGTCTTAAAACAAAAAAGCGTTGACCAGTCCAACTCTTGCGCTTCACAACGAAGCCCTCAGGCTGACAATATCTCAATATGGGGAGATGGGACAAATTTTCTGATCTCTGAGTTTACACCAAACATGGTTAGTATAGGTTCACTTTGTACACAACTTTTTAAGAAATGTAATCAAAATATTTTTATTTATTGTAGCGCAACCTCAGAGCATTGAATACTAGAGAGAAGACAAGCCACCGCGTAGCGGGTGACCGTGTTTCTTGTGATTATTTAACCGTGTTTGTGTGCACGAATTGAAATTACGACAGTCGAACTTTATAGAGATCAGACTATTTTGTCTCATCTCCGTATATTGAGAAGTCTTCATAATGACTGTACAGTTTACCGTGCTCATCTTCATGTTCAAAATATCCCGGGAATGGAACAGATATCGCTGTGAGATGCCACACCACACACAACACGTGTTAAAGACTCATGATCTCTAGGACTTTACTTTGGACCTATATAAACACATGAGTTCCGTGTGGCGCCGGATTAAGAATAGCGTCACTCCATTTCCTTCCGTGGATGTCGTAGAAGGCGACTAAGGAAATAAATTACCAGGAGACGGGCAGCAGCATCTTCCTGAGATTCCAACCGCATACTGCGATCGCCAACCCGCCTGCCAAGCGTGGCGATTACGGCAAAACCCATCATGGTTAGAAAACCATGAGGGAGGTCTGTGTCCTGCAGTGGACATCAAATGGCTGATGATGATGAAACACATGATTTCAACTTTGCGCTAGAACATATTTATAATCAATTTAGTAAGCATATACAAAGTAGCAGAGACCCCTCATGATTGTATCCAAAATACTCCGGCCCCCAGCAGCGTGGGAAGGCCCCTCACCAGATATCTGACGATCTGGTTACGGTGTGGGGAGTCGCTGGATGCGGGCGGCACGACACCGGGAAGCTTGGAAAACCATAAAGGAGGCCTATGTCCTGCAGTGGGCATCGTATGGCTGATGATGATACCAAGTAAGTGTAGAAATAAAATATGAATAACAGAAAAATTATTGTATTTATTTGCCTTCACTACGGACACTACCGTCATTGCAATGACGAATTTGGACTTAAAATGTGTACCTATTTACACGACAGAAAATAAGTAAAATAAAATCACTTTTAAATAAACAAAACGCTGACAATATTTGGACAAGAGGAATAGATTTACACATGACCTTAAACTTCTTCCAAAGACGAATCTCTACGTAGAGAAAGAACTCCGCCGCTCAATCTGTCATGTCATCATTGACAATAATGTCATCATCAATCATCAGTCTGTCAAGAAATGTCTCCCACGGTGTCTCTTATTGAGGATGCCTGAGAACCCGAAAACACCCCGAAAAAGGCGCGATAATTATACTGTGATCTTCACCTCTTCCCTACTTCCAAATAAATCAGTTCATGGAAAGTTATCCACATCTTTTGGGCAGAGCATCTTGAACTCTTAAGCATTAAGATATGAGGTTAAACAACTTGGGTTAAAGCTGGACCCAAGTGTTTTCAAAAGTTAAGTTGAATCTTTTACGTCTGTCGTTGAATCAAAATTCTCTGTTTACGAGCAGTGTTATTCATATTTTTTGGTGTACACACTACAATACGAGTTATTATTCGCTACTTGTAGTTGAGTATTGAGATTAATTTTGTTGAGTCGTTGAGTACCGGTTTCAGCACTACTTGCGTAGATTCCCATGTTACTGGTTTGATGTAGGTTTGATTTGCTGTAGTCAGAGATTTGTGCTCGTTTATCTTCCGACGATTCCGTGTGGCGCCGGATTAAGAATAGCGTCATTCAATTACCTTCCGTGGATGTCGTAGAAAGCGACTAATAAAATCAATTATCAGGAGACGCACAGCAGCGTCTTCCTGAGATTCCAACCGCATACTGCGATCGCCAACCCGCCTGCTAAGCGTGGCGATTATGGCAAAACCCCTCATGGTTTTGAAAACCACGAAAGAGGCCTATGTTTTGCAGTGGGCGTCAAATGGCTGATGATGATGATGATGATGATCTTCCGACGACACTACACTATTCATACTAAACGCCAAATGTTGTTCTCCAAAGTATGAAATAGACGACCTCAACTACCAATTGCGCGAGCGCCCCTTTCGCTACGGCCTTTTCCTACGGTGCCCGTTAATCTACGGCGCCCCTTTTCCTACGGTGCCCGTTATCCTACGGTACCTCTTTTCCTACTGTATGTGGCCCTTTCCCTACGGGAGCCCTTTTCCTACAGCGTCCCTTTTCCTACCGTGCCGCTTTTCCTATGACTCCCTGGATACGGGTATCTTCCTATGTGAAACCGACCGTTACCGACTCTTTCCAGACGCTGTTACCGGCGAGATGAAGCTCAACTGTGGGATGGTGGTCGGCATGATCGTGGTGGCAGTCATGGCAGTGCTGATTCTGGGAAAATATGCCTCTTCTGTGAGTACAAGTTTTTGTCTCATATTTCATCATCATCATCATCAGCCATTTGACGCCCACTGCAAAACATAGGCCTCCTTCGTGGTTTTCAAAACCATGAGGGGTTTTGCCATAATCGCCACGCTTAGCAGGCGGGTTGGCGATCGCAGTATGCGGTTGGAATCTCAGGAAGACGCCGCTGCCCGTCTCCTGGTAATTGATTTCCTTAGTCGCCTTCTACGACATCCACGGAAGGAAATGGAGTGACGCTATTCTTAATCCGGCACCACACGGAATGTCTCATATTTATTGTGTGTGTTATCGGTATAGCAAATAAACTTTGCATCTATCTATCTAATTCCTGAAACACGACAGTTAGAGTCTGTGTTTTACAACCACTTTCGTTCTCGGGGATTTTCCAAACACCGTTGTTCAGACTGATTTTTAAAATAAGCTACTTATCAAGATTTACATAATTTTATTTTAGCGTTTTGCGTCATCATCATCATCATCAGCCTCTGGACACTCACTGCAGGACATATGCCTCCCTCATGCAAAATTTCGAGCCTCTTTACAAACTTCTCTGTATTACGTACAGGCAGCGACATCTGGCCGAAGCAGTTTACATAACTGGCAGCCCCGAGTAAACCACTTTGCAGTTAGGTTTTTACATCGGAATGATAGCGCTGTACCTACCTGATTATATTCTTAGGCTCGAAATTTCACTGATGCCTGCACTTGTCCATTAGCTCAGTTGGGAGAGCGCTGGCACAGTTAGCCAGAGGTCGCGGGTTCAAGTCCCGGCATGGGTGGAATTTTTAGCCTCTACATAGGTTTTTGAAATTGCCCTCAGCACGGGTTAGTGTAAAAAAAAGAATATACAGTTGAGAAATTCGAAAAATTCGCAAACCATTATTACCGGCTCTGAGTCCATCAGACCAACGACCCGCAGATCCGCGACGCGCGCGCACTGCTCTGGCTGGCTACTAATGGTTCCCATAGATTCGAGTTTGTGTCATTTTTCAAACGATTACAATTTATCTCAGTTGGCAGAACAGCGGGAGAGGGCTAGGAAGACGAAGTTGGAGATGGAGGCGCGTTCTATTTCACGCGCAGTGGGAGTCATGTCGCTGCGCGATGGCACGCCCCACTCACTAGCCCAGAAGGCTGAGAGGTCGGTTCACTGACCTATACTTGTCGACCTTAGGTATCTACAAAAAAAATTAATAATTATTTAATAAATAACCAAGATTAACCAGGGTGTAATGTAGTGAGTGTGTAAGGGGAGTGTTTGCATGAATGTGTTGTGTGTGAGACATCATAATATCTAAAAAATATTGCAGCATAAAGAATTAACATTCTGTTTATTAAATATTAGTGTACAATGTTAGCCGCTGCCTTTGGGTCGAGTTTGTAGTGTAAACAAAGGTTGCGAACAAATATTGGACCGTTGATATGTAAGTGTGTGAGTGAGTGAGGGAGTGAGTGAGTGAATCAGTGCGTGAGTGAGTGACTGAGTAACGGAATGGATGTGTATGTGTGTGCGTGCATGCATGCATGCGTGCGTACGTACGTGCGTGCGTGCGTGCGTGCGTGCGTGCGTGTGTGTATGTGTGTATTTATGTGCGTTCTAATGACTTTGTTTTTTTATGCCCCTAAACGTTTGTAATGCCATCGAACTGTGACCCTGTATTTTCAGATTCCCATACGTGGCAGCGGTGCTCACCAACGTAAGCAAAGCTTGGCGGTTCAGCTGCTTCGGTGCAGTCGTGGAGAACAAGTGGGTGCTGACCTCAGCCCATTGTAGGCTGTACGGCGTCCATCACCGTGTCCTGTTACTGAAGTCGCTAAGTGTGAGTACGCGAACCTTCTGCGCGAATTTTTAGAGTTCCGTAGTCCGACAAGGAACTCTTATAGTTTTGCCATGTCCGTCTGTCTGTCTGTCTGTCTGTCCGCGGCCTAGCGCAAAGACCGGTGGTAATTTGGTGTGTGTATACATATTTATCACGCCGACAAAGTTAAACAATAAAATTTTGGAAATTATTATTTTTTACTGTACCTCCCCTAACATGAAAGGAGGGGATGATTTTTTTTTCTTGTCTACCCCATTATGTGGCATATCGTTAGATTGGTCGTTAAAAATAGTGTACGAAGACCATTTTTCGATTTCGGGTTGCGTTTGCGAAATGTTAAGCTTTAAAGCGCAAATTTTTGTCCGAGTAGGGTATCCCCCCTCTCTCCTGACTAAACGGTTGATTGTAGAAACGTGAAAAGCTTCAGGGTAGTAGCACATATAATAAACTTGAAAGGAAAAGTATCACGGTTAAGTAGGCTTTACTAGTTAACAAGTAATAGGCAACCAACTTATAAAAGTAAAATTTCGTACAAAATCCATTGAAAATGACTTCGATGAAGTTGTTAGTTCTGTAAAGCAGAAAAACCCCTCTTTCTATGGAACCCTACACTGCGCGTGGCCCGACACGCACTTGGCCAGTTTTTTTCTTTTCCAAATCTTTCAAACGCAAGCAGCTCACTGGACCGACGATCTGAGCTAGATTTCTGCAGATTGAGCTATCTTTTAAAAGGCTGTATCTCATGAACTATGATAGCAAGGCAGTTGAAATTTTCACAGATGATGTATTTATGTTGCCGCTATAAAAGCTAAAAAAAGAGTAAAATAAATAATTAAGGGGGGCTCCCATACAACAAACGTAATTTTTTTGCCGTTTTTGCTCGATATTAATAACGGCAACAGGTAGACGCTTAAAATATTCAATATTTAATTCTATCATTGCTTCAAAGATAATTAAATTAATATAAAATAAATATATAAAGCGGGCGGGGAATATTTAAAGCATACAATACACGTGATTTTTTGCCGTTTTTTCTCGGTCTTTGTGTCTAATGTTGTACAGAAAATGCTACGGAACCCTTCGTGCGCGAGTCTGACTAGTCTGGTTTTTTCATAATAAATGTTGAATGTTAAATTTCTCATAGTTGTTTGTATGGATAAGTAGGATGACAGCCTTCATTTGCACTTATGAACAATACCACTCTTCGTAGAACCCTCATCAGGCTCTATGCCGGCTACACTAAACGCCCAAGTGTGTAAATATGTGTTTTGGTGTGTAAATAAAACATTATCTTATCTTAAACTTACCCACGGAGAACACACTCCACATCTCAGCAAATCTTTCCAAAGGGAGAGGTATTTAAAGAAACAACAGCCCGAAAAAACATCTACCATTCTACAAAAACCGTCAAAAAAACTATCTACATTATTATCATGTACCAACCTTCGGCAGTCGAACGACACTCACACGCACCGCGTTCTGTTTTGGCGCGTCCACGACAAATACAACGCGACGGCGCCTTCCGCTAAGTTCGATATCGCCGTTGCTAAGATCGTCGTGGAAAGGTGCGGCTTCGATAGTCAATTCTATAGTAGAGTAAAACTTTAACGGTCTTAGTATATAAAAACTCGTTTCCTTAAAACACTTCAAAAACGCTGGACAGTCTGTGGTGGAGATCTTACAAGGAAAACATGTAGCCACACACAGATTAAATAAGAAGAGTTTTAGATTGGTTTTAGACGAATCGTGTTTTTGCAAATAAGGCCGTAAAACTTTCGCTTATTGGTAATGGTCTCACTAATGGAGAACTTGGAAGAAAAAAAACTCTGAACTCATTAGAAAGTCTCTGTTTCTACAGGACTAATAAATTTGTACAATGTAACCCGTTGAAAAGTAATTCTAGTCACATGGTACAAAGTCACAGTACATGCTAGTGAAGCCTTGTAGTGCATGAAGCAATGTATAAATATTTGAGCTCATTTTCGACCACTTTTTTATGTGTTTTAGAATGCAATCACAATGGAAACACTATTATATTTACGTAGTCTTTATATTCATATGTAGTCTTTTACTTAAACAAGATAACGACCAACCTGTCACTGATAGTTTCCCATTGAACAATAACAATAATGGGGAACTTGCGTTTCATTTAGATTGGAGTGACATTTGTTTTATACCATAGAAATCATATAAAAACTTAGATTTTTTTTTTAAATAAAACAATAAAAATATTTTTGGGGTCACAAAACATAAAGTTAGTCTAATAACATAAAACTTATTAGATTTCGTTTTGTCATTGAATTCTGAACATTTGCTTATAAAGGGTGTACATGCATAAAAACATTATTTTACGAGATAACTCAAATCTTGATGAACGCTTCATACATATGTGGCGTTACGTTAGGGAGTGACGTCATAATCTAAGGTCGATTTGTATGGCGCGTTTTAGTACCACGTGACTATATTGACTTTTCGACCGGTTATATTACAAAAAGTATTAGTCGCAGAGGAAAAAAAATACCACGTTAATTTTCTTTTAAAGCCGGGTACTCATCTGCGAGCCGTAACTGTAACAGAGCAGATACAGTAACCAGGCTCTAGTGTGTACGCCTGACAGGAGCCGAGTCGTTGCTAGCGGCACGCGTACCGCTCGCAGGAGGTTCGCTAACCACGTACACACTATCGTTTTTTGATACAGAGCATGCAAAAGTTACAGTTACGGCTCGTAGATGAGTACCCGGCTTAACGTGTCCTCTTCTATTCTATTAAAACATTTTTTTGTGCAAGTTCTCCATTGCTCGACGTTCTTTCACAACGCCCAACAACAGTTAATGTATAAAAAAAGATGTCAGTACGATTATCGTCCAATACAGATTATCTTATAATCGTCCAATGTGAAAGCCTCCGCTGCCGTCCACAGCCACCCAGACCCGACTGCGTCCCACTTCGACGACCGGCCGGCGGTGGCCGCGGTGGCCTGCGTGTGGCGCACCGTGCTGGCTATGGACAAAAGCGCCATACTGACCAACGAGGTGGACAGTTTCAAGCTAGGCTTCCTCAATAAAACGGTAAAGAGTCGCAAGCACTCTCCGCAAACTGCTCATGAGCAGCCTACATACGTCCCACTGTAGGGCACAGATCTTCTCTCACGGAGAGAGTATGGGCTTAATCACCAAGCGCCCACCGCGGATTGGCGATTTTAAGCGCTGAGGTAATTAAATAGCTCAGACACTCAGGTTTCCCCAGGATGTTTTCCTTCAACGTTAGCGAGTGGTATTGCTACTATAACTTCACAATTGTACATAACTTAGAAAGCAAAGTCATAGGTACTGGGCCCGCACTGGGAATCGAACCTAGGTCTCCTGCTTCCGAGTCCAATGTTCTACTCACTGCAAACTGCTAATAGCGCGAGCTACCGAGAACTATCACTCTTTACCCGACTGCGGCAGAACCCAAAAATGAGATATAACATAGAATCGGACCCTCCTCATAACTACTCAATGGTGAGATTTTGACAAATAAGGTCTCAATCGATTCCTCATCTCTGCGCGAATGACATTCAAATTCAAATTCAAAATAGCCTTTATTCCCCAAATATTACATTTACGATCATTCATGGTAACGTTTTCATGCGTTAAGATTAGTTTTATTCACACCACTTAAATAGTTTGCATAAAAATTCATACATTTATTTAATTCAGTATATATATTATTCCGTGTAGCGCCGGATTAAGAATAGCGTCACTCCATTACGTTCCGTGGATGTCGTAGAAGGCGACTAAGGAAATAAATTACCAGGAGACGGATCAGCGCCTTCCTGAGATCCCAACCGCATACTGCGATCGCCAACCCGCCCGCCAAGCGTGGCGATTATGGCAAAACCCCTCATGGTTATGAAAACCACAAAGGAGGCCTGTGTCTTGCAGTGGGCGTCGAATGGCTGATGATGATGATGATGATTATTCAAAAATTCAAGACATTACATTGGTATTAAATTAAATTAGCTACAATGAATTAGATTACATTAATTTGAAATTTGTTTTGTTTTATTTAATTTTATTATTTATTTATTTGGGCTGTCCTAGGACATAGGCCTCCTCCAAGCTTTTCCAAGTAACTCTGTCCTGAGCTAGCCTTCTCCACCCGACCGGCAAGGCGTCATCCCACCTTATATTAAATTAGCATTAATGGACCAGAAAAATAACAGAAAACTAAACTCCCTATTAAGTAACGTTATAGCACAGTACGTGACTCACTAGTCTCTGGCGCTGTTGTATTTAATTTATTATACTCGTATCGTAATTTTATTTAACTCCGCCAATCACGTGTGATGTGTGTACAACGTCAGTACGCGCCTATATGATAGCGTCAGTATTAAAAAATCACTAAAGAGACGGACATAAAAAACTGAAATAAAAAATAACCAACAACCATACTGCTGAGCATTAACTACTAAGCAGACGGGACCCAAATTCACCAACGTAACTCTTTAGGTTAGTCCCGCCTGCTTAGTAGTTAATGCTCAGCAGTCGGGTTGTGGGATTGACGATGTGAATCTCAAGAGTCTCAAGACGAAAGTTTTCAATTGGTGCGTCCTACCCGTCATGACATACGGTGCCGAAACGTAGACACTCACGGTGGGGCTGGTCCACAAATTTAAAGTCGCTCAGCGTGCTATGGAAAGGACCATGCTCGGGGTTTCTCTGAAAGATCGAATTCGAAACGAGGTGATCCGACAGAGAACCAAATTCATCGACATAGCCCACCGAATTAGCATGCTGAAACACACTTGTCCCACATTTTCTTAGGTCTGGGACACACAGACCCTTCCGTGTGACCAAGAGCTTATGCGATACATCCGACGCGACGTGGCGCCTAGATCGGCATCACAAGACTCTCTTTCCGCATGTCATTCATAATTTTTTGCATATGCTCTGTGAAAAGCGACATGTCGAAATATAGAAAGATAGGCTTTAAGATAGAGAGACAGAGAACAGGGCGGAGAAAAAGATAGAGAGACAAAAATACAGGGCGAACGTTAGAGAGACAAACAGACAGAGCAAAAGACGACGAGAGATAAAGAGACAAAGCAAAAGGTAAACAGACAGATAGACCGGCTAAAAGTCAGAGAGGCAAACAGATAGGGCGAAAACAGCAAAAAATAAAATGGTGTATTCCTATTTTTCATCGTGAGGAAACCATAGTGTCAGAGCTACCTCAGTGTTTCAAACCGCCAATCTGCTGCACGCGTGCTCTAAAACTGAGAGAATTCCGGTGCCCTGCAGTAAGATGTCAAAGGCTGCTTAGACAATCAATCAGCCCGTAGGCGTCCTCTAAGACACGCCACTTCTTTCGGTCGTCGGCCATCCTCATCCAGCCACTGCCAGCAATCTGCCTCAGACCTGGTGGGCGACCTACGCTGCGTTTGCCAGCTCGCGATCTACACTCGAGAACCTTTGCACCCCATCGACCATCGGTTCTTCGGTACATGTGACCAGCCCTCTGCCACTTCAGCTTAGGTTGAATTTGAATAGATTGATGCGGGTTTCCTCACGGCGTGTTCCCTGTGCAGCTGTGCCAGGGCATCTACAACGTGAAGCTGGACTCGAGCCTCATCTGCGCCGACCTCGCCAACTACAAGGACTGCTTCGTGCACGAGTTCGGACCGCTCTTCGTCGGGAACAAGGTGAGTCTTGCATCTTCTTCATCCCTCTAGGGAGAGAAGTCAGAGAGAAAGAGAGATAGTTTATTTATATTTTTCTTTATTTATTTGCTCCGCCAACAGGGTAATACATTATAGTCTAGCCGTTAAGGCTCTTAGCTACCAAAACAGAGGTCGTGGGTTCGATTCCCACTGGGGGCCGCCGTACATTTGTACAAATGGCCTCAGTCTGGCTGTATTTTCATGTTTGTGATGTCCTTGCCTAGTTACCATAGCACAGGGTATTCTAGTTTGGGACCAGGACAAGTGATTTTATTGTGAGGAAGTTATTATAATATTATTATTACGTTAAAAATGAACACTAGTATAAGATACATCCCAATTACAGGCACACACGCCGCTTACTATTAATTGAGTTGAGTATAAATGTTTAACATGCCTCAATCAATTCAATTTTATTCAATTTTGAAAAATCAAATAAAATTATAATTAATTGTTTATTGAATTTAATATTAATAAATAAGTTAATATTAAAACGATAATTGAATTTTAGTAAGCACTAGTAAAATAATATGCCATTAAATTACCCGTATATATTCTAATTGTTATAATATATTGGATTTCTGCATAGCTGTGGGTACTATGCAGTAGAGAATATCCGCATTACTTTTTTCTCAAGCATTGGTAAGGTAGTCGTATCGTGAAATACCTCCAGCTGAGCTTGGCTGTTAGTTTGGTTATTAATCATGACCTCTGGCATAATGAATATCTT
Source organism: Yponomeuta cagnagella (assembly GCA_947310995.1). Classification (NCBI taxonomy): domain Eukaryota; kingdom Metazoa; phylum Arthropoda; class Insecta; order Lepidoptera; family Yponomeutidae; genus Yponomeuta; species Yponomeuta cagnagella. The sequence goes on along the minus strand of OX371294.1, from coordinate 9,995,607 downwards.
ATGAGTTACATAAGCAGCCCATGTAGGTCCCACTGTAGGGCACAGACCTTCTCTCATGGAGAGAGTATGGGCTTAACCACCACGCGTGCCCACCGCGGATTGGCGATTTCAAGTGATGTGAATACCTTAGGCATTCAGGTTTCCTCACGATGTTTTCCTTCACCGTTAGCTAGTGGTATTGCTACTATAACTTCACAAATGTACATAACTTAAAAAAGAAAGTCATAGGTAAATGCCCGCGGTGGGAATCGAATCTGGGTCTCTCGCTTCAGAGTCCAATCTTCTACCCACTAGGCTACCACCGCTCTCTTATGAGTTAATCCAGGTTTATCTGTGTGTCAAATATCCAGATATATCCGTTTTTGCGTCACAGACATCCGAACATACGCAGTCAGTTCTTTTCTTCATATCTACAGGATAGGGGTAACATGCGTAGGTCATCCTGTAGCCGAGGCCTTCCCTACACTGGTAAGGTAGGCCTTCCAGGAATGTGTAGGGTAGAGTATAGCAGTATAAGATAGGGCAGGACAGGATAGCTTAGCCCCTATGCAAAATGTAAAAGACAAATGTTTACTTCCATGTCTAGCACATTTCCAGAGGCACCCACCAACACCATCCGACAGTACCCTATCCTGTCCTATCTGATCTTATCTCACCCCAGCTGGTGGGCATCGTGGCGCGCAGCCCGTTCAACTGCGACATCAAAGTGGCTGTCTTCACCAACGTGTCATACTACTCCACCTGGATCCTGCGGGTTACTCACGAGTGACGGAAATCTGCGGGCAGTCAAGTCTGTATCGTTTTGAATTGCGTTGTCCTGGTCTGTTGACATCTGTATCACTATGAAATGCCTTATTCTGTTTTCGGTAACGATCATGTGTATATTTTGACTGCACTTTAGTTTTATTACGATAACTAAAAGAGTTACGGTGTTATCTGTAAAAACACGATTCTTCTAAAACTCTCCTCAAATGCAGTTTATATCGGTAGAGTCTTCCCCTTCAACCTTGCCTACCGAAGATTAGAGTAGGACCAAACATTTTATTGTACACAAAACAAAGAATATACAAAAGCACGTTAGTTTACTGAATTTCCCGCCTACCGCCGTGCAACCGTGAGCAGATTCATCATCATCATCATCATCATCATCGTCAGCCATTTCAAGCCCACTGCAGGACATAGGCCTCCCTCATGGTTTTCATGACCATGAGGGGTTTTGCCATAACCACCACGCTTGGCAGGCGGGTTGGCGATCGCAGTGTGCGGTTAAAATCTCAGGAAGACGCTGCTGCCCGTCTCCTGGCAATTTATTTCCTTAGTCGCCTTCTACGACATCCACGTTAGGAAAGGGAGTGACGCTATTCTTCTAGCCGGCGCCACACGGAATGCAGAGTAGCAGACTGAGCAGAGTAGTCATTAATAACTTAATTCCGGAATCAGTTACTTGAATTTTTAGTCAGCGACGAGCAACCGACGACGCGAGCCCCGTCTCTACTCGCCATGATTAAGCTCCTCGAATAATAGCGAAACCTTGTTGGAGTGTTCCGACAAAAGTTCTAGTAATTGATTCCGGAATTAAGCTAAAAATGTGCAGTGCTTACGGAAGGCGTTCAAAAAAGTAGAGTAGTTTATATAACATTTTATTGTGTTGGCGGCGGAAGAACAGTGTACAGTTACTGAAAACTTGATAAAGATATCCAGCTATACATTTACATTCAAACCAATGCTAAAATTCGTCACGACATGCACGGGATTCGTTCCAAGGCACGAGCGATAAAGATTTGTCTCCACTCCGGCAACCCTCCGCGACACTTGTCGATGGCGGCCGATGTAACTCATTGCGCGGATGGTGTTATGCAGCGGGTTTCTTTCAAAAGTAAAACCAGTTCCGAGAGTTCGAAAATACCAACACAGGTACTACGCCGACGCTGCTCGTGTAAATTTCCAAAGTTGTCAAATTTCCAAAATTGTCAAATTGCGCGTGCCTCATGTCCGTGCAGGGCCGAGTTTTATAAAACTACAATTCTTAGTTTATTATGACGTAGCAGAGTCTGTGCGCTACAGAGTCTAGCAAGGTCTATTTAAGGCTGGGTTCTTCGACATTACCTATAAATCAGGTGTTTTAAAACACATTTCACTCTTTAATGATTAGTACTTAAAACCTGAAAAAAAAGGTTACTTTTCAATGTCCTATCTAGGGCCGTCGGTCATTATTTTTATGTTTTACAAAATTTTTAGCATCAATAAAAATCGCAATCACGAGTCTAAATTATCACTAGATATGGTTTTATTTAAGCTGTACTGAGTTTTGGATACCAAAAATATACCGAAATTACTACTGAACGTGTTAATGACGTCGGTCGTCAAAATTCTATTAATAGGATTTGTGTTTTTGTAACTTTAAAAATGCCTATTTCTCTCCCCGTCTGTTCGCTCATGCAGCGCAACAAGTCCCATACAAATACTTACATTCAGAGAACCCAGCCACCAATTTTAGTTCTATGAAACAGGTTCCAGAAGTCGACTTTCTTAGCAATTTGATAAAAAATGGTCGCGATACGATACTTTCGTGATTTCAAGTGGGTGTACTAATTTACGTTCCAGATCCTGATATTATTATTATTATTACTAAAATTCTTTATTGCACAAAAGCTAAAAGCATTGTTTTCCAGTTAACCTTGTCTACCAGATAAACTGATAATTTGAATTCTTTCTTGATAGTGGTGGTAAAAGTAAAATTCAGATGCCATGGCAAAATTGTGCAAAACAGCAGCCGAGACCTTCTTCGGGAGTCATTGTTAAAATTGATAAAGTAGCCGAGAGCTTCTTTGGAAGTCATTGTTACTTGTTAAAATGGAAAATATCGGATTTACTGGAATTTTGTTACTCCATATGCAGGTCCTCTAGATAAAATGCAGCAACAAAAATCTCTTATTGTAAATAAATTGCACGATCTCTACATGACAGGCATTGCCTGACTATTTGACAGAACGGAAATTATTTATGGTGAGATATTATTTTTATTTCCGATTTCACGCATAACGCCGTCTCTAAAACAGATCTGCCGATATCCATCTCCATTACTGTCCGGGAGATATACGGCCTAGCGGGCCATGCATCACACATCGAGTGCCAGGCCGGGGTTCGACCCCCACTGCTGTGCCGAATTGTTGTCGTAGCTATCGCTGATAACTGAATTGTATTAATTCGAACCGGGTACAGAGTAGGAATTCGCGGAAGCTAAAATGCGCCTGAAACCAGTCGATAAGAGGTTTTCATTTAGACCGACTTTTGAATTTTTTCGTTCAATTTCTAATTTTTAGGGTTTCGTACCTCAAAAGGAAAAACGGAACCCTTTTAGGATCACTTTGTTGTCCGGCCGTCCGTCCGTCTGTCTGGCAATACCCTTTATCTCGGGAACACGTGGTGGTATAGAGTTGGAATTAAAACCAATATGTATACTTAGGTCTACAGTCCCTTGAAGTTGTGAAAAAATCAAACTTCTAAGTTGGGTCCCTGGGTCCAGGGAGTAACACTAGGAAAAAGAATCATACCTTTTTCACAGATCAAATTTGCAAAAAGTGTAAGTATAATCTCTGAGGCAAAAAACCTAGGACTAGATAGCATTAACGCCAGAAACGGCCGTTTTCCACATAAATGCTATCTTGTCCCAGGTTCGCAATCTTAGGTTCTTTGTCGTGGGTCCTAAAAATCACTGTTAACAAATACAAATACAATTCTTTTTATTTGTAAAACACGCGTGTACATAAAAGTTCTTATAGGTAAATAATGAAGTTTCAGCATGTTTGGGCGTAGAGGCATACAAATATCTACATCTTAAAATATTTTATCTACACTAATGTTGTAACATTCTACTTATGTTTTCAATACTTGACTTATAATTACTACTGTTATAGCGCAGACAACAAAACACTCAATTTAAGCAATTTCACATGATGGTATAATATTCACATCGATATCGTAAAATCTCATTATAACATCAATAAAACGCGACCAACTTGATTGCAGGGCCAATCAGGTTGGTCGCGTTTTATTGAAGCGCGCAGCTGCGCTCTCATTAGTTAAATTTTAATGGCGGCAAAATCATTGTGATTATACACGTACGCGTGAATTTAATTTAATAAATTAATAAATATTCCGACTCCGTCTACGAGCTCTACTGCTTGCCCCGCGACCGCTACAGCTGCTGGATCAATAATTAACATTAACTTTCAAAATTGTACCATCCAAAATTTGAACAATTATTATAAATAAACTATTGTCAGCTTTTATGTTGTTTGATTAATTGCATTAGTGAAGATAAAGTAGTGTATGCAACTGCATATAACACGGGTATTAAAACACTCGTTACTATTATGAAACTAGCTGCGCTCGTTTCATAAACTCACACTCGTGTTTTAATACCCTTCATTATATGACAGTTGCATAAACTACTATTAATAACATGATAGAGAGATTGTACGGACACTTTTTGCAAATTCGATCTGTAAAAAAAGATATGATTTTTTTCCGCGGTGGTGCTAATGTTACTCGCTGGACCCCCCCCATAACGTAAAAAACATGATGTTTCGTATATTGTGTATAAAACGTATATTTCGACACTCAAGGGAATCTAAATCTATATAAAATCTAAATCTTCAAGTAATATTGTTTCATGCTACAAGTACGGGGAAAAATTTGAAAACTATAGATTTGTAATAAAATCATTAAAGAAATATTCCTTGAAGTTCGAGAAAAGCTCGGAAAAAACGAGTTTATTTAGTCTATTTATAATATGTGAGTACCTAAAAATTTGTACGGAACCCTCGGTGGGTGAGTTCGACTTGCACTTGTTCGGTTTTTCCTCAAAAAAATCGGTAATTCTCCTTTAGAGTGGCGCTGTTTGTGACAGTACTTAGTACCACACCACAGTGTATTGTGTATGTGTGTAATGTGTTAAATAGAATATAGATTCTTCTATTTAGGACAATGATGCGCGTAAAGTGCGAATGTAATAAAATAAGGTAGGACCTGATATTTTGAGAAATAAAAATCTGAGGAAAAATTTGTCGAAGAATAAGTAGTTGTGGTCCTACACCAACTCAAATTGAGGTGTCTAGATCTCGAGACACCTCAGTTTGAGTACTTACTAGATCTACAGGGTTACCTACCTCAAAAATCCACAGGTCCTGAAACACTCAATTTATATATACTTACTTAAGGCTGCTCTTATGTCGAGCATTTTGTCTTGCTCCCACAATTCAACATTTTTAGTGATTGTAATAAAAAATTTATACTATTGGTAAATGGTCTGAGGGTTTGACAGATAATAAAATTGCGGACATTCAAGACAAATTTTCCTTTGATTGAGAAAATCGATTCTAAAATTAATAATTTCGGTATCAAACTTTTCTTTATTAAAAAACTACGTATAGGAAAACAAAAATATATTTTTAATGTCAGTAGTTAATTCAATTATGCATTTACATGACATTACCAGTGCTCAGTGGCGTGCTATAGGAGAGGCCTATGTCCAGCAGTGGACAAGCATAAGCTGATGATGATGATGAAGATGACATTACCAGCTGACCATTATAGCTGACAAGAACTCAATCTGCAGGTTTGCTAAAGGTCATTCGAATGGTGGCGTGGTGGCCGGATCACCTATCTCCCTCTAAAATGGTTGAGACTGGTGATGGCTGACCCCTGCGTTATGCTCGTGAACGGGTGCTGTTCGTGTGTCTGGCCGCAGCATTAATGCTTTTCCTACTTTTGCAACAAGTGTTATTTTGGCTTTTAATGTTTTTTTCCCGCTGCCTTTTTCTCCACTACAAATACGGCCCGAAGGCAGCGGCTAACATAGTAACATAGTACATTGACATTCAGCAAACAGAATGTAAATTCGCTACGTTTGAAATAAATTATTGATTTCTGATTTCTGATTTCCAGAATCTTACTCATTTTATTACAATAATTAAAAACGTTAAATTGTGCGAACGAGACAGCATGCTCCACGTAAGAACAGTCTTAACACTTTTTATTCTGTGGAACAGTGTGGAACTCCTCAGTCGTCACACGACGCATCGAGCTACGAATTTTCGAATCGAACTAAAACTATCGGTACTTCTCTACGGACGCGAAACACGGTTCGTCAGAAAGGACCTGTCAAGTCAACTGCAAGTGTTTTTCAGTAAATACTTAAGGCAAATACTGAAGATCTTCTGGCCAAAAACCATCACCAACGCAGAACTCTGGTGGACTACTGAACAAACACCGATAGAAAAGGAAATAAAGATGCGAAAGTGGCGTTGGACAGGACTAAAATGATGGATTAGTAAGTTCAAGTGGCAGTGGGCGGGGCACATAGCACGCAGAACTGACGGCCGATGTGACCGAGAAGTTCTCGAATGGAGACCACATATCGGCAAGCGCAGCGTAGGACGACCAGCCACAAGATGGACAGATGACCTCATCCAAGTGGCAGGAAGACGCTGGACCGGTCTATTTGGAAATCCATGGAGGAGGCCTATGTCCAGCAGTGGACTTCTTGTGGCTGAATGATGATGATGATGATGCCTCACGGGAACGAAAAAGCGAGGACGTCCTAAAACCACCTGGTGACGCTCAGTACAGCAGGAAACCACTATTATCGGAACAAAATATACGGACGAGCTTGAACTAAAGGCGCAAAATCAGTTTTGAAGTCCGTTTTGAGACCCCTATGTCCCTAATGAGGGATAACAGGAAATAATGATGACGATAATGAACTTTTATTCGACTAATGATTTTTTTCTTTGATTTTCCATTTTTCCAATATTTTTTATTATGTAATTCTGCTTAGCTTACATTAGATAGAGCTTTTTGATAGGAACACTTGATGGGATACTTGAGTACAAGTATCCCGTCGGGACTGAATCAGTTTTTGATTTGAATAACAAGTTAATTAAACGACCCCTAGGGCCAAATTAGGCGACCCAAGGGCCAAATTTTTAAACATTGTATAAACAAAAATAACAAAACAATAATATCTGCCCCACCCAGCGCGTGAGCATTAATGTCTCTATTTAAAAGTTTCCCAATCAAAGTAAAAGGCTCAATCCAAATTGCAACAATTCGCTAAAATAGTTTGGTTTTCACCCTCTAAATCCACCCCCAGCAATAAAAAAAATCATAACGCGTTTCTCTCTCTCTTACCCCTGTGCGAAACAACCAAGTTAGAAAGAGCTCGAGGCGAAGTGCGTAATTTTTCAAAGTATATTTAGTTAGGGTCGCAGAGATAAGACCCCGAGGAAAAATTGAGATGTATATCTTTATTACGACTAGCACTAACAAGTTGGACAAATGTTGTGATACAAGAAAAGCTTTCGTAGAGATTTTTATCGTAATATATTGACGGAGCGAGCTCGCTATCCGCCGATAGATGGCGTTGCTTAGCAAGCTGGAGATTGTTGAATTAAGTTTGTATGTACCTATAACAATTCATTGAGATACTTACGAGATAAGTACATGTAATATTTTAAATAAATGTACACAATATATGATGGAATCGTAATTGTATGTTAGTATCTATAGGATGTTAGTCTCGGCTAGTGTTTTATATATAGCAATGTTGGACGCACAAGTAAAATATGTTGCTAACTTTAATTTTACAGGCGTTTATTCAAACCTGCTAGTCCTGCTACCTGACTACACTATCTCTCAACCTCTGATAAGAGTGGCCTTGTTAATTGTTTCTTAACATTTATATAAAGTGTAATAACAGTGTTATCGGTTAATAATCCTTATTAGCTAATAAGCTAATAGCTAATAATTGCTGAGTACCTGTATTGTTTCACTTCAAGGCCGAATTTCGTAAAACTACAATTCCTAATTTATTTATTACGACAATTCAATGTACATTGCGTCACGGAGTCTTTCTACTTTGGAATCTTTGGGTTATTCGACTTTGCAATATATCGACCCTTCGACCCTTAAACTGCCTCGATATTCAAAGTACTTTGCGCGTCAGCGTGGCCAAAAATTTAGTGAAAATTCAACGCATTTGAAAATAAAAGATCTGTCTTGTAGACGCACGCGAGCGCTACTGAAAGTCTGCGCCCTCAAAAACAAACGATCTGTGCTAAGAGCTAGCCACAGAGTTTATGGTGGCTAAATTGAATAGGGCATTTTCATAAACAAAACTGTGGATGCGATTATAAAATATTTGTCTTAAACAAATACAAGAACAAATACTAAAAACAGAATAAAATTAATATTTAAGGGGGGCTCCAGTACAAGAAACGTAATTTTTTCGCCGTTTTTTGCTCGATATTAATAACGGCAATAGGTAGACGCTTGAAATATACATAGAATATTAAGTTTTATATTCGCTCTCGAAATAAATAAAAATTAAATAAATATTTAAGGGGGACACCCATGCAATAAACTTGATTTTTTGCCGTTTTTTCTCGATCTTTGTATCTAATGTTGTATAGATGATGGTAACTCTTCGTGTGCGGTTTCTTCACGATGTTTTCGATGATTGCCGGTTAGCGAGTGGTAGAAGTGCTGCCATAAATTTACAAACGTACAAAATACAAAACTAACTAAACTAACTAATGGTAAATGTCGGGATTCGAACCTACGACCTCTCGATTGAGAGGCTAACGTTCTATGTTTGCGCTGGCTATCCCACAGAAAAACTTATGAAGTACCTAATGTAACAGTTTTATTCATTAAAAAAAACACCATTTCAGGTGGTATTCTTCAAATGCAAGTGTTTCCCTTTAAACTGACTGACTATTTAACACTGACTATTTAAACTGCATTTGAGAAGTGTTTTAGGGGAATCGTATTTTATTAAATGGAACTGAATGAAATAAATGGTCAAGTCGGAACTATTAATTAAGTGTTATCTTTCAAGTAAGCTAAATACAACTTAAGTCAGCTTGTGAGACCTAAGCTATCAAGCACAGTTGACAGCAAATTCGCATTTACCGTGCAATACAGCAATAGCATTACAACCATTATTATTAGTTACAGAATCGCCCTTAAAATCCTAATCGAATAGAGTTCGATATAGGTACCTATCGCTTTGCTGCCGAAATCACAACAAAAATCTGAAGGTTGACGTGCTGTTCCCATTTCCAAACGACTTTACTGAGACACTTTCCTTTCCAACGCAGGCCCACGCAAACCTACGACCGGCCACGGGCGTAGGTACCCCGAGTAGGTAGGTACAGCTTGCGGACACAAACTGAATGCCTGAGATGAAATCATGTAGCCTACATAGCTGACCAGTCTCCTTACAAGGCACGGGCCTTCGCGCTTGCCTCGACGACGTACTAAACCAAGCTTCTGCATCCCGCACTTTACCAGCGAGACGCGGGAAAAATATCGATGAGTCAAGTTGTACGGACTTTGTAAACTATTGACGTAAGCGAGTTCAGCGGGCGCTGATTCAGAGCAGCTGCGTGAAAAATCAATACGAGGACGAGCCACTCTCTGCGGATCTAAGCTAGGATGTTAAACAATGGCGTGAGTCCCTAAATAAAGTTTTAGTCGTGTAGGCATGCCTTTCGATATTTCTTGTGATAGTTTTGTAGTGTAATGAGTTTGTGATGATTGATTGACTATTGGCAGTGGATAGAAATAATTTTAACAACGGCGTGAACATAGGAGCGGTTGTAAAACTAATTGCATTTTGCAGCCAACGACCGCCAGATGGCGTAGTGTACCCGTGCGTGATGTTGTAGCCTTTGTAGGGCGTGTAACAGCTTGTTACAAAAAATAAGTGTTTTGTGATGTTTTGGGCCGAAAAGCTGTCGGGAAACGGTAAGTAAATATTCTTGTAAACCTAATTAGTAAGCACTAATGGTCGCGTCGCTGTAGCCTTTACAGAAATTTCACAGGAAACGAGAATTCTCACATCTGTTCGCTCGGGCGTATAAACCGGCGGAATATAGGTCGCGCGTCGAGTCGTTGCTCCCATTCGCTATCCCGTTCTACTCAATTTGGTTGGATTACCTTCACGCCATTTTGTGGAGGAGCTTTCAGGTTTTTGACTTTCGTATAAATATATCGATCGTAAGCTCCCTGTAACCCGATTCCGCGGACTTCCTTGTTTCGAGATGGGCATTAAATCCGCAAGCCGCTTGCTGGAATGTCCGCATTCATTCTTGTTTCGTTTGTAAGACTCTTCGGCCTTTGTTGACATAGGCTAAACACGATCGAAAATCCGACTTTACACTAATTTACGTGTGTTAACGCTTGAAGACTGCTTAAACCAGACCTGCACCATTTTAGGAAGCCCCGTATTACCGCAGAAGGCCTTTATTAGTCGTCCAAGTGTGTTTTTCTATCCACTTCTTACGGCCTTGCGCACCTACAATGTTATTTCGCAATGACATCACAATTTTAAAATAGATTTACTGTGCTTTTTGAATTTGTCCTCGTTTAGTATCGATTTTTGTATTATTTTCCTTGTTGTAGCATTGGACCGCTTTAATTACGAACTCTTATCTGAGTTTTTGTGTTTCCCTTACCAATAAGTGCACTTAGAAGTTACTGTCGTACTCAATGTACTTTTTCGTTATAATCGATTGTTGGTTGGAAAAGGAGTGGCCACAAAGTCAATTCAAATCACTTTCACGTTGAGGAAGGGCGACTGCCCACCAGTTACAATGGGCGGAAACACACTACCACAACAGACCTGTGTTAAATATCTTGGGCTTCATTTGGATACACCACTAATATGGGCGAGTCCAGTAATTGAGACTGGTAGAGAGTTTCAATGTAGAGTTTATTACGCCATGGTTTCAGGCTTAGGAGGACAAACCACACTATCTTAGTCTTACAGACTATTTGTATTAGTTAACATATGTCACCGGATGCGTGATTATGTGATATAAGGGTCTTCTTGGATACATGCATAGTATGTTAGGTACACTTAGAGTCAGCTTAATTGGCGTAGAATATTATAGAAATACCTATATAAGGTATTGGACATGCTCAATACATAACAGGTGAATCACATTAAAAAACAAATGAGGCAACTTTGCAACTTAACGGCCTGAACTGGCTGATTGGACCACAGTCATCTCTCTCACTGACCAACACATAAAACCCATTTGGACTTATGAAGTATTGGTTCAAAGGTTCCAGAATAAAGCGCTGAGAATGATATCTGTCACCACATGGTAAGTACACAAGGAATTCACAGAATGTGACTAGTTGAAAATGCTAACCATTAAAGAGGAAGTAAAACAATACATATAAAGAAAGACTGAAAGTTCACCACAACACTCTGGCTAGGGACTTGGTAAAGAGGGACAAGACCAATGAACAGGCTTAAGCGATGGAATGTCCTTGACCATGACCAAAGAGAATTAAGACATTCATCATCATCAGCTATTTCACGCCCACTGCAGGACACAGATCTCCTTTGTGGTTTTCATAACCATGAGGGGTTTTGCCATAATCGCCACGCTTGGCAGGCGGGTTGGCGATCGCAGTATGCGGTTGGAATCTCAGGAAGACGCTGCTGCCCATCTCTGGGTAATTGATTTCCTTAGTCGCCTTCTACGACATCCACGTAAGGAAATGGAGTGACGCTATTCTTAATCCGGCGCCACACGGAGCATTGCGAATTAAGACATTGCTTTACATGAATGATGAAAATGATGTATTTTGTAAGGTTAACACGAGCACTAGACATAATAAAAACTGAATTTGCATGGATACTCGGAAACGTCGGAAAATTGTAAGATGAAAAAGAAAACGAGTAAATTACAGTGCAAATTCAGTTTTTAGTATGGGAATGATGGTCACTGGATCATTAACCAGCTTAACTCAAAACAACATCAAAACGTCTTATTACTACTTCAGGAGCCGATTGCAGATTGAATTATCGATTGGCACCCATGGATAGCCATGCGCACACTGTATCTGAAGGGGCAGGCAGTAACTATGGTCTGCCATTTGCCTTGAGCACACCGCCTCGTAGACTCTATCTAGAGCTCCATCTTTAGTTACTGTATAAATCAATGAACAAAAATCCATCACGAATTTTAGAAGAGCTATGTATTGCCACAACTTCAGGAGCCTACTGTATCAATTAAATTATACTTCAAATATTAGCCATCATCATTCAGCCACAAGTAGTCCACTGCTGGACATAGGCCTCCTCCATGGATTTCCAAAAAGACCGGTTGGAAGCGGCTTGCATCCAGTGTCCTTCTGCCACTTGGATGAGGTCATCTGTCCATCTTGTGGCAAGTGAAGGAGATCTGTCAGGATCATGGCAATTGGCTAACCCTGGTCTCTGCCTACCTCTCCTGGATACAGGCGTGAGTTTATGTAATGGATGTTATTGGTAGGACTACCAGTTCGTTTCAGGTAGCCCTTTAAGGTTTGTTTTCAACCATCCGTACCTGTCAGCATTATAACTCTGTAATTCGTGATGGGCATGTGTGATGTTTAAACTCATACTATAAATTCTGAACACATTTTTTAAACCGCGTCAGTGGTAACTCTATTATATCATGAGGAATCTTATTGTAGAACCGTATACAGTGCCCCATAAAGGATGTGCCCCACAATGTCTGTTTATTCCTAGTATGAATATTGTGATAGCTACCAACATTTTCGAAATTGCTGATTATATTTTTCTAACAGTACCTCTATGTTGGATGGAGTTTACAGTGTACACTTCATTGTGGGATTATAATATTTTATCACCAAGTTGGTCAATCTCTTAACTGGTTTCTGTACTGACCGAACAATCATGAATATTGCATGAAAGGTCATCTTGATTTCATACTCAAGATAAAGCTGTAACAGCGACACCTACACAACACGATCATGTCCCGGTCCTAGATTCTATTTGTTGTTGAAATGGCAACCAGCCGATGTCGACAAATTCTGCCAAAGTCACGTTTTGACACGAAATAGGTGATTATTTTTTCTTATTTACTAAAATTTTGAACTACATGAAGTTTCTATTACAGCAATTCTGAAACATTATACAACAATAATAATCATGTAACTGTACGTGTACTGAAATAATATACATTTTTTATCTATACTAATAATAAATCTGTAAGGGTCGGTCATGGAGTAAGTTAGTTTGTTTTCAGAGATATTGTGTTTATAGTCTCAATATATGATACTGAAACTAATTTCACGATTTTTAGAATTTTTTTCTGTATGTGTGTATGTATGTTCCTCCATAACTCTTAAACCAATTATCCGAATTTGATGAAATTTGGTATAAAAACATATAGACATCTGGGACACAGGATAGGCTATTTAAATTCTAGCTCCAGTTATGATAAGACGTGGCCCCCATACAAATGCTTCGTAAAAATCGAAATGTACGCGAACGGAGTCGCGGGCACAGCTAGTGATTAATAAGGTAGTTAATGCTACTATACAACACACAAAACTAGCTATAACCGCAGATCAGCTATCATTTTCCCCGATGAATTTGATAAATAATACATAAAGATTCATGGACGATGATAAATGTGTTAATGTTATAGTGGGTTGCACAGTGTGTTATATATAGTGATGTTATGGTAGGCTTTTTGGCACACCGCCCCCGCGGCACACCCTCGGCCATCCTCATCCAGCCGCTGCCAGCAATCTGCCTCAGATCGTCGCTGCCCACCAGCTCTTTCTTCTTCTTTCTCTTATCTTTGTACCCTTTGTACCCCATTGACTATCGGCTCTTCGGCAGATACGGTCAGCCCACTGCTACTTCAAATTCGTAATCTTACAGGCTACAAGTCGCTCACTTGGGCTCCTTTCCCATGTTTTAGTTTCTTTTGTCTGGTCCCAGTTTGGGAGTCCACGATTGGGACGGTTGGGTCACGTGACAGGTTTTTCATTCCATTGGCGCATGGGTTTGATAGTGGGCGTAGACTAGCGGCAATGAAATTAAATCGATGCGTTCATGCAATTGTGCAATTGCACTAATGCATTAAGGCGGCTGTTACGTCTGGGACTCTTGAGTCGCTCGCACAAACGAACTTACCAGAAGTGAAATTCGAACTTGATTATCCTGCCTTCGACTAGTGATTAATAGTTATTTGTTATACAAGAGTGCAACGTTGCTTTTTAACCGCGTGCTCAATTTTGCGCTCGTGATTAAAAAATGACGAGGTGAAATAAATAAATGGTATAATAAATTCGGCACCATGGAGGTAGAAGTAAATAGGTTTTATAGTACATATGGTGCTACATAACCGCACTAGTGCGATAATGAGCACTTTACGTGCCTATGTCGAAACTTCAAAGGGCCATATGTACTATAAAACGTTGTACGATACACGTGCGAATAGGTAATCCGCAACTCGTGTCGATATAAAACACTCCCTTCGGTCGTGTTTTAATTTATCGCCGCTCGTTGCGAATTTCCTACTTTTCGCACTAGTATCGTAATGTACTATAATGATGTTTTGAATTTACAAACTTAGTGCACTCGATGTTCTAAATTCAATTTACTCGTACTTTATCCTGTAGCGGATAAAAACGGCTTTTGCACTCAGATATCGAAGAGCAAAAATACTCTTTATACTACACCTGCTTGGAAAGTACCTTGATACTTTATCAAATTTACGGTAGAAAGTATGTCATTGCATATCGAACAAATATGCGGGGAGAAAACGCATCTGAGCGGGAGAGAAAAGTGTATGAAAATCCATTTCTTACGTGGTTTTTCTTTTTTAATTTTGGGTAAGACTATGCGCCGGTAACCTAAATATCAAAAGCCAAAAAGTTTTTACAGTGAGTTTTTATCTCCAAGTTCGCAAAATGACACTGGCCACTAGCTGTGTGTTGGATGGTGTCGGGCTGGCAGTGCGACCCTGCGGCGGCAGGATAAACAATTTGAAAAAAGAACATGTGAAAATTGCAGACGCCATTGGCGCCATTTCCAATTTGTGTGTTGTTTGAGGATTCAGTTTTCGTAGAAAGTAAAATAAAACTATCAAGCAGGTGTAGTATAAAGCACTATGTATCACTCGAGAGAAACTGCGATTCCCGATCTCGGGTGTTTTAAAGCCCTCGCCCTCGACGGTAATCGGTCACTTTTTCCTCTCGGTGAACAATGTACTATTCCGAGATGGGGGATGAAAAAAAAAATTGTATATGTACGGATGTTAAATGTAGATAGATAGATAGATAGATAGAGAACACTTTATTGCATTTAAAATGCATTGGTTTCCTATACTGAGCTTTTCATATAGAAAAGTGGTGTTCAAAATGATTAATTTTAGTATCAAATCTCAACCAAAAACTAGATGTTGGATACAAACAATATGCTTCAAATATCCGTAATCTTACTCGCCTCAGACCACACGTAGCAACTTTTTTCATTTTTTGTACAATCATTAAAATGATAGAATGTGCCAGCGTGACCGCATGTAATAACAGCCTTAACAGAATCTAAGAAATGGAAACCGCCTCGTCCCTGCCCGTACCTATCTTTGCAACGCCCACTCTACTTAAAGAGCAATAATCTATGCGTTGTTACTCCTTTGCATACCACATATCACATCGGAATGCAATAACTACGCTAAGTAGACATTGCTTATCAATGTAATTTAACTTCGTACCAGGACAATCCGATGACCAGAATCACCATTGGACCCTTCACTCGCATTCCTAGAACAAAAGGTGTGTCATCAATTAAATTTTTGGTTTTTTATGTGACACAAACTTATTGATGCGTCATTTAAACATCATGGTGTGGTGATATCATCAACATCATTATAACATTTGGATAGATTCTGATATTTTAATACCTATCTACCTAAATGAATTAATACTTAGTAGAATACTTTCTTAGTAAGAGACAGAATGGGGGTCACATTAGTGCCTTTAGATCAGACAGTTTTCCAAACGTAAGAACATCCAAGTTATGACTGTTAAAAGTCGAATTACAATGCAAGGTAGAGAATGTAGGCGCAATTTGTGTGCCTGTAGGCCCTGTAAGATTCTCTCCCCGAGAGAATGACCCTGGTGATGATCAGTAGTGACGTATTCCCAGTACAGTCACCGTGTGGTGTGTCAGATATAAACTGACCGGATGTCGAAAGCTCAATCCGTCGACCCGCCGCCGGGTGTCGAAATGTGACGACGCGCCACCTGGGCTAGTTAACTGGTATATTTTATCAGTCTTATACATTGACACCATGCGGCGGCAGTAGCGTGTCGAATCCCGACATGTTCGGACTCATAACTTGACAAAGACAATAATATTAATTTCTGAAATGCATTGATAGTGTATTCCGTGTGGCGCCGGATTAAGAATAGCGTCACTCCATTTCCTTCCGTGGATGTCGTAGAAGGCGAATAAGGAAATCAATTACCACGAAACGGGCAGCAGCGTCTTCCTGAGATTCCAACTGCATACTGCGATCGCCAACCCGCCTGCCAAGCGTGGCGATTATGGCAAAGCCCCTTATGGTTACGAAAACCACGAAGGAGGCCTATGTCCTGCAGTGGACGTCAAATGGCTGATGATGATGATTGATAGTGTGGAAAAGGAAAAATACTTCCACAATAATCCCTTGTCCTGGTCCCAAACTAGGATGCCCTGTGCTGTGGTAACCAGACAAGGACATCACAAACATGGAAATACACCTAGACTGAGGCCATAAATGTACGGCGGGCCCCGGTGGGAATCAAAACCACGACCCATGAGTTTTAACTAGACAAGTTCTATGGATGCTCTGTGTATTGGATTTTAGAGGTATAATACTACTCGCTAGACGTGAAGGAAAACATTGTTAGAAAATCGGCGTCCTAATTATTACTGGCTGCGCATGTACCTAGTTGTCTAGCCACGTATTGGTATTGTTTTTCCTGTGGATTGAGTGAACTAGCTGAGAGGTTGGCGTTGGTTCTAGGCAACTCTGCACCTTCTAATAATATGTCCTAGGCACTACGCCGTCTGAGCGGTCACTTCACCTACCTAGTGTAGGCAGGAGTATACTGTAATAATAAACATAAACATTTACGTACACTAGGACATCCTGTGTCGTGCGAACTAGAAACGACGACATCACAAAAATGTAAACATCCAAGACCTGGTGTTTTTTTTTGTCCCCGGCCGGGATTCAAAAACAGGCTTTTACATCGCGTTTATGTACAAGGTCTATAATTATTAGATTATCCTCCCACGGCAGACAAGATTTAGGGACTACTTTGTCTCTACAGCGGGCCACCGACGTGCGGGTGCAACGGTATAAACTGAAATAACCCTTCAATACTTTGGTTAGAGACTACAGTACTAGCGCAAAAAAATGCGGCCACGTGCGGTCGACGGGCCGTAATGGCCACGGGCATGTTTGCACTTGTATTGTAGTCTCTATAATGTCTAGTATTTAAGGATTATTTTATATTGAAATCGTGCCGCCCGCTGATCGCCTTTACCGTTGTAACTCGGATAGACCTTAAGACAGACGGGACTACCAAATTGAGTGCTCTAATATAATAACTTCCACCCAACACAATCACTTGTTCGGGTCCAAACTAGGATACTCTGTGCTATGGTAACCAAAACAAGGACATCACAAACATTGAAATACCTACATCTTAAATCAAGTACGGCGGCTTCCAATGGGAATCTAACCACGACCTCCGTATGCCGCCGTCACGGTTGATATGCTTTAAATCACTGATTTAAATCGCGATTAAAAACAAGTGATTTTTTTAAATAGATCAATGATTTAACTCTTTTTTAGTCGACCTATCCGCGTGACGGTTTCGTTCGTTCTAAAAAAGTGCGCCTAAAGATTTTAACTGAAAAAATTCAACAAAAACACGCACTGAGACGAAGAGCTCGATGATTTTCGCATGTATCTCATTAACAGATTTATTGATTTGTAGGGAATTTATATGCGACTACCATTGAAGTAACTCCTTTGTGACAAAACAGGTAAAGAATTGTCGCTGAACATACATAACAAGAAAATGGACTAATTGAGGACCCCGATGGTTTTAACAAGCTCTGTGTATGTCTGCTCTACAACTGTAGGCGTTCTCTTCAAATTTTAGCCCTGCTGAGTAGAGCTCTTTTCCAATGTACGCTATTCTTGAATAAATATTTTATTAGTGCCTACTATTCGCTTCGGTTTTGGGCGTCGCGGGTGTAGTCTTTTCCTACCTCTTTGACCACGGGGGGCGAGTCTCTTAAATAGTATGTTGCTCAATAGAGTTATATTAGTGCGGTAAGGGCTGTTTCATTGACACTAGTGGTAGCCGACTAACCAGTCGCATTCCAGAGTGGTACAACGCGTGCATCTTAGCGCTTAGCGCGACTCGACCTCCTTCGCGAGAGACGCCTATTATATTGCGCGGCTTATACCATAGAATGACATTGTAATTCTATTGTTTAGTAAACTACGAAATGAACTTCCACAGCCATAGTCAGTCATGCGTTTATTAGACTCTAGGGCCCAGTACCTACACCAAATCTTGAACGATTCCAATCGTCTAACTGTCTAATTAGTATGGAATTTGTATCAGGATCTGGTGCGCATAATTGGCATGGGTGGTACAACGTCGCTAGTCGCGCATTTTAAATGTCGAAAGTCGTGACTTTCCAGTACATTAACTGTCAAATTCTGACATTTGGCGCCACAAAACGCGTGACTCGTGCCGTCGTACTACCCATGCTGTCAGTTCATCTCGTTGGTTGCCTGCTCATAGTTGGCATTCATACTCTGCCTAATCCGATCGCTCAGAATAATAAACAGCCCGTGATGATCTTACAGAACCGTGAGTCATCATCACATCGGTGAACAGAGTCGCTCTGTCCGAACACAGGGCGCAACTTTATTATCGGTATACCACGGTCAATTAAAGAGAAGGACTAGATCTCTATTGGCTTCTCGCTTACACAATATTGTCCTTAACATTGTAAGGCTGAAACACCCCAGACACTGAGGTTTTCGCACGCGATGTTTCTGAAATCGTTAGCGAGTGTTACAGCGATCCAAGGCCGATTGCCAAAAATGGGTAAATAATAACACGAAAACTGAGTCAGTCGGCGCTGTGACGTCACACGGTACCACCACGGACTTACTTGTAAATGTGTTGAGTACACACGATCTTTGGTTAGAGGCGAGGCCTGCTAAGGTCACTCCACGCATCCATTGTGGGTAGAAGATGCCACTACACGCTGTGTAGTCGATAGACAGGGTATCAACCGATCAATCAGCTCGTTGACGTCCACTGCTGGACATGGCCATCCTCATCCAGCCGCTCGTGGGTAAAGTGGGCTGGTAGGCGTCCGACGCTGCGTTTGCCAGTCCCGGGGTCAGTTGCAGGGTGTACCGTACGGATAGGAAAACACCAACCGGGAGACCTCAAGCGTGATTGAAAAACGACACTGAGAAAGTGACGGGCAAAGGATACTAACGTGCTGTTGGGACTCTCTTGCCTTGGCGACGTTTGAAGTAGGCCTGCAGATTGTCGGAGTCGTTAGGTTACTTGCTCCGCTGGCTCAGCGACCCGAAGCGGGTCTTGGGCTCCGACACAAGAAGTCGCCACTTGTCGCTGTCCTGCGCGGTCTCCAGGCAGGAGTGGTTAGTTTACATAAGCATACGCAGCCTATATACGTCCCACTGTAGGGCACAGGCCTTTACTCAGGGAGAGAGTATGGACTTAATCACCACGCGTGCCCACCGCGGATTGGCGATTTCAAGCGCTACGGTACATACCGTGGATTGGCGACTTCAAGCGCTACGGTACATACCGTAGCGCTTGAAATCGCCAATCCGCGGTGGGCACGCGTGGTGATTAAGTCCATACTCAGGTTCGATTCCCAGTGCGAGCATGTACCTATGACTTTGTTTTCTAACTTATGTACATTTGTGAAGTTACCACTCGCACATGAATAGCTGAGACACTCGGGTTTCCTCACGATGTTTTCCTTCACCGTTAGCGAGTGGTAACTTCACAAATGTACATAAGTTAGAAAACAAAGTCATAGGTACATGCTCGCACTGGGAATCGAACCTGGGTCTCTCGCTTCCAAGTCCGATGTTCTACCCACTAGGCTACCACCACTGTTAGTTCACCTGGTAACAATTTGTTAAAATAAAGTAAATTAGTAACTTCCGCACAACACAATCAGTTGGCCTGGTCCCAAACTAGGGCACCCTATTTTCTTGTTTGTGACGTCCTTGCCCGGTTACCATTCCAAAGGGTATCCCAGTTTGGGACCAGGACAAGTGATTGTGTTGTGTGGAAGTTATTTGTTTATTTAATCTACACGCTACTACATACAGATAGACGGAACGATCATCATCATCAGCCCACCTCTGCCCACTGCTGGGTATAGGGCTTTTCCCATCACGCCATCTTTCGCGGTCTCTCGGCCGCCACTCCGTTACTGCCTTAGTCCACCAGGGCCTCGATTCTGTTAGTGCATTGTAGTATAATGACAGGAACACTGTCGGGTCACGTGACGAGTTTTTTTCATATCATTGACACCAGAAGGTTTGGTACGTGTGCCCGCGTAGACTTAAAGCAGCCATGAAATGAAATCGCCATGTTTATGCAGTTGTCATGTTAATACAATGCATTAACAGAATCTAGGCCCTGCCGTCTACCCGCCTCGCCAGGTGTCCCGCCCATCGCCACTTAACGCGGCAAGATATTAGCGATATTTTCGACCGTGAATGACGGAAGGCAAGTAAATGATTGAGTAATGATTGATCATTTAGTTAGTCGAACCGGTTTGGTCACAACAACAATTACGAATTGAAATGGCGATGACAAGACTCATTGAACGAAAATACTAACCTTATCTCTGTAGGTGTTTGTTTCATAGAGGTATGCTTGTAGCTGTACGACTTGCTACCGGTTAATGAAAACACCGCGAGGATACCTGGAGCTGGAGTATCTGGGGTATTACAAATAAGGTCCCTGGAGGTCCCGCATAATCTATCAATTGTGAAACTAACAGCTTTGACGTTCATTATGTGAAATTTTGTTTTTATAGTGAACAATTTTTTCGACTTGATATATTGAGCTTTACAGAGACATTCGCAATAAAGGTTATTGAGATGACAAAGATGTCTGGCATTAAAACCGGTTCAATGCACAAGGTGTGCGGCTTAGAATAAGAATTTACTTATTACTACTATGTAATTTAGCCAAGGGAAAGATAAAAAGTACCCGAAGCCGGCGTGCGTGCATGCAACGACTAATGAATGTTGAGGAAGCGAAAGTGATCTGTCAGGATCATGGCAAGTGGCAGTCCCTGGTCTCTGCCTACCCCTCTGGGATACGGGCGTGAGTTTATGTATGTGCGTGTATGCACTACTATGTAGTCTTTTCAAATTTTGTCCGTCATAACTAGATCCTTTATTTGTAACATTCATTAAGTTATTGTTCACTGTGAAGGCGTCGAAAAGCAACGGACCGCCATCATTGGGAAGCTGAGATCCGTTCGGGAAGATCCCAGCTGACATTGACATCAGAGCACTGCTGTCTTTCTGGAAAGAGATAGGCTGGCTGGAGTGAGCTCACAGCTTTGCTACGTACAATGGCCCAACCATGAGGCTAAGTGCGGAAATCTCAGGTCTAACTAACTAAGTTATAGCACAGGTTATAGTTTCTGCGCTATAAGCAAGAGAATGCTTTTTGCATTAAACACGCCCTTGTGCATTTTACTTGTGTAATTTGTGCGATAACAAATTAAAATATTAACCCCCACTTTCTCGTACACTAACGCGCTGTTAATCTACTGTTAACAGATGTCAATTGACCAAAGTGCATATAAAAAAACCACTGACAGCTGTTAACAGTAGCTTAACAGCTTGTTAGTGTACGAGGGGAAAATTATATAAATCAAATTTTAATTTCACATATTTTAACGATTGCCGAATTAAAACAAGAATAAGTTATTAGAGAAAAAAAATCAGAAATATCATGAGTTACCCGACTAAACTTTAACTTGAAAACTCTGTTCATTAAGCAAACCTGTTTTGAAAAGAATAAAATATGCAGTTTCTTTGTTAGCTCTTTCTCCGCATAATCTTTTAATTGTGAAACTAACAGCTTTGATGTTAATTAAGTGTTCAGGCAAAGAACAAATAAACAAATTTTTTGTAGACTTCTTTAATTTAATTAAGAGAAAACAAAGATTTCACGTAACAGATTTAGGCGATGCGCGCGAGCAAGTTTTCTTCAGTGATTTTACCATAGACAATACAGATGTATAGTGCTGGGAGGTGTTTCTAGTGTTGGGCATGTGGCGTAGACATTAAGTAAACATTTTGTTTTTATAGTGAATACAATTTTTGACTTTGACTTTGAAACAGACGTAAAACGCTGACATAATGGAAACAAAGCAAGCAAATTTAAAAAAAAATCGGTGGGAGGGGGGCATTAATAGACGACCAGCTTATACGACAAAAAACCTCTTTGTGACTATTATACGACACAGAATTAGATTCGACTGAATTAAATTAGATTAATACTCTTTATTCCGTGCGGCGCCGGATTAAGAATAGCGTCACTCCATTTCCTTCCGTGGATGTCATAGAAGGCGACTAAGGAAATCAATTACCAGGAGACGGGCAGCAGCGTCTTTCTGAGATTCCAACTGTATACTGCGATCGCCAACCCGCTTGCCAAGCGTGGCGATTATGGCAAAACCTCTCATGGTTATGAAAACCACGAAGGAGGCCTATGTCCTGCAGTGGGCGTCAAATGGCTGATGATGATGAATACTCTTCATTGCACACCATACATTATAAAGATACATAAAAATCTTAAATATCTAGGTTACATAGTATACAACCGGCGGTGTTATCGCTAAAAGCGATCTATTCCAGACAACCTTAGGCTGGACCTTAATTTTTTGTTGGGATTGTTCTGCCAGACTAGACTACCAACAGCTATTGTTGGGCTTATATCATTCCAGTGAAAAAGCAATGTGCTTATTAGACTGTAGGGCCTGGTTAGAGTCTGTTGGGTCAGCTAGGCGACAATATTATTGAGTGCGTGCCCACATTAAGTCGGCCACTTTCACTGCTTCGGCCGGAAGCGGCGTGGGCGGGCGGGGGCGGCGCCCGCGCCCCACAGCCTTCTGCTCGGGACGTGGGCGGAAGATACGACCGCGTCTAGCTGTGTTTTTTAGGGTTCCGTACCCGAAGGGTGCCAAACGGGACAATATTACTAAGACTTCACTGTCCGTCTGTCACCAGGCTGTATCTATTAACCGTGATAGCTAGACAATTGAAATTTTGACAGATTATGTATTTCCGCTATAACAACTAATACTAAAAGTTCGCACCGGACTCGTACGTACTCGTTCCGTACGATTATCTATACAACATAAGACACAAAGATCGAGAAAAAACGGCAAAAAAAATATTGTTGTATGGGAGCCCCCCTTAAATTTTATTTTGTTTTTATTTAAATTAAATTATTTATTTTTGAAGCTAATATTGACCTAAATATTCTGTGAATATTTCAAGCGTCTACTTGTTGCCGTTATTGATATCGAACAAAAAAACTGCAAAAAAAAATACGTTTGTTGTTGTACGATTTAGCAATCGCACACGGTGCGCTTTTTATACAGTAGGTAACAACACTCACTCACGTCACAGCACGGTGATGTGCAGTCGTGTATCAATCAAGAATAAAGGATCAAAACTACAGAAACGATCTTTTTATTAATAAGAAGTTTATCAAGACAAGGTGTGCGCATCTAACAAGAGACCGTACATCTTTATGGTCCTTCGAGAATTTGTCTAGTGTTTTGTGTGTTTTTTGGGTGGTAGCGATTCGGTTCGGCCGGCCTCTCACAAGCGGGACTCACCGGTCGGATTGAGAAGGCGCAAATACCACTCTTGAGCACATTTGGCGCTAGGCAAACACGAACCAGCAAGGGGAAGACATTTATCAAGACCAGTGGACTCTTTGTTTGAAGACAGTTCGAGTTCACAGCAAGTATCAAGTGTTTATCAAGTTATCAAGCAGGTACCTATCAAGTGTGAATCCATAATACTAGTTCATATTGGAGTTCACTTATTATCAAGACACGAAATTTATCAATTTCGTCAATCAAGAAACAATAGCAAGATTCGACAATTATCAAGGTCGTCCATCAAGAAACAATCAAGTGTTTAACAAGTGATTAACAAGTGTTTAGCAAGTAAATAAGAACTCATAATGCAAGATTTACTCAACGTTCAAATCAAGATCGAACAAGATATCGAAAAACTTTTAAGCAACTTTAAAAAAGAGAGCAAGGAGCGCAGGACTCAAGAAAGCATAAGGAGACGTCTGGAAACTCTAGAGTTACTTTGGAAGGAGTACACAGAAAATCATTACAAACTTTTGTTACACCTATCAAAAGATCATGATTATTTGTTGGGTGATTACTTCGAAAAAACAAGAAAAACTTATCTAGAGACCAGGGAGTACATCGAAAAAAGGAGCATTATAAATCCAGTAGGGCAAGAGAAGGCAAGTGGTGACCAAGAGCCTATTTATCCAGAAGAAACGGGAGAATACATCGGCAAGGATGGACCATCTGGATCAATTTCCGTTTCCCAGCAAGAGGGAAAGACGGCCGCTACGAGCAAGTCTAGCGCCGGAACTAATAGCAAGCTTGACGAGTTGTTGAAAAAACAATTGAGCAATTTCAAGGCCTTTACAAGAACGGTTTCCAGCATAAAACTAGAAACCATGAATGAAAAATGGGAGTTTGAAGACACCCTAAAATCGATTCAGGCACGCTGGTCAGCTATAGACTCCATCCATTGGGAAATCGACAGCGAATTAGATGGATCGAACAAGATGTATGAAGATAGGTTCACAGAGCACGAACAGAAATACTACGACGCGAAGAAAGTCATAAACAGCAAGTTATGGTCAGTGTCTCATCGAGAAAAATCTACCCCACAACTAGATATTCCGGTTTTTAATGGCAATTACCAACAATGGGTGTCATTTAAGGACCTATTTTGTGAAGCAATACACAACAACCCTTCGATTTCGAACGCTCAGAAGTTACAGTTCCTTAAGAGCAAGCTTAAAGGAGAAGCGGAGCGTTTAATCTAACATCTTCAGATCAGTTCAGAGAATTACCTTACCGCATGGGAAATATTGAACCATCGGTACAACAACAAGAAATTAATTTTCACGACTCACATGAATACTTTGATGAATCTACCACTGATGCAACAAGCCTCATCAAATAACATCAAGCGCATACATGACGTCACAACAGAATGTCTAAACGCGATAAAAAACTTGGGGGTCAACATCGAAACCTGGGACCCAATTTTGGTACATATGTTAGTCCAAAAACTTGATTCCGAAACTCACGCGGACTATTTGGACTCATTAAAACAGCCAAGAGAGCTACCCAGTCTCCACGAGTTTTTGACTTTTATGGAAAACAAGTTTACTACCATGGAGTCAGCACGCAAAAAGCATGAAAATCAACAACAGAAATCAACGCCCTCAACTTCATACAAACAAGAGAGATCATACAATTACAAGTATTACTCCAGCAACAAGGCTACTTCACGATTCGGCAATAGCAAGTTGAGTTGTCCGATTTGCAAGAGCACAGAACATGGAATTTACTACTGCAAGCAATTCCTAGAACAATCACCGTCACACAAACGGCAAACAATCATGAACCTAAACTTGTGTGCTAACTGTTTGTTCAGTCACGGCGATAAAGCATGTACATCAAACAAGCGATGCCGCGAATGTAACGGGTGTCACAATACAATATTACACGCCGCCTATTCCAAGGGAAATAGTAACGTGACGCCGAACGGAGCTACGCAAAGGAGCGGACCAAGCAACTTTCCTACAGACACGAGGCCATGGAGTGAACAAACAAGGCAAAATAACGTCTCGCACGTTGCGCAACAGTGTGACACACAGGAAATATTTCTGAGCACAGCCCCTATCAAGGTACAAGGGGTTGATGGAGAGTACAGAAAAATGCGAGCACTCATCGATCAAGGTTCGCAAGTGTCGTTAATCACAGAAAACGCAGCTCAAATGTTACGCATACCTCGCCGCAAGTGCAGAGTAATAATTACAGGAGTTGGCACCAAGGACAACACTTGTACTGGAATGTTAAATATCACCTGCAGCTTCCTTACCGAAGACTTCACGTTCAAAACCGAAGTTTACATTATGAAAAGTTTGACAAGAAACTTGCCCAATTGTTCATTCGCAAAACCATCATGGGATTTTCTACAAGACATACAGTTGGCAGATCCTGAGTTTAACATGAGCAGCCCGATAGATATCCTTTTCGGGGCCGACATTTATTCACACATAATACTAGCCGGCATATGCAAGTCCGACAACCTGACACCAGTCGCACAACAAACGCGTCTTGGGTGGATTTTATGTGGAAAAGTACCTACATTTCAGTGCAATGTAGTTATAAATCAAACAGAAGAACTACACAAGTTTTGGGAAATCGAGGACATTGCAGACTCCACACACCTTTCAACGGAAGAAAGTCAATGTGTCAACTTATACAAGTCAACAACAACAAGGTTGAGCGACGGAAAATATCAAATCAGACTACCCCTGAAATCAAGCGTGGACCAACTGGGACAGTCTAAAAACAAGGCCGTTGCACAATTTCTTCATCTAGAAAGAAAGCTTAACAAGAATGAAGACATGGAAAAAGAATACAAGTTATTTATCCATGAATATCAAGAGCTAGGGCATATGAAGCTTGCCGACGCTAACTCGAAACCAGAGTTCTACTTACCCCATCACTGCGTACTGCGTGAAGAGTCTACAACGACTACGCATCGCGTCGTCTTCAACGCATCCCAAACTACATCAAATGGAGAAAGCCTAAACGACTGCATGTACAAAGGGCCCAACCCACAAAAGGACCTTTTGTCACTTATTCTAGTCTGGAGGCAATACAAAGTCGCCTTCACTGCCGACATAGAGAAAATGTTTAGGCAGATATGGGTGCACGAACAAGATCAAGCTTTACAAAAAATTGTTTGGAGAGACGACCCGCGAGAGCTACCAAAAGAGCACCAGCTGACGACAGTCACTTACGGCACCAAGGCCGCTCCTTTTTTGGCTATGATGACGCTTCGCCAGCTAGCAGATGATGAACGACAAAACTTTCCGGAAGCTGCGCAAGTTGTGGAAAACAGCTTTTACATGGATGACCTTCTGCATGGCAGTCATTCATTAAACTCAGCTCAAAAACTGAAAAAAGATCTTATCGATCTTATGAAAGCTGGAGGTTGCAATCTGCGAAAATGGAGCTCGAATTATCAAGAACTACAAGGTCGTGAGCAACAAGATCAAGACAAATACAGCTTCAAGCAAATGGAGTCCACAAAAACTCTTGGGCTTTATTGGAACCCCAATCAAGACGCTTTCACCTTTCAAACAAGAATACCAAACAACGAAAACAAGACAAAACCCGATACCAAGCGAAGTCTACTATCGGATATTTCAAAACAATTTGACCCACTGGGATGGCTTTCCCCGCTCTCCACGAAGTTGAAACTTCTGTTCCAAAAAGTCTGGAAAACAAACATGGCTTGGCCGTCTTGGGATGGTTACAAGGAAATCCCGACCGTTGGAAGCTGTTCGTCACTAACAGAGTACGTGAGATCACAAAAACAATGCCATCGGACTGTTGGCGCTACGTGAAAACATCGGAAAACCCGGCCGATTGTGCGAGCCGGGGACTCACTGCAACTCAATTGAAGCAACATCCTCTATGGTGGCAGGGATCCAACTGGTTGCCCACTTATGACGTCACCGCCAAGCAAGAAAACCCCACATACACGACAAACGAAGAAGAGAAAAAATCTAAACAAGTCAACGTGTTAACTCAAGACCCAAACTCAAGCATTATCAAGGATCTGTTAAACAAGTACAGTTCGCTCAGCAAGGTCGTACGTGTACTAGCATGGGTACGCCGATTCATCGCAAAAAAGCAAGACAAGCAACTTACAACCTGGCTCACCTTATCGGAAATACGAAAAGCTAAAGAATACATCATAAAAAAGGTTCAAAGCGAAGTATTCAAGGACGAATTACGTGACCTACAAAAGACGAAACAAGTATCTTCAAAGAGCAAGATCTCAAATCTGACCCCCTTTCTGGACGAAAATCAAGTTCTCCGCGTCGGGGGTAGGCTGCAACACGCTTTTATCAGCACTGAAATGAAAAATCCCGCTATTTTGCCACAAAATCATCGCCTTACCGAGCTAATAATAAGTTACGCCCATGAGCTCACATTTCACGGAGGCGCCAGAGTGACGTTAGCTTTCGCGCGGCAAAAATATTGGATTTTAAGCGGCAACAGAACTACGAAAAAATACATACGAAAATGTGTGACCTGCAGAAGACAGGCTCCTACCATGAATAAACAGATTATGGGACACATGCCGGAGCCAAGAGTGAATCCCTCCCGTCCCTTCAAGCACACCGGAGTTGATTTCACCGGTCATGTTCTTTTGAAAGCCAACAAGGGTCGAGGAATCAAGACGTCAAAAGGATATGTAGCAGTCTTTGTGTGCATGGTAACAAAGGCTACCCATCTGGAGCTAGTCTCAGATATGTCTACCTCTGCCTTTATCGCGGCTTTGCGCAGGATGGCCGCACGGAGAGGAACACCAGAACATATTTATTGCGACAATGGCAGTAATTTTGTCGGAGCAAGTCGAATATTACAAGAAGAGTATCAAGAAATCCAGCAAATATTCAATGATGAACTGCAAAAAGAGTTGACCGACATGGAAATCAAGTTCCATTTTAACGCACCCTCATGGCCATCAGCGGGCGGTCTCTGGGAAGCCGCCGTGAAAAGCTTCAAATTCCACCTCAAACGGGTCGTTGGAGAACAGAAGCTCACCTATGAAGAATACACAACCATTCTTTCCCAAATCGAGGCGTGTCTAAACTCGAGGCCCTTGTGTGCATTATCTGAGGACCCCGAGGATCTGAACTATCTGACGCCATCCCACTTTCTGGCAAACGGTCCGATGTTGACACTAATTGAAACAGAAAGAGACTTACGAACACGCTGGCAACTCACTCAAAAAATCCTACAAGATTTATGGAAACGCTGGCGTGCGGAGTACTTGTCCCAATTGACAGCAAGATCAAAATGGAGACAACCACACAAGAATATTAGCATCGATGACGTAGTTATCGTCCACAACGACAATCTGCCACCAGGCAAGTGGATCATGGGCAGAGTGGTCGAACTTCATCCAGGGAAGGATGGTCACGTCCGTGTAGTGACCCTTAAAACCAAAAGTGGTTATGTGCGACGACCGGTGATAAAGTTGTCCATACTAACCGGTCATGAGGATTATTCAAAAAACAATTCGGACAAAACAGAAAGCAATGAACAAGCAAAGTCCGCTAACAAACCAAAAAGAACAAGAAAAAATAACACAACGTTTTTTACTTCAATGTTCACTGCATTGCTGTTCTTCCTGAGCATCATAACAAGCTCCGAATGCATTCTCAACGTTACCAAGTTCCGAGAGAATCAAGGTCTATACTTTGATAAGGTATCAGACATGTTACTAATCAAGGATGAATGGAAGCTCGTCGTTTACTACGAAATGGGATCTTACTGGCACGGAAATAACGCTCTGAATACCTATATGAAAGCGTTGGAAAAAGCGTGCAATACAATGCGAGAACAAGCCCATTGTAACGCTATACTACTGCAATTACGTCACGGATACACCGAACTCCAATACTACAACCAGATGTTGCAGAGTCAGCAAGTTAGGGAGCAATCTATACGGCAGACAGCAAGGCGCCGGCGCGGTCTTATCAATGGAGTCGGATATCTCGCAAACAGTTTGTTCGGAGTTTTAGACGAAAGGTTCGCCGACCAGTACAAGGAAGACATCAGCAAGCTTCAGGGGAACCAAAACCATATCATACAACTTTGGAGAAATCAGACATCTATTATAGAATCCGAAAATAACCTTTTAAAACGCACGGAGTTCGTCATGAATCAACAATACAAGATAATGAATCAACACCTTTTGCTGCTAGAACAAGCGCTAGATCGGTTGAAAGATGAAGCACAAGCGAATAGCGACGTAAATGACTTCGCCATTGGATCTATCATAGCCAGCAACGTACTCAACAATCTAAAAAACCTACAAAACACCTTGTTGGAGACCGTTACGGACACTTATCAAGGGCGGTTCAACTTACATTTGTTGACACCGGAACAACTCATCGCTGAACTGAGTACTATATCGAGCAAGTTGCCTAGAGACGTATCACTACCTGTGGAAAACATTCACGCAGACTTACGGAAACTGTACAGCCTAATTACGGTCAAGACAAGAATAGGCACAGAATTCCTTCTGTTTGAAATCAGAATACCGCTCATTGGCAGGGAAACATACGAAATTTTGAAAATAATTCCCATACCTAAACTTCAAGCAAACAAGGCTATCAGTATAGTGCCGGTTTCGGATTACGTGGCATTGAACTTAAAGAAAGATACTTTCATAACAATGAGCGAAGTCGATGTCAGAGCCTGTGTCGCGCAATCAGAAACATATTTCTGTCACAGTCAGAAACCAGAGTACCTTATGAAGAACGAAAACAATCTATGCGAGATGGATACACAGGAATGCAAGACAAGAAGCAGCTTATGTACAGATAAATGGCAAGACAGTTACGCCATGAATACATACATTTATTTTTGTTGCGAGCAGTGTCAGGTACGGGCGATGTGCGAGGATCGGGTGACCACTCATCAGCTGACAAGTGCTGGGCTAATCAATCTAGGTCACGGGTGCATTATCAAGACTGATACCTTTACCATTTATCCTCACAAACCTCATATAAGCGAAGTTCGATTGTCACCGAAACTATACACCCCAACAATGGCGCCAATTAACCATATCTTCAACTTGACTATCCCACAGTTGCAAATTACAAACAAGTCTCACTTGGAACTGGAACAAGAGAATTCAGATATACAAGACAAGATACGTGATCTGAAAGAACATGAAGCCTTACCCGAAAATGTTTCATATCATAACGTTCACCATTAC
This sequence comes from Yponomeuta cagnagella, assembly GCA_947310995.1. NCBI lineage: Eukaryota > Metazoa > Arthropoda > Insecta > Lepidoptera > Yponomeutidae > Yponomeuta > Yponomeuta cagnagella. The sequence goes on along the minus strand of OX371294.1, from coordinate 9,964,537 downwards.
GTCATGATTTACATATTAGTGAGCTTGATAATGTTCACAGGAATTATCATGATCTTCAGACATACAAGAGCCGGACGCCAAGCGAACCGGACAAGCAGAATTGAGAGCAACAGCTCGCAGAGAGACGGCGCCGGAGTAGCATCGGGTACAGTGGAGGCAGATTCGCCGCCGTCAGCGCTCCCTCGGTCAACGGAGGGCGTGAGTCAGGGCATTCAGACCAAGAAAATAATAGCCAACGCGTCCGCTCGTTTTGATAAATCAACCAGTCCTGTTTTAAAAAGGTTTAGTGAAGTGTTTCAAGAGGGCTCACCGTAATAGTGATTTGTTTTCTATAATTTTTAACATGTGTTTTATTTTAAGTAACATTTGACATGTAACATTTTTAATATTTTAATTTTAATCTTTTCTCTCTCGGGAATATGTACGATTTAGCAATCGCACACGGTGCGCTTTTTATACAGTAGGTAACAACACTCACTCACGTCACAGCACGGTGATGTGCAGTCGTGTATCAATCAAGAATAAAGGATCAAAACTACAGAAACGATCTTTTTATTAATAACAAGTTTATCAAGACAAGGTGTGCGCATCTAACAAGAGACCGTACAGTTGTATGGGAGCCCCCTTAAATATTTATTTTATTCTGTTTTTGGTATTTGTTGATACAGCGGCAACAGAAATACATCATCTGCGAAAATTTCAACTGCCTAGCTATCACGGTTCATCAGATACAGCCTGGTGACAGACAGACAGACAGAGGGACAGACAGACAGACCGACAGACAGATGGACCCTTCGGGTACGGAACCCTAAAAACTGAATAAAATAAATATTTAAGTGGGGCTCCCATAGAACAAACGTGATTTTTTTTTTTGCCGCTTTTTGCTCGATATTAATAACGGCAACAGGTAGACGCTTGAAATATTCGCAGAATATTTAGTTGTACATTCACTTTAAAAATAAATAATTAAATTAAAATAAAATAGTTATTAAGGGGGTCTCCCATGCAAAAACGTGTTTTTTTGCCGGTTTTTGCTCGATATTAATAACGGCAATAGGTACACGCTTGAAATATTCAAATGTATAGAGTATGGTACGGAACCCTTATTGCGCGTGTCCGACTCGCACTTGGCCGGTTTTTCTAGTAGAGGAAGATACAGACAATTATTTTTAAATATAACCAACTGTCCATTATAAACACTGGTGAAAGAATTGGTGGTAAGTTACCTTGTAACAAATTTGAGAGCATAACATTTTGCGTTTAATGAGTATAAACACTTAATAATTCGGTCAAGAAATATGACAGAAAACTATGGCCAAAAACGAAGTTTTTCCCCAACTTTGTTACGAACTGGAATATAGTGGTTTTAAAGCGTCTCCACCCTTAAAGTGGTCACCCTTAGAGAAAAACTTATAAGATGTAAATTGTTGAAAATCAAATTATGCGTGTGTTGTGTACTACCTATGTCGAATTCGGTAAAATACACTCCACGCAATTCGCAATTGGCAATCTCTCAACTGCCTGCAAATGGCGTTCGAATTTACCTATCATGTACAACGACTCAATGGTATGCAAACAAGATTATAAGCAGCCTAAATACGTCCCACTGTAGGGCACAGGCCTTCTCTCAGAGAGAGTTGGGCTTAATTACCACACGTGCCCACCGTGGATTGGCGATATCAAGCACTGAGGTATGTGAATAGCTCAGACACTCAGGTTTCCTCACGATGTTTTCCTTCACCGTTAGCGAGTGGTATTGCTACTATTCCTAGTATGTGTTGGTCATACGGTTGCTCCTATTTCTGTATCGTTGTCATTTCTGTGTTAAAATGCTTCGCTGAGAGATATTTAAACTCTTACTGGTCCAAAATTTTATGTTCCAAGATTCTTTATTAGTGTGCCAATGTCTAACAAGAAATACATACGTTATGACTAGATGCAGTGAAAAATAATTAGACGTAAATGAATAATTTCCTAAGACAAAAAAAAATCTGCTTAGTCACTTAACTATCACGGGTAAATAATTGAACTTATTTAGTAATAAATACGTTAAAATAAACAGTATTTCAGTAGTAAAACAGTGAACAACGAAAATTTTATGCATCGACCCAAACTTAACTAAATAGAATAGTATGTTCCAGGTTAGTGCCAATAAACTACTTTTTTATTAAAATTTTTTTGTTAACATGCGGACAATGAAAATAAATGTAAACTTTCGTAAGTTTCGCAGCGTAACTTTCGTGGCAAATTGACTACGAAGGTTACGAAAAATTTCAAAAAAGGTAAGGGCGGTGTTAAAATGGTATTATATAGCATAATATAGTTTTAGTACACGAAATAAAGTTAATAACATCACTGTATATTAATGCTGCCGCCCGCGTCCGTTGTTGGCCATTGTTTTTGTTTTTACTATATTGCTTGGCCGAATTATTAAGTTTTGCTACTCATAAGACGCAACATTTCATGCTCTTTAATTTATTATCTACCAAATAACTCCATTACGATGCACCGTATGTAAGTTATGTTATGAGTGAGAAATCAAGAAAATTCCAAAAATAAATCATCTTTTTCCCCAATATTGTCTTTTACCTGATTCACACTTTCAGGTAATTATTTGGTGATTTGAATGCTTTCAGAACTCTCCAATATTGGCGATTGCAGGAAACGCCGACGCCAATTGAGAGATTGCCAATTGCAAATATTCTCTACAACTTACAGCTTATAAAAAGAAATCTAAGCTGGAGACGTTTAAAAATCACAATATTCCAAAAAATACCTATTTAGAGGCTGAAAATAAACCCACCATTAACGGGACTTGAACCCGCGACCTCTGGCTAACCGTGCCAGCGCTCTCCCAGCTGAGCTAATGGGCAAGTGCAGGCATCAGCGAAATTTCGAACCTCTACAAACTTCTCCGGTATTACGTACAGGTAGCGACATCTAGCTGAAGTAATTTATATCACCTGCAGCCCCGAGTACCCACTTTGCAGTTAGGTTTTGCCATCGAAATGAATATCGCTGTACTCACATTATTAAATTCTTTGTTGCACTAATCCGCGCTGAGGAAAATTTTAAAAACCAATTTAGTGGCTGAAATTTAAAATTTTCCTCAGCAGGGATTAGTGCAACAATGAATATCATCACTATATTCCAGTTACTATATTGCTAGACAGAATTGTGGATGTCGTAGAAGGCGACTAAGGAAATCAATTTCCAAGAGACTGGCAGCAGCGTCTTCCTTAGATTCCAACAGCATACCGCGATGGCCAAGCCGCTTGCCAAAAGTGGCGATTATGGCAAAACCCCTCATGGTTATGAAAACCACGAAGGAGGCCTATGTCCTGGCGTCAAATGGCTGATGATGATGAGACAGAGTTAAGTTTTAGTACTCAATAGATACAAAATTTCATGTTCTCTAATTTGTTAGAATGTGACTTCGTTAGGATGCACTGTACTTATGAGGGAAAAACCAAAAACGTCCCTAATTTTTTAAGGTTTAATGGCTGTCAAAACTTGTCCCGAGATATCTCGTGTAACCATTTTTGATATTTAATTAGTTGCACCCATATGTACGAGATAAGAACATAAAAACTACTGCACCACCTTTTGCATCGTACCCGCATGATATTGACCGTCGAACGACTGGCCTGTCACTCCAATCTAATCGGAAACGTGTTCCCCTTTGTGTCCAGACACTGGCTTCTATTTGGTTATGAAACTTTGTCGAAACTGGACGTTAACGTTTCACAGACGAACCGCGGGGGTGGTCTCAATCATATTACAGGGAGATAGCCAATCCAACAAAGGTTGCAAGTCTAGCCCGTGGGCTACGGGCACTCTTTAATCAGTATTGATTGCTAAGCTTCTATAATGTCCATTAGCGCGAGGACCGCTGTGCACTGATTTGTAAAAGGCCTCATGCGAGTTTTTCATATTTTCTGATGTCGTTGTCTGGGTATCACTACTGGGTATCACTGCTCTTAGCGCAGTAGAGAGCTGGTCTCGCATCGATCGATGCGCTGTCGACTGCACCAATCACTTTGTTTTTAAGTCACTTCATTTGTGAAATTTGTAGTAGCAATACGACTCGCTCCATTTCCTGCCGTGGATGTCGTGGAAGGTGACTAAGGGAATCAATTACCAGGAGACGGTCCGGCGACCTGCGATCGCCAACCCGGCTGCCAAGCGTGGCGATTAGGGCATAACCTTGAGGGTCATGAAAACCACGAAGGCGGTTCCAATACTGGAGCCTACGGGGATTCCTTCTCGATCCATTCGGTCAGGCTGTGGAATGTACTGCCGCAGAGTTTTTGCACTAGCCCAGTATTTTCAGGAAACGGTTGAAAGAGCATTATCTGTCTATATCCTAACTTCTTGATATTTTATGTAAGTTCTTAGAATGTAGTTTATTATGCATGCGCCCATGAACCTTGTCTGGATGTGATAGAGATCAACTTTGCATGTTCGACTGGGCTGGAACAGAGTATGACTTCACATTTAGTCCAGTCAAAATAGACGAGAAAGAGCGCTGAGTTTACGACTAAGAAAATTAATTACCAGGAGATCTTCTGAGATTTCAACCGCATACTGCGATCGCCAACCCGCCTGCCAAGCGTGGCAATTGTGGCAAAACCCTTCATGGTTTTGAAAACCACGAAGGAGGCCTATGTCCCGCAGTGGACGTCAAACGGCTGATGATGATGATGATGTATGCCTAATCACGTTTCATCAAAATCGGTATAGTAGTTCCTTCGTGATTCGCGAAAAATAAAAAAAACGTTGATTTGGAGTCAGATACTAAATCAGGTAATAAGCTTTTTTTATCATGTTACATGTGAACATGTTTGTACACACACACGTCTATTAGATTCTTTTATAATAATAGCAGATGATTTGACGGCACGTGCCACTTAAATAGACCGTAACTCGAAGAGGCAAAGGTGATATTTGCCTAGCACACATTACAATGCTGCACAGAGTCCATATGCATGGGATATTCTAATATTGAATATTGAAGTCTACTGCTGTCGTATTATGGTGGAGATTCGTTTGCGAGGCCACAATTGGGTCTTGATGGGTCTAGTAAGGAATGGCTGGTGCGATGACGCCACCTTTGAATGACGCCGTCTAGAAGACACGCTTCAATAGTCTTCTTTCTGACTACTGACGCTTTGGTATGGAATTTGACAATAAGACGATTTCAATCGTTCAGGGTTTTGTGCGCGTAATACTGGAGCTGATGTGATGATGAGCTGAATATTCCCAATTAATCAGGAGTATTCTCAATATATTATACGTGCACAACCATAAAAGTTTGAAAAATTGCTTTCTATTTTTTTCATCGCCGTTCCTGGGAATACCACTTGTGCTGTGGGTTTTGTCAATAAATAAAAGAAAAATAAATAAAAAACTTACTTCAAATTGTATCTACATTTGCAATTTTGTAATCTTGTAAGCAGCCTACATACGTCCCACTGTAGGGCACAGGCCTCTCAGGGAGAGAGTACGGGCTTAATCACCACGCGTGCACACCGCGGATTGGCAATTTCAAGCGCTGAGGTATTTGAATAGCTCAGACACTCAGGTTTCCACGCGATGTTTTCCTTCGCCGTTAGCGAGTGGTATTTCTACAATAACTTTACAAATGTTCAGAACTTAGAAAACAAAGTCATAGGCACATGCCCGCACTGGGAATCGATCTTGGGTACCTCGCTTCCGAGTCCAATGTTCTACACACTAGGCTACCACCTCTTTTCTGTCTTATTTTGAATAAAAACACGGATTTTTTTATTGATTTTGTTAATCTACTGTTAACAGCCGACAGTTCGCCAAAGTCCTTACATAATAAAAAAACAAATAGCTGTCATTTGTTTTTTATTATGTAAACACTTCGGAACAGTAGATTATCAAATTGTTAGTACGCAAGAAAGCTGGATAAGCTCTCATTGCAACAGCGACGTTTTGCGATATATGCGATAGATTCTGCGAATTGAATATTTGTTTGTGTGCGAATTCGATATCCTGCTAATTTGACATTTTGCGAATTTTAAACTGCTCTGCTATGACCTTTTTCATACTCTGATGGACGATGCGATTTGGACATTCAATGCCTTGATTACGTAACTTTTAACGCATACACCTGTGTGCGAGGGGGCAGTGGGCTGGCCATATATACCGAAGAATCGATAGTCGATGGGGTACAAAGGTTCTCTAGTGGAGACCGATAACTGACAAACGCAGCGTGGGACAACGTGGGACTTCCATTCCCTACCCTCGTGTTTCAATATTTTACATTCTTTCATTTCAAGACTCCATTCATCTCATTCATCAAATTTTTTTTCGATAACAATCCATTCTAAGTTCACATTCGCAAGAATTTTGTTTTTCACGAAAATATGTAGATGGAACCCATTGAACTCAAGGCTTGGCGCCGAACGTGTTAAGAAAACACAATACACTTTCCCTGACAAAGTTGACAAATATTATTAATGCAGTCGTAATCCCCGCGAACCCGCTATGCTTTAGCTAAACAAAGCGGGGAAGGGGACGCGGGACTTATTGTATGAAACCATTTGCCAGTTCGGCTTCTTAGCCCGCCGCACAAACACGAGAGTTAATTTATTGGGCCACGGCGGGGAGTAAGGCAGGGGCGGAGGCGATGAGCGGTAGCGGCTCACTGTAGAAAATTACTTATCTGTCTATCTAATACCTTTAAACGAGCAATTGTAATCTGAATCTCGGAAACAGCTCCAACGATTTTCATGAAATTTTGTATGCAGACCGTTTCGGGGGCGATAAATCGATCTAGCTAGGTTTCATTTTTAGAAACTGTCGTTTTATCGTGTTTTTAAGCAATGAAAAACTGCTAAAATATCATTAGAATGCGATACCTTCGCATTTCATTTCGCCATTTACAGGGTTTTAATAGTTCAGGTGGAAAATCGGGCGGTCCCGAAACCAGAACACCAGTTCGAACCTGTCTTCAGTCCAATTTTTTTTTCCTTCGTATCTAAATATAATTTCCAAAAAACAATATTAACCAAAAAAAAAACTACTTCTTTAAGTTTGGAGTTTTTAGTCCATTGTTTCTTTAAAATTATCTAGATTTTGAAATGGACTTTCTATCTAAGTCGTCGTTTGTATGCTATTTTGAATAAAAGCATTTTGATTTGATTCTATATCGCTTAGGCTAGCTGGCGCCAATGTTATCTGACAACACTATCTATGTGATTTATCCATTGGTAAACTCTATCCAGTGAATAAGTCTTAAAACGTCTTACTCTATGATTTTTGCATAGCTATCCATGGACAAATTGTATGACTGAACACCCTGTCCATTAGATAGATAGATAGATAAAAAGTTTATTTGCTATACCAATCTATTAAGCTATTTATTTGTTTATCCCTGGATAAGTATTTATCTATTTCCTTACTTATCCAGTGTCTTGGCACAAGACGACTTTAGAGGAATAGTTTTACGTTAACTGAACGAAGTTACGAAAAAAATGGCCTTTTGTCGATATTGCAACAAAATGCAAACCGTTTAATAGTAATTTATATTATTTTAGTTTTAGTATTAATTATAATTTAACAGAGCTTTTACTATCGACGCTACTTCAAAGGGATTTGTTAAAAAATTACTGAGAATTTTGCAAGGTTCTAAAAAAGGCAACTTGCTGAGAAAATTATGTACGTACAATGTTTTTTGTCTCTCAGTTAATTGTTAACGAATCCTTTTATCAATCAATCAATACATTTATTTGTCCAAACATAGGTATTGTGTTTACATTACAATGTAGCCAGATCTTAATTTTATACAATTTGTCCTCTATGCTTTACCAGTCGGCGTACAAATACAGAAAACAGAACGTGATAGTGAGAATTTAGTATGTCAAGAAACTTAGAAATAAAAATGTCATAGATTGTTATTTAATGTACTTATTTTGTCATAAATCATAAAAAAGTATGTCAATTCAATTCCTTTTGAAACTGATAACGTTGATCTAAATGTCATCTATCTGGGCCTTATAAAGGGTGCTCATGGATTACTTGTGTAGGTTTGCAATTTTGGCACAACGTCGAGAGTTCGAAGATATAAAAACTGGCGCCGCGTTGTCATTAGCCACACAAAAAAAGATGGTGGTTTGAAAATCCAACGAGAACTAGTAGTTTTGATGAGTACTGCCTCCGTTTGCAACGCTCTCTGTCTTTATAGCATTGCGTTGCCACTAAAATATTTATGGGTCTTAAAAAGCGCCACCGCAGAAAAAATCATATCTTTTTTTACAGACCAAATTTGCAAAAATTGTCAGTACAAATTTAACAGTGATTTTTAGGATCCACGACAAAGAACCTGGGATTAGATAGCATTTATGCCAAAAACGGCCGTTTCTGCTAATTCTATCTAGTCCTAGGTTTTTTGCCTTTGGTTCAGGGCCATGGGTCTTAAAAATCGCTATTGACATGATTGGGAGATTGTACTGACACGTTTTGGCAATGTGACCTGTCAAAAAGATATGATTGTTTTTCCTCGATGGCGCTTGTTATATCTCTGGACCCCCTTAACCAACTGTGCTATTTAAGGCCGAATATTAATATTTCCGATTCAGCTCCGTTGCGTAAAAATTAGCGCCCCGCCATCTCTGAGCCAACGTCATTACGTCCCAGCGAATTACGTAAAACAAAGTAGCGTCTTCAGGAAACCGAAATCGCTTCCCCGCGCGTTTCGGCTCCCGCGTTACATAACAGGCTCCGGAGCGGCGCCAGACACCGCCTAGACGGCGCCGGTGTGCTGGCGCCTAGAGAGGGACGCCGATAGAGCGTCGGCGGCCCTCTCTCTCGCACGCAGATCTCTGGCGCCCAACGTGGGGCCCGGAGAAACGAGCAAAATTGATTTTGATACTTTAGCGTCGGCTTTGGCGTTGCTGGGATCCGGAGCATGGACGAGACGCGTGTTACACGATTGTGTAGCTTATCCTCAGCGAGGTGGAGCTAGTTTTGAAGGAAAAAAGGAACACGCAGCTCTGGGCGCCCGACGCGGGGCTCGCGGAAAACGTCGAGTTAAGCGGCTTTGGCGCATGTTTCCAAGCGACAGCGTTGCTTTTAGTATGGTGCGCGTCGTATGGAGCCCGGGCAAAGCGCGCTGTTAAGCTAATGGGTGACCTATTGTTGAGTTGTCAAGGCAGGCTTTGGCGTGAAAAAGTAATAGGAGCTTGCTCGCAGATCTGTGGCGCCCGAAGCGGGACTTGGATACAAAGCTGTCTTAAACGATTAGGAGTCCTATTGTTGAACGTTAGGGTGGGATTTCACGTGTGGTGTCTCTGGCTGATTCGAAGACCCGTGGCGCCTGTTTGCCTAGGTGTACAGAATAGAGAAGATTCTTAAGGTTTTGTGTTAGAATGCTTTTTCATAGCTGTGTAAAGTTCCGTGGTCACAATATTAAATATTTAAAAAGAGCTAAATTTTAGCTATACGACTTTTTGGTTAGGATTTTCAATTATGTATTGGGCTCGAGTTTAGTTTATTTTGTAGTCGGAGTAACATTGCACAGTTATGCATTGCTATCTGACACCATTATCTATGTGTTTATCCAGGGGTAAGCTCTATCCAGTGAATAAGCTCAAAAACGGTTTGTCGAGGTTTGCAGAGCTATCCATAAATAAATTTGATAGACAACTCTGTCAAAGAGCTATTTATTCGCTTATCCCTGGATAAGTATTTATCTATTTACTTACTTGTCGAGTGTATTGCCGCAAGACGCCGTTAGTGTATTACTAAATAAATTATTAAAGGATAGTAGGATGAAGCAAGGCTCTAAACGTTGTCTCTTTCCCCGCAGGTACAAGGACTGTCATGTGAAGGAGTACGAACGCAAAAGCCAAACCGAGTGCCTTATTAGATACTCTGCGCCTGCGTCGACGAAATAAACTATTTTTGTAGCAAACACTTTTACGAAACGAATAAATCTGAACGATTCCTCTTGGAGACGATAACGACGAGCTGAATTTAGTTTAAGTGGTAAGTGCATTTGTTTGTCTTTTCGTCTTTTTTTATAAATAAAAATAGGTAATCATTATTGACATAAAACACGTAGAAGTCGAATATTACGTCTTGTTATAATAATAATATGTCAGGGCGGACGAGGTTTTAGATATTTTCGATGTCTCACAGGTACCTGAGCGCTTGAAATTGCCAATGCAACTTCAAATGTCTAGTAGCACTATCTGTTGGAAAGCTTGGGGACTACGGAAAGCTTAATAACAATTTCCATTTTGCTTTCGTTTTTTTTTTCGTATTTAAATAACTAACTATTATGTTAATAAAAGAAACGTGAAATATGTATATCGAATGTGGCGAGCACATGTCAACTCTGCGCGCGCACTATAAACTCCAAAATTCCTGCATCGCGCAAGCAAAATTTTTCATATTATGACATACTATAAATATAACGTCCGACGAACATCAGTCGGACCCGCCGTCCCCAGGCATACGATCTGCCTGGCGGGAAATTTCCCTTTATAGTGGAAGAGCACGATCACCCGCTCTTCCCTATAGTGGTGACCCCGACGTGAATATATCCCTATATCGAATACCTTTAAACGAGCAATTCATATATACATAGCGTTTTTTTAGGTTGCAAATAGCTCAGGTGGGAAATCGGTCGGTCCCGAAACCAGAAGACGGTTCGAGCCTGTCTCCAGTCCGATATGTTTTTTTCCTTTTTTTCCCCTTTTGTTTCATCGTATCTGGATATAATTAAAAAAAAAACACGATTAATAAAAAAAAATACTGAGCAAAGCACGGTCCTCCAGGTACTTATATTTTATTGCACAGGAAACATTAACATTGAACAGGAAATCCTGTTTCGGAGACGCGCATTTTCCCATTGAGCTTTTTTTTATATATTTTTATTAGTACTCTACTCACATTCCCCTAATTTATTTATTCAGGGACCTTAATAAAAGTGATGAAAACCACGAAGGAGGCCTATGTCCTGCAGTGGGCGTCGAATGGCTGATGATGATGATGATGACAATAAATATTAGTAAAATAGTAATCTTCTTCTTATATATAAATATTCATTGGTATTCGTTACTCCCACTAAAACTCGCGAACGGCTGGGCCGATTTGGCTAATTTTTCTTTTTTTATATTTGCGGAAGTACAGGGAAGGTTTAAACGGTGAAAAGAAAAAAAAAGATCGATGTACGTGATACACCTGGTCATCTAGTATTATATAAAAAATTGTCTCTAGACCGCTGCCGTTGACAATAATTAAAAATTAGCATAAAAATAATTAAATTTAAACAAGAATCCGTTAATCACTTTACAAATAAGTATTAAGATTACTATTAAAACTACTTCGCCAAAACGAGTTCACATTTTGTACATGTTTTTTTCTTATGTAATGTCCCGTTATAGGTTTCGTTTGCAGTTAAATAATATAATAATAGTAATGAAATTGCGACTTTACTTAAAAAAGTAACAGACTGGTTACTAACACTCAACTATGATTCTACTGAAGATCTCTTAAAAATAAAATCCTAATTCAACCTCAATACGATTAAATTGTATTTCTTTATTGCACAAGGTGCTCATACATACACACACGCACACACACATACTCACACATACACTCACTCAACATGCATACGCTCATTAAATACGCATGCATCTTACGCTTCTATTAATTTACTGTTTTAAAAATTATATTGTCTATAATAACCTTGCCAGTTATAATTTCCTATTAAACTCAAGAACCTTCAAAAATGTACATACAATTGAGAAACAATGCATCATAAGTTAATGCCAATCCGCGGTGGGCACGCGTGATGATTAAGCCCATACACTCCCTGAGAGAAGGCCTGTGCCCTATAGTGGGACGCATATAGGCTGATGATGCATCATAAGTTTAGTGAAGGCGTGGAGATCTGTCACACAGGATCTTTCCTAGTATGGACTCCAGCCTCTCACATTGGTATAAGTCCTGATTACTCAAATTGTGCCTACTATATGTTCTGATACCTCTGTGAGAAGGAATTAAACAAATTACTCACTTACTTACTTCTCTATTAATGAGTGAGCTATTGTAACGTTACCTATTGTGGCGAAATTATCTTTCAATTCTAATGACATTGTTTAGCTATTTTGATGCCTTGAAACACGGAGAAAACGAGGTCAACTAGAAGTTAAACCTAGGTACTTATTGCCTCATAATACATAAACGTGAAATAAATTTCACAGTTTCAGACGCTTCGTTTATGATACTCGATGCTCCTCTGCAAAATATGCGTAATAATAAGAGTGCCACTTCGAACCACAATGTCTCCTAAGACGCTTTGAGTGCACAAATGGCGTCTTTGCAAAGAATTCGTAATGATGCAGAAAAAACGTGGTTTCCTCGTCAGTTTATTGAAACACGATACGTGGAGCTTTCCCGCCTAGCTTTGTCAGTCGGTGTAGGTACTAGCTTAAAATAGTTTCCAATTTAGAACTATGTGTACCTGATCGTGTAAACAAAGCAGCGTCGAAACTGCGCGTATGTTGCCGTGGTCAGTGTTTAAAAAGAGTGTTTAAACGGAGAGGCTGTATGATTTATTTATTTCAAATGGTGTGTTTCTGTTGGTCTTGTAATTTGATCGAACTTAGTTTTTTCAAAACGGAGACTTTAAATTTTGGGGAATTCCCGAACTGTGTAGGTCAGCAAACACTGAAAAATATTCGTGTCTTCACGTGTCGCAGGTGAGGTCCCCACCTCCGAAGATATTAAAAATAGGCATATCTATTCTTGCAACCAAGCTGAGCACTTGCCGAACGCAGGATATTTTATACCTAATCTAGTAAAAATAATGAAAAAATAAAATTGAAATTAGAAGGTTCAATTATAATTCACGCTTGGCGCGAACAAATATTTATTATTGCTCTCTCTCTCTGGTAAGAAAAATCTCGTTTAGAATATAGGTTTAATTAAACTCCAGGCGACACTAATATGTTGTTGAGGTTTTTAAGGTGAGAACATAATGGGGGCGCTACGAAATAACTGATTTTCAAAGTGGGCATCGGAGGAAATAAGTTTGGGAACCTGTAGGTAAACATATTATTGGACACGTGAGTGCACGTAGTTTACGTCGGGGAAGTATCTTGACACTTTTTGGCTGTTTTGGTCGCATAAAAAAGTAAAAAAACTCGAGTAAATTAGTGCAGTACTGATTTAAATCATTGGCTTTTTAAAAATAGCACTACTATATTTGCGATCACTGTCACTGATTGCAATCAGGTGATTAAATTTTTAAATTTAAATTGGCAAAACAATTATTTTATATTACACAAAAATATTGATTAGTTATTGAAGTTAAAATTCAATCTATTAAACTTTTTTTTATATAAAACTTCATAACACAATAAAAAAAAATTTGTTGTATTATGAATAAAGTTTTATCTATAAAGGCAAAAATTTTGATTATTAGTTATTGAAATTAAAATTAAATCTACAGTCACACTTCTAGCAAGGGGGTCTCATGCACTTAAGCACCGGTTCCCACACTGTAGCTATGTTTCAACCACGATCTCTATTGAAATTTGGATGCTAGCGGATCTCTATTGCCTCGCGTATCATTCTAGGAAAGAAACGTTCCTCTCGGGCTAGAAATTGAACTTTATCAAAATGAATCAAGTGGTTGGTACTGCTGAGTGTATGTTCATGTTCACTGACTGTAGATCTACCAGAGCGCTTATGTTTCACGTCCGCGATATGTTTCTTCGCGACATGGTACGCTTAGTTTGACCAATGTACCAGGAACTACATCAAAATAAGTGGGCTATGTCTGCCAGTATTTCCTTTTTCTCTATCCAAGGAGTTTATACCTCATTCTCACTACTTATTGAACACCCCTCGTACTTAAAAACATTCTTAATTTGTAAATCCATTTTTCCTTCCAATTCTTAACTTCTCAGTGGCGCGCCCTGTCTCTCTCCTCCTTCACTGCCTCGTTGGTCTAGCCGTATCACGTCTGATTACCATACCGGGGGCCGTGGATTCGATTCCCGCTGGGGCCCGCCGTACATTTGTACACGAAGGCCACAGTCGGGGTCCATTTCCGTGTTCGTTATGTCCTTGCCTTGTATAACCAGGCTATCTAGCTAGTTTAGGGCAAGTGATTAGGTTGTGTGGAAGTTTTTGTCATTATTGATTCGAGTCACACCGTACCGATGGCAGAGGTTTACGCGTCAAACAGCCCTCCCGAATATCAAGTCATCCCTTTAGTTGGATCGCCCGGCAGTTCGATTGTCTGACTAATGGCCAAAGTAACCTATCATAACGCAACGGCACTCAGTTAGATACAACATCAATATTTGCACATTTCGAGTGTGTACTTAACGATGTTACCCCCTGTAAGAGTTTTTTAACTCGATTTGGCTCTCCGCTCGCGCCGCGGGGTCCCACGTCGGATTTGAGAAATTCTTGTAGTTTTGGGGGCCACGATCGTTTTGGCTGAGATTGGTTTTCTGTGTTGGCTCTTCCCCCCGCCAGGGGCTGAGTGCTTTAAACGCTGCATGGCTGTGTTTTTTGTGTGCTTGCTCCGTTGAACTGGCGGCAACCCGCTCGATCACCGAGCCAATTTTGAAAATATTGTAAATTTGCGCTTTACGGCTACACTGATGTCGCCCATGAAGCCTTCGGTAGGTCTTAGTCGTACAGAAGAATATCCATTCTATTGTACACTTCAATTGTTAGACCGTATGTGCTTGCAGCGTTGTTTCAGGTGTTCTCTGAGTACGGTTTCAGAAAAGACACAATGCGCCAAAAAAGCTAAGGTGATTGACGTAACCTGTAAGGCACTCGAGTGGAGACGACGAACTTGTCAAGCGGTTGTTGTTGTTGTTGTGCGTCTGCACATTTGCGCCATCACATGTGGGCTATACGGCTGTAACTCCTGGGGCTGCTGCAGAGTCGGCTGCTAGACTCAAATGTATAAAACACAGCCAGTTAATGAGCAGCTATTTCTTCGTGCCTCTGCCTTTAGAAACCACTGTGGTCTGGGGTGTTCAGGGGAAAGCCTTTATTAAAGAGGTAGGCCGCCGTCTCAGGAACCGTGGCTGGACTACCGCTCTGGGGCATATTTGATGCAAAGGGTCTCCCTTGCTATCCAGTGCGGTAATGCTGCTACCTTTGGATCGGATATGTCTCGGTTCGGTTTGACTGATTTTACATGTGTGTGTGTGTGTGTGTGTGTGTGTGTGTGTGTGTGTGTGTGTGTGTGTGTGTGTGTGTGTGTGTGTGTGTGTGTGTGTGTGGATGTGTGTGTGTGTGTGTATGTGGATGTGTGTGTGTGTGTATGTGTGTGAGTGTATGTGTTGATAACAGGGACACCTTTCATAAACCGGCTTTAATTCGGTCTTAAGAGTGTTTTAGTGCAACCGACTTTTTATAATTCGGACTCTTAGGCCGACTTATGCACCACTTCTTAAATGTCACTTAAGTCGCCATTTAAATCTACTTTTGTATGAAGGATTTTAGTTAAATGCTGCTAAAGCCACATTTAAAGAAGTGGTACAAGTCGGTCTTAATTAATAAAATAGTGCTTTTTTAATCGCCTGGTATCGATCGTAATAAACTGCATTTCAGCGTTTGTGTATACCTACGACTAGCGCAATCTACCGGCAGTTCTGAATACCAATCTCGCGAAGAGAAGTTTTTTCCTTAGTAAGGTGTACTTGTTATTTATTTTGTGCCTGCCAACCCCACTCTCGATAAACATCGTTGTGTTGACACAACGCTCTTGCCAGGAACGCTTCATCGTTCGTGTCAACCAATAAGTTCTTCTTGGTTGACAAGAACGATGAAGCGGGAAGCTGCGTCTGTCACCGAAATCAGAAATCAATAATTTATTTCAACGTAAAGAATTTATATGCTGTTTGCTGAATGTCAATGTATTATGTTACTATGCTAGCCGCTGCCTTCGGACCGTATTTGTAGTGGAGAAAAAGGCAGCGGGGAAAAATAAAACTCCACCACAAAACTCACAAGTCGTGGTATTGTAGATGACTCGGCAATTAATTGGTTTGAGATTGTATTTGCACCTTAAAGTTATTTCATTAATTACGGACAACAGTTTCGATACAATAAACATCATTTAAATAAAAAATAAAAACCGCCTTCACAACACTACATCACTAATAATTTAAAACAATACCTTTCAATTAGAAAAACGTATACGTGTATTTTAAAAGTATAATTTGGAATCGGTGCATATTTTGGGTGTTTTGAAGTCGGCTTTTATGTTTTATTTGAAGCTTTTATTTTTTTGTTTTTAGTGGAGGAGCGGGAGAAAAACATCAAGTCCCGTATAACCGTAATTTGTCTTAGTAATAGGGTACCCTTACCCTTTGGGTATATTCGCCACTTGTGACGTCATAGTTAGCGCCCTATTTGCGTGTATCTATTTTATGCAACGGTACTAGTATTGCGTTCGACGTGTTTTATTAGGAAATGTATACGTTCGAGAGAAAAATCTTCGCCAAGTTTTTATTCATTTAACATGGTGCAACTATTCCCTATAATTATACAGGTTATCGCTGGTACGAGTATATGGTCTCGGTTGTATCAATAGTTTGCACCAATAACCAAATCATTGTTTTACAAAATATTGGAAAAAAAATTTTGGTTATTTAATAAATTTTATTTATGGTCTCTCGAGTGAGATTTTGACATTAAAGGTATTCACCAATGCCTTTTTTTAAAATAACATCCATATAATCCCTCTTTTTTGGCGGTTTTGTACAAATACACACCCTATATAATGAGATGCAGCAGTTCCACCCTGTATAACCCTTTCGACTCATCGGCGCGTTCCAGATCGGTTGTTTGTGCGGCAATTATGCGCGTCGCACTCGGCGCGGTCGCCTGGAACAAACCCCGCGCGACGTGAAGGGTTGCGGAAAATGGCGCCGAACGATTGGAATCCGTAATGTGGTCTAGATGGGTACAAATTGAAGTGCGTGTCAATAAAACGCTCTTAAGGGGCCGCTAGATGTCTTCTTTTTACAGTCGCGTCCGGCCAATATGCAGGCTAAAATCCGGGTGGTTTGGAAGCCGCGGCTGTTCAATTAGTAATTAAAATGCCATCTATTTAGACTATTACTTTTAAGTATAGACGTAAAATAGGAGATTTAAACCGGCCAAGTGCGAGATGGACTCGCGCACTGAGGGTTCCGTACCATTATCTCTAAAAAATTTGAATATGTCAAGCGTCTACCTGTTGCCGATATTAATACCGAGCAAAAAACGGAAAAAAGTCACGTTTATTGTATGGGAGCCCGCCTTAAATATTTATTTCATCCTGCTTTTAGTATTTTTTGTTCGGCAACAGAAATACATTATCTGTAAAAATTTCAACTGTCTAACTATCACGGTTCATGAGATACAGCCTGGTGAGAGACAGACCGACGGACAGTGGAGTCTTAGTAATATGGTCCGTTCCCCTTTGGGTACAGAATCCTAAAAAGTGAGTAGATATTTTTGGAAAGTGCCTTGTTTTAAAAAATAAGCTAACGTATTCCACGTTCATTTTCTTATGGCTTTCAAACCACTTCGGCTCGGTGTTTCCGGCTTTTTTTTTAAATTTATTAACGAATTTGTTAACGGGTTCGAATCCAGGCATGTGCATGATATTTTGTAATACTCGTAGCAATAGAGCACCACCAGTTACTTTAACAAAAAATTGCGCTTTAATTCTTAATGTTTTGCAAACGAATCCCTAAATCTAAAAACGGTTTTCCGGTACCCACAATAATTTTAAACGACCAAACTATGGTGCAGGCGAAAAAAAAACATCTATAATTTACGTGTACGGTACCGTTCAAAAGGTTTCAAACTTTATCCTACCGTTTTGTTGGCGTGATTATTATGTATATCCATGCCAAATTTCAGCGTTCTAGTACGTTCTATCGTCTCTGTGCTGAGCCCCGGACAGACAGACAGACGGACGGACGGACGGAAGGACGTGGCGAAACTATAAGGAACCCTTGTTGACTAATGGACCCCAAAAACGACAACTTATTTGTTGTCTCGACAGGAGCGTGGAAATGTAATAATTAGCAGGCAATTAGTCAAATCCGTCTATTCACAACTGGCGTAGTTTATAAACGCTCAACGCCGTTTGTAATCATTGGGGTTTCACAAAGTGTCTGCGACATAGAAATCGTAGTATGGTGTGAGCTTGAAGAAAAATTACTAGTTATAGGTATTTTCCTAATGATCGCGCTATATTATATACACCAGACATTCCCAAACTTATTTTGACTCTGTCGCCTTTGGGAGTTTCCCATTTCTTTGCGACGCCCCCTTACCTCTCTAGCCAAAAAGTACCTACCAGTGTATAGCATAAAAGAAATTAACGAGAGTTCATAAATTAAAGAGGTATGCTCAGCACCCAATTCTTCACAAAGTTTTTTTAAGCGCGACACGTCGCAGACGGGCAATCTGTGTGGCTCTCTGGCGACGCCCCTGGGATAATGCCACGACGACGTCCGCCCCAGGGCGTCGCGACACACAGTTTGGGAAGCCCTGCTCTATACGTTATATTATTTGGCTACGATAACGCGAGCCGGGGATATAGAACTACAATATTTTATACGAACGAAGCCCCGGGCAAAAGCTAGTATTCTCTAAAGTGTAACTCGTGTATCCCCCTAGTGATATGAGATGTCAAACCATAAAAGAAACAATGTAGGCAATCTAAAAACGAGAGCCATAACACCCGAATTATAAATGATCTGAGGACCCCACCACTATTGCTTTAAGTAGTTTATCATATTCGAAAGAAACTCGCCGACGTCACGATCAGCGGAAAACGCGAAAAAACAAAACGCGAGCCTATTAAGACGTCGGGGGGTACAAACATAAATTTAAAGACGAGAAAGCAATTAGCAATTTCATACGAAAATGACAAATTGGCCCAGAGCGTCGCGTCACGCGGATGACGCCGCCGTGTCGCTGGCCCCGAAATCAATAAACAAAATCAGCGGCCTGCGGAAATCCGAGCGGACTCAGAAATGCATTTCCATCTTACCGACTTGCCACCCTCCGGGAAGCACCCCTAAACTCGTCCGTCCCCCTCTGGCGCGCGCGTGCGAGCGAGAGGCGCGCAGCCACGGCGCACGCGCGCCGTCACCCCTAACGCGGGCTCGACGCGATATGTTGGAGGACCCGCGCTCCGAAGAGACATTCCAACGCGGTCCACCCTTGAGAGCGGACCTCCTCTCCGCACCGTTCCTGCAGCTAGATTCCAAATTCAAAAGTCCAAGTTGCATCAACGGTGCGAGAGAGCGAGCGCCCGTCGGGTAAAGTGGGAACGAGACGACGCGATGGTTCTCCGCTCCGCGCCAAGGTGAGTTGAGAGCACGTGGGGAAAGTTTCAGTATTTTTTCCGGTTTTTAATCGAGAAAGTTTTGGTTTCATATGAGCTTTTGGGCTGATTGTTGTTTGTACTGCACTTTGTTGAATCACTTTGTTTATTGTTGAGCTTGTTTCGTTTTTCCTGACAGTGTTTCGTACTGTATAATTAAGGTTTTCAGCTGCTGATACTGTTCTTCTTGTAATTAATTTATACAGATAATTTTAACGTTAATCTCTGATCCACAGCCTAGTCTATCTGTGCAATCTGTTGTTTGACCAAATTACTGAGTTACTCAGTATTAACGTAATTTAAAACCACCACATATCCTTCTTCTAAACTTATTGGCTATACTTCAATAGCAAATTACAAATTGGCGCCCAGCGTGGGGCCAACGTCTACCACGCTTTTTTCTATTATAGTTTTAACTCTTTTTGTATATTTTTTTGTTAAATGCCTTGCATGCGTGCTTTGACTTGGTATGATTTGTGTCTATGTCGATCTATTGTACTAGCGTATTGCGCTGCTCATGCGAAATGTTGCGTACTGTGTTAAAATTTTACACTTTTGCCCTTTTAAAATGCAAACCACTGAGGAAAACTATTTCACTGAAGTGCTTTGAATATTTAAAATATACCCTGCTCAGTTAGCCATATTTTCTTTGTCACCAACGTTTCATTCGTCTGAATATAAACGACTGGCGAATACCGTGCACACACTTATTCATATTCCAATATCTTTTTTAAATGCTCTCATCGTTGCGCTATACTCGTAATAATAAACATCTTAAGCCTTTGGGCTACTTAAAACTTTAGACCTAATCTAGAAAATTTGCATTATTCTGCTTTGCCGCACCCGGCTTGTCCTGGCTCGTTCCGGTTAGACCCGGCTCGTTCCGGCCTGTCCTGGCTCGTTCCGGCATGTCTCTTTCCATTCCAGCCCTCTAGAACAATTTCGTCCCGACCCACCTCAACCAGACCCGTTTCATTCCGGCCTGGCCAGCCCCATCCCACCCCCTCTAGACCCATTACATCCCGTTCCGTCCCACCCCTTCTAGACCCATTTATTACATCCGTTCCCGACCCGTCTCATCCCTTCCTTTCTAGACCCGTTTCATCCCGTCTCAACCCGGTGCACCCCTGCCTTCCATGACCCGTTTCATCCCGTCCTGACCTGTCCCATTTCACCCCTATCTGACCCGTTTCATCCCGTCCTGACCCGTTTCATCCCGTCCTGACCCGTGCCATCCCACCCCATATCCTTACCCCTTTCATCCCACCCCATATCCTGACCCGTTTCATCCCGTCCTGATCCGTCCCATCCCTTTCCTGACCCCTTTAACCCGTCCTGGCCCGTCCCATCCCAGCCCACAACCTGACCCGTTTCATCCCGTCCTGGCCCCTCCCATCATAACCCGTTTGAACGCGTCCTGGCCCGTCCCACCCCTATCCTGACCCATTTCATCCCGTGCTGGCCCGTCCCACCCCACCCCTATCCTGAGCCCTGTCATCCCGTTCTATAATGTAATGTAATAATTCTGTTTCTTTGACAATAATTTACATGTTATTGAAATAATGTGAAACCTGAAAACTATCTTCAGTATCGATACAATTAAAGCAATGCCAACAAAAGTTTGTGTCAATTTTTTTTTTTATGGAAACTTGACACGATGAATTTCTATTAAAATTTAAATTGAGAATTCTTTTGCCTACAGAAAGTACTTTAATTTATTTATCGATAGTGAATGTACAATTCAGGTTTTGCGATTTTTCAATAGCACATTTTATATGTACGAGTACATGTATTGATATCAATAAAGTGCGCATAGTTCTGCCCTTTTCCAACCTATAACATTAAAATATGCGTGATCAAATGTTTAACGTACGAGTAAAAAGTATCATATCGTTTTACCTTAATTCGTCATTTACAATATTCTGTTTCATATCGTTCATTAAGATTATCAAAAGACCGGCCTCCATGCCCACACAGGGCATGTAGTTCCAAATAATTTATCTTAATAATTTCGCATTCAACTGAATTGAACAAAACTGTCCAGTACCGTCCCTTCCGTGCCGTCTCATCCTATCCGTTACTGTCATATTCCGTTTCTATTTTAACCAGCAAAGATTACAATTCACTGGAATTAAAAAGGAATAGGTTATTAATATAATAGGACACTCGTATGAGTGCTTCCACGAGCACCATGTAAACTGTAATTGTAGATCTATAAAAAATGCTGATAAACTAAAGTACCTTGGGATCAATAATGATAAGAATATGATAAGATAAGATAAGATAAGAATATATGATTTGGAAAAGTGGAAAATTAAAGATTTATGTACAAAATATGTTCCGTGTGGTGCCGGATTAAGAATAGCTTCACTCCAGTCTCCTGTCGTAGAAGGCGACTAAGGAAATCAGAAATCAATCATTTATTTCAACGTAAAGAATTTACATTCTGTTTGCTGAATATCAGCCGCTGCCTTCGGGCCGTATTTGTAGTCAAGAAAAAGGCAGCGGGAATAAAAACTCCTCTCTGACCATCTTTTCTCAAATCATTCTAAACTTATACATCAAAGCCTATATGATATGATTCCGTGATAGCCACCAATAACTTTAAAAGCCGAAACGAAAGAATAAGAAGGAAATCAATTACCAGGAGACGGGCAGCAGCGTCTTCCTGAGATTCCAACCGCATACTGCGATCGCCAACCCGCCTGCCAAGCGTGGCGATTATGGCAAAACCCCTCGTGGTTATGAAAACCACGAAGGAGGCCTATGTCAAATGGCTGATGACGATGATGATGATATACAAAACATAATATACTTTTAACGGAGTTAAAAAGTTTCAATTTTTTTGGGGGTAGGTCTGTTGAATTGCATTTATCAAGCACTTATTGAATTTGTGATAGGCTGTCTAGTTATGACCGCACCTTTCCTAACTATTTAAATGAAATTGAAAAACTACAGATATGTTTTCTCAAATGCCTAGTTGCTAATAACGTAAAAAATTAATGTTACGATGTACCTAAGCAGCCTATATACGTCCCACGGTATGGCACAGGCCTTCTCTCAGGGAGACAGTATGGGCTAATCACCACGCGTGCCCACCGCGGATTGGCGATTTCAAGCGCTGAGGTATGTGAATAGCTTAGATACTCAAGTTTCCTCACGACGTTTTCCTTCACCGTTGGCGACTGGTATTGCTACTATAACTTCACACATGCCCGCATTGGGAATCGAACCGGAGTCTCTCGCTTTCGAGTCCGATGTTCTACCCACTAGGCTACCACCGCTTCTTGTTGTTAAGATAATTATGAACAACTTTTCAAAATTTGTGAAATCATGCCTATGGATAAAAAAAGAAACATATAAAATTGCGATTGAAACTTTCGGCAAGTCGGGCTTTTTAAAACGGTGGAGCCATAACTGCCCAACGCTTAGCACTAAACGAGAACAATTGAAATATACCTAAACATTCCAATTGCTATGGATCTAGGCTAGGTTTCTGCAATTTATAAAAACCTCCCAGAGTCCGTCCCTAGCACACAGACTTAGCTCTGCAGCATATGCAGTGAAAAGAATTAGGGAACTCACTGACGTTGCAACTGCTAGGCTTGTTTATTTTAGTTACTTCCATAGTATTATGTCCTACGGTATACTACTATGGGGCCGGGCAGCAGACATTGAGACTATCTTTATCTTGCAGAAGAGAGCCATCCGATTTATTTATAAGTTAGGTAGTAGGGATTCGCTAAGAGATTTCTTCAAAGAAACCAACATCTTAACAGTTGCATGTCAATACATTTATGAAAATATTATGTACGTTAGAAAAAATATCAACGACTTCGAAAATGTTGGTGGCCACCTTAATGTTAATTCTAGAAATAAACATAAATTGTCATTTCCACTATTTAGACTTGCAAAAGTTAACACATCCTTTATGGGGCACTGTATAAGGTTCTACAACAAAATTCCTCAAGATATATTAGAGTTACCTCCAACGCGATTTAAAAAATGTGTTAAGCACATTCTGTGCAAAAAGGCTTACTATAACATCAAGGATTATTTAGAAGACAAAGATGTTTGGCATTAAACAGTAGATTAATATTATTTAAAGGACGATTGTGACTAGTGTTCACCACATTCATGACTAATATTTTAAGTTGAAAACTCTGTTAATTAAGTTAAAACGTGTTTTGAAAAGAATAAATGTGGAGTTTCTTTGTTAGCTTCTTCTCCACATAATCCATTAATTGTGAAACTAACAACTTTGACGTTCATTAAGTAAACATTCTGTTTTTACAATGAATAAAAATATTTGAATTGAATTGAATTGAATTGAGGAATTATGTAAGTCTCAAAAAAGCACAATTTAAAAGGACGTTTAAGCGCTTTGTATTAAGCAGTTTATAAACCCATCCTATGCTTCAGATTTACAAAGTACTATCGATACTGATAGTTGTCTAGCCTTAGACGGCCTAGCCCACAGGTAAGACCAGTCAATATGTGCGGAGCCAACCAAGCCGCGGGTTTCCTTACGATGTGCTGGGCACACTGGGTACTCCATCTTAACAACAATGTCCCAGGCACTGCAGCGTCCGAGTGGTCCCTTCACCCATCTAATGTGAGTGTTGATGCCACTGGACGTTGTATAATTCATCTCATTATGTAGATGCAAAGGCCAAAGTTTGTGTAAGTTTTTACATAAGGATTGTTACCAAGAGTTTGCCGATAAACTGCATTAGCAGTTTGGCGAACTAATGAAATTATGGTTTTTCATGTTTTATTAAGAATAAATATAAATAAAAAAATGTCTGTGTCTGGATTTAACGTTTCCATTTTTTAAACTTCCGTTCTAATTTCTTTATTAACAAATTCCAAAATCCGTTCGTCATTAATTTGCCGTCCCATCGGTCCCGTCATTTTCTAATCTCTTCAGGTTTATTCCATTTTTTATACGTAAAATCACACTAATC
Source organism: Yponomeuta cagnagella (assembly GCA_947310995.1). Classification (NCBI taxonomy): domain Eukaryota; kingdom Metazoa; phylum Arthropoda; class Insecta; order Lepidoptera; family Yponomeutidae; genus Yponomeuta; species Yponomeuta cagnagella. The sequence goes on along the minus strand of OX371294.1, from coordinate 9,940,165 downwards.
TAATACATGTTAACTTCGTGATGGATAGAACCAGTCACTCAGACAGACAATACATTCAGTTTTCGTTTTTAATTTAAAATAATTTAAAATAGAGGCCCTCAAAAATAAATCGAAGTATAATCGTTTGGCGACTAAATAGTTAAATCGAGCCGATTACCCGTAGGTAACCTTTGTAAAGTAAGGAGGCTCCATATTCGTTATGTATTTAAAAGAAAAGTTGACTAACTTGTTCAGTTCGGTTGACTGTTAGTTTGGACAAAAACGTTACGCTCCTGAGAAGGCTCCATAACTCCTTAGGGCAGCCTTCGACGCGATGATGCTGTTATTCGAAGCTTACACGTCGACGGCTGCCGCCCTCACTTGTACGTTAACGTTACGTCCTTTTGTCAAGGTCTTACTGGCGCCCGACGTGGGGCTATTATTTGTACAGAGAACAGTTATTCGAAGAAACCATACCTTAGTGTTACCGTTTTCTCAGGCCTTTAGTAAAAATGCCGTGGAGGCCGGACTGCCTAATAGCTTTGAACAGGTTTCCTATACAAATAGAAAATTTCAAGCTTCTACCTTGAGGAACTGGGGAAACCTTTTTACGCCTGGTCGGATTTATACTGAGTGTTATACATTTACAAATTTGTAGACTGACGTAAAAGTTGACTAATCTGTTTAGTTCGGTGACGATTAGTTTCGGACCAAAACGTTACGCCGAGGCTTCCGGCCTACTAATCTGTTGGTTTATTTCATTTTATTTTTATTTATTAGAGAAAACAAACAGTTGTACAAACACGTTAATGTAACTTAGGAATAACATAAACACTATATAATTGTTCAACCAGCAGCGTTTACTTAAACAGAATAACATTAAATGTGCAAGTGGCAAAATTCGAATCGTGTAAATCGAATTGACGTAGTAAACTATGAATTGTACGAGTAGTTCTATGAAACGGGCCCCTGGTGGGATTTATACTGACCGTTATAAATTTTGTAAACTTATGTTCTTTTTCGTTTTTTTTTTTTCACTAACCCGTACTGAGGACAATTTTAAAAACATATTAAGAGGTTAAAATTTCCACCCATGCCGGGACTTGAACCCGCGACCTCTGGCTAAACGTGCCAGCGCTCTCCCAACTGAGCTAATGAGCAAGTGCAGGCATCGGCGAAATTTCGAGCCTCTATTTTGTAAACTTGTAGAGCATATGTGTCAGTAGAAAAGTTGACTAACTTGTTCAGTTCAGTTGATCGAGCGGTTCGGTTGACGGTTAGTGCCGGATCAAAACGTCCCGCTCCTGAGAAGTCTCCATTACTTTCTTTAGTTTTATTAATGTTACATACATCAAATTAGTTTTGGCGCCCGACATGGGGCTAATCTTTGTTTGGGAAATTTTTATCCGAATAGAACCATCCCTCGGTGTGACCAAAAAAGAGTGGAGACCCGATTTTCGAAGTTTTTTTTATCCCGGAAAAATACACATCAAAATTACCGCGCGAACGAAGTCGCGGGCAACAGCTAGTGTTACATACATCAAATTAGTTTTGGCGCCCGACATGGGGCTAATCTTTGTTCGGGCAATTTTTATCCGAATAGAACCATCCCTCAGTGTGACCAAAAAAGAGTGGAGACCCGATTTTCGAAGTTTGGAGATTTTTGTCCATTTTTTCTCCAAAATGATCTAGATTTCGAAATGGACACGTTTAACTTGTAACGTTCATTAAGTCGCCGTTTCTGTGCTACTTTGAATAAAAAATGATTGATTTTGATTAATTTGATTTTTAATCCCTATACGAATACTTAATTCAAAGTTTCTATCATATTACCTATGTAGCTTTATACCGATTCATAATTACGAACATTTTTCACCAAATTCTTGGGTTGATTTGGTTACCGGGCCCCACAAGAACGAAGATCCTAGTTTATGTGTCTACTTGTCATCTCATGCAAACTCTCATGTTTCACTGACTCCACTAAGTAATTTAACAGACAGTTCATAAAAAACTGTCTTATATTCATTTTAGTCCTATCGTTGGATAAAAATTAAAGGATGATTGCAAAATTGTCCTTTACTCTTCAATTACACAACCAATTCCACCCTAACGTATGTGACGTCAAATTATAAACTTCATCAAAGTCAGATCGGCCATTGATACTCTCCCTTTAATCAAGCCACCTTCTTGCGCCAATCGTGTGATATTGATGGTTCGCACCCCTGCTGTGGGATCACTTTAATTTGCAAACCTGCAGTGTGTCATTACAGATTGTTAGTACGTATCGGAGCTGGTTTAATTAACGCTCCTTTTAGCTCAGGATTTGCATGATTTGTCCATCAAGATTGCGATAGATCGTCGCCTTTCCCCTCCCAGTGTTAGATTTGTTTTGGTGTCCTTGATCGTTGTTAATTTTGGATAAATAATTCAAATTCTTCACCGTCATATCGGCACACTTTCGTTTTTTAGGCTGGCAAATCGGGGCATTGTGTGTGATTCTACAATAAGATCCCTGAAGATATAATAAGCTTGCCAGAAGCGCCGTTCAAAAAGTGTGTAAGGAGTACTTGGTGCCATAAAATTAAAGATTATTTGGTTGACAAAGACGTTTGGAACGGAAGTAAGTTCTAGGATCTAAAATAATAATTTGAACTATGTTAACTAAGAATAAAAACATGATTCATTTACTCCTCAGAGGTAGTTTATATAGTCTGTGGTAAAGGGAGAAACGTAACCACAGAATATTTAAACTGCGTTTGAGGAGTGTTTTAGAAGAATCGTGTTTTTATAAATAATATTTTTAGTCCACTTTTTCTCTATGTAGATTTTGAAATGGACACCTAGTTTAACTTGTAACGTTATTAAGTTAGTACCGGAGTAACGTTATTAATTAATTTTGGTTACTTCCATTTTTCTTTTCTTCATGTGATACTTCACTAATGAAAGTTTCTCTTCGGGTCTTCTATACTTATCTATTTCTTTCGAACGATAAAGGAAATCTTTGTTATCTTCAAAATGTTTATCTTAAACCTGTTAAACATTATCTATTAAAATTATGTTGGTAATCGTTATATTCCTTTTGTAGCACTAACCCGTGCTGAGAACAATTTTAAAAACTTGTTTAGAGGCTAATTCCACCCATGCCGGGACTTGAACCCGCGACCGTCCCGGCATGGGTGGATTTTTTAGCCTCTAAATAGGTTTTTGAAGTTAATCGTTGTCAACATGACTGTCCTTACCTTAAATTGGTACGATGATTCTCAAAGACCACAAATTCTTCATCTCATTTGAAATTAGTATTATGAGCTTGGTCATGTGCTTTTTCTCAATTTGCCCCATCAAGTCCATTCTCCGTCCGCATCTCCCCTTGGCCCCCGGAGCGCTAGGGCTCCCGCGGTGGTACTATCTTGATTGATTAGCTCTGACGGCCCGCAAGATTGTTTGCTGTATCTGGCGAATGTTTGCTTAAAGGGTTGGCTAATTGGTCTGATTGGTTCGTCCGGACAAAAATGGGTTGACATAAGTTCCGTTCGCATCTCCGCATCTCAGAGCTGTCTAAAGAAAAGCCAGAAATTAAGTAGTACAGATTACTAAAGTGATGAAAGTCATATGTCATCAAAGCAATAAAAAGAAATGAAATTGCAGCAAAATAACACAAGAAGACTAAGGCATAACATACAAAATAAAAAATCACACACAAATTATCTTATAAAGGTAACGGAGAAAAATGGGTTGATAAAAGTTGAGTCTTGGTTGGTCGCTTGTCAGAGCTGAAGATATGGAAACAAAGTAAGATTGATTTTTTCATTGCCGGTACCAAATAACGAAAAGACAAAAATTCTGTTCATCTATCATTTTCCATTCCCCTTTTTCGAATTTTATGTTCGTGGGATCGTTTCGGATCTATAAAACATATTATTATATCTTAGGCCTGTATTATATCTTAGAGAACATTTCATGTCTTAACATGTCAAGTACTGATACATTAATTTTACATCTTGACATGTAAATGTCTTTATCTACACTCATATCATAATCTTCAAATTAAGAATTCAAAGGTAAACACATATTGACAGGCTTTAAACAATACATAACTTTAAAGAAAATTAAAAAAAAGAAAGTGTAATATAAAGTTACATTAAAGGTCAGATTTTTCACTTTATGTTACAGTTATTTTTTTTTAAGTGTTGCTGTGATCACGGAACGAAACTTAAGTTTTTTTTTAATGTCAAAAGTTGACTCTATAAAAAACCTAATTTCATTTTAGTGGTACCAAAAGTGCAACTAAAAATACCTAAAATTGCGCGCGCAAAACACTTGTCGAAATTGCGCCATTTTGTTTCAAAAATAACCGTAGATTTATGTATAGTACAAAGCTTGTCAAACGTGTTTTCCTTTGATTCCTTACTTTGAAGATTAAGACATGAGTGTAGATAAAGTAGTGTATGAGACTGCACATAACTTGGTATTAAAACACTCGCGAATGCTATTAAAAAACTCGCCAAGGCTCGTTTTTAAAAATCTCGCTCGTGTTTTAATAACCCTCATTATGTGACAGTCACATAAACTACTATTAACGACGGTTGCGTATACAAAAACAAGTATACGTAGCATGTACAAAAATTTGGGCGTTAACTGAGCAGGACATATTTTAACTGTGGTCTTTACCGTTTAAGTATATGGTTTTATTTACCTTAATCCATACTTCCATACTGATACTAATCCATATCCATACTTCCATACTAGTCCATACTATCCATAGCAATACTCATATTATAAATGTGAAAGTGTCTATCTGTCACCTCTTCACGCTTAAACCGCTGAACCGATTTAGATAAAATAAATGAAAACCGGCCAAGTGCGAGTCGGACTCGCGCACCGAGGGTTCCGTACAAACCTGCAATGTCAACAACATTTTTTCACGGGTTAAAGGCAATTAGATCTAAGTATTTGATATGAATTTCAACTTGATAGCTCTACGCGTTCATGAGGAAAAAAGTAATAAGTTTATATTTATTAAAAAATATATATTTTGTAATGTAACTAAAAATTTAAGGTTTTCGGAATTTTTCCTTTATGTGTGCTATAAAACGTTGCTTCATGCCAAATTTCAAGATTCTAGGTCGACTGGAAGTACCCTTTAGGTTTTGATTCCCTTGCGAGTACTTGCGAGTTTCAAAATATGCAGCTTAAATTGCTGTTTCTTTTGATTGCGTTGACATAGAAGTTAGATTTTGTTACAGCTTAAAGGTATTATAGACCTGAGTATTTGGTATGAATTTCAATTTAATATCTCTACGCGTTTATGAGGAAATGGGTAGTAAGTTTAAAATTATTAAAAAAAAATATATTATGTGATGTAACTAAAAATTTATGGTTTTCGTAATTTTTCCTTTATCTATGCTATAAGACGTTGCTTCGTACCAAATTTCAAGATTCTGAGTTCACGGGAAGCACCCTGTAGGTTTTGATTCCCTTGCAAGTGTCGAAAATTTGCGGCATAAACGGCTGTATCTTTTGATTGCGTTGGCTTAGAAGTTTGATTTTTTCACAGCTTCAAGGGACAGTAGACCTGAGTAATTGATATAAATTTCAGCTTCATACCTCCACGCGTTCCTGAGAAAAAGGGTCTTGACAGACGGACGGACGGACAGACGGACAACAAAGTGATCCTATAAGGGTTCCGTTTTTTCCTTTTGAGGTACGGAACCCTAAAAACGGAAAAAAGAAAAAATGGGAAAACAAAAAAAGCAGTAAGTAGTAGCAAAAAAAGAAAGGGAAGAGTAATTCAAAGAAAAGAGGTTGGGCGTGCCTCGCTCAAACTTCCTGTTACTTGACGCTTAAACCGCTGAAGCTGAGATACGATAGTTTTCGTCCCCAAAATCATCTGTTAAAGGGTTAAACAAAAGAAAATGAAAAAAAAAGTAGTTTAAAAAAATGGCAAAGAAAAAACGAAAAAAAGTGGTTACAAAAAAAAATGGAAAAAATAATGTGGAAATTTTGTATTTTCCCCATAGTTTTTGAGACTTGAAAGTCCTCATGTTACTAAAGAGCTCTCTTATTTTGGCTGCTGATCTACATTGCCCAGCGTCTTCCAGTGTACTATCCAAACGATTGTCATTTTACACTAATATATAAAAATCTGGTGTCACAGTGTTTGTTATCGAACTCCTCCGAAACGGCTTCACCAATTTTTATGAATTTGTTTGTGTGCATTTGGTACTTTTCGAAATAAGACTTTCGTTAGCCCTTCACATTATTAACTTTATTATTATAGCAAGTAAGTGAATCCCGAATTAGGTTAATAATATATTTGGTAGGTTTAAGAACAGGCTATTTAATCTGGCAAAACAACGTTTGCCGGGTCAGCTAGTATTTTAATATAATATTTAGCGACAAGACACAGTGTATCCCCCTTTCTTTGACCGAGTGCTAAAATTCTCAAATAATATTTTTAAATCCAATACAAATTCGTCTCCATGCACCACCCCAAAATCTTGACCAAATCTACCCCAAAATCTATCATCTGTGCTCTCCCGACACATGATATTAGTCCCCAATATTATGTTAAAATCACTTAAAATGTTTGCTTCGCTCTGGGCCCCCTAATCCGCTAGCACAAGACTTGGGCCCGTATTACAGAAGCGACTCAAGTGCCGATTTGAGTTACTTGAGTTGACGTTGTACCAATCACAACTCCTCTAAGTTATAACTAATTCAAGAACGATACTTGAGCTGCTATCTGAAGAAGAAGAAGAAGAAGGAAGAAAGACATTTATTATACCAACAAGATACATCACAGAAACACTATAAGCAGATAAGTAACATAATATATATACACAACAACAGAAAGAAAACTAAATACACAACAGACAAGACGAATGAAGAAAACAGGACCGTAGATGTAGCCTGTGGTGTATCTAAGTTGCCACAAAAGGCAGCTGACTCAGCGTTGTGCTTAATCTCTACTTAATCAAGTTCAAATCTGTATTTACTCAAGTGTGGTCGGGACCACGCTTAAAGAGTAGATCAGCCATTTGATTTTTCTTGTCAATTGTGAATTATAATTGCAAAATGAATATATTCGAAAATCTTGACTATTATGACCTCATATTTAGTGTATCAATATCAGTGTGCCCCTTAGGCAAGATCCCTATGTTATGGATTCGAATCTCTTCAAGAAGCGATAAAGATTAACGCAAGAAGTCGTCAAAACTATGATCCTCCCACTAATACGGCAAGATTTACAGAAAGTCATTCGATCCGAGATCAATCTGTTCTTGAGGATCGTTCTGTAATGCGGCCCTAGTCGCATCGCATTTCCGGCGCCGGACAGCGTGACTGCTTCCGGCCCGGCCGGAAGTGCAATATGGCGACCGGCCTAGGGCACGGAGATTGATCGCCGGCCATTAGGTACTTTTTCGCAAAAAATCCGTCTATGTGTCCTATGTGATTTGGTCGTTAGGCGGAACTTGAGTAGGAAAACTAGTCGATCCTTTATTGCCGGTTTCGTTATGTATGTGAGCATCACCATCGAGCCCCAATTTTACTATGTCATCATGAGTCGATGACATAGTAAAATTCATATCAAGAAGACCGGTGAGATCTTTTGAAGTTCAGTTTTCCGCTAAGCGGCCTTCAGTATCTTTAGCGAAATTGCCATAAAGTTACTACAATTCCATGAGTTTAGCCATTTTCAACCTACGTCTATTTCACAATCTAAGTCAATGGGATATACATATTTAGACCAGGTATTTCTGTAAGCACCAATTCACTCTACCCCACCCACCCCAATTAGCAACGATTCCACGAGTTTGTCTATTCTTAAACCTACAACTTTTACTACTGCTATTTTACAATCTACGCCCTTGGAACATATTGAAGACAAACTATTTCTGTAAGTACTATTTCTAGTTATTTTAAAACATTCTCGCTAGCCCACCCTAAGTGGCAACATTTCCACAAGTCTATCTTTTCTTAAACCTACAACTTTTTCTACTACCGTTTTACAATCTACGCCCATGGTATATATTTTAGAGCAAATATTTCTATGAATACCACTTTTTGTTTTCTTACTTAGTAAATACTAAATACGTTTCTATTTCAACTTCTATAACTACCGTGGTTTACCCTCCCTCGCTATCTGTATCACTCGTTTTATGTGCAACTTCATACATAAGATCTGAGTCATCCGCAATCTCAATAGTGCCTCTCTACTGTATATAACATTTTATGTACCCACCCACTTTACCTAAGCTCCTTCCAGGCTGCTACATCCGCAGCCCCACCCACGCATCTGTCCTTTTTTTTTCTGCGGTATCCTACATGGTAGACAGAGACAGAGCTATTATCCGGGACGCTAGACAGGCCGGCGCCGGAGTCCATCGAACCCCCTCCATTTGCTGGGGGTGGCTTGTGGTGGGGAGTTCGCGCCTGCGCTCAAGTTGTTTGCGCAGTTTTCTGCCAAGATTATGGATTTTTCTTCTTTTGTTGAATTAATGACTCGCTCCCTGGTTTTATGGGTTTCTTGAAGCTGTGGGCTGCAGTCATTTGTATCATTAGATTTATGTGATGTCTTTTTATATCGTTTGTAGGCCTGCCAAGCGTGGCGATTATGGCAAAACCCTTCATGGTTATTAAAACCACGAAGGAAGCCTATGTCCTACAGTGGGCGTCAAATGGCTGATGATGATGATGAGGCATTTAATCTTTTGCTTTCATTTTATTCACGGTTTAGGTTGTGTTATATCTTTCGCACTTATTTGACTATGGTACTTGGTACTTTCAAGTATTACTTTTAATGCGACTTAACTTTTCAAGGTTTCTTTACTAGAAGGCCTCTGTAAAAAAACAGATTTGTCAGGATCGTGGCAAGTGGCAAACATTGGTCTTTGCCTACCCCACCGCGATACAGGGGTGAGCTTATGTCTGTATGTATGTAAGGTATCTATCAAATCACATGGATTATATTATGTGTATGAAACTAAGGTCGGTATTTGAATACCATTTCTACATTTCCTCTTGTGATGTCTTAAAAGTGTATCTCTAACTTATACGAATATCCATACATACGAGTAACAGTCTTCGACAATCAACCCTTTCCCAAGTTAATAGCGAGACAGGGGCTGCTGGAAGCGAAACTGTACACTATAATAGTCTGTGAAATCTGTCCGTCCTTCACTGTCAGTCACACATTGTCCGGTCAGGCTGTGTCCGCGCTGTGACAGGTCGCTGGGGTGGGTGGCATTGTCTTGTGACGTGTGGTTACTTAGGGTGAGACAAAAGTCTGATCTTAGTTGAAAAACTTGACTGACTTATTAACACGTTCAGGGTGGTGGGCTCCACATTAATGGGCCTCTAGTGGTTCTATATTTTTGGACGTCTGGACAAGAACATTTTCCTTCAGGATTTCAGGGCGTTCGGTGCACTTCCTAAAGTGTCTTTTCATTATTACATTGGCAGTCCACTTATTCCATTGTTCTTTGTTCAGTCATTGCAATCAAATGAGTAATTGTTACGTCGTTTTGACTCTGGTCCAATTGGTGATGGACCAACAAATAAGACTAAAGAAAATTAATTTCCTTTATAAATTACTTCTACACTGGCAGAAATAAACTCACAAAAACCGGCCAAATGCGAGTCGGACTCGCGCGCGAAGGGTTCCGTACCATTATCTATACAACATTAGACACAAAGATCGAGAAAAAACGACAAAAACACGTTTGCTTTATGGGAGCCCTCCTTAAATTTTCGTTTTATTATATATATTTTTTTATTATTTATTTTGAAACGAAGGTAGAACTAAATATTCTGTAAATATTTCAAGCGTCTACCTGTTACCGTTATTAATATGAAGCAAAAAACGTGCAAAATATTACGTTTGTTGTATGGGAGCCCCCCTTAAATATTTGTTTTATTTTTAATATTTTTTGTTATAACGGCATCAGAAATTCATTATCTGTGGAAATTTCAACTGCCTAGCTATCACGGTTCATGAGATACAGCCTGGTGACAGACAGACAGACAAACGGACAGACAGACAGGCGGACGGTGAAGTCTTAGTCTTGGTCCCGTTTGACACCCTTCGGGTGCGGAACCCTAAAAATAACAGGAATAAAATAAAGTAATACAGCACAAAGGTGCTCATTCCGTGCCCTGTATAACTTTTCTAGGCGTTCATTTGTAGAGAGGTCCTTTGCTTTCTCTTGTGAAGCTTCCCCGCGGTTCTGAATTGTACAACAACCGATGGCTGTTACGTGTCGTGACCCAATATCGAGAATAGTGAGGGTTGCCCCACGATCCGATATGCTGAAATTCTCCCGACATTGTTACATTATTTCTGTGTTTTTTCTGCTTGTGTGCTGTAAATAATATTCGTATCTTATGATCAAATTGACCTCTAGCTATATATACTCAGTGTCTTTTTTTTAAGTATTCTTAGTAACATACTAAGTTTTTGGACATTACCCCTATGTTATCACAGAAATATGTTGTTACATTATTTCTGTGTTTTTTCTGCTTGTGTGCTGTAAATAATATTCGTATCTTATGATCAAATTGACCTCTAGCTATATACTCAGTGTCTTTTTTTTAAGTATTCTTAGTAACATACTAAGTTTTTGGACATTACCCCTATGTTATCCATTCGCATTATTATTGCTGGCGGGGTATACCTACCTTTTTCTGTTAATTCATTCTGTTAAAGTCATCAAACTCTGCTAAGGCATTTTCCCGTCTTTATGGACACAACTACACTGCGATAAATTAATAATACAGTAAGTTAAAATTAACGAACTGTAGTTCTAGCGAATATCTGCGTATTTTAAAGGCGTTTTTATTTCTATCGACTTATAATAATCAGTTTCTGATACTTCGGAGATTGTTTAATAGAAAATCCGGCCAGATGAAATTTCAATATTGGTATAAATATCAGAACGGGGGCTGGCAACCCTAAGTAGGCGTCAGGTGGAGGCGCCACCGCGTCGGGCGCGCCGCCTAGCAACCGCGGAGAAGCGTCGTTTCTTTGAGGATTTGCTCGGAGGTCGGGGCCTGGAACCTTCGAGCGTCGTGCTCAAAAGAGGCGGGTTCCGTAATTGCTTCCAGGTATCGCATTAGCTGCTAAGAGGATCCAACTAGCAAACATTTAAATTGGCATGCGCGTAAAGCATCGTTTCCGACAATTTCAGCATATTTTCACAAGAGAGAATTGTGCTCCTGTGACCTGCAGTGAGCACACCAGCCGTGGGCGGTACAATCCCTCGCAAAGTGCTTCCGCAAGCACTTGAAGCAGTGGCCCGACTTATTCGCCCACCGCTTTCGCCCCACGGGGTTCAGTTTTGTGAAGCCTTCACATTTGTATAGAGTGTGGGCCCGAGAGCTGCAGAATGAGCACAAGAATGATTTCACCTGTTGTCCTGGTAATGATGGTTGCTCGGTTTGAGCTCGTACCATACGGGCTGGTCCTGAACGTCCTTGCAGCTGTGGTGACCGCCTCTGCTGCTGAGCTGTCTCTGGAGTGCTGGTGCCTGCCAGCTGCATCCTGCAGTGGTCGTCCAGCACCTCCAGAAGCTGATAGATGGTTGGCAGCCTCTCCGGATCCCTTCCGAAGCGCTCCTCAAAAGTGGTTCTGATGTGGATCGGCAGCTTCTGTAACACGATGTACAGGACGAAGTACGACCACTCACGTACTGGCTGCCCCAGTTTCTCCAAGGCCCGCAAGCTCTCACTTAGCGGATCATAAAACGCTGAGCGCAGTGTGCCAACACTGGAAGAAACTGTGGGCAAATTGACAATTCGCCCAATGTAAGTGTCCAGAAGGAGCCTGCTGTTCTGGTATCTTGATTTCAGAAGCCCTAATGCCACTGAATAATTGGCCTCGTCCATAGGCAGCTGCCTGACAACCGACAGCGCCTCCGCAGTAAGTGAAGACCGCAGATAATAGTGCTTTTCCGCCTCCGAAATGACCCTACTATCTACTAATGATATAAATAGATCAAAGAATGGCAACCAGTCTTCAATGGTCCCTGCAAATTTGGGTAGTTCAATTGACGGTAGCTTGGCATGACTCACCTGGCCAATAGGTCCCTTACGATCCAGAGCTGCACTTCCTGTGTCAGGCTCTGTCGCCTGATCCAGTTCTACCAACAGCCGGTTGATCTCGGTGAACTGTTGGTTATAATTCTCCAAGTCCGCCTCGGAGAGGTCTGAAGTGTCGGCACCCATGATGGTTTCGTATGCCGACACAAACTGAGGATAGTAGGTGTTAAAATGACGCTTTGCAACCGTGGCAGAAATGGAGGTTGTCCCAATCGCTGTACCTGCATAGTCACAAAGCATGCGATACTTTGATTTAGATTGAACCTTGGCACTTTTGAGCGACATGATGAAATATTCCACTATATTTGCTGTCTCGTAATCACACAATAACCCTCCCTATTATTAATATGACACGAAGTCTAGGTCTACTTTAAGTACTAAATAGCCCTTGCATAAATACCTACTCACATAACTACTGAATGAATGGCGGTTCCGCACATAAGTATCCCGTACTCCTGTACTACGTAAACACTATAATGCCGCTTATGCAAATGCAAGTAAATGATCTGATTACACGTTTAACTAACGACTAGTCGTAATTGACACAATGATTTCGCTTGATAACACTAATTATTATTTAGAACTGATAACTTAGAATTGACACCGAATTAGGGATGAACAATGAATATTGAATATAGAATTGATTTCCTTAGTCGCCTTCTAAAACATCCACGGTAGGAAATGGAGTGACGCTATTCTTACTCCGGCGCCACATGGAACGCCGAATGCCGGAATGCCGAGTATGCGGACGGGGAATCCTCTCCCGAATGGGATGATTTAGTCAGCAGCGTAAATGCTCAATCGTGTTATTAAACCGCAATCGTCTCCATGTTTGTAATAGAATTTTAGATATCGATGAGTAAATTCCGAGCTTACCTCTTACATCCAAACTTAAAAACTTAAGCTGCTTACGATATCAGTGTAGAAGTGTTCATTTATTCAGTTTGAAGTCACGGTGGGATGGATCTCACTAATCCTCTTCTTGGCCAAACTATTTAGGGATGTAACTTTAATAATGAAACCAAAATACAACTACTATTCAAACTCCCTATTTCTCATACACTATCTGTTTATCTACTGTTAACAGTTGTTGGCCAAAGTGCATAAAAAAACTGACGGCGGATTAACAGATTGTTAGCGTACGAGAGGGGTAAGACTCCACGCAATGCGCAATATGAGCCTATTTATTTTATTGCAATAGATAAGCAACAGGACACGATGTGGTCAAGGCGGAGGGTAATTGGATGAGATCCAAAAGGCCCCCTAGGGGGTGTAATGAAACTCTACAATGCAATTAGTTCATTAAACACACTCGCCTCCATAAATCTCTCCGTTTCCGAACTGGACTGGAATTTTCAACGGCACTTTGTTATTACTCCGTTTGTAATCAAACATACGCCACATACGCACCAAATCACACATTCAAACATTTTGTTCATTATATAAACAAAAAATTTACATAATGAACGTCATAGTCGTTAGTTTAAGAATTACATAATAGAAGAAGCTAGCAGAGAAACTCCACAACTTGAATGATGAATTCTTATCATCTATGCAAGCAGCATATAAAAATTTTCGAGCGTTTATCTATTTTGAGGTGGATTTATATATTTTAGAAAGGATTTATAAATCAACTACCTACTCATGAAACTAAAATGCAACTTGAGCCTTTTTATTGCAGTAGAGAAGCAACAACGGACTATGTGGTCAGAAATAAATGTGAAAGAGATCCAAAGGGCCCCTTGAAACTGTAATAATGTATTTGCGATGCATTTAATTCATTAAACGCACTCCACACACGCATTTTATTTCCTTCTCCAACGTATTGGTCCAGTCCATCCAAAGGTTGTCTGGAAGAGATCACTTTTAAGGCCGCCGCCTGTACTCTTAGATAATGGTACGGAACCCTTCGTGAGCGAGTCCGACTCGCACCGGGCCGGTTTTTATTTCAACCACTTGTTTGTGTCCGACTTTGGTATGGCTACTTATATTATTCCTTTTGTATTTCTATTTTGTTATTTTCCTTTTAACTCGTCGTGTTGACGGAAATCTGGGTGGGTTTGAAAGCCGCGTTTATGTAAGTAGAAACTAACAATGCCATTTACTTTAGCTATTACCTACTTTAAAGCATAGACGTAAAATGCAAAAGAAAAAAGAGTTTAGAATACTTGCTTCGAGTTGAGATATCTTGTTTCAAAAAGTTCGCGAACATATTAGTACCGCCTCTCTGTCTGTCAGGACAATGAGCCGCTCTTTACTCTGCTCTGGCTGGCTACTAACGGTTCTCGTAGATTCGAGTTTTTGTCGAGACATTTTTGGAGAGTGCCTTTAAGGAACAAACTAGCGTATTCGATATCTCGTAGGGCACTTTCATTTTGGCTTTCAAACACCTAAAAATCATGGTACGAGTATATGTATATATAATTGTATATATTTTCCGTCTTCTGTGTTCGTTTAAGTACATACGTATCCCTGCCAGAGTGTTTTACAATCGGGAGTGTCGAGACTACTTATTTTAATCAAATCGCCCGACGCCCTAATGACTGTAGACTGACAATTCTGCGGCGCATAAATCGTGATGGTACCCGAGCTTAATTCAGACGCGGACATCCCCCGTTGTGGTGTGTAAAACTCTATATGCGCGTTTTAAAATTGTCGAATTTCACACCCCCGTCATAAAGCGACATGCTGACAAGGGGGAAGAGTCCGCTATATGCAAAGTCGTTCGATAGAGTGGTATTGGCGCGGCAATGGTTTTTTTTTTTATTTAACTTTGTAGTCTGGTTCGGTTTTGTCATGTTCATAGAAACACGATTCCTCTACAATACTCCTCAGAGATAGTTTAAATAATCGGTGGTTAGAATGGAAGAACAGAATAGGATAGAAAAAGTTTACGGTTACGTTTTTTCATCTACGGCAGACTACTTAAACTGAATCTGAGGAGTGTTTTAAAAGAAGAAATCAGGTAGTTTCAGAGTCTAGGTATACCACAAACAAATATTTTTTATTTTAAATAATAGTATTCAATATAAATTAAGTTCAAAAGCCACTTGCAAAATATCGAAACTTCTATTATAATACGATATTAAAACATTGATTGACATACATAACATAAGCAGCCTACACAGAAAAAAAAGATATCTTGAAACAAGTAATATTATTTAACTTAAGATCTTTTGGGTTTTCCATATAAGGAAACTCGAAAATGTCTTCATATGAGATAGAATATGTTTTGTACTATAGTTCTCAGTCGAAGAAATAATTTCTTGTAGTAATATGTAGGGAAATCTTCTCTTAAAAACGAAATGATATCACCTGAAGAGCGAAACTGCTTTCAATTAACGTTTTAAAAGTATTTTTTTTTAAAATGCTTCATCTTCACCCAAGAGCGAAACTACTTCAAGTCAAGCATTTGAAGTTCTTTTTAAAAAATTTAGCTACAATCCCAAGAGCGTAACTATTTTGATTTAAATATTTCACTCTTTTTGTCACAAAATAAGAATTTCTTGTAGTAAAAATATTTTAATTTTGACGCAAAATAATACAAAATATTCTGTGAAAAACTAAACTGTTGAGTCAAGAGTCAAATGATGTAAATAAATATTTTACAGTTTTGACAGGAAATTTTATGTTATTTGATCCAAAATATTTGCTGCTTAGACCCAATAGCTTTGGTTTTTTGTTTAAGAAATTAATTGCTTTGACCTAATAGTTTTCGTGTTTTGTGTATTGTATACTGCTTTCACCAAAAAGCTTACGCGTATCGGTTACAGCGAGAGTTTAGCTCCAGAACATCGCATTCTTTCAGTGCAAGAAATTCCAGTTCCCACTATGTCCCACTACATCGGAATAGGATGTTCCTGACACTAAAACTCATCGGCTGCCACCGATGCGCATGATTCCTGAGAACAAAGCATATATAAAATGTATAGGTAATTTTGGTTTGAAATGAAAGGTATTATATATCATCTAAAATTTTTGTTTATTTATCATTATCTTAATATTATAATTGAATACATGAGTGGAAGGTAATATTTTTAGCATTTTGTTGATTGTATGTCATCATACAAATAGATATAGATCTGTAGCCCGGGGACATTTATATTACTAAAAAGGTTACCGTTTGTCTTTGTTAAATTATTATAGATTTCGCCATTTTATATAGGTACTAAAAGTGAGGTCTTAATGACCGTAACCCGTCGTAATAAAAAAATCTCTAAGACAAAAAGTTATTTAAATTTTTGAGTTATCGTTTCAAATTTATACATCTATTAATAGGCCCTCTTGATAAACCATATACCTATTTTAAGACGATTTCTGTGGCCGGTTTAGATTTTAAGACTCATTTCTTCATCATGGACCAAATGAGTCTAAAAATCTAAACCGGCCACAGAAATCATCTTAAAATAGGTATATGGTTTGTTCAGAGGGTCTATTAACCTTTTCACCGCCAAAGTCTGATATATCAGACAATTTTTTTTTTAACTTTAATAGCGTTCACCAAGCGTTCGCCACAACATTTAAAAAAAAAATTTTTTGATGTGGCGTGTGATGGGCGTTTTTTACGAAAACTCTTGGCGCTAAAAGGGTTAATAGATATATAAATTTTAAAACGGTAACTCAAAAATGTAAAAAAAAAAAACACAAAATATGGATACGGTCATTAAGATTTCACTTAAGTATATAAAATGGCCAATCTCAATTTTGCACTCGGAGCACATTTTGCGGATATATGATACTGTTTTTAATATAGCTGCGATAGTTTCCGATAGATGGCGCTACGACGGTACTACTTCAAAGAATGCTTTACTTGGCTTAAATCTCTAAATTTAAAATATCTATTATATATGGTGGGATAGAATCGTAGACCGTATTGATATTGAACACTTTTTTTTGGACAATTAAGTAGAGGTACTCGCGCGAGGATATTTGGCGTGGAACACATGGTACAATTTAAAGAGCAGGTCAAAAGCCTTCGCGGCTGACTGCATGTGGTATTTCAGGTCGTCGATGACTATATATATTTGTGAAAAGTTGTGCAGCGGTCCTTGTATCAATACGTAAGGTTGCACAGTATCTCCTTGATCTGCAGCCTTTTTTTTACGCTTAGATATAGCGCTGTCTATATCTCCAGCAGTCTGAAATAAAAACAATTAACTAAAATCCGTGTTCGTGGTGACAATCCTTCAAACTGTGATATCGCGGGAACGGGACTTTTCGACACTGAGGCATAGAATGGAAATCAGATGCTCCTGGCACTTAATTGGTTATTCCCATCCACTGACATCTCCAATGTGACACTTTAGCTGTCTGGGAAATATTTCCAGTGTAACTCAATGTCACATTCTTAATGGACTGTAGCGTCACGTGGTTCTTTAGACACTTGATGCTCTACCTACCCCGGGGAATTTAGACGTGAGTCTTCAGTCATAAATGGGCATAAATGTACAAGTACACTTACATTTGTTTGAATTAATAAACCCTCAATTGTTTCTGTCGTTGACTATTTTACTTTGCGCGATTTACGCCCTTTGGGTGGTATGAGATGGGTATGAGGTAACCCAAAAGGTATACTTGGACAGGTATTTTTTTATCTGAAACAAAATCAATAGCCACGTAAGTCTTAACCTTAATATAATAAGAGAACAATCAACATAAAACTACATATACAGGGTGGAAGAGAAAGTACTCTAAACAATGAAAACAGCACATTTTACTCAAAGGAAACATGTCTTTTTTTTTTAAATATATAAAACTGCACTCAACATCCTTGAAAATACGTTTGCCACACCTGGGAATCGAACCGACCGCCTAAAATCCAAAGAAAGAACACCAATCTACTCTTTCTAAAAACACATTGTATGATACATACCATTGTCAGCAGTTGATTCGAGACTTTCAATTAATAATCTTGCTTCTTCATTAATCACAATTTTTTGTCTCAGTCTGAGTACTTTTAAAAAGAAGGCCTCCCAATTTTTATGAAAATTTAGTGATTTTTCTTTGAACAATTCTTCGAAATCCATAAGAATCTGAAAATAAAATTATCCATAACATTAATTTAATATGTGTATTAAATTAATATTATTTTTAACAACAGAAAAATAAATGACTCGTAGACACCAAAGATCATGACCACCTAACTTTAACCTAACATATTACTCTAACCGAACTGATTAGTTTAAGTATAAGTAAGTAAAAGAGTTAGATTTATAAGTCAAAGAAAACTAGGTGATTCAAACTTAGGCCAAAAATCAGTCACACAATTGGGCCATGGTGGTGGCAAATAGGCATAAAACATCACATCATATCAGGACGTCCACTGCTGAACAGAGGCTTTCTCCAAGGATCTCCACGATGACCGGTCCGGTAGGTTCCGGGTGCCCCAAACCATGGGAATGGGACTTGCACGTCACTTGCAAATACAGTAGGTAGGTACCTACGCTGTAGTCCTTTTCGTTTGCGTAGGGCGTAGTCAACCATGTACCTACTCTGGACCAAGTATAATGTGGGTTGCCCTCGCATCATCATTATCACAACCTGCAGCGCAAAAAACTTAACGGAAATCACAAAAATACAATTTAACTTACTTATTAGGTTCTCTTGAACGTCTGGTGGTAATTCCCAGGTTAGGAAAATGGTATTGACGTCCATTTTTTCTGGAAACAGCACAACTTAAACACAGTTCAAATCACGCAAAAACTTAACATGACCCGCCGACCCAAAATACTAAAAAACACTGTGCATGCACATAATCCGAATTCAAAATTCAAATCACTTAACAAGTACTGACATGCATGGCGCCTAAGTATGGGTTGCCATGTGCTAAAAAAAAATACCCCGCCCCGCGAACGCGAACCAAATAATCTGGGATCCCATTTTTTTCGCTGCCAGATATTTTTTTTTAGAAAACATTAACAATTTATTACTTTTGCAAAATTATCAGTCACTTATACAATAATATAATTATAGTAGGTATATATAATATATATGCGTAAAAAATATACTAACCTAAATTAAAATGTTTTATTGGGCTTATCTAGACACAGGGTAGCGTGTCAAAACCAAGTTCAAGAAACTGGCGAGCTTTACACGAACCATTTGGAGCCACTTTTGACCCCTTCACAACTCAAAATATTCCACCACGCTGGCCCAATGCGGGTTGTGGACCGCTCGTCTTTCAAAACTGAATTTTCTTGGACGGACGGGTTTCATTCACCGTTAAGCAAGTGATAATTAGAAATCCGTACATAAATCTGAAAAGATGAATTTAGTGGTAGTGGTACAGGCCCGCACCAGGATTTGAACACGCGACCTTCCGATTACAAGTCTGGCTCATTGCCAACTGGGGTATCACATACGTGCTTCAAATTTTATAAACATACCTCGAACGGTTATTTAGATATTAATGTCCAAAAATCGTCATTTTTATCACTGACCTATAGATCAAAACTATAACCCAGACCCAGATGACCTAGAAAGTTCAAATTTGGCATCCAGACAGGTAGTTGGGTGAATACAAACACGTGAATATTTAACGAGTGGAATGCCATTCTTAATTTTTTTTTAATCCATACATTTTAGTTTTAGTACTATATTTTCGTTATAAATAAGGACCTACTAATAATTTCTGTACAAAATATAATGATATCCCATCAAAAACATAAATGTGAAATGAGAGCCAAGTGGAATATTATGATAGATGCCTTGGTTGTTGACTTCAATGACAAACCTACTAATAATTTCTGTACAAAATATAATGATATCCCATCAAAAACATAAATGTGAAATGAGAGCCAAGTGGAATATTATGATAGATGCCTTGGTTGTTGACTTCAATGACAAAATAAGTGAGATCTAAATGGGTGCCAAGTTTAATGGTCAGTCCTGAAATTTATTTATAACAACATAAAATATTTAAAAAACCTTAAATATTCTTTGTTTTTATAACTTAGGATAATATATTAAAGCCTAAGAGCTGACTTGGCTCATATACGAATTATGTTATAGCCTTCGCTAGTTCTAAAGCTGTAAAAAAATTTGGCTTGCTGGTAGAAACTCGTCCATGACTGTTTAGTAGGTACTTTATAATAATTCTTATATGAGAGAGAACTAGCCAAGTCAGACCTTCGATTCGATTGTAACCTTATGATTTGAAACCTTAGGTTTCAATATATTGTCCTCTAAGTTATAAAAAAACATAATATTTAAAGTTGTTATAATATATTTTATGCTGTAACTAGCTTTTTCCCGCGGCTTTGCTCGCGGAAAGAAATTTTTTAGTCACCCGTTTCATTCTCCAAATCGTGCAACACGTTTTTTTTGGTTTACGGTGGTACTTTAAGGAATGGGAAGTTTTTTTTTTTTCATTTCTTGTGTAACTTATTATTTGTTATTGTGCAAAAATTCTGTATTCTACAATCGAAGCGTTGATGACGCAGAAGGTGATTCATCACCTTGCATTTTTAATTTTGTTTAATCCATTTCGACTACTTGGAGGATGTTTTTACAAAAAATGCGAAATACATTTCATTTTGTTTGTCTCAAGGCGTATCTTCACGAAGTGTCAAGTCAAAATATCCAAAAAAAATGTTTTCTCCATACAAACTTTGAACAATTTAAAAAAATCTGAAATAAGTAACTCATTATTTTTGCCGTACTCAATTTATACGAAATTTCATGCAAATATGTCCAAGGAATAAAAAGTTTCACACAAACTTTTATCCCCTATTTCACCCCTGGGGGTCGAATTTTGAAAAATTCTTCCTTAGTGGAAGCCTTCGTCATATAAGGAATACGTGTGCGAAATTTCAATTTTAGCCTTTTTAAGGGATTGGCCTGTGCGTTGATACATCAGTCAATCACCTTTGGTCAAGACTGACCATTGAAATTGGCGCCCATTTAGATCTCACTTCTTTTGTCGTTGAAGTCAACAACCAAGGCATCTATCATAATATTGAACTGGGCTCCCATTTCACATTTATGTTTTTGATGGGATAGAATTAGACACAGTAAATTTTAAAGATTGGAATTTGACCAGTAAAAGGTAGATCAGCTGTTATCGAAAATTGATCGTATCTTTAAGATAATTCATGTTCTAGAATCTAGACTAGGCTGTAAGTATTAAAGATTTCACTATTTTCTGTAATAAAATCATCTCAATCAAGACTTGGCGCACTTTTTTCAAAATGTTTTCGTTGGGATACAAGCATGACAAACACAGTACACAAGCATGATAGCCCCTCGGTGGGGACGACGAGCTGCTGATGAATATTCTTCAATTGTATTAGTACAATTTGTTCAAATATTTGTATGTATTTATTCTTTATTGTATGACTAAAAATGAAGAATGGCCGTGAAAAAGCTGTGATTTCATTGTGATTAGGTGTATTTCGGGCATTAAATTCAAATCATTATTTTTTTCAAACATTACTTTGCTTTGTTGTCAGCTTAACTAATACTAACAACATGTAATATATTCATTTGGGATTGACATGCAACCCTACACTTTGAACTAATTCACTCGTTGTGAAATATTTGTTACCAGTTACAATAAAATGCAATATTTTAAAATTAAACTGCCATTAAAATACTATAAATATAAATATCATAGTATTTTTTTTTTCATTTTTATTAGATTTTTATAAGATTTTGTAAATAGTGTACAATGTGCGTCTTCTTTTTCCTTTTTGAAATCCACACAATTTATTTTTCCACGGCATTTGGGTAAAATAATGATATATAGCAACACTTTCAACGGTTCTTTTTTTTTTTTTAAACTTAACTTTTGTGTCAAATAACATAACAATCACTTGAAGAAATCTTGAAGTCTTCGTTAGATCATTGAATTAATTCTTCATACAAAAATTATAAGGGCATTGATTCTTGGAAGAAACAATTCCTGTTTTATACTGAGTAACATATTAATTGTTTGAAGATATCAAATGCTTCGTTAGATGTCTAAATTAGTTCTTCAGTCAATTATGTCATTATTTTGATATAACAATTATCCTCTTGTGTAAAAACTGAGAAGGCGATCAATTATGAATCTTATCGCAAGAAACACACTATTTTCATTTAAATTATAAATTTTCATTTGAGTAATGAAATGGTTGTCACAAGAAATTTATTCTTAAATTTCAATAATTTGGCGCTCTTGATACGTTAGTGTGATTATCTTACTCTGACACGTAAATATTTACAACCAAGAGATATCAGTTGAAACATAATGGGTACTTGTTTTAAGATATCTTTTTTTTCTGTGTATATACGTCCCACTAGAGGGCACAAGCCTTCTCTCAGGGAGAGAGTATGGGCTTAATCACTACGCGTGCCCACCGCGGATTGGCATTAAATACTATTTAAATGGCAAAGATGTCTGGAATTAAAGCCAGTTCAAGGCATGAGTTCCAGGTTTAGGCAATGTAATCTCTGTTAATTGTGCACCATATTTGAAAAGACTAAGTTTGGAGTTTTATGTCCATTTTTTTCTGCAAAAAGATCTAGATTTTGAAGTGGGCACATAGTTCTCCTTGTGACGAACATTAAGGGGCTCTAGGGAGTAACAGTACGAATTAGCAAAAAGTGTGTACAATCTCTCAATAATGTTATGTTAACAGTGTTTTTGAAAAGAACGTGATTTGTTTTTCGTTGGTGGCGCTAGTTGGCCCACTGAATCCCTTAAGTCACGATGTCAGTGTTATTTTAAACAAAAACACTTTGATTTTCATTTGATGATTTTCTGATGGATTCCATCAACCCAACTTGAGCAAATTTATATGGGACCACCTCTGAGTTGCCGCATCTCTAACGAAAAGAATCAATTAAATCGGACAACGTGGTGAGGAATTATCGCTGAACATTCATAAATCCAGCGTCTTCCTGCATCTTGCGGCTGGTCGTCCTACGCTGCGCTTGCCGATATGTGGTCTCCATTCGAGAACTTTTCGGCCCCATCGGCCATTAGTGCCGCTTCCAACCGGTCTTTTTGGAAATCTATGGAGGAGGCCTATGTCCGGCAGTGGACTTCTTGTGGCTGAATGATGATGATGGACATACATAAATCAAATTATAGTCGAACTGACAACCACCCCTTTTCTTGAAGTCTGTTATTTTTAACCAAGATAATAATAAGATAGAAAACACAAGATTGACATTTTTACGAAGTTGACTCTTGACAAATACAAGAGGAGTTCACAATTTGAGAGATCTGCGACCCGACACCCGATCCGAATAAGGCTGGTGGGACGTCGATAAGTACAAAATGTTTTTTTATGTAGCCTATATAATCCCAGTGCAGGACACAGGCCTTCTCTCAGAGAGACAGTATGGGCTTAATTAACTAATTACCACGCGTGCCCAACGGGGATTGGCAATTTCGAGCGCTGAGGTATGCGAACACCTGGCACCGTCGGGCACTCGGGTTTCCTCACGATGTTTTCCTTCGCCGTTGGAAGTGTTGGAGTGGTATTGCTACTGTAACTTTACAAATGTACGAAACTTAGAAAACATAGTCATTGGTATTCGCCGAGACTCGAACCCACGACCTCCCGAATGAGAAGCCGGCGTTCTACCGCTCCGCCATCACCGCTACCACTAAGTGCATAAAATTTTATTTTTTGCCTATTATAATCACAACTGACGACATCAAATATAAATAACAGCTGATTATAAATTATTTGTGCAATTTCTAAGTTGTTCCCACGGTAAAACTTGTTGGTCCGAGTAGAACTTCCATTTCGCGGAAAGATCAGAACATTCACTGTCTCGTTGATCTAGCGGTATCACATCTGATTACCAAGCCGAAGGTCGTGGGTTCGATTCCCACTGGGGCCCGCCGTACATTTGTAGCGCAGAGTATCCTAGTTTGGGTCCAGGACGAGTCATTGTGTTGTGTGGAAGTTAGTTATGTAATGTTTTGAGTATTGTGCCGTTAAATAAATATTTTTACATATCAATCTATTATTATTATTATTATTAATTTGACACCATATAGGCAGCTCACTAAATTACTGACCAATCAACTCAAAACGGACCTCGAAACTGCGAGCGTAGAGTTTACAACCCCGCTAGAATTCCCAGCGGGCCATTTTCAAATAACTCCGACTCAATTAGGGCGGTGTAACGGGCACATGAAGGAGTTATTGAGCAGTTTTGCATAAAAATAGCGCGGAGACGCAATAGGCTGGATTGCGGTGGCATTTTAATAGTGCGGGTTGTTGGGGTGGATATTTGTAATGCACTTTATACTCGGTCCCACGAGTCGAACTCCTAAGGAAACAAATGCTCGCATTTCATTGGCCAATGCGCGCGAATGAAGATAAGCGAAACAATAAGAGCGGTTTCGCACTACGTCCGATACCGAATCCGTGTAAATACGGATCTAGAAATCTCGGACCGAATTCAGATATTGCTTACGCACTAGTCCGATCTCTGATCTAAATCCAAGCAGTTCAGGGGCCACGGGGTCACGCATACGGCCACACGCAGCAGATTCGCGCGTTCCATTCAATCGGCGTCAACTTCTGGCATTGATATTTTATGAACAGTCGATAGCACATCATCCTTTACAACCATGCACTTTACCCCGTTGCTTTACGGGCGAGTTTACAACTAAAATGTAAAGGTTGATGTGCTGTCGATTGTACTAAACTTAATGCGCCGCGCCCCCGCCCCTGCCAGATACCCGCCCTGCTGACTCTCTGCTCGTATGCAGCTCGGATTCGGTTCGGACGCAGTGGGCGAGTGTTGATGCAAAAAATACTATGGCTACTTCAGTCCGTCAATAATGTTATCTGAAATGGTGATTCACGGATGACGGAGAGACATCGGATGATGGAAGCCGGATCTAGTGCGTAAACTACCATAGAAATATTTATACGACTAGTTCGGACCGTGTTTTCACGCGCGTGGATCGGATTCGGATTCTTCATAGGGTAGGTTTACTTAATGCGGTGGCTATTGAAGGTCACGAGCATTGACCAATGGGCGCACATGGACGATTTTCTTTGGGAGCTGGTTTCGTGGAATGGAGTATAGAACTGTTATTTATGACGGTTTCATTTTAAACGTCAAGCCTAAGTGATTCTTTCATACTACGAAAAAATCCAAATATCTACCCGAATGGATAACATAAATAAGTAATTATATTCATTAAATTATTTTATTTTATTTAGTAGATTTTTTACGATAACAATTAGGGCCTCTGCTTCCTAAAAGAGGGATGAGACCCTAGAAAATGAATTAAAAATTTTGGCCACGCGAAGTACATAGGTGTGTTTCCTTTGCCTAGGGTACGTTCCTGTCTGTTCCATGCTTAAGTTACCGCCAAAGTCATTGAAATGTATGGAACAGCTAATATTTAATTCGCTTTCAAATTCCTTATACATGGGGCACACTGCTAATCGGAACTATGTATTTGAATTTCGAATGTTATATTTTTTTAAACGACTTGCAACCTTCTTAGTAATTAAGTTAAAAGTTCTACGTAGGTACGCAACGAAAATGGAATTAAGTCGAAAAGATTTTAGAGCGTTGTTTTTTATGATTTTAAAAGTTCTCTCTCTCCGCAAGACTGTGCCGCTCGTCTTCAAAATGCTTTTGGGAGAGTAGCACCTAGTTTGAGCACCGTGAGGCGATTGCTGAATTTAAGAGAGGTCGGGTTTCTTTACATGACGAATTTCGTGAAGGGCGGCCTTCAATTGCCGTCAAAGAAAATAATGTGGCTACTGTTAAGCGGCTAATTGATGAAAACCCGCGGATTAACTATGAGACAATTCGAGGACTATTGGGGATTGGTATGAGCCAAATTCAGAAAATTTTACACGAAGAATTAAAAGTTCGGAAACTTTGTTGTCGTTGGATCCCTCATGAACTGACAGCGGAGCAGAAGCGGGCTCGCGTGGAATGGTGCTCACAGATGCTACTGAAGTACGACCACGGACATTCTAATGCTGTTTATGACATTGTCACAGGAGACGAAACGTGGATTTATTGTTTTGAACCTGAAAAAAAAAACAGCAATCTTCTGAATGAGTGTTTGAAAATGAGAACAGGCCAAAAAAAGTGAGGCAAGCGAGAAACTTTGGTAAAAAAGGGACCGCGTTTTTTTCTCAGCTACGGGTCCCATCTGCACAATTCCACTTGAAGATCAAAAAGTGTTTATGCCGAGTGGTATTCTACCATTTGTTTACCCAGGGTGTTAGAAAAAGTTCGCGAAAGACGATCAAAAAGCGGTGTCATGATGTAGGAGAACGCGGTTCTCCTACATCATGACACCGCTTCTTCACACACGGCCAACAAAACAAAGTCATTTTTAGCTTCCGAAAAAGTACAACTCGTCACCCATCCTGCACATAGCCCCGACCTAGCACCCTGTGATTACTGTATTTTCCCCAAAATCATAGATTGGATGAGAGGTTTCACTTTTACTAACTCAGAAGAGGCAGTGATAGCGTTCAATCAACACGTAGAAAACATGCCTTCAGATCTGTGGTCCTCCTGTTTTAAAAAATGGGTCGAGCGCATGAAAAAATGTT
Organism: Yponomeuta cagnagella; assembly: GCA_947310995.1. NCBI lineage: Eukaryota > Metazoa > Arthropoda > Insecta > Lepidoptera > Yponomeutidae > Yponomeuta > Yponomeuta cagnagella. The sequence continues at coordinate 9,913,553 of OX371294.1, read as the reverse complement.
TAAAATGTAAGGAGAGTATTTTGAAAAGCAATAAACATAATAGTTTGGTTATAACATGTTGTTTTTTTTTAAGTTACGCAAAACTTTTACCTACGTAGTAAAAGTTCTTCGTAGTTGACAGGTACAATTACATATTTTCGGATGTAGGGATTGTGTTTCACCTCGTAGTCTATATTGAATCCTAAATCTTACAGTTATTACTTGTCCGGCTTATATTTGTATGGCCCATAAGTTCCGGCCTCCTAGCAGCCTCCAAGCCCCGAATGGGGATTCAGTTCGGCGCCATAAAGCCATTAACGGAAACGCATAAACGTCGGCAGACATTACAATATTCTAAATATACTGTTTGCATGCCTCGCCGTTCTTCGGAGACGCAGTGGGCTGCTCTCGTAGCAACCATTCGTGTGAAACTAGCGAAAAATAACATATTACACAGGACACAATCACTTGTCTTGGCCTTAATCTAAGATACCCTGTGCTCTGGCAACCAGGCGAGGATACAAATGAGAGGTGTACAAATCAATTAAGGTGGCCTCCAGTGGGTAACGAACCCACGACCTCGATTTTGGCATTTAAGGTTGTTAACTGCAAGAACAACGAGGCAGTCACTGCACTGTGCTCTATGAAAAATACAGTATTTATTTATAGAAAGAGTAGCATGAACGTTTAACAGTGGAACACTTTTGCGTACATTTTAATTAAAATACGAAAATCTTTTATTTTACCGCATTTAAAAAGTATCAACCTTTTTCTATCAAGTCCTGGATATACCAAGGACCAAGCTAGTATTTTTTAATTACCCTAAATGCTCATACACGTGTGAATGAGTATAAGTATACATTTAACGTGTCTAATCGCTGAAACGTCGGAAACTTAGGTAATTAACGAATGATCTCGAAGATACCCGTTAAATGTATAACTGAGTAGGAGTATGACACTTTCGCGTACCTAATTATGTACGAAAATCTTGTGTTTTACACCATTAAAAAAATACTTTTTTTTTTTCTTACTGCACCGTGATCCAGGGGACCAAGCTGTATCGGTTCACCGGGAACGCACCGTTCCCAACGCACTGACCCGTCTCGCAATCGCTCCGACACTCGCCCCTTCTGCCTACCTCCAAAACGCATTTTAAACGCCTCCACCGGAATATTTAATGTAAATCGTAGAGACAGGCGCTGGGTAGCCATTGGTTTGAGAACTCATATATACCACCCACCACCAGTGCCCACGACTACGTTCGCGTGGTACATGGATTAGTCGATAGCTGAGGTCTTTGTCTACCTTGAAGGTACCCCCTACATACTGGTGAAAATTTTTCTTCAATCCGTTAAGAACTTTCGGAGATTACCACCTACATGCAAACTTACAAACTTTTCCTCTTTGTAATATTATTGTAGATAAACAACCTTTTTACATGCCGATTTTTCTCGATCTTTGTGTCCAATGCTGTATAGATTCTGATGTCGTAGTCATATCAACTGGCCGTATCGTTTAAGCATCAACGTTTGACGATATGGCAATCTACTTTTTGCCATATCATAATGTAGGGTACCTATGACTTTTCCATGCACCAAACTTATTTAAGTTTGACATATTTACTGCATTGAGCTGAAAAATAGATTGAAGATGCCTAACGTATTTAGTGTTTTGGTGCATTTGAACCTTATAGGTTGAATAAAATACCAATAAAAGAAGCAACAGTTTATATTTTATCACTCGTAAAATACAATGCGGTACAATGATTACAACAAAATGAGATTGCTGCCCTACTTTCCTCATTTTGCACAGTATTTACGGGAATATTGCCGTCACTAGAAATATTTTCTGTCGCCTCCATGGTAGAAATACACAACAAACTAACATCAGCGCCTCTAACGGTAGATAATGGAAGTATTTTACGATATGGCCACTAACGTTTGGCCGCATCATGAAATAGTCATGCATTTCGCTATTCAAATCGTCAAACGTCGGTCGCTCATTGATCTGGCTAAGCCATTTCATGATACGGCCAGTTTGACTTGGCCTTTTCATGAAAAGGACACATTTCGTGATACGGCTAACCACATCATGATATGGTCAATTCTATGATATGGCTACGACATAGATAATGGTACGGAACCCTTCGTGCGCGAGCCCGACTTGCACTTGGCCGGTTTTTTAGTTTCGGCGATCGTGTACAAGTTAGGGCTTGGGGCGGCGCATTGACACAGCTAATTGAAGACCTCTACTCTCACTAGTTCAATACTGAAACTTTTCATTGTTAGCAAGCAGTTCGATGATATTCTTAGGTTCCTAGCGAGCGATAAAGTATGAAGTTTTATTAGGGGAGTTCAGTGGTGGTAACGCCTGATCGTCTGCCCAGGCGAGGCGTTAAGACAAGTTCCCGCCGGAAAGACATCACTTCATCATGTAACATATATTTAATAAGATAGATAGATTAAAACATTTCATGAACTCGTGCTTGCATCCCGGATGGGTAGGCAGAGAATGGCTGCCATTTGTCAGGATCCTGGCAGATCTCTTTCGCTTCATTCATTAGTCGTTGCATGCACGCACGCCGGTCTCGATTACTTTTTATCTTGCCCTTTGCTAATACATCCCCTGTTTAGTTCAAGTATGTCCGCCTGGAACTCCCTAACCGGCCCTTCCACCCACATTCGCTCGATATATTTCTTTCTTTCGGGCTCGATACCCGATAGCTCGTGCTGTGAACGTTATGTCCTGCCTGACAATGTTTTGCTTTGTTGTTGTCAACCAGCGGGAGCCGTTTAAAATTTGTGATAGCATCACCTCTACCTCGACAATCTGTCAAGCCGAGTTTATGTTCTACGACGGTTGGTAAGAATGGGGCGACTCTTCCGAAAACAACTTTTCTTCATGAGCTGCCCGGTGCTAACTAGCTTATTTAGGCTTAAAAATGTCTCCTTTTGTAAAATGTTTTTGCAGAAATTAGACCACAAGATAAACCTTAGTCTGTGATTTCCTTGATCGTCTGAACTGATGCACTTCCCGAAACAAATGTATTAGCTGCATCATAACGGAAAAAAAAACCAAATGAACGATGTCTGGAAATTTAACGGATATTGCTGAAATGCATCCAGTATCCTATTTTGGACATTTCTTCACAAGCAACGTTATTGAAATGTTAAAGCTTCTCCGACAGCCGGGCTGTTTTTAGGGTTCCGTACCCGAAGGGTGCCAAACGGGATTTATATTACTAAGATTTCACTGTCCCTCTGTCTGTCTGTCTGTCTGTCACCAGGCTGTATGTCATGAACCGTGACAGCTAGGCAGTTGAAATTTTAACAGATGTTGTATTTCTGTTACCGCTATAGCAACAAACACTAAAAACCGAATAAAATAAATATTTAAGGGGGGTTCCCATACAACAAACGTTGTCTAAAGACAGCGCTCGCCATCTAGCGGCCATGTATGTAACCTGAGAGCGCCGATGTCTTGTCGTTAAATGTTAATGTTAAGCGCTTTTTGTTGGTTTCTGTAGATGGCGCTGTTGTCAAAATCGATCTTTGTCTAATGGTGTATAGATAATGGTACGGAACTCTTCGTGCGCGAGTCTGACTTGCACTTGGCACAAATCTCACTGGATGTCATTTGCAAACCAATTACTTAAAACTGTTTAATACGTATCGCCGCCCACGTCACGGGCCTAGCCAAGTGTGGGAACAATGAGAAATCTGTAAACCTCATAATAAGCCGAATGCATCTTTATTACATTGTAGATGCCTTCCATAGTAGATGCTTGACCAATGTTTTCTCATATTTACAGTGTAAAAAAGTGGATGTCTTCTTAACAGTTATAATGACACCTTTTTGATTAATAAATATTTTTGAATTTTTGATAGAGTGATCTGTTGACGCCATACTACCAGTGTCACGGTAGCTACAGAACACCTACTATGTCTTCCTCAAGAAGTGAGTCTTAACTAAAAATACCTCCTCCAGAAATACACCCGAATATTACGTTATTCTCTACAGGCCTAGGCGTATGGGAATTCAGACTTTATTCATCACAGTAATAGAGATTATTTATAGACGCCTGTGATGTATAGTTCTCTGTTGCAACTGGCAGAGGAAAATAGAAGTTAAGCCTGTTGTTTCAAAGGTTATCGACGGAAAGCGGGCTTTTTCGTAGTAAGGCGACCAGGTGATATTGTGTAAGGAGGGCGTCCTCAGTTTATAAATAAACTGTACCTAATGAATGAATGAACATGCATACCCTGATTCTTTCTTTGGCAGAATAGATATAATGTTCAAATTAATACCACTTTTTCAAAGTCAGGTCGCGAACGAAAACTTTCAGTTTTATTTATAATAAACACACGATTACTTAAAACATCCTTCAAATGCAGCTTAAACAGTCTGTGGTAAAAAAATACTTGTTTAATTTGCTTTTGAGGAGTGTTTTAGAGGAATCGTATATAAATAAGAACGTGAATTTACTTTTCCTGTTTAGATGTCTTCTTCTAGAGGAAAGTTTCTTACTCTATAGTCTCTTATTATAGAGTAGGAGATATTCCACAACAAACAACAAATACTCTTTCGCATTTATTAATGTGTTAGCAATCAATCTATTCATTTGAGAACATAAAAGTGTTTACAATATTGACGTCTATGCTCTTGTCGCTCATTGGTCTCATAGTATTATTAGTTAATGAAATAAAATTGAAAACAAAACAGCTCTATTTGCGCGCTTCAAAATTCAGACCGAGCCCTGTCCGCTTGTGATTGGTTGAAACCAGAAATCGAAAATTGGCTAGCCTTGTCTGGATACTGAACGAAATATAACCCACTATATAAAACACTGGCAATGTTTCGTTCAGATTTTGTATTATTTGCATGTAGAGAAATATGAAAATTAAAAAACTTTATTTAGAAAAGGGTTAACAAAGAGGTTACTGGCTCCCAAACTAGGATTCCCTGTCCTAATCGAAAATAATCACATAAACGAGTAGGACAGATTTACAGATATAGACAGGACAGTAAACGCAAAAATGTTTGTCTGCTAGGTAGCTTCGTAAACAGAATGAGATTTGTCAATGTGTATCAGTTCTGTCTGTGCTTTTAGCTGGAGCGGAGATGTTACCGCTCCTTCCTTACGTTGTTATATAAATAATTTGTGAATATGTGATGTGAATAGTGTTTAGTGATATTAAATTGTTAAAATTTAAGGAAGGGTGCACAACAATTTACCTGTAGGCTGAAAAGGGCATGTGACCGCGGGCGTAAAAACAAAACCGAAAAAATCTACCATTGTTCAATGATCTCCCGTGGTAATAACCTAACACGAACAATATTGGTATTAATTTGTTTTATTTTGTGATTATTATTTGCTCTGCTACTCTTTGGTAAGGTAAATTGTCCGGTTGACTGCGAAAACGGGACCAATTTTAGTACGTTAGTTAGTAAATAAAAAAAACAGCTTGACTTATTAACATTGACACAACATTAACATTGTTAACACTGGTTTGTACAGTTGCTGTCATGGCTTATTTTATATTAAGACAAGATAAGAATATTCCGTATACAAGAGAACATGACACGAAAAAAAATATCCTTAATATATTTTAATTTCTTACTTTTTGCTAGTGCCTTGGTACCTTATTATTATTATTATTTGTTTGGGAAACTTGCGGCTTGACTTAGAATAACTAAACATAAGCTAAGAATACGTTTCCGCATATAGTAACTAAGTGGCAAACATGTGCAAGTGAATGAAAAATGTAAAGTAAGCGCGTCGTTGAATGTTCACAAATTGGAAAAAGTAAAAGAAAGTTCGCCACTGCCATTAGACCAAATTAAATAACTAGGTACCTATCTCCAGGGAGAATACTTCTTGGTCACGCATCAGAAAGGGAACCGAAATGATGTTTGACGATCTCTTGCCTTACTGTGGCTGTGTTTCAATTGACATGTTTTCATTTTTAGCCAGGTGAAAATTTTAATGTCCATTGATAAAGCCATAAAAACTTACTACGAAACCAACTTTTATAAATTTCTTTGTTCATTCGTTTTAGAGATATTTTAAAAATAAATCAAATATCAAGAATGTGGGCTGAAGAGCTGCAGTACCTTTGCCTAGAAGGAAAAAACTAACTGTCAATGTCATGTTACATCCCAATATAATCTGTGATCTTTCTGTGAATTTGACGTTGGTTTGCCGCGTTGACATCAGTGCTGCCACTTTGATGGTTATAGTTTCCCACGTCTCGTAGGCTATAGAGGCATGTATGTATTCACTTCTTCTTCAGAATTATTCAGTACGATTTAGGTAGTTTTTTAGGGTTCCCTACAAGAAATAAAATCCCATTTGGAATACATACGCCATTTTAGATTACTTCAAGCTGCAATGGCGCAACAACTGAAACATAAATGTATGAATAGGTAATTAATAAGTGAATTATTTTAAAATCAATGGAATAAAAGCCGTACGTCCTAATGGGAGAGGCAAACTTTCCCCTTCTTCGCATCTCAAGCCTAAATTCCTTTCAAAAGGGAAATTTCTCTCAGTACGGCAACACTGCTTGCTTCTTGTCTTTTAAAGTTTTATGGCAATGGCTCATGAGTTTTTCAGCCCACAAGTGGTTCTAACAAAAAAAAAAAAAAAATTTAAAAATTAATATAAAATAAAACATTCAATATTTTGGAAAAGGGTTGGAAGCAAATCCCTTAGTTTTTTGCCTACTTTCGACTAAGCTATTAAAATATCCGGGTTACTATTTTGAAATGTTATCAATTTTTTTTTTTTTGTAGTGATGGCTTTCCTAAGGATTCTGCCAACGTCCGAGTTACAAAAAAGTAGCACTGTTATCAATTAAATAGATCAATGTCTAAACTGTCACTTAAAGAGTTATTTTGTCTAGAGTTAGTCTCCGCAACGGGAACGTGCAATCTCATTGATCTACGCGAACTGGACCTTGCAGGCACAACAATTTTAATATTAGCTAGTAATTCAGGGCTATCTATGGAACCATTGGCTATTTGAAGGAGATAGATGAGATCGGCTACACTCCTACGAACCTGTAGCGGAAAGAAATGTTGTCGACGCAACGCGATAGATAATCTTTATCCATTGTATTTGTTTTGTATTGTAAATATCTTAAGAATCTCTTCTGGATTGACTCAATTCTATCAACGTACTCGTAGCAAGCATAACGTGGGTTAGAAACCTGTGATGCGTACTCCAGTATACTACGAACGAACGAAAGTATTTTAATAGTTTTAATATTGTTAAATTCTGCTACAAAATAAAATAAAAAATTCCAAGTCGGTGTAACTGTTCTCGAGTGACGCACTTACCAGCGAACAACATTTAATTTTTATTTATATAGATTGCCAGCCTTATTACATCTCAGGAATAGCGGTTTTACCCCTGCGGCGGTAATTTCCAGATTTCCCAATCCAGGGTATATAGGTTATATACTCTGCAGTAGTGAGCGTGCGGGTCTCCTCACAAGTCTAACAGTGATCCCTCTGTTGTCCGCAGACACCGTTGCAAGCCGAGCCACCGGAAGCACTTGCGTCGATCACGTGACGGCTGCGCGCGCGCCTTGAGCAGGCGCTGCACGACAACTGGCGGCGGCTGACCAGGCCCAGAGCCGTGAGTCTCCAAGGAGTTATTAATTATAAAGTACTGTTGTAGTTAAAACAATTAAAAATGTAGAAGAAGATCCATTTATTTATCGCCACCTAGACGTATACAAGTCGTAAAACAGAAAGAAAAGAAAAAAAAAACAGACAGAAGAACATAACCACAAGTAAGGCACACGTGCTGTGTCCATTAGGCGGAAAAACGGCCTCAGGAGCTGCAGATTTATTGCCCACAGCACTGATTTTCAGCAAGAACCTGGTCTAGTGACCAGGCTAGTTTATAAATGCTAACCTGGTAGGTTAACAGTCAGATTAACATTTACAAAAACACGATTCCTTATTTAAATAGTAAAGGGAGAAAGTTTACCACAGACTATTTAAACTGCATTTGGGGAGGGTTATTGCGGAGTCGTGGTTTTGTAAATAACACCGTAAGAAAAGATAGCGCTGTAGAGTATGTGCCATTTAGCATTAAGTGCGCCTTTGTGCAAAAAATATAGCGAATAAATAAGTTGATCTGCCGAACCATAGACTCGTGCCTCGAATTTATCGGGCTGTATATTATTAGTTGAGCATTTCCGGCCGCGCGTTACTGCTTAAAAAAAAATTGTGACGTGCAATTTTATGGCGGAAGCGGATGTAGGCGTAACAATAAAAAAAACATTTCCTTAACAAAATATTAGTGTTATTTTTTCGGAACGTTTTTTTTACTTTTTCTGGTCTAATAAAATTTCCCGCTTTTTTATTTGATTTTTTTTCCCGCTCATTTGTTTGATCGTATCGTTTTGTTTACAAAAAAATCTCGTATGTACTATTGCCTACATACTAGTTTGTAATGAATAGGTACTCCAAACCATAACTACGTTGGGTAAGTTGTGCAAATATTTGTCCATACTAAGCTGGTTTTCCAGTGATTTGGGTCTGTCAGAAACTCAAACAGGAAAGGATCACTTAATACTTATTTGTCGTTGGGGTAGCTGGCCGGCACAGCCGTCTGGTTTGATTTTGAGTTGAAGGGAAATCGTTACATTTGTTTCAGCTAGGGTGTTAAAAAGATAAAAAATAACGAAGCAAGTAAATCTGATAATATTACATTTCTGTCACAGTACTCTGTTTTGTATTCAAGGGTGGACATAATACTAAAGAAATACTTAGTTAAAATTTAAGAGAAGTCCCTAAACAAGAGAAGATTTTTTTCTTTCGTTTGCTCTGTCGCAAAAACTGGTTGTCTGGAAGAGATCGCTCTAACCGATAAGACCGCCATTTAGATATAAGAAACTATTTTTAATATCTTTCACCAGGTTGTGCAATAAAGTTTTCTCTGTCTTATCTAAAATTAGATGTGATTGCAATGCAATGCAGACCCTAACTAAAGTGAAACGACAGTCATAAAAACCGGCTAGGACCCCATTTATTTTTATGTCATAATACCTACTCTTGTGTACAATAAAGTATATTATGTTAGACACGCACTTGACCAGTTTCAATTTAGCTCACACCGATTAATTTGGTCAGAATTTGGAGCGAAATCCACCGCATCCGCGCAATCTGTTGCATAAATTACTGATAACCCGTTACCGCTAAGTAAAGATCATCGCGGACGGGTTATCGGGTACCTCAATTTTGGACGAAAATACATTAATTACATACCTACGCAAAACGCCCGACCCAGTCGGATTCTTCACGCTGCTCTTTTCTCGAAGTTGCGTCTGCCCTATTCCTGGACAGCTTCGGGGGCCACCTCACTGACGAAGAACGGCACCGGCATGATTCTATCGCTGAACGTGACCTTAGAGAACACTCTTAAAGGCCAGTTATTAGAGGAATTTCTCTAATAAACAGGCTTTAACTCCGTCTTAAGAGTGTTTTAGTGGAATCGACTGTTTATAAACAGGCCTGATATATCTCTTTAAACCTAACTTATCTCGTTTGACCCCCCAGGGTTCGTTCCAAAGCCGTCCCCGCGCCCGCACCCCCTCACACCGGCGCTCGCTGAGCCAAGAGCGGCCCCGAAGAAGCAGCACCCACTCCTTAGACCCCTCCCTCGAGACCGGAGACCGGCGCGGGAGCACCGCTAGTATACACAGGTACATAGCTTACTGCTGAACTGTGTATAGTTAAAATTTTGTTACCTTGCGTACTTAAGAGCTAATCGATCAATCAGCACTTACTTATCTGCTGCTGGAGATATGGGCCTCCCTCGAGGTACGCCACTTATTTCTTTCCTCGGCCGTCCAGCCGCCGTCAGAAATCTGCCTCGGATCGTCGGTCCAGCGAGCTGGTTGGCCGCCTACGGTGCGCTGTATACTAATCATCATCATCAGCCGTTTGACGCCCACTGCAGGACATAGGCCTCCCTCCGTGGTTTTCATAACCATGAGGAGTTTTGCCATAATCGCCACGCTCGGCAGGCGGGTTGGCGATCGCAGTATGCGGTTGGAATCTCAGGCAGACGCTGCTGCCCGTCTCCGGTAATTTATTTCCTTAGTCGTCTTCTACGACATCCACGGGAATGGAGTGACGCTATTGTTAATCCGGCGCCACACCGAACTAATCATTAATCGTTAATTCAAATTCACTCGTACAAAATCAGTGGAAATGAAAAACATAGTAAGTCCGATTGACTCGGACAGCTTCTGCGCTTTACTATACCTATAGTCACAGAGGAAAAAAGGTTTTTTTTTTTTTTCAACTTTTAATTCGCGTGGTTTTTTGTTTTTGTTAAGCTATTCAACACAAGATGGCTCTCACTCAAATCTGTGAGAAATATCTGGAAGGTGTTTAATGAGTAATTATGGACCCTGCAAGGGTTATTTTAGTAAATGAGCAATAAATATACTTTTCATCCCCCCATCTCGGAAGGATTATTTTTGCTCTTCGATATGTAAAAGCCGTTTTTATCCGCTAGAGGATAAAGTAAATTGAATTTAGAACATCGAGAGCACTAAGTTTGTAAATTCAAAACATCATTAACTCCTGAACTGCCCTCGCGGAACGCAACGTATATGTGGCCCATACTAAGTTGGACACAGATCTGTGTCGCGGCAGACGAGTGGTTAAACCTATTTACTTCTACCTCCATATGGTGCCGAATTTATCATACTATTTTTTTAATTTGTTATAAACTCAGACTCGGAACCTCCTTTGTGTTTTTTAGTCATTTCCTCGCTCAAGGTCACGCAACGAGCTACGGAAAGGGCTATGTTCGGAATTTCGCTACGAGATCGAATCAGAAATGATGAGATCCGTAGACGAACGAAAGTCGTCGCATAGCCCAGCGGATTAGTAAGTTGAAGTGGCAGAGGGCGGGGCACATAGCACGCAGAACTGATGGCCGATGGGGCCGAAAAGTTCTCGAATGGAGACCACATATCGGCAAGCGCAACGTCGGACGACAAGATGGACAGATGACCTCATCCAAGTGGCAGGAAGACGCTGGATGCAAGTCGCTTCCAACCGGTCTTTTTGGAAATCCATGGAGGATTTCCTATGTCCAGCAGTGTACTTCTTGTGGCTGAATGATGATGTGCTTTAGTCCGCCGAGCCTACATCTAACGGCCGATTTCCAAATGTGTGTTATTAACATCTCGGTTTCGTGTGTTAATCCCGTCAGAGCCCACTCCCTGAGCAAGATGGCGACGCTCTCGCTGAAGATCTCCCTGGACGAGGGGGCCGTGGTGAAGACGATGCAGTTCGACCCCTCCACCACCGTGTACGACGCCTGCCGGTACATCCGCGAGCGTCGGCTGCAGGACGCCAGCGGGGACGACCAGAAGATGCTCGGCGACCGTAAGTGTAGAGGCTTACCCCTTGTCTCAGTAATTAAAAGTCTCTTTGCAGTATGACTGCTGACAAATTAAAAAAAAAAACCGGGTATGTAATGGAATTTCATACATACTTCCCACCCTTGGGTCGGAAGGATTTTCATACAAAGTTCCATACCTTGGGATGAAAGGATTTGAAGGGCGGGATAAAGGCGTTTCTTCCCTCTAATTGGTATAATTAGTATGTATTTTCAGAGCAGGTGTGATAAAAATATTATTATTATATTATTATTGTTAATTCTTTATTGCACAAAGACAGTATACAAAAGGTGGACTTAATGCTAATGGTATTTTCTACCAGTCAACCTGCAGGATATGTCAATATGTTTCACAATTGGATTTCCTTAAAAGTTAGACGTTGGACCTCACACTGAGCAGAGCCTGTCATTATAGGGTCATTCCACGGTAATCAATACCACAATATTTTTACGAAATTTTTATTTTCTTAGTTACATTTTGTTATATTATACATACTAAGTAAAAGTGAATACATTCTATTATCTATATTAATTACCGAAATTACATAATTTAAATTATAAATAAAAAATCAACTTTAAATTTCTTGGCTACATCTTTTTTAGTTATGAAAAGCGATAAGATTTATTATAACTTTATAAATTCAGTTGATATCTTTGAAAAATAAACATATTTATGGCTGTAATTCCAACAGCCAAGGAGTACGGTCTGTTCCTGACGTCGGGCGAGGACAGCAAGAAGGGAGTTTGGCTGGAGCCTGCGCGTGCGCTGGACTACTATATACTGCGCAACGGCGACGTCCTCCATTACAGCCGCAAAACGCGCAGCCTGCGCGTGCGCACGCTCGACGGTCAGTATACTGCTCACTTTTGTTAAACGTACTGAAGTTTTCTAAAACACGTTTTTTTTTTAAAGAAGGTAAGAGAAATTGTGAACTTATCACGCCACATTTCGCTGTCAAATATTAGTGGTGTTATTAATAGAAATGAGTTAAACTCTTGATATGGAATTGAAACAACCTTTAAAACAGTATCTCACTGAAACGTGATTTAATATAAAATTTCCAGACATCATAACAACTAAACAAACGTGTCTGACTTGATTTTTATAAATGAGACTCAGTTTATTACTGAGAATGAGTTTTTATGAAGTGAAAATTTGTTTCTCTGATTATTGTTTACCTACTATTTTAAGATTGATTACATATAGATACAGTAAATAAAGACTACGTGTATTGTTTTGGTTTTATAATTAAGAAAGAAAGAAAGAGGATATTTATTTAAACTGTCACAGAAACACAAAGTAAACATTAAGGTACACAAACAAAAGACACGAACGTCAACAAAACAGAAATAAAACAAAACAGGGCTTAAGTTTATAAGAGTTAAGTTTGTATGGAGCTTTAAGGATGACTAAACTGTCCACAATTTTAATTGCAGACATTTTTATGAATTGTATTAATACGTTTGTCCTCAGGCACAGTAAAAACTATGCTGGTGGATGACAGCCAGGTTGTGGCCAACCTCATGGTGGTCATCTGCACCAAGATTGGGATCACCAACTATGACGAGTATGGCTTGGTAAGCTAATATCATCGTATTTCACCTGGATTTTGACGTGAAACGTCTTTCAGTTCGGTACAACGGGGTCACTTGCTAAAACCGCGTGCAATGAAAACATGTCGGCTCTGTGAGGGCGGTAACTTTGTAACTACGTCTCGTGTGCAGTTCATTTATATAACGTTGAGTAGCCATTACTCAGATCCTCTTGACTCGTGCCGCTAGATGGCGTCGGTGCCGCGTAACACATTTCGCAGTTGGAGCTAAACATTAACGCTTTGTTATAAACGTTTCACGTTTAACCAACGGCTGTATAACCTGACACTGCCACATTCGCTTTTATTTGTTTATTTGGTGCGTTATCAAAATATACATTATAGTATAGCACAATTCGAAAAATTGTGATGTATATTTCCATTGTCAACTAGGAACACCACTACTTAAACCAAACTACTTGAGTTTATGTATGGGTGTTCATTCGGGAATGAAGTGCAATCGTTATCCACTAGTGGGCACGAATTGTACAGTTTAAGCATTTATATATATTTAAAAGTGGTGTTAGCCTAGTGGGTTGAACATTGGACTTGGAAGCGAGAGACTCAGGTGCGATTCCCAGTGCGGGCATGTACCTATGACTTGATTGGGTGACGCACTTGCGACAAACTTGGGATGGAAGTGGCATTGCTCTTGCACCTTAGAAGACATAGAAAAATTGAAAAATGAAACTACAAATAATTTTTTTTCGGGGTGCCGAAAAACCTAGTTACTTTAATAATAAAAAACATATTAGATTTTTCTCATCGAATTCGAAAAAGGTTGTAGATGTTTTTAAAAACCTATTTAGAGGCTAAAAATTCCACCTATGCCGGGACTGGTGGGCCGGCATGGGTGGAATTTTTAGCCTCTAAATAGGTTTTAAAAAATTGTCCTCAGCACTGGTTAGTGCAAAAAAAAAATATAAGGATGCAGATGTACAAAAACATCTCTGTCCCCGGCCACCCTTACCCAGCCGCTGCCAGCAATCAGCCTCGTATCGGTCGGTCCAGCGAGCTGGTTCGCGTCCCACGCTACGTTCGCCAGCCCGCGGCCCCCGCCCGAGAGGCTTCGTTCCATTTGTGTACCAACCGGTCCGAGCTGGTCCCGCAGGTCCGCGAGGACGTGAAGGAGGAGTCTGAGCAGGAGCGCGGCAACTACGGCACGCTGACGATGCGCCGGCGCCACCAGGAGCGCGACCGCGACGCCAAGATGGACCAGCTGCGCAGGAAGCTGCGCACCGACGACGAAGGTCCGTGGAATGAATGGCCGTTGTCCTAAAGAAAGTTGTGAACGGGCATTTTCATTTTATTCTCTTGTTAAAAGATGTACGCACCACCAGCCCCCCTATATTAAGTGCACCAATTCGTGAGCAGTTCCAATCGTCTGACTGTCAAATTAGTGTGGAATTTGACAGTTAGATTATTGGAAACAGTCAGGATTTGGTGCACGTAATCAGGCTACATTATAGACATAATATTCTATTCAAGTTATGATAGCGTATTTATCAATCCACAACGGCAGACAGTACGTACAACATGACAGACTATAAATAACTCACCGCCGGTTTCTCGAACACTAACAAGCTGTTAATCTACTCTTGACAGCTGTCAGTGGTTTTTTTGTATGCAGTTTGGTCAATTGATAGCTATTAACAGTAGATTAACGGCGTGTTAGTGTACAAGAATCTAGGGGTCAGATACTTAAAATTCGACATCATGTGTGACCGACGAATAAAAGACTTAACGAACGATAACTTGACTGAACATTCATCCATGAAAATGAAAAAACTTTATTGTAAAACGGTTACAAAAAAAAAATGGTTGCTGGCTCCCAAACTAGAATTCCCATTGAACATTCCCACCAAACATTACCTTTCGGCTCAAGTCTCGCCTCCTGACAGTGAACTGGGTGGAGCCGTCGAAGACTCTCCGAGAGCAAGGCGTGGAGCCGGGCGAGACTCTCCTGCTGCGTCGGCGGCTGTTCTACAGTGACCGAAACGTGGACTCGCGCGATCCCGTGCAGCTCAACTTGCTGTACGTGCAAGCTAGGGACGCCATCTTGGAGGGAAAGCATCCGGTCACGCAGGACAAAGGTAACAAACAACACTGATAATGAAATAAAATGCAAAAGAAAAAGGTTATAACACTTCCTAGAGACATTCTAGCGCCAACTATCTGTCTATTTGGCTTAGGGACATTCAAGTAGAGATGTTAGAAGCTTAGGCGTCTGTTCTAGATGCGGACTCGCGCGATCCCATTCACCTTCACATGCTCTACGTGCAAGCTAGGGACCCCATCTTGGGAGGGAAGCACCCTGTCACGTAGGAAATAGGTTTTGTCCAAGCAGACTGCGAGGCGTTCCAACGTTGCCAGATGAATATCATACTTGCTAGGGACATTCTAGCATTGCGGGAAGGCTTTAGCTTTGCTTTGAAAGGAATTTGAGTCTCAGTATCTAGCCAGAGTCGAGCCTAGAGCTAGGCTAGAGCCATTTGGTAAGAATCCGTACTACAGGCTTAAGATTTCACGAACTAGATAGCTTCAGAGGCGTAACTATGCGCACCAAATCCTGTCGGAATCTTGACGTTTGCGATAGCAATTTGTATGGAATTTGACAGTTAGACGATTGGAATCGCTCAGGATTTGGTGCGCGTAATATAGGAGAAGATGTCAACATCACAGACTGTGCCACAGACCAGCATTGACTGACATTCGCTTGTCAGGCTCCGTTTACGCACAAATTAGAATCAACTCGTTTACATAACACTCATGATCGTTCCCCGACACGTATATGGGACTCAACTATTCTTTGGCGAATTTATCTTTCAATAAGTTTTCTAATTTGAAATGGCTCTTTTAATTGATCGTAACTTGTGCATCGCAACTAAACGCTTTCGTCTGTTTGCAGCCTGCGAGTTCGCCGGCATCCAGTGCCAGATCCAATTCGGAGACCACAAGGAAGACAAGCACACTTCGGGATTCTTGGAGTGAGTATCTGAGCGTTCGTTCCTGAGTTAAAGACACGGATAACATTTATGAAACGTACAATGGTTTACTTCCATTATGTGCGAGAGAAAAAATACATTTGTGTCTTTGAACATAAGTCTAGGAAAGTGATTTATTTTATGAAAAGACCTTATATTATGCAAATAAAACAGCCAACAGATGTTGTGTTAAATAACGTTACAGTCACATCTAAGTTCTATAAACTTAGACTGTAGCCCAGGATCCAATTACAGGCATGCTACAACTCTCTTGACTGACAGATACTTGCAAAATTAATTATCTAGCTTCTAAGCTAAAGTCAGATCCGTTTCTGTGTAGGTTAACTTATTAAACCTTGAGTATGTGATGGAAACTAATTTACGAAAACTTTTTGAACCAATTTTAGGTACATAATTTAAGTGTAAGTACGTGTGTATTTCGCGAATGAAGGCTTCCTATGAAGGATTTCACTTCATAAAACAACTCATCAAATACATACGCTTATGCGCGCGGGTTCGTAGAATCTGATCACGCGATCCGTTGCGGGTGGAGACTGATATCGCACTCAGGGTGTGTTCTGACATACCATCAAGAAAAAAGATAATCAGTGCATACGTGTAGTTACAATAAGGAGGCAACAAACTTTTAGGACTCGGTGCCAAGGGCAGGATAACAGTTTATTTATGTACAGGGTTTATTTACACTGAAAGTTCATTGGCACATTGGCACATTATAATGTACAGTAGTTAACACTGGCTGACTGAAATAACTTAATGGAACTGAAAACTGCAGCAACTGCTTGAAAAATATAATTTAAACGAATAAAAT
This sequence comes from Yponomeuta cagnagella, assembly GCA_947310995.1. Taxonomy (NCBI): domain Eukaryota; kingdom Metazoa; phylum Arthropoda; class Insecta; order Lepidoptera; family Yponomeutidae; genus Yponomeuta; species Yponomeuta cagnagella. The sequence goes on along the minus strand of OX371294.1, from coordinate 9,896,735 downwards.
CAGCATCTATCATAATCACATATGTTCAAAGACAGACCGGAAAAAAACTGTTTTCCTTACTCCACCAAGTATAGCCTGCCAGCTACGCCCGGCGTTTTATCACGCAGCGCAGGACTCCGGGGGTCCGAAAATCAAAGGACCGATCAGTGTACACTGTCGCAGTTTATTGATGGAAACAGAAACACTAACAATAATTTGGAGGAGAGTTACTAAAATGGACTACATCTTGATTCTAAGACTTATTACTGCTAGATACTACTAAAAGACTGTAATGACTGCTCATGACTGTTAATGACTGCTAATGACTGCTGCGTGATGTGGGAAACACTTTGTCGTAAGATTGGAATATGGTCTTAAAACTTGTTATTAAGATCATGTTCGAATTGACACTATAGTGCTGACAAGTACAAAATCTAGGTGAGGCGGGGAACCGGACATAACAGTTCGCAGGTCGAGCGGATGAGGTTCGAACTGACCGCCGACTGTGAGTGTGGTGTTGGATCGACCCCGCAAAGCCTGTCCTAAAGTGCCGTCACCTCCTCAGCCTCAAGGAGTTCCTGCCAGCTTCCTACGTGAAGGTGAAGGGCATCGAGAAGAAGATCTTCAAGGAGCATCGCAAGCACGCCGGCCTCAGCGAACTTGACGCCAAGGTCCTCTACACCAAGAGTGCGCGCTCGCTCAAGACTTACGGCGTCGCCTTCTTCCTGGTCAAGGTCAGTGTCAACTGCTTTCTTGAATTGGCAGCGAGACTTGGGTACGGCAAAGGAAGCAAGAAAGTAGGATTGAGGACATTGGGGGGTATGTCTGGTGTTACTTCGAATGACAGGATAGAACAGCGGATTAGAGAACGTTGTGTATTGAAAGAGGTTGTTGCGACTAGAATTGAGAAAGGAATGTGGTGTTGGTTTGGACGTGTGTATCGAGCGAATGTGGGTTGAAGGGCCGGTAAGGAAAGTCCCAGGTGGACAAACTTCTACCAAATAGTCCCCTAGCAAAGGGAAAGATAATAACCTCCTCATTTTTTGAAGTCTGTTAAAGATATACGCGTCGAATTGAAAAGTACCCAAAATCGGCGCGCGTGCATGAATGTTGAGGAAGCGAAAGTGATACGTCAGGATCGTGGCAAGTAGCAGTCCCTGGTCTCTGCCTACCCCTCTAGGATACAGGCGTGAGTTTATGTACGTATGTATTTTTCTTGAATTAGTGCGAGTCGGAATCGCGCACGAAGGGTTCTCTACAACATTCGACACAAAGATCGAGAGAGAACGGCAAAAATCACGTTTGTTGTATGGGAGCCCCCCTTAAATATTTATTTTACTCGGTTTTTAGTATTTTTTGTTATAGCGGCAAAAGAAATTTTAGGTTCGAAATATTCAGCCCAGGCGAAATATGCAGCGACATCTGGCCGAAGAAAGTGGGTTACTCGGGGCTGCAAGTGATGTAAATCGCTTCGGCCAGATGTCGCTGCCTGTACGTAATACAGAGAAGTTTGTAAAGAGACTCGAAATTTCATCGATGCCTGCGCTTGCCCATTAGCTCAGTTGGGAGAGCGCTGGCATGGTTAGCCAGAGGTCGCGGGTTCGAGTTCCGGCATGGGTGGAATTTTTTGCCTCTAAATAGGTTTTTAATACCTAAATTTAAAATGCAATGAATATACTCTTGATAAGCGAGGTCTGACGGTTTGATAGGTGATAAAATTGCGAACATTCAACGCATATATGTTTATTATCTTGTACTTACTTATTATGTACGTCAGGAAAAGTATGAGTAATTTTAAAACCGTAGGTAGCCAACACAATGTATATACTAGATGTAAACATAAACTTTCGTTCCCAAGGTTTACGCCGGCAAAGGTTAATCCTTTACTTCCTTTGTGGGGCATTGTATTCGTGTCTACAGTAAGATCTCTGAAGATACAATAAGCTTGCCAGAAACGCGGTTCAAAAGATGTGTAAAGCGCGCTTTGTGCCAAACGGGCTACTGTGGCATTAAGGATTGTATAGATCACAAAAATGTCTGGAATAAAAGCCAGTTCCATGCATTAGTACTAGGTTTTAGAAGATTAAAATACGTAAACTCTGTTAATTAAGAAATATATTTGAAAAGACTAATTTTGGAGTTTTTTGACCGTTTTTTCTCCAAATGATCTAGAATTTAAAACGGACACCTAGTTTTACTTGTATCTTTCGATAAGTCACAGTTCCTGTGTTACTTTGAATATTATTTCTCATTATTATTTTAGAAAAATTGATTCCAAAATTACTTTTATATAAAATAAAATTTATTTGTGGGCAAATTTTACTAATTCTGAAAACAAATTTTCTCTATTTACATCTACGAGTACGTGTAGGAAAAAAAAAACATTGAATCGGTCCGTAATTTAATTATGCATCAAATCAGACCGCAAGTGTAAAAACCCTCCTTGCACGGAACCCTACATTGTGCACGGCTAGACATGCACTTGGCCTGTTTTTCTAATTTCTACTCTATCAAGTGATTTCATCAACGTTTTCTTCTCTCCCTCTTCCAACAGGAGAAGATGAAGGGCAAAAACAAACTTGTCCCGCGCCTGCTCGGCGTACGCAAGGACTCCGTCTTACGTCTCGACGAGAAGACCAAGGAGACGCTGCAGACTTGGCCGCTCACTACCGTGCGCCGCTGGTGCGCCTCCGCCAACACTTTTACACTTGACTTTGGAGACTACAGGTGAGTGAGACCTAACCTAAATCTAATCTTAATTCTTCATACAGAAGTCGATTTAAATGGCGACTTAAGTGACATATAAGAAACGGCCTAAGAGTCCGACTTATAAAAAGTCGGTTCCACTAAAACACTCTTAAGACGGAATTAAAGCCTTTTTATGAAAGGTGTTCCTGTTATAAACTGGCTTCAAGTTCGTCTTGAACTTAGAGACTTTTCTCAAGACTTGATTAAGGGCGTCCTACGAACCTTTGACTTTTCTAACAGCCCACTGCCTATTTTCTACTTCAACTTGCTATTTTCTATTTTCATAATTTCAACCGCTAGTTTTGTATATCGAAATAGTCTACATAAAAGTATTATTGTATTGTTTGTTCCCTAAACATAACAAAATAAATAAAACCGCAATGTTACCTCTCCAACAGCGACCAGTACTATTCAGTCCAGACTACGGACGCTGAGCAGATCCTCCAGGTCATATCCGGCTACATCGACATCATTCTGAAGCGTCGGGACGCCAGGGACCATCTGGGAATAGAGGGGGACGAGGGGTCCGCCATGTTGGAAGACGCCGTCACGCCTAACAAGTAAGTAGGACTTTATAGTCCGCACAGATCTTTTTGGCGGCAATGTGAACATATTCGCAGACCGTTTCCACATCGCTTACTGTCTTTACAATGTGAGTTGAGTAATTGACAACATTTCAAAATAGTAACCCGGATATTTTAATAGCTTAGCCGAAAGTGGGTAATAAAGTAAGGGATTTGCTTTCAACACTTTTCCAAAATATTGATTTTTTTATTTTGTATTAATTTTCAAAATATTTTTTTTTTTAATAACCACTTGTGGGCTGAAAAGTTCATGAGCCATTTCCATAAAACTTTAAAAGACAAGAAGTAAGCAGTGTTGCCGTACCGAGAGAAATTTCCCTTTTGAAAGGAATTCAGGCTTGAGATGCGAAGAAGGGGAAAGTTTGCCTCTCCCATTAGGACGTACGGCTTTCATTCCATTGATTTTAAAATAATTCACTTATTACTTACCTATTCATACATTTATGTTTCAGTTGTTGTGCCATTGCAGCTTGAAGTAATCTAAAATGGCGTATGTATTCCAAATGGGATTTTATTTCTTGTAGGGAACCCTAAAAAACTACCTAAATCATACTGAATAATTTTGAAGAAGAAGTGAATACATACATGCCTCTATAGCCTACGAGACGTGGGAAACTATATTTACGTGACATTGACAGTTAGTTTTTTATACTTCTAGGCAAAGGTATTGCATCTCTTCAGCCCACATCCTTAATATTTGATTTATTTTTAAAAAATCTCTAAATCGAATGAAGAAATAATAAAAGTTGGTTTCGTAGTAAGTTTTTATAGCTTTATCAATGGACATTCAAATTTTTCACCTGGTTAGAAATGAAAACATGACTAGTAGTAATTTACTACGCATCACACTTCGTCAATTACTCGCACATACACTGTGAAGACAGTAAGCGATGTGCAAACAGCCAAACGATCTGTGACTGTGTTCAAGTTACCGCCAAAGAGATCTGTGCGGACTATACGTCTGTCAGTAGGTCGCCGTAACGCTGACATAACCCTAACCATGAGCAATGCTCAGTTCACGCGGCGAGAACATTGTAAGGTTAGGTTAGGATAGGCCCGGTTTCTGAATTGAGAATTACACTAAGTAAACACTTAAGTAACGTTCTGTCACGCTCTTTTCCGAGGAATGCGAAGAGACAACTCTACAGTTAACTATTTACTTAGCGAAATTCTCAATTCAGAAACTGGCCCATAGTCGGCTCGAGCCACTTACCGGTGAAAATGACAATTTAATTTGTAACCAAAATTTAAATTTTCACGGGCAGAAAATACATAACAGGTATACTTAATACAATCGACAGCAATCCGATCCTCATATTATTATAATGTTTCGTAACGTGTGACCTTGTAACAATTGTATGCGGTGGTAGCCTAGTGGGTAGAACATTGGACTCGCAAGAGACCCAGGTTCGATTCCCAGTGCGGGCATGTACCTGTGACTTTGTTTTCTAAGTTATGTACATTTGTCAAGATGCAGTAGCAATACCACTTGCTAACTGTGAAGGAAAACATTGTGAGGAAACCTGAGTGTCTGACCGTCGCATACCTCAGTGCTTGATATCGCCAATCCGCGGTGGGCACGCGTGGTGATTAGGTCCATACTCTCTCTCTGAGAGAAGGCCTGTGCCCTACAGTGGGACATATATAGGCTGCTTATGATGACCTTGTAACCTAGGTATGGATATTGACCCGCTGTCGATTGCGTTTTTGGCATAAATGCTATGTAGTCCCAGGTTCGTGATCCTAGGTTCTTTGTCGTGGGTCCTAAAAATCACTGTTAACATGATTGAGAAATTGTAGAGACACTTATCTGTAAAAGAAGATTTTTTTTTTTTTCATTGATGACGCTAGTTACCCCACTGGATTTCCTTAATAATTCTCCTTCCCTCTCGCAGAGCCAACATAATCCAGCACGACTCGTTCAAGCCTGAGCGCGTCACCAACGAGTCCCTCGCAATGCCGGCGGTCATCAGACCCGGCGCCGGTGGTACGTACCGCAGCCTGCGATCACTATCACTTTCACTGTCGTCGTTTACTGTCACTATCTTCACTGTCAAGCGGCAGTCCGCCGGGTACGCGGGCTGATTAAGCCCAGATACACTTTCTGAGAGAAGGCTTGAGAAGGCACTGGGGAACTTGCATCAAACTTAGATTGGAGTGTTGTTGTTTTCATACCATGGAAAACTTAGAAAAACTCGGAAAAAGATTTGTATGGCGCGTGTTTGTACCACGTGACTAGAATGACTTTACGACACGTTATACCGTGAAAAGTATTAGTCGTAGAGAAAAAAATTAAGCACAGTTATTTGTCTTTTGACATGGCCCCTCCAATGGGATTAAAACATTTGGTGTGCAAGTTCTTCTTTGTCAGCAGCTGTCTTCTTCCATGTTAGTCTGTGGGTTAGTATTGGCTTGTACAGTGACTGGTATCATCGGGTAACTCCGCTCTCGACGTCAGTTTTGAATAATTGGGTCTTACCTGAGCAGACATGGGGTTTCGGATATTATTTTTAATTGATCTAATATACCATCTTACGTACAGCGTAACTGCAATAAATGAATATGAGTCGCAGGATGGATAAAAAACGCGCGTATAATCTAATCGTTCGGCGCCATCTTGTCTTCCGTAGTAAATTCAATAGAGCGCTAGAATCCGTCTATAGAGGGGTGATACAGAAAAAAGCTTCGAATACTTTGTACAATTTTAATTATCCAATATTGACGCAGAGCTTGTTGAGAAATGTCGACCCAAGGTCCAGTTTCATGATATTTGTGACACCTTGTACTCAGCATCTAGCTGGTATGTTTTATACAGTTGGTCCAAAAATAGTGGAGTACAATCTCATCATCATCTGGTGATGATGCGCACCGCTGCCACTTACTTTTCTTCCAAATGTCGTGTCTCACGGTCCCTTGCCATCCGCAAGAGTTTTTGCCGAGCCTTGACGGTGTGCGTGCAGTTTTAGTCGATTATAACGACGGTCAGTGCGCTCGGACCGAGTGTGTCGTCATAATCAACTAGAACTGCACACACACGGTCCGAGCGTACTAAGATCGTCACAACCCGGCTTTAGATTCTTGTGCCGACATGAGCGACAAAGATAAAAGGTAAAGCCATTTCCGAAAAAAATACAGAGCTGGGCTTAAATAAAAGTTGTCTGAATTTTTGGTAAGACAATTTAGAGAAATTTTACTTCTAGTTTCCGGTCTGTTTGGACTGAATATAAACTTAAAATATAATATTTTGTATGGACTTGTATGGACTTCCTCCATTAGCGGTCGAGAGTTGGTCAAAAAATTATGGAACTGGGGCTAGAAGTAGTTAAATAATCATTTGTTTTTTTTTTCTAATCGCTTATCTACCTCCATTGATTCACTGTGCAAAATCTCAAGTTATATTTATTTTCTGTATTCTTTTTACAAAACTCTGCCTCACGGCAGTTGTGCCAGGAATTGGAGGTAGATAAAGCTTGTATCATTATTTCCTATAATTTTTCCAACAAATGGTAGAAGCTTATAGTTTTCATATAATTTGCTCTGCACTTGTCTACAAATAATGGTGTGCGAAGGGTATTTGAGGAGGACCGGAACTCTTTCAGGGAAATATCGCTAACTTATCTGACATTTCGGTATCAGTTCCGAATGGGTTTCGTGATGGCCTCGTTGGTCTAGCAGTTAACGTTTGACTGTCATAACAGGTCGTGGGTTCGATTCCCACTGGAGGTCGCCGTCCTTGATTACAAAGTAAGCACGGTGGCCTCATAAAAAATTAAGTATTGCCATGTTGATGATGTATTTGCCTGGTTATTATACAACTTAGTTTGTGTCACCCAGACTGACTGACTGAAAACAAACGTTCTCTCGAGTAGACATTAAATTAAACAAATGTCAAAGTTTTTATGACTTTACAAATTAAACGTAGATGTCCTTTTCAAGCAATCTCTTGGTGGTTATGATACAAAAGGGACAAAACCACTTCACAGCGAGGTCTAGGTTGTTATGGAGAAAAAATGTTGAAAAACCATCATAGACATAGATCGTTAAATTAAATTTGACAATTCTGGTTAAAGAAGCTCAATAGCGAGTTGTAAGTTGTTACAGAGAGAAATGTTTAAATCTATATTGTTAAAGATAATTTGACCATTCTGGTCAAAGAAATTCCATAGTGAGTTGTAAGTTATTACGGAGAAAAAAATGTTCAAAGAAACTTCATAATTTGTTCTTAGGTCTTTTGTGGAAAAAACTGATAAAAACAAAACTCCACAGCAACATATAGGTTGTTAAAGACAAAAAAATTGTCAAAAAACACACACAGCGAGCTCTAGGCTGTGTTACGAAGGGGAAATTCCATAGTTAGGTCTAAGATGTTATGTAGAAAGATCGGTCAACCTAGGCCACAGTGGTCATCTAGTACCCCCCGCGCACCATCACGCTTGTTATCGCTTAGGGGCGAAGTCGGCGGCGGTCGGCCACGTGCAGTCCAGCCACACGCAGATCATCGTATCGGGGAGCATCGTCACCGGACACGCCCCGCCCAACGTACGTATCGCGTTCGTACCAGTACGCTGACCCTTGTACGCCGTTCATTTTGGGTGGCTTGAAAGACACAGCAAAAGGAGACGTGCTCTCGCTCTCGACTACGCTAGTTTGCTTTTTTAAAAACGCACTTTTCAATAATATCTTGATACAAACTCGAATCTATTAGAACCATTGCTAATTTTGTTGTTCTCAACTATTTTTTTTTTATTGACGTCTGTATTTAAAAGTAATAGTCTAAATAGACGCCATTTTACTAATTACGTAATTATAACGCAACGCTTTCAGACCACCCAGAAATCAGCCAGCATAAGAAGGCCGATGACATTCCAATAAACAATCCTGGTTAAATGCAAGCGGTAGGCAGAGACCAGGGTCTGCCTGAGAGAGCTCTTTAGCTTCGTCGCCATTCATTGGTTTCGAATATTGAGAAAGTCAAACTGATAAGTGTTGTTTGTGTCAGTATAAATTTTAAAAAAGCTTGATTTACAATTCGGGGAACTAATGAATTTATTGAAACCTGTCATCGGCGTTCTTTCAGTATGTAAATCAGGTATACAATGTTGTGTAAGAAAAGGGATGATGATATTTAATTTGCAGTTGCAGTTGATATAAATACTAATTTGATATAAATAGAACGTACCTAGCGAAGTCCCTTTAGAGGCAATTTTCCAATAGTCAGATAAAACTTAACTGGAGAATAAATTGCATGCTATCACTGTCTAAATCATACGACAAGTTAGTGACAACATCATTTTTATCCTCCAGTTAAGTTTTATCTGACTATTGAAAAATCCGGTCTTAAACATACAATAGCGGAGCGGTAGAACGCCGGCTTCCCATTCGGGAGGTCGTGGGTTCGACTCCGGCATGTACCAATGACTTTGTTTTCTAAGTTACGTACATTTGTGAAGTTGTAGTAGCGATACCACTCGCTAACCTGAAGGAGAACGTCGGGAGGAAACCCTAGTGTCTGTTGTATTTACATACCTTAGCGTTCTAGCTACCAATGGCCCAACTTTGAGGCTAAGTGCGCAAACCTCAGGCCTAACTAGAACTTGAATTGCCTCCACTGGATAGCGCATTTTTATAACTATATAATTACTTAAAATTTGTCACATAAAACTGTCACTTCCCTTTTTCTTTAACAATTCTAGCTGTAAGCACTTTCCTTAACCGGAAGCCGTTATTTCTAATGAAAAGAGGTTCCCGGCTCGCTGAAAATGTTTCCTACGCCTGATTCTGATCATCTTTTTAAACCACCACGTGATGTTTTGTTTTACATGACAATTACACTTAGTCACTAAAGAGACAATACAAACTTGATGAGCGTTACCAGGTCGAACATTTTCGGCTGTTTCCTATAAAAACGATTCGTCGATAGATACTTGATAAAAACAGTTCTATCTAACTAACGAAGAATTGATTTATAGTTAACGGCCACATTTAACTATTGTGTGTAATTATACTAACTTTGTCATTATATTCTTTTCCACCCATGCCGGAACTTGAACCCGCGACCTCTGGCTAACCGTGCCAGCGCTCTCCCAACTGAGCTAATGGTCAAGTCCCGGCATGGGTGGAATTTTTAGCCTCTAAATAGGTGTTTAACTTTGTCGTGTCAATGAATTGATGATTCAGTGTATTTCTCTTCTTGTTGTTCCACGCTTGCATTCCCCTGGGACGCTAACAGTTATCCAGATCGTATGTGTAGGTACAGACATTTTAGCCAACGCTCAGATATTATACGCTATTTTACGATTACCTCGCAGTTTCTCGTAAGTTGACAAGCTGCTAGTAGACCGTTGACAGTTGTCGGGTTTTTTTGCGTAACTGACAGCTGTCACAGCCAATTAACAGTCTGTTGGCGTACGGGAAACCGGGGGTGAGTTTGTCCTTAAGTGCGAATGTCTATATTTGGATCCTAAAAATGTTATCTATTTGTTAAATCGTGGTGATTTAACTCTTACGTAATGTTTTTTTACCTCCATTGCTAAAGAAACAATAAAGTTCACTGTTTTCCCAAATAAGTTTGAGGATGTCTGGATAGAAAAAATTACCGCGTTTACATGATAATTGGATTTGTATGACGGTTGTTTTTAACGTATTCTTGCGTACACTTTAGTCTCCGAAATACTGTCTTTCCTATCCGGCTTTGACTATGAACGCTTGGTGATAATTATGTACCCAGTTTAGTCTCGCTAGCGAATTACCAAATGAACCATTCGTGTTTCAAAGGCTTGCCTGAGCGACCATCTATGTATTTGTGCGTTGTAGGTTAACTCTGCGAATTAATACACTTAACAAATGAAAAAAAAATAACCTCCACATGTCATGTTGCCATTTTTTCGCTTTAATGAGGTGGACATAGGAACTTGTTTTCTTCTAGTAGAATTTATTGCGATTTTTTTTTCTGAATGAACGTTGATGGATGGGTGCGACGTATTTTTTTAATTATGACTTCGATATTATGCATGGTTCTAAGACTAATTTATATGCTTTTGCGATTGTTGTTATAAAACGGTATTCTGAACAATGTCACTTTGCGACTATCACTTTAATGCGTCTGTACTAATTCCCCATCCGGCTCTTAGGTACAAGCGAAAGTACATCTATCAAGCATTTGTCTCATATTGAATGAATAAATTAAAAACCATGAATACAATGGTCCAATTTCCACGTAAAGGTGGACCAGCGGAAGGACTCGTTGTACCTTAACGCCTAGTCTGAGACCGTTGTTACATAGATGTACATATTCGAATCCCGTTTCGGCCTTTAATTTTTCATTCTGTCATTCTTCCTAACAAGCCTTACATGTTAATCAGACGGGCCAAGTTCACCAGCTAACCATATGACCCCCCCGTGCTGCAGGCGGCACAAACGCAGCAGACGCACCTGACGGCGGCGCAGACTCCGCAGCGTGCGCTGCTGTCGACTATCAGCTCGGGGCAGGAGATCATACAGAAGACCGAGATGTCTTTGCAGCGGGTGAGTCACTATGAAATGATTTCATTTCACTTTACAATGAGATCCCTGAATATATCATAGGCTTCCCAGAAACGCAGAAGCGCGCTCCATTTCCTTCGGTGGATTTCTTAGAAAGCGACTAAAGAAATCAATTACCAAGAGACGGGCAGCAGCGTCTGCCTGAGATTCCAACCGCATACTGCGATCGCCAACTCGCGTGGCGATTTTGGCAAAACCCCTCATGGTTATGAAAACCACGAGGGAGGCCTGTGTCCTGCAGTGGGCGTCAAATGGCTGACGATGATGAAACGCGGTTCAAAAATGTGTAAAGCACACTTTGTGACAGAAGAGCTACTATAACATTAAGGCTCTCCCACATAGACGCGTTATTATCGGTCGATAATACCGGATGCGTTATTGCGATATCTGTATTTAGTACATTATGTATTAGGACGGTTACGAAGTTACACATTGCTGCGATAATAACGACGCAATAGAAGTAGGACGCTTGCGTTCCTCCTTCCTGCGATATTTCGATATGAGTTCTTAGAACATTCGTATTGAGACGCGTGCAATCACACACAGACCTGTGAGATTGTTAGTACGTCAAGGACAAAATTTGGTTTAGCTGACGGTTACGAGTATCCTAAAAATCAATAATATGGATATTGATTTATCATCAGACGAAGAATTTTTATCACTAACAGCAGCTATAAAAGATGACGACGAAGACGCGAAAAACGAAAGTGAATAATTTAATAAAAATCAAATTAAGGTTCAGAGACTACTTCTGCCCGACATTAGCGAAAAACTTGCCAAAAACACGAATGCGAAATAGAATTTATCGTACGATAAACACGCAGTTTTGTCTAAGGAATCGGGACGCATTTTAGCAATAACGCATCCGGTATTATCGACCACTAATAACGCGCCTGTGTGGGAGAGCCTTTAAAGATAATTTAGGTGACAAAAATTAAAGCCAGTTCAATAATGCATGACATTGAGCTGTAGGTTTAAGAATAATATGTATTTTTAAGTCTGCTTATACGTCGAGAATGCTGTCTTGCTCGCACAAGTTAAAATTTTTAATAATTGTATTAAAGTTAGTACACTGCTGATGATTGTGGTCTGAGGGTTTGATAGATAATTAATAAAGAAAAGTTGTTTCCAAAATTAATAATTTTGGAATCAAATTTTCTCAGTCGAAAACTAGGTAGGACTAGACTAAGAAAGAGCTACGAAGATTTTTGTATGGGGTCTGGCATAGTTCATAGTGGCGCCCTCTATATTTTTTTTCAATATCGTGGAGCATGATGAAACCTAGCTAGATCGATAGAGGACAAAAAATTAAAAAAAGAAATTATTAAGGTCACCATGTCCTAAAGTGGCACGTTTAGGAGTTATTGAGCTTTGAAGTTTGTATGAGATTTTTATAAAACTTAATCTTTTGAATCATTTTTCACTAAATACTGGACTATATGCTTGGCACCTGTGACTCGTTGCCGATTCTTGACTAAATTGCTAAATAAGTCGTAGAAAAAACACCCAGTTTATTATAGATACCGTATATTAAGGCACATGGTTTTACACACAGCAGCGGTTTAAGTTTCTAGCGATATGTACCTATCTACATTATTTATAGGTACCTACCTACCACCTAAACCTATCTATATTAATTAAACTGTAGGTTTTATATTGACATGTTTTGAATTTTAATCGAATTGAACGAATTGGATGCATGAATAATACTATAATTTCATGTATATATGTATATAAGTAGGTAGGTACCTACTAGACATAGCTACCCAGACTTTAAAAAACATCAAAGTAGGTTTGAATCCCCGAGAAAACTCATATCAAGTGACAAATTCAGTGATGAAACTCAGTTAGTGGAAATTCCATACAAACTTCAAAGCTCAATAACTCCTAAACGTGCCACTTTAGGACACGGTGACTTTAATAATTTCTTGTTTACTTTTTTGTCCTCTATCGATCTAGCTAGGTTTCATCGTGCTCCACGACATTGAAAAAAATATAGAGGGCGCCACTGAGACTATGCCACTAATCTTCGTGGCTCTTTTGTCTTGAATGTCCATAATGGTATTATCTATCAAATCCTCAGATCACATTTAACAAGAGTGTACGAATTTTATTATAATCACTAAAAATGTTTCACTTTGCGAGCGAGCCAGCATACCCGACGTAACAGCAGCCCTAACGTCGAACGACTAAATAGAAGTAACCCCACCCCCCCTTTCCCCCCCTCCCAGGCGTCCCTCCCGCCGTTGGGCGACGACGCGGCCTCCATCAAGTGGAAGCAGAGCACGATGGACTCGAGCAAGCAGCTGGTGACGTCACAGATCGCGGCCATGAACGCCGCCACCGCTCAGGTCGTCACGCTGACGTCAGGTGAGCCTGGTAGTGTAGTTTACGTAACTAGAGTAGTAGAGTAATCGATGACAACTCATAATACCATTTTTAGTTCAGCGAAGTTACCGCTAGAGGCGCTGTACGCGTTGCCATACAAATACTTAACTACAGTCGCTATCGTGTATAGTTTTAAAAACTCATAATAGACGTACTGGACACCTGCCGCTGTCGCCATATTCGTGTCAGCCGTGACGTCACGCCGGAGGCCTAACGGGCATGACGACAGTAGTTGAGAATCACTAAAATTATGTATTTACTTAACAACACTTGAATTGTTAAATAAATACATAATTTTATTGAGAGCGGGATTGATAATGTATTAGTAAAGGGCAAGATAAAAAGTACCCGAAACCGGCGTGCGTGCATGCAACGCACCAATGAAGGTTGAGGAAGCGAAAGTGATCTGTCAGGATCGTGGCAGGTGGCAGTCCCTGGTCTCTGCCTACCCCTCTGGAATACAGGCGTGAGTTTATGCATGTATGTATCGATAATCATTATGATAATTAAAATCTACAAAAATCCTATGTCCGCCGTATTAAGTTGAACAGCGAGTGACGTGACTTTTAGTAACACGCGAGTAAACATAGAATCTGTGACACAGGTAACAATCTCTTTATAGTCTATGGTAGTGAACAAACAGCCGTTTCTCTGGTTTAATTTACGGTTACCATCTTTCTTATTTATTTGTATTTCATTTAAAGTCTCAGTGAAATAACACGCATGATGGAACACGGGCTTACTGAGGCAGACAGTGGTAATTTGCCCAAAATCGATGTGTTGATGTTGGGAGAATTTTTAGAATCAAGTAAAGACTTGTTCAGCAAAATTTAGAAATGTAAACACTTCCATGTGAGTATTAAAATACTACAACGTATTTCGTAAATGCGGTAGTATAATTTTAAAATCACAGTAATTTGAGTAATAAAACAAACCAAATTTAATAGCTTGTTAATTGTAATAACTATTAGTAATTATTTTTGTATTAATCCGTATATTTATTTGTTTCTTTTCTTTATTTGTGCTCCTCCAGGCCATCCTATGGCGATGATGCTGTAAGCTACGTACAACTTAAACGCGAAAGAAATCTGTGAAAATTGTTTTTTAATACAGTTGCTCAAAAAGTGGCGTATTGCAGGGACGTATAGCGTTCGGGATGTGGGCTATTACACACTCGTGCTTTTTTTTTACATTTCCCGAACTCGTGCGTTCTCTTTCCCAACTGTCAAAATAATGTCTATTAAAAAGAAAAACCAACCATGAAGTTTTTACTAAAAAAATTCATAGACGTTTTTATGATTCATGCAAATACGTATATTTCTAAAAAGAAGCTACTAATTTGTTTCAATATCAGATTTAATGATTTGATTGAATGAGTTTGGTTAGGTTTCATTTCATTTCATCTCATTAAATTTCATTTTCATTTCATATCAATAAAAAACTTCTACTGAAGACTTGGCTGTATGGGCATAGTTCCCTTTGCCTACCAGAATGGGTGAAGAAAAAAAACTGCTTATATTCTACGGTTGGCGCCATTTCTCAGAAATTTTCTTTGCGAGTTTAGTTGTTTGTTGCACAAAATGAGTAATTTCGACCCTAGTTTATTTGAATTAACACCACCGGAACACAGTATAATTGCACAAAATGCTTCAGAGAACATTTTACCGGAAAAGTCAAAAAGTCACTACATATGTACATACGACGAATTTATTGCGTGGAGAGAAGAGAAAAAAGCAAATACCTAGTTTTTAATTTTTTCGCAACTGTATTAAAAATAGTCGTTCAGTACACGTGCGGAACCGTCATTGCAACTTGTTCCGACTGTCAACCCTCGCCTTCGGCTGCGCCTCGGCTCGGGTAGACATTTGTCGGAACTCTTTGCAATGACAGCCTTTCCACACTTGTAATGAAATATACTATTGCGTACCTATACGAAATTGCTGTGTTGACGTTTTACACCACAGACTAATTTAACACGTTTGCACTGTGACGTCACTAGCGACGCCATGACAATTGACGAGCGATTCGGTGGGAATTTTAAATCTAAAAACTAAAATGTCTTTTTTGACCTTACCTTAACCGTGACCAAAAATACGAAATATGTTGTAAATAATGTACTGTTTTTTTACATTATAAGATAGTTTATCAAAATTTGTCATCATGCCTATTGTGCTCACCAAATCCTATTGGAATCTTGACGTTTGCGACAGCAATTAGTATGGAATTTGACAGTTAGACGATTGGAATCGTTCGGGCATTTGGTGCGCGTAATGCTATGTTAATTTTCTAATTTATAATTTGCAATAAAGAATAGGTATAGTAA
The DNA here is from genome assembly GCA_947310995.1 of Yponomeuta cagnagella. Lineage (NCBI taxonomy): Eukaryota > Metazoa > Arthropoda > Insecta > Lepidoptera > Yponomeutidae > Yponomeuta > Yponomeuta cagnagella. The sequence continues at coordinate 9,881,171 of OX371294.1, read as the reverse complement.
TTATTGGAGCTGACCTCTCTTGGCGCACAGGCCTCTGACCTCTCGTGAGTCGTTTCTTGAGTCCCGATTTCTGGTGAGTCTTGAATTAGGGTTGAACGCCCTCTGATGAGTCTCGGCGCCTGTCAAGACAATGGCCTTCAGCATGTCAACTGTCACTGTCAGGTGTCACGTGCCTCCTGGCCTCTCCTAGCGGTAACGGTCACTCTGACCTCTCGTGAGTAATTTCTTGTGTATTGACTTCCGCTCAGTCTTGTCCTCACATTGCAGCCCATTAAAATGTTACAGTGTTGTTGCATTGCTAACGTATGGTATGTTTGTTAACAGGCACGACAGAGGAGGTGGACCACACCGCTGTGGGAGCCGCCATCACCACCATCACCAGCAACCTGCCGGAGATGAGCAAGGGTACGTTGTCTCTTCGATTGTACACATATTATGAGCTTTCAAACTCACATTTTCATGTTTCAATCTAAAAGAGACATTTTTCCAACAATAGTGTGTTTTCTGAAAATTCTAGTAGGTATGGCTAATCCTTTTAAACAGAAGCTCCTCTAATACGAAAATCAATAGATTTTTTATTTTTGACTGTCTCATTGGTCCAACGGGTAACATACTTGACTACTGGATTCGATTTCCACTGGAAACCGTACTTGACTTGTACAAATAGCCTCAGTCTGATTGTATTTCCATGTTTGGGATGTCCTTGCCTGGCTACCATAGCATAGAGTATTCTATGTAGTTCGCGACCAGGTGCCTAATTACGCGCACCAAAACGTGAGAGATTCCCATCGTGTAACTGTCAAATTCCACATTAATTTGACAGTTAGGCGATCGGAATCGCTCAGGATTTGATGCGCATAATATAGGAGTAGGACAAATGATTGTGTTGTGTGGAAGTTATTAGCAATAATAACTTAATAACTTCCGCACAATACAATCACTTATCCTGGTCCCAAACTAGGATACCCTGTTCTATGGTAACCAGGCAAGGACGTCACAAACATGAAAATACACTCAGGCTGGGGCCATTTGTACAAATGTACGACGGATCCCAGTGGGAATCGACCCCACGACCTCTGCTTTGGTAGCTAAGCGCCTTAACGGCTAGACCAACGAGGCAGCCAAGTTTATTTGTATTTGTTTTAATACAGGTGTCCAGATGATCGCAGCACTTCTAGACGACACGGATAACGGAGACCGGCTTCTTGACGCCACCAGGAAGCTGTGCAGCGCGTTCACTGATCTGCTGAAGGCTGCCGAGCCTGAGACCAAGGAGGTGAGGTGTTGGGGCTCGCCTCTGTAAACTGACTCACTGACTGTGACCGACAACGCTCTGTGTAATTGAAACTCCGGTTCCGTAGACGGCCGAAGGGAATCGGTGGACCAGAAAATATCTCATTTTGTGGATATTATTTCATGCTGATTAAGTGTAAGACAAAGGGCATGTGTCTGAATTGAGAATTTCGCTAAGTAAATAGTTAACTGCAGTGCTGTCTCTTCGAATTTCTCAGAAAAGAGCGCGACAGAACGCTACTTAAGTATTTACTTAGTGAAATTCTCAATTCAGAAACTGGCCGAAAGACAAAGTTTGGAGTTTTTTTTTTTGGGCCAATTTTTCTCCAAAAAAAATCTTGATTTTGAAATGGACACATGGTCTTACTTGCAACGTTCTATAAGTCACAGTTTCAGTGTAATATGGAATAAAAAAAAAATGTTGAATTTGCCCGACTGGGACGTCCTTTACCGGCCCTTCCACCCACATTCGCTTGATGTATTTGTTTCGCTCCACAACGTTCTCTAATCAAACTATTGCGTATCCTGTCATTCAGAGTAATATCAGACATACCTAATTCTCAAGGATCTCATTTATTTATCGACTTTCTTGCTTCTTTTACCGTACCCAAGTTTCGCTGTCATATGTAAGTGCCAGCACTCCGTTATGGATAGCCAATCTAACCCTTTTGGAGATGTTTTGGCCACTCACTAAGGAGTGCAATGCACCGTTTATACAGCGTTGCATTACGTACTTCGACCAAATGAGGGATGTAATAGCAAAGGGCAAGATAAAAAGTGCCCGAAACCGGTGTGCGTGCATGGCCAACGACTACTGAATGTTGAAGCGAAAGTGATCTGTCAGGATCGTGGCAAGTGGCAGTCGCTGGTCTCTGCCTACCCTTCTGGTATACAGGCGTGAGTTTATGCTTGCGGGCGGCACAAGACCGGGAACCTTAAAAGATCATGAGGGAGGCCTTTTTTTACTGCAGTGGGCGTCAAAGGGCTGATGATGATGATGATGTATGAATTTGAAAATTTGCTTCCAGCCGCGGCAGAGCCTCCTGAACGCGGCGTCCCGCGTCGGCGAGGCCTCCACCAGCGTCCTCCACACCATCGGCGAGGAGACCGACCAGGACAAGGAGACCCAGGTACGCCCAGCCCCCGGGCCCGCCCCCCGGGCCACCAGGAAAAGCTTCCTCTACAGGAAACTCAACTACTGCTACGATAACTTCTACAAAGTCTTCTTCGGAAAGGACAGGGCCGAGTTCGGCGACGACTTCGAGACCGACATGTCCGACGACGAAGACTATTCCAAAATTAAACATTACGACGATGATGGACTGTACGAGGATGTCGACACGAGCATGTGGTTTCGCAGAGGATTGGATGTTATTCAAGAGGAGTCTGACAGTGATTATTATAGGAGCGTGGAGTATTGTAACATGATGATGGATAAACGGAAGCAGATGGAGAAGGACAGTGTGACTGGTAGCGATTTCGAAAGGATAGTTGAGAATTGCGAGGGTTATCTGGAGGATAGGGGCCCGCCGACGTTGCAGCCGAAAAATAACGTCTCCGACAAGATTTACAACTTTAAAAAAGACTTCTCCACTCACGACTATGTCAATTTAAGCTACGATAACAATTTGCATCCGTACGAGAACGTTAACTTCGATCGTAGGTCCAAAAACGACATGCTACGCGAACGGTTCTTCCTTTCCGACGACAAAAACACTATAAACGAGAAACTCAACTCTATCAAAGATAAGTCAATCGAGTGTCAGAGCATTAGGAGTGACGTCACTAAGTCGGGTCCCGACGTAAACGTCAGCGGCGCGCTCAATATGAAACTACTTAATCTAGACCGGTACAACCGCGTGCTGACTACCACCGAGACCTTCGTGGAGTCGGCCGAAGCTTCGTTCACGAAGAACGAGCTGCACAAACGCAAGGACGACCTAGAGAGCTTCGTCAAACGGAGCGAGAAGTATTACACGAGTGAAAGTCGTGATAGAAAAACTACCGTAGAGTTGAACAATAGTAAGTCTGCGCCCAAAGGGAAGACTGAAGTTCGTATCTTTTATAATCCAACGTTCAGGTCCACCGGGAAGCGTGTCATCAAAGGTTTCTGTCAGTATTGCAGGCGTCGCTGCCCGAGAACCGAAGAGAAATGCTGCGAGAAATGTATCTGCTTAGAGACAGAGTTGAAGCACATTTGGAAGGAGAACTGGCTGAATATTCTCTGCTTCCTAGGGCTTGTTTTTATGTTCCTTGCGCTGTTGGTACAGTGTTTCGTGCCGCGGGGCGTATGCGAGGGCGTCAATGGAACGGCCGCTGGTGTTGGTAACGGGCCTTGCTTTGATATGGTGTGAAAGATATTTGGTGCGTGGTCATTGACTTTTATTACGACAGTGGCCAAACGAGAAAGTAGGACGTTTTCGGGGTACGTGTATGTATTTTGTTTTTTTTTTTTCGTTTCTTCGTTCTTGAACGAATCCAAATTTTCCTGGTGATACGACCAACTTTTGCTACGAGAAAAACTTTGAAAAAAAAAACCGAAAAATCGCGAATAAATTATCGGCTATTCCATAACAAACGTACCCTCGATGGCATTAAAATGTGTGAAATGCTGATATAGTGTTACACCCCATATATGAGGTACATTAATTTGTTAGTTGGCTTTATGAAATAGGCGTCAGTGACCACATAAAAAAGTTTGTTAAAAAGTCTCAGGACATTCGGTCGATGGTGTTGGGAACAAAAATGTACGGTAGAAATTTGTTAACTGCGGTTATGTAAAGCATTATATATATATGTATATTGAAACGGGACGATTAGAAACTGGAGTACGAATAGATACACTAATTGCAAAATGGTGTTTTGTCTCCGATTTCCTACCGGACTTACAACATATATTCAAGTGACGTCCTATAGTCGTAAGTTCAGTAGGACAAAAAAAATCATTCTCCACTTTTTGTTTTCATCTAAATGTATGTCTAATAATATCAATATTGGAGTCATAATACAATATTAATTAAGACATGACGCGACTAACACCAGTACTTACTACACGTTGATATTAAAAAAATATATATTTAAAAACGCACTAAGTCAAAATGTAATCCGCCTTAAAAAGTGCCATTATTGCAATCTTGCTACGTAACTTGTGACTATTTCCTAAGAAACTGTCTCAGTCTTCCTTTCTGTCTGTGAGAGAAGGCCTATGCCTTACTTCCCCAGGAGTGTACTCCGTGCCACGAGTCGAACTCCTAGGGAGGGATTTTCAATTGGTCAATGCGCGCGGCTGGAGATAAGCGAAGACGGTTCGCTTTATAAGGTAGGTTCACTTAAGGCTGCTGTTACGTGGAGCATGCTGTCTCGCTCGCACAATTTAACATTTTTTAATATTGTAATACCTAATATGAGTAAACTTTTGATAAATGTGGTCTGAGGGTTTGTCTATTAAGTCTACTAAGTTTTTATTTTTGATTGATGAATTGATTCCAAAATTATTAACTTTTCTTTATTAAAACCCACGTATCGGAAAACAAAAATTATTTAAAATTTCCGTAATTTACTTATTTATCAAAGCCTCAGACCACATTTATCTAAAGTTTACTCATTTTATATAGCGAGACAGCATGCCCCGCATAAGAACAGCCTTCATGCAGTGGCTATTGAAGGTCACAGTCATTAAGCAATCGGCGCACATGGACGGTTTTCTTTGGGAGCTCGATTCGTGTAATGGAGTATAGGCGCTAAAAGACTATTTTAGGGAAAAGACTGCGCAAATGACATTTTATCGTTATGTTTATGTTTTTTTTTTGTGATAAGGCTTCGGAAATACTGTACAACTTGAGATACGGTTTTACTTATCAACGTTAACTTATTATTGCGGTTGCAGTATTACAAATGTTACGGAATAGTGTTTAGTTGTACTTAAGTGGCAAATACCAATTTAAATTTATTTTTGTATGAAGACTGTGGTTAGGAGAGCGAAGTTTAATAGAGGATGTATTAGCGAAGGGCAAGATAAAACGTACCTGAAACCGGCGATCGTGTATGCAACGACTAATGAATGTTGATGAAACGCATGACGTTTGTCAGGCTCGTGGCAAGTGGCGAATCTGCCTACCCCTCTGGGGTACTCTGGGCACGAGTTTGTGTAATGTAAGTTTAGTTAAACTTGTGCAAGTCGGCCTTACATATTATTCAAGAGTCAGTCCTTACAAGTTCTACATTACTGTTATGATTTACCTAGGAAGCTTACTTCTACAGTGTTAAGCTGTAATAAAGACCGTAAAAACCCGGCTTCACTGTGAATTCATACGTTAGCAAACAAACCGTATGAATCACATACAGTGGGATTGCTAGTGATGAAAACACCCCCTTGAGTCTTAAGTTTTTAGTGATATTTTACTAAAAATTGTAAAGGCGTAATGAGCGATGTGCCCTGCGGTAATTTCGCTTGTTCCCCTTAGATAACCGCAATTAGATAACCAGTTATCTGTGAACATGAATTTTCCTGCAAGATAACCAGTTATTTTCAAGCGATATCTCTGTTTTACTGAGAATTTTATTTTCCTTGCAAATAATGTGTTATGTATTATCAAGTAAATCGATTAATGCGAAGAAAATAAAAATCTCATTTTAATCTAGGTATTATTTCAAAATAACCAGTTATTTTCATGGAAAATTAGGATTTATAGGTTACTGTATCTCTGACTATATTTTTTTCTGCGAGATACCTGGTTAGTTTCAACGAATATATTATATCTCCATTTTTTGAGGATTTTTTGTCCTTGTAAATATTATAATTGTTATTTTTATCTTATCTCAATAACTGACACGTTATCGAATCTCGATTATCGTCCACGAGGAACGAGCGGGCAATATTTCCAGTGGCGATATTGCTCAGGTGCTATATAACACGCCACCATAAACATTGTTGAAGTCAATATCGCAATATCGCTGTTCTAAAATGACCCTTCATTACTATTTTTTTTTTTTTTGGGAATGATACATCTTTTAGGTATTTTGAGATAATAAGAGTAGTCACTGCCGGTATCTGAAAAATATAATTTTATAAAAAAAGACACCAAATTAATATTATATTAATTCAGTAATTTTAGTTTTTAGACCGTCCAAACTATATTCATTTTGGTCAAAAGAATACTATTTTACAATAATATAAAATTACAGGATATTCTCTCTAGGGGTTGCCAGACGAGACCCCGGTCTTAAGTATTTACTTACTGAGATTCTCAATTCAGAACTATATTTACGTTTTTGAGAGAAAAGAAATCTTTCTCTTCTGTGGTCCAAATGGGTTAATCTGTGATCTGTACCCGTAACACTGGCAATTAAAGAAAGGGACTGGAGAACTATTTGCCTCGCTCATACAGTATTCCCGTCTTCTATACACCATGAACTTCGGATGATTTGAAAGCCATAACAATAGCTATCGAATACGCTAGATTGGTTTTTTACGGCACTGTCCAAAATATAATTGCTGTTGCAATTTGGCGACAATTAAATATAAGAATCGTGCATGTAAACTGATTAAATCAATAAAGAAAAAAAAAACGGACGACACAAACTCGAATCTATGAGAACCATAAGTAGCCGGCCAGAGTGGTGCGCACGCGCCGCGGGGCCGCGGGTCGTTGTTCTGATAGACGGAGATGTAGTGGTAATTGTTCGCAAATGTATTTAAGCAAGATTTTTCAATTCCAAACAACGTTTCTCGACTCATTTTTATTTTATTTTACGTCTACTAAAAAGTAATAGCCTACATAGATGGAAGTTTTAATTACTAATTATGTAACCGCGGCTTTCAAACCACCCGGATTTCAGCGTTTTTAGTGTGAGTGAGAGGCCAATAGAGTTTTCAGTCTCTTTTTTAAATTCTCTGTCTGAAATACCTCGTAAGGGTCATTTTACAACACGGTGTCTAGTCTAATGTTATTTTATTTGATAGTTGCTACTAATCTAGTCGGTACTTTTGTTTTTCATTAATTAGTTTCTAGTTTAACTACTAGTTTATTGTATAAAAAGCGGCTGCTAACTTTTGGTTAAAATTAATTTGTGTTCTCATAAATGTATCAGTATTATTGTTTTGGTTGAGATAAAATTATTAATCGACTAACTTATGTATCTTGTTTTGGATAAAATTGTAAATATGGTATTTAATTTGGTAGCTTTTAACATAATTTAATTATTTTGGTGACAGTTTTTTTTTTCATGTTAATAGTTTGTTTTAAATTATTTTTGGCCCTTTATTTAAAACTCGAAAAAGTGGTTTTATAATTTTTTGTGACATGCCACATGACTTATATCTGGCGTTCCTGCCATCTATTTTGTTGCCTAGTTGCCCGTAGCGTATTGTGCAAGCTTGAAAAAGTTGACATTAAAGATAAAGATAAGATAAAAAAGTATTAATTGCCTTGATGACATTATGCTGGCTGTATCATAGCAACGGTCATTCATTGTACAAGGTATACATCTGACAGAAATGATATAAAATATAGCAAGTTTTATCTATAAAACCAAGATTCGTTGAAACACTCCTCGGAGGTTTGAGGTGAAGAGAAAGATGTGATCACATGTTCTTTAAGCTGCCTCTGATCAGTGTTTTGCAGTAGTCATGGAAACATAAAACCGTTAGTGTTTTGCTGAAAGTTTACAGAAGTGCAATATTTTGACGGATGTATGGCTAAAATTGTGTTGTTTATATGAACTGTTTACAATCAAAAGTACATTATTTTGTTAACATTCATGAAATATCTGTTTTCATTTACAAAGCTGAAGGTGCTATATTTTGTAAAAGATTCACAAAGGTTATATTTTGTTATTTTTATTATCTATTCACACTCAAAAGTAAGTACTTACAGAGTTATTTAAACAAATTTGCTAATCCTGTTTCTTTTTATGAACCGTATACAAAGCTAAAGAAGCCATGATTTCTAAAACATTTACAGGAATAGTTGTCATTTTTGTGGACGAAAATGTAAGTACTTACATTGTTTTGTGATCGTTTTACTGAAACCGTCTATTTTCATGAACCATTTACCACTGTTTACAACCCCGAGTTGTTTATCTTGTGAACTGTCTACAACACGAGAAGTTATTTTTGTTAATACATTTGCTTGCCTCGCTTTCGAAGGGTTTTATTTTTGACTAACTGTCTGTAAAAAGTAAAATGTAGTGACAAAAATAACTCACTATACAAAGTATTGTAGATAGTAGAGAACACACTTGTTACTAATACACCCTCTTTTATGTATGCCTGTACTGTCGACAGCACGTCAGCCTTTACATTCGCAAATTCGCCCGTAACGTAGCTGAGTAGAGTGCACGGGTGTAAAGGTCGCAGTGCTGTCGATTGGACACACGACACTAGATCTTGTGTTCGCTATGTAGCGTTCTTGTAAAGATTAAGTTGCATTCGAATCGACAAAAACTACGTGTAAAGCTTGATATTCCCATCGTGAATACAAATCGTAGCTACTCTAGTATCTTATAATGCCCGATAGATAACTTAAACAAAAATCGCGAGTTATCGCGAAAGAGCAAATGTTTATAAATAAACACACAAATATAAATATCATTTCTAGTTATACGACACAGGCCCAGAGCCTTGATAAATCTCTTTAGCTATTATTATTTATTTTTAAATTATTTGTTGTGGGAGCGAAAGTGATCTGTCGGGATCGTGGCAAGTGACAGCCCCTGGTCTCTGCCTACCCCTCTGGGATACAGGCGTGAGTTTATGTATGTATTTGTCAGAGCAAATTCCGTGTTCACTTAGAATTTTTATCGGAAAAGTCCGACCAGGTTTCGCTCTGATTCGCAGAGCTTATTCATCGTGAGCAAAGACGGCGCCGGTGTCGTCGGTTGCTCGTCTCTGACGCATTTTGTGTAACAGTATTTTTTTTATTTGACTACACTGAAGTCCTAAGACACTTCCCGCCAATGAAATGCGGAATCAAAGTGATTTTTTTCAAGTTATTTGTCGGGCATCAGACCTATCGTGCTGCATGCAGACCAACCGAAACATTCATTTTGTATGAAGAAGTTTAGTTAAACGCTACTTAAGCCACGCTTAATACAGTGGTGCAATCCGGGCTCAATGTTAGAGCCTTTTTTTGCCAAAAGTGTAGGGCAGCCAAATAAGCTTGAATTCGCCGTAACTTCTACACTGGTTCGTCTACTTTCGGTTACCTCGTTGGTCTCATTACCATGCCCGAGGTCGTAGGTGCGACTCCCACAGGGGCCACGGTCTAGGTGTAATTCCATGTTTGTGATGTCCTTGCCTGGTTACCATGGCCTGCGATCGGAGTCAGATTTTCGGTGGACTCAGCATAAAAAAAAATCTGCCTTTGGGAAGAATTATGTGCCACAGTGGTTACTATGTCCATCGGCTGGCGGCTGGTGGTGGGACTGAGTTACACCATCTTTGAAATGTCGCTTAGTGTAGACATTCAATTTGAATTTTATTGAAGAATTTTTTGTCATTATTATTATTAATTCTTTATTGCACAAAGATAGTGTACAAAAAGTGGACTTAATGCTAGTGGCATTTACAAACCACCGACTAAAATCCACTTAACTTTAAGTTAAATTTTGATACACAGTTTATGGCGAAAATTCTGTTTAACTTAAAGTTAAATGGAGTTCAGTCGGTGGTGCCAGCGAGCCTTAATCTATTACAACGAGAAGAAAACTAAACGGCGTTTAGTTTATATTTTTTTGTAACAGATTTATAACAGAACTAATGTAGAACGTCAACTGACCGGCATGAGCTGGCAACAATTGAGAGCTGGGAGAACAGTGACCGCGATGATGAAGATTGCTTTGAGCTGTATATCCCTGAATGAGGGATAATAATAACGACAGCTTCCACACAACGCGATCATTTATTCTGGTCCCAAACTATGATACCCTGTGCTATATAGCAGAGATAAGGACCGATAAGGACCTCACAAACGTGTAAAAGCACCTTGACTGCAGCGTGATTGGAGCCCGCAAAAAGTATTTGGAACGAATGTGTAGCACCGTCGTGAACAGAAAGTATGCTTATCTTAAAAAAGAAAGTTCATTCTGGCTGGCTGGGCTGCCGAAAATGAATCTTGGCCCCCGCAACCAAAAGGCGCCATCTTGGCCTGTCCTGCGCTAGCTCCGTGTAAACGTCTACCTGCTTCTCGGAGAGGTCCAATGCGGCTCTCCAGTGATACTTCAGAATGACTCACAGGCATAGACAGCCTATATACGTCCCACTGTAGGGCGCAGGCCTTCTCTCAGGGAGAGAGTATGGCCTTAATCACCACGCGCGCCCACCGCCTATTGGCGATTTTTGTCAAATTCTGAGGAAGAGTTTGCCGCAACTGTAGCATAACAGAGTGGTAAAGTTTTGTAACACGCGCGGTAACGGAGCGGTAGAACGCCGGCTTCTCATTCGGGAGGTCGTCGGTTCGAATTCCGGCATGTACCAATGACTTTGTTTTCTAAGTTACGTACATTTTTGAAGAAGTTACAGTAGCAATACCACTTGCTAACTGTGAAGGAAAACATCGTGGGGAAACCAGAGTGTCTGAGGTGGTCGTATACCTCAGCGCTGGAAATTGACAATCCGTGGTGGGCACGCGGGGTAATTAAGTCCGTACTCTCTCTCTCTCTCTCTGAGAGAAGGCCTGTGCCCTGCAGAGGGACGTGTATGAGCTAAATAGTTCATAAAAAGTTCTGTAGAATGTGTGAAGCGGCATGCTGGTGTACAGTGGTCACAAGTTGGTGTGCCTCGCAAAATTAAAAGCTTTTTTATTTATTTATTGGGTTTTAGGTAAACCATCGACCAGAAATAACAAAATACAAGGTGCATTGTACATTATAGTAGCAGAGAGTTATTAAAAGGTTTTCAATTACAAGTTGTTAGCGGACATGCTCTTGTACTGAGTTTTTGACTCTACAGGGTGACTTTGAATTCGTTCACTGCATTTTAGGGGGCATTCTAACCATGATTTAGACACATGTAGAGCTAGTTTTAAAAAAATACGCGTCAAAAAAATTTTTTTTTCTTTCCAAAATTACTTCTCTTATTCATAAACAAACAATGTGATTTTCTAACCTGTCGCGTGGCCTATACCTAGTTCTCTTTAATAAGTTGTTTTTTTCTGCATGTTGGACAATAGTAAGCGCCTCCCTCTTTTAAACTACCTGCTTAAATTATAAGTGAGAAATGTTCCACAGGGCTGATAAGGCCCGGTATTGTAAAACATAAAATGTTTTTTATCTGTGCCTATATTTTCTCCAAATAAATAAATTTAATTAAATTAAAGGCCGCGCAGTATTAGCTGTCCCAGTTTATTTAATAAGCTGAGATATTCTATGCCAGGTTAGTCCGTCTAGAGATAGATAGTTAAAACGTTTTTTATTGTATGTACACCAGGAATAACATATGAAAATTAAACAATAATATACATAGTACAGTAAAATTGGGGGCCTTATTACTAAAAGTGTTTAGAAGAGTGTTTTAAGAGGACTGTATAATTTATAATGCCCTGTTTACTAGTCTAAGCCGGGAGTGAAATAAAAGTTGGTTTTTTTTTGTGTTTTCAACGAGAAAAATGTAATGACAACCAGAACAAAAGAAGAATGATAGTCAATATGTACAATGAAACCTCCTATCGATGGAACAGTATCAGAACTACAATTAACAGAATATATTTTTTTCTTAAATTGCACTGTTTCCGAATCATATCATTGATTTATTGCAAGTAACAAAGACTCATTCCATGGGTTAGTACGCAGACAAAAGACATTAAAATGATGTTAGCAAATGCTTAGCTAATATTTAATGTTAATATTTAATATCCTTAGGACATCCTGCTGTCTTTGGCGAAGGCGGTGGCGACGACGACTGCGGCGCTGGTGCTGCGCGCCAAACACGTCTCTGAGCAGTGCAAAGATGAGCCGCAAGCGCACTCTGAGATCATCGCCGCCGCCACGCACTGCGCGCTCGCCACTAGCCAACTGGTCGCCGCCGCTAAGGTAACTACTGGAATATACTGTGGTGCGTGTGTGTGTGTGTGTGTGTGTGTGGGTCGTGACATGATCCATATATGTGTACGGGGGTTCTAATACAGACCTGGAACGCACGCCGAGATCATAATGACCGCCATGCAATGCCCATTAGTCTATAACCACTATGTAGCGTAGGCAGACCTCTGTACTAAATGTTTTATATCATCCCTAGTTTACAGTCAAGTTAATTTAATGCTTGGTTTAAGTTCACCTCTGCACCTAAATAGGTGCCTCTAAATAGGTTTTTAAAATCATTATAAATGTTAGAACGCGCGAGCTAGATGGATGTCAGATGTAAGAGCAGCCGTAAGTGAACGAGTGGAAAGTTCTATGTTCCTTAAATCGCACGCGAGAAGTTCTTCTGTCGCGTTTTGCTAATATTCTTATTCTTAGTATGCGTCTAAACCGTTTTTCTATAAAAAGTAATAGGAGCCGATACCTCTTTGTGGCCCTTTCGAAGCTACAATAGCGTCACACTCGAGCGAGCTTTACCGACACGACACTTCTTTTTATGCACTAATGCTTCGGAAAAGGGATGAAAACATCTTGGAAACTTTGATTCATGCGACCTCGGATGTCATGTTTAACATCTAAGCGCCCTCAAACCCAAATTGAACCCCGAAATATCGACGGCTATTTTATTTATATTTAAAGATAAATAAAATAAAAATTAAGTATATTTATTTCAGGTTATTACATATATGAGGTTATGTTTATAACATTTCTCCCTCTCAAAATAACTACTTACATAAAAAATTCTACATTTTATCCACTTCCTTTGCTGTTAGCAGCACTCTACACTAAAACTCTCGTCGCTTCATAAAGCGACAGTAAATTAACGAAGATAGGTACTCTATCTCGCTGGCACAGTTGCAGTAGAGTGCGAAATTAATCGTAAAAAGAATATGCGTTTCCTTGTTTCCACACAGATAAGTTACCTTTTACGTAATCGATCCAGATGGTAGCTGGGTTATTCTAAACGGTTCGACTACACTCTCGTCGAAAGTAACCGTATTTTTTATGTTTGTTTGTGTGAAAATACGTTACCTCTAGCAATAATACAGTAAAAGTGATCCAACTCGCGCTTCTGACCATCCCAATTAATCGATGCATCCCGTCATACTTCGCAGTGATGCCAACCTAACGACGACTCTTTTAAAGGTAGACACTATTTTATTGAATACTTTTAATATCGTGACATTGAATATGGAACGATAAAGGAATTGGGAAATCATATCAATGCAAACCAATGCCAGAATTATCAAATGTATCACGGTTTTCATTAAAATTGTTCAAACTCATGACACAATCGTGTCCGTGTCTTCATTTTACCGTAAATTTATCTTCATCAAAATTCTTCACCTACTTAACCCCGACCGCCCCCCTCAGGTGGTCGCGCCGACGCTTAACGACGCGGCGTGCCGCCAACAGCTGGCGGCGGCGGCGCGCCAAGTGGCCCAAGCCGTGGAGCGGCTTTTGGCGGCTTGCCCCGCCAACAAGCGCAAAGACTTGCCCGAAGCCGCGCGAGCTGTCACGGCGGCTTTAGATCGGCTGCTAGCTCATTGTGACGCAGGTCAGTTATTGATACGAGATCACTGCAGCCCGTGTAAAAGAAGCTAACTGATTTTTTTCTATCTTCTTATGTAGCCCATATACGTCCCACTGCAGGGCACAGGCCTTCTCTGAGAGATAGAGTATACGCCACGCTTCCCCACCGCGGATTAGCGATTTCAAGCGCTGTAGTGTGTGAACACCTCAGACACTCAGGTTACCCCAAGATGTTTTCCTTCACGGTTACCGAGTGGTATTGCTACTATAATGTCACAAATGTACGTAACTTAGAAAACAAAGTCATTGGTACATGCCGGTATTCGAACCGACGACCTCCCGAATGAAAAGCCGGCGTTCTACCGCTCTGCTTCCACCGCATTTTCCGCTAGCTGTGCTCTAGGAAAATCTCCTCGTTTTTCGAAGTCTACCTCGATCGTATCACAAATAAACATCACTTCCCGTCCACAGACCGCAGCGTGCCCGTCACCGCCTCCGAGACGATAGTGGAGGAAGTGATGATAGCGTCTGAACAGGTCACTTCCGCCGGCGATACCCCCTCCCTGCTGCGTCATGCCAGATCTCTGGGTCAGGCCACGGCTGAGCTCATTGCTGACATCAAGGTAGGTTGTGAGGCCCTGGCCATGCAGAAAAGACGCGTAGTCCAAATCACTTTCATACAAGACGGGACGCAGCCCACACAGAAGAGGCGGGGTGAGGGTGAGAACTCTGTACAACGCGTCGCGTCTTTTCCGCGCCCTCGCCCTACGTCCTTTCTGTGTGTCCTGGGCCTTGAGGATCATCCAGAAAGTACGCCACACACATTTCGTGATTTTTAGACATCCCTCCATCAACTGTTCGTAAAGACACAGACCAGCTGATATACATCAGACAGAGGCCGAGAAGATCTGAATTAAAGTAAGGTGATCGTTTATTGATGCCAACAATGATCGCACAATAAATTTCATAAAAACACACACCTACTTTATTCAGAAAAAATATTGACAAAGGCATGCTGGGCATAAAGGTTTCGACACACTAATTACACGCCACCCAACGCGACCCGACGCGACCTATGACCTACTGTATGATTAGTGGCGTCGGATGTTCCTAATGTGATTCTGATCATAGAAAATTGTAGATTTGATTTGACTCAATACGCGTCGCGTTGCGTCGGGTCGCGTCGCGTTGGGTCGCGTCGCGTTTTGACAATCTGTTTCCGCCTTCATGCTTGGGGGCATGTGTCAAACTACAGGAGATTGGGCATTTTCCCTCCCTTTTCTGTAAAATAAGTAAATACTTTTTCTCAAGCATGCTTGGAAATTTGAGCATTATTTCGACAACCTTCCTCGAGATAAATCGAAATTGCTGTACTGGCCAATTACACGCGAGCAGCGGCCGGAAAAAGTTCGAAAATTATTGATAAAAAAGAACACTAACGCGGCAAAAATTATTGTTGTTCGTTCGTGGTTCGTTTGATTTTGAAAGTTTATTGAATTTTTCAAATAAAAAGTGCTGCCTTAGTACTACTTAGTTTTAACTTCCGCGCATTATTGGAGAAAAATCATATACAAGCCTTGGCCACAACTAGGCATTGATGGACTCATGTAGGTACATATGTGTGCCTCGGCTTCGCTCCGGCCCACATTTCCACGTTCGTCCATCAATGCCTCTTTTGCCGGCCGCTGCAGTAATGTACTATAGTTGGTTCTATATAAAGATGTTACATATATAAAGGTGTTAAAACACGTCTTCAGTTCTGGATTCACTAGTATTATTCCAAGTAGCTAGTTGTAACGAGTAACAGGTGGGTCGGCGTCTGAGCGGGGATAGGTTTCTCCGCCAAACCGAGACGTGAACTCAGTACCCGTGTACCCAACAGACGGAGGCGGAGAAGCAGCCGTCGGACCAGCAGCGCCGCTTGCTGGCAGCCGCCAAGCTACTGGCCGACGCCACCGCCCGGATGGTGGAAGCGGCCCGCCAGTGCGCCTCGTCACCACAGGTACGTTGAACTCGGGAATGCTCCGCCGATGATGGACGTCACGAAGGCGAAGATATGATAATATTTTATCTTAAGGTGGGACGATTCCCATACAAATGATTATTTCCAAATATGTTAAAAAATACATAATTATACACTGGAATTATATCTGTCTGCATTAATTAAGATTTTTATCTACACATATCATAATCTTCAAATTAGGAATTCAAAGGTAAACGCATATTGACAGGCTTTAAACAATACATAACTTTAAAGAAAATAAAAAAAAGTGTAATATAAAGTTACACTAAAGGTCAGATTTTTCACTTTATGTTACAGTTATTTTTTTAAAGTGTTGCTGTGATCACGGAACAAAACTTAAGTTTTTTTTTTTTAATGTCAAAAGTTGACTCTATAAAAAACCTAATTTCATTTTCGTGGTACCAAAAGTGCAACTAAAAATACCTATTATAATTGAAAATTTTGTTTCATTTCGTTATGAGTTTAGTTAATAACCGTAGATTTATGTATAGTACAAAGCTTGTCAAACGTGTTTTCCTTTGATTCCTTACATACTTTGAAGATTAAGACATGAGTGTAGATAAAGTAGTGTGTGAGACTGCACATAAGTTGGTATTAAAACACTCGCCAATGCTATTAAAGAACTCGCCAAGGCTCGTTTTTTAAAATGTCGCTCGTGTTTTAATAACCCTCATTATGTGACAGTCACATAAACTACTATTATTTGCGCCAATATAAAGTTTCTTAAAAAAAACACTGGTTTAATAGCTTAAATGAGTTCAACAATTTAGTCCATACAAATATCATCGATCCTATTTAACCTATTAAACTACAGTTTTATTCAATGAAATATGTATTTGTGAGGGAATCGTCCCACCTTAAGATGAAATATCGCTCGCCATACAATCCTTACTAATTATAGTCTGGATTAGCACATAGGCTATTTTTTATCCCGGAAAAATACACATCAAATTGCCACGCGAATGAAGTCGCGGGTATAAGCTAGTTGAAAATAAATTCATTTTATTTTATTTTGGCAACAAACAGTCATTACAGGAAATCTTAACTAAAATAACAATATTGGAGATAAATAGACCTATAGTGCGGAAAATTGACAATAGTGCTATGTGCTCTGTGTACAATAAGGAATATTCTTAATTTTAATACTTCCACTCCTTAGAAAACATGCAGAACTGTGTAACTAACAGTTAAAAATAGGGTTATATTTAAGCGCACTTCAAAACAGAGGCCTCCAACATTTGAAGTGCCTTTAAACGGGTCCCTTTAACGATTTTACTTATCACATTTAGCATAGGATACTTAGGTATAATTCTTATAATAAGGTTCATTTATGTAATTCGCAATGTAAAGTTTTTTTTTGTAGGGCTGAATTAACAACCAATGCAGCCAATATAGTTCAAATAACAATAATGCCCTTGTTAGAGCTAGGAAATATTATCAATATTGGCATTTTAAATTAAAAAAATCACGATATATTTGCCTTTCACTGTGACCGACTGTCAAGTCATTTGCAAGATAGTATATTTGGCAGCCAGATCAACATAGAAATCAATGTGAACATTATTCCATCGCGCTATGACCGGCCAACACAAACATTTTCGGGCCGACTGTCGATCTTTTCACTCAAAGATTACCCACATCTATAAACCAAACAAACAGTTCAAACAAACAACCAAAATGAACGTCAGTCTGACAAGTATGACAGGTATTCTCATCCGATGCATTATTTTAACTCAATCTCTTGCGCCTACTACAAAAATTTAAGAAACAAAGACATGCATCAGTGGGGAAAAAGCCCTCGCAAATGATGTCACGAGGAGTGAATTTTATTTTTAATTTTTTAAGTTGCTTAACAATAATTCAGAACAACAAAAATTAAATTAGTCTTAACAAATTATGTCTACTTTCGTAAAAAATAAAAAAATATGACCCTTAACCAAACTTTACATTGCGAATTGTTTGCGTTTTAAATCACTTTTAAACTTACTTAGGGAAGGACAAAAAACTTCAAGATCATTAAAGTCTCTGTTTTACATGGTAAGCGATCGACATAAAAGGCAGTTTCGAGTATAATTCTTCTTGAATCGACGAGGCACAAATAATGTTAAAATGCGCGAGGTGCGAACGGGCAAACGAATTGTCTAATATTTTTGTTGTAGGGATTTTAAGTTTTAGTTGCGTCATCTATAATGCTGTTTTGTACATCTTTAACTTTAAAAAACAATAAAAATAATAATAAAAAAAAATTATATAACGACCTTCATAGAAGACATAACTAACTTGGCTGTCGACAAGGAGCGGTTAGCCGTAAAACTATCAGAGTTGACCCGACAATCAAATTCACCTTTATCATAAACGCACATCTTATTTCCCCAACACAGGACCACGAAGCCCAGAACTCGCTTCGGCGCGCGGCCGAGGAGCTCCGAGACATAGCGGCGGACTACGCCCGCGGCGGAGGCCTGGCCAAGCAGCACGCGCTGCGATTGCAGGAGGCGGCGCGGAAAACGGCTGCCGCCGCCACACAGCTCTGTGCCGCCGCCGCGGCCGCCTACCAGACCAATACCAACAAATACTCGGCGGTGAGTCGACAAAACTATAGTTCGTTCCCAACCATCCCTTTTCAATGGTACGCCCAAGGTTTTTGTGAACAAAATCACTCAGTACCTCATAAAATAGATTTGCATGAGAATTGATATGCTATGTTGTAATGGATTGGGTGAATCAATTACACTAAATTACTTGTTGACGCGGTGGTAGCCTAGTGGGTAGAACATTGGACTCGGAAGCGGGAGACCCAGGTTCGATTTCCAGTGCGAGCATGTACCTATGACTTGGTTTTCTAAGTTATATACATTTGTGAAGTTATAGTAGCAATACCAAACGCTAACTGTGAAGGAAAACATCGTGAGGAAACCTGAGTGTCTAAGCCATTCACATACCTCAGCGCTTGAAATCGCCAATCCACGGTGGGCACGCGTGGTGATTAAGCCCATACTCTCTCTCTGAGAGAAGGCCTGTGCCATATAGTGGGACGCATATAAGCTGATTATAAGTAATCTATATTCTGTTTGTTGAATATCAATGTTATCGCTGTCTCAGGGTCGAGTTGTAGTGAAAAAGCCAGCGAAACAAACAAACTACTCTGAGCATCTTGTCTCAAATCATGTTAAATCTTATTTATTTATTCAATTTCTTACAACTATCTCTACAGGACAAGCCTAATGCGACAGATGCGCTACAATTTAATTCTATGTTGTATTCAGATCTACTATTTTAATACATACTAATATCTGTTTATTAAACTACCCAAAATGCATATAGAGGCTTTTGTAAGCTCGTCCAGAGTGCATAAATAAATTATACATAGTTGGTGGAGTACCCACATAACAAGATCCCATGAGTGTAATCAACAACTTGCAGAATTCTAAAACATTAGTTACAATTCTTACAGAAGTAGGAAAACCTTAATATAGTTGTGGTGAAAATATAGTCTTAAATATCCTCGTAAAATAGGTTAATTCTAACGAAGAATCTAACCATATATCTTCCTCCCACAGGAGACACTGCAAGAGGAATGCGAGGCACTGTCTGAACAGGCGCACCGCGTGACGGAAGTCTCGGCGCAGCCGCCAGAGGGCGCCGCCGCACAACTCACGCTTTTGCACGAGTCCGAGGCGCTTTTACAGGTAAATACGATCTTCCTCCAGGAGAAAGAACAGAAAGAAAGAAGATATTTATTCACAGAAACACAAAGTAAACACGAAGGTACACAAACAAAATACACGAACGTCAACGAAACAAAAATAAATACAAAACAATCGTGAAGACATATAGTGAGGCATATAGAGTCGAAGGTAGTCGGGTACCATACATTAATGTATGGCACCCAGCCACCTTCCTCAGGGAAGAGACCCGTGCCCCTCGGTGGGGACATAATGGGTTGATGATGACCCAGCCACCTCGGACTCCAAACGCCTCAGGTGCTTTCGTGACAACAAAAAAGGGGCTCAAACTCACCCTACTAAAGTAATTTTACTCACGTTACTGAAGTAAAATACATCACTTGCAGCCCCGAGTAACCCACTTTGCAGTTAGGTTTTTTTTGTCTGATCAGGTTCAAAGGGTGACAGAGTCCCAGGACTCATGCTTTTATATGAGACCGAGGCTCTGTTACAGGTATATAATTACCTTGCAGGGATCAGACAGTGGATTTCGATACCATGAGTCTCCAACTGCAACACGGGGGTATTCGGTTCAATTTCTCTACAACCGAGCGCCGTACCTTGATGATCGCAGTCTGATTGTTTTTCAAGTTATCTTAGTTTGGGTCTACGCAAGTGATTTTGCTGTGTGGCTGTTATAATTTATTTTGTATCCTACTAATAAATGTGTATAAATGTGAAAGTTTGTGAAGATGTTTGGATGTTTGTTACTGAATCACGCAATAACGGCTGAACGGATTTACATGAAACTTGGCATTCAGATAGGCAAAGACCGTGGAGTAAGAGGCGTGGAAATTGTTATTTCTGCTGAACAACTATCTCTCATTGATCTGTATTTCGACTGAGCTCTGACGCATGTATAGTTGGTCGATTTAAAAACATGCCGAATTTTGAATCCAAAATTATATAGTATAGATAGTCTAAGACATTCATGTTTTTTTAAGTGCTAAATTTTGTATTTTGTGCAATAAAGTGTAACAAACAAACGATTGTTATTGACCGTAATTTCTGTAACGCAGAACTCTGGTCGCGCGGTGGCGGCGGCTCGTGGCGCGGTTCCCACCGTGGCGGAACCTGCAGCCGCTAGGAACTTGACCCAGGCTGCGCACACGCTCACCAACGTTACGCACGAGCTCAGGTAACTAGCAATGCGTGATTTTTTAAGTATGGTGAAAGAAGCTAAATTATATTTCTATGTATTGCTATCGCCATAAAAAATATGTAGATAGATAATTCTTTATTGCGTACCAGTATATCACAGAGAAAAGGTACTTTAATAGTAAACAATCGGCGGTCTTATCGCTAATAGCTATATCTTCCACACAAACTTATAATATATTGTTTTGCTAATTTTATTCTCTGGATATTACATAGTAAATTAAACATAGGTATTTTCTCCCATTCTCCTCCCTAACTTCTTAACATTAAAACATTTTAAATACTTTTTTATGAAATCTTATGTAATTTTTATGCTTGAAATACTAAGTATAATTGATGACATTTTTTATGATATTGACATGTAACTAAGCGAAAGTGATCCACACTATCGTGGCAAGTGGCAGTGCCTGGTTTCTGTCTGCCCCTCTGGGATACAGGCGTGAGTTTATGTATGTATGTATGTATGACATGTAATTTTTGATATAATTATAAATTTAATTTTAATTTTTATCTTTATTTCTATTACGAAAGTAATGTGTACTTAATTTTGTTTGTTTTTATATGGACCTAAATTGTCTGAAATAAATGATATTATTATTATTATTATTAATAATGAATATTATCAATAAATGATGTCTATGTGTAAGTGTAACCCTTTTACCCAACCCCCAAGGTCTGCGGTGAGCCGTTCCCACGTGTCCTGCAAAGGGCTGGAGCTGGACGCGGCGGCGGAGAGCATCCGCGCGCTTCAGACGGAACTACGCCAGCTGCGGCGCGCCTCGCTGCGACCACTTCCTAACCAGACGGTGAGTCAAGTGGACATACATAGGACAGACAAGGTAGACCATGAGCTGCTATGGGTTCATCATCATCATCATCAGCCCTTTTACGCCCACTGCAGGACATAGGCTTCCTTCGTACTTTTCATAACCATGAGGGGTTTTACCATAATCGCCACGCTTGGCAGGCGGGTTGGCGATCGCAGTATGCGGTTGGAATGTCAGGTAGACGCCCGTCTCCTGGTAATTTATTTCCTTAGTCGCCTTCTACGACATCCACGGAAGGAAATGGAGTGACGCTATTCTTAATCCGGCGCCACACGGCGTTAAAATGGGTTAAGTCGCACTTAAGCAAACGAAGTCAGTTCGTAGCTGTCAGGGGTCACCTATCTTCTTCGCCTACAGAGATACCTTCAGGAGTACCGCAGCGCTCTCACTTCGATGACATGATTGACCGACTGTCGTGCCCTAGCCTCCTCCTATACGGCAATGATTTAAAAATGTTCACTACAGTTACAGATATTACCGATTGCGAGAGACTTCGAAGAGATTAAAAAACCCTAGAAGACTGGAGTGAGCGTAATGGGATGTACCTCAACGTTGAAATTTTTTTGTGATTTCCTTCACTAGGAAAAGACATAAGGTTTCTTTCAACTACGCCCCATCCTGGTGCATTGGGTCAAGCTCCATCTCACTGCCTAGAGCCTGGGGGGACTATTAAAATTCAATGTGACTTCTCTCGCGCCACACCTTCGAACCGAAGACCGGAGATCGCGAATCACGTTACTGTTAAATCAATAATCAAAACATTTTCTTAAGATATTGCTAATGATTTCCACATCACGCTGTAGTCTTTCTAGAGATACATAGCCAAGAAAAATCAGGACCTTAGCCTCGGTTTTTCATCGGTTCGCCGCCTTAAGGTTGTCCTTACGTCGAGCGTTCTCTCTCGCTCGCACAATTTAACACTAGTAATTGTGATAAAATGAGTATTCCTTTGATAAATGTGGTCTGAGGGTTCGATAGATACTAAAATTGCGAACGCTTAAGACATATCTTTTTTATCCCGTACAGAGTCTTTTATTTCAAAATTAGTAATTTTGGAAACAACTTTTCTTTCTTAAAAACTACGTATCTCTCATCATCTACCCATTATGTCCCCACCGAGGGGCACGGGTCTCTTCCCTGAGGAAGATATAGGCCATACTCCACCACGGGGGCCAAGTCCGGATTGGTGGAGGCTTGTAGACTAGTGGCTCGTCTACTGTCTACGTATAGTAAAACAAAAATATATTTTAAATGTGCGTAATTTAATTATGCATCAAAATCTCAGACCACATTTACTAAAAGCGTACTCATTTATTACAATCAATAAAAATGTTAAATTGTGTGAGCAAGACAGCATGCTACGTAAGAACAGTCTTCAGTGAGAAATATCCTGTCTAACCCCCCGCCCCTCCCCGCAGGAGCAATGGGCCGCCAGTACTCTCCACTCCGCTTCCCGCGAAGCGCGCGCTCACACGGCCGCCCTCGTGGCTGCGGCCAGAGACAACTCGGACGAAGGCTGCGCCCGCGCAGCCGGCGCTTTAGCTGCGTCGCTGCGCGACTATACTGGAGGAGTCGTGGCCGCCGCGAGCCATACACCCGAGCAACAGGATAGGTGAGTCATATTACACAGTATTGTGTCTAAAATGGCGGAACGAAAATGAACAAGATGGCTGCGGATTGAATTTGCATCAATTTCAAGTGGTTTCTGGTTAGGAGATAGCGTATAGGCAACTATGGTTCATAGTTTCTATGATCGCCACGCTTGGCGGACGGGTTGGCGATCACTGTATGTGGACTGAATTTGCATCAATTGAATCAAATCAAATCAAATTGTTTTATTCAAAGTAGCACAGAAACTGCGACTTAATGAACGTTACAAGTTAAACTAGGTGTCCATTTCAAAATGTAGATCATTTTGGAGAAAAAATGGACAAAAAAACTCCAAACTTAGTCTTTTCAAGTCCTTAATTTACAGGATTTATATAAATGTTCTAAAACTCATGCATTGAACTGGCTTTAATTCCAGACATCATTGTCATCTAAATAATCTTTAATGTTATAGTAGCTTTTTTGGCACAAAGTGCGCTTCACACATTTTTTGAACCGCGTTTCTGGCAAGCTTATTATATCCTATCCTATCCTATTGCAAGTTAGTTGTTGTCGGAAGTTACAGTATTTAATGTTCGAGAATATTTATTTGACTGTGCCACTTTAAAATTACAAGTAAAGTGTGTAAAGTGTATTGCCATTTATTCAAATGTTTTATTACGGGGTTCCTCAAACTTTCAGCTTCGCGTACCAATTTGCCAACAAAACAAATCAATTTTTTTTTATTCAAAGTAGCACAGAAACTGCGACTTAATGAACGTTACAAGTTAAACTAGGTGTCCATTTCAAAATCTAGATCATTTTGGAGAAAAAATGGACAAAAAACTCCAAACTTAGTCTTTTCAAGTCCTTAAGTTACAGAATTTATATAAATATTCTAAAACTCATGCATTGAACTGGCTTTAATTCCAGACATTATTGTCATCTAAATAATCTTTTCACTTCTCATGCTCTAAAAGTTCGTCTTTATGTCGTGCGTAGGCGACATAAAGTCGCTTTTTATGCTCTAGAGCATAAAGTAAAATCTTCGTCGAAGACCAAGGCAATCGCTGCAACAGCCACACGAACATCTTTAACTTCATACAACAACCTCTTTATTTTATTTCGTTTCGTTCGTATTCTAAGACCAAGGCAAAGATACCAACAGCCAACAACAAAGTACACAATAAAACTTCATGAAATAAACTTATAATTTGTATTTCGTCTCATTTATTATTTACATGTTGCTGTTTCATTTCCTCGCAATCGAAGTGAAAAGTAGAGTGTACAACTCGTCCATAAAACCCATTTTACACTCGACTTTATATCTATCCTCGCTCGCAAGCTCGCTCGGATGGATAAACGTCTCGAGTAAAATGGTGCGTTTTATGCACTTGTTGTACAATCTACTATTAATGTTATAGTAGCTTTTTTGGCACAAAGTGTGCTTAACACATTTTTTGAACCGCGTTTCTGGCAAGCTTATTATATCCTCAGGGATCTTATTGTAGAAACGTATACAATGCTCCATAAAGGATTACAGTTTTAAAGTCACTGATATTTTTCCAAACGTACATGATATTTTCATAGATATACTGACTAGCAACTGTTAGAATGTTAGTTTCTTTAAAGAAATCTGATCGCTCTCTTCTGCAGGACGAAGATGGTCTCAATGTCTGCTGCCCGACCCCACAGTAGTATACCATAGGACATAATACTATGGAATAAACAAGATTAGCAGTTGCGACATCAGTTAGTTCCCGGATTCTTTTAACTGCGTATGCTGCAGAACTGAGCCTATTTGCCAATTTTCCTATATGAGGACCCCATTGAAGCTTTGCATCAATTGTGATACCCAGAAATACAGTTTCTTCTACAAGGTCTAGTTTATCATTTCCCAATATAACATTGCTGTAACCTAACCTAACCGATTGGGAACTCCTTATAATAAGGCAAACAATTACATGAAAAAAAAAACTGTATAATGATATGCATGATAATGTTATGTATTATGGGGTATTTGCCCTGCATAAGCAGCCTATATACGTCCCATTGTAGGCCTTCTCTCAGAGTGAGAGAGTTGGGCGTAATCACCACGCGTGCCCACCGCGGATTGCGATTTCAAGCGCTGAGCTATATGAATAGCTCAGACACTCAGGTTTCCCCAAGATGTTTTCCTTCACGGTTAGCGAGTGGTATTGCTACTTTAACTTCACAAATGTACATAACTTAGAAAACAAAGTCATAGGTACATGCCCGCACTGGGAGTCGAACCTGGGTCTCCCGCTTCCGAGTCCAATGTTCTACCCACTAGGCTACCACCCGTATTTGCCCTAATCAGGCTTAAATATTATCGCGATCCCCCACGATCTACTTACGAACTCCAAGGGCTTCCCTGTTGTTTTATTACACACAGGTAGGACTTGTATTTTTTCGATTAGCTTTCCCTTGCTAACCGCACCCCTGTCTCGCCAGGATCATCACGTCAGGCAGCGAGGTCCTGGAGTCTTCCTACACGCTGGTGGAGACGGTGCAGCGTTACATGAGCACCTCGGAGACCGTTCACCTGCAGACCATCATCACCAGCGCCAAGGACCTGTCGCAGGTGACCCCTCGTACTCACTGTCCACTCCAGACACGGTTTAGTTTCTTGCTGTTTTTTGAAGTGAAAGCTTCTTTTGGTGGACTTTTTCTGGACAATGGACCTCGGGTCGGTGACGCTGAGTCGGGTATACTCGGCTCAAGTAAAGGTTTTTATTAAAATTATGTTTTAAAAAAGATGGGGGTCTAGACCCAGCATATTATGTCATTCAGACTTGTCATTCCTGTGGGCCAGGCCGAATAAGCTGTCAGAATGGTATAGGTGCTGGGCAAGCTTACTGCATCTAAGAAACAATGTCCCGGTCACTGCAGAGTCCGAGTGGTCCCTTCACCCATCTAGTGTGAGTGGAGGTGCCACTGGACGCTGTATAAATCATCTCATTACGTAGATGCAAAAGCCAATTTTTTTCTTTTTATTGCACTTAAAGGAAGCGTACAATACAACGAACTTAATTCCATGATTACTTTCCACTAGCCGCCAAATATTACATGATTTTATTTTGTTATAGACAGACATGACTGTATTATAGCGACTATTAAACCATCAACAGGTTCTCTAGTTATAACACCCATCATCACCTATTTTTACCACCCTTTCTTCCCCCCCAGGGTCTGGAGCGCACCCTGGAAGCCATCCCCTCTCACGAGGAGTTGGATGAGGCGATGCAGAGCATCAGCGAGACCCGCCACATCCTGCAGTCGGGCGAACTGCCGCAGAGATCTGATAAAGACTACGCGTGAGTTTTATAACCTAAAAATTGGTTGAAACGCACCCCTGATAACAATGGGGAACTTTCATCAAGCTTACATTGAATTGACATCCGTTATATACCATAGAAAATAATGTAGAAAAACTCAGAAAAAAATAAAACCGTGAAAATCTTATTTTGGAAGAATTAAGAATTGGATGTAGCAAGAATTTTATCTTCGACTTATAGTTTTCATCATACAACCTTTTGAAAAGTCATTCTAGTCACGTGCACAAAAACTCGCCATACAAATTATGACGTCACAAGTTGAAGGTAACGCCTTAATTCTATAAAAACTAATTCTTTTAATTTTTTTTTTAATTAGATAATCATGAGTTTTCGTATTTTTTGAGACCCACGAAAAATATTTTCTGTACCTTCTGTTATATGAATATGTCACTCCAATCGAAGTAGGATGCTAGTTCCTCGTTGTGCCTTTTAACGTCTCTCTCGTTCCCCCACCCGGCCCCACTCACTACGTGTGACAGAGACGGCAAATACGTTACCAATCACGTTTGCATGTTAGTGCGTAAGTAAACTTTTACATCAAAGGCGTTTCTTCCAATATGAAGTTAAATTGTTGGCGTTTAACATTGTTTTGTATAGTTGATAATTAATAATAGTTATACTTTATTGCACACAAGACGTATAACAGGACATACGAACTAACATGTGCAAAGGCGAGCTTATCTCTGTAAGTGATGAAATGTTGATGTTATGGCGTCTCAATAAAACGTCCCATCGCAGGGCACGTGACTTCTCTCACAGAGAGTGTATTAATTACCACGCGTGCCCACCGCGGGTTGGCAATTTCAAGCGCTGGGGTAAGTCAACACCAACGAAACTCAGGTTTCCTCGCGATGTTTTCCTTCACAGTTAGCGAGCAGCAAGGCTATTCAAATATCAAAATGTTGTATTTTCCAAAATTCACGAATTGTTTTACATTTTTGTTTTTGATATTTTAGTTATTTTAAGTATGGTTAGTTGCTTCATAGTCTGTCATGTTGTACGTACATAATATATTTGGCGTTATAGTTTGACAATCACTCTATCTTGAATCATAACATATTAAGACCTATTTGGCACGGTTGGCCAGAGTCGCGGCATGGGTGGAATTTTTAGCCTCTAAATAGGTTCTTTTTTAAAAATATTGATCAAAAACCTGAGGCGGTTAGTTATGTAAGTTCTTATAATATACAGGAATGCATTAGTGCAATATGAAATTTGCACGTCTTAAGCTTGCTTATGACAGTAATTTACTTATTTTGTAACGGTACATAATTAATGTTTATGAAACAATTAACTTTGATCAGTTTTAGAAAGCAATGTACAAATGGTCTTTAAGCCAAAGGCTGTATGATAAGAGCCATAACTTCAAGATTTCTTACTCAATCCCCCTCCCCCACTAGTTCCCTCCAATCGTCTCTGACCGAAGCTGCGCGTGCGCTGGGCGGGGCAGCTTTGCGTGTGACCGAGACGGCGGATGCGCCTGCGCAGCTCGCGCCCGCCGCTAGAGACTACGGGGAGGCTTTCACGCGCTTGGCCGCCGCCGCCTTGGATATGGCTGCTGTTACTGAGGTCAGTTGAGCATTGGATGTAGCATTAAGTATGTTGCATAAAAAATGTACAAACAAACTCTTGACTTAACTTGACGACCTCGTGGCGCAGCGGTAGTGCATCTGCATACCATGCGAGAGGTCCCGGGTTCGTATCCCGGCTGGGAAAAAATAATCCAGGTCTTGGATGTTTACATGTTTGTGATGTCGTTGTTACTGGTTCCCACGACACAGGGTATCCTAGTGTGGGGCCAGAAGCAATGTATGTGCCTGTATGTAAATGTTATGTTATGTTAAACTGTGGACTTAAAAATAAAACAAAAAAAAAACGCAAAATTATAAATTTGAACTTTAAAAGATTGAAAAGAAGCTTAAACTTATGCGTGTATTCCGTAGGGACGTAGAACTTTAATTAGATAAAATATAAATT
Source organism: Yponomeuta cagnagella (assembly GCA_947310995.1). Lineage (NCBI taxonomy): Eukaryota > Metazoa > Arthropoda > Insecta > Lepidoptera > Yponomeutidae > Yponomeuta > Yponomeuta cagnagella. Next base: position 9,852,613 of record OX371294.1, on the reverse strand, counting down.
GACAGTAAAAAGATCTCAAAAAGTAGTTTTAACGTCTAGTAAAAAAAAATGAACTAGTAAAAAAAAATACAACAATACAAAGCTCGAAATATCTAACTGTTCCTTTTATAAATAACGCCCACTGTTGAGAAAACAATTAACATAGCCAAGGAAAGGGTTAATCTCATAGAAACAGTGACAGAGACTACAGATGCACCGACGCAGCTGCGAATACCCCTTATACTCCGTTCCACGAATCGAACTCCTAGGGAACAAATACTCGCACCTCGGTCAATGCGCGCGGCGAAGACGGTCCGCTTAATAGGGGTATAAGTAAACACTTCAAGTTGACACTCTAACATTTTGAAATCAGATCCAACTCACAAAATCACCACACAAACTTACAAAATTCACACGACTCCCCTCACAGGAGGAAGAGAGCCGCACCCTCATGATATCCTCGATGGAGACGGTCACCACGACGTCCAGCAAACTCCTGGGCACCGCCAAGTCCTTCAGCCAAGACCTCACCAGACCCAACGCCAGGAACCAGCTCACCGACGCAGCTAGGGCGGTCACCGACGCCATCAACCGCTTGGTAAGTGGTCGAGTTAATTAAATGCAACTGTAAAATGAACTTCACTGATGAATGAAATTATCGTGGGGAAACCTGAGTGTTTGAGCTATTCACATACCTCAGTGCTTGAAATCGCCAATCCGGCGTAGGCACGCGTGGTGATTAAGCCCATACTCTCTCCCTGAGAGAAGGTTTGTGCCCTACAGTGGGACGTATATTGGCTGCTTGTGTTATGTTATGTATGTAAACTGAACAAAAATCTTTCACGAGTTGTTTTTAGGGTTCCGTACCCAAAGGGTAAAAACGGGACCCTATTACTAAGATTTCGCTGTCTGTCCGTCCGTCCGTCTGTCTGTCACCAGGCTGTATCTCAAGAACCGTGATAGCTAGACAGTTGAAATTTTCACAGATGATGTATTTATGTTGCCGCTATAACAAAAAATACTAAAAACAAAATAAAATAATTAAGGGGGGGATGAAACACATCATCTGTGAAAATTTCAACTGCCTAACTACGACGCTTCATGAGATACAGCCTAGTGACAGATGGACGGACGGACGGACGAAAAGCGGAGTCTTAGTAATAGGGTCCCTTACCCTTTGGGTACGGAACCCCAAAAACAACTCAAAAAATTACCACGTACCGGTGCAAATTCTGACCACAGATTATAATCTATTAGCAAAAAGACAAGTTCATATTATTTTTGTTGCACTAACCCGTGCTGAGGACAATTTTAAAAACCTATGCCTGCACTTACCCATTAGCTCAGTTGGGAGAGCGCTGGCACGGATAGCCAGAGGTCGCGAGTGGAATTCTTAGCCTCCAAATAGGTTTTTAAAAAAGACTACTGATTAAAAAAGGGTCCGCACACAGACAATGAGTGTTGCCGGCCCCGGCTTTTACATACGGCCCGAACGCAGCGGCTTATATACTAACACAGTACATTGACATTGTGGCGCCGGATTGAGAAGAGCGTCACTCCATTACCTTCCGTGGATGTCGTAGAAGGCGACTAAGGAAATAAATTACCAGGAGACGGGCAGCAGCGTCTTCCTGAGATTCCCACCGCATACTGCGATCGCCAACCCGCCTGCCAAGCGTGGCGATTATGGCAAAACCCCTCATGATTATGAAAACCATGAGGGAGGCCTATGTCTTGCAGTGAGCGTTAAATGGCTGATGATGATGATGATAATGATGATGACATTGACATTGAGCAAACAAAATGTAAATTCATAACGTTGAAACCGGTTTTCCGAACGGCCATGTCCCCGAATTAGTTCGGATATTGATTTCTGATTTCCCATGTAAAAACCAAGACCCGACCCACCAGGTGGACGTGTGTACGGAGGCGGCGCCGGGCCAGAAGGAGTGCGAGGCGGCCATCCGCAGCATCGAGGCCACGCGGCCCTTGCTCGCCGCCGCCCTGCAGCCCGTCAGCGAACTGGGATACTTCGCCTGCCTCGACTCGCTCGTCGACCAGTCCAAGAATTTGAGTGAGTGACGGGGCGTTCCCCAGTCATGGGACTGGGGATCCATTGGGATAACTGGCGCCACCGATGAAAAATAAAATCGTATTTTTACAAAAAGCGGTGGTAGCCTAGTGGGTAGAACATTAGACTCGGAAGTGAGAGACCCAGGTTCGATTCCCAGTGCCAATGACTTTATTTTCTAAGTTATGTACGTTTGTGAAGTTATAGTAGCAATATCGCTTGCTAACGGTGTAGGAAAACATCGTGAGGAAACCTGAGTGTCTTAGTTATTCACATACCAATCGGCGGTGGGCACGCGTGGTGATAAAGCCCACACTCTCTCCCTGAGAGAAGGCCTGTGCCCTACAGCGGGACGTATATAGGCTGCTTATATATTTGAAAAAAGTATCTATACGATCTATCAATTTTGTTAACAGTGATTTTTAGTACCCACGACAGAGAACCTAGCATGAACCTGGGCCCTTTTTGGCGTTAATGCTATCTGGTCATAGATTTTTTGCCTCAAGTTCACTGCCATGGGCCCTGAAAATCACTATTGACATAATGCATAGATTGTAAAGACACTTTTTGCACATTCGATCTGTAAAATAAGATTTTTTTTTTTCTTGTGGTGCTAGTGTTACTCCCGGGAGCCCCTTAAGGTTGCGTCATAATCATTTAATACATATTGAACTGTTCAATACAATTAGGAGAATAAGATTTCAAAGTGGAATAGAAAAAGTTCCTTGTTTTTTTTTTTATTTTTAACCGCCCACTTCAATGGGCTTCACTTTGTTTTTAGGTGTACGTAGACTGTTAACCATCATATTAAGAAATGCTAACAAAAGATTGAAACGAAAATTAATTATTTTATTTTATTTAGGAAATAAATTTTATTTGTCATAAATTAAGTGTAGAAAAATGTCCGTAATTTTGTTATCTAGCAAAGCAATTATGACAGCATTAACCCTCCCCTCTCCTGCAGGCGAGGGGATGTCCCGCATGACGGGCGCAGTCAAAGAATCGCAGCACGCGCAGCTGGCTAGCGGCGCACGCGCAGTCGCCGACGCCGTGCAGGGATTGGTCGAGGGCACCGCGCAGGCTGCTTATCTGGTGAGTGGCTTATATCTCCCTGGGAGATGAAGTAGGTATATCCCACATGAGTGCAGTCGGTCACTCTTTATATATTATTCAAGCGACATGCCTTGAGATGTATTCTCTCCTCAAGAGATTAAAAGTTTACTTAGCTTTCAGTATGGCCGATCACATTTTCTATACAGGGTGTAACTAGATCTCGTTGTTCGTTTGAAAATGGGGAGCATCACTCTTCAGTATGAACGACTTTCACTCATTACCTTCGTGATTTCAAAGTTTTTACTCCGTAGTAAAAGTTGAAATACTTTTACATTAGAAACTTATGACATCAATACGTCTTACTTCAATCCCATAACGAGAATGTGTCGCTCATATAATGATATAACCAACATCAATAACAATATAGACAAATTTAGCCGGCGAATAGTTTTGTTCAAAAGTTTCAGATAAGTTTAACCAGCCCGGCAAAATCCGCCCGCCTCCGTCGTTCGTTCTTCTTATCTTCTTTTTAATAATTAGGTATTTTGTTTGAAATGAAACGAAATAGTTTATCTGCCTTAAATGTCGTACAATTGGTGGTCAGTATAATAAATAACGATTTACACATTTCACCCGTCCAGGTATGCAAAAATTATGACTAGAAGTAATGTATAAAATAGTCTATTTATTTACATAACAAATTACATTCTTATTTTGTTACATATTACGTGTTTGTTTAGTTCGTGGCTTGATTGAGATTGATCAAACCTTGATAGAATATAAAAATACATAATATTATGTTACTTTAAGTCCAAATTTAATTTCGTAAATTGTGATCATGGTGTATACACATGTTTTGGAGATTAGTCTGGATCTTACATAGTAATTGATATTGTCTCGATAATGTACTGTCTAATATCTGTCTCGTGTGCCTTCATCATCTGGCCACCTCTGCCCTCTGCTGGGTAGAGGTCTTTTCCCCATCTCGCCATTCGCATCCTCGGGCCCCCTGCCGACCGGGCCACATCGTCCGTCCATCGGGCTGCTGGTCTACCGACCGACCGCCCCCCGGTTCTCGGCCGCCGCTTCGCTACTGCCCTCGTCCACCTGCCGTCTTCCCGCCTCGCCAGGTGTCCCGCCCGTAGCCACTTCAGACTCAAATAAATAGTTAATATTATTAAGACAGTTTTTTACCTTGACTTAAACCAATTCGTCCCTGCCAACAGGTGGGCGTATCCGACCCAAGCAGCGTGGCCGGACGCGCCGGCCTAGTGGACCAGGCGGCCTTAGCCCGCGCGGCCGCCGCTATAGAGCGCGCTTGCGCCACTTTGTCTGCGCCCAGGAGCTCCCAGAGCGCCGTACTGGCCGCCGCTACCCAGGTGAGTGATTTACAGGCCTCACGGTGTCCCAAAACCTCGGCTTAGTAGGTCGGGCTTTAAAGCGCATAGCCGCTGCTATAGAGCGCACGCGCGATACTTATCCGGGTTAGTATCTTACACGTATCTGAAGCCCCTGATTAGTGGGTCAGGCGGCTTTATCCCGCGCGGCCACCGCAATAGAACGCGTTTGCGCCTCTTCATTTGCCCGCAGAGCTCTCAGAACGCCGTACTAGCAGCCGCTACACAGGTGAGTGTCTGAAACGACTAGGTAGCTTAGGAATGCTCCAAATGCGTTTAGTAGATTAAGCGGTTTCAGTGCAGTCTGAGGTTGCCGAGTCGGCTAATGAACAAATGTAATATGTCGGCGTGATGTCGTGGGTGGGGGCGGTGTTCAGGATGGCACAGCTGAATCAAATAGGCTAACCAGCCTATTCACTCCACAAACTAAAAGAGCACTATGAAAACCTTACTTACCCTAGCGTACTGCTTGACGTTTCCAAAACGGTCTAACAAAGGACGATGCGCGCTCAATCGTGTGCGATTATCAACGTACTAAGAACTATAGGTAGACGTTTCTGACCACAAACCGAACTCAAATTCTAAATCATAGCTGTCAAAATGTAATTTCAAAATTACCTTCATTAACTGAACTGACAATAAACATGAGGTTTATTTCGGATTAAAGATATAACCATTTGAAATGTATATTTGTTCATACCTCAGCGAAACAGGTGCAGCAGAAAACAAGCGCTAGTCGCCTTTCGTTTTGTCTGTTGTGTATTTAGTTTTCTTTCTGTTGTCGTGCATATTATGTTACTTATGTGCTTATTTTGTTTCTGTGATGTATCTTGTTGGTATAATAAATGTCTTTCTTCTTCTTCTTTCACTAGCATTTTGCGGAGCTGCAGCCTTTTTCTGTTGTAGCACTTGTCTTACGTAAAATTGTTTTATTTTTGTGTTACAATGGAAATACATGTTTGTCACTTTCACACTTTCAATTTACACTAATTCGTTCTCCTGGTTGTGCAATAAAGGTTTCTCTATCTGTCTTAAATATAACCCGTATCCACCCCGCAGGTGGCGCGTCACACCAGCGCGCTCTGCAACGCGTGCCGCTTCGCGTCGGCGCGTTCGCCGCACGCGACGCACAAGCGACACTTCGTGCAGGCCGCCAAAGATGTGGCCAACCCCACCGCGGCTTTGGTGCACCATATCAAGGCTTTGGATCAGAATTACACTGAGGTAACAATCTGTGACTCACAAATACAATTTTATTTAACAAAATTTTACTTTAGTAATAACGATTCTAACTGTGTAAGGTATATTAGGAGTGGATCAGTGGTTGCAGAGATAAAAGATAACATCATAAAGAGTGAAGATACAGGCCTCGCCTAGTTTGAAAACTTTAATAAAGTCCCCAAACTAGGCGATGTATTTCAATTTTGCTAAAATATTGACCGTTCTTAAACGCTGTTATTATCCAGACTAAAATACCCGCTTTGAGACCTTTAGTTTGGATTTTATTATCCTCAATCCAGCAGCGTTACTCGTCCACTTCAGGTCAACGACACGCCTCCTTCTGTCTCATCAGTAACAATATTGTTGTTTGTGTCACACCAGGAGAAACGCGAGCGCTGCGCCAACGCCACGGTCCCGCTGCTGGAGGCAGTCCGCAGCCTGTGCCAGTTCGCCGACAGTCCCGAGTTCGCATCGGTGCCCGCCAAGATATCTGCGCAGGCGCGGAACAGCCAGGAGGCCATCTTGGATTGCGGCAGGTGAGCGGCGAACTTATGTAATATGTGTCGAAATAAAACTACGATAAAAAGGTAATAAATGTAAAGGGTAGTGAGATAAAATCGCACGACAAAAAATTTATTAGATTGGGGCGACGACTGAATAGTCTCATGCAATGGTAAAAGAACAAACGTAAAAAAGTAGGTAGCAAGTAGGACAATAGTCTGCAGCCTTTGTCAGTTCACCGGCAGCCTGAAGTTTACGTCCGTTCCCGCCAAGACGTCTGCGCAGGCGCGGAACAGCCAGGAGGCCATCTTGGATTGCGGCAGTTGAGCGGAGGACTATATGTAATATTTTTTTTCAAACCCTATTTAGAGGCTAAAAATTCCACCCATGCCGGGACTTCAACCCGCGACCTCTGGCTAACCGTGCCAGCGCTCTCCCAACTGAGCCAATGGGCAAGTGCAGGCATCAGTGAAATTTCGAGCCTCTTTTCAAGCTTCTCTGTGTTACGTACAGGCAGCGACATCTGGCGACATCATCAAAAATTGTCTTCAGCACGGGTTAGTGCAACAAAAAGAATATGTGTGTCGAAATAAAACTACGGCGAAAAGGTCGTGTAATAAATGTAAAAGTAAAATTGTAGTGAAATAGAGTCCGCAGTCTTTACGAAAAAGTAGAATAATACATGGATTTCTTAAAACACTCTTCAAATGTAGTTCAGGTTGATCTTTCCCTTACCCCTTTGCCACTGACTATTTAATGTGTATTGGAGTGTTTCAGAAGAATTGTAATTTTATAAAAAAAAAAAAAAAACCGGTTAAGTGCGAGTCGGACTCGCACACGAATGGTTCCGTACCATCATATTTACAACATTTGAATATTTCAAGCGTCTACGTGTAGCCGTTATTAATATCAAGCAAAACACGGCGAAAAAATTACGTTTGTTCTATGTTCTATCCCCCTTAAATATTAATTTTATTCTGTTTTTTAGTATTTTTTGTTATAGCGGCAACAGAAATACATCATCTGTGAAAATTTCAACTGTCTAGCTATAACGGTTCATGAGATACAGCCTGGTGACAGACAGACGGACAGTGAAGTCTTAGTAATAGGATCCCGTTTGGCACCATTCGGGTACGGAACCCTAAAAAGGAAGCTACACAGACACAAAACCAACCCACACGGATTACATAAACCCAATCCTCTCCCCCAGGAACTTAATCTCCGGCTCGTGCTCGATGATCGAGTCCGCCAAAGTGCTGGCTCTCTCACCGCAGGAGAAGACGCAGTTGCAAGCGCTCGCCACTCACAGCAAGACTGTCTCCGATAGCATCAGGTCCCTCGTCGCTAATATCAGGTGAGACTGACGACGAAAACTGACGTTTACTTTGACCGCACCAATGTTTTCTTAATTTTTTTTTTAAGAAAAGTAACTAGTGCTTTGGCATTTAAAGTGGTTGATGGCACTGGTGGAATCTTATCATGTAGGACAGGGATGGCGAACCGTGCCATTGGCGGTTCGTACCGCTTCGTCGTGATACCGCTGAACCAACGAGGTAGTGAAACTTAAACCAGATTATGTTTCATCATTGATAGAAATCTATCTATCCAGCTAATGGATGCTTAGTGTTATTGAATCATCTTTAATGAATAAAATGACTCATTACTTCTCCATCCACGCCATGAGTAGAGCCCCACTGCTTTATCGATTTTATCGAAAAATCACGATTTTTTTTTTGTGAAGACCAGGGGACTATCTCGAATTATTTCGAATTTAAGAAGAAAGATAGAAAAAGAACAGCGGTGGTAGCCTAGTGGGTAGAACATTGGACTCGGAAGCGAGAGACCCAGGTTCGACTACCTAAGACTTTGTTTTCTAAGTTATGTACATTTGTGAAGTTATAGTAGCAATACCACTCGCTAACTCTGAAGGGAAACATCGTGAGGAAACCTGAGTGTCTGAGCTATTTACATACCTCAGCGCTCGAAATCGCCAATCCGCGGTGGGCACGCGTGGTGATTAAGCCCATACTCTCCCCCTGAGAGGAGGCCTGTGCCCTACAGTGTGACGTATATAGGCTGCTTATTTATGTATTTATTCAAGATTTCCGTTCTCTATTTCCTAAATTGTTCGTCAGAAAGTAATTTTTAGTGTGTATTACATATAATTAATAGCACGTATTAGTGCGTATTGTATTACATCATTGCTGAAATATTCATTTTAATTTGTGCCCCAATACATTTAGGTACTTATAAGTGCTTTTATCTCTTTCATATTTTGCACGCCTACCTTAATGTTTGCCTCTCCTGTACCTCCTGCAGGTTGACTGGTAGCAAATACCATTAGCGTTAAGTCCACCTTTTTTACACTGCCTTTGTGAAAAAATATAATTGTGGTATACATGTGGCCATTGCGTCCGTGGAGTAGAGTTGTTGAATGTCCACTCGCGACCACAGGGACAAGGCGCCGGGGCAGCGCGAGTGCGCGGCGGCCTTGGAGACGCTGACCAAGCTGACCCGCGACCTCGACCAAGCCGCCATCTCCGCCGTGGGTCAGGAGCTGCCGCCCAGCAAGGACAACACCTTCGACGGTGAGTCGGCCCTTGGTCGCTGTTAGGTTTTGTGGTAGTTTAATTGCAAAATCAGAATCAGTCAAAATCGAAAGTGCTTTTATTCAACGTAACACAGAAACTGTGACTTAATGAACGTTACATGTGAAACAAGGTGTTCATTTCGAAAACGTGGGAAAAAAAGAGAAAAAGTGGACAAAAAAACTTTAGGCTGGACTGTCTGAAATTAATGGAAATTATTGTTTTTTTTTTTGACCTTGCTACGGCAGCATTGCTTTCAGCAATGAGGCCACCAAATTGTAATCTGTATCTTACATCTTTTTAGGGTTCCGTACCCCAAGCGTAAGGGACCCTATTACTGACTCCACTGTCCGTTTATCTGTCTGTCACCAGGCTGTATCTCATGAACCGTGATAGCTAGACAGTTGAAATTTTCACCTATGATATATTTCTGCTTTAACAACATATACTAAAAAGAAAATAAAATAAATATTTAATGGGGGCTCCCTTAGAACCAACGTGATTTTTTTGCCGTCTTTTGCTCGATATTAATAACGACAACAGGTAGACGCTTGAAATATTCAAATGTTGTATAGATGATGTTACGGAACCCTCCGAGTGCGGTCCGACTCGCACTTGGCCGGTTTTTTAATGTTAGGATCTTTCGTATCAGAATCTTGTCACAATACCACTGACCTAACAAACAATGATGAATTTAAGCAACTGAGTTTCTATTTTTACTGCGCACTTTTTTATTTTTATTTATTGTGTAAATAAAGTTATTATTTGCTTAACAGTACAACAAAGGATATTCTTGTTTTGTCTTATCTTATTTAAAAAAAATACAAGTATATCGATTATTTTTAAAAATAAAGTCATATCCATTATTTTCAAATGTCTCCCGGATAGCTCTCCGTTCTCCTTTATAGGGAAAGTGTGTGAAGATCTTTGGATGTTTGTTACTCAATCACGCAATAACGGCTTAACGGATTTACGTGAAACTTGGCGTACAGATAGACAAAGACCTGAATTCGGTATTTGACACGATATGCAATAAATTATTTCATATGCTCGATTAAAACAAAAATAGCAAAATATCTCGGAAAATGTATCTCTTTTCGTCAATTACTACCTACTTATTACAATTTTTAAATAGATTAAACATAAAAAGAGTGCTCTGAAATGTGACGTCATAAGCCAGTATTTTCATAAAAAATTCCGTTTTGCCAAATACCCAATTGAGACATATAATGCGTTCCTGCGGGATAATACCTATTTATTTTATTTCTTTAAGTTTAAAATAGATGGCGTTGTGCGGGCGAACGTTGTATTTTAAAGATGGATGGCGGTGTGCAAGAATGGTACAAACGGATTCTGTGGCGGTACGAAGTTCGCCGGGACAGCAGTCGGCTGTCCCAAAAATAAACACAGGGTTATTAGTTATTTTTTTTTATTCAAAACCGAAATTTTTCCACTGTTGGTTACTGAAACCAACTAGTAACCAACAGGGGTATTTGTCAGTTTCGAATTAAATAATGTCCCTCACTGTGTTTATTTTTGGGACAGCCGAGCTAGGTAACTAAACAATTCACTCCCAAACTCCGTTCCCAGGCTTCGTGGAGCAGATCGAAAACAGTCTGTCGGAGGTGCTGGAACATCTGGAGCCGCTTCGCGTCGCGGCCAAGAGCGAGGCTGAGAACCTGGGACACGCCGTGCTGCAAACGGTCAGTGTCAGAGCTAGTGACGTTATTTGCAGGCATAAACTCACGCCAGTGTTCCAGAGGGGTAGGCATTTTCTGACTAACTTATAGTCAGCGACTCTGTAACTATTCTTTACGACTCATACCCCCCAGTTTCTCGTACACTACATAAGCAGCCTATATACTTCCCACTGTAGGGCACAAGCCTTCTCTCAGAGAGAGTATGGGCTTAATCACCACGCGTGCCCACCGCGGATTGGCGATTTCAAGCGCTGAGGTATGTGAATAGCTCAAACACTCAGGTTTCCTCACGATGTCTTCCTTCACCGTTAGCGAGTGGTATTGCTACTATATCTTCACAAATGTGCATAACTTAGAAAACCAAGTCATAGGTACATGCCCGCACTGGGGATCGAACCTGAGTCTCTCGCTTCCGAGTCCGATGTTCTACCCACTAGGCTACCACCGCTGTAGTCTCTACGGTAATTTTCCGAATCGATAGTGTGATAAACACCTTTCTCCCTCACAGATCTCTTACGTGGAGCCCCTAATGACGGCGTGCACCGGCGCCGCGTCCCTTCTACCCCAGTCGGAGGCGCAGGGCTCACTGCTAAGGAGTGCCCGCACCGTACTTGAGACCTTGACTGCTCTTGTGAGGGCTGCGAGACACTCGGCCGGTAACGCTAGGGTGAGTAGCCTTGTAGTTACGAGCCAACTAGACAGGTGATTCTATTGGTAATCTGGAAGAATCTTTAAGCTACTGAAAAGTCAGCACGGCTCTTGCCTAGTCCACGACGCAGAAATAACTCAGGTACTCCAGATACTCCACTTGCAATGATATAGTCAGGAGCCACGTAGTTAGGATGAAGATTCGAACTTATGATGGCGTTCACCATTCCGAGGTGGACTCGCAGACCTAAGCGGCGCGCTTCGCCGAACAATGCTGGAGTGCGGGAAAGCTGCGTGCTGTTAGGATGGCGGTCCGCGGGTCCTTTTTAAAAAAAAGATTTATTTACTGCTACAAAAAGATTTTAATTCACTGCACACACACAAAGACTACAGGAATACAATTCTAGGATGACATGTTTGTCGGACGGAGGTTATGGGTTGACTACTGGAAAACAAGAGTGCAAACAGTTTTATATAATATTCATTTGCTTGCCTCAGCATTTACTGTGTACTAGGATTGATTATAACATCTCCCCCTTTAAGACGGAGCTTATCATTTTAAGATAAACGAAGGACAAATGTCTAAGGTAGTTAAAACACAAGTGAGGCGCAGCGACTAAGTATTAAACAGAAAGGACATCTTAATAAGTAGAGTGTCACACTAAAATTAAATCTAGTTTAAACTTAATCTAAGTCCCGAAATAGAAATCAATAACAGTCATTTAATGATTACTTAAGTTTCGGCTTGACGATACCTTCTCAAAATTTCTAAACATGACCTTGCTTTTATCCTTATTCATCTCTATTTCTGGGAGGCTCCTAATAGATTTCTTGTCACATTCAAAGGACTCGTCAGATATATCAGTTAGTTCAATAGACGTATTGACCTTGGTGTCCCTTCTACTAGTCTTCTTATTATGACACTGGTTGTATATTTGGATGCAACAAGAAGAGCTTCTATAACAATTTGAGAACCATTTCTTATAAATTTTGCTTAATATATAAATTATAATGGCTACAATGATAGTATAAGTAAGTCCTGAATAATAATGACCGTATTTTACAATATGAGACTGATTTTCAGCCTGATTGATTTGATCTTGTAAATGGTCAAGCTTATGGCTTGCTAATTTCAAGGACTCTAAGTCAACATCTGTTAATGAAATTGGGGACAATGGTTGAACACTGTTGTTTACAAGTTTATACTTACAGCAGTCGTCTTCGACAATATTAAAATCAATTAGCACTTGGCTCGGTAGTCTTGATTTGTAACTATGAGATGGACGAAATTGCAAAGTTTGGAAGTATGCAACACAATCATTTTTCAAGGATAATATACCAGTACCTTGTAAGGTATAGTCCTTGATCTCGTTGTTATCAGTACATTTTATAGTCAGTTTATTTGCCTTGGACTGTACATACAAAAATCTTCCATCGTTCAGCTTTTGCCATATGTTAACATTGCCATATATTACCTTAGAATTGCAGATTTCAGGAAGTGACAGGGTTACTTCTGTTATAAGTTTCGTTTCACATATAGGGTTACTATTTGTAGATAGAACAGAGGGTAAAGGACATATTACATAGTTATTTTTAACATCGCTACATTCACTTAAACTATCTAGCATCGCGTAATTCAATCTGTCATCCGTTATAGCTATGTATAACTTAGAGGGATGAATAAGAGCATATGTTTGGAAGTTGTATTCATCTCGCGGTGTAGGTAGCGGTAAAATCTTATAGATGCTAAATTTAACTGGGTTAATTAAAGGTATTCTTATTACGAAAATTATCTTATCATTATAGTAATACGAAGCTAACTTAGATAAATCTATAATATAATGTATGTTCTCTAAGGACAGAGAGACAGGAAACTCTAGGTTCCTTTTTGTTACCTTGTTAGAGTTTAATTCAGTATATAACTTCGTCGGGGTTAAAACATAAGGGTGCAAAATATTCGCTTTTGCAAATAAGATAGAATTCAAGGTCGTATCCAAAATATTGGAAACTGACAATAGTGATCCTTCGATGATGTTAAGAATTGAGTTAATTTTTGACAAGTTCACACTTTCCGTAGTTAACTTAGAGTTCTGTTGGAACATGTAGTCTAACTTTTGAAGTTGTTTATTTACTCTTATCTCATTATCGTTCAGCTGACGAATCGAGTTATTAAAATTACTAATGGTAGACTGGACGACGTGTATGTTGTCTTTCATTAAAGAGAAGATTTCATGCTGGTTTAATCTCGTTAATGTGATACTTCACATGTTTCCTATTGATGCAAAGGGTGACATTATTTTTTCCGTTTACTTTAACAATTTTGTAGGGTCCCTTCCAGATTGGAGAGAGGGCCTTGCGCAACCTATGATGGTGTTTGACGTATACTAAGTCACCAGATTTATAAGTTTTCGATCTAGACGAAGCATCATAGTATCGTTTTGATGATTCCTTGCTTCTCTGAATGTTCTCCAAAGCTCTTTCGCGAGAGTACCTCATTCTATATTGTAAGGCTCGGATGTACTCTTGATACGTTGTGTTATCGCTAGAGTCGAATAAACTACTAGGTATGGTCGGTTTGTGACCGTATAATAACTCAAAAGGACTGAAACTCGTAGTGCAGTGTGGAGTTGTGTTATAAGAGAGAATTGCAGTTGCGATATAGCAATGCCAATCGTCCTGGTTATCGTTTACAAACGATTTTAAATACTCCTTAAGGGTTGCATGACTACGCTCCAGGGCACCATTCGTCTGGGGATGATAAGGCGTAGAGAGGAGGCTTTTTATTTTAAGAATTTCAGTTAGTTGCCTAAATAGTTCGGATGTAAAGCTAGTGCCTTGATCCGTTAGGATCATTTTGGGAAATCCGAATAATGAGAAGAAATGTATCAGGTTACGTGCAATTTCATCTGTTGTTGACGTAATCATTGGATAAGCACATGAAAATTTGGTTAGATCGTCCTGAAGAGTTAAGATGTACTTAAACTTTTGAAGGCCAGCTTCAGGCAGAACTCCGACAATGTCGAGAGCTAGTCTTTCGAATGGCTTGGTACTAGATGACGTTATAATCATGGGTGCTTTATTAGAAGCTCGTAATGGCTTATTTACTTGACATAGCCGACAGTCTTTTACGAATCGTTCTATGTCAGCGCGCATACTCTTCCAGTAATAAGACTCTTTGATTCTATTATACATGCGCGTAATACCCGGGTGACCCGCTATGGTCGTCCCGTGATTCTCTTTAAGAATGCTTGTAATTTCGGCAGGGGTAGGATATTTTATTTGGTTCTTATATATATGAACCTTGATATCTGTGCCGTGAAAAAGATACGAAATGATGTTGTAGATTTTTACGTAGGCTAATTTAGTGAAAGGCTCTGAAAAGTCTGAAATAGCTAATTCCTTGTCGTATTCATCGGTGGAAATGATTAGGTCTCTTAATTTCCGCAATAGGTTATAAATAGCCTTATAGCTCGTCTCATCATAATGATGGATCTTAGTGTATAAGAAATAGAGCTTTTTATTATTGTTAGCATCGACCGACTGCACGGTATCGGGTTCGCGTTCTGCTGATAACAGTTCGTCGGGATTAGGTACTATCGACAACAGCTGTTCGCAGTGCGGCATTGAACTATCAAAATCAAGCGAAACTGGACACGCTATTGACTTTTGTTTTGCCAAAGTAAGACTCTGATTGTGCTCTTCTATCTGAGTATCGTTAGAGATAGACTTAGTAAATTGTTTTTTGAAAAATTGCTCATAAGTTGTTTTATTTATTCGGGAATGAGTTATGGCATTTACTGGGTTACGAGATAAGGCATCTGCATTAGAATTTATTCGGCCTGGCTTATAAATAATCTCGTAATCATATTCTTCTAACTTTAGTCGCCATCTCAGTAAACGTCCGCCTGGATCTTTGGCGTTAAAAAGCCATGTAAGGGGACGATGGTCCGTGACAATTTTGAACTTATACCCATACAGGTAAGGTCTATAGGTGTTGACACCAAAAAGAATAGCGAGCAGCTCCTTCTCAGTCGTTGAGTAATTTCCTTCGCATTTATTTAAGGTTCGAGATGCATAAGCTATAGGCTTATCCTTACCGATCTCGCCTTGTGATAAGACAGCGCCTACGGCATAGTTAGATGCGTCTGTCGTTACGATAAAGGTCTGCGTAAAATCGGGGTATTGTAGTAAGGGAGCTGAAGTTAACTTTTCTTTAAGAAGCTTAAAAGCTTGTTCTTGATTATGAGACCAGTGGAAAACTGTGTCTTTTTTCAATAAGGAAGTTAGAGGCTTTGTTATGTGAGAGAAATTCTCTATAAAACGGCGATAATAGCCTGTCAAACCTAAGAAGGACTTGACGTCTTTAGCAGTTTTGGGTGTAGGAAATTGGGAAATGGCCTTGACCTTGTCAGGGTTAGGCGACACACCCTTGTCTGTGATGGTATGCCCAAGATAAGCAACTTCATGTCGCAAGAACTCGCATTTGTCGGGCTGTAATTTCAAATTTGCCTGTCTGAATTTGGAAAAGATGAGTTCTAATTTTTTCACGTGAGATTCAAGGTCGTGAGAATAACAGATA
The DNA here is from genome assembly GCA_947310995.1 of Yponomeuta cagnagella. NCBI lineage: Eukaryota > Metazoa > Arthropoda > Insecta > Lepidoptera > Yponomeutidae > Yponomeuta > Yponomeuta cagnagella. The sequence continues at coordinate 9,836,876 of OX371294.1, read as the reverse complement.
CAGTCATCTAGGTAGATATAACAGTGGAGACCTTGCAATCCTGAGAGAACTGTGTTCATCAGTCTCTGAAATGTAGATGGGGCATTTTTTAACCCAAAAGGCATTCGTGTAAACTCAAAATGACCTGAAATACCGTTAGTGGTGACACTGAAACCTGTCTTAGCAGTGTCTTTGGGGTCTAAACAAAGTTGGTGAAACCCAGAAGCTAAATCGAGTGTACTAAAGTATTTTGAATGACCTAACTGGTCTAAGATGTCAGTTATGAGAGGGAGAGGATATACCTCTGAAACGGTAACATCATTAAGTCGTCGGTAGTCTATAACAATTCGCCATTTTTGCTTACCGGAAGCGTCAAGCTTTTTGGGTACCACCCAAACCGGTGCATTCCAAGGAGAAGTTGAAGGGCGAATAATATTTTGGTCGAGCATTTTCTTAACCTGCTTTTCGACCTCGTCCTTATGAATTTCAGGAAACCGATAAGACTTCACATGAATAGGAGGAGCATCTCCGGTGTTAATAGAGTGCTGAATTACATTTGTGTGAGTCAGAAATTCACCTTCAAGGTGGAAAATGTCGGTGTATTGAGAAATACAATTCATAAGGGTTTTCTTTTCTTGTGGATTTAAATGAGAGCATCGAATTTGCTCAAGGACCTTTTTGGAACGGTCACTATTCAAGGCATTTAGTTGATGAATGAGCTCGTGTGGTTTTTCGTCTGAGGTTGATGACGAGAGCTCGAAACGAGAAACTTGAACTTGGAAATTATTTATTTCTACATCAGATTCGGTAGTGTTTAAGACAGAGACATTGACTCTATTGTTTGGCTTTATCATTACTATGCAATTAGCCAAAAACACTCCTTCGCTAATTTTATGATCCAATACCAAGGCTTCTTTTCGGCCCGAAATTTCTGAAAGGTTGGATACTGGACATTCAATAACCATTTCTGACCTAGGAGGTATGACGTAAGATGGTTTACTGAAACAAATAGGTAGAAAGTGACCTTGTAGATTCAGCGTATTTGTAGAGTACTGAATGTCTATCTTAAAATGTTGTATAAAGTCGCTACCTATAATACCATCGTAGTGTAGGTTGATCGCGTCGCTTATCGCGTGAAATAAGAAACCAAACACTATCTTACTCTTTGGTGAGATTCGATGTTCAAAGTCGAGTTCAACGGTACCGAGAGATTCGCAAGATGAGTCGTTGTCACTTAAACCTTTGAGTGTGACTATCTCCGGTCCAAGCACTGGGTTTTCAAGGCTAGATGACTTCACTATTGATATTGAGGAACCAGTGTCGACTAGGAAGCACAAGGGCTTCTTGTTTAAATTGGTTTTTAAGTTAACGTGAGGGAGAGAAATCTTGTAGTTAACGCTATTCATCGTATAACTTTTCTCACGTGAGCAATTCCTAGAAGGAAAACTCGGCTTTTCGCGAGGTAGGGAATTGCATTTGAAATCCTCTTTGGGAATAGAACTTGAGACATTTGATTTACTATCTAACTCAGGAGTCTCTGAATTTTTGCTGACTTGTGTTGGGGATAATTTAAGAACACAAGGCTTAGAAAGTCCTTTATCAAGGATCTGAGACTGAGTAGAAGGCGTATTAGAATCCTGTGCAACCGCGAATTGACCACAGGTACTACCTTTTAGCTTGGCTGAGAACTCAGTGGATAAGGGCTTTTTATCAGCATATTTTCGTTCATTTTTGTTCATCCGCGCTAGGGAGAATTTAAGAGCACGGGATTTAGAAAGGTTAGGAGTTTTCGTGTCATTTAGATCACCGTGGTGTTCCGGCAGACACGGAACCGAAACAGAATTTAGTTTAAATTATCGTGATCTTCAGAGGAGCTAACAACGTGCACATTAGGGCGATTATTGCTTGTCGCGTTACTTGAGCTAGGTGCATGAGCACCGGATAGTGCAGTGTTGCTGGAATCAGGGCGCGTATTAGTATTAGTGCTATTTTTATGCTTTAACTTGCGGCACTCGCTTATCACATGTCCATGTTTTTTGCAATAAGCGCAAGATTTACTCGAGTAGGAGCGCGACTGATTAGAATAATTTTTTGACGAATTTGCATTGGAATCTACGTTGTGAAGATTCGGACTTGACTGTTTAGACTTATTTTTGAAACAGTCGGAGGCTGTATGTCCAACCTTTTGACAGATAGAGCACTGTTTGGATGAGCGTTGAGCTAATTTAGAAAGCTTATAGAGTTTTTCTTCCTCGATTGCATGAGTGATTGCATCGGAGAGGTTCTTAGGATTCCTACAGCGCACTATGTGTGAAAAGCTGGGGTTCATACCCAATAAAAACGTGTTCAAAGCCAAATCTTCCATTGCGGCTAATCTGCCTAGAAGTTCTTTGTCGTCTTCACAGCTATAATGTATGTCTGATTGAATTCGCGTGAGACATGATTCAATGCGTAGAGAATATTGTGTCACATCTTCCATAGGTAATTGCTTGCAGTTCTGAAGGTCGACCAGTAAATGGGTCGAGTGCTTCTTTTCTCCAAAGGTGGCTTTAAGGAACTGTTTTATTTCGGCCCAAGAACTGAATTTCTTTAGGCAGCAAGCTAGCTGTGCTTTGCCCTCGAGTTGTGACACGATATATTTGCACAAAACGTTCTGTTGATCTGTACTGGCTAGCGAAATTGCATTTTCGCAATTTGTCAAAAACGCGGGCAATGACTCGCGGTTCCCATTATAGGGTTTGATAAATTTGGTCAAAACCGAAAGGCTAATTGACTCAACCATTTTGGGTTTTTGTCTAATCGTGACCTTGGAGTACGGGTCTTGTGCTTCTTCTTCTGAAGAGGAGCCGTCTGAAGTTAGAAATCCTTCGACTTCTTCAACCTTGACTTCTTTTTTTGTAGACATTAATTAATTGACCTTATTATGTTAAGGTGCAGTACAGACCATCAGAAAACACAAAAACAACTGTAAAATATATTGTCAAAATGCAGTAAAATAGCATGTAAAAATTTGTAAAAATAAACTATAAAATGTGTATAAAATAAAATTTCACTTTCACTTAAAATTTCACTTGAAGTGAGCCTGGAGCTTAAAAGTTAGGAATCGGTAAGCTCGTGAAATATAAAAAGTAACTCACAGGATGATGACAGCACTCACGAACATTTTGGAGAACGGCTTTTCCCAAAACCGTGAGAACGCGACGCGCAGGCACGGTGCAGCAGCGCGGCGATGACGTCAACGGGAACGTCGAGTGTCCGGCGACTCAGGGAGTCGTATTGCGGTTTACTTCGAAGTCACGTTGCGTTGTTCGTGATTTGACTTCACGCGTGGGAAGGCGATGCGAGTTGATGTTGTGGGAGTCAACTGTCCGAAGATGGAGTTGATGGTGGTGCAGGAACTTGTGATGCGGGCTCTCACTCGAAAGCGGAGACTTAACGTCGACCACGGCAGCAGCAGGATGTTTCCAGGATGAGATGCGGGCTCTCGCCTGGTGGCGGAGTCTTATCGTCGACCTCGGAGTGCAGCGATGCGGGTTTAAGCAGGTGCCCAAAACTTATCGTCGACCACTGACACTGTCTAAAAGGACCTTACATCCACGGAGCCATAAAAAACGTTGTCAGGCGGGAAGTCCGTTTTTCGCGACACGCCTAACACCTAAAATCTCAGTACTTAGCGATTTTCCTGAGATCCCACTTCTGACACCAAATTTGTTAGGATGGCGGTCCGCGGGTCCTTTTTAAAAAAAAGATTTATTTACTGCTACAAAAAGATTTTAATTCACTGCACACACACAAAGACTACAGGAATACAATTCTAGGATGACATGTTTGTCGGACGGAGGTTATGGGTTGACTACTGGAAAACAAGAGTGCAAACAGTTTTATATAATATTCATTTGCTTGCCTCAGCATTTACTGTGTACTAGGATTGATTATAACAGTGCGATCCAATTTTGAAACAAATATTCATCATCATCATTCAGCCACAAGAAGTTCACTACTGGACATAGGCCTCCTCCATGGATTTCCAAAAAGACCGGATGGAAGCGGCCTGCATCCAGCGCCTTCCTGCCACTTGGATGAGGTCATCTGTCCATCTTGCGGCTGGTCGTCCTACGCTGCGCTTGCCGATATGTGGTCTCCATTCGAGAACTTTTCGGCCCCATCGGCCATCAGTTCTGCGTGCTATGTGCCCCGCCCACCGCCACTTCAACTTACTAATCCGTTGGGCTATGTCGACGACTTTCGTTCGTCTACGGATCTCATCAAATATTCGGTTTTTCGAAATTCAAAATGGCGGCGCCAATATGGCCGTCCGAAATTTGGCCATTTTTCTACCTCCATGCAAAAAAGGGCATGCGCTAGAGCCGAGCCGTAAAAAGCTTGGAAAGGTCTGAATAGCTGTAAAACGGCAATAAAGCTGAGCCCGCTCGTTTCTACCACAGCATGTGAGTAAAAAAAAAATTCATATCAAAAATGTTCGTAAAATTTGTGGTAAATTTCACTTTAACCTCACGTTCTCCAACAGGCCACCAGCGCCCATCCGGAGGTGGACTCGCAGAGCCAGGCGGCGCGCTCCGCGTTGACGGAGCTGGGCGCCGGGGTGCGGGAAAGCTGCGTGCTGTCCGGCGGAGCCACTGCCTTGCTGGACACCGTACGCAGAACGCTGGCCCGGCTCAGCGAGCACAGGTCAGTTATAATTTTTTTTAATTTATTGACACGTTTGTATCGCAGAGTTTTAAATTTTATAAATTATTCGCCAAACTGCGTGGCAGTTTGTTGGCGAATTAATCGCACTCTTTTAACATTTTTAAAAAATACTATTAGAGGTCACAATAAACAAAATTTAAAAATTTTAAAGAACAGTCGACAGCGGATTCCCCCCATACATGCTTACTCTGTATTCGATCATATATTACCAGTGACTATGCAACGGCCGATTCGCCGTCCACTGTACCTCACTGAAAACTTTTATCTGAAATCCATTAGCAGCTACACACCGGTTTGATGGTCGTTTAAAGAAATATTTTGTTTTTATGATGAATAATTTTTTAGACTTTGAGCTCACCGTTCTGAGTCAAACGTATTTAATAAGAACTTTATCAGCTTAGACTTAAATACGGCTTTACTTTCACAGTCTTCTTCTAAGAAATCAATACTATTTAGGATTTTAAAAAGTAGGAACTTAATCGTCCTCACACCATAATAGTTACACATCTTTGGTATTATGTATCTATTTCCATGTTTTCTAACATTAGGCCTAGGCAGTTTATTACATTTTTTTACACTTATAGTTTTCTACTACTTTCGAAAATTTAGTTGTAGGGTGCGGATGCCCTAAGATTTAAAGGGGCTGGCGAGGCGTGTGCAAACGATGGACCAGCTCACCAGCTCTGCTGCAGAGATGGTTGAATGAATGAATGAATGATTTATTGCCAGAAGCCAACATGCTTCTATACAAAAATAGAAAATAAAGGAGTGTGCGTGTACTATTACAAGGATACTATTACAGCGTTTGCTGTTTCTATTTGAAACAGCGCTGGTTTTCAAATACTAATAGGTTGCGAAGTAGAGCAGTAGCAGAGCAAAAACAGGAAAAGAAACACCCACCAAGTGTCGGGGCTACCTTCTTCAATCAACATTCAACTCTCAGTAGTCGTTCCATGCACACACGCTTGCCCTTTGCTAATACATCCCCTATTTGGTCGAAGTATGTCCGCCTGGGACGTCCCTTACCGGCCCTTCCGCCCACGTTCGCTCGATATATTTGTTTCGTCAATCTTTCTTCCTTCGTCCTCTCCACATGTCCAAACCAACGCAGCATTCCTTTCTCAATTCTAGTTATTAAATCCTCTTTCAGTCCACAACGTTCATCAAACTATTGCGTATCCTGTCATTCGAAGTAACACCAGACATACTTCTCGAGGACTTCATTTCTTGTATCGAGGTGTATTAATAGTAATAACCCACGCAATCACTTGACCTGGTCCCAAACTAGGATAGCCTGTGCTATGGTAACCAGGCAAGGACGTCACAAACATAGAAATACATCCAGACTGAGGCCTGAATTAAGTATGGTGACCTCCGAATAATGAATACTCACGAAACTAAATCCAGTATAAATCAACACCACTTTACAAAATTTGATCTCTACAGATGAATCAGTCTTGTGCAATGCCAATTATAAAATTCTCAGCTTTCATTTTAAGGCTGTTCTTACGCACCATTTAACATTTTTAATTATTGTAATAAACTTTTGATAAATGTGGTGTGAGGGTTTTTGATGCATAAATAAATTACGGACATTTCAAACAGATTTTTGTTTGCCTATACGTTTTATTATTGTTATTAAAATTCTTTATTGCACTTAGTAAATATTGTACAATAGGTGGGCTTAATACTAATTAGTATTTTATTCTAGCCAACCAATGGGTGACGGTAGTGCCAAACCGAGAAATTACGTACTTACGTACTAAGGAAAAAACGTACTTCTTAATAAGGAAAAATGGTTTCCGAAATTAGTAATGATTGAAATCAATTTTTCTAAATCAAAAACTAGGTACAGGAGGAAAGTATGTCTTGAGTGTCCGCAATTTTATTATCTATCAAACCCTCTGACCACATTTATCAAAAATATGCAAATTGTTTTACAAGCACAAAAAATTTTTAGAAACCTATTTAGAGGCAAAAATACCACCCTTGGCGGGACTTGAACCAGCGACCTCTGGCTAACCGTGCCAGCGCTCTCCCAATTGAGCTAATGGGCAAGTGCAGGCATCGATGAAATTTCGAGCCTCTTTACAAACTTTCTCCGCATTACGTAATTGTCCTCAGCACGGGTTAGTGCAACAAAAGGAATATAATCACAAAACATGTCAGACTATGCGGGACCGTGTGCTCGACGTACGAACGGCCTTAAGATATTGTAAGTAGCGAGTGCACTCGAGAACGAAATTGGCCAGGGTCAGTGTCGACCGTCTATAAATAAGGTCGCGTCTGCGGTCAGCGTGTTTACCGTTCGGGCACGCATCACTACTAAGTATAGACAGACTGAGGCCTAGCTGATGTTGAAGTTAAATCCTTACTAGTATTATAAACGCGAAAGTTTGTATGTATGGATGGTTGTTTGTTACTCTTTCACGGAAAAACGGTTGAACGGATCCGGATGAAATTTTGCACAGAGATAGATTATAGTCTGGATTAGCAAATAGGCAATTTTATTATCCCGGAAAAATACACATAAAAAATACCACGCGAACGAAGTCGCGGGCAACAGTTACTCTAGAATAAAACATTGCCGGGTTAGGTTACGTGGAACGATCTTTATGTTTTTTTTTGTGAAGCCTATATATATACGTCCCACTGCAGGGCACAGGCCTTCTCTGAGAGAGAGTATGGGCTTAGTAAGGGTGTCCACCGCGCATTGGCAATTTCAAGCGCTGTTAGACACTCAGATTTTGGCAAATTCACCCTGTAAGGGTTCTATTTTTTGCCTTTTGAGGTACGGAACCTTAAAGTACAGTATACCTAAGAATTCCCTCCTTTTTTAAGTCGGTTAATAAATTCAACAGCGGTTAGATCACCCTTACAATGCGACTATGGTCTGGCAGCAGGCCAACTTCGTGAATTTGAATTGCCTTTCGTACTAAACTAAAGATTGTTCCAATGCCGTGGTCACTTAAGTTATTGTTTAATCACCCCCACTGCCATTCCTCAGACGGAATTGGGTACACATTACGTAAACTCACGCCTGTATCCCAGAGGGGTGGGCAGAGACCAGGGATTGCCACGTGACACGATCCTGACACAGCTTTTTCGCTTCATCAACATTCATTATTATCATTAATTTAAAAAAAATCCATACAAACCTTGTACTGACAATTACGTACACAAGGGAAAAAAAATCGTCGGTCCAGCGAGCCGGTGGGCGTCCTCCGCTGCGTTTGCCAGCTCGTTGTCTCCACTCGAGACCCTTTGCACCACATCGACTATCGGTGAGCAGCCCACTGCCACCTCAGTTCGCTTATCTTACAGGCTGTGTCAGATCACCTTAGTTCTTTGTCGAATTGTCTTATTTCTGAGCCAATTCGCCAAATCCAAAAACGTTACTAACATATTATTGGGAAGTTAATTCAGAACATTGATTTGGAACATACTGTACTCTGCAGTACGCCCATGCGACTGTGAACTTCGCTCGAAACCATAAATTCGCCAATGAGAGAGCTTCTCTTTGGACCGACCAATCGAACGTAGCTTAATCCTGAGTCGTTAGCTCAGTGAATATGCTTAGGGAGTAAACAGATGACTGAGTGACAGTTTAATAAAAAGTGAATGACGGTCGGATGTGGCTTTTGAATTTGAGTTATTATAAGTGATCGCTGAGGAGAAAGCGTGAGTTTTGTTCAGTTTTTATTTTTTTGCGTAATATCAACATAATTTAAAAAAGTATATTGATCGGAATAAACAACGTAAAAAGTATATTTAATAACCGGAGGCAATTGACAGTGGTCGCCGCGGTAGACCGAACCAGTGGTGTGATGACCGTCTTCGGCTTTACATTATGGAATGGCGTGATTCCGTGTGGCGCCGGATTAAGAATAGCGTTACTCCGTTTCTTTCCGTGGATGTTGTAGAAGGCGACTAAAGAAATCAATTACCAGGAGACGAACAGCAGCGTCTTCCTGAGATTCCAACCGCATACTGCGACCGCCAACTCGCCTGCCAAGCGTGGCGATTATGGCAAAACCCCTCGTGGTTATGAAAACCACGAAGGAGGCCTATGTTCTGCAGTGGGCGTCAAATTGCTGATGATGATGATGGTGATGATGAAGTGCGTGCTGTGTGTTGAAAACCGGCTGTGTATTGTATATATCTGAACTCCTAGCTTTGTATACGACCAAGTGAAGCTAATAAAAGCGTTTTAAGAACTGTCTTACTTCAATACTCAATGTTTTATAGCATTCCACAAGTATATACTTACAGATGTTAATAAAACCTAATATAGATCTTTGTGGACGCTGTAGGGCCGCAGCGTTATAATTATTGGAGGCTTTTAAGAAGTGAACCTGTGTCATTTTAATTCTAATTATGTTCTAGTATTAATAAACATCTCTCTCTCTCTCTCTCTTTGAGAGAAGGCCTGCGCCCTACGTTGGGACGTATATAGGCTGTTTGCGATGATCAATAAACATTTATTATTCAAATATTATTTTGATGTCACACATGTCAGCGACGCTTTAGGCCTTATATACCTACCTACCTATTTATAGTGGTTAAACTTTATTTTATTCATAACAACTTAAGAGCATTCAATTTGACTAATTTACAAGTACTGAAATTTGCTTGGTCATCTAGATAAACATAAAGGTATGAAACCTTCATGTGATGACGTCACTGAAAAGAAACATGTGATAGTAAAAAAATATTTATTGCTCACAACTTAAAAGTAGGTACATTTTCCGGCGGCACCCACACTAGGAGACCCCGTACCTGTGATTAACAAACATCTTCACAAACTTTCACATTTATAATATTAGTAGGATAACATCGTTCTTGTCCGTCAGGATGTCGTTTGTGGGCTCGTACGACGAGACTGACTCGTTCGTCGACTACCAGACGCGCATGGTCGCCGCCGCCAAGGAGATCGCTCGCCTCGCCACTGACATGGTACGTATTATATATAATATCTTACAATTATTTTACGTGTGATTTTTAAAGGAATGCGCAATGAAAACTAATTACTTATCGAGCTAATCGAAAACCAAAGTATCTTTTTTTGGTCTATGAAATCACTGCCATTAAAAATGTCTGTTTGGTTGCTACCTGCTTTGAAGTAAATTATCAATTGAGTAAATTATAAATTATCTCCTTGGTTGCCAGGTTTCGGAGTAAAAGATCGTTCCATTTTTTATTTACACGACAGATATGAGTTTACCGTGTAATTTATTTGGCCGCTAAAACACGACAGATATGGATTTTCATACAAGTCTTACCGGCCGCTGCTCGCATGTATTTGGCCAGTACAGTAATTTCGATTTGTCTCGGAGAACATTGTCAAAATAATGCTCAAATTTAAAAGCATGTTTGGGAAAATATTTTTTGTACAACTGTTTGTCTTCGCTGTTTGCTAACGTGTGGCGCCGGGTTAAGAATAGTGTCACTCCATTTCCTTCCGTGGATGTCGTAGAAGGCGACTAAGGAAATCAATTACCAGGAGACGGTCAGCACTGTCTTCCTGAGATTCCAACAGCATACTGCGATCGTCAACCCGCCTTCCGAGCGTGGCGATTATGGCAATACCCCATCATGATTCTGAAAACCAAGAGGGAGGCCTATGTCCTGCAGTGGGCGTCAAATGGCTGATGATGATGATAATGATATTTGTCTTCAAATGAATAAAAAAAAAACCCCCTTTCTGATATTCACTTTCGTGGTAAGTTAAAAGTAACATGTTGGTGCGCAGACGGCGAAGTCGGCGACGGACGCGGCACGTCTGATGCAGCTGGGCGGGGAGCTGTGCGCCGGCTACGAGAAGTTGGCAGGGGACAGCGGCGGTGCCTGCGCCACCACGCCCAACGCTGACGTCGCCGTCAGGTGAGGGGCTCGATGGCTCGGCTGAAAGGCTCAATGGCTCAGCTGAGAGGCTCAATGGCTCAGCTGAGGCTCTCACTGGCTCAGCCGAAACGCTCAATGACTCAGCTGAAAGGCTCAATGCCTCAGCTGAAAGGCTCAATGACTCAGCTGAAAGGCTCAATGCCTCAGCTGAAAGGCTCAACAGACCTAGAAGCTGAGGCTGGAGACAGAGCAATTTTTTAAGATTTTTTTAAACTTATTTCGAATCTTTCTGTGCATTCTCTCAAGCTGCTACGGGATCTTTTAGACATTCTAGCGCCACAGTGAGCAGAGTCCTTCTTTCTAGAGACATTCTAGTACCTCAGCCGATCTCTTATATCCCTTGGAACATTCCAGCGCCGCCGGTCGACATTTCCTCTTCCTCTCTTTCTTTCATAGCATCATTTGACATTCTAGTGCCATCAGCTGCGCTCACCCTCCACAGCCAAGTACCTAAGTCTCCCAGTTCCTCATATCATTATGCAGGTATCCAGAATAGCTTCGCACCAGTATCAGAAACATCCAGTCGGGTCAGAGCTGCAATGTCAGGTCTGCCAGTAACTAAGGCCACTGGATATGATGCAGCTGGATGCAAATTTTGACCGTTTTCAGAATTTGTTTAAACTCTCTGTGTCTCAGACGTTTTTTTTTATTTCTAAGGACATTCTAGCGCCGCCATTTTCGGTGTCAGACGTTTCCTTTTATTTCTAGGAACGTTCTAGGACCGCTGGCCGACATTTCCTCTATCTCTCTTTGTTTCATAGCATCTTCTGACATTCTAGTGCCATTGGCTGCGCTGACCACCTAAGTCTCTCTCATCGCATAATACAGGTATCCAGAAGAGCTTCATGTTAGTTTTACAAGCAAATAAACTAGAAAATAAAATTTAACTTTACTCAATGCTCATTGTACAGTATGTACAGCTAACCAACGCCTGGCTCAAAGTTTATTTAACAATGACTGTACGGTGCAACCGCACATCCTTTGTACAGTCAGCATTTCCATCAATCCACCTAACCAGCGCGGATGCAGACTTCTGTTCGCAACTGCCAATCAGCCGCGCCGCGCGTACTCATTAGCATTTTCGTCAAATCATTTCTATCGTTTTTAAGCAGCAGTTAGATGTAGTGAAAATAAACAAAGTTATAGGTACATGATCGCACTGGGAATCGAACCTGGGTCTCCCGCTTCCGAGTCCATTGTTCTACCCACTGGGCTACCACCGCATACGGTTATGAAGAAAAACATCGTGAGGAAACCCGCGGCTTGGTTGACTCCGTACGAAAGAAAAGTCTTCTGTGGGCTAGGCCTACTAAGTTGTCAGGATAGTATAGGTGCTGGGCAAGCCTACTCCATCTAAAATAATGTCCCAGGCACTGCAGCGTCCGAGTGGTCCTTTCACTCATCTAGTGTGAGTGATGGTGCCACTGGACGCTGTATAAATCATCTCATTGCGTAGATGCAAAGGCCAAAGTTTTAGTTTATCACCAATCGAATGCTTTCTTTTCTAGCAGATAGCACCCCAGCTAGCTACCCCACTTAGCTATCCGGTCACAAGACAATAGCTAATCACGTAACCAACCGTAAGAGCTGTACCAGATCGTGGCGTGACTCGTAGGCGCTCTTACAATCACTAACACATTGTCTCTGCACACAGACTACGCAACTCTGTGGTGGACCTGGGAAGCCACGTGGCTGAGCTAATCGAAGCCGGCGGCCGCTGCCACCTGTCTCCGGCTCCGCAGCAGCAGCGGGCCGTCGCCGACGCCGCCAGCCATGTCAACGAGAAGGTACGTCGCTTCTTTACTGAAACCTGTCACCTCTCAGACCTGGTACAGGGTACACTGCAGCGGAGAGCGCCAGGAGTTATGTCAACGAGATGGTGCGTCGCTTGTCAGTGGCTATACGAGTATAACACTTGTCAGTCCTGGCACAGGGTTCGTTGCAGCTGAGAGCGGTTTCTGACACTGGTGGCCTTGTCAATGAGAAGATACATCATTGTTAGTTGTCATTTGACACTTGTCAGTCCTTGGACCGGTTCCGCAGCTGTAAAACGGGATTTCTGACGCCGCGAGCCGTACCAACGAGAAGGTACGTCACTTGTTATATGGCGTCTGACATTTGTCGGTCCTAGCACATGGTCCACCCCAGGCGAACTAATGCTGTAAGATTTTTCCTTCAGAAAGTGCTACTACGGTTAAAACACTGTTTATAAGTTGCACTAATATTTCTCGTTCAACTGTTCGTTTATCAAATAAGTTAATCTCCCCTTCATACCGTATCACGTCTGATTTCCACGTTCGAGTCCTATTGGGCCCCGCTGTACATTTGTATGTTTGTTATGTCCTTGCTTGGTTACCGTAGCACAGGGTATCCTAGTTTGGGACCAGGACAAGTGATTGTTGTGTGGAAGTTGTTATTATTATTGTAAATAGTTGTCCAGGTCGTTTCTTTAGATGAATACAGATTACTTTGGATTACACAGACAGATTACTAGGAAACTACGCACCTTAGAGTTCAGACAGCGGCTCTATCACTAAAAGTAATCTCTTCGAGACAACTTTTCTTTAGATGAGATAAGATTAGATAATATTTTGTTTACACTACACTCGTGCTTTGACACATTTTTAGAAGAAGAAGATGAAATACATTTATTGAACGCCACATAGACAAAGACATATACAGAGCGAATAATTAAATTAATCTGTAGAATTCTAAATGACCCGACCGAGCCACCATAACAATGATTTTTACTTGTTCCTTTCAAGGTCATATTCTGACAGGTTAAAAATATAACCTACACGGCAAAACCTAACAACACTCAGGGCACACGAGCTATGTCCATGCGGCGGTAGAACACTTACATTTGGGTAGACATTTTTTAATATCTTCATACGCACAGTCATATATAAACTCAAGCCTGTATCCCAGAGAGGTACTCAGAGATATTTGTATTAGCAAAGGCCAAAATAACAAGTACGCGAAACCGGCGCGCGCGCATGCAACGACTGACGAATGTTGAGGAAGCGAAAATGACGTGTCAGGATCGTGCCAAGTGGCAATCCCTGGTGTCTGTCTGCCCCTCTGGGATTTTTTTAATGTCTTAATATTAATATTGTTCAAATTCTCCGATGTTAGGTTGCCTGGAAAAAATGCTATTAGCAGTAAGGCCGCCAATTGTTTCTTTTCTTTTGTCATTGCTGTTTCTGTAACATTTTTTCCGGTATACATACAATAAAGAATATTCTTATCTTATCTTAATATTACAATGTAACCCCCCCCCCCTCTCCCGCAGGTGATCAGCGTGTTATCAGCGCTCCAGGCGGGGTCCCGCGGGACGCAGGCTTGCATCGACGCGGCGGCGACCATCGCCGCCATACTCGGCGACCTCGAGACCACCATACTGTTCGCCAGCGCCGGTGAGACCCGGAACATCAATATGGCACATGAACTTTGCCCTCTGCATCTGCGTAATGAGATCACTTGTGCACTCACACTAGATGCCTGAGACGTCGTTCGTTAGATGGAATAGGTTTGCCCAGCACTTATGTACAGCTTAGATAGCCTAGCACACAGGAAAGACAAGTCAGCATGTGCGGAGCCAACCAAGCCGCGGGGTTCCTCACGATGTTTTCCGTTTTCCTTCACAATGCAACATAACACAATACAATATGACACAACTCACGTCATATACAGTAATTGAGGCACGATCCATGAAGATTTAGTTCGAGCGCAGTCTTTTCGATCATATTTTATTAATTGTCAGTGTGTACAGCAGCGCGGGCGATGATTCACAAGGTGACGGGAAACCGCACTACTGACATGACATTCACACAGTATAGGCACAGCTGTCAGCCGTCTTGGCCACAGATTATAGCTGGTCAGGCTCACCTACACACAAACGATTGCTCACTCATGAACGATCCCTGACATACTTATACAACTCGTGCTTGTATACCGGAGGGGTAGGCAGAGACCAGGCTCTACCACTCGCCACGATTCTGACAGATCAGTTTCGCTTTAACAATATTCGTTAACGAGATGGCGTTTACTTGAAGAAATGAATTAACCTACCTATAAATAATAATAGTCGATGTGAAACACGTACCAAAATACATCACAGTAAAAATATTGACTAGTTACTGTCAGGATATTGGCTTCTAAATACCTAATTAACCTTATATCTCAAATCCTTGACCACATAGCCACCTTGACCGCATTTCATAACACTTCAATTCTTAGTTAATTTTTAATTTTTTTTATGCCATTCCGATGTAGCTGCGTAGCTGATTAGTGTTTGTTAATATGTGGGTTAATGGTCAGATTCAATGTACATCGAGTTGTCGATGAAACAGACGTTTGATATAATATGTAATGATATAGTCATTAAAGACGACTGCACAAAAACATGGAACAAAACAATGTTAAACGTAAAAAATCGATTTTCTCCAAAGTTACTCTTTGTGGGTTGGAACGTTTCTGCGTAAAACATTCCAATACGGTATTTGACACAATCAACAATAAATTATTTCATATGCTCGATTAAAACAAAAATTACAAAATATCTCGGAAATTGTATCGGAATTTTAAAATAGATTAAACATAAAAAGAGTGCTCTGAAATGTGACGTCATAAGCCAGTATTTTCATACAAAAATTCCGTTTTAAAAGTACCTCATTTGATATTTTGTCAAATACCCAATTGTAGTTCTATAAAATAAGGCCTCTATTATTATCATCATTAAAATCTTTTATTGCATTTAAACACACAGTTGTGCACATAGGTGAGCTTAACGCTACTTAGCCTCTATCTAAGACAACCACCTCGCCAGGCACGCTGCAATCGGAGCGCGAAGGCGACACATTCTCCGACCATCGCGAGAGCATTCTGAAGACAGCCAAATCCCTCGTGGAGGACACCAAGTCTCTAGTCGGTGGCGCGGCCGGTTCTCAAGACCATTTGGCCGCCGCTGCCCAGAGTGCTGTGTCTACCATCGGTGAGTTTTCCACTATCTACCATCGACATCACTGGAAACACTCAATCTCGGCTTGTTAGAAAGCCGTTCCCTCGGTGACTTTTCTACCATCTACTATCAAATAGATGGGAACAGTCAGTCTATCATCAATTAGTCTAAGCAGTCTCAGATCCTTTTAAAGACCTATTTAGAGGCTAAAAATTCCACCCATGCCGGGACTTGAACCCGCGACCTCTGGCTAACCGTGCCAGCGCTCTCCCAACTGAGCGTATGGACAAGTACAGGCATCAGTGAAATTTCGAGCGTCTTTACAAATTTCTCTGTATTACTTTTTTAGCCTCTAAATAGGTTTTTAAAATTGTCCTCAGCACGGTTTAGTGCAACAAAAAGAATATAGTCTTAGATCCCCTCAAGCAAGCAAGTCTACCATCGGTGAGACTCTCACCATCTACCATCAAATAGATAGACATCAGAAATAGAAATAAACAGATGGTGAGAGCGTTGTCTCCACCATCCGTTAACTGCACCCGAGTGCGTTAGTTCTCTTTTGATGTTTAGTGCACTATAGCGGTCGTAGCAGACAGGAGAACACTTGCTTCTCATTCGAAAGGTCGAGGGTTCGAGTCCCGGTAAGTTACGTACAGCAGCAGTACCACTCGCTAACCGTGAAAGAAAACATTGTGACGAAACCAGCAGGGGTAGCGCGTTTTAAATGTCAATAGTCGGTTCATTCCGGTACAGTAACTGTCAAATTCTCACATTTTAGCGCGACAAAACGCGTGACTCGTGCCGTCGCTCCACCCAGGAAGCATAGTACTGTGGCGCGACTTACGCTTCTTGTGGCCCTAAAATATCAGAATTAGGCAGTTAATGCGCTGGAAAATCGGGACTTTTGACGTCAAAGCGCGCGAGTCGCGCCATTGCGCTACCCATGGTGAGTTCCTAAGGTGTTCACCGACCACAGACTGTGAAGTTGGCGACGCGCGGTGGGCACGCTTCGCGTCTATACTCTTTTAGTGAGAGAAAGTCAAGCGGCAAGCGCGGCGTAGTACGACCAGCCACAAGATGGACAGATGATCTCATCCAAGTGGCACGAAGACGCTGGATGCAGGCCGCTTCCAACCGGTCTTTTTGGCAGTCCATGGAGGAGGCCTATGTCCAGCAGTGGACTTTTTGTGGCTGAATGTTGTTGATGATGATGATGATGATGATGATGATGATGATGAGAGAAGGCCGATCCAGTTTATCACACCCGCGTTCCCCCGCAGTGCAACTGTGCGAGGTGGTGAAGCAGGGCGCGATGTCTCTCGGCGCGGCCAACCCGGAGTCCCAGGTTCTGCTCCTGAATGCGGCCCGCGACGTGGCCTGCGCACTGCGGGACCTGGCCGTAGCCACCAAGGGCGCCAGCGGGAAGCATGTGGCCCATCCCGATATGGAGAGGCTCAAGCAGAGCGCCAAGGTATGTCTCTGTACTCCATTCCGCGAAACGAGCTCCCAAAGGAAATCGTCCATGTGCGGCCATTGGTTAATGCGCGTGACGTGAGTTAACCTATCCTATTAAGCGGACCGTCTTCGCTTATCTCTAGCCGCACGCATTCACCAATGAGATGCGAGTATGTGTTTCCCTAGGAGTTCGACTCGTGGCACGGAGTATAGGTGGATAGATAGATCTTAGTAGGTAGGCGTGTGATGGGGAACTTGCATCAAACTTAGATTGAAGTGGCATTTCTTTTCAAGAAAAGATTAAAAATAAAAGTATTTTTGCGGGGTGTTCCGGTTCCCAAAAATGCGTTAGAGTATTTTGATATTTTCACATTTTTTTAGTATCTCGAAAACCCCGAAAAAAAATATTTTTATGGTAAATACAGATATGATGTCAATGGCTTAGAATGAATGTTAAACCTGATTAGTACGAATAATCTGATCGCGCGCTGATTAATTAATATGGAAATAGTTTTGTGCTATGAAAATAGACAGAATCTTTTTTTTAATACGTTGTTTTGGAATAAAGTATTTCCTATAACCCGCAATACTGATTCAATTTGAAAATATGACTCAATAATCTCAGTATGGACGCATCCTTAACGGTAGAAAGGCTATAGTTGGGATTGGTATGATGTAGATTGTTTATTTATATGTCTACTTTGTGGTTGCAGCTCGCGTAGCATATTCTTTGTATCGAGCCCGGCAGAGACTGGCGCCATCTCGCTTTTCGCTATGTAAGGCGAGATAGCGGTATTACATCGAGCTGTATAAACCGATAGAGAAACGCGCCAGCTCACTTCGTAAAACAAGATGGCGTCATTATATAGAGCTCGATAAAGCGATAAAGAATCGCGTCAACTCCGAATTCTCGCTCGCTGCGTGAAGCAAGACGGCGCTATTATACATAATCTAAAAAGATCGCTGTACATTCCACTCTGCAATACGTAAAACTTTAGTCATGGAGACAACTTGAAAATAGCAAAAAAAAATACCACTATACACTAAAGTTACTTTTTACGACTTTAAAATGTATGGAATAGGAATGGACCATAGAACCGTAGAAGAACCCGGAGATTTTCAGATTTATATCGGGCTTTTATGACATATTGTTGTATAGCTTTCTATCGGGCTCGATATAGGGAGTATGCTGTGAATCTGTACACGTTACGTCCTATCTGCCGGTCTGGCTTTATTATTGTCAATATTGGACTTTCTGTCGTGTCTTGTCTATTGGACCTCGAATATGTCAGATAAGCTTCTTGACGCGTTATAAAGTACTGTGGGTCCTCGACAATCCGGTGTTTCCGGTAATCCGGAACGTCTTATAAGATAACTTGTGTAACCGGGTCTTCTGCTCATGTTTCTCATGAAATAATACACAAAACATTGTTTCTATTTTGCAACGAAAATATTTTGGGCATGAAAAACTTAATGTCTTGTGTTATTTGTTTAGCAGGAGGGTCGCTTATAGCCTTGTATTGTAATCTGTGAAATTCTAAAGGACCCGATCGGTCCACCATAACAATAGTTTTTAATAGTTCTTTTCAACGTCATAAATCTCACAGGTTAAATGTGTTCCGCATTCACTTGGTTGGGGGATATCCGTTATAATCCGGAATTTGTTACAATTCGAAAAGCTAGTCCACAAATCTGCTATAATCCGGAATTCGGGCGGATACCGCTATAATCCGGAATCTATTACCCAAAGTTACGATCCGGAAAAAGAGTTTAATTTATTCAAAGTAACATATCTGGATTATCGAGGCGCTACAGTAACCTTCCCCTTGTAGCGTGACAACAAACGCTGGAGCCTCCCCGCGCGCGCCGCCCCCCGATCCCTCCCCCGCCGGCGCCTGTCGGCCCACTTCGAAGCCCCAGACTCTGAAACAGACCTTTACCAGTCCGATATGGAGGACGAACTCATCAGACTCCTAGACTACAGCAGCCAAGAGGATGACATATCGCCTTCCGTCTTCCACGATAACTGCGAGGAGATACTCACTTATATCGAAAGCTACATGCTCAATCGAGGCAACAGATTCGTCAAAAACGACGATCTAAACGAAAGATATAATTTGGCCGCGAGGAACAGCCTGCTTGATATGGATTGGCGCGTTCTGAAGTACGGCGAGAACATTCTGCTAGGAGAAGTGAAGGAGTTGGTGGATATGACGGTGGATGTCTTTGGAAAGTTGGAGAGTAATAGGAAAAGGGAGAAGATAAACAGGCTGAAGGCTAACAACGAGTTGGACAGTGAAATGAAGCGGTTGTCGCAAGTCATTGAGGATATAGACTCGGAAATCGAGCCTGACGAGACGAAAGCAGTGAAACCGGTCCTCAAAACTTTCAACAGCAAAAGGCCGAAGTTAGAAGAGAAATTGCTTAGACACAAATTGAAAAATCCTTCGTTCAAAGTGAAAAAGGTTCGGCCTGTCAATTTGATTCTTAACATTGATGTCAACGGCAAGAGCCCTGATGTCAAAGCTGTAGAACCGGTTAAGAATGAGACCACAAGTCCTCAGGAAAGAAACAAAGACGAGTCAACAATAATAGAAGTCAAACCTAATGTTATTGAGAGAAATGTAACTAAAGAATTTTGGAGTATGTTCAAAGATGATACTGAACTATGGAAAGCTATAGCTAAACGAAATTTGGACAAAATGGAGGAGACAAGGAGGGAACTTGAGAGATT
The DNA here is from genome assembly GCA_947310995.1 of Yponomeuta cagnagella. NCBI lineage: Eukaryota > Metazoa > Arthropoda > Insecta > Lepidoptera > Yponomeutidae > Yponomeuta > Yponomeuta cagnagella. The sequence continues at coordinate 9,817,134 of OX371294.1, read as the reverse complement.
CAGCGGACATGAGCTAGTTCTAGGTGAGATACAAAATGAAATGGACAAATATGAAAAGGAGAAAGAAACGCTTCAAAGTTTCATCGATGAAGTCGATAAAACTAAAGATTTAGCGTACGACAAGAAGTACGAAGACATGGTTCTGAAGCTGATAGATTTTGCCAAAAAGGACTTTGAATACAAAGGTTTTGATCCTATAATTGACCAACTGAATGCTCTCTCCAAGATGGAACTGGAGAGACGCAAGAAAAGGGTACAAATAAATGACATAACGCAAATATTCACAGAAATCGATGTAACGAAATACTCTTACGAAGAGCTTTGTATTCTAGAAAAGCATTACAAAGATCTCATTAGGAAATACAAGAAAGAAAACCGAGTCACGCTTCAAGAAATTGACAATAAAGAGAACCTCATACCTAGAGATGCCAGATCACCTAGCCTAACCAGAGACACGCCGTCACCGTCCTACCACAAAAACGTAATCCTAAACATAAATTCTAGACAAAACTTGACCAGAAACATCAACCAATACACCCACGAGTCCAAAACCAACTCCCTGAAGAAATCCAGAAAGGAACACACCAAAAACGATGTAGACATCTTCGATCTAACACGAACATACCCTCTTGAATACTACGCCAACAACTGGTGGACGATCTACGAAGATATCTTAAAGAATCGTGAACAACAGTTTGGCTCCCTAGACAAATGGTGGAATTTCTACGAAGCAATCCTGGACAAAAGGCCCATCGATGATCAGGAGTTGAACAGAATAAGAGCGGTTGTTGAATATAGAAACTCCCTCAGGAAGCGACCTAATAGTAGACTGGAGGAACAACTGAAAATGCTGGATGAGATCAAAAATGACAGATTCACGGAGTCAGAGGGCGTCACAAGGAACGCTTCGGAATCGGTCAGTCGATTTTGGTTTTGATTGGGGTCTTGAGCACTTTTGTTAGCATCGCCATTTATTCGCGATTATTGTAGAAAAGTACGTTGCAAATTATCGTGAAGAAACCTTACCTATCATGCGGGTTGTGACGGAAATATGTCGCCTGAACTCTGAAAACAATTTCGTACCTAAAAGTAACATGTAATATTTGTCACTGATTCATGACTACTAATACTTCAGTTCATAGTTCCTTTCATAAGACCTCTAAGCGAGCATCTAGGCGAAAACCCTTGTAAAACAGGCCGCGGCCATCTTGAAACTGCCATCTTGAAATGTCGCCATTTTGGCAGCTGCTAACAAGAGTCCTCGGGACCGGAAGTAAAAGCCATGAATAACAGCTGCGCTAACGCACGGAGGCGGCGCATGCACCGGACGTGACGTCATCGTTGTTGCTTGGTGTGTCGACCTTGACCGATGGTTTTTGGGATTCACCTCATTACCATCACCGTAATATAATTCGTTCGTCACATGTCTTCTAACCAAAAGTTGTCTAAGGCACTTTAAGTATGTATTCTGTTTCTTGCAGATAAAGTAGAGTGCTTTAGACGAAAATATCACAGACTCATCGTCATACCTCTTCCCTTTCTTTAGATTTTGTGTGCTGCCACCTTTCTAGAAGTACAACATAAGTTGCAACTATTGCTTGTCGCCTACCTAGATTTCTGGCGCTTTGGAGGCTTCGCTTTTCAAGAAACTGACGAGACAATATTTCAGTATAGATCGCGAGAAACGAAGAACCGAAGACCGAAATTACGGCACCGAAAATCAGGAATCTAGAGAAACCTGTGCCTGTTACGAATCCCTTGTTTTTGGTGTGGCATGACTCAAACACTATCCTTTTCTACATCATTGGGACGCTATAAGAACCATCGAAATTTATCAGCCCGTCTCATTCTCCCATCTGGTGAACGGTGATGCAAGCTTCGTACGCCTTTCACAAAGATATAATAAACAAAACCATAAGCTTTCATTTTGTTGAAAAATCTAAGGAGCTACCGTGCTTTCGAGTCCAACATTGACGATAATCTAGCTTTGTATTGTATTTATTTTCTTTTAATCTTAAGTTTGTATCTTAATTTTGAAAGCTTCTGGGTTTCCCGCTGTGGCATGATGCTTTTGACGTCTTTATGCATTTTTGTGGGTCTTTGTCTAATGTCATTGCCGAAATAGCTCATGTCTAATTTAGTTGGCAACCCAAAGCTTTAGATATAAATTTTTAGTTTTATCGTATCACAAGGGCACATGAAAACAATGAATGGGGTGAATCATTCCATTTTCGTTCTAATCGTAGACCAAAGCGTCATTAAAAAATCTGGATGTATGTAAGGATACACGCCCTAGATTCTGTTAAGGTAAATGTGCGAGCAACCATTGTCAAGCCACTGTGCTTGATAGAAGTTTTCATTTGACCGTCGCACGCACAAATCGATGAATTTGTTGAAGCGATAAAAGTTTCAGGAAATAAATAAATAAGTGTGTGAAGCGTCATTGTGATAGTAACATCTGTGAAAGTTATTTATTTATTTATTAGACACAACCAACAGATGTTGGATACATCACTTAAAATAACATTGTGTAGATAATTATGTTCTAGTCTAACATCCAATTACAGGTGTGCAACAACTCTCTTGACTTAAAGTAAATAATTTCTGAAATAACATAAATAACAATCTTTTTTTTAAATTAAACTTTTTCAAATGTTATGTTACACTGGTTGTAAACACTTTTACGTTGACAGGATTTTGCCTGGCCCTATCAGCGCCTTGATATACCTATCCTGCTATGGCATTATATATATTTTAACGCATACATCTGGGCGAAAACAAAATATCAATTTCACTCTGTCGCACTATAAACGCTGCCCAAAACCGACGACGTAAAAGATAAGTAATCAAGCTGCAGATCGGTTGACAAACATTTCCACTCCACTATCCCTTTAAATCCGCACGTGAAAACAAATCCAGTCTTCGAGACGTCTCATCCAGCCAATTACAATAACTGCAAACTTTGATTGTCATATACTCTAGAAATTTTGGGAATATTAAATTCGGGAATGGTCACTCTTGTAACTCTACTTTGGAATGAAAAATGCCGACTAAAGTGTCAAATTAATTAATAAAAGTTTTTTTTTCCTTAAAATCATGAGCGCTGGCACGGTTAGCCAGAGGTCCCAGTATGGGTAGAACTTTTAGCCTCTATATGGGTTGTTAAAATAGTCCTCAGCACGGATTAGTGCAACAAAAAGAATATAATTCTGTTTCAAGAGCCAAGTCCGTCCCCCTCGTCATCATATCCTTGACACTGGTCTGCGTCCACAGGTGATGGTGACAAACGTCACGTCGCTTCTCAAGACCGTTAAGGCTGTGGAAGACGAGCACACACGAGGCACCAGGGCTCTGGAGTCCACCATCGAGGCCATATCGCAGGAGATTGCGGTAAGATAGAATAAGATAAGAATATTCTTTTCATCCTCTCATCTCGGAAAGAGTATTTTTGCTCTTCGATATCTGAGTGCAAAAGCCGTTTTTATCCGCTAGAGGATAAAGTAAACTGAATTTAGAACATCGAGTGCACTAAGTTTGTAAATTCAAAACATCATTAAACCTATTTACTTGTACCTCCATAGTGCCGAATATATCATACAAATTTTTTTAATTTGTTAATAAGTCAGACTCGGAACCTCCTTTGTGTTTTTATTGCATTTAGTCATTTCCTCGCTGAGGTGGGATGAAAAGTTACGTGTTGCACTCGAGTGCAAAGATTTTTCACCTCGTGCTCTTTTGATTCCCTCGCTAACGTTCAGGTTTCTAATTTTTTTATCCTTCGCTTGCTCTGTCATCAAAATTGAGTTAAAAAGCAACTTTGCTCTCTTGTATAAAAAATAACTATTATACCACACGTTGTATGAAAATCCATTTCTGCCCTGCTGGCGTTCTTTTTTTAGCAGTGAACATAATCTAAAAATTACAAACGTCAAATCTCAAAAAGGTTTTATGTCAAATAAGTAGAAAAAATAGGTGGAATTTTTTTTTTGTAAGTACTCGATTTTCGATGATGATTTTTCTGCACTACGAAAAAAAACAAGCGCGGCAATTTGTTTTGTTTTGTTAAATTTTGTTTTTTACTAAATTGATAATTTAATAGTACGCTTTTAATTATGCTAAATAATTTTATCATCCTTGTAGGCTTTATACTACATAAAGCACTACGTATCACTCGGGAGCAAGTTCTATTTCTGTGCTCGAGTTTCCTCGCCCTCCGGAGGGCTTAAACATACTATCGGACTGAAATAAATAGTTTTCTTCCCTCGGTGTAGAATGTGCTATTATTGTACGCCAGGAAAAAAAAGCAAACATAAAAGATCTCTATACGTTTCACTGTCTGGCACAGGGCCTATTTATGCGCATTAAATTCTGTCGGAATCCTGACGTTTGCTATAGCGATTAGTATGGAATTTAACAGACGATTGGACTTGCTCAGATTTGATGAGTATATTCTGGCCGCTGGCCTTCTCTCAGAAAGAGAGAGTATGGGCTTAAGCACCCCGCATGCCCACCGCGGATATGCAATTTCAAGCGTTGAGACACCTCCGGCACTCAGGTTTCCTCGCGATGTTTTTAGAGTGGTGTTGCTACTATAAATTCACAAATGTACGTGACGTCGAAAACAAAGTCGTACCTGCGCCAGCGTTCGAACAAAGATAATAAAACGTTTTAGTAAAAAAACTGAAATAAAAAATAACCAACAACCCGACTGCTGACCAACCTAAGGAGTTATGTTGGTGAATTTGTGTCCCGCCTGTTTAGTAGTTAATGCTCAGCAGTCGGGTTGTTCGTTATTTTTTATTTCAGTTTTAAATTTTTGTCTTTTTTGCGATATTGAAAGTATTGGTAGATTTGTGCTGATTATATATAGCCCGTGATACTCGCGCAAACACGACGAATCTATTGAGATCTTATTTGTCAAAGAATTCTAAATGACGCTAGAAATATCAAATACCTATACCTATCTTTAGAAGCAAAGTTGTTAAAAATCGGCCAAGTGCGTGTCGGGCCACGCCCAATTCAGGGTTTTTTTTTTGTTTTACAGAACTAACAACTTTATCGAAGTCATTTTCAATGGATTTTGTACGACATTTTACTTTTATTAGTTGATTGCCTATTACTCGTTAACTAGTAAAGCCTACTTAGCCGTGATACCTTTCCTTTCAAGTTCATTATATGTGCTACTACCCTGAATTCTTTCCAATTCTACAATCAACCGTTTAGCCAGGAGAGGGGGGGGGGGCGACCCTACTCGGACTGTAACCCTAAATCAAAAAATGGTCTTCCTACACGCACCATATTTTTCAACGACCAATCCAACGATACCCCACATGATGGGGTAGACGAGAAAACAAAATAATCCCCACTTTTCATGTTAGGGGAGGTACAGTAAAAATAAATTCCAATATTTTATTGTTTAATTTTGTCGGCGTGATAAATATGTATACACACACACCAAATTACAGCTTTCTAGTACCACCAGTCTTTGCGCTAGGCCGCGGACTGACAGACAGACAGACAGACGGACATGGCGAAACTATAAGGGTTCCTTGTCGGACTACGGAACCCTAAAAATGGGCCAGTCTTAGCAGGTTGCAGCAGGGCTAGTTTTCACACCGAAAGAAGAAAGAAAAAAAAAGACATTTTCTTACAAAAATAAAATATTTTCAAACCATTTAACCGCGTACATTCTGTCAAATAGGTAAATAAGGAAAAGAATGTCTACCCGAAATAAGAGCATATGAAAAAAAAATCCAAAAATATCTTTATAATCCAGGCGAGTTTCACACCTTCAGCTGTCTTTGTCTACCAAGAAGACAGTGCTCTTTGTGTGGGTGTTATCGTACTCCCACGCGGACCCCCCTGGGTCCCCCCAGTCCCCGCCGGCGCATGCGTAGGGCCAGTGACGCACGGCGCATGTCCTGTACGCACTCAATATCTTTGGCGCCACCAAGTCGCCGGGAAGATTGAATTCTGGCTGAGTGTCGAGACTTGGCGGCTACGGTACTATTAAGACAGCCACCGACGCGGGTAGACGGAAATGGTGAGTGGCCGTGGATACTTGAAAAATAATTAGAAGATATATTATATTTCATTTGTTGCACGAAAATAATTTTGTACAAACGCGAGCTTAATACTAGATAGTATTTTCTTCCAGCTGGGCTACGTCGCTGTGGCGAGTGGAAGGGGTAGTGCCAGAAAACTATATTTTAAAACAGAGAAATTATAAATTAACTTTGATATTTGTTTAATTTGTTGATACTAGGAAGAATTAAGTAATTTTAAACAATTTTTGATTAGAAATGAATTTACGTAAAGTTTTCGTGTTTAGGTGTAAAAAAAATAATAATTTCTGTCTAACACTAAAAATTAATATACCTACCCATAATTTTATTATAATAAAACAAAAATATAAAAAATTTTTACTTAAGCTTAAAATATGCCCCTAATACTGAAATCATTTCCGGACCAACAGTCCATCTTTTCAAAACTCGATACCAAGCTGGTTATAATTTTAAAATTCATTTCCAGACTGGCAGGCATTTTTGAATTCGACAACCGACCGTTTGTTTGTCTTACTCTGTAACCATTGATAGCAGTTGCCCCCGTCTTTGCTAACTTTCTAATCTCGGTAAGAGCTCTAGTATGTACCAATCATATAAACTAAATTGATCGTAGTGGTCTATTCACGCTGGCTCAGCGACGCAAGATGTACCTTGGACTCCGCAACCAAAGAGCCCCATCAATCAATCAGTTCTTTATCTTAGCACAAATATTTTTTTATCTATCTAATCATTCTTTCCATGAATTGGGTATACAGTTTACATTTTCAGAAATAAATTGTGTTTATCTTCTACCTTCCACTAACATGGCGGGCGCAGACTAGACTTTTTTAAATTTATTCAGTTTAAATGCATCGATCTCACGCTCTATCTTTTCCTACCTACTTGTTCAAGCATACTTAAGTATTTATTTTGATTATAATCGACGATTTATCTGCGCTTGGCCTAGAGAAATATCTTTCTTCGTATATATATCGCCAGAACAAGCGTACACACAAACTACGTCTATGCCTGTCTTATTGTAACGACTGCGTTTCTATAAAATCGTAAGTACTTTATACATTTGTCATTTGTATTTAACTTTTAAACAATCCAAATTCCATCATTGTTGTCCATTTTGATCTAGAATACAATCAGAGATGCTTTTACCGCGCAATCGCGCGGCGCCATCTTGTCGGGGTTAAGCGAGGTACAGCGAGAGGCGCCATTTTGATTTTCGTTGCTAAATAAATCTAGATGCGCCATCTTGTTTTGCGAATTCGAGATACGTGTCGTGCAGTCTGCTGCACTTACGGGAAAAAATATTTTAGGCTCGCAGGACCAAGTTTGTGTCACTCACCATTCTCAATATAAATAGAGAATAGTTCTGCCACGTATACAGAAATTAATTTCAATGTAGAGAATTTACATGATGTTTGCTGAATGTCAATGTACAATGTAATCTGCATTCCGATGGTTTTTGTAATGGAGGAAAGGGCAGCGAAAATTCTCCAACACTTCAAAAAGAGAAAAAATGTATTCACGGCAAGGATATATTATTTCACTTGTTCATCAACCTCCTCCGTGGTGGGCACGCGTGGTGATTAGGCTAGATGAACGGTTTTCCTGCCCTTGTCACCGAGTTTTAAACTCTGTAGGTACAGGGACGTTGAGGACGTTTTCTTTGATTTGTCAAAACGTTCACGTTCTCTTTGATTTAGTCAAGACAGTTAATAATAATAACGTGCATACAACACAATCACTTGTCGAGGATACTCTGTGTTATGGTAACCAGGCAAGGTCATTACAAATATGGAAAGACCTTTGTCCCTTCTCTACCTCGTTTCCCTTTCACGATCGCTTCTGTAAATCTAAATCCTATCCCCAGGTTCTCATGTCACCGAACGCTCCCAAGTCATCGGCGACCGCCGAGGAGCTGGTCCGTCACACCCGCCAGATGACCGCGGCGACCGCCCGCGCGGTCTCCGCGGGCAACTCCGGCAAGCAGGAGCAGTTGACCGCCGCGGCCAACTTGGGACGCCGGACTGTGCTCGAGTTACTGGCTGCTTGCAAGGTTAGTTGACTGAGTCGAATCTTAGAGCTAGCTCTCTTATACGAGCAGATGATCGCGAGACTGCCCGTGTGTTTGTAATCTTCTGCTGATTACTTTGTAATCTTCTGTTGAATAATCTGTACTTTTCTGGTGATCAATTTGTAATTTATTGCTGAAAAATTTATAATTTTTCACTGATTAATTTTATATTTTCGATAGATTACTATATTTTGTAGTAGTATTCTAGCTCGGCCTAGTGCGGGGCCACTACTTACTCTTAGGTCTTTAAAATGAATAATGATAATAGAGATTTAATTGAAGTGTTCTATATTTTAAAGATAACTGTAACATATTTTTGGGAGACAAATAAATTTCATTTCATTACATTTCTGTTCAATCCATATTTTTTTTGTTCTGTTGCTTATACTTGGGTTATTTAAAAATGTCGAAGGCAGCCTTAAAAAAAATCATAGGCCGTTACTTGCCAGAGCTGAAAATTTAAATTAAAAAGCATTTAACACCAGTAAATTGTGGTTACAATCTACGTAGGAACTAAGTAACAAAGTAAGTTATGGTTAGATTAAGATGAATTAATCAGTGTCCCCAACACTAGGCACAGCTTGTATCGTAGGAGACCAGGATTTTTGGAGCTATTTATTTTCGATTTACACTAACTCTTTCTTATGTAATATCGTGTTGAACGTTTCGTGTGCAATAAAGTATAATAATAACAACGGAAACAAAAGATTTCCAGTGTTACTATTGCATTTAACTCGCAATTTTAATTTGGCTTCGTCATCGCCTAAACTGTACGGCAAAATAAACAAATCAATGATTTACCTATACGGACTCCGAATTCCAAGCGATTCTTCTTCCAGGGCGCGGCGTTCAACGCGGACACGGAGTCCCTGCGCGCACGCACATTGACCGCGGGCCGCGACGCCGCGCTGTCTTACCGCGCGCTGCTCGCGGCGGTGCTCGGCGCGGCGGGCGGCGAGCCGGCTGCGCGCGCGCAGCTGCCGGATCTATCGCGCAGGGTTGCGCATAGCGTGGCTGACATACTGGCGGCGGCTCAGCTGCTCAAAGGTGAGGTTCATGCTTGGGCGTTGTAGGAAGTTTTTTTTTTTTATTTATTTGAGAAGCAAAAAAATATGTAACCTTCGCAACACCAATGTCATGTCGTTAAATGTCAATGTTAAACGCTTCTTGTTGGTTTCTTTAGCAGGTGCTGTTCTCAAATTCAATCTTTCTCTAATGTTGTATAGTTAGAGATACGGAGTTCGACTAGCACTTAGCCGGTTTTTACATTTACTGCTTAGGTAAGATAAGATAACAATATTATTTATCGTTCACCAGAGCACATTACATAAAAAATAGGCACACCGCTTCAAAGCCGAGTGATGATGTTGGCGTTCCTGAATAAGTAAATAAGGCTTTCTAACAACACCACAGGCTCAGACTGGGTGGACCCCGACGACCCGACCGTCATAGCGGAAAGCGAACTATTGGGCGCGGCTGCCTCCATTGACGCAGCCGCCAAGAAGCTGGAGTCCCTTCGGCCCAGGAAGAGTATGAAAGTACAGGTCAGTCTACGCTGGTCTTCCGGCGGCTAGATCAAGTCTCAGTTACTGGATAGGTTTCCTGACACTCATAGTGGAGAGGGCGCGGCCGCCAAGAAGCTTAAAACTCTTCGGTCCAGAAAGAGTATGAAAGTACAGGTCAATTTACGCTGGTCTTCTAGGAGATAGATGGTCAAGCCTCACCTACTAGCCACTGTATTGATACAATACAACATTTTATTTTTTTATGAATTACTTATGTATTATAAAAAAGTCTAGGCAAAGAGGAGTGAAAATTGGAACTGAAACCTAATTATTTTACCCAAAATTTAGCCCATTGATTGCCTTTATTTAAGTACAATAATTTTTTTATGAAAATGTCACCTTTTTTATAACATACGCACTACAAAAAAAAGACAAAGTAAAAGAAAAAGTCTTAAAATTATGCTAAATCTGCATGAAATCTACATAAACATACACAATTTTTGACAATGTACAATAAAGTATAATGTTTTGATAAGCACAAAAAGTTACACCCTGTGTAATAATAACATCCTTGTTGTCAGATCCAAAATATAAACATATTGAATAGTTTTTTTTATAAATTTTATAAAACTGGTAACAGCAGTTTCATCATCAACCCATTATGTCCCCACCGAGGGGCACGGGTCTCTTCCCTGAGGAAGGTATAGGCCATACTCCACCACGAGGGCCAAGTCCGGATTGGTGGTAACAGCAGCACTAATCTGTAATTCTAAATTATTTTTATAGACTAATACAAAATTAAATAAAATACTGCTTGAGATTCTTGTATCGAAGTGTGTAACCAGAATGATTTGTAGCTTCTAGTTTATTCTATGTTGATTCTGTGGATCAAGAAACCAAAACGAAGAAGGAGCCAAGAAGGTCCAAGAAGAAAGAAGAACGGAGGAGAAGAGAAACAATGCCGCGCGTCGGTGAGATATGTTTGATATTCTTGGTTGTTCGTTGAGTATCGACCGGGAATCAAACATATTACTACCGACCGCGGCGCCTCTACGCGTCCGCTTAACCGCCTCGTCAAGAATATTCCAAGATTCGGGCAAAATGAAGACTTCTGATGACGTTTTGCTGAAGTGCTGTGATTTGTTTGACGTTTTATAAAGTTAATATGATATTTTAGTAATACCGGGTGTAAAAAATGCTATCCCATAAACCCGGGTGTCCCCTTACCGAAAGGGTGGGTTCTGCCCATCAATACAAGTATAATTTACTGAGGAAGCAATGTCAAAATCCCGAAAAAACGTCTTAACACATTTCTTTCACAACACTTCATTGGTATGTTTTATTAATTACGAGCAGAACTATTTTTTGAGACTTTCTCGATGTTTTAATAGTTTATTCGGGACGGAGACATATACAAATAAATCTAAAATCATGGAAATCGGTCCAGTGCTTCTTGATAGGTAATTCGTAAACTAATTCGGCTTTGTTTTATATATACACGGTCTTATTTTTAAAAACACAATTCCTCTAAAACACTTCTCAGAGGCAGAATAAAATAAAAATAATCCGTGGTTCATAAGATTTATAACATAAATCTCCCCCCCCCCCCCCCACCCTCCCCTGTACTGACGCATACCTTCACCCCTCGCCGGCAGGAGGCTGACGAGAGCCTGAACTTCGACGAGATGATCCTGGAAGCCGCCAAGTCCATAGTGGCGGCCACCTCGGCGCTAGTTCGCGCCGCCTCGGCCGCGCAGAGAGAGCTCATCGACCAGGTCTGTGGCACTCCTTCTCTAGCTGCATACAATCACGAGCCATCCCACTGTATAATGCATAAGGTTTCTTTGCTAGAACACCCTAGAAGTTCCTAGGTAAATCATAAGAGTAATGTGGAACTTCTAAGGACTGGTTCCTGTATATAATTGTTCAAGGCTGTTCTTACGCGGAGCATGCTGTCCGCGCTCGCTCATTTTAACTCTTTTTTTTTTTCAAGGTTTTTAAATATAAGTAAACTTTTGATGGCAAAACCCTTCGTGGTTATGAAAACCACGAAGGAGGCTTATGTCCTGCAGTGGGCGTCAAATGGCTGATGATGAAACTTTTGATAAATGCGGTCTTCGGGTTTGATGCATAATTAAATTACGCACATTTTTTTATGTTTTGGTTTTCCTATACGTAGTTTTCTTATAAAGAGATGTATGTGGCTTTAAAAATTATTAATTTTGGCATCAAATTTTCTCAATCAAAAACTTTGTACAGAATAAAAAAAAAATATTCTTTATCAAACCCTCAGACCACATTTAACAAAAGTATACTAATGTTATTTATTACTATCATAAAAACTATTAAATTGAGCGAGCGAGATACCATGCTCCACGTAAGAACAGCATTAAGGCCGACTTGCGCAAGAGTATTAAATATGCCTATGAAGAATTTTTAACTAAACTTACATCACATCACATAAACTCACGCCTGTACCTCGGAGGGGTAGGCAGAGAATAGGGTTTGCCACTTGCCATGATCCCGTCAGACCTCTTTCACATTTGTTAGTCGCTGCACGCACGCACGCCGGGATTTTATATTTATTTATTTGTGAATCAAATGGCATGGTCATCAAAATTTCTAAAACATCAAATATACTCTGACGAGTAAAGGTGTTATTTATTTAGTATTGATTACGGACACAACAAATAAAAAACAATGACAATCTACGCAGTGACAATAGTTTGTATGACCCTTCTGGTGAATGGTATAATAGTACATTACGATACTAGTGCGAAAAGTAGGAAATTCGCAACGAGTGGCGATAAATTAAAACACGACCGAAGGGAGTGTTTTATATCGACACGAGTTACGAATTACCTATTCGCACGTGTATCGTACAACGTTTTATAGTACATATGGCCCTTTGAAGTTTCGACATAGGCACGTAAAGTGCTCATTATCGCACTAGTGCGGTTATGTAGCACCATATGTACTATAAAAAGTTTATTCCCTTTGTTCATCAATCGACATTTTTGCTTGGGATTAGAACAATAAATTCTCAATGTTATAACTTTAATAGTATTTAGCTGGTACGTTTGTAAAAGAAAATTTTAAAGACTACTTAATTATAGTAACTATTCATAAAATTATAGTGCAAATCGCTTTTAAATAGCATAAGCTGTATATATAATTATATGGGTGGAAACCTCGATTTTAAGCTACATCTAAATATACACCAATCCAACAAGAACGACGGCCTTAACCGTCCACCCTCACCCCCCAGGGCAAAGTGGCCCGTCAGCCGACCTCATCGTCGGACGACGGGCAGTGGTCCGAGGGGCTGATCTCGGCCGCGCGGCTCGTGGCCGCCGCCGCCCACGCGTTGGTCGAAGCAGCCAACGCGCTGGTGCAGGGCGCTGGCTCGGAGGAGAGGCTCATATCGAGCGCCAGACACGTGGCCAGCTGTACTGCGCAGTTGCTGGTCGCTTGCAAGGTAAGAGACTGGTGGAAAAGGTTTTTTAGTGCTTTTATAGGTGTCCGAGTGGCGCCGGATTAAGAATAGCGTCACCCCATTTCCTTCCGTGGATGTCGTAGAAGGCGACTAAGGAAATCAATAACCAGAAGACGGGCAGCCGCGTCTTCCTGAGATTCCAACCGCATACTGCGATCGCCAACCCGCCTGCCAAGCGGGGCGATTATGGCAAAACCCCTCGTGGTTATGAAAACCACGAAGGAGGCCTATGTTCTTCAGTGGGCGTCAAATGGCTGATGATGATAATTATAGGAGTCCAGAACAGTTGCAGTCACTTGAACGGCGAAAAATTGTTATGGGTGCCATGCGAGGGGTAATAATGGGCATGAGTTTTCATGGCCATGCCAAAATAGCGTGTCTATCTCGTTAGAGGGCGTAATCGTAAGAGGGCCTGATATTGGTCGAAGCGGCCAACGCTCTAGTGCAAGGCGCCGGATCCGATGAGAGACACGTGGCTAGCTATACTGCGCAGTTGCTGGTCGGTTGCAAAGTAAAAAAAAATGAAAAATTTTTTTTTTTATTTAACCATAGGTGAGACATTTTAAATTATCATAAGAAACAGTCCTAAATGTAGATAGGTATTTACAATATTTAGCGTAACAAGACTGTTAGGTAATTGTGTTTAGAGGTGAAAGTTGGTTATCAGAACAGTTTTAGCGCATTACAAAAATTATTTATGGCGCCTTGCGAGGGCAACATTACGTTTTTATTTAATAATTTCATGAATGTCAATGTATTTGTTCAAATCGGATCAGCCAGGCTTTAGGTCTTATCCAATGAACAGGTCGCGGCCGTTTTGGTCGAAGCGGTCAATGCCTTACTGCAGAGGGCAACGTTTTAAATTGTTATATTTTAGTAGCTCACCCGGCAAACGTTGTTTTGCCAAATAAACACAAAAAAATTCATAAAAATCGGTGAAGCTGTTTCGGAGGAGTTCGATAACAATCACTGTTACACGAGATTTTTATATATCTTCTCTAATATATAACAATTGTTTTTTGTTGTGTATATTTGGTAGGTCTGAGAAGGTCGTAGGCTAATTCCGGCAGTATATTTTTTATTTTGATCTTATTTTATATTTTTTTCTTAAAGCAGATGTAATTTCTAGAGACTAATTTCATTTTTTCAGCGATTTGTTAAGTTTATTATTATAAATTATTTATTTAAAATATTTGAAAGGGTGACGTCATATTTTTCGAGTTTTCGACACGCCGAAACGTCGCGCAAACTGTCACACTTTGTTTCTGTGATTTGCTGTCACAGACATTTTTTTCACAGACAAGGAAATGATATGCATATGACAGTTATGACAGCAAGTCCTTTTTTTAAGTAACGTAGTGTTGCCATATGTTATGTTTATTTTAAAATGTGACGTCATCAGAAGGTCAAATGAAGGTTATTGTTTTTTGGCAAAAATAACGCTCATCTTCCTTAATATTTATCTTAAATATAGAAAATATGGTTACTTAGATGTTAATCTCGAAATGGTTTTTGATTCAGCCCTCAAGAAAAAAAATAGTCTTTGCGAATTGATTTGGCAAAACAAGGTTGGCCGAGTCAGCTAGTTTATTGTTGTTATTGATGAATTGAATGAATGGAAAACCAAATTTTAAAATATGGAGCCCCCCTTTCCTCGCAATGATTTCACCCAACCTCCCCGATCGCAGGTGAAGGCCGACCCCTCAGCGGAGTCGACCCGGCGCCTGCAAGCGGCGGGCGGCGAGGTCATCCGCTCGACCGACGGGCTGGTCCGCGCAGCACGAGACGCCATCTCCTCTGAGGAGGAGAGGAGTCTCGTGTTGAACCGACGCATGGTCGGCGGGATCGCGCAGGAGATTGATGCTAGGTAAGCCCGTAAACAGAGCCCACAGCTGGGCATCAACACTTGTGAACAAATAGAGGCTCAGCATGTGCTGTGCGTGACGCTTTCTCTCTCACACACACACACACACACACACACACACACACACACACACACACACACACACACACACACACACACACACACACACAATATTGTTAGGTACCTAACACAACTCTTCAAACTACGTTCATTGCGAAGACACGAACGGCAATACAGACTGGCTGGAATAGCCTCATAGCCTTTCTATGAGGCCTAGTGCTGTTAACTTCAAATCATTTCCAATCGTGCTGCATTGGAATCGATTGGAAGTTATCGTTCCCGAGGGAACAATCCTCAGTTTCTCCCTCAACGACACATATTAAACACTGCTTTTCCTTGCGCTCCTTAACGAGTGTTGTGTAGTAGTAATTTCTTTACGCAAATAACCGTCAGGAATCCTGCGTGTGAATCCGCAGTGGGCACGCGTTAAGCCCATACTTTCTTTCTCTGAGGCCTGTGGCCTGCAGTGGGACATATACTATACAGGCTGCGTATTGTTATTTTTCCTGACCACCGTGTCCCCCACAACAGATCCGAGGTCCTCCGCATCGAGAAGGAGCTGGAGGACGCCCGCACGCGCCTCACCCTGATCCGGCAAGCCAAGTACCGCGCGAGGTCTTCTGGCGACGAGACCGACACCGACGCCTTGGCTTACAGCAGCGATGCCTCTGCGCCGCAGAGGTGAGTCACTGCCCTGTGGCCCGATTACGCGCACCAAATCCTGAGCGATTCCAATCGCTTAACTGTCAAATTCCATACTGATTTGACAGTTGGACGATTGGAAACGCTTAGGATTTGGTGCGCGTAATATAGGGGCTGTTCGCTCGTCCCAGAAAAGAGAGTTATGAGAAATGACCTGCCTAAGTATAACACAGTAAGTACTTCTAAACGAAAGTCTAACACGGGGAAATATATGACACAATAGGCATGATGACAGTAATTGAAAATCACTAAAATTGTCTATTTGTTTAACAAAAATTTAATTTTATTAGGAGCGGGATTGATGTTTCTACAAAAATCTACAAAAATCCTATTTCCGCCATATTATGTCAAATAGCCGGTGACGTCACTTTGAGGAATACGCGAGGAATAGAACCGAATATATTACTTTATAATCTGTGACAAGGGTAACAACGCACCTATACGAAATTGCTGTGTTGACGTTTCACACCACAGATTAACTTTACACGTTTGCACTGTGACGTCACTAGCGACGCCATGACAATTGGCGAGCGTTTCGGTGCGAATCTGAAAACTAAAATGTATTTTTTACCTTAACCGTGACCAAAAATATGAAATAGATTCACGATTGTATGTACTGATTGTATGTTTTTGGACTTTATAGAATAGTTTTCAAAAGGAGTTGTTGCATTTTCGGCCAAGAGCATGCGCCTGCTACAGAAAAAAGACAAAAATACACATAACACTGTGTCTCTACTAACTAAATAACTAAATAGACTTATTTCCCTGTAATTTTTTGGCAAAACAATATTTTTTGTAAACCTAAACAATGTAAGGAGTGGCAACATTCTAATGTGACAGCCATATGAAATCGTTCAGAAACCTGTTTTCACACATTTAGTCTTAACTTGTTATGCGTGGTTTTTGAATGTACTTTCGTCCGTTTAGGAGGTAAAAAATACGAGTTCTGTGTCGTTGGTTGGTGTCGTTTGTTTGTTATTTATGTACTTTTTTGACAGCTGTGGTGGATTCGCCATTTTATCAGTGTTGCAATAAAGCTAACTGAAAACGCTGAATTGCTAATCAATTATTGAAGATACAGAGAAATAGGTGCGTGGAAGTTGTTTTACAATTCACAGAGTCTATCTAAATTAGTGGCTCACTGTCTTGGCCGGAGCTCCATACAATCATGAAACAACTTCTTTGTCATCATGACAAATTTGGCTATAAATCGGAAATCAAAAATTTGTTTTAACGTGAAGAATCTACATTCTGTTTGTTGATTGTCAATGTACTATGTTATCGCTGTGTTCGGGTCGAGTTCTAGTGGAGATGAACGCAGCGAAATTAAACTCCACTCTGACCATTTTTTCTCAAATCATCTCAAATCTAATAAATAGTTTGGTATAAGTACCTGCCTAACAAAATTCCTTGGAATAACACAAAAAGTAATCCCGAAGGGAAGTCAAACCCGGGGAAACATAACACAGTAGGCAATTTGACAGGTTTTTGAAAACTATTTCAGATTTCTCGTTGGCGTTCATTGAGTGCTCGGAAAGTGGTAATTTTAAATTCCTTCAGAAAAAAGCAAATACAAATTCACTTTTAAAATAAGCCGCCAAAACGCTACCTTGGGCAATATGGCGTCGCACAGGAATCGTACGTCGTCACTGGTCAGTGAGGAAACAAACGTCAACTCCACAGGACAATACTACTAAGAAGAATGTCGACTCCACAGAAAAAAGGGGTACTAAAATAGACTGTTACGCCATCTAGTGTGTGCCCCCGGAGCGGGAACTTTTAAATATTAAGGCGCGGCTATAGGTTCCTTGAAAAATCTGAGTTTGTGGATTCTAAGCTTGACGATGCTGACAAACCTGTGACGTCATCATAGATTCGACCAATCCAGGCCGTTTTCGATAAAATGGCTACAGATAAAAAAAATATCAAGTTTTATCCTGGTTTTTTTGGATAAGTGGTCCAATTTTTTTTAGTTAAAATGCCTTAAATCGGTAATAAGACTCATCTTTTTTAATTTTTTTAAATTAATTTATAATAATGCATGTTTCTCGAAAAAAAATCTTGAAAAAAAACCAGATGGTTTCAAGCACCATAAGCCGATTTTCCGAAGTATAGTTTCTGGTGCCGTAAGCCGGTAAATTATAAAATATAGTTTTCACTTCTCATGCTCTAAAAGTTCGTCTTTATGTCGTGCGTAGGCGACATAAAGTCGCTTTTTATGCTCTAGAGCATAAAGTAAAATCTTCGTCGAAGACCAAGGCAATCGCTGCAACAGCCACACGAACATCTTTAACTTCATACAACAACCTCTTTATTTTATTTCGTTTCGTTCGTATTCTAAGACCAAGGCAAAGATACCAACAGCTTTAAATATTTCTCATTGCTCTAATGTAACTTTCAATTTTAATTAAATTAGCATTTACTATATTTACATGTTGCTGTTTCATTTCCTCGCAATCGAAGTGAAAAGTAGAGTGTACAACTCGTCCATAAAACCCATTTTACACTCGACTTTATATCTATCCTCGCTCGCAAGCTCGCTCGGATGGATAAACGTCTCGAGTAAAATGGTGCGTTTTATGCACTTGTTGTACAATCTACTATTGTAGCACTGTAACACGATATTGTTTTTGTTGAGGTATCTAGCACCTTAAGCCGTTAATTTTTATTTCTAAAGTATATTAACACTCTTTCTAGCGACAGCCAAACACCGCTCTCTATCTCCTAAGCATAACTACAATCGACCTTCAAATTCCAGGTTCAAAAAGCAAAGCAGCAGCTTCGCTAACACCACGTACAGTCCAAACAGCTCGTACACGCCTCACACCACCCAGAATACCTCAGGCCTTTCCCACCACGTGTCCCAGTTGAATCAGTCCATCCACGGACTGCCCACCTCGCCTGGTTACGCGCCGAGCCCCAACTCTGGTTACGGGCAGAGGCCCAGCTCGGGGCAGAACGCCAGCTCGTTCGGACAGAACGACAGCTACGGACAGACCGGGACCAATTACGCCCAAAACACGAGCTACAGCCAAAACACAGCCGAGTATGGACAGAGCGGGTATACCCAATCTAATGGGTCTTTCGGCCCCAAATCGCCGGGCCTCCAAAGCCCGACCTTCTCCAGCTTCCGGCCACAAGATGACCAGTCCAAGCAGAACTATGAGGGCTTCACCACACGGTAAGTCTGCGGGAGTTTTTGAACTTGTGTGTCCATGAACATAGTTTTGGTCGCGTGAATTGTTAACGTGTAGTTGTGTGTCCGTGAATATTTTCCGCCTAAAGCATTTACGGATACTCACCCTTATTTCTGGTGCGTTAATAATTTGTTAACAGTTGCCAGTGATTTTATAACAACTGTTCACAGTAAAGCCGGGTTTTGACGGTCTTAGTACGCTCGGACCGTGTGTGTACAGTTTTAGTTGATTATGACGATGCACTCGGTCCGAGCGCACTGCCGTCGTCATAATCAACTAAAACTGTACACACACGGTCCGAGCGTACTAAGACCGTCAAAACCCGGCTTTCGTTAACAGTACAGTGTGTGTGACGTACGAGAAATTGGTGGAAAAACGATTGATTTTATTCTCAAGCAGTGATTTACCAGCTCTTGAAAGTTTTCGTGTCATCATCATCAACCCATTATGTCCCCACCGAGGGGCACGGGTCTCTTCCCTGAGGAAGGTATAGGCCATACTCCACCACGGGGGCCAAGTCCGGATTGGTGGAGACTTGTAGACTAGTGGCTCGTCTACTGTCAGAAGTTGTCAAGCCGCCCTAAGGCCTCTGACTTGGCTTAACGACTGCCATCTATCGACGGCAGCCGGCACCAACAGCTTAACGTGTCTTGCGAAGCACGGAACCGCTCGGAAAAATGCCACTAGCGTTAGGCATAGACGGCGACCCATCCATGCACTGAACGCGCCCTGTGTTGCTTAACCTTCGTAATCGTTTAAGATCACTCAGGCAGCCGGGGCTACGAGCGATTCTCGTGTAAATCAGATTATTCAAAAGAGAACCATTTCTGAGGTAGAGTGTATTATTTTATATACTTTATTCACGTTTCACTGAAAGAGCCAAATTCAAAATGTTTAATGGCCGTGTCTTGTTTAAAGTCAAAGCCACAGATGATTTAAGAAAACATCCTGGCCTATTCAATTCTGTCCTTTATTGGCATCCCCAGAATTCTGCAGTCAACTGGCATATCACTATTTGAGATTAAAAATACTGGTAAATTATCGACGTTTTAAAGTGAATGATGCGTTGTGGATTTGTAACATACCAGCTTAGAGCTACTTTTAGAAACGGTTTTTGTGTTGGACTATCCCTTGGGATCTGCTAGAATATTTATGAATATTTTTGTATTTATTTTTCGGTTTCTAAAGTGGCTCTGTGCCGTTTTGTGACTAAAATCGGAAATCCGCTTACAAAATAATCATTTCGGTCGTTTTTGACGCCATCTCATTGATTCATTAATTCATCGGAATACTGCATTCATCATAATTTAACTGCAGTTGTACAGGGTGGCCCGTGAAAAATCCGACAAATAATCGATTCTTGAAGAAGTTAAAACTATCGTGCCTTTTCAATATCCGTCATTATGTAAAGATAGACAATATTGGTTTCTTCAGATTCATGGTAGATTATGCAAAAACGTTCTTCCCTCAACGATAAATAGGCATGTTTTATTCCTTACACCGCCTTGCCTATGGCCAAAGAAGCACCTTATAGGTGATTCTTGTGCGAAAACAATCCATAGATTAAAAAATCTTCAAATCAACGGTCAGTAGGCTTATCTATCGACCAAGCAATAAGAGTAAACCGCCTGGTTCAAAGCTAAAATGAATAGAAAAATCCTCCAAGTGCGAGTCGGACTCGCACACGAAGGGTTCCGTACCATTATCTATACAACATTAGACACAAAGATCTAGAAAAATATCACGTGTTTTGTATGGGAGCCCCCCTTAAATATTGATTTTATTTTAATTTCATTATTTGTTATTAAGCGAATATTTCAAGCTGTTGCCTTTATGATTATCGAGCAAAAAACGGCAAAAAATACGTTAGTTGTATACCCCCCTCCCCCTTAAATATTTATTTTATTCTTTTTTAGTATGTGTTGTTATAGCGGCAACAGAAATACATCATCTGTGGAAATTTCAACTGCCTAGCTATCACGGTTCATGAGATACAGCCTGGTGACAGACAGACAGACCGACGGACAGACAGACGGACAGTGAAGTCTTAGTAATAGGGTCCCGTTTGGCACCCTTCGGTTATGTACCCTAATTAGGTTACAGCAAATAAACCTAACCTCTGGTAAGAAACCTCTTTGTATAATCTCTATGGTTTGTAAAAACAACTCCATCTACGCTTACAAATTGACAGAAGTTTTATAATTCCGTATGAACGGGCCTTTCTGTACACTTTAGTAATACGTACATAAAACCTACATTGGAGACCTTATCATTGTTCTAACACAAACATTTTTCTCTTTTCACGCCGCCGGATTTACCCAACCATGCATTTACACTTCAAATCGCAGCAGATGATTAATATACTTCTAGATCTATCCAGAATAGTCTAGATCGAACTAAGTGCCTTTACTAATAACTTATGAATTGTGCCTGTATAGCAGAAGCTTTTTTATACTCTCACATATTGCGCCTTAAGAAAATAGCTGTAAGATGTCATAAATGTTAAGATGGATTTGGACCTTTTCAAGGTTAGTTTATGTAGTTAATTTTTTTTTGTTGGATTCTTGCAATCTATTTTGTAAATTTTACTAGTGCATTACACAACCCTATGCTGAATTTACAAAAAAGACTGCAACTGTCAACAAAAATACGTTTTCAAAATTCAAAATTATTGTGTCCTCTTGTATTTAGTTGTAGAATTCTTACTGTAGCATGCTTGGCAAGCTTTATGTTATCGAATCTCACTGTTTCCTTAGCACCGACATTGCAACAAAACACAAATATTATTGTCTTACAAAGTCATACAGAAGTGAATGGAAATGGCGGTAATGTTTGTACCTCACATCGCATACGGAACCTCATCCATACAAAGCTTTTTGTCACTGCTATTGTAAATTTATGCTCATTATTTAGAACATAATCCTTAGTTTATTTCATTTCGTTGTAGAAACACACTGGGCGTCACTAAAATCGCATCGTGAAGTTTAAACTAGTTTGTACTAGGCTTTAAGCCTAATTATTTTCTATTTTTTTTAGAGTTACCCATGCAGCCACCTTAACGTGGACCCTATTTGAATAGGGTTATGGTTGCTTTTACTTCTGGCATCCTTTTCGTTCACTAATTTTAACATTAATAATTATTGTTAAAAATATATTATTTTGTTATTATTGTAGAAAATTTAATTACAGACAAAATGTATATTATTTTAAAAACACAGAAATATTTTCATATACTTCTTTTTGATAAAGAAAGTCGGCTGCATAAATAATTATGAACTTATTACGCCATATTTCTCTATCAAAATCAAATGGTATTATTCATAAAAACTCGAGTCCACTAAAACACTCCTCAAATACAGTTTAAATGGTGTAAGTAAATTGAAAGACCAACTTTTACTGTATTTATTATATACATTTCAGACTTTAAAAATAAATCCATAGACAGACAAAAAAAGATACAAATATACATAAATGTTCGTCACGAAACAGATATGCTTACACTATGTTAATACTTATTTGAACAAATCTTTTAAGGAATCTTGTTTTTATATATGAGTCTATAGGTGTATGAAAATAAAAAATAAACTTATTATATTTCTTGAAATGTCTATTTTTAATGTTTTTTATTTAAACAGTTTTTTGTTCAAAAGCGCACCCGTTCTTTTAAAAGCATTAAAAATGTCGACAATCAAGAGAGATGCCAGAAGTATTTAAAGACTTTTTGCAGTTGCCTTTTTTATCACGTCCAGTATATGTATCGTGTGATGTGTTAATATGCATTTAATGTGTGTTTTATGTGCTTTTGTTGTACAGAATAACTTGTAACTTAGGCATTTTGTAATTACACGACGGATTTACGGACCATAATAGCTACCGCGATGACCTGTGTTATAACTGTCGCAGATACAATTAACTTGTGCTCCATTCGTGAAAGGCAAGAACGAATAAAATATTTAGTTTACTATCGCTTTATACAAAGTTATGTACATTGTTGAAGGTATAGTAGCAATACCACTCGCGAACTGTGAAGGAAAACATCGTGTGGAAACCTGAGTGTCTGAGCTATTCACATAAATCAGCGCTTGAAATCGCCAATCCGCGGTGGGTACGCGTGGTGATTAAGCCCATACTCTCTCCCTGAGAGCAGGCCTGTGTCCTACAGTGGGACACATATAGGCCGCTTAATTGCTTATGTTATGTTTATACAAAGGTAAGGCCCGAATTATGTCCCCACTGACTGGACCAGTCGTAGTTACGTTCACTGCCCCGTTGGTCTATCGTGGGTTCGATTCCCACTGGGGGCCGCCGTTCATTTGTACAAATGGCCTCAGTCTGCGTGTATTTGCATTTGTGATGTCCTTGCCTGGTTACCATAGCACAGGGTGTTCTAGTTTGGGACCAGGACAAGTGATTGTATTGTGTGGAAGTTGTAATGGTTCTCTTAGCTCGTAGCTCTTTTCTTTTAAATAAAACACCAATTTTGATCTGCCTGTAGACGCGCATCGGGTGAAAAATAAGCATCATAATGTAACCTCAAATGGAATGGTCTGTTTGAACCCAGATTCGTTCACAATGTGGTCCGATTCGTTCTTGCCTTCAAGACTAGACTCTCAAGTCACAAACGCCTGGAACCGTCGCCAAAGGCGCGCCTTCTGCCATGAAAACATTACCATGACCATCCGGTTTCCATGTGCAAAACATTCTCGTTGCTGGAACGAGTTACATAAGTACAATTTTTGCCGCATAGAAATCGGATAGCTTTGTGTAAGGTTCCGTGAAAAAACGAGCAGAGCCATGTCATAGAGCTACAATTCATGGTGTACAATGACAATTCGATGGACATTGCATAGACGGTGAACCCATAGACAAGTGGGAAGACTAAGGCCGACTTGCACCACTTCTTGAATGACACTTAAGTCGCCATTTAAATAGACTTCTGTATGAAGAATTTTAGTTAAATGCTGTTTAAGGGGGGGGGGGGGGGGGGGTCCCGGGAGTGACACTAGCGCCAACGGTGAAAAATAATCATATCCTTTTTTCATCATCATCATCATCAGCATCAGCCATTTGACGCCCACTGCAGGGCATAGGCCTTCTTCGTGGTCTTCATAATTGATTTCCTTAGTCGCCTTCTACGACATCCACGAAGGAAATGGAGTATTCTTAATCCGGCGCCACGCGGATCCTTTTTCAGATCAAACTTGCAAAAAGTATCAGTACAATCTCTCAATCGTGTTAACGGTGATTTTTAGGACCCACGACAAAGAACCTAGGATCACGAACCTGGGACAATTTATATAGCATTTGTGCCAAAATGGCCGTTTTAAGCGTTAACGCTGTCTAGTCCTAGGTTTTTCGCCTTAGCTTCAGGGCCACGGGTCCTAAAAATCACTATTAACTTTGCACTGACACTTTTTGCAACTTGGTCCTGGAAAAAAAGATATGATTTTTTTGACCTCGGTTGCGCTAATGTTACTCCCTGTACCTCCTTAACCTCTCCACCTCTGGAGGTGAAAAACTAACACAAAATATAGAAAGTTATGGCTCTTACAGTCCTATGTATAGGAGGTCTTAGGAGGTTAAGCCACATTTAAGTGGTGCAAGTCAGCCTAATTGTACTAATCGGCTTCGCATTGTTGTCGAATCGAATTGTCGTAATAAACGATGATCGGTTTTTACATAACTGGTTTAGGAATCGCACTTCAGAGGCCTAATTACGCGCACCGAATCCTGAAGGATTCCTATCGTCTAGCTGTTAGATTTCATACTGACTGCTATCGCGAGCGTCAGGATTCCAATAGCCTTTTGGTGCGCGTAATAAAGGGCCAGGAGGCTCGGCTTTGGACAGACTTCAGAAATAAAACTCTAGTGAGACGTTTACTTTGCAGCGAGTCCCAATCGACTCAGCAAAATGACAGAACGATGAAAGAGTAAGTTGCGAGACAATGCTTCGCTCCACGCAGCTTGCGATTTTGAGGGCTCCGTGAATGTCACTAGAACCACCACTGAAAAAAAAAAATCCTGCATCAAACGCTCACCAAATCCTGAGCGATTCCAATCTGTCTAACTGCCTAATTCCATTAAATGCTGTCGCAAACGCGGCATGCCTACAGGATTTGGTGCGCAGATCGTTTTTGCAAAAAGTCGCTCTCAATCACATGTAAATAGGGCAGTTATTAGGACGTGGGACTGGACCCAGAACATCTAGGACTAGTTAGTATTTCCGCTGACAACGTTAGTTTTTGACATAAATGCTATGTAGTCTTTAATTCTGGGTTCTCGGTCATGAGTCCTAAAAATCACTGTTCACGTGTTTGAAAGGCAAACGCTTTGTCTAAGAATGATTTTTTTTATTTTTCATTGTTGGCGCTAATGAACGTCATTTAGCCCCTTTAGTGCCATATTCACCATTCAATCCGTCAGTCTAAACGTGGTTCATTGAACTGGACTTCAAGTTCCCTAATTCCTAGTTACCTTTCCCGGAACAGGTAAGTAATACATTTACATTTAATACATTATCAAAAAAATTAAAAATTAAATATTCATGATTATGTTTAATAATAATAATAAGTATGTCCTGTCGATCACTATTCCTGCCGTCCAAAAGCTAAAATGCCGCTATCGACCATCCAGTCGATTTTGACTTTTTGATGACATCTTAATCAGATCAGTTCAGTCAGTTGGGGTCAGTTGCCTCGTGGTTAACAAGTTGCCAAGCTGGCCTAAGTTGGCAAACCATTTCAGATGAACCCTTCCAGGTGGAGCTATGCTCTAGATTCCTGATTCCTAATTCCTGAACAAAAAAATCTCTATCCCTTCAATCCAATTTTTCCTAGCTTATTTGCTTCCAGAGAATACAACTGAAAAATGCCGTTATGTTAGTTTAATTATTAAATAATAATTGTGTTTAATAACGCCAAAAATACGCTTTTGTTAAGCTGGATTTATCGTTACTAATTAAAGGTGAAGCTATTTTAAAGTACTCAAAAAGATCTATCTTTTGTTACCTCATGTGTAGTCAAATTATGTATATTTATCAAGTGGCATATATTTTTATTATTTCCTTGGTTTTTTGCGCATAACTTAAAAGTCGATTTTTGGAGATAACGGTGTTTTAGCTTGTGGACGGCAGATTTGCTGTTCAAACGACATATGAAAATTGAAATAATTATGATTAGTTTAGATTAAATTATACCGTAAAGCCATTTATTTATACACTAGTGCTTACTCACTGGTGATAAACAACTTTTTCCTTCTTTTATTCGTTTTTGAGAAGTTAGGGGAGTTATGGTCCCACGTTTCGATAGAGCGATTCGGTTTTATGGTGAATTTTGCTCTTGTCGTGGCGTGGTCTACGTTTTGAATTCTGCTTAGACACAGAAATCAGTCTAAAACATTGCGAAGGCAACACCTAACCAACTACTCGTTTGACCAATAATCCAATCACAGCAAAGCGTCAAATATTTTAGCTACTGTGATAAGAACCTTAATGAACTCTCTGACTTTTCCTATACTCCATGTTTGTGACGACCTTGTCTGGTTACCACAACACAGGGTATCCTAGTTTGGGACCAGGACAAGTGATTGCGTTTTGTGGAAGTTATTATTATTCCTTGACTAGGCCGGCCTGAACCTGATTTAATTTTTGAAATCTAACAAGATGAAAGCATTAGTTACTATTTCTTACAAAAGTATCCAATCAGAGATAAGGACAGCACCCGTGTCGATTTGAATTATACTGTAGACCACGTCAACCGCCAAGGGGTTGGCCTCTCTTGTATGATACCGTTGTGTCTTGAAGCCGTAATTTGCGTCATTTGCTATCCATCGTTCTGTACATACCCATGAAGATTTATAAATTGTTTCACTACCCTTAGATATGCGTTGTAGAGAGAAAATCGACTCAAGTTATTTTTTTATTTAACTGATAAATTGACATCCACCCGGTAGTGATCGCATTGTATAATTAAAATGGGACGGACATTTCGAAATTTCCAGATGTCCGATTTTGCTCATAGACCCGGACATCTTGGCAATACGATATCGTTTACAGCATAGCTCTATCGCAGGTCAAGTTGGCTATGGACCTTTTTGCGTGGAGGTCTAGAAGTGGTCAATTTCGAGCGGCCATTCGCGACGCCATTTTGAATGACAATTGTTTGACCTTTAACGTTATACGCGTGGGTTTTTTTAACGTTTCTCTTTGTATAAACAAAATCTATGTATTCGAAAGAGCATAATTGATTTTTAAAATAGTACGTGTATATTTGTAGGTTCAAATGTTTATGCATATTTTAAAAGTTTTGGGACACATAGCTGGTTATATAAACGTTAAAAAAACCTAGACTTATAGAATATCTTGTGTTACATGTAGGCAACAACTTGAGTCGCATTGTTCTTCTCTTTACAATGGCTATCCAATGGTAATGTAGCGATACTGTTGCCTTGTTAATCGTCAATCTGGAAAACTAGAATCTTATTTCTAACACCGTAGAGAATTTTAACAGTTCCCTCTGTTGCTGATTTCTCTACGTGGAAAAAAATGGATTGTACATTCCGTGTCAAATAGATTTTTCTCGCATAAACTGTTTTAAAATTTCGATATTATTTCACTATCAAATTCAAGAAATTGAAAGCATGAAATAAAATATTTTCCGTATTCTAACGATTGTTATCTTTGTTTTGCTTACATCCGAGAAAAATGCATCCGGCACGGAGTATACAGATGTAACAAAACCCTCACGTGCATACGAAAGTGGGGGGCTTCACTCGTCGGTACGAGCCGCATGTACTTAGATGGAAAACTTTAATGACAAGAAAAAAAATGTTGGTGCTGCATGCTAATATTTGAATGCCGCAGGTGATAACTAAGGATCTAGACAGACATACTGCATTTCAACTGCATTCCGACTGTCAGAATGCGGTCTGTCTAGACCCTCACATGGAGCACGTGATAATATTTTTGTTTTGTGATTTTAAACTTTGCCGCATAGTAAAAGTGGTTCGTATGGTGGAGTTGTGGACCGTTCATTTTAGGATGTAATGTATATGGGTTACACCTTAATATATGGCTCGTTTGGCTGCTTGCGATGGCAGTATTAAAATATGCAGCATGTGGTAAAGTTGTACCAAAAATATTTAATGGAGAACTTGCACAAAAAACATGTTTTAATATAATCGGAGAGGCCATGTTAAAAGATAAATAAACGTTGTTAACTTTTTTCTCTACGACTGATACCTACTTTTCATAATGTGACCTGTCGAAAAGTCATTCTAGTCATGTGGTACAAAAATGCGCCATACAAATCGGACCCAAGTTATGACGTCACAACTTGCACGTAACACCTTATAATGTGTGAATAGTTTATCAATATTCGAGTTATCTCGTAAAATAATGTTTTTTATTTATCTACATCCTTTTTACAAAATGTGTAGAATTCAATGAAACAACGAAGATTTTTGTTATGAGAGTAACTTAATTTTTTTACATTTATTGGGACCCCGAAAAATCCCGAAAAAAATTATTATTGTGGTTTTATTTTTAAAATTTTCTTGTTTTTTTGTCTTCTATGTATAAAACCATTGATGCCACTTCAATCTAAGTTTGATGCAAGTTCCCCATTGCGGGCAGCCAAAAGAATGTCTCGTTGATATTAGCACGACTAGTATGTGTTTTCTATAAGAATTTTGTCTGAGTATGTTTTATCTTTGATTACCTAATTTCTTTCAATAACTAGTTTCTGTCCTTTTTATTTACCAAAGGCCTGGCGGTTGACTCACCGACGATTTCTGTATTGAGAATGTCACTGAGTATACACTAAATATGAGTCAGTCTCTTCAGACGACTCAAAATTCAAATATTTTATTCATTATATAAAACAAAATGTTTGCTCTACGTTCAGTCAAGTATTCAACAGCGAACGAGACTCAAAAAATATTCTTACATATTTACCCAGTGTAATCCTCCTTTCTTACACTTCAATTCAGAAACCGGCGGTAAGACTTTTCTAATGTTTCCCAAAACTAAATTGGTACCTAATAGTAACAAGCTAACTATTGTAACGTTAGCCTCCTAAATTTCTTTGTAGAAACTAATTTAGTAACTTCTCCCTGTTCGAACCTTAATACACAGCGTACGACGAGAATTTTTTATAACAACGGCTCCTGGGTGAATCTACTCGAAATTGTCGCCGTCATTATATCGTAATTATCACAATTCATCGTTGTCAGCGTAACTGGTGTTAAAAAAGGTTTTTTTTTCTATATTAATTGGATTTGATTGACACTTTTACATATTGTAACAACTGTGAGAATTAGTTGAGAAAAATTATGAATTTGTGACAATTCGAGCAGATTCGCCCTCCTAACTGGTATTGATTTAGACTAACGTAAAAATGCCTCAGAGCCGCCAAACCTTCCCCTAATAGCCTGTGTATCTGCCCCAACCTAACCTGTTCCCGCATGACGAATCTAACCCAGGTCCGAAACGGAGACCGAAGTAGAGACGATAGAAACGACCGTGGTGGTGAAGTCGCTGCGACTTCCGGAGGTGCGGACGGCGCATCTCGTGGTCGACAAGCCGGGGGTCGCGCCAAAGCCGTGCCCGCCGCCCAGGACGGGCTCACTGACCAAGTATGAAGGCGGGCAGCCGTAGCTTCCAACTACATCGCTTGATCATGGTGGGTCGGGGTTTTACTGTTCCACTTTCGGCAGCGACAGTTTTTTTCTGGTAGGACGTTTGCAATGTGGATTCGGGTGCTGCACCAAATTTTTGGTGTGGGAGGATCAGTTTGTACCGGTGGGTTCACAATATGCACCAGTTTTTAGGCTAGGGGAATAGTTTGCACCAATTTGGTTCACAAGTTGCACCAGTTTTAGGGTAGGGGAATAGTTTACATCACTTAAGTTCACAATTTGCACCAGTTGGGCTAGGGGTCGCTACTTTGGGGTCATAAGTTACCCTATTTTTGGGGTTTGGGACTAATTTGTACCGATGGGTTCACAAGATGCACCAATTTTTAGGGTGTGGGGCACTAGTTTGGGTTCACAATTTTTGGGGTTGGGGACTAGTTTGTACCAATGGGTTCACAAGATACACCAATTATTAGGGTTGAGAAATGGTTTGCATCATTGGTCAAGAACTGACCACCAATTTTTTGCTTTGGGGACTAGTTTGCACCACTGCGCAAGAAGTGACACCAATTTCTGGGGCGGGGTATCTATTGCACCACTCTGGGTTCACAACTTGCATCGGTTGAACGAAAATGGTAGTTTAACGTTTTATCGGGGATAAAACTAGCACCAGATATCACGCAGGCTCATACACAGTATTTCATCTTGGAACTGCATTATACAAGGGGTATTTAATTCAGAAACATCACCAAAGAAATCATTCAAAGAACACCAGCCGCACCGGAGCAGAACTAATATCCTGTCCCTATCAATCCCTAAGTGCCGATTTCACCACTGCCAATCCTGTTTTACATAAATAATTCGTAAAAAAGGTTTAAAATCGTGAGTCGTTTAATGTCTTATTTGACTGTAAATGGGCTGTAACAGACTTTTCCTCGTTCTATCGAGCAACGAATTTCCCATACAGGAGGTGGAGAACAAGTTTAGTGATAAACTGAGCTCAGTTAAGAGTGTTAAATCGGGACTTATGAGGTTTGATCGTCGAGAAAATAATGGCCGCTAATTTTTATCTTAGTACAGATGGTTTGTGCGTGTTTTATTAGATTTCTATTAGAATCCAAATATATAAAACATACCTAGGGGTGTGTATTAATAATATTTACGATGTAAACTAAGTAAGAAGCGACTAAAGGAAGTCCAGACGGTCGCAGTAGGCAGCAGCATCTCTCGTGTACTAGAGTAAATCTTTAAAGTGATCATCAACCCTCTGGCCCAGCTGGTTTGCTGATTACGTGCAAACCTCAATCAGCTTAACAAGTGTTTGTGGCGTGCCTTGGCCTATACACAGCAACTGTATTTTTTGCGTTGGACAACTAAGACACAAAGTTTAATCACAGAATTTCGAATTGTTATTTTTTCGTCGACCGACCTCCAGTATTTAAAATTAATCTCCCAAGTTTATCTCTTTACTTTGGTAACGACGCATGCAGCATGTGGTGTGTAGTTTAGAGTCTCTATCTCTGTCACACAAGCTGTCGCTTTCTCTATCACTCTCTTCCTAGCAAAGGGTCATCGGTGTAACATCAAAACGTAGTGCAAAGTTCACGGGTGTTCTTTTCCGAGATTCTCAGTTCATGACCAAATAGTCCAGAAAATCTTGGCGAATATACGTTTGGCCCCTACTAAATATCGATTCTCGGAACAAAACACCAGAGTCCTCGCACTAAACACACAATAATCACTAGCACACACCCAGTAAGTCGTCTAACCATCGGAGACCGTAACTATTAACCGCTGTTGCAGCTACGAGACCCGCCTTTTCGACACACCACGCCCCACCGCCAGGACCGAAGAAAACTACGAGTCCACCACCCAACAGCACTTTAGAGAGCAGAAGTACGGCTACGACTCCACCAAGAGCCCCATGAGCCCTAAATTCAACGCCAGAGAGCTCAAATTCGAGGACAAACCCGAGCCGATTTACTCCACTTTGAACAAACCTGGCACGCCGAAGTTCGACGGAATAGGGCAGACCTTCAGCGAACATCAGAAGTCTACCGAAGCAATCCCAGGAGGGACCAAGCACTCGGAGTTCACAGTCAAAAGCGAGTCGTATCAAAGTTATCCTAAAACCGAGTTCAGCAAAACCGAAACGCGCCACGAGGTCCGGTCTCCCTTCGCCACCTCCACTCCGGCGAAATCGGACTTCTTCTCCCAACACCCCTCCATCATATCTAAAGAGTTGGTCCAAGCGCCGGAATTCGAACGAATCTCTTCCCCGTACGGCAAAGAGACGCACAGCTACGGCGGGCCCAATTACACGGAGGAGACCACCACTGAATTCAAGGAAATACCCAACGGCACACAGAAAGTAACCAAAACAAAAATCTACAGCTCTTCGCCCGTAGCCATCACGAGTACGAACACCAAATACGAGCCGATAAAACTCGACGGCATCGATGAACTCGCCAAATCGTTCGACAGCGAGTCCAAATACTCCACTTTGGACTCGAAATACAACACTCTGGACTCGAAGCTCAGCTCCGACACGAGCCGGTCCTTCATGAGACCCTCGGAGTTCCAGACTTCCGACTTCCAAACTTCGACGATGGTTTCTACGGCGAAGAAGCCTTCGGAGCTCATAAAGGAGATCGAGGGCATGGACAAGAAGTTCTCGAAGCAAACGATCAAGTCTGAAACGATCGAGCGCAAGTCTGTGATGACCAGCTCCCATAAATCCGAGAGTAGTTCCACGGTGACCAAAAAATTCGGGAACTTCTAGAAAGGTTAGCGTCCTGTCTCAATGGGAATGTTTCCGTACCCCTGTTCGTTCACAAAACTGGATATATGACCGTAATGCTTTCCAATCGTTCAGAAAGGACGTAGCGCTTTCTGAACGACGAAACGATCGGTGTTGCCATCCTAATTAATTCTGTTTACAGCTTTTTTTGCTGTGGGATGAGTTGCAGCTACCGTCGACACATATAAATATCACAGTTCAAGCAACATCAGTAGCTGTCTTAGCGCAATGGAGTTCCCATTTTTCATGAGTGTCGATGGTATCTTCTTAGACATTTGATTTTTGCCAGCGAATCTCTTTTACGATTTCTGCTTTTCTAAAGATGTTGCATTTTTCTTTAAATGATATTTAAAGACCCTGTTACAAAAAGCTTATTCTAAACGAGCACGCCGTAGCTTAGTGTAATGTTTTAGTATTAACTATTTTTAGTTGTTTTCTGAAGCGAAAACTTTGCGGTGCTAAGAAAGTTGAATGTAAGTTAAAATGTGGGGTGAAAAGTAAAAATAATTTAGTGCCTACAGTTATGCCTTAGAAGACAAAATAATTCGAAGAGATTCATCAGCTATTTCAAAGAGTGTATGAGTCGAAATTCGAAAGTTTATATAAATATACGTGCCCCTAGTTTACGAAAGAACAAATCTTCAGTGAAGTTCTCACAGTGCGTAAGTAATTTTTGGTGGATTTTAACATTTTAGTGCCATTCGATGAAAATGTTAATGCGCTTTCATTCGACCAATCAGAAAGAAAAGATCCTGTTCCCAAATACGTATACATGAAAGGTTAATAACTAATTTTATACAGTTTTATTACTCTCATGTAATATAGATTTTAGGTTACAACTTCACTGACGCAATCGCAGAACTTTGCAATTAGGTGGTAGTAACTGGGGGCAGAGTTGAATTTCTCAATTCACAAAGTGCTAACCCTTAGGGGACCTTACGATAATTGCCTTGAACTTTTTAAAGATGTATTTTTAAAGATTACAAAATATATTATACAAATATATTGAAACCGCACGTGCCATTTTGATCCTGAAGGAAAATGGTGCTTTATTTTCTTTGATCGCTAAAGAATTGTTGGCAGTGAGAAATCTCAAAAAAATAATGTGCCATGAATTTACAGCCATACTGTAAAATGTATATTGCAGTAGTTATAAGTGTAACATTCTCTAATACATAGGAAGTAGACGTGGTGCAATACTTTTAAAAAACTTATGTCATCGGACTAATGTACTAAAAATTTTAGGCGCTTCTCGAAAAGTAACATTTTGAAGTGATTTTAGTACTTACTAATAAAATATTAAAAGCATGGAATATAATAAAAAAAGTAATATATTAACTTTTTTTTTTTAACCTATTTAGAGGCTAAAAATTCCACCATGCCGGGACTTGAACTTGAAAAGAATATAATCATGTAGGTACAGCGATATCATTCCGATGTAAAAACCTAACTGCGAAGTGGGTACTCGGGGCTGCAAGTGATGTAAATTACTTCAGCCAGATGTCTCTGCCTGTACGTAATACAGAGAAGTATGTAAAGAGACTCGAAATTTCGCCGATGCCTGCGCTTGCCCATTAGCTCAGTTGAGAGAGCGCTGGCACGGTTAGCCAGAGGTCGCGGGTTCAAGTCCCGGCATGGGTGGAATTATTAGCCTCTACACAGGTTTAAAAAAAATTGTCCTCAGCACGAATTAGTGCAACAAAACGAATATAATATATTAACTACACAAAATATTGGATTTTGTAATTAAATTTTGCTTTTCTTTTTATAGAAAAATCACGTCGACCACGGAAGTAGCGTGAACGAAACGAAAAAAAAACACGTTTTTAAAAGTATTTTAACTGATAACAACACATTATTGTGCCTTATTTATTTTCTTCTGCTACGTTTTAGATGCATAGTTATTTTAACTTAAATGTTTTATTCGATTTTTTTTACAAATTTACTATAACGCAAAGTTATATTTAAAAAGATAAATACTTAGTTTCATATACATATAGAGTATATATATATATATTTACTTTAGAAGGAGCCCGCTTATGCGATTCGTCCACTGAAGGTAAAAAAACACCAATTATAATAGTAAAGTTATAGTACATGTACTCAAGTAACTACTTAGTACTAGAGTTAAGTATATTGTATTTACTAAAGTTTATAATGTGAGCCCTTACATGGAAATATTTTTTTACAACTTGACGAAACTACAGAGAAGTACAATTTATTTAACTTGCTATTTTCCATATAAGGGCAGGCATATTAAAATTAATATTATATTCGTCTAAAACAGACGAACCCAGGCTAAAATTCGTGTCTTAATAATAGAAATTCTTCATATAAGAAAGTAACAAAAGCGACGAGATGTATCTTAACATTTTTATTCGTGTTTCTCAGTTACTTACATAAATATAATGCAATTATGAGTCATATTAACTTACTGTCGTCGCTTTCTGTAGTGAGTCTGTAGTCTCTAATACTTTTTAATATAAATAACGAGTGTAATTTATCTATAGGAACGTGTAACTTTTGATACTTTCTTCGGTATACTTAGATACTACATTTAAGATCTATATTCTACTATTATATTATACCGTTTTAATACTAGGTACGCCATACACTTACGGTCTTACTTATGAAAATACGATTCCTCGGAGGCAGTTTTAACAAGCTGTTGTTTTGTCTTTCTCTCTACCACATACTGTCTAAACTGCACTTGAGGAGTGTTTTAAGGAATTGTGTTTTTATATAAATGTCTCGAGTTGACTTATCTGCCGCAATATTCTGAAAGCGTGATGTACCTACTGTTTAATATTAAACATCAGCGGTGTTATGTCTCGCGACACGATTCTTCTAAAACATACCTGAAATGTAGTTTAAATAGTCTATGGTATCGGGACTATATCGTATCGTGTTTTTATAAATAAGACAGATTTTAGGTAATTTTAGTTACTTTTCTGTGTAAATTTTAATGAATTTGCCAATTTATATCATCAATTAAACCAAATAAATTCTTACTGACTGTATAAGGTAAGAATCGGATTGAATTGAGACTATTATTAACGTCTATTATTATTGTTATTAATTTTTGAGATTTTATTACAAATTATTGGACTTTTTTATACACATGTCTTCTGGTAAACTGGTGGCTGAGCTTTGCAATCGCATCACATTGATACAAATTCAATTGTAACATTTGCAATTATTATTTACCGCACTTGAGGGAAGAAAACTCATAATGCGAATGGAAAGCTTCCTTGTTGACACAAGACCTCTAAGCTCGAATCGGGCATTCTGCGGTGAACAATTGTGTATGTCTGTAATAAATATAATTAACTAATGTATGTAGCAGTTCTTCTTTTATTTCTACACACCCGACTCTCACAGGTGTATTCATTTGTTGAAAAACGGAACGATGACTCGCTCGGAGCGCCCCCTCGCGTCGTAGATCTGAAGTAAAATTTTCGTACAGAAACCACGACAGAAACACATTGCCGCCATTATTTTCAAATTCCAGCCGTCAATATCTTCGTTCGGTTGATCAGAATAGAAAATGTAAAATGTTATCTTGTTATTTATAGTAATATTTTCTATGGCAATGTCAGTGCTTTCAAAAGAACATTACAAGTGGATACTTCTTTTAAAATAATACTCCTAGAAATAGTTATTTGTTATACAAGAATGCAAAGTTGCTTTTTAACCGCGTGCTCAATTTTGATGACAGAGCAAGCGAAGGATTCTAAAATTGATTCACGAGCACAGCGAGGGAATCAAAAGAGCAAGAGGTGAAAAATCTTTGCACTCGAGTGCAACACGTAGGTACCTACCTAACTTTTCATCCCACCTCAGCGAGGAAATGACTAAATGCAAAAAAACACAAAGGAGGTTCCGAGTCTGAGTTGATAACAAATTAAAAGGTAGTATATCTAATAAATTCGGCACCATGGAGGTACAAGTAAATAGGTAGGTGATGTTTTGAATTTACAAACTTAGTGCAATCGATATTCTAAATTCAATTTACTTTATCATCTAGCGGGTGAAAACCTCAGAACAAAACAGCTTTTATACTACACCTGCTTGGAAAGTACCTTGATACTTTATCTTTACGGTAGAAAGTACGTCATTGCATATCGAACAAATATGCGGTGCGGTGTAGTATAAAGCACTATGTATCACTCGAGAGAAACTGCGATGCCCGATCTCGGGTGTTTTAAAGCCCTCGCCTACGGCTCGGGCTTCAAACGACACCCTCGACGGTAATCGGTCACTTTCTCCTCTCGGTGAACAATGCCCTTTTTTGCCCCGAAGAGCAAAAATACTCTTTATACTACACCTGCTTGGAAAGTACCTTGATACTTTAACAAATTTACGGTAGAAAGTACGTCATTGCATATCGAACAAATATGCGGGGAGAAAACGCATCTGAGCGGGAGAGAAAAGTGTATGAAAATCCATTTCTCACGTGGTTTTTCTTTTTTAATTTTGGGTAAGACTATGCCCCGGTAACCTAAATATCAAAAGCCAAAAAGTTTTTACAGTGAGTTTTTATCTCCAAGTCCGCAAAATGACACTGGTCACTAGCTGTGTGTTGGATGGTGTCGGGCTGGCAGTGCGACCCTGCGGCGGCACGATAAACAATTTGGAAAAAGAACATGTGAAAATTGCAGACGCCATTGGCGCCATTTCCAATTTGTGTGTTGTTTGAGGATTCAGTTTTCGTAGAAAGTAAAATAAAATAAAAGCAGGTGTAGTATAAAGCACTATGTATCACTCGAGAGAAACTGCGATTCCCGATCTCGGGTGTTTTAAAGCCCTCGCCTACGGCTCGGGCTTCAAACGACACCCTCGACGGTAATCGGTCACTTTCTCCTCTCGGTGAACAATGTACTATTTTATCCCTCGATTAACTCGTGTGGATAGGAATAAACAAGGTGAATAATATAATTATGTTCCTATCGGATAAACTAAATGTTTGATTCGTTGGGAACAAAAAATGTTGATCCGTTTTAGTTGATCGGAGTGGAAAACGGGTTTCGATTTATCTAAAAGGTTTTCAAAATAATGCTCCAAGCATGTTTGAGAAAAGTAGGTACCTACTATAAGTACAAGCCTTGGCCACAACTAGGCATTGATGGATTTACGTATCTGTGCCTTGGCTTCCTCTCTGCCCACATTTACGTGTTCGTCCACAGATAGCTGGGCACCGTTAATCGCCAATCCGTTACTAAGAAAGTTAACTTCGTTAAACGGTAACGCGTTACATTTTGAAAGATTTAACGCACGTTAGCGTTAAACCGTGATAAAATTTGCATGATCTATATCGTTGCGTTCGTGCTCTACCTACGTAACGAGGTAATCGCCTCGTTGCTTCTTTTATCATTTTCGGCCATCTACTATTCCAAATTTAACTATTTTATGACATGTGCCGCAGTGTTCGGACGTATGTAGATAGATATTCCTCAGCCTCCGAACTAAGTGGACGTAAACAAGATCCTATCTTTATTACCAAATTTATTACAACACGTCTGTCACCTTGTCCTGCGTATCCTGCATCTTTATCTACGAAATTAATAATATTTCAAAGGCACATTAATTTTATTAATGTAAGTGTTCTTCTTTCCAACTCCTCTTTGTATTTTTATATTTATGTTTTAGACCGTAGTTAAACTTTTCTATTTTATTGTTCTCAGGTGCCTTTCCTTTCCATTATATTGTAAATACACCGTACCCCTGGATACCTTCTTTCATTACTACGGATCGCACCCAACTAACCCTCCTGCGACACTGGCGCCCAACGTAATCTAAGAAGAAAGAAGAAAACGCCTTCTTTCGAGCACCGAACCCACGATCAAGCACAACCCACGCTCCTGTTCACCACCCGGTTCCCAAGATTTTTATTAATAATATTTTATTTTATTCTTTCTTAATTTTGTCCTTTTAACCTTTTCCAAATTCGAAAAGATTTTATCATCACCGTCACCATTTTAGATCTTCTTTCGGCCTAGAGTCTTTAACTTTTAATACTTATTTACTTTATACCCTATACCATATCTTCATCCATACCCACCCAATCTCTAATCAAAACTAATATTTCTTACTCTTTATGCCAACGTCTGTAGTAGTCTACCGCGCTAACAGTACTCCTACAAGACACTTAACAATATGATACAAAAAACATCATACATACAGAAACACTAAACGAGATTCCCAAAGGAATTATCACAATTTTGACACAACCTTTGGTGTTCATAAAACTCATACGAGTCACCAAAGTGAGTGTCATCAAACATTTACGGGCAGTGCTGTTGGGGAATACCCTCAGTGTATCCTACACAACCTAGACTAGAAAAGAGGCCTTCCTAGGACCTTCGAGGTCGACTATCTAGAGGTCTCCGGACTAGTTACGGTTGAACTCAAAACACCGGTAGTTAACACTAAAAACTTACCATTATTTGATCCTTTATTAACTCTTCTTTTACAGTTGTTCCCAGTCATCACCACTGGCTACGTCCCCACTGGGGACAAATGAGAAAAAAAATACCGTTCGTGGCCAGTGGTGACGAAAGGGAAAAAAAAACATCAGTTGTCACCAGAGGTGACAATCGGGGTAAGGGAAAATCCCAATCATCTCCAGTAGTGACGCTTGAGATTATGAATTCCCGATTATTGTCAGTGGTAATAAAACACCATCAACGTGTATTCTATCGGTAGGTGTGTACTTAATAACTTTTTCACTTCTCATGCTCTAAAAGTTCGTCTTTATGTCGTGCGTAGGCGACATAAAGTCGCTTTTTATGCTCTAGAGCATAAAGTAAAATCTTCGTCGAAGACCAAGGCAATCGCTGCAACAGCCACACGAACATCTTTAACTTCATACAACAACCTCTTTATTTTATTTCGTTTCGTTCGTATTCTAAGACCAAGGCAAAGATACCAACAGCTTTAAATATTTCTCATTGCTCTAATGTAACTTTCAATTTTAATTAAATTAGCATTTACTATATTTACATGTTGCTGTTTCATTTCCTCGCAATCGAAGTGAAAAGTAGAGTGTACAACTCGTCCATAAAACCCATTTTACACTCGACTTTATATCTATCCTCGCTCGCAAGCTCGCTCGGATGGATAAACGTCTCGAGTAAAATGGTGCGTTTTATGCACTTGTTGTACAATCTACTATTACATATCTCTTGCTCTGTAAGTAGTCACTTACTTCCCTGAATGCCGGGGTGTATGGATATCATTACAGCATAGGTTTCAAAACATACCATGTAATGTTAACATTACAGCATAGGTTTTGGAATTTGAAAAAAGAACTGTCATACTCATACTGCAAGAAGAATATTTTTTTAAAGTTAATTTTTTTTTTCTCGGTAGGTATCGATTATTTACTCGAATCGGAATCGAGACAACTTATATTAGAATTTATGAACATTTTACTTTAAATACCGAACTGAAACTGTATGTTAATTGAAATCGATTTAAAAATCAAACTGGCCAACACGATTTTTTTGACATCCGTGATACATGTACGACCTGTTAATTAATGTGATTTAAATTTTATTGTTATATTGTTAAGTTATTGTTTTTGTCAATTAAACAATTAGGTATATTGAGCGCAGCATTTTGGGTGTACGAAGGATAGACCGTGTCCGAAACACCACCTTGCGCTCCAAAACGCGCATAGCTGACGTGGGTGTGCAAACCGCCAAGTTAAAGTGGAGTTGGGCTGGCCATGTCAGCCGCATGCACCCAGATAGGTGGGCGAGTGGGTGCCACGTGGTGGATATTGAACCCCATTTCTCTTTAATTCCTTAATAAATTAATCAAACATTCATATATTTGATAATCGCCACGGGCAACAACTGGGATTTTAGTTTTTCCTATCTGTTACCACTGAGAACAATTGGGATTTGGATGACCCATACCTCACCACTAGCAACAATGGAGATTTTTATGTTTCATTTGACACCACTGGCAAGGGACGGTATTTTTTTTCTCATTTGTCCCCAGTGGGGACGTAGCCAGTGGTGATGACTGGGAACAACCGTTCTTTTACAATGAATGAACCAACACATACGATTTCAGAAATAATTTTTAATAACTTAAATTACACTGGTTATATTTTACCACAATTAAATTAGATTATTTCACAGTAGTTCACGATGAATCCCACATTTCTAAATAAGCCTGAATTGGCATATGAACTAAAACTCCGGTCAATTTCTTTTCCAAGTTCTGCAACAGCTGATGACTTACGCCAACTATTACATCCTCTTGTGGACACTCCTTGTACCGTCGAATCCAGTCCGTATTCGCCTGAACAAGACATTGAGGAGGTGGAGAAATGCCTCACAATGGTTTCAGCACGTATCCTTCTTGCTTCTTATAACAGCATACATAATGACAAAATCCGAGCATATTTAATTCACATTTCAAATAGAATAAGCCGTCTTTCTATTTCTACTGAGGCAAGTACAGATCTTTTAAACAATTTTAAAAATATTTGTGAGAATTTGACACAATGTCAACAAAAATTCAATGACATACAAATGTCAACAAATAGTTCTAATTATGAATCAGCGACCTCTTTGATACAGCCCCGCACTGATTTTGATCTGCTTGCTCAGAAGTTAACAAATTTAACCGACAACCGTCCCACAGACCTAAAAAGGTTTAACTTCAAAGGTGATAGCTGTCCTCATGATTTTATTACTAAGATTGAAGAGTTCGCAGTAGCGCGTAACATCGACCACAAAAGATTACATAATTATCTATATGATTGTTTATCGGGCCCTGCTCTAGACTGGTACAGAGCCAAGAAATCCACAATTACAAATTGGCAAACATTTAAACAAAAATTAATTGAAGATTTTGAAATTTACGATCATGATTTCAAACTTACACAAACTATTCACTCACGTAAACAAAAACCAAACGAGCGAATAATCATATACTTCTCGGCAATGGAAGCACTTTTTTCCAAATTACACGAACCATTATCTGAAAAATCGAAAATAGATATTCTACGTAGAAATTTGAGTCCTATATATAGCTCTAGACTGTTACCTACCGACATTGTAACCCTAGATCAATTATTTAAATCTTGCAAATGGTATGAGAGTTGCAATATTATGCAAGCTTCTGATACTTTTCAAAGTTCTCATATACCACCTTTTCCATTCACACCTCAAAGCACAGTCCATACGATTACACCTCAGTCTAAACCTACATTACGTTTCTCTTGCCCGCGTTGTAGAACAAATAATCACGAGCTAAATAATTGTACTAGTAAAGATATAGTTTGCTTTCGTTGCGGCAAACTAAACGTCACTTATCCAAAGTGTACAAACTGTCATAAACATTCAAAAAACTAATAAAGGAGAAAAGTAAGATACCAAAAACAACCACTGCAGAATGGAACCTTTGGCTCAATACACTTAAATTATTTATGACTTCGTATAATACATCTACAACACTATTTACTAAGAATAATAATGACGAAAGGCCTTATATAAATGTTAAATCAAACAACATAACTTTATGCGGTCTTTTAGATAGTGGAAGTGCTATCACAATTTTAGGGAATAATTCCCATGAAATTCTCTTAGCCTATGGCTACATACTCGATAAGAATCACAAGATTACAGGCACAGTAGCTAATGGACAATCAATACACTCCATTGGTACTATTCAACTACCTCTTATTTTTAAAGAAAAAATAGCAATTATTACTGCTCATGTCATACCCTCAGTAAACCAACCTTTAATCCTGGGCATTGACTTCTGGAAGATGTTCAACCTAGCCCCAGACATTCTCCAAACGTTAACTTCTTTTTCTAACAAACGTATCGATACATTAGTTGTTGATACAACTTCTCAACATGTTGCTCACTACGACACTCTTACAGACACACAGCGTCTGATTGCTGATACTATTATCCGACAGTTTCAAAATATTTCAACAGAATCCCAACCATTAGGTAAAACACACCTCATAGAACACCACATAGACACAGGAGATCATCTTCCTATACGACAGCGTTGCTATAGACTTTCACCTGAAAAACAGAAAGCCCTATGCAAAGAAGTAGATGAAATGCTTAAATTGAATGTCATCGAACCTTGCGAAAGCCCGTGGTTAAATCCTGTCATAATCACGCCTAAGAAGGACGGCACATGGCGTTTTTGTGTGGATAGCCGTAAATTAAATTCCATTACCCGTAAAGATGCTTATAAACTTCCTTTTATTTCTGATATCTTAGACAACCTTAAAGACGCTAAATTTTTATCTTCTATTGACATAGCCAAAGCCTTT
Source organism: Yponomeuta cagnagella (assembly GCA_947310995.1). Lineage (NCBI taxonomy): Eukaryota > Metazoa > Arthropoda > Insecta > Lepidoptera > Yponomeutidae > Yponomeuta > Yponomeuta cagnagella. Next base: position 9,774,433 of record OX371294.1, on the reverse strand, counting down.
TGGGAAATACCATTACGTCCTTCAGACCGACCCAAGACTGCTTTCTATGTACCAGGTCGCGGAATGTATATGTTCCTTGTAATGCCTTTTGGTCTAACAAATGCCCCAGCCACACAACAACGCTTTATGGATACACTATTACCATCAGAAAATCTAGATAATTCAGTTTTCACCTACTTAGATGACATAGTAATTATTAGCAAGACGTTCGAAGAACACATTGATTTACTAAATAAAGTCCAGCAAAGACTTGCTCAAGCTAACATAACTGTAAATTTTTCAAAATGCTCTTTCTTTAGAAAGGAACTTAAATATTTAGGTTATATTATTAACGAGCATGGCCTTCAAACCGACCCAGATAAAGTTAAAGCTATTCTCGATATTCCCGCTCCCACTAATCGACGAGAAGTAAAAAAGTTTTTAGGGACAGCTAGCTGGTATAGACGTTTTATCCCAGATTTCAGCACTAAAGTTGCACCTCTCACTAAACTTACATCAACTTCAAAGTTAGAGGTAATCGAGGTAAACGAGGTAATCGCCTCGTTGCTTCTTTTATCATTTTCGGCCATCTACTATTCCAAATTTAACTATTTTATGACATGTGCCGCAGTGTTCGGACGTATGTAGATAGATATTCCTCAGCCTCCGAACTAAGTGGACGTAAACAAGATCCTATCTTTATTACCAAATTTATTACAACACGTCTGTCACCTTGTCCTGCGTATCCTGCATCTTTATCTACGAAATTAATAATATTTCAAAGGCACATTAATTTTATTAATGTAAGTGTTCTTCTTTCCAACTCCTCTTTGTATTTTTATATTTATGTTTTAGACCGTAGTTAAACTTTTCTATTTTATTGTTCTCAGGTGCCTTTCCTTTCCATTATATTGTAAATACACCGTACCCCTGGATACCTTCTTTCATTACTACGGATCGCACCCAACTAACCCTCCTGCGACACCTACTTACATAAACTGTGATTTGGGTTCTGGAAGTTAACAGGTTAGGAACAAAAAGGACCCTTCATGAGCACGTCTGAAAACGGGGAATAATTTATTTTCTCAAACATGCTTGGAAATTTGAGCATTAGTTCGACAACCTTCTTCGAAATAAATCGAAATTGCTGTGCTGGCCAATTACACGCGAGCAGCGGCCGGAAAAAGTTCTATGAAAATTCATAACTGTCGTGTTTTGCGGCCAAATAAAAACTCATATCTGTCGTGTTATTTAAAAATGGAACGAGCTTTTATTCCGAACAATGACAACCAAGGAGGTAACTTATCAGCGGTTTTATTTTAATTTCGAAATTTGGCTTGCGATAGAAAGCTGGATGTACCTATTGAAAAAAAGAACACTAACGCGGCAAAAATTATTGTTGTTCGTTCGTGGTTCGTCTGATTTTGAAAGAAGTTCTGCCTTAGTATTACCACAGAGGAAAAAAGGAACTACTAGTTTTAATTTCCGCGCAAAATTGGAGAAAAATCATATCCAATCCTTGGCCATGGACATGGAAAAAAATGGACAAAAAAACTCCAAAGATATGGTCTTATTTACAAAAACTAGATTCGTTAAAACACTTGAAAAACGCCGATTAAAATAGTATGTGGTCGAGATTTTACAAGGAAAAGATGTACCCACAGATTAAATAAACCGAGTTTTAGAGGAATCTTGTAGTTCTGTCATTATTGTAGTGAATTGTGTAAGCGAACACTTGAATACGTCCGTTTGACTCGCTATCGAAAATGTTGAGCATACGGATAGCCCGAGTGACCGGGGCTTCTCTCAACATTTCTGTTTTAGCACTCGGCTCATAAAACAGTTTGTGTGTCCTGCTTCTCCGATAGTTATCCGGCACGAACAATCCTACCCGTGCTAATACTTCAGGATTATCTTGCCAGCCTCTTAGCAATTTAAAATAATACTATGGAAGTAATAAAAACTAAGTTTGCACGGATATTAACTTGTTCATTTTTTAATTTTACAATTTTCCGACGTTTCGATACTTTTGCAAGTGCCGTGGTCTCGGTAGACTGAGGCTACAGGCGTCTTTTTGAAAGCATAACTGTTAGTTTACTACCCTCGGCAAAAAAATATTCCAAAAATATTTTGGCAAATTTTTAAAATAAAATTGGCAAAACAATAACTTTATATAAACACAAAAATACTGATTAGGTACCTATTAGTTATAGAAATTAAATTTTAATCTACGTTCTGTTGGTAACACAATAGACAAGCACCGCCCGCCTATTTTTTAGCGGAAGTTAGACATCCATAACTATCACTGCTGCAGTAAATTCCAACTGAGGAGTGATTGAGGAGTGTCTCAAAGAACCGTGTTTTTATAAATAAGACTGAAAGACGTTCCCACACACTATTTAAACTGCATTTGGGGAGTGTTTTACAGAAATGGTGTTTTATAAATAACACTGTTTAGACTTTTGGCAACTCTTTTCAGTCCAATGTTACTTACCTTTTTCTTAAAGACTCGGGTAGTTACAATGAAAATACAGATTTACTTTGCATTGCGTGTAATATGAAGGAAAAAATATAGGTACCTATTTATATAAAAAGAAATATTTTCAACTATGCATCTCAAATACCGACCTACCAAGATAGCATTCGTGTGTTTACACTATTCAAAAACTCTGTTACCTTGGTAGAGCCGAAAGAGATTCCATAAATACAAAAAAAAACATTCGTTAAACAATAGTAAATATAAACAAACAGTACAAGTGCACATGCCACGATTAAAATAATTACAAACATATAATAATTCTGCTAACGCTGGCCGATTGGATCGATCTGCCAATCGGGCAGTTGTCTCTTGTATTTTATCATGGCAACATGTTATAATTCACTGGGCGTTTTCTAGAACGGACGTTTTTGGCATAAATGCTATATGGGTTAGTTAGGTTACTGGCCCGCTGAAAGTTTCCACCTGTATAGTCCCAGGTTCACGATTGTAGATTCGATCGTGGGTCCTAAAAATCACTATTTACATGATTAAGGGATTAGAAAGACACATTTTGCAAACAACGATCCGTACAAGGAGACATGATTTTTGCCATGTGCTAACCACCAATGGCAAAAATTACATCCTCTGGAGCCTCGCGCAGTTCCTCTCGGCCAGCAATTGTCAGGCGATTGTTTCTCATATTACCTCGCAAACGCCCTTTTCAATACATGCTCTACAAACTGACAGCATTTCATTAAATCTATACGCACACACATGCACACTCTAAAAATACATTTATTTAATTAATATTCCGAAATGAAACGGCCAACTGTCAGCACGTTCAGGATGGTTTTAACTAAAAGTACCTATTTATGGGCCGCAAGCCAGTCAATTTTTGCATAAAACTTGTGAAAATGTATGATAGCGAGGGTCCATAGACTCCCACACAAACGTACTTGGTCAATAAATTCTTATCCTCGTACTTTTGAACAATTTGGAACCGATGTGCCGGTTCTACTTGGCAATGACTCATTAACGTACAGAAAAAGTGGGACACTAGGGTTTTACAACAGGTTGGATGCACACATTAAGTGCAATTTGACTGTTAATGATGGCGAATAACATAATCAAAAATAAATTGCCACAAGAGCAGCCTAGACGATTGAAGGCTCTAATGTAAGTTAGTGGGATGGAAAGGCTGGTAGGGGCCGTCCCAGGCGGACATACTTCGACCAATAATAAGCGAAGGGCAAGAAAAAAGTACCCGAAACCGGCGTGCGTGCTGGCAACGACTAATGGATGTTGACGAAGCGAAATAGGTTTGTCAGGGTCGTAGCAAGTGGCAGACCCTGGACTCTGCCTGGGGTAGGCTACAAGTGCATTATGTTATGCAATGTACAGAAAACAAAATTTAAACCAAACTACGTTTACGGGAATCTTTCGTGCTGGCCACCATAATTCACGATTTTTTCAATCTTTGATTGACTAGCGACCTCTAAACCTAAAAATATATCTACTGTTTAATGTGCAAAATACGACTAGAACATCGTTGAAAAATATGTAAGAACTAGGACCTAAATATATTTATTATTGTTGAATATATGTGCTATGGGTAAGTTTTTAAAATATGTATTTGGTAGCATTTGATTGTGAGACAAAGCAAGCACCATCGCTGGGATTTGGGAAGTTAAGGGGCTACCCGGAGCTAGCTAAAGCTAGCAACGCTCTTTAATATTGGGGGCAGATATTTTTGAGGGTCGGCGTTTGTTGTAAGAAATTTAATAACAAGAAGACCATAACAAAATGCATTATAAATTTTAAGAATGATAAAAATTCTGTTTCAATATTTATTAACACTAAACACAGATCTAACGTAATTATTGTGCTGTTTTAAAAATATATCATTTAATTTACTGAACCATGTTCATTGACAAAAATCCGTAGAGACTTCTTTAAATTCTAAATTTTTGCCGTGTTGTCTATAAAAACACATCCACTTAAACCGTCCTCATATGCAGTTTAAATAGTCGGCCGTAAAGACCAACTTGTGCATTAGAAGAGCGTTTTAAGTATTCGTGTTTTTTATAAATAGGACATTATAAATCCAGGGTCTACCACCTGCAAAGATCCTGGCAGATCTCTTTCGCTTCATCAACATGCAATATTCGTTGCAGGCTCGCACGCCGGTTTCGGGTACTTTTTATATTGCCCTTTGCTAAAATGTAGTCCCTGCATCCTCTTTCCCTAATCAAACTATTTTGAATCCTGTTCCATTCAAGGTAACACCCGACATACTTATCAATTTATGATGTTTACTTGGAAAAAACGTATTATAAAAAAAAATGTCATGCTGCCTGCCGCGACCACGACCACGACCACGACCACGACCACGACCACGACCGCGACCACGACCACGACCACGGCACATTCTCTTATTTGTTTTGCGGTACATATTCATAAAAAAAATTGTACTCGCAAATTTATAAACTGTACTCTTATAGTTTTGACGTTCTAGTACAGAGCTTGTGGTCGTGTTAGGTAGTAACTTTCCAGCTCGACCACTCTATATTTTGACTCTATTAAAACACTAAGATCGAAAAAATGGGTACAAATTAGACAAAAAAAATGTCCGAATTATACACATTTTTATTTAAGTCATCATACATTCTCCACTTGTCGGGGGCCAGTGGCATTTTGCCAGCCTTGCCACCCTATAGTTACGCCACTGGGGATTCCCACCCCTAGGACGAGGGCCCCAGTGAAAGGACGACGGGGCTCCACGTAAAACCACAACTCGGAACATTACATATCGCTGCTGACATAAAATACAACTTAACTCTTTTGTTTTGTAAGCAAACTATTTTTACCATTACTGTCGCAAGTGGCAAACCCTGGTCACTGCCCACCTTTTCAGGATACAGACGTGATTTTATGTAATATAATGTATTTTTGCCCATGAAAACGGTTACTTACAGATTATCTAGATTCTACACGACACTAGCACACATTAACTATTTCTATTACATTTCAAGATACTTATATCTCTAAGTGCTAATACAACATTGTGGTCGAAAAATAAAAGTATTTGTCGTTTAATAGAATTTAGAATAAATAAAATGCCTCTTAGGAATTATACTTTAAAGCAATTATTAACTTCACATATTTTTGAGTGATAAAATTGTGCTAAGTATTTTGCTTTAGTAGTGGAAAGGGAATATAAGACGAGTTACGAAAATAAAGGAATACGTGAAAATTGTTTAGTATTGACAAGCACTTTCACAATAAGCAAAGCTAAAAGAAAAATTATTCAATTTAAATTTTATGAAATTCAATGGAGCAAGACATATAAATTTATTTTATTTTAATAAATTAAAATTCAATTCCATCACGCTGCACTAATACGACTCTATTGGACATTATGCATTTCGGAGACCCGCCCCCTGGCAACACATGATTACAAAAGGGAAGAACCGCATTCGGGGAATTCCGACATATATTCAAGGTGCTACAAACGATAACACGTGACCTTTAATTACGGGAATAACTTCGTCGACAAAACCCCCCAAAAAATACACATGCGAAAAAATTTTTCAAACAGCCGATGATTTTTTTCGAGTTTTCACAGCTGGTCCCATGAATAAGGGTTTAGTAGGTTTTGTAGCAAATTTTAAGGTACGTACTCTTGTATTTTGATTTTTTTTCTCCTTTACCAACTAGGCTGATAAATATATTCTAATATTTCTATATGCCTATCAACCAGTGTCTACTGAACAGGCCCTAAATGCTGTTAAGGCGGTCCGAGAGCAAAAAAAAAATTTTTGTCATGAGAATGGCTGGTGGGCTGTAGCGTTTGGCGTGGTTTGGCTGTAAGTTTATTAAAAAATTCGCGCGGCTTGCGTCGCGCGAGGCTGCTCACTTGGTGTGGACCCGCCTATTAAGATATTGAAGGTAGGTACAAATTACTAAGTAAGAAACTGTCAACTTCGTGATACAATAAAGCCTGCACAATTTAAACGAGACGCTGCGCTAAACGTCCAACGTTGCCAGGGGCCTCAGTGTATTTAGAAGCTAAGACTTTTAAACGAGAAAGAAGCAAATTGGTACAACGCAGGTCAACTCACATATCCCCAAAAACATGTTACAATGTAGCATTCTTTTACGACAAATAGGAAATAGAAGCAATTAGACAGCAATTCTTGAGTAAACTCTCACAGCCAGGCGCTACCGGCAACCAGCCATTCTCACGATTAATATTTTACAGCTCGTTTTTGTAATAAGTATCATTCTATTCTCATTATTGCGTATAAATCTGTAAGGCTGTGTACATTTATAATGGAAATATACATCAGAACTTTCCGTATTGTGCCTATGTAGATGTAATGGGTAATGTATATTCTGCTAATGTACCATATAAATAACCCATGTAAATAGTCATATCTATGACCACGATCGAGAAGCTAGGCAAAATATCTAGGACTAGATATCTAGTATTTCTGCTCAAAACGGAAGTTTCCGGCATCAATATATTAATGACTGCTTCGTTGGTCTAGCCGCTAACAAAAAATGCCTGTACAAGAGGCCTCAGTCTGGGTGTACTTCGTTAGTATTTGTGATGTCCTTACCTGGGTACCATAGAACAGAGTATCCTAGTTTGGGACCTCGACAAGTGATTGTGTTGTTATTATTATTATTAATACGTTTATTGCACATAAGTAAAAAATACAATGGCAATGTGGCGGACTTAATGCTATAAGCATTCTTGTGTGGAAGATATTATTATTTATTAGTTATTATGATACTATCTAGTCTCAGGACCTTGAACTTAGGATCTCGGTCGTGGGTCATAGTCACTATTTATATTATTGAGAGAATAGTCAGACACATTTTGCAAAAAGATCTGTAGAAAAAAAAAATGTTTTTCATTGATGTCGCAATTGAACCTTGCTGCATGAAGCCATTTTTAAGCCGTTGATTTTGACACATGTGTCTAATGCATTGCCGCTTAAGTTTGCTTGCACAAACACGTCAAGTCTGTGTGGCTTTGTTGCATTTGAAACATCTGTCAAAGTCAGTAGACCGGTTTCGAAAACTTTTGTCGTTACAGAATACGCAATCTGATTACTTTTCAGCCATTTACATACATTTCATGAACATTTTGCACTTAATGCGATATCTTTATACTTAAATGTATAACGTGTTTAATATAACTTACCATTACTTCGCATAATAATTCACCTAATTCACCTTTTCTATGTTTCGCATATTTTTTCTAAATAAATTTCTTTTAAAGCATGCATTTTTTAGATAAAAATTAATACTGATCGAGCAAAATTATATTCAGATAAGACTTAAATTAAAACTGACACAGTCATATTCTTATAATTAATTATAAAAATATAATGAGTTAAAAATGGCAACATATACTGACAAAAGGCGCTTTTCCAACCTTCGGACAAGCCTTTACTATTCTGCACTAACACCTACATAACACACAAATACATTTACCTAGGTATATTATTTATTATTGTACATTTGAATAATATGTTTAGTTTACTTTATAGAGATTTTTATTTCACTCCCTTCTCGTGTTTACGATTGCTTTACTTTGCAGGTAGGTATTATTAAAAACATGCCCAAAACACTTATTATTTAAAATTCTGCAAACAAATACTATTCGCGACACAGGAAAACAAAAGTACACGTGCATTTATAATGTAACGATTTTTTTAGTAAGAAGAATATTTGAAGAAAAAGAAAGCAGAAAACGGTTTTTCTAATAAAAAAAATAATTGAATTAAAAAAAAATAAGAAAAATTATAATTGCGTGATGAAACCTTCCAAAAAGAATATCTACATAGACGCAGGTCAACCCTACACGCTTAAGTAACGTTACATCACCCGCCTACAGGGTGTTGCTTAAATCGGTAGCAATATTTTAAGGGAATATTCTTTTCTATTATAATACCGACTTGCATCACTTCTTAAATGTCACTTAAGGCCCCATTTAAATCGATTTTTGTATGAATAAATTTACTTAAATGCCTTTTAAGTCACATTTAAAAAAGTGGCGCAAGTCGGCCTAAGAATAGCATAATAACTCGCGGTGCTCACACGTTGGTTTACTTGTTAAATTTATAATAAACTAATTTTCATCTTGACTTGAATATATTAGTGATTTAAAAGAAACGCCATAATATTGTTGTAGACTGTCGCGATTTTCAAAGTGGTATATTTTTTGTTTATGCATAAACAAGTAAAATACCAATAGGCATTGTCCTAAGAAAAAATTCTTTAATTCTTTTTTCTCGAGAAAATAAGTAATTTGTGCTATGTACTATAATTAATTTTTAATGCGGAAAAAAAATTACCAGAGTGTAGGAAACCGGAAGTACGTCATGCACGGACGTAAGTCATTAAATGAGATTCTACGAGCTGTCAGTTTCTAATGATACTATGACTCGATAGGAGAACTCTTTAAATAAACAAAACTAAAAAGACTCGTAATCTATGCGAATGTAAAATATATATTTGTTTTTATACAGTATACTGAAGTGTCAATATCTTGGCTTTTTTTTATTTAAAAATATTAAACCTACTTTTATTCACGTATGAAATGAACGTTAGAAGGTCTACTTAGTCACAAAAATATAATAAATCAGTGAATATCATTGATTTATAATTTTAGCATCATGTTTACTGAGCTTATACCTTTATAATGAAGTGCCATTTGTAACTATTGTCAATATTTAGGACAATGCCAATTGAGTCGGTCGTTGCCGACCATAAGACGCTCGGACCAAATATATTTATAATTTAGATCATTTTAACTTTATTCAAATCGGACTTTTATAATTACTCTTTAGTCGCGACGATGTCCATTGCAACTTACTAATATTATTTTGTTTCATAAGCAGCCTATATACGTCCCACTGTAGGGCACAGGCCTTCTCTCAGAGAGAGAGTATGGGCTTAATCACCACGCGTGCCCACCGCGGATTGGCGATTTCAAGCGCTGAGGTATGTGAATAGCTCAGACACCCAGGTTTCCTCACGATGTTTTCCTTCACCGTTAGCGAGTGGTATTGCTACTATAACTTCACAAATGTACATAACTTAGAAATAAAAGTCATAGGTACATGCCCGCACTGGGAATCGAACCTGGGTCTCCCGCTTCCGAGTCCATTGTTCTACCCACTAGGCTACCGCCGCTTATTTTGTTTATTAATTTTTATTTATCATACAATTTGAGTTTGACTAAATAAATACTTTTACTTCACTTTAAGTGCGAGAATTGTACATTTAAGATAAAGTGAATGAATTCTGGCAATTTTGTTTTCTCCTATTTTAAGTTAGTGCCTTACGGTTCTTAATCATAGCCAGAACATCCCCTTAAAATTTCTCTACCAATTCAATATCGACCTGTACTGAGTAGGACTTGCTCTCAGCGCTGCATAAATCTACAGCACCGTCAATTTAAGGCAGGGACTGTAGAACTGTTTGTCTCCCGCTTACACGATAAAGACGGTAATTTTGTACGAACAAGAGGCACATAATCTTCCAGTCCCTTTCTTTAACTAACAGTGTTATATCATAGATCTCTGTACCCGCCGAAGGTTCACCCAGCCGTCTCCGATCTTCGCAGCGACAAATGGTGCCTCTAGCTGCCCCTATCGTTTCAGTTGGTCGTAAGCCTTCACCAGGTCAGGGATGGCGTTCGGTTCCACTGGCACTTTGTCCATTAACTCGTTCAGGTTATGGACGTAGGACAGCTTGCGGAAGAACTTGGAGCTGCAATGGGAGTTAAGATCACATAAAAAATGCATTACTTTGCAGTTCAGTTGAATGAAACGTGTACTTGACATAGTCCTTTCAATTTTTTCTTTTTATTTAGAAATAGCAGCGCCAACTAGAGGTTAATAACAGTTATTTAATAACAATTGTTATTACCTGACGAAAGGCTTCGTCAGCAGCACAATGGACCTCAACCAGAACGTCGGGTGTACTAGGTACAGATGCTTGAGACTTTTGCGCAACCTGGAACGTAAATACATAATATAACATGCGAAGAACTTAATCAGAGATCCACAAATACATGAATTATTATCTTTACTGGACACCCGTTTAAAAAAAAACTATGCATAAAGGGCTACACACAACACGCCTAGTAATGGTAGCTATAGGTAGCCTAGTATTGTTACCCTAGTATTGGTAGCCTAGTATCGCTAGACTAGTATTGGTAGCCAAGTATTGTTAGCTTAGTATAGATAGCTTAGTATTGGTAGCCTAGTATTGGTAGCCTAGTATTGGTAGCCTAGTATTGTTCTAGTATCGTTGGCCTAGTATCGGTAGGTTAATATCGTTAGCCTAGTATCGGTAGCCTAGTACTGTAGGACACAGGCCTTCTCTCGGAGAGAGAGTATGGTCTTAATCACCTCGCGTGCCCACCGCCGATCGGCGATTTCGAGCGCTGAGGTGTGTGCATAGCCCAGACACTCAGGTTTCCTCACGATGTTTTCCTTCACGGTTAGCGATTATTATTGCTATTATAACTTCACAAATGTACATAACTTAGAAAACCAAGTCACAGGTACATGCCCGCACTGGGAATCGAACCTGAGTCTCCCGCTTCCGACTAGGCTACCACCGCTAGTATCGGTAGCCGAGTATCAATAGCTTAGTATAATTGTTAGCCTAGTATCAATAGCCTAGTATAATTGTTAGCCTAGTATCAATAGCCTAGTATAATTGTTAGCCTAGTATCAATAGCCTAGTATAATTGTTAGCCTAGTATCAATAGCCTAGTATAATTGTTAGCCTAGTATCAATAGCCTAGTATAATTGTTAGCCTAGTATCAATAGCCTAGTATAATTGTTAGCCTAGTATCAATAGCCTAGTATAATTGTTAGCCTAGTATCGGTAGCCTAGTATAATTGTTAGCCTAGTATCGGTAGCCTAGTATGGGTCCTTTATACTTTATTGCACACATAAAAAGACATAAGTAAAACACAACATTTACAAAACCATTGTCTACACACCGCCTGTCAATGAGCTTGTAGCACTCGTGGAGCCACCGCCAAGCCGGCAGCCGTCGTCGGGAAGCGCTGCCATGCAGGTACACCAGCACGTATTCGTCGGTCACCAGCCGTTCCAACGACCAGATCACGTATCTGGGGACCGGGCGGCTTGGTTTAGTAACTTCATGGATAGATAACACAACGTACACTCACGCCTGTATCCCAGCGGGATAGGCAGAGACCAGGTCTGGTATTTGGTCAGGTATTTGGTCGAAGTATGCCCGCCTTGGACGTGCCTTACCGGCCCTTCCATCCACATTCACTCGATGCACACGTTTCGTCAATCTTACTTCCTTCATCCTCTCCACATGTGCCAAACCAACGTAACAATCCTTTCTCAATTCTAGTCACTACGTCCTCTTTCAGTCCACAAGGTTCTCTAATCAAATTATTGTGAATCCTGTCATTCGAAGTAACACCAGACATACTTCTCAAGGACCTCATGTTTACTGCATTAATCCTACTTTCTTGCCTCTTTTGCCATATCCTTCATGGACACGTCTTTAATTAAAGACTCGTGTCGAGCAAAGTAAGGATAACATGTCCAGGGGGCGATAACTTGAACAGTTTGTGCGGTGCCTCTCGAACGATAGACAATGTTTCTGCGTGCCCTAACACCTGCCCTCAGGAGGATGTACTGACTGCAAGCGAAAACACAGTCAGCATCGTAAAGTTCTGGGCCGCATCTGTTTAATAAAAATTGTTTTGCCATTGACACGCTAAAAAGAAGAGGCACTCCATTGACCGGATCACGAATCTGGAGACAGGGCGGCTTGGTTACGGAAATGGGGACAGGGTGTCTTGGTTACGTAACTGAGGACAGGGTGGATTGGTTACGTAACTACATGGATACTGTCGTTAGACACTTCAGCGACCAGATTACGTATCTGGGGATAGGGCGGCTTGGTTACGGAAATGTGGACAGAGCTGCTTGATTACGTAACTGGGGATAGGGTGGCTTGATTACGGAACTGAGGATAGACTGGCTTGCTAACGTAACTGAAAACAGTGCAGTAAGGACACGTAACTTGGTCTGTCACTATGTCATAGTGACAGCATAGCGAATCACGTATCTGGAACCAGGACGGTACGAATACGTAACTTCATGAATACGTCTGTCACAAGTCGCTCCAGCGATTAGATCACGTATCTAGGGACGTAACCATACGTAACGACCCTACGGCGGTAAGGACAGGGCGGAATGGTCGCAGGGCTTGGTAAAGTAACTGGGGATAGAGCGGCTTGATTACGGAAATGGGGACCACCCGGCATGGATTCGTAACTTCATCTGTCACTATGACATAGTCTTGGTTACCAGAACGCCCTTTCATTCATCACCTTAACAATAACAAACAATGTCACGTTGTAACTCACAGGACCTCACCCACCCACATCTCACCCACAGGGTCGATGTATGAGGCTGGCTCGGGACCGTGAGAGATGGTACTTAGGGGAAAAGGCCTACGCTCAGCAGTGGCCAGCGATGGACTGATAATGATGACGATGAACTCACAGGAAGAGGTTATCCATAACGTAGCTGTAATCGACCCGCGCGCTATCCGGTAGATGGCACGCGCTGAACACAATAATGGCCGCCCCGGCTCGCTCGTAGCCGCCGTGAGATAGCACTCGTTTGTACGGCTCGATCACCTGTGCCGATTCAATGGGGAACTTACACAAACAAATATTTCGATTACATTATTTTTGTTGCACTAAACCCGCGCTGAGGACAATTTAAAAAAAAAACCTATTTAGAGGCTGGCACGGTTAGCCAGAGGTCGCGGGTTCAAGTCCCGGCATGCGTGGAATTTTTAGCCTCTAAATAGGTTTTTTAAAATATTTCAATCTCATTGGTGAGGCCGCGTCAAAAGATAAATAAGCGCGGTCATGTTTGCGACTAATACTTTTTATAATATAAGCTGGCGAAAAGTCATTCTAGTCGCGTGGTACAAATCGCACATCGCTCACTGTCTTTACACTGTATGTGTACAGACACTTTTTGCAAAAAACGATCTTTAAAAAAAGACATTTATTTTTCCGTTGATTTTTTTAGTGTTATTCTATGGAGCCCTGTTAATGAACGTTCCAAGTTGTCACTTTTTCTGCTGGTAGCACTAGTGTTACTTAAGACGCAGTTTCTGTGTTATTTTGAATAAAAATACTTCGATTTGATATGATTCGATTTGCCTGGAAGAAATTGCTATTAGCAATAAGGCCGCCACTTGCATCTTTTCTTTTGTAACTGCCGTTTCTGTAACTATTTTTCCGGTATACAATAAAGAATATTCTTATCTCATATACAGCAATAAATATATGTTACAGCCAAAGTGATTAAATAGCTATTATACATAATGACTGGTCATTATATATAATAGCCAAATTCACTAGACAAAGTAATAAATTATTATGCTAACGTTTTATTTTGGCAAGTGTTATATAGCAAATAATTGTTTGATTAAATTTATATTTCGCATTTTGTTTGTTAGGTCAGTACACATAAGCAAAAATAGGTTCGAAGTTCTTCGGGTGTTAGTTCTTTTTTTTTATATATAAAAGCGAAAAAAAATATTTCACTAAAAAACTTAGTTTTGTGTCAAACTTAAACAAGGTTGGTGCATGGAAAAGTCATAGGTACCCTACATTATGATATTAATATGATATTAAATAAAATTGCTAGTAAATGTGATTAATTTTGTGGTAATTATCACTTTATCTAAAGTCATTATGTATAATATCCAGATTTATTACTTTGGCTGTAACATATATACAACAAATCACCTAGTGCCTTAAGAGAACTCGATACAAATTTGTTCAAAAATAAACTGAAGAAAGTAATATCATTCATTTCATTCATTTCATTCATTCATTCATTCAATATCCAAAAAATGCTATTACACTGTAATGAAATATTTGTGTCATCATCAGCCATTTGATGCCCACAGCAGGACATAGGCCTCCTTCGTGGTTTTCATAACCAGGAGGGGTTTTGCCATAATCGCCACGCTTGGCAGGCGGGTTGGCGATCGCAGTATGCGGTTGGAATCTCAGGAAGACGCTGCTGCCCGTCTCCTGGTAATTGATTTCCTTAGTCGCCTTCTACGACATCCACGGAAGGAAATGGAGTGACGCTATTCTTAATCCGGCGCCACACGGAATATTTGTGTGAAAGATTGTAATACTTCTACGTTTGGCATACCTAATTGACATACCTAGTTCTAAGTTTGACATGCATTACCTTAGTTTTAAGTACTTATAACGATTTTCACAATTTTATATCTGTTCCCTCTTATTTGGTGCTCCTATTTAGGTCCAGATGGAGAGCACTCTACACCCATCCTCGTCATAGAGGCCACGACCATCAGCACTAATGTTTCACAAATAATAGTAGTTTATGCAACTGTCATATAATGAAGGGTATTAAAACACGAGTGTGAGTTTTTGAAACGAGCGCAGCGAGTTTCATAATAGTAACGAGTGTTTTAATACCCGTGTTATATGCAGTTGCATACACTACTTTATCTTCACTAATGCAATTAAAAATTAAATTCACGCGTACGTGTATAATCACAGTGATTTTGCCGCCATTAAAATTTAACCAATGAGAGCGCAGCTGCGCGCTTCAATAAAACGCGACCAACCTGATTGGCCCTGCAATCAAGTTGGTCGCGTTTTATTGATGTTATAATGAGATTTTACGATATCGATGTGAATATTATACCATCATGTGAAATTGCTTAAATTGAGTGTTTTGTTGTCTCCGCTATAACAGTAGTAATTATAAGTCAAGTATTGAAAACATAAGTAGAATGTTACAACATTAGTGTAGATAAATATCTTTATCTTATCTTAGCATACCTTCATATCGCAGTTGGCCCGGCCACCGTCAGCCAACGGCACTCTGAGCCACTCGCGCTCCTCGTGCCGTTCCTCGGCCGCCGAGAGCTCCGGAATGGGCTCGCTGTACTCACTGACGCTCGGCGAGGAGTCACTGGGCGGAGGAAGCGTAACGGTCACACCAAAAGTAAAATACAATCCGATCCTAGCTAGATAGGTAGAGAACACTTCAGGCCTGCGCTGACGAGGTACTGTCCCCGGGTACTTTTCTGTCGATCGATATAGATCTCTTACAAATTGTATCGAATAACGCACAAAAAGAACTAAAAGTAACGGTATTTGACAAAATATCAAATGAGTTACTTTTAAAACGGAATTTTGTATGAAAATACTTGCTTATGACGTCACATTTCAGAGCACTCTTTTTATGTTCAATCTATTTAAAAATTGTAATAACTAGTAATTGACCAAAAGAGATACATTTTCCGAGATATTTTGTAATTTTGCATATGAAATAATTTATTGTTGATCGTGTCCACTAACGTATAGTCCGCACAAATCTTTTTGGCGGTGAACGTGAACATTGTCGCAGATCGTTTGCACATCGCTTACTGTCTTTACAGAGCATGTGTGAGTAATTGACTACTTTAGTAATTGACTAATAATAATTTACTACGCATCACACCGCGTCAATTACTCATACATACACTGTAAAGACAGTAAGCGATGTGCAAACAATCTGTGACTTTGTTCACAGTGCCGCCAAAAAGATCTGTGCGGACCATAACTAGGCGCAAAAACGCATACAACGAACTTTAGTCTGCACTGAGCGCTCGATAGTGACGTACGTATCCGGGCAACAAATGACCGCACACCGTATGCGTTGAGTCCGTGACAAGTACCCGGTGGACATTTTTTTACACGATTCAGGTATTTTCCATCGTCTGAGTATGCCTTCAAAATCGAAATCAATTTTTTTTATTCAAAGTAGCACAGAAACTGCGACTTAATGAACGTTACAAGTTAAACTATGTGTCCATTTCAAAATCTAGATCATTTTGGAGAACAAATGGACAAAAAAACTCCAAACTTAGTCTTTTCAAGTCCTTAATTTACAGGATTTATATAAATGTCCTAAAACTCATGCATTGAACTGGCTTTAATTCCAGACATCATTGTCATCTAAATAATCTTTAATGTTATAGTAGCTTTTTTGGCACAAAGTGCGCTTCACACATTTTTTGAACCGCGTTTCTGGCAAGCTTATTATATCCTCAGGGATCTTATTCTAGAAACGTATACAATGCCCCATAAAGGATGTATTAACCTTTGCCAGCCTAAATTTTGGGAACGAAAGTTTATGTCTATTTCTAGTATTTACATTGTGTTGGCTACCTACAGTTTTAAAGTCACTGATATTTTTCCTGACGTACATAATATTTTCATAGATATACTGACTAGCAACTGTTAGGATGTTAGTTTCTTTAAAGAAATCTCTTAACGAATCTCTATTGCCTAGCTTATATATGAATCTGATCGATCTCTTCTGCAGGACGAAGATGGTCTCAATGTCTGCTGCCCGACCCCACAGTAGTATACCATAGGACATAATACTATGAAATAAACAAGCCTAGCAGTTGCGACATCAGTTAGTTCCCGGATTCTTTTAACTGCGTATGCTGCAGAACTGACCAATTTTCCTATATGAGGACCCCATTGAAGCTTTGCATCAATTATGATACCCAGAAATACAGTTTCTTCTACAAGGTCTAGTTTATCATTCCACAATATAACATTGCTGTCAACCATTTTGACATTTGGAAGTGTGAATTTTATACATTTTGTCTTTTTTTAATTTAATAATAAGTTATTAGAAGTAAACCAATATAGTACCTTAGAGAGAGCTTTATTTGTATCCGCAAGGTCATTTTCTTGTCTCTTAATTTTAAAAATAAGTGACGTGTCATCTGCAAACAATACTATCTCTGACATGTTTTGAACCATGAACGGCAAATCATTCAGTCACTTCGTGCCGGACATAGAAGTGTTGATTTATCTAAAAAAATATGATTTTGTCGTGGTTTTTAGGGTTCCGTACATAAAAAAACAAACACGGAAGCCTTATAGGATCACTTTGTTGTCCGTCCGTCCGTCCGTCCGTCTGTCTGTCAATGCCCTTTATCTCTGGAACGCGTAGAGGTATCGAGTTGTAATTAAAACCTTATACTCAGGTCTGCAGACCCTTCCCAGCTGTGAAAAAATGAAACTTCTGTCTGTCTGTCACCAGGCTGTATCTCATGAACTGTGATAGCTAGGCAGTTGAAATTTTCACAGATTATGCATTTCTGTTGCCGCTATAACGACAAATACTAAAAACAGAAAAAAATAAGTATTTAAGGGGGGCTCCGATACAAGAAACGTATTTTTTGCCGTTTTTTGCTTGATATTAATAACGGCAACAGGTAGACGCTTGAAAAAAAGCTATTCGCTTCGAAAAAAATATTTAATTTAAATATACATACAACAAACGTGATTTTTGCCGTTTCTTCTCGATCTTTGTGTCTAATGTTGTATAGATAATTGTACGGAACCCTTCGTACGCAAGTCCGACTCGTACTTGGCCAGTTTTTTTTAATACACCCAAATGGAAAATTACTGTTGCCAAACAAAAAATCTTAGTGGGCATTTTATAAAGAAACCTGTCATAAATCAGAACTAATGGAAAATTATTGTTGCCAAACAAAAAAATCTTATTGGGCATTTTATAAACAAACCTGTTACAACTCAGAACTCACCGTCTCTTATTTAATAATAATAATAACAACTTCCACACAACACAATCACTTGTCCTGCCCCTATGTCACGATTGGAATCGCTCAGGATTTGGTGCAGGTAATTAGGCCGCTGGTACCAAACTAGGATACCATCTGCTATGGTAATCAGAAAATACACTCATACTGAGGCCATGTGTAAAAATGTAGGGCGGCCCCAGTGAGAATCGAACCCGAGACCCCCGGAATGGTAATCAGAAGTAATACCGCTAGACCAACGAGGCAGTCAACTGTTATTACAGGTTTATTTAGAAACTAGCCGACTTGGCAAATGTTGTTTTGCCATATTAATTAGCCTACGACCCATTCTCAGATCTGCCAAATATACACAAAAAAAAGTTCATAAAAATCGATGAAGCCGTTTCGGAGGAGTTCGGTAACAAACACTGTGACACGAGATTTTTATATGTTAGACAAAACTAATAACTCATTACATTACTCACCGTCTCTCATTGCCGTCACGGCCCTCCCTCGGCCTGGGGGGCTCGGGCGGGGGCTGCACTGGCGGCTCGTGGGGCTCCGCTGCCGGCCCCTGGGGCTCCGCCGCCGGCGCGTGGGGCTCCGCTAAAGCCTCCTCATCAGACTCGATGCTGCCCAGCGATTCGCTCTCTATACTGCAGCTGTCCTGATCCGGGGGCTACGGAAACGGTGTTTTATTGTACTTATTTCGTAATGCAACAACTGCGCAGGAAAACGTCGTGAGGAAAGGCGTCCACATAACTCAGCGCTTGTCCGCGGTGAGGTGGGCAAGCGCGGTAAATGACCACATACTTTCTCCCCTCTCTCTCTCTCTCTCTCTCTCTCTCTCTGAGTGGCCTATGCCCTGCAGTGGGACGTATATAGACTGCTTAAAACAAACCGGACAAGTGCGAGTCGGACTCGCCCACCGAGGGTTCCGTACAAATTTGTAGGTACTTACATTTTATAAATAGTTCGGTAATCGCAATTTTTCCCGAACTTCAAAGACCATTTTTTTACGATATAATTACAAATGTCCACTTTTTACATTTTTTCCTGTAGTTGTAGTGTACGCTGATATTATTGCCAAATTTCATAGTTCTAGCTAGGTCAACACCCTATAAGTTTTGATTTCATTGAGAGTATATTCTTTTTGTTGCACTAACCCGTGCTGAGGACAATTTTTAAAAACCTATTTTGAGGCTAACATAAAAATTCCACCCATGCCGGGACTTGAACCCGCGACCTCTGGCTAACCGTGCCACCTCTCTCCCAACTGAGCTAACGGGCAAGTGCAGGAATCGGCGAAATTTCGAACCTCTTTACAAACTTCTCTGTATTACGTACAGGCAACGACATCTGGCCGAAGCAATTTACATCACTTGCAGCCCCGAGCACCCACTTCGCAGTTATGTTTTTACATCAGAATGATATTGAGAGTGTCGAAATATAAGTCTCTTGCGGCATAAACGGCCGAAACTTTTTTCTACGTTAGCTCAGAAGTTTGATTCACATCTTCAAGGGACTGTAGACCTGAGTATATGGTTTTACGTTTCAACTCGATACCTCTACGAGTTCCTGAGGTGAAGGGTCTTGACAGACTGACAGACAGACGAACGGACGGACGGATAACAGAGTGATCCTATAAGCGTACCGTTTTTGCTTTTGAGTTACGGAACCCTGAGAAGTAATGCAACGGGCTCTTAAAAATCACTATTCACATGATCGAGAGATTGATCTGACACTTTGCAAAAACGACCTGTGAAAGAAGATACTTTTTAAGAACTTATTGTACCAATAAATTTTATTTTATTTTTATAATATTTTTTTTTTTTCATTCAATCTGCCCCAGATCGGTCCAGCGAGCTGATAGGCGTCCTCCGCTGCGTTTACCTGTGCGTGGTCTCCACTCGAGACCTTTTACACCACATCGACCATCGGTTCTTCGGCACATGTGACCAACCCACTGCCACTTCAGCAATGTTAATAGGCTATATTATCAGTCACCCCAGTCCTTTGGCGGATTGTCTCTCTGTTTGTCTCTCTGGTAACCAATACATAATTCGCACAAAAGCCTCGCAATGTTTACAAGTGACAGTTGTGTGTTTCGCAAACACGCCGCGCGTTCCCATAAACGATAAACGTGCGCTCGAGTTGCGAAATATGGGAAAGAATGTGAAACGCGAGCATTGTGACGTCTGACTCGGTGTAATACACCGAGTGTATACGGCAGCATTGCTCGAGAGATCGAAAAAAAAAATAACCCGACTGCCGAGCATTTAAAACTATTAAGCAGGCGGGACCTACCTAGGTAACAACCTAGCCCCCGGTTTCTCGTACACTAACAAGCTTTTAATCTACTGTTAACAGCTGTCAGTGTTTTCTTTTGTATGCACTTTGGTAAATTGACAGCTGTTAACAGTAGATTAACAGCGTGTTAGTGTACGAGAAACTGGGGGTAACTTACCTATATTGTTGAATTTGGGTCCCGCCTGCTTAGTTAGGTTTAATTTCAGTTTTTTTATTTTTGACCTTTTAAGTGTTGTTTTTTATTTTTTGATGGATTTATGCCGATTTCATATAGCCTATGACACTCACCCAGACATGACGAATCGATTGAGATCTTATTTATCAAAATCTGACCATTGGTTAAGGAGTTATGGAGGACCATAGAATCGGACATACATACACACATACATTCATACGAGCTCCGCCGTAGTCGGGTAAAAGGCACTAACTTAAAAATAGTTCAGCGTCTTCTGAGGGTTTCCCAAGTTGTTATTATTTGACTACCCACATATTCATGTTATCCCGAAGTAAAAATAATGTAAAATTAATTGAAAATGTATAGACTAATATGTATTATATTTAAACATAGTATTATCTACTAAGAGTGTCTGCCGTTAAACTGCAATACGATAAGATACAATACGAAAACTGCAATACGATACTTCATTATAAAAATTTATATATGATAGTTATGCTATTATTCCGCTTTATATAGTATATTTTTATTTTACCTGTATTATTTAAAATTGTATTTTCTTAATTTGTCGGTTTGGCACCCATTGGTTGGCTAGAATAAAATACTAATTAGTATTAAGCCCGCCTAATGTACAAAATTTACTAAGTGCAATAAAGAATTTAAATAATAATAACATTGTACTAGGATCGTGGAAACGCGCCTTTAAGTTTGTCTAATTTCCTTCAAAACGATCTATGTCTGGAAATAGACACTCATGTTTAGCTTGTAACGTTCCTTCAGTCGCAGTTGCTGTGCTAATTTGAATAGAAAACAAATTACTGACTCTCATGGGCAAAACATTCATGGGGTATTCATCTCATCAATACAGACAATTTGACCAAAACAGATGTCATGGGTTCGATTACCGCCGGAGGCCACCGTAATTGACTTAATAATCGTGACATCGTCCACACGAAACAATCACTCGAGCTGGACTCTGCGATGTGCAAGGCCTTTACAAACATAAGAAACACCGGGACGGGAGGTATTTGTGACGCGGCATTTGTACAAGTTACGTACAAATACAAATCATCATCTACCCATTATGTCCCCACCGAGGGGCACGGGTCTCTTCCCTGAGGAAGGTATAGGCCATACTCCACCACGGGGGCCAAGTCCGGATTGGTGGAGGCTTGTAGACTAGTGGCTCGTCTACTGTCAGAATTTGTCAAGCCGCCCTGAGGCCTCTGACTTGGCTTAACGACTGCCATCTATCGACGGCAGCCGGCACCAACAGCTTAACGTGCCTTGCGAAGCACGGAACCGCTCGGAAAAATGCCACTAGCGTTAGGCATAGACGGCGACCCATCCATGCACTGAACGCGTCCTGTGTTGCTTAACCTTCGTGATCGTTTAAGATCACTCAGGCAGCCGGGGCTACGAGCGATTCACAAATACAAATACCAATAGTTTATTTGGTATAAGAATTATGTCATACTGTTACACATTTATAAAGACTCAATGCGCTAGGATACCTTTTTAAACTTACTTAGCAAAGTATAACTCATTCCAGGGTAGTAGGTACATATTTTTCAAAGTCTAACAATAAGCGGCAACAGTCTAACAGCAACAACTACCCTCCGCGCTAGTTAAAAAACTGTGTTGCGGCAGAGTAGGAGTCATCGCCAAACGCAACCAACTTTGCTGACCCGTACAGTACATTGGTTCTAAGGAAAGCCGAGTTCAAAAAGTTGGGCGCTCCGTGTAACATTTGTGAAGTTATAGTAGCAATACCACTCGTTAACCGTAAAGGAAAACATCGTGAGGAAACTTGAGTGTCTGAGCTGTTCACATAACTCAGCGCTTGAAATCACCAATCCGCGGTGGGCACGCGTGGTGAGTAAGCCCATGCTCTCTCTCTGAGAGAAGGCCTGTGCCCTACAGTGGGACGTATATAGGCTGATTATGATTTGTACAAGTTACGGCGGCATCCCTAGTGATGATCGAACCAGAGCGATCTCTGTTTTGATAGTCAAGCGTCTTAATTATATCTCGCTTGACTACCAAAGTCAAGCGGCTTAAATGCTGTCTGTATCTAGCGCCAAGTTGATGATCCTGTTTTCGGTGGTGTGTCCTAAAATTCACTATTAACAAGAATAAAAACACACTGCAAATAAAGTACGTGTAAAAGAAGACGTGATTTTTCAGGGTTCCGTACCCGAAGGGTGCCAAACGGGACCCTATTATTAAGACTTCACTGTCCGTCTGTCTGTCACCAGGCTGTATCTCATGAACCGTTATGAGCTACGGCAACCAGCTAGGCAGTTGACATTTTCACAGGTGATGTATTTCTGTTGCCGCTATAACAACAAATACTAACAACAGAATAAAATATTTTTTTAAGTGGGGCTCCCATACAACAAACGTAATTTTTTTGCCGTGTTTTGCTCGATATTAAAAACGACAACAGGTATAGACGCTTGAAATAATTAAATAGTGTATACACAATTGTATCCTTCGTGCGCGAGTCCTACTCGCACTTGGCCGGTTTTTTTTCCATTCGTAGCGCCAGTGTTACTGCATGGAGCCCCTGAAAGGGGGCCCCAGAAGATAATCTTTAGGCGTATGCTTACCAGCGCTATCCTCCGGCGCTGATGCGTGGGGCGAGGCCCTGTGGTGTGGCGGAGCGCCACGCTCCCGCTAAAAGGGTCGGCCGTCGCCTGGTACGCGGACCTGTCCTCCTGGGTCGACGACGAGACCACGTCTGGGGATTCCAGGTCCTGGACGAAGAGGGGTGTCCATCAGAATATCCAAAGTATATAATTACTTTATTTATCTTCAAAATCATAATCTTAAATACCCTTCCCGCATAATAATATGACGATGGACTATTCATTATTATTTTTAGTAAGTTTTATTGTACGTCTGTTAGGTATATATATGTATGTATTTATTTATTTATTAACCATGTATATAATTATGACCCCTCCCAAGCCCCCCCCCCTAGTTTTATTTTTCTTGTATTTAAGTAATTTATGTACTTATAGTATGTATCGTGCATTGCCCAAGCCACACTATCCACAAACCCAAGGTTGACTGGAAGAAAATGCTATTTAGCATTAAGTACGCCTTTGTATGAAAATTGTTTTCAATGCAATAAAGAATTTAATAATAATATCAGTCAGCCCGTACTGGTACACTCCCGAAAGGCACGCCACTTCTTTCTGACCTCAACAGTCTTGATCCAGCCGCCGCCAGATCCTACGCTGCGTTCGCTAGCTGTCATAGACTATCGTTTCTTAGGCAGCTGTGACCAGCCAACTGCCACTGTCTTCATCTCGCTATCTTATTGTTTATTTAGATGGCTAGGATTGTCATTAAGACCACAGCAGTTATAAATACTAATTAGGCTATTTACTTAAACGTGTCGTATATGATACGAACATATTGTTATTTTTACACATTATCTTTATGAAAACTACATATTTTACTATAAAATATATATGAAGTTGGTCAAGCAACCCGCACGTTGCAAAAAATGATAAAATGAGTTAAGTATGCAGAAATGCCTTAAAAACACTCCTCTATCTTGGGGGATAAAGACTCCCATTAGATTCAGTTAAAAAGTCGATTTTTATAATACTCCCATTAGATTCAGTTAAAAAGTAGCTTTTTAAAATACTCCCATTAGATTCAGTTTAAAAGTCGATTTTTATAATACTCCCATTAGATTCAGTTAAAAAGTCGCTTTTTCTCCATTTAGATTCAGTTAAAAAGTCGCTTTTTATAATACTCCCATAAGATTCAGTTAAAAAGTCGCTTTTTAAAATACTCCCATTAGATTCAGTTAAAAAGTAGCTTTTTATAATACTCCCATTAGATTCAGTTAAAAAGTAGCTTTTTATAATACTCCCATTAGATTCAGTTAAAAAGTAGCTTTTTATAATACTCCCATTAGATTCAGTTAAAAAGTCGCTTTTTATAATACTCAATTTGGATTCAGTTAAAAAGTCGCTTTTTAAAATACTCCCATTAGATTCAGTTAAAAAGTCGCTTTTTAACTGAATCTAATCCGAGTCTTTATCCCACCAGATAGTGGCCCTAAAAACACCAGGAGGGTTTTTAGGGCATTTCCGCATACTTCACTCATTTTACCATTATTTTTTAAGTTGTGCCCTTGTACTACTGAAGGTGCGATAAAGTGAATGCGTGAATTAACTACCAAAGACAGTAATTAGTGAACTCATTTAAACACAGACTTGATAAAGTGTTGGCAGTGCAAAAGTTACATGCACGCATCAGCTTAAAGCCGCTTGTGAATTCATTAATTATACTACAAATGAAGAAGGCCGGCAAACGTTTGGCTTAGAGCTCACTTAGCACAGCTGTAATTTTTTCAAAAGTTTTTTGTCATTGAAATTTTATTACACAAAAAATTTAAATATATACTTACTTGGTCGTGCTCATCAAGTTGCGTGGATAACTCGACGGGTAGATGGAAGTCGGGCAAGCCGCGCAGCTGGGATATTGATCCTACCCAGTCTGTTACCTAAAGGAAAGAGTCAAGTTAAAGTTTACAAATTAATTTCATTTATAAAAAACGCTCGACATCGCCAATCCAAGGCGGGCACATATTTCAGAGACAGGGCGGGCTTAATTACCGCTCAAAAACAACGACACCTAAACTAGCACGTGTTTTTGAGATTTTTAAGCAGCACGACCCACTGCCTGCCGACCCAGGCCATGGCCTTCTCTCAGACACTTAATCACCACCTATAATGATGTATCATACCGGGGAATGTTGCCAACATGGCCGGACCGGACTGTAACAAGAACAGAAGTGCGTGCAACTCAGAGCGGATTGTTAGCTGAGGTGTTCAATCTGCAGTGGGCACACGAGGTGATTAAGCCCAAACACACTCTCTCTTTCTCACTGAGATACTGGGACACTGAGGTCTCAAGGTCCGAAGACAGCATGACCTGGCCCTAGATTCTGTTAATGCATTGTATTAACATGACAACTGCATGAACATGGCGGTTTTCATTTCATGGCTGCTTTAAGTCTACGCGGGCACACCCATCAAACCTTCTAGGCGTCAATGGTACGAAAAAACACGTCACGTGACCCGACAGTGTACCTGTCATTATACTACAATGCACTAACAGAATCGAGGCCCCCCAGATGATTGTTACACATCGTCCGTCTAAGACTGGCAAGTCACTAGAGGTCATGAGTCTGCATATCTATAACAAAATGGCCGTGGACAATAGGGAGTCACAGAGTAATTATATATTCTTACATAAAGTAAAAAAAAATCTTTTTGAAAAAGCTTCAACTCTGTTCATGAATATCTGGACGAACAACCGAATTGACGTTAATTTTGACGAATATTATTTTATTTGTTGATGGGTTATTACCGTTTAAATTTATTTATTATGAGATGAATATGAGACATTTTAATATTAATTATGAGCTTATTTAAAAGTCATTTAAGCTAAGCTTCTGCTTAGGTCTTGTACTTTTTTTAACTATTTGACGATGTTGATACGTAAACTGAATAAATTAATATGAATTTGCTAAGGGCTGTCCCCTACAGTGGGACAGTATCAAACTAACTTATCACTAGCATTTTCTTATCAAACTGCGCCTTAGAGCTCTAAGCCCCCGATGTTGAGAGATAACAGGAATTTTTAGAGAAAATAATTCATTTTGTATTTTTTTCTATTTAAAGTGGGTGTTAGTGATTAACAAATTTTTTCACAACGCTAATTATTTAGCGTCAAGCTAATTGGCGTTGGAAAGAAAAAAAATGTTTATTATTTTTGAACTTACCCCTGAATAAAATTCCTCCTGTACAGGTAAGCTAACTCCATCATCGCCGCTATTTCTACTGCCATCAGTTTTATTGGGCACACTATCACCTTTATCAGGCCAACTATCAATTTTAGGCGTACTGTGGCTGAAACCGGACATCTTCTTATTCCGTTCCTCCACATATTTCAAGATGGCACTTTCATCCCTATTGCTGTCAACAATACGGCCCAGAACTCTCTGCGGCGCCGGGGAACTGCAAAATTTCACAGGCAGGTGGTCTGTTTCGCGAAACGCTGGGATACATTTTCTTCTCACCGCCTCTTTTTCACCCGTGCCATGAATTTTGAGAACATCTGGTTCGCTGATTAAGTTGTCTATTCTCGATATTTCTTGACTTTCGGTCATTGTGAAGTTGTCGCTGAAGTAAAGGTTATTTTTAGACGTGTTACGTTGTGGGCTGTAGAAGTCGGTGAAACTGCTTTCGTTTATGTTCTTTTCATCTTCGACACTCGATAAACTCATGTCTCTCGTATCCTCTTGGACTGTTCTCATCTTCTTAGGCACCACATCTGGATAATTCTCTGCGGAGTTCGGGCTACCTAGACCCATCAGTGGATGACTTGTGGTAGTGATTAGCGTTGAAGTAAGCTTAGGTGGACTTATATTGAGATCTTTAGGTCGAATCGTACCAATCTCTTCTACCTCTAACGAATCCATATTTAACAAGGACATTTTATTCATTAAGCTATCGTTCACTTCTCCTGGTTGAGAGTCGCTCAGTCTCAGAACTGTGTTTTCCATGTTTTTAGGGTTTTGGAGTCTTAAAACTGAGTCCTCGTTGGTATAGCTCACTGATTGATCTTCCTGCTCGAAATCGGAGGACAGGACGGAGTTTGGGGAGTCCTGGGCGGGCACAATAAACTCTAGGCCTGTATCCATCGTCTCATCCGAGAAGTGCGGGATAAAATGGTCCTCAAAATATGGCGATGCTGCGTTACTGAAATAAAACCTTACTTTAACCTTACCTATTGCGGGACTTTGGACCTTGATGCTGAATTAACACTAATGACAAATTTCCAGCCATTTATGTATTAAATACAGACCACATTTATGAAAAGTATACTCATTTTATTACAATCATTAAATTCCATTTCAAAATTAGGTGTTTGAAGTAGCGAGCAGTTTATAATTTTATTTATTCAATTTCTAATTAATAGGTCTGCCGTCTACAGACTAAAACGCAGCTAACCTTCACTTGGCCGAGTTTTACTTTTTACTAAACTTAGGTAACTTAGGGAATTTACCCTATCTTTTGGTCTAAGAACCAAGTTGCTAGCATTATTAGTTTTTGAGGTACAACATAGTGTTCTAGCAGTTAAGGCACAGTGTTATGTGACTTCCTTCAGTATAAAGCGGCTATACGACAACACTTAGCTTGATGGAAGTTTAAGTTCCATAACTACCGGATGACGAAATATTTTTCGGCGTTCTACTACTTGACTTAAAGTTTAAGTTTTAAAAATATTCTATGATATACAGCAATTATCCCCTCTTAAGTTGGGACTTTTCAAAAAGGCTTTAAGTTCAACTGAGACCATAGTTCTGATTTGTGATTACGGGCATTACATACTACGGATTCTGAAAGACATTTAGTGTGAAGGAAAATACAAAAGATTTGTTACGAATAAAGACGTTAATCACCGAAATAAAGTCTTGCTCACCAAAAAGACTAGAGATAGTCTAATTCTGGTATAGTGCAGAATATTTAAGTGCTTATAAGATGAGACACTATACCGGATATTGATGAGAACTCATAAGATGAGAACAGATACTGTATGATGAAGATCGATGCAAAATGATAAGGGTGAAGGTATTAGGAAGATTACTAACACATTCAGTGAGAGTCATTTTGGCATATTTATGATTATTTAAACTCATCAAATAAAACCATGTCTAGTGAAAATTTACTCACGTTCGCGATTTCTTTTTCATGCTATAAAGTTTAAATTGAAAATTAATAAGTATACTTTTTTTTAGATTAAACAAACTGTCAATATCTTCTGGCGTGGCCGAGGCTCACATCTGGGCCCGCTCCTATTCGTTATTTTTATTAACGATGCAATAGAGCTTGTGCAACACTCAAAGGCGCTATTCTAAGCGGACGGTCTGAAGTTGTACAAAGAAATAAGAAGCATTGAGGACACCCTTTTGTTGCAGTCCGACATCAACAGGATTTTCGAGTGATGTAACAGAAACCATATGTCCCTAAACATATCCAAGTGTTACCAAATAAATTTCACCCGTAAACGTTAACCCCGTCACCAAAAACTACACCATACATAACACAAGCCGAGAGAACGTCGAATCTTCGAGATCTCGGTGTGGAAATGGACAAATGCGCAAAATTTGTAGTACACATTGACAAAATCACAAAAAGAGCATATAGATCGTTGGGTTTCGCTTTACAGTTCCTATGTACTGAGCACCTTGGAATATTATAGCACGGCGTGGAAACAATAGAAACAGTACAGAAGCGATTCCTCTATCATCTGTCATTTGCTGATGGGTTAGCTCGTAAATTAAAATCCTACTCGAAACGATTATGTTATTACCGCATGGAACCGCTGATTACTAGGTGTGAGCGAGCAGACATTCTTTTTCTGCACAGGCTGATAAGTGGTAGCATCGAATGCCCTGAGATCATCGAAAAGGTCAACATCAGGGTTCCACGCTTCAATAGCAGAATCTGTAATGTCTATTTGCTCTTCCTAAAAATCGCACGAACTCACACTCCTCTGAATGGCATTATGACAGCCTATAATCGACACAGGGAAGAATTGGACATATTCTCGACCACAAAACAAATGATTAAAAAATCTGTTTCAGATCATGTAAGAAAAGAATCTTTTATGTATATTACTTTAGTTTTTTGTATGAAGTAGGTTTTAATTTTTTTGATTGTTAGTTATCAAAAGTACCAACAGTAACGGTACTGCACAGCACTAGCACTAGGTTAAGTTTGTGTTTTTAAAAGTATGCATGCTGTGGTTATTATTTGTAGATAGAACACATTCCTTTGCAATGTAATTAATAAGTGAATAATAATGAAAATGTGTAACTAATCTGTCAACAACCCAAATAAATTTTAAAAAAAGCATGTACTTAAAATGTATTTTAAAACACCCGATTTAGGTGTAATGTAGGAGAACCCAGCCTTTAGTAATATGCCTTATTATCTGGTAAAATTTTTAGCGGTCCTAAAATCACTGATCAGTGGTGAGCTCTCGATGAGCCAACGATGCGATGCGATGGTAGCCTAGTGGGTAGACTCGGAAGCGGGAGCCCCAGGTTCGATTCCCAGTGCGGGCATGTACTGATGACTTGGTTTTCTAAGTTATTTACATTTGAAGTTATAGTAGCAATAAAACCGATAACGGTAAAGGAAAACATTGTAAAGAAACCTGAGTGTCTTCGCTATCGTGACCAGTAAATTAAAAAAGAAATAAATACCTAAATTAAGACTAGCTAATTTCAATGTAGGTATATACAAAAAAGGAATTTAAACTGCCCTTCAAATGTAATCATGAGAGATAATGTATGAAATAACAGATGTATGTACCTAATGTGAATGCAACGCGGTTTATCTCTTCTTGGAAGTGATGAGGAATGCAAACTAAAAAAGAGGGTAGGAGACATTTAAAAAAAATATTGTTTCAAACTAATTAACGTTTTTTACAAAGACCTACTGAAATTTTCGGATAGTACCGTTAATCTAGTTGGATTTATGTTAGATTTACAGAGATAAAATTGAAGAAAAACAAGAAAATGAAAGAAACACACCTCTAAGACCACCCACAATGTAATAATTGGTATAATTAAAAAAAAAACCACGTACTCAATTTGCGATCTTGTTGCACTTATTAAAATACACTAAATTCAAGCACAGCAAACTTATTAGTTAAGCCAAATTTAATTTATTACAAGTGCTACTATTTCTACGAACGACCACACAAGTTCTGTTTGACTGAGGAGGGGGGTGACGTTTATTGTTTGTCATTATGACAGCCTATATTCGACACAGGGAAGAATTGGACATATTCTCGACTACGACACGAATGATTAAAAAAATCTGTTTTAGATCATGTAAGAAAACAATCTTTTATGTATATTACTTTAGTTTTTTGTATGAAGTAGGTTTTTATTATTTTTATTGTTAGTTATCAAAAGTACCAACAGTAATGGTACTGCACAGCACTAGCACTAAAGTTTGTGTTTTTAGAAGTATGCATGCTGTGGTTATTATTTGTAGATAGAACACATTCATGACAACTAATCTGTCAACAACCCAAATAAATTTAAAAAAAAACATGTACTTAAAATGTATTTTAAAACACCCGATTTAGGTGTAATGTAGGAGAACCCAGCCTTTAGTAATATGCCTTGTTATCTGGTAAAATTTTTGGCGGTCCTAAAATCACTGATCAGTGGTGAGCTCTCGATGAGCCAACAATGCGATGCGATGGTAGCCTAGTGGGTAGACTCGGAAGCGGGAGACCCAGGTTCAATTCCCAGTGCTGGCATGTACTGATGACTTGGTTTTCTAAGTTATTTACATTTGAAGTTATAGTAGCAATAAAAACCGATAATGGTAAAGGAAAACATTGTAAAGAAACCTGAGTGTCTTCGCTATCGTGACCAGTAAATTAAAAAAGAAATAAATATGTACCTAAATTAAGACTAGCTAATTTCAATGCAGGTATATACAAAAACGAATTTAAATTGCACTTCAAATGTAATCATGAGAGATAATGTATGAAATAACAGATGTATGTACCTAATGTGAATGCAATGCGGTTTATCTCTTCTTGGAAGTGATGAGGAATGCAAACTAAAAAAGAGGGTAGAAGACATTTAAAAAAAATATTGTTTCAAACTAATTAACGTTTTTTACAAAGACCTACTGAAATGTTCGGATAGTAACGTTAGTCTAGTTGGATTTATGTTAGATTTACAGAGATAAAATTGAAGAAAAACAAGAAAATGAAAGAAACACACCCCTAAGACCACCCACAATGTAATAATTGGTAAAATAAAAAATAAAAACACTTACTCCATTTGCGATCTTGTTGCACTTATTAAAATACACTAAATTCAAGCACAGCAAACTTATTAGTTAAGCCAAATTTAATTTATTACAAGTGCTACTATTTCTACGAACGACCACACAAGTTCTGTTTGACTGAGGGGGGTGACGTTTATTGTTTGTCATTTCCATAATTTCGTTCAGCCATATTGGAAAAGATTACAGATAGGATGCGTTCACGATAAAATGTAAATTGGGAAAAAGTTTATAATATCTAGCTATAACTCTATAAATAAATAAGATGGAATGGAGTCGTCACGAAGAAGTTGATAATAGAATCTACAAGGAAATTATCTTATCAATACCAATTTTTTGATTTAACGTGTGTCAAGCAAAGCCGTCGTCAAACTTACAAACTTATAAAAAAACCTGAAAAATAAGCAGGTTGTAAAATTAACTGGGTACGAAAGAGTAGTTAGGTAGCACTTACTAAGTTACTACTGATAAGGAAACAATGGGTCTCGTCCAGAGTTATTGATATAATTCGATTGCGACCTCAGCTTTATGGGCACTTCCAAGAATTTATATTTGCATTGTTTTAAGCGAACTTTTCTGCCTTTTCTTGTCTTTCTGTTCAGACGCCGGGAGAAGCAGCTGGCTTTGGAACTATCTAACAAGATGGGTAATGAGTTTTATTACAATTTATGTAAAAATTATGTTTTGATTTTTTATGGTAAGTACTACAAGTACTTCTTAACTTAACTCAATGAAATGTGATGGGAAGCAACTATAACAAGTTTTGACACTTCCTGAAATGTTTGTTGAAATAAGTGGTTTTCAAACGGCTACCAGTGTTATAACATCCATTTTTTCT
The DNA here is from genome assembly GCA_947310995.1 of Yponomeuta cagnagella. NCBI lineage: Eukaryota > Metazoa > Arthropoda > Insecta > Lepidoptera > Yponomeutidae > Yponomeuta > Yponomeuta cagnagella. The sequence continues at coordinate 9,742,041 of OX371294.1, read as the reverse complement.
CTACACATTCGGCGTATCATCTTGCTAATGTTTTTTCAACAAGGAAGTCGACAACTGTATTTCTAGGCTGCAATTTCTTGGAATAAGTCAGTACTTGGTTGGGGTTTAGACTGATAACTCATAAGGTATTTTTTGTATACTTTGCTTCATTACGTGTTAACAGGTGGGATCTACAATTTTAGAATGGAGTTTGGAGCTCTAGTGTTTCTTGTGTATCTAGTGATGCCAGCAATTTTCGCTGAGGACGTGAGTTGTAAGTTTAGCTTATTATCTTACTGATAAAATAATAGCGTAAGCAGAAGCCACATTTTAAGTTTTGGTATTATAATTTTAAGTTGTAAACTTCATTTTGCAGATCAAGCTTGTGTGGACAAGTACTCAAGGAAAGGCTACCAGCCTTGGCAGGAATGGTCAGATCACTATACCTGCCATCGGTATAGATGCGAAATAAGAGACGGAAAGTACTTTATTGCTGCAGTGGGGTGAGAAACTAGTCCTTCTACTGGATACATTGTGTTATGTAACAAGATTAAATTTATTTTACATCTTTTCGACCGCCTGACTATAAAAGTAGTTATTTTCAGATGTAGAAAACCAAAAATACCGGAAAACGCACTGGAATGCCATGAGTACATCGAAGATGAAAATGTTGGTGAGTAATCTAATCTCCATTCGAGAACTTTTCGGCCCCATCGGCCATCAGTTCTGCGTGCTATGTGCCCCGCCCACTGCCACTTCAACTTACTAATACGCTGGGCTTTGTCGACGACTTTCGTTCGTCTACGAATCTCATCATTTCTGATTCGATCTGGTAGAGAAATTCCGAGCATAGCCCTTTCCATAGCTCGTTGCGTGACCTTGAGCCTTCTTGTGAGGCCTATAGTGAGAGACCACATCTCAGTGCCATAAGTCATCACTGGTAACACACACCGGTTGTATAATTTTGTCTTGAGCGATTGAGGTATATTAGACGAAAAGACTTTTCTAAGTTTCCCGAATGCTGCCCAGCCGAGCTGGATTCGACGATTGACCTCTTTCACGAAGTTGGACCGGCCTAGTTGGACTGTTTGTCCTAAGTAGACGTATTCGTCTACAACTTCGAGAGTCGAGTTCCCCAGTGTTATTGGGGTGGGCACAACACGGGCGTTCGACATGACCTTCATTTTGTCCATGTTCATTTTAAGGCACACACGTTGGAGACCACATATCGGCAAGCGCAGCGTAGCACGACCAGCCACAAGATGGACAGATGACCTCATCCAAGTGGCAGGAAGGCGCTGGATGCAGGCCGCTTCAAACCTGTCTTTTTAGAAATCCATGGAGGAGGCCTATGTCCAGCAGTGGCCTTCTTGTGGCTGATGCGAAGAGTTTGCGGCGCTACGGTTTCTATACCTGGAGTTTCTACGAGAAAAAGATAATTATGCTGATATTATCAATCGTAACATATCGCTTCTTTTTACTTTAGAATTCCCAACATGTTGCGCTCGCTTGCGTTGCGTCGTCGAGTTCAACGGGGAACGAATCGTCCAGACTAGAGGACAGCCCGGAGAACTCTTCCCTGATAAGTAAGTGACAGTAGTAAATTTCTTGTTTTAAATTTGGTCCTCTGTCTACATGTAGAACATTTTCACAGAGCCGATTAATAAAATAATATTTAGGATAGCTACGGTTATTAGATGTTTAAATTTAATTCCTCACCGTTGACCTTATTTACATATCATATGGTTCCCTAGTATTTCAAAAAACATAGTATTGGTGTATTAAGTGCTACCATGTAATACGGTGGAGGTATAAAAAAACCTTTTTTGAAGGTGTGATAAACAGAAAAAAAATAAAACAATCTTTTTACTACATATAAAGCCCATTTTTGATCATATTTCTCCTTTCTAAGCTATTATGCACTTTATCAGACTAACATTCTTAACAAAAACTCCTGAAATCCCACTAAAACATAAATATAAAAAAACTGGCCAACTCCTCGTCCCAAAAAAGTTCTTTATACATAAGAACTTGCCCAGTTCCCTGTCTATGGAAAAAATGTGTAACATTTAAATCTACACATCATACTTGGCAAGTTTCATTTATCTATATATTTCACGTCATTCCATGTGAAAATGCCAATGCCACGCAGTGAACCATTTTTATGCTACGTTTCCTTTGTTAATAATAATTATTCCCCCACCGCAGACCCTGGAAGGGTCAGCAAAACGAGCCCAGCCCAGCCGTGATGGGTATGGGTGGCATCCAGCAGAATACGGTCAACAATGAGCCACAGAGTGCGCCTGCTCCGGGCATGTTCAACAACAACAGAGGCGCAGGCAAGCATTAGTAGGCACTTTGCCTATTTTTGATTGACTTGGTCGGGTAATTGTGCTGAACAACTTTGGGCTTGTTGGTTTGTCTTCTAGTTTTGGCCTTACCAATGTTAATGGATGTTATTATAAGACATTATTTGAATTTTTGTTATTAGGTACCGTGAAGAGTCAACCCTAAAAAATAGGGAGATATTAATTTTCGTATATTTTTTTCAATTTTAGACAGATTACGATAGCTTGCGCTTAAAGGAATTCTTTAAACGTTGTAGCAATTCTTCTGTAGTAAAATTTAACGGCTGTGCCGGCCGATGGCATTTATAACAAGAATGTATCACTACAGCTTAGAAGAAAAAAATTGGTATTAAAAATAAAAAGAATAGCTAATAATTTATAGTTTCTGAAAGTGAGTCGATGGTTATTTCATCTGAATATTACATAGTCCATATTCAAGTCAGATTAGCTTTTACTTTGTACGCGATAAGAGATTCTCCTACCTATTTGTAATTTATGATAAGATGATAAAAACAGTAAAAGTACTTACTCTATTAGTACAGTAAGCAATTAACAGGTTATTATTAAGTTGAATAAACTCTTTTTTTCGTTATAGTCGGCGATTCATTTTTAACAATAAATATTGCTTATTATTTACACCTATCTTTTACTCTTTCAAAAACAATACTTACTTATTATGTCGACAGCCGATAGTGACATCACCGGAAGGCGCTATGTAGACCCCTATCCCAGCCAGCAGATGCAGGAGTCACCAAGGAAAAAGAGATCGGCTAACTACCAAATGCTGAAACGAGGCCGTGAGATACCACCTCAAAAGCCCAAAGTACGTGGTTACTTGCCTGAAAAATATACCTCGTATTTCTCAAACGGGTTTAAATTAATGTAATTTCATATTTGGCATCCATTCCTTTATTACTGAAAATGTGAAAAACCAAATCTAAATACTATTACTGCCATCAAGTTTTAATTTTAGGAATAGTGATTGTAATATTCTGTAAATTAAATTATAATGATTTATTTTTATATCTTTAGCTTTATTTTTAACATTGTTTTTTGTAACGAAAAATGTCTTTAAAAGTAAATGCTTTATTGTCAGTCAATTTAATATTTTAGTTCCGACTTGCTAGACCTAAGTTTCCAATGCAATTTATATCAATATAGATTGCATTGGAGATTAATTTACTTTATATCTTACTTATAAATAAACTCCGTTCATACAACTTGTGTTAAATGGGCTACATCTTCAAAATATCTGGTAGAGGTTAATAATCCAATAACATTTATTTCTTAATTATGTGTAATCTAGATACAAATAAATAAACTAATTAGATCTTTCACATACATATCAAACATTATGATTTTTAAATCGTAAACCATACATATGTCCATGATTGTAACTGTAAGAAATTGTAAATATTCGGAATTCCTTCGTATGGCTTGAAACTGTATTCCACTCAAAGTGATAAGACGTTTCGTAGCTGAAAAATTTGATCGTCGTCAAAAGTTTAAACAAGAAAATGAACAATTGACATGGCTTGCCAAATCTTATTTGGATCTCTATTACTTTTCCTGCTGACATTTTTTACTTACGATAAAGTCCAACAAAAGTTGCAGTTATGTTTTATTATTGCCCTTTCGCGTTACGTGTAATTAATGATATAGTAGATATTGAGGGTCAAAGCGTCAGTTTTTTGTAGCTTATATTAATATATTCGCAGAAATGCATTATTTCTGCCCAAGAAGACCCGTAGAGCTTTTCAAGTTTCCTTTTTTTTATTTATTTAGATCCGAGAATCAACAGCGTACAAATCTTATAGTTGAATAAAAATAGGTAACTAAGAGGTAATAACAGATTCTCACCTATAAATACAATATAACTAAAATATGTATGAAAACGAACTTGTTTAAGACACGCATTTAAAATCAATTGTAATTGGATCAAACCTACATTATTCTCTTAACATATTGGTAAAGTTTCATTGCGATCTGGCAGGCAGTTTGTAAATTAAAATCAAGTAACGTTTGTATGGCTTGAGGTACTTACGTTATACAATCGATAGAACCCTCAACCTTTCCATGCGTGCATGCTTTAACACGCTTGCCACATGTTTTAACTATGGTCAGAATGTCAGCATAACTTTTGCATACATATTTTTAAAATGCTCTGCAGTTTTCTCTATTCGTTTCTAGCTTCCTATTGCCATAGCCTTTTCTTGTTTATCTTGAACGCAACAATAATAAAACCGATATGCTGTTCAGAAACCAAAAAAACATTCTTCCACCAAATGACGTAATTAATTATATTGTTTTCAATCAATACAAATTACCGTGTCTAACTAAACAAACAGGATAAAAAAATATTGGGGCGAACTCGGCCGAACGTACATGTCGTGTCGAGCTCAAAGTCGAGAGAGAAGGTGGAGAGAAGTCGAGCGAGTGTGTAGAGTGTGTAGGTATCGAAGTATGTTCTTTTCACATCACAGAAAGTAAAGTAATTTGCCTTGGAGTGTAGGATGGCAAGGGAGATAATGTTATGAAAACAATTCCAACAACCAAGATTGGGAAACCCACTGTTCACACCGCAATAATGCGACCGAAAACCTAAATACCTTCTCCCCCAAGTGCTTATCCGTCAGCCATGGAGCCCCAGAAACCGTTTGCCTGTACTATGCCGGACTGTGGGCATTCCTTCACGAATGAAGATCATTTGAATGTTCACATCAAGAAACATGACATGGTACTGCAGCTAGGCGCCGAGCAGAAGGCCGCTTTTGTCGGTAAACTCTTTTGACATGTTTTTATTTATTATAGGTATTCTTTTTGTTGCACTAATCCGTGCTAAGGACAATTTTAAAAACCTATTTAGAGGCTACAAATTCCACCCGTTCAAGCCCCAGTGTGGGTGGAATTTTTAGCCTCTAAATAGGTTTTTAAAATGTTTTTATTTAGCTAATAATGTGTAAATGTTGGTCCTCCATTCAAGCAGCTTAACTCCTGAACTGCCCTCGCGGAACGCAACGTATAGGTGGCCCATACTAAGTTGGACACAGATCTGTGTCGCGGCAGACGAGTGGTTAAGGGGCTTCATCAGGTTCATTGGAGTGAAGAAAATCTTATTTATTTTTACAAAAGTTAGCTACATATCCCTCAGACATGAAAATTTGTAGGACCTATTATGTCCCTTTACTATACAAACATAGTTTTGTCTTTATTTACAAACAACATGCTGGATTGAAATAAAACTTTACCAATACGATTAGTGGACACAAATTGAGGTTTGGTCGCGCTTAGAATTTGAAATAAACTTTTCAAAAAGATATAGCCTTGTGCATAGTTTCAAAGTCTTATGAGGCCTTAATTTCTTTTTTATTCTGTTATTATCAGTTGTAAGCATGAGCAAACCGTGATTGGTGTCCTCTAATGTTTCCTTTTATTTATTGATTTAGATGGGAGAATCCTCAGCTTACAAATCTTATCATTGAATAAAAAAGGGTAACTAGGTGAATGTACGCATACTATGTGACCCATTTTTACCCCCGTCCTCCCGCTCGGTGACCACCCCCCTCTAATTTTTACATAGTAATTCATAAATATTGGTTTAAATAATTTTTACTTACAAAAAGTAAAAAAAAAAATTTGGCTCCCTACAACTCCAAAAAAAGTATAAAAACTGTCTGTTTTAACCCTTAACCACTGACCATTATTTACTTTCATTAACACTGACGTACGTCACTCTGACATACGGTTTTTTAAATAGCCTTTATTATTATGATATTATTATTTATTAATTTATTTTATTATTTATTGTTACTTTAGCATAATGGGTACCAAATTAATAAAAAAAACACGTTATTTATATAGAAAGTATTTGCCTAAACTCAAATTACAAAACATAGAAAAATCAACGGAAACAAAAAACGCTTTCTTTCTAACGGCTCAAAAACATAACTTATCAGTATAAAATGATCACAGAGCTGAAAGTATCTTAACATCTAGATAGTACTTATTTATTAAAAAACAAATAAATGGCATATTATTAGGAACTTAACACTATTTAACGACATGTGTTACAAGCCGGTTTCGAACACTGCGAACACACAGGTTTCTTAAAAATGACATATGACCGAGGTCCCGTTTCACTCGATACTTCTGCTAAGGGGATATTGTCATCGCTATCCCATGAGGAGTCTACTTCAGCCTCCTGTGGCAGGATGTCATTCTCATCAGCTGAAGAATCATCAGACTCCGAAAAGGCAAGGGTTTTCGTGACCAAACTCTCAAAACGTTGATCAGTAACGTTGATTCGAGGCCGTTTACTTGAAGTCGGGCATTGAGTATTCTAATCACGTTTATTTGAAGCCATTTTAACTCTAAAAAAAAATTATTAAAAAAATTAAAACTTCCATTAACTCTGACTCTACGTCCCACAGACGTCAGGAAGGCTATTCTTACCTAATGGAGGCAAAGCGCACGTCCGCTCACCCTCGCTGCGCGCGCGTCTCTGGGTATTAGGAAGGTACAGGAAAGGAAAAGTCCGTGCGCGTTTGGTGTAAAAAGATATGACCGCTTTAATTGTGCACCTACGTCTCTCAGACGTACGTCAGTGGTTAAGGGTTAAAACAGCTGGGGTTCCGGCTGTGATATATTGTGAGCCTGTGATTAAAAAGTGCTGAACACTGTGCGCCATAATAATTTGAATATAGCTCGAAAAACTGTGAGATTTCCCTAGAGGATCTTGACTATGCGACAAAGACCCGTCCCAATGACTAATCGTGATATTTTGAAGACCCTCCCTCCTCTCCCCAAATGAGTCACGTAGTATGGGTACATTCCCTAAGAGGTTATAAACACATTTTCGCCTATAGATACAACATAACCAAAATATGTATAGACCCGAATTTGTGTCGGAAAGGAATCAATTGTAATTTTATCAAACCTTGATTATTCTCTGAAGATATTGGTAGTTTAATTGAGATCCAGCATGTTGTTTGTGAATTAAAACCAAACTATGTTTGTATGGGAATAGCTTGAGGGATTCCTTATTATAATATTTACAGCATTTTTCTTTTTTGTGGCAGATGGTCCAATAATAATTCTGAATATACTTTAACATATTGTATAAAACTTGGAATTATTCATTCCTATTAACAGAAAGTGCTAATGTGCAATTTTCCTATGTAAAAGTGCTATGTAAAAACTATATTTATTGTAAATGAGACTCTCCCGCAGTCACACCAATCAGTTTGTTTTGTGGGGCGTAATTGTAACAAATGTGTAGCATGTCCTTTTATTGCCCTACCTATCTCTATTTCATACCTTATACCTTAGATCTCCGTAAATTACTGGTGTGCAATAAAGTGTTATCTATCTTAATCGATTTTTTTAAACGTTTTATTAAGACTAGCTGTTGCCCGCGACTTCGTTCGCGTGGTAATTTTGATGTGTATTTTTCCGGCATAAAAAGTAGCCTATCTGCTAATCCAGACTATATCTATCTCTGTGCGAAATTTCATCCGGATCCGTTTAGCCGTTTTTGCGTGAAAGAGTAACAAACATCCATCCGTACATACAAACTTTCACGTTTATAATATTAGTAAGGATAGGAAATAAAAAATACGCACCATATATACATCCCATCCGCCGAAACCGACAAGATTTATCTCAGGATTGGGTTGTTTTGATTGTCGCTAGCTTAGCAAACAATAGACTTATTATGAAACAAGATGTTGGCACTGTCTGGTAGAAAGCTTGGATAAATAATTTTAGTTATTGTTAATTTGACTAAACTAAAGTCCAGAGAAGTCAAAGACACGTCCACGCGTCCCCCGCCAACGAAATAACACCATGCGATGTCAAACTCATTTCATAAGCAGCCTATTATAGTGCCCTATAATAGGGCACAGGCCTTCTCTCAGAGAGAGAGTATGGGCTTAATCACCGCGTGTGCCCACCGGGGATTGGCGATTTCAAGCGCTGAAGTATGTGAATGCTCAATACGCCCATACTCTCTCTCTCTCTCTCTCTGAGAGAGCACTAGAGGCCTGTGCCCTACAGTGGGACGTATATAGGCTGCTTATGAGTATGTGATAGCTCAGACACTCAGGTTTCCTCACGATGTTTTCCTTCACAGTTAGCGAGTGGTATTTCTACTATAACTTCACAAACGTACATTACTTAGAAAACAAAGTCATAGGTACATGCCCGCACTGGGAATCGATCCTGGGTCGCTCGCTTCCGAGTCCAATGTTCTACTCACTAGGCAACTACCGCTTACTCATTTGGTCAAGCATATACACATTCATACACACCAAGCAATTAATGTTTGGTTTCCAGCGCATCCCAGCTCTTATCTCCACAAACCTCGCTTTCAGCGGACCAGACGCCGACGCCGACGCGCTTCATCAGGAACTGCGAGGAGGTGGGCCTGTTTCAGGACCTGCAAAATGTCAACCCGTTCGACGAGGGGTTCAAGCGAGCCATGGAGACTAAGTTAGTGCCGATTTGTTTGCTTGACTGTGAAACCAATGCATGGTTATGTTTATCGCGACTATTCATGGTTGTATGTTTATTTGAATAAAGCCGTACCACCACCGTCTTCCATCAATTATAATTCATCAGACCATATTAAAGCCACCTCTTTAATATGGTCTGATGAATTACAATCAGTGAGGTGATACACGGTGAAACAATATCTCCATATATATATCCGGAACGTATATCGTTCCGTGTGGCGCCGGATTAAGAATATCGTCACTCCATTTCCTTCCGTGGATGTCGTAGAAGGCGACTAAGGAAATACATTACCAGGAGAGGGCAGCAAGGTCTTCCTGAGATTCCAATCGCATACTGCGATCGCCAACCCGCCTGCCAAGCGTGGCGATTATGGGAAAACCCCTCATGGTTATGAAAACCACGAAGAAGGCCTAAGTCCTACAGTGGGCGTCAAATGGCTGATGATGATACATCCGGTTCTACTTGCCAACACGAAAAACTTTAAATTTATGGTAACTTTAGTATATCATCATCAGCCATTTGACGCCCACTGCAGGACATACGGGTTTCTCATGGTTTTCCAAGCTTCCCGGTCTTGTGCCGGCCGCATCCAGCGACTCCCCGCCACCATAACCAGGTTACTTACTTCAGTATGTAACAGATGATACTTTTAACATCACTGATGACTTCAAAGACAAAAAAGGAAATTACACAGGTATTTCTTAACCTGAGAGCACATACAGTGTCACTAAAAGCGATCAAAGGTACTTCCTTTGAAGTGACTTCCGGTTTCGTAGATCCGGATTCTCGTTTTTCGCTTTAAAATTAACAGAAGCAGCCTAAGTCGAAATATTCGAACCACGGTGTTAAAATTACCTAATTTCTTCGAAAATATTTAAACACAAAACTTTTTATTTATAAGTCAATGCTCATCATGTAGACATATTCAAAGCCGAGATACCTCTATTTGCCGAATTTTTTTTTTTAAGCCATGCGTACGTAGTAATCGACGTGGGCGTCCAGAAGGCGAAATTAAAGAGCTGGGCTGGTCTAGTCAGTCGGATGCACCGTGATAGGTGGGCGATACTGGCCACCTACTGGGTGCCCCAAGACGGACAAACATAGATCAGGTGTTAGATATGTAAAAAAAAACTATATTATTGTGTATGTGTTTGTTTTCATTAGCAGCATTTATATGATTTAAATCAGTGACTTAAAATAAAATCATGTGAAATAAAACATTGGTTTAAATCAATAATTTTTTACTCAAGCTTTTTTACTTCCCCGACTATATCGACCGATAGTTTATTTTTTTTCTTTTGAGCATCTGAACATTATGGAAACTTGGGCATTTTGACATTTGCACTAACTGACTAGTGGTCTTGTTAGCATCAGGACATTATGTCCCCTTTGGCATTTTGACACTTCGTCTAATATACCCCGGAGGCCAAAAATATAACATCTGTGCTTATTAGTGACTGCGACTGCGGTGAAACCCAAATGATGTTATGTTCATTTATTAATTTTAAATCGCTCGTAGCCCCGGCTGCCTGAGTGATCTTAAAAACGATCACGAAGGTTAAGCAACACAGGGCGCGTTCAGTGCATGGATGGGTCGCCGTCTATGCCTAACGCTAGTGGCATTTTTCCGAGCGGTTCCGTGCTTCGCAAGGCACGTTAAGCTGTTGGTGCCGGCTGCCGTCGATAGATGGCAGTCGTTAAGCCAAGTCAGAGGCCTCAGGGCGGCTTGACAACTTCTGACAGTAGACGAGCCACTAGTCTACAAGCCTCCACCAATCCGGACTTGGCCCCCGTGGTGGAGTATGGCCTATACCTTCCTCAGGGAAGAGACCCGTGCCCCTCGGTGGGGACATAATGGGTTGATGATGAGAAGTCTATTTTATTTTATCTGTTCATATTTTGTTAGATATGACCCAAATGATAATGTGCATTTTTTTTTAATATAGGATGTTAGAAGAACTTTTTATTTTTTGAAGTATTATAATATTTTTGGTGAAATATGGCAAATAGATATGAAACTGTTGAACGATTTATTAACTTGTGTTTTTTAAATACTTATAAGTGAGTTCAAACAAATCTAAATAAATTTAAAAAAAAAAAACAGATTTATACAAAATAATCGTATTTCAATCTAATAGAAGAAGAAGAAGAAGAAAGACATTTATTATACCAACAAGATACATCACAGAAACAAAATAAGCACATAAGTAACATAATATGCACAACACAGAAGGAAAACTAAATACACAACAGACAAAACGAATAAATAAAACAGTACTATAGATGTAGCCTGTGGTGTATCTACATTGCCACAAAAGGCAGCTGACTCAGCGTTGTGCTGAGGAAGTGATCCCTCAGCGCTGATTTTCAGTCAGTGCCTACGGTAACCCATAATTGTACTACGGAGTGCGTGCCGTGGTGCAGTTAAAGAATTAAGTCAAATTCAATAACATACATACAATAAAGTAAAAAAAATAAATAAAATATCGTCATAAAATACTTACATATATTATTAGTTTTAAATTAATATGTATGAAATATAAAGGAACACCATAATAAATTAAATTCAATAAGTAAATATAAGTGAAAGAAATATAAGTGAAGGAGAAGAGAGGGGAGGATACACACCAAAATAAATAAAAAGTAAATACATGCCCGACATTACGCAATGGTGGCCTATGATTTAGTTGATGCGATTACATAGTCGGTCATTTTACTAAATAGTAAAAGTAGAAGTAAAAGTAAATCAGAGTCAGAAGCGGCGAAAAATCGGGCGGGATAGTCTCTGCTGTTCAAGCAAATATACCTTGAGCTTGCGCCCAAAGGCATACCTACTGGAAGCGTCACGGACTGGAGGAGGTATATCATTCCAGCACTTGGACGCCGCAAAACGGAAACTACCTCGAAAAGCCATCGTACGGTGCACAGGGATGATAATAAACTCGGTATTTTTTTTTTAAAAAAATCATGATTTGTATCAACCCTGTTTATTAGGCAATAAATATCCTTTCGTTTCATTTCTGCATGGACGGTAGATTAAGTTGGGTCAGGTATAATTTAACCTAACCCACCTCGCTGCCCCGTCACCAGGAGTATCCTGACTCTTGATGGCGCGCTTGGCCCAGGCTCCGATGACGTTCTGCACACGCCCCAGATGGTCTTCCCCAACCTGGCCGACGCTGGAGACTCCGCCCTCTTTAGCGGGAACCTCAGGAATATCACCGTTAGCAGGTAAGTTGACGGTGAAGAACAATATTTATTGTAAAGATTAAGACAGTTTATATAAATAACAAAATATATTGAAGTTTGTAAGGTTCCGTCCTAGTTGACTGTCAAAATGTTAACTTAAAGCGGACGAGAACTTAAGCCGCGTTTTCACGATCTTAGTTCGGTCGGACAGAGTGATGCATCTTAGTAACTAAAAAACCGGCCAAGTGCGAGTCGGACTCGCGCACGAGGGGTTCCGTACCATTATCTATACAACATTAGACACAAAGATAAAAAAAGCAGCAAAAAATCACGTTTGTTGTATGGCAGCCCCCCTTAAATAATGATTTTATTTTGTTTTTTAGTATTTGTTGTTATAGCGTCAACAGAAATACATAATCTGTGAAAATTTAAACTCTCTAGTTATTACGGTTCTTGAGATACAGCCTGGTGATAGACAGACGGACGGACGGACGGACAGACAGACAGTGAAGTCTTAGTAATAGGGTCCCGTTTTTACCCTTTGGGTACGCAACCCTAAAAACTTTGGTCCACTCGGATGGTGGTGTGCACACATCTTAGAGAATTCAGATTGTAGCTCCAGTTTCTAGGCGTTTTGTTGCAAACGGTGTCTCTCCTCGTGCCAAAAATGATCAAGAATTTACTGCTGCGATGAACGGAAGCGGAATCAAATATGTTTTTTTGGTCTTCGGTTCTTTTCTTCTCTTTTTTTTTTCTCTTATTTTCTAACAACATTGTCTTTACATTGACCGACGGATCCTTCCTTACCTAAACGTTTATATGCTTATATCTATCGCTTACAGGCAGTTGGTTCTATTATCAGTATATTCTTAAAATTTTTACAATAGTTAATTCCCAGCGTACACATTTTCCTATTTGTTCCTCGAATCAAATATGTTTGTCGTCGAACTTCAACAATAAAATTATAAATTGTTTGGTCACGGCAATGGAAACCATACATCACAGCTAAATACAGCCGGGTTTGGACGATCTTAGTACGCTCGGACCGTGTGCGTACAGTTTTAGTTGATTATGATTATGACGATGCACTCGGTCCGAGCGCACTGACCATCGTCATAATCAACTAAAACCGTACGCACACGGTCCGAGCGTACTGAGACCGTCAAAACCCGGCTTCAACATGAGTCAACTAAGGGCCGATTCGACCAAACTATTTATGCCTGGTATAAGTGGTAATCTTGGAATAAGTCGAGAAATACTCTGGAGTAAATCTAAATCACGTTCTACCAACTACTAATCCCGGGATAATTCGCTAGAATGCAATAAATTATACCGAGATTAAAATTGAGGGAGTAAATTTGTTATGAGATTAGTTACTCCTGGTATAAAGCTTAGTTGGTCGAATCGGCCCTAAGACGAGTAGAACACGGTCCGAGTGAGCAAAAAATGGCCGTTTTCATCCGAGTGGCATTTTTTGTTGGCACTAAGATCGCCGGTATACGATACGAGTGACTAAAAATAGGTCACTCGGTCCGAGCGTACTAAGAGCGTGAAAACCTGGCTTATGATCGTGAAAACACGGCCTTAGAAACAGGGATTTTTGATTGATATTAGGATTTTATTTCATTTATATCTTAATCACCTTTAAACAACTAACAACTTCATTAAAAGTAATCTTCAATGAAATTTGCACGAAGTTTTCTTTTTATAACATATTAAGCAGCCTATATACGTCCCACTGTTGGGCACAGGCCTTCTCTCAGGGAGAGAGTATGGGCTTAATCACCACGCGTGCCCACCGCGGATTGGCGATTTCAAGCGCTGAGGTATGTGAATAGCTCAGACACTCAGGTTTCCTCACGATGTTTTCATTCACCGTTAGCGAGTGGTATAGCTACTATAACTTCCCAAATGTACATAACTTAGAAAACCAAGTCATAGGTACATGCCCGCACCCGGGATCGAACCTGGGTCTTTCTTTTTATAAGCTTGTCGACTATTACTCGATAACTTGTAAAGTCTACTTAACCGTGATAGTTTTCCTTTTAACTTCAGGGCTACTGCCCTGATTCATTTCACATTTCTAGAGAGAAGAGGTGAGAGGGCTGGGTTGGCACGGACATGGCGAAACTATAAGGGTTCCTTGTTGACTACGGAACCCTGAAAAAAGGAAACAGAGATCAGGACGTGTTACTGTCATTTTAAACACAAATGACTCAACAGTATGCTGATGGCCAAGCCTTCAGCGCTCATTTTCTAATAACTTTCTGTTTTGTGTGCAAATGCTCTCTACTCTTGCAGATCGTCAAGCGACGAGTCCGGCGCGATCAAGGGTTACGAGACAACGACCATCTCCAAACTCACAAACGAAGTCACCACTATAAGCCGGATCGTCGGCAAAGAAGCTTCCAACGATGAGCACATCGGTGGAAAAGAGACCGTTTCCTACACCAACAACGTCATCCAGATACAGAGCAACGTTGAAATCAGAAAAGACCAGACCAACACTGACGTCGCGAAACCGGTTGCACTAGTAGAAGTTTACACGGACTCCGTGATCAAAGATACAAATGTGGTGACCAAGGATGTTATGCTGACAGACAGTAACAGGTTACAGATACCTGAAAAAATGCCTATGATGAGTCAAAAATCCATAGACTTTGTCGTAGACAGTCTCACAAATGGAACGTGCAATGATACTATAGATTTGAACAGAGAAAAGGAATCTCTCATGATGTTAAAGAAGAATCTAGCCAAAAATTACGAGTGCTCCGAAGAGAAACCGACTAGGACTGTCATTAAACTGAATGAAGTGCTTAAGGCTAGCGACGAGATGAGGAAACACAAAGCGGCCACAGTAACTCAAAACGCTGACGCGAACGAGGACTACGAGGTAATAATTAAACTGCCGAACCAGAAAACTATAAGAATGAAAGCCGTAGAGGAAGTGAAGGAGACAGACGATAAAACTCGAATAAAAACTGAAACAAAACAAAAATTAAAACAAGCGCTGTTCAATAAGGCTGAGAAAGTTCAAGTAAAACCAGGAAATCAGATACCAGTTATAAAAAGAATACATAACGTCGAAAACGATAGACTAGTACAAAATATGGTCACACTGTATCCAGTAACTATAGTCAACCCAGCGCAGCCTGTACTACTGACGAACACACTGCAAAAGATACCAATACCAATGGAGCCTCCGTTCAAAAGCTCAGGCAAGAGCAATCAGTATTCGAATAAGACTGCTATAAAGAGAGTGTTAGCTAAACCCCACGAGAAGAAGGCAAAGTCACCAAAAACTGCAAAGTGCGCAGAAGTTGTCCAAGATTGGTCTATAGATAATGTTGGCTCGGAAATAGAGGCATCTAATTCAAAAGGAAGAGAGGAGGTTAAATCAAGTGAACAGAAGACCAGCACAGAGAAGAGTGGAGAGATGTCGACATTCGCAAAACATTTCCTTGAGAGGAGAAGTGCCGCTTCCAGACGATACAGGTAATTCTTTAACGGGGTCCCTCGGGGAGTAATTCCCAGAAGAGTAGTTTGGTTTTAATTACAAAATCGGCCAAGTGCGAGCCGGACTCGCTCACGAAGGGTTCCGTACCATTGTCTATACAACATTGGATACAAAGATTAAGTAAAAACGGCAAAAAATCACGTTCGTTGTATGGGAGCCCCCCTTAAATATTAATTTTATTTTAATTATTTATTTTTGAAGCGTATAGAAGTAAATATTCTGTGAATATTTAAAGTCTACATGTTACCGTTACTAATATCGAAAAATAAACGGAAAAAATACGTTTGTTGTATGGGAGCCCCCCTTCAATATTCATTATATTCTGTTTTTAGTATTTGTTTTTATAGCGACAAATTACAAAGTCAAAGTCAAAAATTTTTATTCACTATAAAAACAAAATCTTTATCTATCTATTCTTGTTTTGTATGGCACTTGTACTGTGCGTGACTAGCACAGTAAATTCCGCCAATATCATGTGTTGAAATAGGAAACAGTAGAGCAAGTTAAAATGTACGGTGGTATTTATTGAACGTCAAAGCTGTTAGTTTCACAATTAATAGATTATGCGGAGAAGAAGCTAACAAAGAAACTCCACATTTATTCTTTTCAAAGCAGGTTTGCTTAATTAACAGAGTTTTCAACTTAAAGTTACACTACACTAGATACAATCGTTCCTGTTAACATAATTTAAATACCAGACATCCTTGTCTTCCAAATAATCCTTAATGTTATAATAGGCTTTTTTGCACAGAGTATGCTTAATACATTTTTTAAACCGCGTCGGTGGTAACTCTAATATATCTTGAGGAATCTTATTGTAGAACAACTGTCTAGCTATCACGGTTCATGAGATACAGCCTGGTGACCGACAGACAGACAGTGAAGTCTTAGTATTAGGGTCCCGTTTGGCACCCTTCGGGTACGGAACCCTAAAAACGACATTCCGGATCGCAATGACACTTTACCAATATGTTTCATCATAAGCAGCCTATATACGTCCCACTGTAGGGCACACGCCTTCTCTAACAAAGACCAATATGTTCAGAGCACACAAATTAAGGTTTGCTCGTGCTTACAACTGAGAATAACGGAACAAAATAGAAATTAGAGCCTCGAACTATTCACAAGGCTATTTCCAATTTTAAGCACGACAACACTTCAATTAGTTTCATTGCCATCCGACATGTTGGTAAATCTTTACGGGATTGCAATATTACAGCTACCAAGATAGAGGTCGTGGGTTCGATTTCCACTGCGGGCCGCCGTGCATTTGTACAAAATGGGTGCATTTGTACAGCCTGGGTGTATTTCCATGTCTGTGATGTCCTTGCCTGGTTACCGTAGCACAGGTTATCCTAGTTTGGGACCAGGACAAGTGATTGTGTTGTGTGGAACTTATTATTTGTTATTAGCTGACCGTACACATAATTGCTGCTGTTACATTATGCTCACAGGCTCTTAACATTTTTAATGTTAATACTTTTGGTAAATATGGTCTCAGGCTCTGCTAGATTAGAAAATAACAAATAGTATCTTATGTGTAGTTTTGATGGAGAAAATTTCAAATTTACATGGGGCTTTTATTACACCCTGTATAATTTAACCACTTTAATAATTTTCGTGAGGAGGCCTATGTCCTAGGACAGCCCAAATAAATAAAGTTAATTTAATTGAAGTCCCATGTAATGTCTTAAATTTTTTGATATAATTAATGTAATGAATCTAATGAATTTTTATGCAAACTATTTATATTATGTAGATAAAACTAATCTTAATGCATGAAAACGTTAGCATGAATTATTGTAAATGTATATTTGCCTATTTTGAATTAGAATAATTATTTTCGTACAAATCGACCTCGTCAAGGTTCAAGATTAGTTAGAACAATAAAATTGAGAATTGGAAGTGCTACGGAAGTTATTCACCACTTCCAATTAATAATTTATTGATACTGAAGAAACGGGTCAAACAATTCAAACTGTAGGTAGCCAACACAATTTAAGTATGTACTAGAAATAGACATAAACTTTCGTTCCCAAAATTTAGGCTGGCAAAGGTTAATACATCCTTTATGGGGCATTGTATACGTTTCTAATACAATAAAATCCCTGACGATGTAATAATCTTGCCAGAAACGCGGTTCAAAAAATGTGTAAACACTTTGTGCCAAAAAAGTTACTGTAACAATGTAGATGACAATGATGTCTGGAACTAAAGCCAGTTCAATGCATGAGTTCCAGGTTTTAGAATATTTATATAAATTCTGTAAATTAAGGAATTGAAAAGACCATGTAAGAAGTTTGGAGTTTTTTTGTCCATTTTTTCTCCAAAATTATCTAGATTTTGAAATGGACACCTAGTTTGATTTGTAACGTTCATTAAGTCGCAGTTTCCGTGCTACTTTGAATAAAAAATATTGATTTGATTTGACATGTAAGTTCGGTACGTTTACTTCCAGGGAGCGCTTAAAAACCACCATGCAGTGCCAGAAATCTGAGAACCAACAGCTCAGAGAGCAGAATCAAAGACTGAGGGCGTCAAACATGGCGCTGAAGAGCTTATTGGCCAGGCATTTGAAGAACTGCCCGCATCCGGAAGATTTGCGTAAGTCCACAATAGATAATTATCCTCTAGTCCAGTAGTCAATAGAGTAGTCGTGGGTTCGATTCCCACTGGGGGCTCTGCACATTTGTACAAATGGCTTCAGTCTGGGTGTATTTCCATGTATGCATGTCCTTGCCTGGTTACCATAGCACTGGGTATCCTAGTTTGGGACCAGTAAAAGTGATTGTGATGTGATGTTGTATGGAAGTCACTATCATTATATAACTACGGTTTTAAGACGCATCGGCTTATGGGCTGTTCGTAATCCAGTAGGTTGTGTGTTGACATTCTTTGGCGAAGATAGTTTTGGCTAAAACATTCTAGTTTTTTTCCAAAGCCACCGCTATCATATAGCCATTGAATTGAGGTATACAAATTCTGTGATAGGTGTGCAAAACTCCTATTTATCGGTGAGTCTTCACAACTCCTAATACCACTAACAATATTTTCAGTTTAAGCATGCCCTGATCTGAAACCTGAAAACAGAACTGAAATCTTTTTCGACGGAAAGAGAATTTACATTCTCTTTTATACAATGTTAGCCGCCGCCTTTGGGTCGATTTGTAGTGGATATCTCTAGTCAGCGAAAAAAACTCTTTGATGTCTCTTTGTTGGATCACATCAGAAATGAGACAATTCGCCAAAGAACCAAGGTGTCTGTCGTAGCCTATAGGGTTAGCAAGTCGAAGTGGCAGTGGGCCGGTCACATACACCTAAAAACCAATGCTCGATGGGGTGTAAAGGGTCTCGAGTGGGAACCACGAGACAAACACAGTGTTGGCTAACAGTGGCTGGACGTGGATGGCCGAGGACAGCAACGTGCCTCGGGGGAGGCTTATGTCCAGAAGTAGATGTGGGCTGACTGATTGATTTGTTCGACGAATCGTTGGTCTAGCGGTGTCATGTGATTACCATGCCAGCGGTCGTGGGTTCATTTACATTTGTACAAATGCTCTCAGTGTGGGTGTATTTCCATGCCTGGTCACCAAAGCAGAGTGTCCTAGTTTGGGACAAGGACAAGTGATTGTGTTGTGTGAAAGTTTTATTGTTGACTGCCACTGTGAAAAGAATAACCCTTCCATTTTTTTTGTTACAGAAACATTACGAGACGTGGACTGACGAGCTAAGTGAAGACGACTACCGAGCTATACTTAGCTAAGGAAAATAAATTTCACTATCTTAATGATCATGACATTCCCAATTGAAATATTTTATGAATTACCACGTTTGTTCAGTATATAAATGAGGACTTTTAATAAACAATTATTGTTTTCTTTTTTAACTGGAACAATACTGAGTGTTAGGTTTCAAATGTTCCGCCAAGTAGGGATGTCAATATTCTTCCCTCCTACCTCCAAATCCCGATCCTATTGGAAACGCGGGTGCATGAAGAAAATCCATCGGTGACAAGCTGTCAAGACAGAGTCAAGAAGACATCATGGCGTTGCACGGACGGTTCGGTCGACCAGCTCTGAATACTGGCCCCGTCAACGGTTTACTCGTGATCACGAACGTCGCGACCGCGCCAATTCCACCCGGCGCCTCACAATAACGGCCATCAACAAGGAAAACACACGTAGTGGCCACCCACCACCACCGGATCGCCACGCTACAAGTGAACCAGGTACGCGTTTCCATCCCTCTCTTTAAACCATCCACTGAGTATTACTTAATTAATAAATCTGTCATCTCTCAAAAATGTTTTAATAGAATAGGGGAGGACACGTTAAAAGATAAAAAAACGTGTTATTTTTTTTCTGTGGGACTAATACTTTTGATAATAAACAGTAAAGTTAATAAAGTCACGTGGTACTAAAATGCCATACAAATCGACCTTAGACCTATAATGTATGAAGCGCTTATGAATATTTAAGGCATCTCGTAAAATTATGTTTTTATGCATGTACATACACCCTTCAAATAAGAAAACAGAATTCAATGACAAAACGAAATCTAATAAGTTTTATGTCATTAGAATAACTGTATCCCCGACACCGAAAAAATGTTTTTATTGTTTTATTTTTAATTTTTTCCAGGGGGTTTATATGATTTCTATGGTATAAAAGCAATGTCACTCCTAGTGATTACATACTCTTTGGTCACTCCAATCTAAGTTAGGCGCAAGTTCCCCATTGAGAATTTCACTAACTAGATAGATACTTGTGTATCGTTCTGACTCTTCAGATTTCTCAAACAAGAACGAGACAGAAATATAGTTAATTATTACGTTCCGTATAGTATGAGGCGCAATGCTACTTTTAATTTTGATGCGCAACGGAACGACTGTCATAGAGCTGTCATAAGTTCGGAATCTTGTTTTATTTTGTACTACTACGAATAATGATCAGAACAATTAAATCGTTGGTTACGTTGTATGAAAACACAATAAACACAATATTACGTAAATAAAATGAGACAAATTACGTATCTCATTAACATTTCTCGTGTAGATTTTTATTTTAGTACCCATAACAAATAAGAAACGACTATAGTTTCGGAACGCACCATATTATTTGCAAAGAAAGAAAATTGCCCGTCTGTCGCTCTCGCTCGAATAGTTACAAAAAATTCGTCCATATTTTTTACGCAGCGGCTTTTCCCCCGGAGTTTTCTTGTTTATTTTGTGGCGGCGATTTAGTGCAATCCGGCATAGTGGCGAAGGTGACGCCTTACCCGAGTATGAGCTATTCCGGAAGGAATAAGTTTGAGGTGAGCCATCGATCGTTTCGTTTGTCATTATTTGTTGTGTTTTTATTCTCAAGAACAGCTGACATCGCGATTCCTGTTGAGCGTTCAAGTTTCTTTGTTCTACAACTTGGGTTATTTATTACGCGATTCCGAGCCTCTCAAGGTGAAATACATGTGAATCGGAGCAAATACACGGCATCCAAAGTTACGAAAGGACGTAATGGTACATAAACAATGTAGTTCTATTTTTAAATTGCATATTTTTTTCCTGATGCCCGTGCATCGTTGCGCGTCGATTTTTATTCCAACAGTGTTTTTTTTAAAACTGCGATTTAATTTTATCTTGGCAAGTTTTGTGTGATTGTTTCCTTTGTTGAGTTTTACGTGTTATTGACCCTAACGCGGTCAATGAACCCGCGTACGCGCTAATATACCGTTACCCCGATGTTTCTTGAATTAAAATAAGCAGGTCTAAGTGGGAAATAGAGGAAATTTGTATCTTTCATTGTTAGCCAGTTGGCTGTATGAATCATGATCTGCGTCTTTATAAAGGCACATAATTGGAGTCTGCAAGACACCTACCTATAATCTGTACCAGAATAACTTTTGCTACATGTAAAAAAACAATTTTTTTAAAACAATCAGGCTCATTGCTTCGTGACAGGTTTGACATTACATTTTAAAACTCGACATTGGCAGAATCCTTAGGGTAGCCATAATTAAGAATTGAATTGAACTTTAACTCTTATTAATTTTGACAATGTCTTTTAATTTTACCACAATATGATCGGTCTCAATTGTGTTTATTAAAATATAAACCAATACTCACGAAATTAGTTTTTTTTAAATTTGTCAATGACTTTAACCACTGTGACGGGTGTGATTTGTAAGGAAACTAAATTGGTTACTATAAGTATGATTCACAGTATGCTTGCTAATTATGATATATACATATTTATTTATTGGAATAGTTCATTATAGCGATGTAGGCCACTTTCCTTCACTAACTGCTGAACTATTCCAATAAATAAATATGTATCATATATCATAATTAGCAAGCATACTGCGAATCATACTTATAGTAATCAATTCAGTTTCCTTACAAATCACACCCGTCACAGTGATTAAATTCATTGACAAATTAAAAAAAAAAACTAATTTCGTGAGTATTGGTTTATATTATAGTTAATATTATACACATTTTACATCCAAAATTCTGCTGTGATGGGTGTGACTGGATACTGATGACTGGTGACTGGTCAGGTGTGACGAGTACGAGGTACATTAAAAATATTCATTCAGAGGCATAAATAATATGTTTATTTTTTCAAAGATATCAACTGAATTTATAAATTTATGAGAAATCTTGTCGCCTTTCCATCCTATCAACTAAAAAAGGTGAAAGTAAGAGATTTAATGTTGATGTCATCATATAGCACTTTTTTTTTTCAATTATAGGAAAAATTATGAAATTTTAGTAATTTTTATAGATAATAAATAGAATGTATCAAAATTTTACTTCATATTTGTTTAATAAATTTAACTAAAAAAAATTTGTAAAAAATTGTGGTATCAAGAACCGTGGAGTGAGCTCATAGTCAACAACTGTAATTAGTATTTATTGAAGGATCTAGGAGTAGAAATATGTATTAAAAGAAAGTAGTAGAAATGTGTAGTAAAGTATCAAATACATAAAGTAAACATATCTTTCAGCATTTTAGAAATAGGTATCTGTCAACGGCTTGTTTACATTCAGGGACATCCTATCTGTCAACGGCTTGTTTACATTCAGGGACATCCTAAGGATACTATTTCTTCCTAGTGTCCTTTTAGGTCCTTACCATAGATAAATGCATAGATATTAGACAATGAATTATGGTAATATTGAAATTGATTAAAACCTATCAACCAACCAACAAACTATTCAAATTCAAAAATTTACAAAATTACACAGAAACTGTGACTTAATTGAATGTTTCAAGTAAAACCAGGTGTCCATTTCGAAATCTAGATCATTTTGGAGGAAAAATGGACATTTCAACTATTACTTTCATAAAAAAAATTGTTAATTTACTTGGCATGCGACTTCTTTATGTACGCGAGCATTGGGTCAGTGAGGTGGTGGGTGTCCTGCACTGAATTTTTCAATTTGTGGTCTCTCTGCTGGAACGGCAAGTCTGTTTAAAAACAAACTTGCCCCTAGCCTTCTGGTACCACTCCACAAAAGATGTTTAAAAAGATACCACATGTGGGATGTGACACAATGTTTGCACAGTAGGGCAAATCGACAGTGGAAGAGGCGCGGCGCCTAGCATGGCAATCTTTATCTGAAATCATTAAAAAAAATTGCGTTATGCTTCCGATTGTAAGTTAGAAGAGAGAAGAAAAAAATACTATTACCGGCCTACGGCTACAGTTCAAATAACCGGCCATGACTGACTCGACTCGTCATTGGCAGAAGTACCAAGACAGGACCGATTCGAGTTGCCGTTTAAAAAAAAACTCTTGAGACCAAAGGCCTAATTGCGCATAATTCTGTGGTAATCGTGACGTTTGCGACAGCAGTTAGTATGGATTTTGGCAGTTAGCCGATTGGAAATTTTCAGAATTTGGTGCGCGTAAGGTGGTAGCGATACTGCCCTTCTTAGCGCAATTCCTACACTATCTAAAATTGTGAACTATGCATAGCCTTTACAATACATAAGCAGCTTATACACGTCCCACTGTAGGGCACAGGCCTTCTCTCAGGGAGAGTATGGGCTTAATCACCGCGCGTGCCCACCACGGATTGGCGATTTCAAGCGCTGAGGTATGTGAATAGCTCAGATACTCAGGTTTCCTCACGATGTTCTCCTTCATAGTTAGCGAGTGGTATTGCTACTATAATTTCCCAGATGTACATAACTTAGAAAACTAAGTCATAGATACATGCCCGCACTGGGAATCGAACCTGGGTCTCTCGCTTCCGATTCCAATGTTCTACCCACTAGGTTACCACTACTCAGGGTACAACTACGCACTTATTAGGGTAGAAAATATCTCCTAGAAATTGGTATTTTGTGTTGGTACGTAGGTAGGTATGTAAATATACAATTATTCTGAATACTGAATACAGTTCACTCTGTGGCACAATAACAAGTTGACCCCAGTAATTTATTTGTTCAGCTCTTTGCGCGCTAGTAGGCAAGTGATGATTGACTTTGAAATTGTATTTCCATACACCATACTATATTCCATTGCACGAATCGAGCTCCCAAAGAAAATCGTCCATGTGTGCCCATTGGTTAATGTGCGTGAACTTCAATGGCCACTGCATACCTAGCCGATGAAGCGGACCGTCTTCGCTTATTGTTTCGCTTATCTCTAGCCGCGCGCATTGACCAACGAAACGCGAGTATCGGTTTCCCTAGGAGTTCGACTCGTGGAACGGAGTATTAGTGTATGCTTCTAAATAATAGGGGTTAAAGTATGAAATTGCCGTTTTATTGCAATAGGTTCTTTGAATTGACATAGAATCTTCATGGTTTGAGGTTTTCGAATGAAACTTTTTTCAAATGGTTTCTATGATGTTCTTTTTTTAAAAAATGTGAAACATTTGAATATCAACTTTCAATTGTTTTTGTTATTCAATTTAGACAAGAAAGATGGATACTGCGAAAATTCGAGTGATTTTTGACTAAGAGTTCCGACGCGGAACTAACGCGGCAGAAACAGCCCGCAATATCAATGCTGCGTTTGGAGATGGGTCTACTAATGAACGCACCGTGCGATTTTGGTTTAAACGCTTTCGTGATGGAAATTTCGACTTAAAGAACGAGCCACGAGGAAGACCGCCCACACAGGTGAATAACGATGAATTAAGAGAGATAGTGGAAGCCGACCCTAGTCAAACTACCCAGGAATTAGCGGCATGGTTTAACGGTACCTTACCTACAATATTGACTCACTTGCGTCAAATCAATAAAATAAAAAAATACGAAAAATGGGTGCCTCATAATCACTCGAATTTTTGCAGCATCCATCTTTCTTGTCTAAATTGAATAACAAATACAATTGAAAGTCGATATTCAAATGTTTCACATTTTTTAAAAAAAGAACATCATAGAAACCATTTGAAAAAAGTTTCATTCGAAAACCTCAAACCATGAAGATTCTATGTCAATTCAAAGAACCTATTGCAATAAAACGGCAATTTCATACTTTAACCCCTATTATATCAGAAACAAAAAATTAATTTCATACAATGTTATCTGCTGTATTTGGGTCGAGTTATAGTGACAAGACAAAAACTTCCACTCTGACGTGATTTGTCGGCACGAGTACCTACCTAACAAGATCCCATGAGTGCAAACAACAGCATGCAACAACCGACATCAGTCAGATCTTATAAAATTAGGGAAATAACAACGCTGCGGCCAGACACACGGACAGCACCCGTTCACGAGTAAAATGCAGGGCTCAGCCATCGCCAGTCTCAACCATCAGCATCATCATCATCAAACATTTGACGCCCACTGCAGGACACAGGCCTCCCTCATGGTTTTCCAAGCTTCCCGGTGTTGTGCCGCAAGCATCCAGCGACTCCCAGTGACCAGGTCGGCAGACCATCTGGTGGGGGGCCTGCCCACGCTGCGTCGTCCGGTCCGCGGTCGCCAGGCCAGACCTTTTTCGCCCCAACGGCCATCATCATCATCAGCCATTTAACGCCCACTGCGGGACATAGGCCTCCTTCGTGGTTTTCATAACCATGAGGGGTTTTGCCATAATCGCCACGCTTGGCAGGCGGGTTCGCGATCGCAGTATGCGGTTGGAATCTCAGGAAGACGCTGCTGCCCGTCTCCAAGTAATTGATTTCCTTAGTCGCCTTCTACGACATCAACGGAAGAAAATGGAGTGACGCTCCAGTTGTAAACTCACCTTTGTCAGTTTTAGAAATATTTTGGTATGTAGAATAAATTAATAAGCCGTAACATTGGTCAGCAAACAAATTGATAGATTTAATTTGGATACAACTTGATAGCCATTTAGCTAGTCTGCAAAATTTAGTATTTGTTCGCCTCTAGGTACTGGCTACTGTTCACAGTAACTTTATTGCTTACAAGAAATATGTTAATCCTGATGAGGATCATATTTTTTCCAATCATTTAATTAAAATGACACTCGAAGGTAAGTAACCTTCGGATTACTGTTCCATTTTGATCGTGTGCAAATTACAACCCGGAAAATAACACCTGATTTTTAACAGACCGTGGGTAATTATTCCATAATTGCTTGCAATTAAAATGAGTGAACAGATTAGTGAAGAATGAAAGAATAACATAGTCAACGGTGAGTCACGCTTCACTAAGCCAATATAACCTTTATTACTTAAGAGATACGAGCAAGAATACAACTGGAAATATAACTTTGCTAATTTGGCTTCAAATAATTTGGCACAAACTTGTTACATGCAACCGGCCAAGTGCAAGTGGAACTCGCGTACCGAATGATCTGCGCCATGACTTAAATAAATTACTTCCAGACAACACAATCACTTTGGCCTGGTCCTAAATTAATCACAAACCTGTAAATACAACCAGACTAAGGACATTTGTATAAATCAAGTATGGTGGCTTTCAGCGGTAATCGAACCCACTACCTATGTGTCGGTAGTCAGGCGTGTTACCATTAGACCGTCGAACGAGTGATGAATAAGATCAGTTAGGAGGAATTAATACGCTTGCCAGAATCGCAGTTAAAAGATTGTGTAGAGCACACTTCGTGCAAAAAGGGTTCTTTAATATTAAAGATTATTTAGATGACAAAGATGTGTGGAATTAAAGCCAATTCAATGCATGAGATTTAAATTTTACAATAATAAAAAAAAATTACCACAATTACTATATGTTAGTGACGTCGATCGTCAAAATTCTGTTAATGGGATTTGTATTTCTGTAATTTCAAAAGTTCCTACTTTGCTCCGAACTATTTGCTCGCGCAGCGCAATAATCCCAGAGAACCCAGAACCAAGGATGCCCAGAACCCAGCCTTAACTTGTAACGTTCATTAAGTCGCAGTTTCTGCTTTATTTTGTATGAAAACATTTTGTTTACGTTCCCTTACTCCTTTATGCACGTAAGTGTGAGCTTATGTTTATGTATTTGTCGTTATCTACACCAGCGATACTAACATTTACCTTCTGATAACGGCAGATAGGTACTGCTATCAGTTAATGTTATGATGGCGAAGCGCACGTTAGTTTTTGTTTACAAACATAGCGATTAAGACTGTCTTGCGCCACCTTATTAAATATGTGGTTAAGTAGCATTCAACATAAATGGGGAACTAGCGTCGGACTACTCGGACTACATGGGAGCCGTAAAAATATTTTTTTTGGGATTTAATAAAAATAAAATTCACCTTACTCTAATAAAGACGAAATAGATTAACAGCCTTGTTTTTAAAAAGTCGATGGCACTAAAACAGTCTCAGACGAATTTTTGTTATAAACTTTTGCGAATGGGTGATCTTTTGCGAATGTGGCGTTTTGCGAGCGGAACTTTTTGCCGACAGGATATTTTGCGAGTGTGGTATTTTGAGAACGTGGCGTTTTGTAAAAGGGACCTTTTGCAGACGGGATCTTTTGCGAATGTGGTATCTTGCGAACGTGGCATTTTGTTTTGTCGACCCGTTTAGCAGACGGAAACTCTTGCGAATAGGACATTTTGCGTACATGGCGTTTTGTAAATGGGACTTTTAGCAGACGGGATCTTTTGTGAATGAGGCATTTTGCGAACGTGTCTTTTGCGAATAGGGCATTTTGTAAACGGCGTCTTTTGCTAATGGGACATCTTGCGAACGTGCTGTTTTATAAACGCGATCTTTTGCGAACGTGGCGTTTTGCGGGACATTTTGCAAAGGATATTGTTACGGAATGGACTGTATAATTAAAAATAAAACTAATGAAAACTGGCAAAATGTACCTAGTATAGTAGTAAAATAGCTGAACAAATCACAGATTAAAAAACAGAAAACAAACGGTGGTGACTGCAAGAATATTACAAAGATGAGTGATGTGAGCAAGCAATAAAAGGAAAAATATACAAAATCATAAAATGACTCCAGGGAGTCTTCAAAATCGACGATCTTTTACAAATGGCATGTTTTGTGATATGATCCGAAATGATGTTTTGCGGAAAGGACAGCCTTTCACAGACGGTACACTCAGTGACGAATTATACATTTTCATTGGGTCTTTCTTTCTTTATTACGGCACAGCAAAACAAAATAGTAGTTTTTCAGGGTTCATGCTTGTCTGCTTCCTCCCCCCCTTTTTTAAATATACATAAGCAGCATATACACATCCCACTGTAGGGCACAGGCCTTCTCTCAGAGAGAGAGTATGGGCTTAATCACCAAGCGTGCCCTCCGCGGATTGGCGATTTCAAGCGCTGAGGTATGTGAATAGCTCAGACACTCAGGTTTCCTCACGATATTTTTCTTCACAGTTAGCTAGTGGTATTGCTACTATAACTTCACAGATGTACATAACATAGAAAAATAAAGTCATAGGTACATGCCCGCACTGGGAATCGAACCTGGGTCTCTCGCTTCCGAGTCCAATGTTCTTCCCATTAG
Source organism: Yponomeuta cagnagella (assembly GCA_947310995.1). Lineage (NCBI taxonomy): Eukaryota > Metazoa > Arthropoda > Insecta > Lepidoptera > Yponomeutidae > Yponomeuta > Yponomeuta cagnagella. The sequence goes on along the minus strand of OX371294.1, from coordinate 9,713,586 downwards.
GCTACTACCGCTTTAAATCTCTAAGCCCACTGGTCTTCCCCCTGTTTCTAACACTAAGGGCCGGTTTCTGAATTGAGAATTTCACTAAATACTAATAACTTTCACTAACGTAACGTTCTGTCACGCTCTTTTCTGAGAAATTCGGAAAGATAGCACTACAGTTAACTATTTACTTAGCGAAAATCTCAATTCAGAAACTGGTCCTAACAATCCGCTACGTGACTCTTATCAAATTCGATGCGATAAACGAATATTTCCTGTAGTATTTCATGTAAGAATCCGAAATATATCGACTTTGCTAAGTAAATATCCAGGATGGCTGCAAAATTTGCAAATAAAAAAAAATCCGGTTTTAATTCGGAACGCTGAAAACGCTACCCGCCATCTTGAAAGCATCTTTGGTTTGTAAACAAACATCTGTCAGCTGTCTGTCAGTCGTGCGTGCACAGATTAGAAAGAAAAAAAGACAAGTCTCGTGCGTTCCTAGATTCTTCAATCTTCAGTTCTAGATCAATCAATCAGCACGTACCCGTCCACTACTGGACATAGACGCCCGTGGCACGCCACTTCCTTCTGTCATCGGCTACCCTCATCCAGCCGCTGCCAGCGATCTGCCTCACAACGTCGGTCCAGTGAGCTGGTGGGCCTCCGCAGCTGCGTTTGCCAGTTAACTGTCAACAGTACATTAAGAAACTGTTAGCGTACGAGAAACCGGGGGTAGTCGGTAGTCTGTGCATTATCAGGCAGCTAGTCAGTGAAGTTATAATAATTATAATAAAACCTTTACTAGAATGCGAATTTACAGTAAATAAATATAAAGTATAAACATAATTATCATTAGGAATAAATAATCATTAAGAATCATAAGAAAACAATTTTTAATTAAACACTCAACATTGATTAAACATGCAATACTAGAAACCGAATTAATTTTTGTAAGTACTCTAATGTCTTGGCCACATTAACGTTAATTAAGGCGGAAAATTGGCGAGTCAAAAAATGCGCTAATTCTGTTGGCTACACTGGTGTTCAATGTTCAGTGGCAATAATTATGGCGTTAAATCCTAATCTATGAATTCAACATGGACGTCGTATGAAATCGTTTCAAGGAATTTATTTGGATTGGAAAGCAAAGATGGCCGTCGAAGCTGCTGCTTTGTTGTATTTTATGAGCTACGCCAATGTTGTATTTACATGTACTGCATTAAAAAAAAACTCAACGGCGTCGTTCATTTCACCAATCCATAGTGCTGAAAAACTTTTAGACATAAATTCATTGAAATAAACAAAACCAATTTTGGACCGACGCACCTCACAAAACAAAAACAACAAACAACCACCTAACTCCTCGCCACAGATAAAAAACAAAGTCAAATCAACTCTACACGTTCTCGAATGACAGATGACAAACCCCGTGTAACGAGCGACATCAACGCAGCAAGAAACGCGACCCTTTGATGTGTCGAAAGAGACCGCCACCCTAGCTATCACCAAAAGTTTAACGTCATTGACAACGGCGTTAAGCCGGCCACACTAACGTTCAACGCCCAACAACGCGATAATTAATGCCATATAACAACACTGTGTACAATATTTCTAGTAGCTTTTCCGGATTCACTTACTTGATTTGTTATCGGAAGAGTCCGACCAGGTAAAATGTGTCTGCGAATCAGAGCGAAACCTGGTCGGCCTCTTCCGACTCCAAATCAAGCAAGTGAATCCGGAATTAAGCTAATAATCTGTGGTACTTAAGAAAGTTTTAGTTAAAAAAAAATTTTTAGTGGTAATTATATGTAATTGTAGGTATTTTGACGATCCTATGGCATGTTAGGTACTTTGGGGGACATGGTAGGCCTATCGCAAGCTTTTCGTCACAAGGTTGCCTGGAAGAAATTGCTGTTAGCAGTAAGGCCGCCCATTGTACTTTTCCATTGTAACTTTTATTTTATTCTTGTGTGCAATAAAGAATGTTATTATCTTATCGCTAGGACTAGCGAGGTCAGTCAAGTTTCTGTTTCATAATTTCCAGATCACTCGCTTCGCCGGCGAGGACGACAATCACATAAACAACAAGTTGCCAAAGGAGTTGCTCCTGCGCATCCTCTCCTACCTGGACGTCGTCTCGCTCTGTCGCTGCGCGCAGGTCCGTTGGCTAGAGGGATACAGATAGTCAAACGAAATAAAGAATAATCATTTATTGCCATGCAAGTGTGACGAGCACATGTCAACTCTGCGCGCGCACTATAAACTCCGACATACCTGCATTGCGCAAGCAAAATGTTTCACATGACATACGATAAACATAACGTCCGACGAACATCAGTTGGACCGGGCGTCCCCTGGCATACCAGCTGCCTGGCGGGACATTTCCCTTCATAGTGGAAGAGCATAATTACCCGCGCTTCCCTATACAAGTAGGGTTGCCAACCCTACTATATAATATAGTATCCTACTATATTAGGGGCACAAATACTATATTTCTAAAAAAATATATATAGTAGGCGAAACTACTATATTTAGCGTAAAGCGGACCCAGCCTTAGTCTTTTTCCATAGCTCGCTCTTCAAGTCTAAGTCCGAAAAATTACTATTTTTTTATCATTATTTTGCCGTCTACGTAATAGCTTCGAAAATACTATACTTGTTAGAAAAAAAGTTCGCAACCCTACACAAGGTCGACAGTGATCATTAGGGTTCTTTACCCGAAGGGTGGCAAACGGGACTCTATTACTAAGAATTCACTGTCCGTCTGCCTGTCTGTCTGTCACCAGGCTGTATCTCATGAACCGTGATAGCTAGGTAGTTGAAATTTTTACAGATGATGTATTTCTGTTGCCGCTATAACAACAAATACTAAAACAGAGATCGAGAAAGAACGGCAAAAATCACGTTTGTTGTATGGGAGCCCCCCTTAAATATTTATTTTATTTGAATTTAATTACTTAATCTAATACTTATTTTTGAAGCGAATATAGAACTAAATATAGTGAGAATATTTAAAGCTGTTGCCGTTATTAATATCGAGTAAAGAACGGCAAAGAAATTACGTTTGTTGTTTTTAGCACTAGGCTTTTGGCGTTATGTACTCGCTCAAACGTACGGGTGGTGTAAGAAGATGGGGCCCGTTGATAAAACGTTGTTTCTCGAAATTAGGCTACAATTGGGTATTTGACAAAATATCAAATGAGTTACTTTTAAAACGGAATTTTGTATGAAAATACTTGCTTATGACGTCACATTTCAGAGCACTCTTTTTATGTTTAATCTATTTAAAAATTGTAATAACTAGTAATTGACTAAAAGAGATAGATTTTCCGAGATATTTTGTAATTTTGCATATGAAATAATTTATTGTTGATCGTGTCAAATACCGTATTGTGTGTTAAACCGCGGTGGGCACGCGTGGTGAATAAAGCCCGTACTCTCACTCTGAGAGAAGGTCTGTGGGACGGTCTACCCTACATTGGGCCGCACATAGGTTGAATACAGTTGTGTGTCTGTTCACAGGTGTCGAAACTATGGAATATTCTGGCACTTGACGGTTCCAATTGGCAGAGGATAGACCTCTTCGACTTTCAGAGAGATGTGGAGGTAATTTTTTCACTTTGTAAATACATATTTTTAGGGTTCCGTACCTCAAAAGGAAAAAACGGAACCCTTATAGGATCACTTTGTTGTCCGTCTGTCCGTCCGTCCGTCCGTCTGTCAAGACCCTTTTTCTCAGGAACGCGTGGAGGTATGAAGCTGAAATTTATATCAATTACTCAGGTCTACTGTCCCTTGAAGCTGTGAAAAAATCAAACTTCTAAGCCAACGCAATCAAAAGATACAGCCGTTTATGCCGCAAATTTTCGACACTTGCAAGGGAATCAAAACCTACAGGGTGCTTCCCGTGAACTCAGAATCTTGAAATTTGGTACGAAGCAATGTCTTATAGCATAGATAAAGGAAAAATTACGAAAACCATAAATTTTTAGTTACATCACATAATATATATTTTTTTAATAATTTTAAACTTACTACCCATTTCCTCATAAACGCGTAGAGGTATTAAATACTCTACTCAGGTCTATAATACCTTTAAGCTGTAACAAAATCTAACTTCTATGTCAACGCAATCAAAAGAAACAGCAATTTAAGCTGCATATTTTGAAACTCGCAAGTACTCGCAAGGGAATCAAAACCTAAAGGGTACTTCCAGTCGACCTAGAATCTTGAAATTTGGCATGAAGCAACGTTTTACAGCACACATAAAGGAAAAATTCCGAAAACCTTAAATTTTTAGTTACATTACAAAATATATATTTTTTAATAAATATAAACTTATTACTTTTTTCCTCATGAACGCGTAGAGCTATCAAGTTGAAATTCATATCAAATACTTAGATCTAATTGCCTTTAACCCGTGAAAAAATGTTGTTGACATTGCAGGTTTGTACGGAACCCTCGGTGCGCGAGTCCGACTCGCACTTGGCCGGTTTTTTCATGTAGCCTATATTCATCCCACTGCAGGGCACAGGCCTTCTCTTAGGGAGAGAGATAGAGAGTATGGGCGCGTGGCTGCCGCGGATTGGCAGTTTCAAGCAGCCGGACACTCTTCGGACAGGGAATCCCAACAGCCTCAGGTTTCGGCAAACGTTGTTTGGCCATATTAATAAGCCCACGAGCTATTCTCAGACCTACTAAATATACACAAATTTTATAAAAATCGGTGAAGCCGTTGCGGAGAAATTCGATTGCAAACACTGGGACGCAAGATTTTTATATAATATTAAATTAGATTTGTTTAAATTTTAAAACATTACAGGCTTACAAAATATAATGGGTGTTATATGGCGCATCCTATTATGTCCAGCCTTCGTCGGGCTATAACAAAGAAAAAAAAAAATTAATACTATCCTGAAGAGATGAAAAGCAAGAGTCGAGGCCTTTGCCCAGAAGTGGGGCAATAAAGAGTAAAAATAAACCGGCCAAGTGCGAGTCGGTCTAGCGCATGAAGTGTTCCGTACCATTACGTAGATGCAAAGGCCAAAGTTCTTTACGTGCATATCTTTTACTTTTTTTTAGTTGGATTTTTTCACAGATTCTAGGGACTGTAGACTTGAGTATATCGTTTTCATTTTACATGCGTACCGAGATAAAGAGTCTTCACAGACAGACGGACGGACGGACGGACGGACTGACAACATAGTGATCCTAGAACGGTTCCGTTTTTCTTTTTGAGACACAGAACCCTAAAAACAAAGAACTTTTTTTATTCCACTTTGAAATCTTATTTCCCTGATCGTTTTGAGCAGTATAGGAAAAATCAGCGTTAAAGAGTGTATTCAATTTTGCACCCTCAGGGCCCAGTAATAGAGAACATATCCCAGCGCTGCGGCGGGTTCCTAAGGCAACTGTCGCTGCGAGGCTGCGAGAGCATAGGCGATGGTTCCATGAAGACGCTGGCCGCTGTAAGTCCACCACAATACAGCTTGCACCAAAATGACAATAATGCGCACGTATAGAGGTTGAAAATTTTATTGACAATAACACACACAATATCAAAACTAAATCGATTCAATCGCAAATTGCTTTGTCAAACATTAAATAAGACCAATTGCGTGTCGGGCAACGCGCAGGGTAGGCTTGCTCTATTCTTAACATAAATTTGCGCTTTAAGGCTTCGTATTTCGCAAACGGATGTCTAAGGGCGCTTATACACGGGCGGCACGTGTGCCAATTGCAGCCGTCGATGTGTGCCTGTGGCAGCCGTCGACGCGCCGACAGCAGTCGCCGACATGCCAGCGTCGAATGTCCGCGTCAGCGCGCCGACGGCTGCTATTGGCAAACGTGCCGCCCATGTATAAGCGCCCTTACTCAGAAAATTGTTTCCTTACCCTCACAATATTTTTAAAAGGTTAAGTCGACGATATCCCACACTATAAAGTAGAAGAGAAAAAAAAAATCATCCCTCATTTATGTGTTGGGGAAGTAACCTAATTTTATTTCAATTCAATTCAAATATTTTTATTCATTGTAAAAACAGAATGTTTACTTAATGAACGTCAAAGTTGTTACTTTCACAATTAATGGATTATGTGGAGAAGAAGCTAACAAAGAAACTCCACATTTATTCTTTTCAAAACACGTTTTAACTTAATTAACAGAGTTATTATTTTGTTCTAGTGTTTTGTCGGCGTGATTATTATGTACGAGTATAATTATCTAAGCTAAATTTCAGCTTTTTAGTACTAACGGACAGACAGATAGACATACAGACAGACGGACGGACATGGCAAAACTATAAGGGTTCCGTGTTGACTACGGAACCCTGAAAAAGGATTTTTTACAAAAAGAAACACTCAATGACACATTAAGAATCTCCCTTGCAGTGCAGCGAAATGCGTGAATCGTGGATTGATCGATTTGTGTCGGTTGTATTTCCAGTCATGTCCGAATGTGGAAGACTTAAATCTGAACAAGTGCAAGAAAGTGACAGACCAAACGTGCCAGGCGCTCAGCAGGCGGTGCAGCAAGTTACAGAGGTAACGTATTGTAACTTACCGTAACCTAATGTAACTTACCGTAACTTGATGTAACTTAATGTAACTCGATTCACCGGTGTAGTTCTCTTAGCGCGAAATACCGAGTGAAGGGTTCCTTGATGACTTTTAACTTAAAGTAACGCCGAGTAAGAATAGCAAAATAAGCTATCATGATTTAACCGGTGTATATAGGGTGGTAATGTAAGTAAACGTATTAAATAATAATGATAAAAAGTTTATTTTCATTCGTGGAACGATTTTTAAGTGACGAGTAGAGTGGTAATGTAACTTACCCCAATGTACAGTTATGGAGCGTAATGTAAACTAACTTAATTGCCCTGTGTATAGCGGTGATGTGACTTGCCGTGACGTAACGTTCGAGGCTTATGTAACGTTGCAACATAAATTGTCAAAACTTTGCCAACTTGCGGCGCTGTGGCAATTTAACTTACTTATGCTGTAACCAACTTACGTAATGTTACATAACTTGACTGTTTATTTTCAGAGTAAACCTCGACTCCTGCCCGAGCATAACAGACATATCACTCAAAGCTTTGGCGGAAGGATGTCCGGTAAGACATTATGTTAATATTTCATGTTTGTGTTTTTCTTGGTACAATAAAGAATATTCGTATCTTACGTTATTTACAGCAGGCGGGTTTGTTGTTAGGTTAGACCTGCTGAGGAGTGCAGCGATTATTCTTTACCACGTTGTCTGGTTTAATTCATTGTCTTTTTTTGTAAGAAAAGATGTACTTACCAAAGAATATTCTATCTATCTATCTACCAGGATGGTGCCATATAAATTTGATCAAGATCTGTAAAAGAGATTCGTGACAAAATTCAAAAACTCATTATAAAAACAAAATGCTTACTTAATGAACGTCAAAGTTGTTAGTTTGACAATAGATTAATTGATTATGTAATTACGTTTCGCGCGTAAAACTTGACCCTCCTTTGCTTTCCTAGTTAATGTTTGTTATTTTGACGGTATGCATTTCTGTTTTAGTTGATAATAACGTCTGTCCGCAGCTCCTGACACACGTGAACGTGTCATGGTGTCACTCCATCACGGAGAACGGCGTCGAGGCGTTGGCCCGCGAGTGCCCCAAACTGAAAAGCTTCAGCTGTCGAGGTGAGACGATCGGAGCTCGCTATAGTACTCTTTCGTGGGGGCAGAGTTTCATAAAACTACAATTCGTAGATTATTATGACAACTCGAGGTACGTTGCGTAGCAGAGTCTACTTGTTGATCTGTGGGTTAGTCGACCTTGCAATGTACGTCGAAATGTAAACCGTGAATTTTAGTTTTATGAAGTAGGCCCCTGGTTGGGCAATAAAGTGTTGTCTGTAGTCCGAGCCGAAGAAGGCTCATCATAAGAAGGCTCAAGGTCGCCCAGCGAGCAATGGAGAGAGCTATGTTAGGAGTTTCGCTGCGTGGCCGAATCAGGAATGAGAAGATCCGCAGAAGAATCCGTGTTACTGATATAGCTCGAAGAATTGCTCAGTTGAAGTGGCAGTGGGCGGGGCACATAGCTCGGAGAACTGACGGCCGTTGGGGCGGAAAAGTTCTGACCTGGCGACCGCGGACCGGACGCCATAGCGTGGGCAGGCCCTCCACCGGATGGTCTGACGACCTGGTTACGGTGGCGGGGAGGCGCTGGATGCGGGCGGCAGAACACCGGGAAGCTTGGAAAACCGTGAGGGAGGCCTATGTCCTGCAGTGGGCGTCAAACTGCTGATGATGATGATCATGATTGTAATCACAAAAAATTTTAGATTGTGCCAGCGAGACTGCATTACGATGGAATGTTTATTTTTTATTTATTTATTTATTTATTTCGTAACAGATCCCGCCCTTACAGGTTATCCACCTAATACAGCAGGTTAAATAAAAATAACATCACAGAAAAAAGATTAAAATCAAGCACATTAACATATGAGTGGGTAATTAACATATTTCTTAATTACAATAAAAGTTAAATCACATGAAAAATACGTTTCATTAAGCATATAAAATTAATAAACAATTCATAAAAAATTCATCAAATATTAAAACAAAAAAAAAGAAAATAAATAAATGTTGCTGAAAGGAAAGAGAAAGACGGGTAGCCGCTCCAATTTTTAATATTGATATATACTCGTACTTAGTAACAATACACTTGCATAATATATTAAGTAGGTATATGTGCTTAATATATTATGCAAGTGTATTGTATTGACTTTTCAAACAATTTAATTAAAAACCAAAAACCGTCTTAAAAACACTATACGACTAAAAAGTTTGAAATTTTAAAAGTTTCATGACCAGGACATCATATATTTTGGGCACCGACTACAAATTATCCTTCTACAATACCTACATGTATACATTTTTCTAATTTAAAGGTATTCTTTGAAATTATTTCTAACTTTTTAGTGCTGTAGTGTTTTCAAGTCGGTTTTTATTTTTTATTAATTTTTTTAAAATTTTGTATCTTTAGTGGGGGAGCGGGATAAAAATAAACAAGTCAAGTAACTAATTTACCCTACTTAATTCTTTGCTTTAAAATGTGAAGTTCTCGATTTCTATCTCCGAAAATCTTCACCAGAACATCACCAAATCACCTTGGGGATAATTTTACGCTATTTTATGAAACATACGGATATTATACAAAAGGATGGGCCGCTTTAGGACTTATTCACTGCTGTCCACTGAACAGTTCCGTTCTCCATCTCTGAAAGTCTTCATAAGATCTTCACCAAATTAGTCAAAAAAAGAAAATAAACATACGCGTCGAATTGAAAGTTTTCCGTTGCAGGCTGCAAGAACGTCAACGACCGCGCTGTGATATGCCTCGCGACGTATTGTCCTGACCTGGAGGTGCTTAACGTACAGGGCTGTGAGGTGAGTAACGCAATCTCACCGGTTTTTATAAAATTAAAACATCGTTCAAACACTTTTAAACGCTGTTTAAAGAATGAAAACACATGTTTTATTGGTTTTATATTTGTACATTGTTTTAAACAAAAAGTGTTTAAAAGGCGTGTTTTAAACGCGCCTACGTTCGCCTTATTGCTGGACACTGGTTGTCTCTTAGAGAGATAATATATGTATAAAGTGTTCTCTACCTATCTATGTGCTTATTCTGACACGACGTATTGTCCTGACCTAGAGGTTCTTAACGTACAGGGATGTGAGGTAAGTACCATAGTGCGAGAATTTCACCTGTCTTGAACAATTTTAGACACTGTTTAATACCGGTTCAAACGTGGTGCGTTAATAACAAAAGGAGTTTGAAATTACGTTCGCGTCATAAAAATAGATCTAAATACCGTTTAAATCATAAAAATGGTTTAAAACACGGTTTTGCATTGTTTTACTAATGAAAACATGTTCAAGTAATAAAAAACAGATTTGAACATTGTTTACAAATCATAAAACTTGTTTTAAACGTTTTAAGAGAAAAAAAGCTGTTCAGAGTGAGTGTTTTAAAATGCAGAATTAGTCTCTTTAGGGCCAGTTTCTGAATTGAGAATTTCGCTAAGTAAATGGTTAACTGTAGTACTGTCTCTTCGAATTTCTCAGAAACGAGCGTGACAGAACGTTACTTACTTAGTGAAATTCTCAATTCAGAAACCGGCCCTTAGAGTGGAATTCATTCGCTGGACGTGCGTGGAAAAACGTAAGGTTTTGGAACAAAAACTTACTTCTCTAAGCACTACACATTATCAGCTTAATTCCGGATTCACTTACTTGATTTTTTGCCCGAGGAGTCCGACCAGGTGTCGCTCCGATTCGCAGAGCTCAATCGCGCTCGCGTCGTCGGTTACTAGTCTCTGACTGTGGGCGGGCGCGCGGCGCAAGCGAATCCGGTATTAAGCTAATAAAACGTAGGGTTTTTTAACAATTCCTTCTGTCTCGATTACCGACCCTCCCCCCCGTCCCCAAGGGCCTGACTGACGACGCCATATCGCGCCTGGGCCCCGCCCTGCGCCGCCTCTGCGCGTCCGGATGCGCGCGGCTCACGGACGCGTCCCTCGCCGCCCTAGCAACGCGCTGTCCGCAGCTCACCACGCTGGAGTTGGCCGAGTGCGCGCAGTTGACTGACGCTGGATTCCAGGCGCTGGCGAGGGTGAGTGGCTTACTTACTTAGAGGGCGCTACTGGTGGCGCTAGGGTGCTGAGGAACTCAATTGGGGACCTAAGCTTGAGCTGAGGAAATTAGCTAGCCCTGGGGTAGCTCTAAACTGGCGCTGAGGAACTAAACTATACCTGGAAAACTAAGCTAGAATTGAAACTAGCGCTGGGGTACAAAACTAACGCTGGGAAACTGAATTACACTGGGGTACTAAATTAGCGCTGGGTGAGTAGACTAATTATAGAGAACAATATTTAAACTGGATATAAAGAGCTTGATAGATAACTAAATTAGAAACATTCAGAAAGCCAATTTTTTTGTTATTGGATTGAAACTGGGGCACTAGACTATCGCTGAGGTACAAAACTAGCGCTGGGAAACTAAACTAGCGCTGGGGTACAAAACTAGCGCTGGGGTACAAAACTAGCGCTGAGGTACAAAACTAGCGAAACCAAACTAAGCTGTGGTACTAAAGTAGCAGCTAGCTCTGGGAAATTAAACTAGATCTGGCTAGAGTTGCGAGGGTGAGCAGGTACTTAAAGGGCACTACGGCTGGAGTACTGTTAGTGCTGGGGAACTGAACTGGAGCTGAGGTACTATACTTCGCTGGGGAACTAAAGTAGAGCTGTATCCATGTTATTATTTTTATTTTATGTAGCCTATATTCGTCCCACTGCAGGGCACAGGCCTCATAAGCGTTGCCACAGACACTACCAATAAATTATTGTAAAGGTCGATGCAATATCCTCCAGAGTTGCCGCCTTCTTGAGCGTATGGACCTCGAAGAGTGTGTGCTCATCACGGACGCCACCCTCGTCCACCTAGCCATGGGCTGCCCTCGGCTCGAGAAGCTCACCCTCAGCCACTGCGAGCTCATCACCGACTACGGCATCAAGCAGCTGGCGCTGTCTCCGTGCGCTGCAGAGCATCTTACAGTCTTGGGTAAGTTAGAAGACTTGGGTAAGTTAGAAGACTTCGGTAAGTTAGAAGACTTGTGTAAGTTAGAAGACTTGTGTAAGTTAACAGACTTGGGTATGTTAGAAGACTTGGGTATGTTAGAAGTCTTGGGTAAGTTAGAAGACTTGGGTAAGTTAGAAGACTTGGGTATGTTAGAAGTCTTGGGTAAGTTAGAAGACTTGGGTAAGTTAGAAGACTTGGGTAAGTTAGAAGATTAAAAGAACGTTATAAATTAAACATAGTTGCTAAGAAACTAGAGAACTAGCGAATTAAGTAACTAGTGGACTAATTAAATTCTTTCCATAATAACTTCTACGCAACACAATCACTTGTCCTGTACTCAAACTAAGATACCCTGTGCTATGGTAACATGGTATCGTAACAGGCAAGGACATCAAAAACATGGAAATACACTCAAATTGAGGTCATAGGCGGCGGCTCCCGGCGGTCTCTGGCTACCTATGTATGTTTGCAAGAATATTCTTTATTCTACACACTAGAAAACGATTACAGAAACAATAGCTACAAAACAAGAGGTACAATCGGTCTAGGTTAAGTTACTTTATTCTAGTTAAATTAGTTAAGATCCGTGCAAATAATACATTTTTGTCTCTTTTCAATGTTTTTGAATTTTAAAACTGTTACAGTCTTATTTATTAAAAAAAACACGATTCCTCAAAACGCCGATTAAAATAGTCTGTGGTGGAGATTTTACAAGGAAAAGTCGTAACCGCAGATTAAATGAACTGCCTCTAGGAGTACTTTAGAGGAATCGTAAGGAATAAATAAGGCCGTTAATTTTTTATAACGAATGAAATATTTGAATTTTGAATTTAATTCCAAGTACGTGTTGTCCCCAGGTCTGGACAATTGTCCCTTAGTAACGGACGGCGCTCTGGAGCACCTGGCGTCGTGTCAGAAGTTGCAGCTCATCGAGCTCTACGACTGCCAGCTCGTCACCAGGAACGCCATAAGGAAACTGCGCGTGAGTGCCGCGAAACACATGCCCGGGCCTCGAACCTGCCACCCCTACAATGTGGGGCCAGTGTTCTGCCGGCCGTGTACCTCCCCTCTGAGATAACGCCTGTGCCCTGTGGGACCAGTGGTGTAACAATGCCGTCTGAAGACCGTGTCAAATTCATTGGATGGAGACCTCCTAGTAGAATATTACAAATTTTTAAAAACCAAAGTCACCGACATAGCTCACCGAATTCGCATGCCGAAGTGGCAGCGGGCCGGCCATGTCATCCGAAGAACTGATAACCGATGGGGTAGACGAGTTCTCGAGTGGAGACCGCGGATCGGTAAACGTAGTGTAGGACGTCCTCAGACTCGGTGGAGCGATGATCTTCGCAGGGCGGCTGGCAAGAGCTGGATGAGAGTAGCCGAGGACCGTGCTCAGTGGCGTGCTATAGGAGAGGCCTATGTCTAGCAGTGGACAAGCATAGGCTGATGATGATGATGATTACAAATTTTTACCATTAAACAACAATGAAACCGTACTTCTAAACTTAACTCCTGTGTAACACGTACATACTTATATACGCTGGGAAAATATATGTAATATTGTATTTAATTAATATCATATTCGTACCTACCTAAATGTCTACATATCTAAATATACATATCTATTGTTACCAACGTACCTATATAAAATGTCTACCTACAATTATAAATTAATGATATTTACAGATTTCTTGTATTTTTGTGAATAAATGGGCGACTAATTCGACCTCCTAACGTTCGTTTCACACGTCAATGAAAGTATATCTCACTTTTCCTTCAACAACTCTCCATCGTCGGTTGCCTGGAAGAAATTTCTATAAGCAATAAGGCCGCCAATTGTACTGCATTTTTGTAAACATTTCAAGTTTGTGTTTTTCCTGGTACAATAAAGAATATTCTTATCTTATCTTATATTTAATATTTTTGAATGCAAACCTCCAAGATATTGACATCTCAGTATTCCGTAAGAAAAGAAAGAAATATTTTACATTTGCACAAATTAGGAGACTTTATAGTTTTGTTTATTTAAAGAGTTCTTGTATCACTAGAAACTGACAGCTTGTAGGATTTCAGTTGATGACGTACTTCCGTGCATCACCAACTTCCGGTTTCATGGATTCTCGTTATGCATTGAACTGGCATTAATTCCAGACATAATTGTCATATAAATAATCTTTAATTATTACACATTTTTTGAACCACGTTTCTGGCAAGCTTATTATATCCTCAGGGATCTTATTGCAGAAACGTATACAATGCCCCATAAAGGATGTATTAACCTTTGCCAGCCTAAATTTTGGGAACGAAAGTTTATGTTTATTTCTAGTATTTAGATTGTGTTGGCTACCTACAGTTTTAAAGTTACTGATATTTTACCTGACATACATAACATTTTCATAGATATAAGATACGATACGATACATCAGAAGCATTTGATTGTGTAGACCACGAAACGCTACTCCTAAAGTTAAAATACTACGGAATAAAGGGTGCAGGTTTAGATCTTTTAAGATCGTATTTAGAAGGAAGGGTCCAAAAAGCAGACGTAAATCGTATTAAATCCCCCGAGGATCACTTGTAAAAATAGGAGCGCTGAGGAACTAAACTATACCTGGAGAACTAAGCTAGAATTGAAACTAGCGCTGGGGTACAAAACTAACGCTGGGAAACTGAATTACACTGGGGTACTAAATTAGCGCTGGGTGAGTAGACTAATTATAGAGAACAATATTTAAACTGGATATAAAGAGCTTGATAGATAACTAAATTAGAAACATTCAGAAAGCCAATTTTTTTGTTATTGGATTGAAACTGGGGCACTAGACTATCGCTGAGGTACAAAACTAGCGCTGGGAAACTAAACTAGCGCTGGGGTACAAAACTAGCGCTGGGGTACAAAACTAGCGCTGAGGTACAAAACTAGCGAAACCAAACTAAGCTGTGGTACTAAAGTAGCAGCTAGCTCTGGGAAATTAAACTAGATCTGGCTAGAGTTGCGAGGGTGAGCAGGAACTTAAAGGGCACTACGGCTGGAGTACTATTAGTGCTGGGGAACTGAACTGGAGCTGAGGTACTATACTTCGCTGGGGAACTAAAGTAGAGCTGTATCCATGTTATTATTTTTATTTTATGTAGCCTATAAATTTATTTTATAGGCTACATAAAATAAGCCTTATTTTAGGTATACTACTATGGGGCCGGGCAGCAGACATTGAGACTATCTTCATCTTGCAGAAGAGAGCCATCCGATTTATTTACAAGTTAGGTAATAGGGATTCGCTAAGAGATTTCTTCAAAGAAACCAACATCTTAACAGTTGCATGTCAATACAATGATGAAAATATTATGTACGTTAGAAAAAATATCAAAGACTTCGAAAATGTTGGTGGCCACCATAATGTTAATACTAGAAATAAACATAAATTGTCATTTCCACTATTTAGACTTGCAAAAGTTAACACATCCTTTATGGGGCACTGTATAAGGTTCTACAACAAAATTCTTAATTCAAAATTACCTTCAACGCGATTTAAAAAATGTGTTAAGCACATTCTGTGCAAAAAGGCTTACTATAACATCAAGGATTATTTAGAAGACAAAGATGTTTGGCATTAAACAGTAGATTAATATTATTTAAAGGACGATTGTGACTAGTGTTCAACACATTCATGACTAATATTTTACGATGAAAACTCTGTTAATTAAGTTAAAACGTGTTTTGAAAAGAATAAATGTGGAGTTTCTTTGTTAGCTTCTTCTCCACATAATCCATTAATTGTGAAACTAACAACTTTGACGTTCATTAAGTAAACATTCTGTTTTTACAATGAATAAAAATATTTGAATTGAATTGAATTGAATTGATAAGATAATAATATTCCTTTTTGTACCAGGAAAAATACAAACATGAAATATTACATGAATTCTTATGTATGTTTTGCCTTTTGTTATGCGTTGTTATGTTGGTTATATACAATTTTTACTTCTGATGCTTTTAGACCATTGTATATTAACTTGATCTTATTAATTAACACTTACTTCAGTTAAAAACAACACTCAGAAGACTTCGCAAAAATACAGTACGATTGGCGGCCTTATTGCTTACAGCAATTTCTTCCAGGCAACTGACGACGGAGAGTTGCTGAAGGAAAAGTGGGGTGGTGACGGTCAGAGTTACTGGTCTAGCAACGGTCAGGATGTTAGTCTCTTTAAAGAAATCTCTTAACGAAGACATAGTTTTCTTAGGACAATGCCCATTGCGCATTTTGAAGCTAACCTCGTATATTTTAACTAACTCTGCCTTTTTGTCGCCAGAACCATTTGCCGAACATTCGGGTGCACGCATACTTCGCGCCGGTCACCCCCCCGGTGCCGGGCGGCGCAGCGCGCACCCGCTACTGCCGCTGCTGCAACATAGTATGAGAGCGGCCTTAGCTGGCCCTCTCGTTCGTTCACTCGGTCAGTAGTTCACTCACTCGCGCCCAATCAAACAAACTGAGAATGTTGCTGGTTGTAAAATTGTGTGAGACCGGCCTTAGGTCGCTCGTTCGTTCGTTCACTCGCTCAGTAGCTCACTCACGTCCAATCCGAGTCAATCAAGATGAGATCGCTGCTGGTTGCGGTGCTTGTAACATTGTGTGAGAGCGCTTCACTTCGTTCACTCGGTCAGTAGTTCACTCACTCGCGCCCAATGAAACTCAAACAAATTGAGATTGCTGCTGGCTGTAAGTGTGAGATCGCCCTTATGTCGCTCACTAGTTCAATCACTCAAGGTTATTTGTGTCTCTACTCAAAAAAGTTATAGATGCTGCTGCAACTTAGCTCCGTACATCGTTCACTCAAGATAAATTCGGCCTCGTCTTCGGGCCTTCGTTGTTAATAACATTCCTCGCGCGTTCGTTCGTTCACTGGGTCAAGAGACCACTCACTCGAGAACGCTTGTGACAAAGAAAAGTTGTGATAGCAGCTTTAACATTATATGAGAACGGCCTCTAGTCGCCGTTGAGACGACTGGTGAGCGATTGAACATACTTATTTATTCAACGGTCTACTCAATCAGGTTTACGATGTTGCTCAAACTGTAACACAGTGTGAGAGCGGCCCTAGGTCGTATTTTAGTTCATTCAATCGGTCAACTGTTCACTGAAGTGAATGAACTATTTAGACGCGTTTGACAAACGAAATTCACTGCTGCGGCATTGAATGAAACCGGAGCTGATTAGTTTAGTTAATCGGTCATTTGTTTCATTCCTTGAATGCGAGCACGCAGCCGAGGAACTATGATAGTTTGCGATGTATTCGAGTTCAAAATTATCTATACTGTGTACCAGATAAATGTTATCTATGTCAATAAAAATGGTTCAAGTAAGGAATCGCTTATTTTGTTATCTAGTCTTTTGCTGGTTTTAGGGCTAGGTGATTCATCTCTATAATGAAATGTTTTGACTGATTGTTTACATGTTTGGTACGTTTATCTGGCAAATAGTATCGTACGATGCGTACATATGCGTTTTACCGATAAGTTGTTATGTCAGTATCGTTCAATTGATAATTACAATCGTAAGCATAGAATACTTAGCTTGTAAGCCTTTTTGCCTGAATGTATAAATAAAAAAATAAATAAAAAAATACACATATTAAATTGGGATCAGATTCGCGTAGGTTCTAGGTATATTTAACAGTAGTGTTGGCCAATCCATTGTCGTAAGCTTTTGTGTACGGTACTACTTTTGTCCTATCCGTCAGTGCTTAATCGTCGATTTCTGGACATGATTGTCCACCGCGGCTGCCTTCTTTCGGTCCTCCATCCTCATCCAGCCGCGGCCAGCGTCCCACGCTGCGTTTGCCAGTTCGTAGTCCACCCCATCGGTTGTGGGTTCATCGGCAGGTGTGGCGCTCTGCTATGTCAGCTCGGTAATTTAAGAGGCACTATTTTTTACTTATCATGCCTGCGATGCGTTCGTATACAAGTGATAACCGGATGGTCAAAAAGGCTTAACACAAGCAGCCTATATACGTCCCACTGTAGGGCGCAGGCCTTCTCTCAGGGAGAGAGTGTGGGCTCAATCACCACGCGTGCCCACCGCGGATTGGCGCTGGGGTACGTGAATAGCTCAGACACCCAGGTATTCCTTCACCGTTAGCGAGTGGTATTGCTACTATAACTTCACAAATGTACATAACTTAGAAGACAAAGTCATAGGTACATGCCCGCAGTGGGGATCGAACCTGGGTCTGGGTCTGGGAAAAAGGCTTATTTCATAGAAATACAATTCTTGGTTTAGACAGTTCGGTGTACATTGCGAAGTCGATTAACTTGTAGGAAGACTCTGCAACGCGATGTACATCGAATTGTCATAGTTAACTACGAATTGTAGTTTTACTAAACTCAGCCCAGGTCGTGCTTCGATCTAGTTGAGTATCGCGGTTTCTCATTACAATAAATTACAAGTCGTACCGCTGTGTGCAGACCTTCTCACAGAGTTAGTACCAAGTAGATTGTCGATGTAAAGAGCCAACGCCCAAGACCACTTTTGTACGCGCTTCTGTGCGCTTTTCGTTTCATTGTTGAGAAGCGATGCAAACATAGCATAATAAAACACCACGCATTTCGGGCGGTTTGAAAGCCAAAGCAACAAAAGCTACCGAATACGCTAGTTATTCTTTTTTAGGGTTCCGTAGTACCCAAAGGGGTAAGGGACCCTATTACCAAGACTCCACTGTCCGTCTATCGGTCTGCCTGGCTTTCTGTCACAGATGATGTATTTCTGTTGCCGCTATAACAACAACTACTGAAAACACAATAAAAATATTTAAGGGGGGCTCCCATACAACGAACGTTGCCTAAAGACAGCGCTCGCCATCTAGCGGCCATCTATGTAACCTTCACAGCGCCGATGTCATGGCTTTAAATGTCAATGTTAAACGCTTCTTGTTGGTTTCTATAGATGGCGCTGTTCTCAATGTACCAAATCTATCTTGTCTCGATATTTGTCTTATGTTCTATAGATAATGGTACTCTTCGTGGGCGAGTCCGACTCGCACTTGGCCGTTTTTTTAAAGGCTCTTTCCTAAAAAATCTCGACACATACTTGAATTTATGATAACAATTAGTAGCCACCCAGAGCGGTGCGCGCGCGCCGCGGGGCCGCGGGTCATTGTTCTGTTCGATGGAGAGGCTGTATATTCTGTATAATTGTACGCAAAGTTTTTGAAACAAGATCTTTAAATTTTTATGTCACCTTCATACTAGTGATAGATGACATTTCTAATTACTAATAACATTACAGCGGCTTTCAAACCACCCAGATTTCAGCGTGTATATGTTTTGCTCGAGTGTACTACGACACTCATAATTATATAAAGGAACTTATTTATGTACTATACTAGTCTTGTATCGTTTACTGTAGTAGTATTAGTATGGACGTATTCAAACCAACGCGCTCTGACCGCGAACGCAACAATCATTTGTTTCGCGGTCAATCAATACATCGCGGTCAAAACACGTTGGTTTTTGAATTCCTTTAGAGCGTGGGCTTGCCAATATCATCGCATAATTTTTATTTATTTCTGTAACCACATGAAATGTTGATTATGCTCTGTGTCAACTCAAAATTTTCGCTAAATGAAAACAAAGTTTTGATAAAAACGATTAGAAAATACGAAAATATTTGAAAATATCTACTCAGGTCAACAATCCATTCCAGAAATACTCACGAATATTTTTACTTTATTAACACTTTTTATTGTTTTAAAAATGCTTATTTATAATTTTTTGTAAAACTGCTGAGCGGTTTGCTGGCGAAGCGCTGTAACTATAGTAAATTTAATGTAGTATCATGTTATAGTAAGTATATAGATGGATACTATAGTAAGTTTACTTAATAACTCTATGCAGCTGCCTCAAAAAGTAACATGATTAAGTTATTTTTTAACTACTTAACAATTTTTGGGGTTCCGTACCTCAAAAGGAAAAGCGGAACCCTTATAGGATCACTTTGTTGTCCGTCCGTCCGTCCGTCCGTCCGTCCGTCTGTCTGTCCGTCTGTCTGTCTGTCTGCCTGTCAAAACCCTTTATCTCAGGAACGCGTGGAGATGTATCGAGTTGAAATTAAAACCGTAGACTGAGGACTATAGTCCCTTGAAGCTGTGAAAAAATCAAACAAAAAGATACGTGTATGTCGCAAAAAACATATATTTCAACACACAAGGGAATCAAAATTTATACAGTACTTTCCTTTTATCTAGAACTATGAAAGTTGGCAAGTAATATCGTCCTACATTACAAATACAGGGACAAATCTGAAAACTATACATTTGTAATAAAATCATTAAAAAAATAGTTATTGAAGTTCGGGAAAAGCTCGGAAAACACAACGAGACTTGATTGCTGAACTATTTATAACATAATGTAAGTACAAATTTGTATGGAACCGTCAGTGCGAGTCCTACCAGTTTTTTAATCATATTTTTATTAAGCAAAAGTAGGCAGCTATCGCAAATTCCACGTGTTTTGTTTTTTTTTTTCGTTACCTGTAGTAATGAATTCCAGACAGCTGTATTAATGTATGTTTACTTTTCTCGTAAAGGGTTTGTTAGATTAATTATTGCCTTTGGTCGTACTTAATACAAAAACATTTGTTTACATCCAAGTAACTTTTAATCGGCGCAGAGTATAGATTATATATGTGCAATGACTATTCTGTGATAAAAATTACGATGACGATGTTGTCGAAAAAAAAAAAAAAGTGTATGAAAAGACACAGACTGAAAAGTAAACCACAGTTTCTGAAAGTTGAATTAAGTACCTGTATAAAAGTTCGTGGTAGGCCTTAATATGTTTAAAAAATATAAACATGCAGGGAGTTTAAGTACTGAGGCCCTTTTTTGCGTAGCATATATGTCTATACGTCTCCCTACAGGGCACAGGCCTTATCCAGACAGAGCGCTGAGGTATGTGAACACCTCAGACACTCCGGTTTCCTCACGATGTTTTCCTTCACGGTTAGCGTGTGGTATTGCGATTACACTAATGTACGTAGCTCAGCAAAACAAAGTCATTTGGTACATGCCGAGATTCGAACCCACGACCACCCGGAATCGACCATTTTTTCTTCAAAAAACCAATTAAAGAATCCATTTCCATGTTTTTGCTTAAACGTGTTTAATGTTTAATGTTAGTGATTACAATTATATAACGTCTGAACAATAACATGAATCGAAACAATGTTTTACATCAAAGAGCGTTTTCCTCGAAAGTTACTATATAATGTCTCTGCGTAACAAGGTCCAATTATTGCTAATCGCGCGTAGAACGTCCCGTTTTCAAGACTTAGGGAGGTGCACCCTACATACGTATTATCCTCGGACTTCTAGAAAATGTGGTGTCTTCTGTCCGTATATTTTTCGGCCGTGTGTGCTTCGTTTAAAACCTAAATGTTATTAAGTAATAAAAACTAGGCAAAATCATCATAGTTTGTCGTAGGTACTATGTGTTCATGTAAACGTTATCTTAAATTGTAAGAACCACCTGTTCTTTTGGTTTGACAATAAATATCATTATGTTCTTCTTAAGGGCGTGAAGCTTCGTACGTAATTTTCATATGCGGTTATTGGTTAAGTGGGTTGTTAGTATCGCTGGTTTTTTCTGCGTCAACTTCACTTGATTTAAGGTTGCTGTTAATAAAATTTTAGTGATCTTAGTAACATTTGTATACTTTTGACAAATGTGGTCTGAGGGTTTGATAGACAATAATATTATGGACATTTTAAGTACACGATTATATTCTTTTTGTTGCACTGATCGGTGCTGCGGACGATTTTAAAAACCTATTTGGAGGCTAAAAATTCCACCCATGCCGGGTGGCTAAATTTAGTATAAAATTTTTGTCTATCGAAAACTAGGTAAAATTTAAACAAAATCTTGTTCTGAATGTCCACAATTTTATTATCTATCAAACTCTCAGACCACATTTATCAAAAGTCCAGGTTTGTTTTAGATTGTGCGAGCGAGACAGCACGCCACACATAACAGCAGTCGGCTTTAAACTGTTGTGAGATTAAAACAGCCTTTGAATCCGAATGCGGGGAAAGTGTGACCCAAGTGCAAACGTCTCTCGAGTTAAAAGAGCTAAAATTTGTGACGTCTGAATTGGTTTTTTTTAAATAAATAACTTCCACACAACACTATCACTTGTCCTGGTCCCAAACTAGGATAATCAGGGTGCTACGGTAACCAGGCAAGGACATCACAAACATGGAAATACACCCAAACCGAGGCCAATTGAATCGTGTGATTTTAAAACGACACATGTCCTTTCATTACAACTTTGCAGGAAATAGAAAAAACTGTTTTATTCAAATACTAATATCTACAACAGCAATATTTTAGCATATTATATTGATTTCTGTATGAATAAACTACTTTTTTTTCTAATGTAAATCAATAGGTAGGTGTAAATAATTTAATAAAAAAAAATGGGCAAGTGTTATTTTAAAAACACATGTGACTTGTGTCGTTTTAAAATCACACGATTCAATTGTACAAATGTATGGCGGCCACAAGTAAGAATCGAACCCACTAGCTCTGGCATGGTAATCAGACGTGATGCCGCTACACCAACGAGGCAGTAAATTAAAAAGAAGTTTCAATTTTGAAGAAGTTTCATAAAAACAAAAACCCGACACATAAAAAACGGCTCGTTCAAACGTCACACATTTTAATATTTTTTAAGAGAAACTTTAATAATTTTTCTTTTGGGTTTAAGCGTATCTCGTATTGGGGATCAGATGGAAATTAAATCTCAAACATGTCGTTCCGGATCCGATTTAAGTACATTATTTTATAACAAGGCATTTACTTGTAACTGTCACGACAACACAGGGTTATTTTTCAAATGCGTCATTTCTAAAACACGTTAGTGTTTGACGACAATTTTTGTCCCACTTTTTGAGCTTTTTCTCGTATCTTCAAAATATCAAGATTTACAATTTTTTTTAACCAGTTATCCAATTAATACATATTCATTAATTAGAAAAAAAAGTCTCACTTTACAACTGGGCAAATATTGCGGCCACAAACGTTTCGTCAAAAATTAAAACTATGAACCGCCTCGGGACATATCCGACCCAAACGTTCCCATAACGCAGCATTACCGCGCTGGACAGCATCAAAAATGCCCCAGAGCGCTAGTCCAAGCCACGGTACCTCAGACGACGCCCTACCTCTTTAATAAAGGCTTTCCTCTGAAAACCCCAGACCCCATTCGTTTCTAAAATTGTTCCATAATTGTTCGTAAAAAGTTCAAATGTCAGGAAAAAGAAGTGTTTCGAGAATTGCGTATTTTAAAAATGACCTTGTACAGTTTTATTTTAGTTATTTCGTTAGACTACTTCCTAATATTAATGTTAATATCACTAAATTAATTCGAGTAGTAGCTAGCTGAAATATACAACTCGATATAATAATGTAACGTGTAATTTATAATAATTACGAATAAAAATGTTTTAACAGATTTTTCTGTCCTAATTACGTCACAAGACTACGATGTTTTTCTTCCAGTTCACACAATCAAATACGGATTTGTGTCGTCTTAAGGCTTCCGTTACGTCACTCATGCTGTCTCAAAACACACAATACAATCACTTGACCTGGTCCCAAACTAGGATACCCTGGGCTATGGTAACCAGGTAAGGACATCACAGACATGGAACTACACCCAGACTGACTGAGACCATTTGTACAAATGTACGGCGGCCAGTGAATATCGAACCCACGAGCCGGCACGGTAATCAAACTATTTTTGTACAATCATTAAAACTGTTAGATTGTGCGACCGAAACAGAATGTCAGAAGTGACAGCAATCTTAAGACAGTTTATTTATTTATTTATTTATTTATTTAAGGAGAAAAAACAGAATTGACAAACTTATAGTATAAAAAATATTAGAGTCAATATAGTACATTTTGCCAATTCCTCAGCATTTCCCACAGATAGGTAATACTCAATATAATAAATAAGCAAGAGGCGCAACACAGGACTTTAGATTAAGTTCTTACGTGTTGTATAATAAGTATACTTTTGGTAAATGTAGTCTGAGTATTTGATGCCTAATTAAATTACGGACATATTAAATATACCTAGTTTTGTATTCTCATTCGTAGTTTTTAATAGAGAATTTTTTTTTTCTGAAATTATTAATTTCGAAATCAAATTTTCTCAATCCAAAACTTAGTAGGTACAGGATAAGAAAAATATGCCTTGAATATCCGCAATTTAATCAACCATCAAACCTTCAGTTCAGAGCACCTTTATCAAAAGTATACATTTTTTCATGACATGAGACAGCATGCCCGACGTCACAGCAGACTTGACATATTGGTAAAGTTTCATTGCAGTGTCGTTAAATCCTAACTAAGTTTGTATCAGAATCGCCTCATGAGATGCCCTTTTAAGTAGCCACTTAAAGCCCTTTTGAGTAGCCACTTAAAGCCCTTTTAAGTAGCCATTTAGAGCCCTGTTAAGTAGGCACTTGAAGCCCTTTTAGTAGCCACTTAAAGCCCGTTTAAGTCGCCACTTAAATTGAATTTTGTATTTAAGTTAAGTGCTACTTAATCCACATTTAAGTAAGGGGAGCAAGAGGACCTTGTAATTTGAACGAACTTTATGTAACGACAACTTTAATGAAACTTAATCCTAGTTTTATTCTACTTGTTGTTCCAATTAAACCACATTATTAACATTTGCTAATATTCACGTTTCTCTGAGAACAACCGGTGTACTGATTTTTACACCGAGTTACGAGTTACACCAATAAATACGATTAATTTGTATATATTTAACTAATTATTAGTACTGTTAAGTATGTAATAACGTTCGTATGTATCTGATTGTAGTATGTATGAGACACCTTGTACCTATATATATCGTTACTTTTAAGCGAATTTTCTATGTAACGTCATCAAAATACAAAAATTATAAAAAATGCAAACATCTATTATTTTACATACATATATACATAAACTCACGCCTGTATCCCAGAGGGGTAGGCAGAGACCAGGGACTGCCACTTGACACGATCCTGACAGATCACTTTCGCTTCCTCAACAGTCATTAGTCGTTGCATGCACGCACGCCGGTTTCGGGTACCTTTCATCTTGCCCTTTGCTAAGGAAATCCCCTATTTGGTCATTTTAGTCTTACTTATATCTTTATATAAATATTTTAATCTTACTATAATACCCTGTTGTCCCTCATGCATGAGGGACATAACTACGGCTTTTATAAAAGATCTTTCATAAAACTACAATGGAGAACTTGCACCAAAAATTGTTTTAATATAATCGGAGAGGCCATGTTAAAAGATAAATAAACGTGCAAATTTTTTCCCTCCGACGAAACTTTTCATATTAACTATATTAAAGAGTTAATATCGTCACAAAAACGCGCCGTACAAATTTGACTCAAACTATGACGTCACAACTTGCGCGTAACGCCTTATAATGTATGTAGCGCTTATCGATATTCGAGTTATCTCGTAAAGTAATGTTTTTATGCATCTACACCCTTATAAGGAAACGTTTAGAATTCAATGAAAAAACTAAATTTAATAAGTTTTTTTTCTATTATTAGACTAACTTTATTTTTCGCTATTTTTGTGATCCCGAAAATCCCGCAAAACATATTTTGTAATACGGTATTTGACACGATCAACAATAAATTATTTCATATGCTCGATTAAAACAAACATTACAAAATATCTCGGAAAATGTATCTCTTTTAGTCAATTACTAGTGTTGCCGACCGACCAACCAACCTTTTCTATGTTTTTACTTTTTTTGTACTTTTTCTATATTATGTCTAATATTTAAAAAATTGAAAAAGTACTATGTCAAGGACAAAGACGAATAAAACAGATTCCTAAAAGATACTCTCGCGTTTTCTTAAATATTTAACTAGTTATTACAATTTTTAAATAGATTAAACATAAAAAGAGTGCTCTGAAATGTGACGTCATAAGCAAGTATTTTCATACAAAAAACCGTTTTAAAAGTAACTCATTTGATATTTTGTCAAATACTCAATTTCTCCTAAGTTTTCATATGACTTCTATGATATAAGAGCAATGTACTCGTAACTCCCACCTGAGTTACACATTTAAGATTTTTCATGTATCTTTATAATGTATTTGGAAATTTTGATGTGTATTTTTCGGAGATAAAAAATAGCCTATGTGCTAATCCAGACTATACTAAATTTTATCCGGATCCGTTCAGCCGTTTTTGTGTGATTAACAAACATCCAAACATATATGCAAACTTTCGCTTTTATAATACTATTTTATAATTTTGCCATAATCGCCACGCGTGGCAGGCGGGTTGGCGATCGCAGTATGCGGTTGGAATCTCAGGAAGACGCTGCTGCCCGTCTGATGTAATTGATTTCCTTAGTCGTCTTCTACGACATCCACGGAAGGAAATGGAGTGACGCTATTCTTAATCCGGCGCCACACGGAACAGGATGGTGTGCAATAAAGAGTATTAATCTAATCTAATCTAGACGCAAGTTCCCCATTCATAGTTTATTATGAAAATACGATGTGCAGTGCGTAACTGACTAGTACTATTCGTCTTCCTACTTTTTATTCTACATCGGATTGTCATAGTAAACCTTGAATGGTCATTCTACGACATGGGGCCTCGGGAGATCTCGTTTTAGTGATGAAATAGTCGTGTCCACTCTGGCACGATGTTGTCTGTCTATCTATCAATGATGTCTGTCTATCGCAATTCTAAATGAAAAAATATCCGGCGAATTATTTTCGAAGCCCTCTACGATGCTATAAATACTTCATAAGCAGCCTATATACGTCCCACTGTAGGGCACAGGCCTTCTCTCAGAGAGAGAGAGTATGGGCTTAATCACCACGCGTGCCCACCGCGGATTGGCGATTTCAAGCGCTGAGGTATGTGAATAGCTCAGACACCCAGGTTTCCTCACGATGTTTTCCTTCATAGTTAGTGAGTGGTATCGCTACTATAACTTCATAAATTTACATAACTTAGAAAGAAAAGTCATAATCGAACCTGGGTCTCCCGCTTCCGAGTCCAATGTTCTACCCACTAGGCTACCACCGCTTCTATAAATACTTACCAACCTAAAAGTTTATTTACCTAACTTATTTACCTAAAAACTGAATTAAAAAAGAACCAACAACACGACTGACGAGCAAGCGGGACCAATCTAGGCAATGAGTTAAATGTGAGTTTGGGTCCGTACGAGCCAAACACATTACCCTCCTTTTAGGCTCCGCCGCAGTCGGGTAAAAATGATACCAAATTCACCTAAAAACAGGGCCGGATTTAGGGGAGGGCAGGCGGGGCTACTGCCCTGGGGCCTCCACAAGGAAAGGGCCCCCACAAAAGGATAATGTACTATCATTAAACGCCAATCTTTTATGAGTACTGTAATATCTCTACTTATTAAAACGCGAATTACGGGCAATTTATATTTTTATTATAGTCTTTTTCATCGATTCCCTAGCCTAGCTAGGGATCGACTGACATCTAAAACAAAACGTAACGATTCCCTTCAAAATATTTAAAATAAGACGATAAGGCTCTGCCAGCCAGTTACTATAAAGAGGAATCGTTACATTACTTATAACGTCTGTTTTTTTTTTCAAATAAAAAAAAAAATACGTCGTGTTCATTGTAGTTTTTGTTCTGAAATAATTAGGGGCCTCCAGACCTCAAAATCCGGCCCTGCCTAAGAATTATACCAAACTTGCTCTAGTGCCTGTACCTAAGTATGCAGACAGAGAGCTTAATATGGAAGCAAACTTCCCCCAATCTACAGACACCTCCCGGCCTCTAAACCAGCTCAGAATCACTCAAGGAACAACTGCAGCAAGAGTCTTCCTTCAATAAAAAGAATCAGGGTGCCCACACAAGAAGTCCCACTAATTAAACCGCTCGTTGGTCTATTTCCACTGGCGTCGCCGTAAAACTCTACAAATGACGTCAATCTGGGTGTATTTCCATGTTTGTGATGTCCTTGCCTGGTTACCATAGCACAGGGTATCCTAGTTTGGGACCAGGACAAGTGATTGTGTTGTGCGGAAGTTATTATTATTATAATGATTACTAATTACTGGACTATAAAATGGATTGAGTTTATTTTCATGAAATAGGTACATCCTATTGCTCTTCTACTACGCATGCTCAATGCACGGTATAGGTACAATAATGACGCTATGCACGCAAGGGTTAGTCCTGAATTCACCGCATATATCAGCATTGCGCCAAGCCGGCCTGGAAAGTGTTGCCAGATGGAATAATTACCGGTTTCAGGGGTTTTTTCAGGGGTAAGGGTGTTTTTTTTTACTTTTAGATATTTTTTTGTAAACTCAATGGTAAATTTTAACATAAATATTTGTATATGTAAAGATGAATTATTTTAAGCAAATAATAGTTTATAATAGTAAAAAAATAATTTTGAAACGACAAGCTGGCCCTCTTGAAAGTCTTAAAAAATGTCTAAATGAGTCCATTGGATTCTAATATTCAGCCGGCGGGTTCCGTTGATTTTTTGTTAAATTAGATTTTTTTTATTTTATAAGCTTTTCCTTTGTTCCGTTATTTCTAAACAACCTTTATTATTTCTAAATATGACAGTTGACAGACAGGATGATGTGCACGTGTCTGAAAGTGGTCAAAATGGCCTTACGTAATAAATCATCAGCTCCTTTATTAATATTAATTATTTGATTATTAATCGCTCGTAGCCCCGGCTGCCTGAGTGATCTTAAACGATCACGAAGGTTAAGCAACACAGGGCGCGTTCAGTGCATGGATGGGTCGCCGTCTATGCCTAACGCTAGTGGCATTTTTCCGAGCGGTTCCGTGCTTCGCAAGGCACGTTAAGCTGTTGGTGCCGGCTGCCGTCGATAGATGGCAGTCGTTAAGCCAAGTCAGAGGCCTTAGGGCGGCTTGAAAACTTCTGACAGTAGACGAGCCACTAGTCTACAAGCCTCCACCAATCCGGACTTGGCCCCCGTGGTGGAGTATGGCCTATACCTTCCTCAGGGAAGAGACCCGTGCCCCTCGGTGGGGACATAATGGGTTGATGATGAGATTATTAATAAGTGTATAGTAAGTATTTGAAGAGTCCAATACCCCCAATAATTACAGAAATAAAAAAAAACAACTTACAGGATTTGCGTTCTGTTAACATCCCGACACTCAGCTAACATTAATCTAACATCCACGCAACAGAATGACTTGTTCTTGTCCCAAACTAACACACCATTTAATATTGTAACTAGCAGACAAGTGGAAAATCCAGTCAGAACAAACAGATTGAGGCCATTTGTGCAAATCCAAGTACGGCGCCCTATATATATAGGGATCGTGGCGTTACAAAAGCTATACCAAGGGGACTACAAAATCTATACCAAGGTGGCAGTTGAAACAGAAAATATCTTGTACCTATAAGGAAAAGATGATATTAGGTAATTTTTTCTGATATCCTATTATATATATATATATATATATATATATATAAATATAAATAAATATATATTACATATGTATGATTGTACTGGGTTGTAATATAGTACATAATAATTATTGTACACTTTCCTCCCTTATTTATAATGTTCGTATCACCACATCAAGGGTTGGCTGGAAGAGATTTCTGCTGAAATAAGCTCGCCATGTACACTTTTTAATTCTGTAAATGTTTTGTTTTATTCGTGTAATTTTATGTGTGCAATAAAGTATAAAGTATAAGTATAAAGTATTAAAAAAATATTCCATAAATTTATGTTTAGCCTATTATTAAATATTTTTAAACAGTTAAGCAATAATGTTGTTAAAATTTAACTGTTTCCCCGCGATACAGCCTAGCATAGTGCAAGGACCCGTGGTAATTTTTGTAGTTTTAAGTTTTTAATAATATATTTTTTTAAGTTGTTAACGTAGCTGTAGTAAGCACGCGAACAGATTAAATATTTTTATTTATTTATTTACATAACACTACTATTTCAGGCTTGTCTAATTCGATAGTGCAGATGCCTACATGAGATTGCAACAATTTACTTAAGCTATCTATTCCAAAGATTTAATATAACACTAGGTAGGTACATCCTGTAACTTATCACTAACTAAAATACTCTCATTGGCTTACGGAGTTGGGTAAAAATATATGAAAAACCGGAATTGACTGCGTGCCAAAGGTAAAATTTTCAGTTTCTTCAGGCCTGCTGAAATCGCCACACTGGCAACCCAGTCAGTGGCGCTGTCTGGCTGCTGTGGGGCTGCCTGCAGCTCATTTTCCTTATATAATTTGCTCAAAATTGCCAAGCGAACGAACTATTTCTGTTTAAAATCCCCGAGCTTTAGTTCAATTTCTACCGGAGTTATGCTGGAAATAGATTTATAACGGCTGCTGCGCTGAAGTAGACAAGGATTGTTTTAACGCATAATGCTGGCCGGTAAGATTTCGTTTTTATCTACTTTTGCTTTGCGAATACCTGTTTCGATTCCATAGTGTTCTGTTAAAAAATACTGTGTGGAGACCGTTAAAAAAGTAATTTTCTCTTTTTTTGTTCAAACGTAAGAACACTATGTACCTACCTACCTACCTAAGTGAAAATGTTGATTTAGCGTAATGTGTAATCGAGGCTCGAATCTTAGGCGTAAACGCAAACGCCAAACGCAACTATTGTGCCGTTTGAAGATTAGAAATACATGCAAATTATAGGTCTTCGGTGTAAAGTCACAGTCGGAGTTGTTCAATAAACAGAGTTTTAGCTAGACCTGGATTTGCTGTAAAATCAATAGTGCGCGCGCACCGGATGCGCTGAGAGCTTGACTTTTGTTGGTTTGCATTTCTGGAGGAAAGTGGGTCGCTCTTGTTGGAACCTTCCTCACGGCCTGTCGTAAAATCTGCCTGCTCAACTGCATTTTCGCAAAGAAATATTGCCTAGTAAGTACCCTAAATGTCCTAAGCTAAGGTTCTACCTGTAAGGAAGGAGTTTTGTTCCGTTTCATATTTTTTTAATTTTTGCTCATAGATTGAAAAAGTGTGCTATCATATAGGAAAGAGGAGATAGACCATTTTCCTCGATGATAATGCAGTCTCTTTGCGCCCCACTGTAGGGCACAGGCCTTCTCTCTGAGAGAGATAGAGGGCTTAATCAGCACGCGTGCCCGCCGCGGATTGGCAATTACGAGCTCGGAATATGAACATCTCAGGCTAGAAAAACTGAGTGCCTGAGGTGTTCACATGGTGCCATAATATGGTATAGTCAATGTTGGGTGGCTAGGTGGGTTTAATTTGGAAACTGCGAATTCACAATTTACGAGTGGTAATGGTTGCTGCATAATCACAACTGCATGTAGCTTAACAATGTGTATTGCCATAGTGGTAGGGGTGGGAAGCTATTGATTTAGCTCTATTTCTATTTTAGCTTAGTACCAAGTCTAAAGGCTAATCGCTGATATAACGACCCGTTGGGGAAGAAATGTAGCAAAAGCCATTTTACGAATTTTAAAGGAGAGCAAAAAAAAAAGAATAAAAAAATGCTTTATATCTTTTTGATTTTAAGTGCCGTATTATGTAACGATTACGTATACCTACTAAAAATGTATTCAACGTTAAATTAAATATATTTGGTAGTTTAGAAGTTGTCTTATAATACAAAAAGTCTGCATCTAATTTATATTTTAATTTTACAGCAAAAAATTTACTATAAAGTTGAATTGTAAAAAATAAAATAATTGCAGTAATGCAAGTAGTACATAACACAAAATGTCTTTTACGACAAAAAATAGGTAGCGAAGTCATTGATATATGCGGACACACCGTAGTTCAAACCTATGCTTCAGAGCAGAAAAAAAATCAAATATACCCAATCATCATCATCGTCATAATCCCGTTTTCATAATCATGAGGGGTTTCGCCGTAATCGCCACACTTGGCAGGCGGGTTGGCGATCGCAGTATGCGGTTCGAATCTCAGGAAGACGCTGCTGCCCGTCTCCTGGTGATTGATTTCCTTAGTCGCCTTCTACGACATCCACGGAAGGAAATGGAGTGACGCTACTTTTAATCCGGCGCCACACGGTACCCCAACCATCAATAAAACTAAATTCAAAAATTGTACTTAATTAACGTCAAAGATATAAGTTTCAGAATTAATAGATTATATGGAGAGAAACTAACAAAGAAATTCTACAATATTCTTTTCCAAACACGTTTAAGCCCGTTATTAGAATGATTATACGGTGAAGTAGTTTTTATGTTTTTATCACGTAGGTACATATGAGTGCAGTGCAACTAAGTGAATATATATATATGTCGCAGTAAAGTAGTTAAATCAGAGAGTCAATTGAATCTCTAGACAGTCAATCAAGGATCGATATTTAATCAGGTCGCTAGCATTTTGATTTAAATAAAGCAGCGTCGAAAACGTTTAACTATCTATCTGACCGAAAGCCAGCGTGTTGATTAATAATGTAAAACAAGATGGCAGTCACGACAACAGCTGATTACTTTTAGAGTCTTTCTTTTGGCAAACGTACTGCAACGTTGGTTTCTTCTGTGAGTGTTTTTTTGTTTCAAATTGTGGTCTTTGGTGAAATTTTAAACATGTTGTCGACTCCGCCTTAATTATTTCATTTGTTATTGTTATTTCGGTGTGATCGTGAAGAACTGAGAGCTTGGAAATTCCGTGTTTAATAAAGGTAAAACGAATCAAACAAATGTACCAAATATCTGCAGCAGAGCAGGTTTTATTTTTTCTAATTAAAGAAACATAAAACAAAAAATATACCTATTTATTGGCTATTCATTTTCCTAAATAATGAAATATCTTGGGGACCAAAAGCTAAATTCTTACCAAGTAAGTGGGCACGAAGACGCCTAAGATGGACGTGACGTTACATCGATCCGACAAAGGCCAGTTTAGCAAGGTAGGTTCTTCAATTGCGGTAGGGTAGAACATGCCGTGCAAAGGTGGCCTTTGTCAGATCGACAAACATCCACACCACCTAAGAGGGCATTACGCCTTATGAATAAATATAAGACAAGCAATGTCTTTTTACTATCCATTTTTTTCCAATCAAATATCTTGGTCACCCTACCAAAGTTGAAATGCGTCTTGTTGCCTAGGAACGTTTAGGAAACTCGTTAAACGTTTCCTTCACTCACTTGTCTGACGAAACTTTAGCGACTTGATTGAATATCGATCCCCAATTAACTGTCCAGAGACTCAATCAACTCTCCGATTCAGCCACCTTACTGCGACATATATATATAAAACCGGCCAAGTGCGACTCGGCCTCGCGCACGAAACGTTCCGTACTATTATCTATCTAACATTTAACATTAGAGACAAAGATCGAGAAAAAACCGCAAAAAATCACGTTTGTTGTATGGGAGCCCCCCTTAAATATTTATTTTATATTAATTTAGTTATTTATTTTTGAAACGAATATAGAACTAAATATTCTGTGAATATTTCAAGCGTGTAACTGTTGCGGTTATTAATATCGAGCAAAAACGGCAAAAAATTACGTTTGTCGTGTTTATTTTATTCTGTTTTTAGTATTTTTTATTATAGCAGCAACAGAAATACATCATCTGTGAAAATTTCAACTGTCTAACTATCACGGTTCATGAGATACAGCCTGGTGACAGACATACAGACAGACAGACAGACGGACCGTGAAGTCTTACTAATAGGGTCCCACATTACTGGGTTAATTATTATTATTATTATATCCAGTTTGCTGTCTCAATTCAGGTCTGTCTATCTATGTGCCAAGCTTCACGTAAATCCGTTCAGCCGTTATTGCGTGATTGAGTAACAAACATTTCATCCACATCTACACAAACATTCACATTTATAGGAGTAATCGGTGTAAATTTTATATACCTATATTATGTAATTCAAAAAATCGTCTAAAGAATGATAACATTTTTCATAAGAAATTGGCATAGTTTTACTTTTAAATTTCGATAAATTCATATCTCTCATCTCACTAGGTATTTTGTTGTAAATTATTGGTGCCATACAAAAAAGGCTTTTTGACATCAGAGCTGTTTTCACTTTGGCAAAGCCGGGCTTAGCAGTGTATTGTGATCGAATTGGTCCATGGCGGATTTGGGAGACCTTTACAAAGAGATCAGGATTTGTTGTTACGAAAACAGCCATTCATAAATGTAGAGAGAGGAAAATGTAAGGATGTTGAGCGACTTGCTACTACAAATTCGCAGATGTACGTAACTTTGAAAATAAACAAAAGTCATAGGCACATGCCCGCCCTGGGAATCGAACATTTTATTTTCAAAGTTACATACATCTGCGAATTTGTAGTAGCAATACCACACGCCAACAGTCAAGGAAAACATCGTGAGGAAACCCGCGGCTTGGTTGGCTCCGCACGTAGGTAATGAATGACTTGTCTTTCCTGTGGGCCAGGCCGACTAAGCTGTCAGGATGGTCTTGGTGCTGGGCAAGCCTACTCCATTTAAAAATACCCGAGTCCGAGGTTTTGTTGTCCGAGTGGTCCCTTCACCCATTTAGTGTGAGTGATGGTATCACTGGACGGTGTATAAATCATCTCATTACGTAAGTAGATGCAAAGGCCAAAGTTTGATCGACCTGAATCTTGATTTACAACTCTCTTTGCATCTTTGCTGTGCTTTGAATACGGTTTCGCGTTGCGAAGAGTTATATCTTATGCTTCGGTCACACACAGCGATTAATCGCTGCGGGCGCGTACTCGCCGCGAGTATTTGCTGCGTGTGACAGGCTAATCGCTGCGAGTAGATTCACTCGCTGCCAGTACCGCGACTAGAATTGAGCATGTTCAATTTTATTCCCTGCGAAGGCGCACTGACGGTCGAAATTCTCGTGCAGAACTCGCTGTGTGTGACAGGCGTGTGAGGCAGGCAGCGAATTGTCAATCTTGTATTGCTGTGTGTGACCGAAGCTTTAGAGTCGATGCTACTAGACCGTGGTTTGCGGTGATAACTGCTCTGATATTTAATGTTTGCGCTAATTTAAATAATTAAAATATCTTTCTCAGGATAAACTCGATTTTTTCAAAAAATATTTCTCCAACATTTAGCTGAATGTTTTGGTACTCGGCACAATTGGGTATTTGACATAATATTAGGGGTTAAAGTATGAAATTGCCGTTTTATTGCAATAGGTTCTTTGAATTGACATAGAATCTTCATGGTTTGAGGTTTTCGAATGAAACTTTTTTCAAATGGTTTCTATGATGTTCTTTTTTTTAAAAAATGTGAAATATTTGAATATCGACTTTCAATTTTTTTTGTTATTCAATTTAGACAAGAAGTTGAATACTGCGAAAATTAGAGTGATTTTTGAATACGAGTTCCGACGCGGAACTAACGCGGCAGAAACAGCCCGCAATATCAATGCTACGTTTGGAGAGGGGTCTACTAATGAACGCACCGTGCGATTTTGGTTTAAACGCTTTCGTGATGGAAATTTCGACTTAAAGAACGAGCCACGAGGAAGACCGCCCACACAGGTGAATAACGATGAATTAAGACAGATAGAGGAAGCCGACCCTAGTCAAACTACCCAGGAATTAGCGGCATGGTTTAACGTTACCTTACCCACAATATTGACTCACTTGCGTCAAATCAATAAAATAAAAAAATACGAAAAATGGGTGCCTCATAATCACTCGAATTTTCGCAGTATCCATCTTTCTTGTCTAAATTGAATAACAAAAACAATTGAAAGTCGATATTCAAATTTTTTTTAAAAAAAGAACATCATAGAAACCATTTGAAAAAAGTTTCATTCGAAAACCTCAAACCATGAAGATTCTATGTCAATTCAAAGAACCTATTGCAATAAAACGGCAATTTCATACTTTAACCCCTATTATCAAATGAGTTACTTTTAAAACAGAATTTTGTATGAAAACACTGGTTTATGACGTCACATTTCAGAGCACTCATTTTATGTTTAATCTATTTAAAAATTGTAATAACTAGTAATTGACTAAAAGAGATACATTTTCCGAGATATTTTCTAATTTTTGTTTTAATCGAGCATATGAAATAATTTATTGTTGATCGTGTCAAATACCGAATTGCTCATATATTCGCAGTGCGGCTACCTACACCTATGTATAATACATGTTTATAGCGGATTTTCGGGAATATTTTAAAAATTGCTAGACTACTGCAATAAAATTATTCCAGTAAGTTGAGTAAAAATCGGCAGTTATGTGTTGGTCATACTGTTGCTCCCATTTCTGTATCGCTGTCATTTCAGTTTTAAATTTGAACTCTTTCTGGTACAAAATGTTATGTTCCAAGATTCCTTATCCAACGCCAACGTTAAAAAAAAACTTTATGTCTAGATGCAGTGAAAAATAATGAGAGGTAAATAATTTCTTAAGACAAAAAAGCCTGCTCAGTCACCAGGTCAATAATTCAACTTATATTTGTAGATTTTTGTCTTCTAGTTTCAAGTAATACCTAAATACGTTAAAAAAAACAGTGTTTCAGTAGTAAAACAGCGAACAACGATAATTTCATGCATCGACCCAAACTTAACTAAATAGAATAGTATGTTCCAGGTTAGTATGAAACACTTTTTATTAAAATATGTTTGATGATTTGCGGACAATGAAAATATGTAAATGTAAGCTTTGGTTAGTTTCGCGACTTTTATGGCAAATTGACCACGAAAGTTACTAAACTTATATGGCAAATTGACCACGATAGTTACTAAACTTGTTAAGTACTGTGTTAAAATGGTATTATACTGGGTGTCCCAAAAAATAGTGAAATAGACATTTTTTGTAGTTTTCGAGTTTGACCTACAAGACATTATTGGCCACAGAGCCATAATAACATGAACAAAGGCGAGCTTATCTCTGTAAGAGATTTCTTCCAGCAAAACTTAGGGTATAGGAGAAGTAGTAGAAAAACAGGTCCATACATCTGCACAAAATAAACTACATAAATTATTATTATTATTATAATATATATAATTTATGGGTCGGTTAGGCGTTCTACAGCCTAACCGACTGGACCGTGAAGAAGTCACCGTAAAGGTAGGTAAAGATAAAGATAGGTCGGTAAAGATAGGAGTTAAGTGATCTTTTTGGTTTTTTCCGGAGAACAGGCATTGGAACCTTTCTCTCAGGTATGTGGGAGATAAGGGACGATCAAGAGTTTTGTGTAATAATGAGAGTATGTGGGCATTCCGGTGAAGACGAATTGGGAGCCATTTTAACTCTTGTCGGAGAAGAGACACATGATCAAATTTGCGTAATCCGCATATGAAGCGGATACCCAAATTTTGTAGTCGTTCGAGTTTGTGTAGCAGCCCCTCTGCAGAGCTGACCTGGTCTTCTCCTACCGCTTTGGAAGAATTGGAGAGGATGGATTTCTTAACATCGCTCTTTATAACAGATTTGAAAGAGAAGGGAACGCAATCGGGTTTTCGCTGCAAAAGAAGATTTTGGAGTGTGATCTTTTTGTGTTAGTACTTTTAAACGACTCGCGATGCTCATATTAATATAATAAACGGGTCTAACCGCGATTATCTGTATCTTGAAGCGGGAAAAGTTAAGCTCCGTGGGATCTTTCTTGTATTTCCATTTGGGGTGATCGCGTTTAGCCATTGATTCCTTAACGGCCTGCGTGAGCCAGGGTGTAGGTAGGCATCTACCTGTCTTGTCTTGGTGGAATGTTTCGTGAATCCCTAAACAGGCCGTTGCTGTATCAGTGCTGTGGTCAGTAAACCGAGCCTCAGGCCATTTTAACGCTGCATTTGACACACACAGCCCGTGTCGCTGTCGAATTTCCGATATTCCCCTGCCCCGAGCGAACCTATCGAGCCGCGCATTTCGGGGATTTTCGCTGCGATTGGCAGCACTGCCTGCAGCGTTTCGCGCGCGTTTATTAATAGGTAGCATCTATTAATAGGCTCCATGCAGTAACGATGACGACGAACGCCACCAATGGAAAAAATCATATTACCTATATCTTTTCTTGCAGATCGTTTTTTGCCAAAAGTGTCGTTAATAGTCATGTTAATAGTATGTTTGAGATAGATATATAAATAAATACATTTATTTGCATCTACGCACACACACAGGTATAGAACATAATTTAAAGAATACCACAAGTCACACAAAGCAAAATTTGCAGCAAGTGAGCACAGAAAAGGAGTAACAGAAGTAAGCGCAAGAAAATCAACAGACAATACAAGAGAACAGTTTGCGGGTGTGGCAAATGCAAACGGACCCATGGCCATAAATTATTTGCATAAAACTATTTCCAAAATATTAAAAATACTACTAAAGTATCCGTAATTTTATTATTTTGCAAAGCTACCTTTATCAAAAGTATTTTACACTATCGTTATCGTTTTTACAATCATTAAAAATTATCTTCATCACCACGCGTGCCTACCGCGGAAGAGAAGAGAAGAAGAAGAGAGAAGGCCACGGGCTAAGGCAGGCCGCACAGTGGGCACGCGTGGTGGCCTATAGGTACTCCTTCTCTGAGAGAAGGCCGCGCGCTGCAGTGGGACGTATTTACGCTGCATTATATTAAAAAAATTCGCCATGTTCAATTTGTTATCTTGTAATTCTTGTGTTTTATGCGCGACTTTTATGCGTCTATTAAAATATAACGTATTAAAATGTGCAAGCGAGACGGAACGCAGACGTAATAGCAGCCTTAATTAGCAGCTAAAAATGTGGAATCGCGATTTCCCGTACGCTAGAACGTCTCACATTCGTGAGGTCGTCGGTTCGAATCCCGGCATATACCAATGACTTTGTTTTCTAAGTTACGTAAATTTGTGAAGTTTCAGTAGCAATACCACTCGCTAACGGCGAAGGAAAACATCGCGAGGAAACCCTAGTGTCTGTGGTTACGTACGTCATCAGCGTTTGCTACGTATAATCACTACCTAACGATTTACGCACTTAGCTTGCTATTTCCGCACTTAGTTACGTACATTGAGGATGGGCCAGTTTCTGGATAGAGAGTTTATAATAATACTTAACTGTAGTGCTGTCTCTTCGAATTTCTCAGAAACGAGCGTGACAGAACGTTCCTTAGTGGAATTCTCAATTCAGAAACCGGCCTTAACCTCCTCAGTCCTGACCTTGAAAATAACATTTGAAAACCATTGTTATTATCAAGGTCGGGACTGAGGTGGCTAAGTGCTCTCACACATGAACACCATACGACGTCGCGTCGTACTAGGACGTCCTAATTTGGCTTTAATTTGAGCGAAATCTTGAACGAATATAGAGCTCTGAGTATTCATACGTCACGATTAATTATGAGTTGACCAGATATTCGCGATTAGTTATACTAATTTAAGCCAAATTAAAGCCAAAATGAAAGCGTCGTACGTAACACGACGCGACGTCGTATCGTGTTTATGTCTGAGAGCCCTAAGTGCGGAAATCTCAGGTCTAACTAACTAACACTGAACTATCATGAAATGAGACTTCTGCGAAATTAAGCAGCGCAATCAAAGCTATAGCAGAGAGGATGGACAGTCCAATAATTAGACACTGGGAGATTACTCACGTAAGATAGGATAACTGCACCGTCCCTCTAGCTAGCTCATGCTCTTATTTATGAAACTAACTGCCGTATACTCACAGTCGTCAATTAAACTTAATGTTCATTAAGTGTCGTGTTATCCCTTTCATATGTCATTGAAATGAAAGAGATGGCATGATACTTAATTGACATTAAATCTTAATTGACAACTCTGAGTAGTTACGGCAGTTAGTCTTAAGTACCTTAATCTTAATTTCAGAAATGTTGATATCACTATGTAACATATTTACTTATATTATTTAATGTAATTTTACTAACAACCTATGGATTGTTTTATCCGAAATAAAGTGATACATACATACATACGAAGGCCTCACTCTCTTGTTAGAGTTTACAAAAAGCGGTTAGGCATCGAGGCTTTGTTTTACAATGGAAACCATCTAGGTATGCGTTTTAGAGCGGCTTATTAATTTATAGCGACGGCAATTATTTTGGAGTCAGATGGCATGGCGTGTATATTTTTTATAGGACCTTGACTGCATCGTTCGTCCAGCGGTATCATGCGTGATTGCCAGTTCGATTACCACTGGAGGCCGCCGTTAGTTTGTACAAATGGCCTCGGTCTGGGTGTAGTTTCATGTTTGTGAAGTAGGCACTTGCCTGGTTGCCATAGCACAGGGTATCCTAGTTTGGGCCCAGGACGAGTGTTTGTGTTGTGTGGAAATTATTATTACCCTTGCAGTCTAACGATTTTTTGACAGTGTGAAGTAGAGTTATTTATGTTCTAGAGGCATTATTTTTACCGTGATTTTCGTTATTTTTAAAGAGCCTTTATATTCCCCTTACCTTACCTTTATGCCCCCTTACCAACTAAGCCATTCGACATCGTCTCGGCCATGCGAAATTTCTCTTTCCGTGCTTATCGTAACGCTTTCGTGTGACTTGCAACTACCCAAGTAACAATTCTGTATTAAGCTGGTCGTGTAAAAGTATCGAAAACGTTTGCCGGATGCGAAAGTGGGCCCAATTATCCGCCTAAACAGTCGCAAAATGTTGACATAAAGGTTGTGTGAAGACAATGCATTTAAAATTAAAAAAAATACTAATGAACACAAAAATCCATTTTCCTATAAAAATTTTATTCAATTAACTACACATCCGCGGCTTTGAAGCCATCCAGATTTCAGTGTGTATTTATAGACTAAGTTGTAAATAGTAACTTGTAATAATTGAACTTAATCTTTCCCCTGCCACGCTTACGGCGTATGGTGCTGAAGTGTGAGGGAGGATGCCAAGCCGCTATTGAAGCGCCACTCGTTTGCAAGACACTGCTCAACTAGACCACCAACATGCGCTGGATATTTCCCGTTCCAGGTGAGTTCAACTTCCCAGGTACGTTTAACAAATTCCCAGGTAAGTTCAACCACTTTCTAAGTGAGTTAGTTCAACAACTTTCCAGGTAAGTTCAACAACTTTCCAGGTAAGTTCAACAACTTCCCAGGTAAGTTCAACAACGTTCCAGGTAGTTTAAAAAAAAAATTAAAAAACTAATTGTAAAACAATAAAGAATGTACCCAACATAACTTAAAAATAACCAACACAAGAAAAACACGCACTATAAAGAAAAGTTCTACATCGAACGATCAAATAAGAAGGAATAGGAATTTTCTACATAGTTTTTTTTTACATATCTAATATTGTACCTATGTATAACACGTGTAGATATTAATCATTGAGAAAATTCGCATTACGTCTACATAGATCTCAGACTAGCCCCTAAAGAATTAAACAAGTCTATGTCAATGCTCTTCGCCAGTTTCTTCAATTTATTAAAGCTATTACAGACTCTCCACAAGTATGAATTTGGTATTTCAGCCCAGTTTTGTTCATTTCATAAAGGTACCTTGTTGGGACACTGTCCAGAACTCCAGATCGAATACCGGAATATTTCGCCTTGACTTATGCGGACATAGAGCTTTGATTTGCTAAGGAGGGACCACCCTGGAGGATTCATTATATAATATTAGACAGG
Organism: Yponomeuta cagnagella; assembly: GCA_947310995.1. Lineage (NCBI taxonomy): Eukaryota > Metazoa > Arthropoda > Insecta > Lepidoptera > Yponomeutidae > Yponomeuta > Yponomeuta cagnagella. The sequence continues at coordinate 9,672,350 of OX371294.1, read as the reverse complement.
GGTATACAGTATTTAGACCACGGCACTTGCAAAAGTACCGAAACGTCGGAAAATTGTAAAATGAAAAAATAAACGAGTGAATATCCGTGAAAATTCAATTTTTATTAAGGGGGTATATTTATAACAAAGAAAAAGAACGAAATCAGACACAATGGTAAAGATTTATCGCTGAACACACATAAAATAAAACGAACGAATTAAGAATTTTAAACTTTAAGACTTTAAAGTGCATCTGAGGAGTATTTAAATGAATCGTGTTTCTATACTCTATATTCTAACAGTCTATGTTAAACTTTTACTTTACTTTTACTAAAGTCTGGTAAACGAAAGCGTAACCTGAGAAATTGGCGGGAAACTAAAAAAATATTCATTATGGTATCCTCATGGTATCATTAGCTATACTAGGAAAAAAGATTTGATACTTGTTTAGAGGGTAAGTATTCATATTTTATGCTGCTTCTTCAAGAATACAACATTCTTTGTTGCTGCTTAGGCATATTGAATTTTTCACACTCTCCAGGAGACAGATTTTTGCTAGGGACAGGTAAAAGAACTGATCATTTAATAATTTTTTTATATGAAACGGCACACCAATGGCTATCCTAGATAATATTACAGAATACAATATTACATTACGGTGCAGCACGGATTCGCCACTTAAAGGCATGCACAGCAGTGCATACCAATACATCTTAAACAAAAATTCCAACAAAAAGAATTGTCTAAATTGTGTTATTTACATTCTAGACGATTAAATAAAATTTAATTTCATCATATTGAACCACATTGAACAATAGTTAGTATGATATTGCTCTCTATTTACATTCAAACCATTTATCGGCAACTAGTCTTCTTATAGTGTTCGCAAAATTTAAACTCGCAAAATCCATTTATCTACGCAATAATTATAAATAATCGGCCAACAAGTATCAAAATTATAAAGTTACAATGGTAACAGTTGTCCGACAGCACTGACAGTCATTTGGTGGCGCCATGTAAAGACTTTAAAGAAAATTTCAGGTCACGCTTTCGTTTGCCACACTCTATTAAAGGCTTCATCGAGTTTCAAGAATGTATGAAGAATTTTTAACTTTTGCGTACATATTGGAAGTGGTTTTATTATCAACACAGAAACGGTTTACAAGTTTTTCGTTGTATCAATGACACATCGGGAGCTTAAACAGATTGTTAAACAAAACAAACGCTGCCTAAATAAATCCAAGAAAAAACAAAGACGGCTGGCGTTAAACGAAGCGCGATAATGGAATCTGCCGACGAGTGTCCGGCTCGAACGACCAACAAAAACGTAACTGTTTCGTCTTTGTTTCTTTCTTGCATAGTGCTTTACACACATTGCCTGTTAGGACAGTCATCTGGTGAAGGGTGAACAAACATAAACTCACGCCTGTATCCCGGATATGGATAGGCAGAGACCAGGGTCTACCACTTGCCGCGATCCTGACAGATCTCTTTCGCTTCATCAACATTCATTCGTCATTGAGCGCATGTACGCAGGTTTCGGTTAATCAGCACAAAAACAACCAAAAAATGTCTTGTCACTGTGTTTGTTATCGAACTCCTCCGAAACGGCTTCGCCGATTTTTATGAAAATTTTGTGTATATTTGGTAGGTCTGAAACAATGTTCCGTGTGGCGCCGGATTAAGAATAGCGTCACTCCATTTCCTTCCGTGGATGTCGTAGAAGGCGACTAAGGAAATCAATTACCAGGAGACGGGCAGCAGCGTCTCCCTGAGATTCCAACCGCATACTGCGATCGCCAACCCGCCTGCCAAGCGTGGCGATTATGGCAAAACCCCTCGTGGTTATGAAAACCACGAAGGAGGCCTATGTCCTGCAGTGGGCGGGCGTGAAATGGCTGATGATGAAACAATGTTTGCCGAGTCAAATAGTAAGTATATAGTTTTTTGGTACAGCGGTGATAGCCCGCTCGATAGGACACTTGCCTCACATTCAGGAGGTCGTCAGTTCGAACCCTGGGCATATCAGTGACTTTGTTTTCTAAGTTACGTAGGTACATTTGTATGTTTGTATTAGCAATACTACTCGCTAACTGCGAAGGAAAATGTCGTGACGAAACCTGAGTGACTGAGGTGTTCGCTGGAGGACTCGATAATGTATCCGTTAGTCAGCGTCTTGATTATGGCATTATTTATGTTTAGTTGAGTCGTAAAATAACTCGGTCAACGGGACGGGTACGGCATAATAAGGTTGGTCGTGGATTTATTTACATCGATTTGTCGTTAGAGGACGTGAAGGAAAACAGCGATTTGGTTGGCCCCGCACGTATTCTCTGTCAGATCAACTAAAGTTCAGAAGTCGCAATTTTTGAACTTCGCAATGCACAAAACCAGCTGCTGTTGGCGGTTTATCCACATAGACCTGCGATTTCAAAAAACGCCAAAGAAAGAAAGCGCGTCAAATCGGACGATCTTGGCGGCCCAACTGATTCGGCTGGAAATCGTTGCTCCAATAATCGATTGTTACGTGCGCGGTCGGGCAGATGGCGCCGTCCTGCTGAAACCATATTATGTCGTTTAGATTAGATTAGTACCATTCAGTTGAGGCCACAAGAACTCCGTTATCATGTTCCTGTAACGAATTCTCATCTCAATGTCACCCAAGCCACTGCATTTCCGGCCTCAATATTACAATGATAACGCCATGTTCAACTGTGTAGCAGTGTATTTTTTATAATCCGAACAATCGTTGATGTCAGCTGTTAAATTACAGAGCTGCAACGTGCAAGGAAAAAAAAATGGCTAACTTGCAGCTTTCTAGTACTTGTCGTCTCTGTGCTAAGCCGCGGACAGACGGACAGACAGACATACGGACGGAAAAGGCGAAACTAAGGGTTTCTTGTTAACTACGAAACCCTTAAAATTAATTGCTGTTCGTTAGTCTCGCTAAAACTGGGCTGGAGCGAAGTGAAGTGTACAGTCTTGACATAATAAACACTGCTGCTAATAAAGTTGGTCGTAACCAATATTAATCAGTACTAGAATAATAAAATGTCGCTGACACATGAAACAGATGCGAGCGAGTTTGCAGTGTGGCGTGAATCTCTTACTACCGTACGCTTCTACGCCTTCAGAATCGACACACACAACTATGAATCCCTATCCGGTTCTTACCGATTACTGATGACTTGTAGGGTCAGAAAAAACAGTCAGATGTATTTATAATATTAATCACTTAATTTAATTTTTTGCGAGTATCACGGCAACCAAAATATTAAATAAAGATAGTGACTAAGGCAAATAATGAGAATAAAAATAAAGCTAATCTTCTAAGTCTTCTACTCCACTTATAGCCTCTCCACTCATAGGAAGTACCTAGAAAGACGTCGAAGGTACTAGAAAACTATAGAACATTCCGGAGTATCTTCTGGAAGTACCCAGAATCACATCGAAGATACTAAAAATTGGTTCTAGAAGACTATCGAATATTCTGGAATGTCTTTCTATCTCTGTCTCTTTCTAGCACATAGATTATTCTGGAAGGTTTTCTTGTCTCTACATACATAAAAGTACCTATCACGTAATCTATCTGCACTAACATCTAGATTACTCTACACAGTTCGACTACACTCTCGCCGTCCGTAACAAATATAACTTAAAAAGAAATACTTCCGATGAAGTTGTATTCGTCACTCACGTGTCACGCGCTTTCCCGACAGCGTTGCTAACGGTACTGACAGGCGTCAGTTGACGTCATATGCCGCTCCATTCCAAATGGTCGTATCCTGACAGCATTTGAACCGGAGAATAGTGACAATTTCTCCTGAGTCGGCTCCAACCACTATCGAAAATTCATTGGACAATGATGCATGAAGTAGCTCACTCAACAAAAAAATACGGACTTCTTTACAAAAAGAACCTTTGTAGTGAAGCTAATATTTTTTTTCCTCTGGGCTAATATATAAAAATCTCGTGTCACAGTGTTTGTTATCGAACACCTCCGAAACGGCTTCACCGATTTTTGTGTTTATTTGGTAGGCCTGAGAATAGGTCGTAGGCTAATTTATTAATTTATTTGCCATGTTTGGCAAAACAGCGTTTGCCGAGTCAGCTAGTAATTGTATAAATATTTACATTGGTAAAGCACAAATTTTTATCAAATGTTAATTTAACATAAACATAAACATTTACATACAAGCACATACATTGCTTCTGCCCCCACACTAGGATACCCTGTGTCGTAGGAACCAGAAACAACGACATCACAAACATGTAAACATCCAAGACCTGGGTTTTTTTTTGTCCCCAGCCGGGATTCGAACCCGAGACCTCTCGCATGGTATGCAGATGCACTACCGCTGCGCCACGAGGTCAGATTTTTATTTGTTGCTCCCCCTTCTTGGTTATTAAATTCATGGCTAAATTATTGTTAATTTTATTTGTTCCTCCCCTTTCTTGGTCATTTAAACTCTTGTGCCGAGTTTCATGAAACTACAGTAATTAGTAGTTGATGATGAACATTCGAGGTACATTGTCACAGACAACCATGAATTGTAGTTCAATGAAACAGGCCCCCATTGTTTTTAACTGTTGGTAATTTTTCTCTGGTCCCTTCAGTGTCAAATTATCGAGAGTCGACTGTAGAACAGCCGAACAATGTTGTTACAATTCAGTCAGTTCGAGGGCTATTTATACGAAGGAAGTACCGACGTCGGACGGACACGAGTAGGTGTCGAGTTGCTATTCAACTAATCCCATTGGACGCTTTTTTGTTCACAGTAATCTGCGGCACTGACAATAATGATAGCTAGAGGGCTATATTTTAATGCACTTAAAAATAGAGTTATCAAATCAAATCAAATATTTGATGTTTAAACAGTTATACAAACATAGAATTATTAAGGGCCACTAGCGCCACCAATGGAGGTCATAATATCCTTTTTACTGATTTCAAAAAAGGAGGTTCTTAATTCGACGCGTATATTTGTTTTTTTTTTCTCTTTTTTGGCTACGTTCTCGCCTAACTCCGTGAAATCTTAACCGATTTTGACAATTCGGAAGGTAAAGTTTAAGAAGTCTATATTATATTTTATTCTCATAGTTAAGGACTTACTGATCAAGAAACTGCAGTTAAATTGCAATTCGTCTGCATTGTTTTTGATAGCTGTCGATAAGTTTTTTTTTTAATTTACATTTCATACATGCCAAGACACAAAGCCGTTCTATAATGTCTATAACGTCATTTAAATTTTAAATTTTTTTACCTGCTGTATCTTGATCAGTTGGACGTGAACTATAAGAAAAACATACAATATCAACCTCTTACAAAAACCAATATTTTTTGTGTTCCAATAACGAATTTCATTACCGTCCCATTGGTCCTATTTTAATTTAATTTCGTGAAAATCTGACGCCGACTTTCAGAGATGGAAAACGGAGCTCTTTAATGGACAGCAATAAATAAGGCCTAATGGGGCCTAATTGGGTCTTATTAACTGGTGTCCATTGAAGAGTTTCTTTAGAAATATGGAAATGTTTAATAAAATATAGCGCAAAAGTAGTCCCAGGGTAATTTGATGATGTTCTGGTAAAGACTTTCGGAGATGGAAATTGTAAACTTCAAATTTTGAAGCAAGTAATTAAGTAGAGTAAATTATTGTTACAAGAGACTTGATTCTTTACCCCGCTTCAACGCTAACAATTTAATTTCTTTCAATATATAATAAAACCGACTTCAAGACACTACAGCACTAAAAAGTCAGAAATATTTAAAAGATTACCCTTAAATTAGAAGTTGTACATTGTAGAAGTATAATTTGTAGTCGACGCCCAATTTCATGACTAGCACATATATAGTTTGGACACCGACTCCAATTATGCTTCTACAATACCTACATGTATACGAAAAACTTCTAATTTAAAGGTATTCTTTTAAATTACTTTCAAACTTTTATTGCTGTAGTGTTTTGGAGTCGGTTTATATTTTTTTGAGTGAGATCTCTCAATCATGTGAATAGGGATTTTTATGCCGCGTCCACACGCTTGGCGTTAATTTGCCGCAAGCCGCGAGCCTTTACAAATACTTGGCAAATTATGGACAAACAAACCTCGTCGCCCACACGCTTGCGTGGACAAGCAAGCGTGGCAAACGTGCACCTCGTGTGAGCTTTTAAAATTAATTCTTCAAATTTAATTCTTTTTAGGGTTTCGTAGTCGACAAGGAACCCTTATAGTTTCGTCTGTCTGTCTATTCTAAAAAGCTGAAATTTGGCATATACATAATAAATCATAGATACATATTAATCACGCTGGCAAAACAGGAATAACATTCCTCCCTCCACCCCTTCTCTTATCTAAACGGTTGATTGTATAAACGTGAAAAAGGTGAAATTCAGGGTAGTACCACATAAAATGAACTGTTTTATTCAAATACTAATATCTACAACAGCAATATTTTAGCATATTATACTGTGCATATTATTAGCTTATTATATTATATTATATTTGATTTCTGTATGAATAAACTACAATTTTTTTCTCTAATGTAAATCAATAGGTAGGTGTAAATAATTTAATAAAAAAAAATGGGCAAGTGTTATTTTAAAAACACATGTGACTTGTGTTGTTTTAAAATCACACGATTCAATTGTACTGTACTATATTATTGTTAAATTCTCATTATGTAATTCCTGGTGTACATACAATAAAGAATATTCTATCTATCTATCTACACTGCGCGTGGCCCGACACGCTCTTGGCCGGTTTATTATTTATCAGCACCAAACGACCCACAAACGTGTGGATACATTGCAAAGCGTTTGCCGCAAGCTTCAAATCAAATCAAATATCAAATCAAATATCATTTAATCCAAAAGAGAAATGTACAAACACACTTAATGTACCTAAGTACGGTGAAGCTATATAATATAAAGATTTGGTACGGTACATTTAAGTAGGGAGACGAGCTGACACCCTTGCTAGATTAATTAACAGATTACTGTGTTAAGGAGTGTCAGGCCCAAAACCCGTTATAAATTAAGGGGTGACTATTAGGTTGCAACTTCAAATAGGTAGGCTGTGAGTTCCAACATAGTTTACATTTCTGAAACTTTAAATTATATCGAACTTTAAATTATATCGAAAAAGAGAGAAAAAGAGTAATACTAATTCTTATAAAAGAAGCCCTAAGTGTGTGTGCGTGTGTGTGTGCGTGTGTGTGTGTGTGTGTGTGTGTGTGTGTGTGTGTGTGTGTGTGTGTGTAAGTATGGATGCGTTTGTGAGGGTATATATTTTATGTATTGATTTGTATTTTTATTCGGGCGAGACAAAACTATCCTGACTTCACCAACTCCTCTGCTTCCTTTGACTTGTGCCCAAAATACCGACACAGTTCAGACCACAGTGGAGACTCGACAAGCGTATGGACGCAGCATGATATGAAAAGCTCAAAAGAAGCGTATTTACGAGAACGAAAAAAGTTATGGCCGAAGTAGTGAAAAAAAAAAGTTTTTTTCCGAATTTTTTATTTTGGCGCTCGATATTTTGGAGACGAAAAATTATATAAAAAATTTGAGAAAAAATCCTCTGGACATTTAGACAGCTACAATTTGAGCCTAAAACTAAGACGATCGGGTTAAGGGTTTGCCCTGTAGCCTAACCTTTTTGAAAAAAAAAACAAAAAGTCACAACGACATTTTTCACAATGACATTTATGATTCGATTAATTTCCAATGTGCTTGATAGTCGTGTGACGCACGAAATCTGTGAATTTTTGGCATAAATGCTATCTGACGCCAGGTCCGTGATCTTAACGCTTCTTGTTGGTTTTTATAGATGGCGCTGTTCTCAAATTCTATTTTTGTCTAATTTTGTATAGATAATGGTACGGAATCCTTCGTGCGTGAGTCAGACTCGCACTTGGCCGGTTGTTTTAACAAGCGGAGTCTCGGGCAACAGCTAGTAAATGAAATAAAATGAACGCGAAATGATTCTATGAAAAAAACACTCGATACGCGTGGACCGTCAGTGTCCCAGTTTAGTGTCTCCGTTTATAAAAATAAAGTCACTCTGGAGGCACAAAACAAATGCGCCGAAAGTCCAACCTCATATTAAGCCCCTTTACTGCAACCACTGTGTAAATGGTCCCTTACACTGATCCGTGAGTAGCCGAAACGTCTCCAAGAGTTAGATTCATCATCATCATCATCATCAGCCATTTGACGCCCACTGCAGGACATAGGCCTCCTTCGTGATTTTCATAACCATGAGGGGTTTTGCCATAATCGCCACGCTTGGCAGGCGGGTTGGCGATCGCAGTATGCGGTTGGAATCTCAGGAAGACGCTGCTGCCCGTCTCCTGGTAATTGATTTCCTTAGTCGCCTTCTACGACATCTACGTAGAAAGTTAGATTGGCTATCTATAGTGGAGTGCTCGTCCCAACACTTAAAATGTATGGTAGCGCGACTTGGGGATCTTATGGCAGAATCAAGAAAGTAGAATTAATGCACTAGAAATGATGTCCTTGAGGAGTATGTGCGGTGTTACTTAGAATGACAGGATACGCAATAGTTTGATTAGAGAGCGTTGTGGAATGAAAGAGGATGTAGTGACTAGAATTGAGAAAGTAATGTTGCATTGGTTTGGACACAAGGAGAGGATGAAGAAGAAAGACTGACGAAAGAAACATATCAAGCGAATGTGGTTGAAACAAGGTTGAAAGGACCGGTAAGGGACGTCCCAGGCGGATATACTTCGACAAATAGGGGATGTATTATAGGATGTAAAGTACCCGAAACCGGCTTGCCTTGCAACGACTAATGAATGTCGAGGAAGCGAAAGAGATCTGTCTGGATCGTGGCAAGGGCAGACCCTGGTGTTTGCCTACCCCTCCGGGATAAAGGCGTGAATTTATGGTAGGTTACTTCAACCATGATGTATTTACACATCGTTTGACGTCACTAGAACGTGGCACAGTGTTTTCCGAGATCAAATTTGCGGACATAAACCTAGTTTTCGGTTTATTATTTCAAATAGTGGACGAGAACTCCCGAGTGCCAAATATATTTAGTTGACAAGATGAACATTGAGAATGGGACCAGTTTCTACATGTGAAACAGGCAAATTGTTCCTTGGTCCAAATATGTTAGTTGGCAAATTTATTTGTGTTCCTAAAGTACTTACAAAGTCTCATTTTTACTTGTAAATTAGAAATTTGTATATTTGAACTTCATTCACCATCACCAGAATTACAAAAACTTAGATTGTTTGATTTATACATACGAGCCAAACACATTACCCTCCTTTTGGGCTTCGCCGCAGTCCGGTAAAATGGTTATTTAGTCATAATTTAATCATAAAGATATTATCCCGGAAACGTTCAATATTGGCTCGATATCATGGCTGAGGCAAACTTCTGTATTTCTTTCTGTCCTGGCAGCTACGGAGCTACTGCTCATATTTTATTGCTCCGTGTATTTATATTTATTTTTGTTTTAAATAGATTTTATTGTACCTAGAGATGTGTCAAACGAATTCAGTGAGTAGATTGTAAATTAATATAGTCGGATTTTCTTTTTGTAAAATATGAAGCTTTAGTGTAACGTAGTTGTTTGCCTACTTAAAAAATCAGTCAGCGCTATAAAGACGTGTGCCAAAAAACCAGGACAAATTTTATAATTTTGTATCTGTATCCATTTTATCGAAAACGGCCTTGATTGGCCGAATCTATGATGACGTCATCATCATTCCCAAATTTCTCAGATTTTTCAAGGAACCTATAGTAGTTCACCTATTTGCTTTTCCGCGCCTTAATATTAGGGGTTAAAGTATGAAATTGCCGTTTTATTGCAATAGGTTCTTTGAATTGACATAGAGTCTTCATGGTTTGAGGTTTTCGAATGAAACTTTTTTCTAATGGTTTCTATGATGTTCTTTTTTTAAAAAATGTGAAACATTTGAATATCGACTTTCAATTGTTTTTGTTATTCAATTTAGTCAAGAAAGATGGATACTGCGAAAATTCGAGTGATTATGAGGCACCCATTTTTCGTATTTTTTTATTTTATTGATTTGACTAAAACTAAGTTAAACCATGCCGCTAATTCCTGGGTAGTTTGACTAGGGTCGGCTTCCACTATCTCTCTTAATTCATCGTTATTCACCTGTGTGGGCGGTCTTCCTCGTGGCTCGTTCTTTAAGTCGAAATTTCCATCACGAAAGCGTTTAAACCAAAATCGCACGGTGCGTTCATTAGTAGACCCCTCTCCAAACGCAGCATTGATATTGCGGGCTGTTTCTGCCGCGTTAGTTCCGCGTCGGAACTCGTATTCAAAAATCACTCGAATTTTCGCAGTATCCATCTTTCTTGTCTAAATTGAATAACAAGTTTTTGAAAGTCGATATTCAAATGACATACAATGAATTTAAAAGGAAAAGTATCACGGCTCTACTAGTTAACGAGTACCTCGTAGGCAACCATCTTATAAAAGTAAAGTTCATACAAAATCCATTAAAAACGACTTCGATAAAGTTATTAGTTCTGTAAAGCACTTCTTTCTACGAAACCCTATATTGCGCATGGCTCGACACGCACTTGGCCGTTTTTTTTTTCAATTTTGCTTTGTTGGGATGGCAAGATTTTCTGCCACACTATAATTGTGCGCTCGACAGCAAAGAAAGTTTTACACACGTGCATTTTATTCAGTTACGTCACAGTTACAGGCGCCTTCACAACGAAAACGTAAAGGCCGTCCCGAGGTCGACTGCACCGTGGCTTATTTATTAAGCTGTTTATTTTTAATCTCTATAAACTAAAGGTGTTTGTAAAACTCTTGGTCTGCCCGGAACGTGTAAAGTGAAGTGTTTACAGTTTCCCGGCCACAGGTGTGGTAAATTTAAGATGTTTCGATTCATTTAAGTGGGTACTTCAGTACCAACCGGGCAAAAGATCCATATAAGAAAAGCAATTGTTGATTGAACCGTTAAATGCGATGCGTAATTTCTATCTACAGGTGACATCGTTCGTGGTTTTTTAAGGCGACATTGTAACCATGATTTAGAAACATATGGATTATGAAAAAAAAATCCACTGCTTACCCTAAGCTACAGCGTCTTATCGTATATTATTTCTACTAAATTAAAGCTAAATAGATCCTATTGTTATTGTATCATCTTTATGAATAAAATTACTCAGTAATTAAAGATAAATCGCCAATTGTTTTTTCCCGAAATTTATTCAAAGTCAAAGTCAAAAAGTAATAAAGATCGAAAAAATACTGTGATTTGAGCGTCTTATGGTCAGCGCCGGTCAACTTAATTAATCTTTCACTTACGCATATCGGACGATAGACTCTTAAACATTTACTTAACATAATCGAAAACATTTTTTGACGTTACGGAACTTCCTTCTAATTTGAATTTGGATTTACAGTTTTGAACCAACCGGTGGAAAATCACGAGTAAATTACAAATGTGTTTTACCATTACTGTAACTAAATTAATAACACTGTTTATCATACAGAAAAGAACGTTCCCTAAAAACATTGCCATTTCCAAATCACGCTGTGGCCTTTCATTCAAGATAATATCTTTCCATATTTTTTCCCAATCGCAAGAGCAACGAAGGATCATATTTTTCACGCATATGACATTTATGCAGTGTTGGTCCCAGCGCTTACCTACGTATGATAGCGTATTACCTCGTTTACCTATGTATGATAACTAAGAAAGTAGTTAACGCAGTAGAAATGTGTGAAGAAGAACCTTCATTGAGAATTATGTGTAGTGTTACTTTAAATAACAGGATAGGCAATAGTGTGATTTCTTGATAGAGAACGCTGTGAACAGTGGATAAATCAGCATTAAAAATCACTAAAAAGACAAAAATAAAAAACTGAAATGAAAAATAAACAATAACCCGACTGCTGAGCATTAACTACTGAGCAGGCGGGACCCAACTAAGGGCCAGTTTCTGAATTGAGAATTTCGCTAAGTAAATAGTTAACTGTAGTGCTGTCTCTTCGGATTTCTCAGAAAAGAGCGTGACAGAACGTTACTTAAGTATTTACTTAGTAAAATTCTCAAGGAGCCGCTAAGGAGTTATCGCTGAATTTGGGTTTGCTTAGTAGTGAATGCCCAGCAGTCGGGTTGTTGGTTATTTTTTTTTCAGTTTTTTATTTTTGTCTTTTTAGTGATGTGGTGACTGGAATCGAGTAAGGATTGTTGCGTTGGCCTGGCACATCGAATCGGAAATCAATAATTTAAGTATTTCAACGTAAAGAATTTACATTCCAAAGAGGATAAAGGAAGTAATAACGAACGCTGATGAAGCGAAAGAGACAGGACCCTGGCATGTGGCAAACCCTGGTCTCTTGGGTTTATGTAGTGTGTATTTAATAAATAATAATATATCTAAATATCTTTTCCAGTTCTTCTAATGTCCTGGTTCGGCGTGGACCAAGTCAAGGGGACCTCCTGCATCCGGACTGGTAATGACAACCGAACATACAAACGAACACTAATACAAAACCTTCCTTTCTATCTATCTACCGTGTGATACAACTTTATAGCTGTCACTGAAATCCTCTAGATGTGCTATCTTCTTAATGTGGTGTGATGAAATTAACTGTGCACGTGTTTTTATATTAAAAAATAAAATCGATATTTAATTTTATCGACGTTTAACAACCCTATCGTTGGAACAACAGCTAGCGCCGTCTAGTGAAGGCGTTTTACAACAGCATGATGAAGGTGCGAACGAAAATTTTAATAAAAACCCGTGCACAGTTCAGTGGGTCAGTCTAAATTGTGTTAACCAAAGTAGTATTTTAAGAGTGACTTTTGAATAGCAAATGACCAATTAGAGTGACCAGTTGTTTTTTACTGTAAAGGCCTCTTCACATGGCTCATTTTGTAAAATAATATAAAGCAAACTAGTCATCTGTCGAGGTTTGTACCTACTTAATGTGTTTTAGTGTCCACAGGAATGTTTGTCAGTGTGTCGTCGAATGGGTAACTTTTTGCATGCGATAATGTGTGTTCTATTTTTTAGACCTGTCTATTAGACGTGTCGTTATCGTTTAAACTTATATCCAAATGGATATTGATGTAAAAAATTAGTCGCATGAGGCCGCTGCACATTCAGGTCGTAAACTAAACGCCGAAAATAAATTCCAAATTCCCCATCAAATAAAATCTTTTTTTGTTTTATCAAATTACGGTTACCAAACCATTACCAAAATAGATAAGTTATCACCAAATTGTGTTCACCAAAAAAATCCTAAAACCTACCAAAGTAAGATATATTGTCACCACATTGTGTTTACCTTAAATTCATGTAGACTTCACCCATTTTGGTAAGTGTTTTATTTTTAAGATAATTTATCCTACTAATATTATAAATGTGAAAGTTTGCGAAGATGTTTGGATGTTTGTTACGCAATCACGCAATAACAGCTGAATGGATTTACATGAAACTTGGCGTACAAAGACAAAGACCGGAATTGAGACATAGCAGACGTGATATCCCGGTAATGCGTTCCTGTGGGATAATATTTATTTTAAGTTTAAAATAGATGGCGTTGTGCGAGCGAACGTTGTTTTTTAAAAATAGATGGCGTTGTGCAAGAATCGTATAAACGAATGCACATTCACGGTGTACTGACTTATCCATTTTGAGAAGTACTTTAGTTTGGAAAGGATTTATTTATTTTGGGAACGTCTTATAGATTTTGATGAATATTTGTTAATTTTAGGAACCTTTTATGTCCATCCATCAGTCATTCGGTATTGGTCCTCTGTTGGACGTCTACCTCCCACAAGGCACGCAACTCTTCTTTATCCTCGGCCTTGCTCATCTAGCCTCTGCCAGCAATGTGCCTCAAATCATCGATCCAACGAGCTAGTGGGCATCCCACACTGAGTTTGCCAGTTCGTGGTCTCCACTCGAGAACCTTTGTACCCCATCATCCTTTATTTATCTTGGTAAACATTTTATTTATTTAGTTTACTAGAAACAATTTATGTTGGTGAGCAATGAAATTAAGCCATTTAGTTTTATTGGAAATTTCTGCAAAACATAGTAGATAAAAATATAAAAAAGTTTTTAGTAAAGAAATTTATGATTTTTATTAATATGAAACAAACAAGTTACAATTACAAACTAAAAATAAGTAATTATTTATTAACTAATAAAAACTTTTTGTTCTCTGGGCATCACGTTATATAGGTCAAACCATTTCTGGTGGCCTTCTTTGTCTTTACATTAGTGAGTTGCATATGTTTTTGTATATTATACATAAAGTTATTGTATGTAGTTGAGTTCACGGGCGAGAATTCTTGCGGTGGCTTCCATACTGGAGTGTGCAGCGACCTTTATGTTTTTATATGGTGCGTGTAGTATCTTCACAGCTAATATCTTTCCACGCATATGTAAATCACTCGTAAAAAGAACAGAATAAACGACAGTCTCCTGTGAATAACTGACTTTATATTTTCAGAATTTAGTAAGTCTTAATTTGACACAGTTAAAAACACTATCCCGACCACGATTTAACCGCGAATCGTAAAACGTTATTCGGTAAGCGACGCACAAAATAGACAATAAGTGAATCCTAAAAGTGTTTGGTATTATTTCTTTATTTTATGTTAATTTGTGTACAGTTGTATATAAATCCAATTAAAAAAGGAAGCTTTCTAAAAAAGAGCTTTTTGTCTATATTGTGTCGTCTAGTTGAACCTTGTATGTTTTAAATGGTTTCGTAATAGTATTATAGACAGCTTCAAGATTATTTGTGTGACTCAGTCTACGGTTTACGAATCTAATTTAATAATGAATAATAATTCAACACAATATTCAGTTATTTACAGGATAAAAAGATGTGCTGACATTTTTTGTATAAGATTTTTATCTTTTATCTTTCTATATTTTGGTTAACTAATTGACGCATGGGTTTTCAGCATTATGGGCACTTGCTCTCAGCCCTCTAGTACAGGCGGAATGCCAAAGTAAGTACGACTCTATTGAGAATACATAAAGTTCAATTTATTACAATATAATACCGCTTGGAAGCTTGACAATATATTTTTCGTGCCGTCTTTGCAATGTGATAAAGTATTTTCTTATTATAGAAAGCTTTTTAATGCAATGCTTTACATCCGAAAATAAATATTTGAATATTCCATTTTGTTTTACAATATAAAAATGGTCTTACGTATATTGGCATCTTACTTAAAATTAAAAAACCTTAGTCTACATTGAAAGCTTAGTAGACAAATGACACAATATTCATATATTTCACTTATTTTAATTGTACTAGGTATCACAACATTATAATTACCATAAATAAAACCGTAGACTGAGTTATGATAAAAATAACATATTTTATTACCTGTGTATAATTATTAGTATCCTTTATTTCACATTAGTATCTATTAGTATCACGCATGTTTTCATTCCAAACACAAAACAATTGAAACATCGATATCGACAAAATAAGGCCTCGTCACGTCACTACTCCGTGTAGGTCGTCATTAAATGGATTAGTCCTGTCCTTAGACTTGAGCCTGTTAGGAATATCGATTTTGTTTCAAAGGTACGTAATCAAGTTTTACGCTCAGACTTTCCAGAACTTCCTTCAAAATCAAAAGCAATAACTGAAAAGATTTCATCTTTTTTGGACCGATCAGACAGACGTGCTTCTAGCACGTTTAAAATAAAAATAAATCGCTTTGAAAATAATGGCTTCTATTTATACAATGCTACTTAGTACTGTGAAAATTATTGTTAGTAAAATATTTAAAATACAAAATTAAAAATAGAAAATTTAAACACCTATTTAGAGGCTAAAAATTCCACCCATGCCGGGACTTGAACCTGCGATCTCTGGCTAACCGTGGCAGCGCTCTCCCAACTGAGCTAATGGGCAAGTGCAGGCATCGCTGAAATTTCGAACCTAACTTCTCTGTATTTACATCACTTGCAGCCCCGAGTAGCCCACTTTGCAGTTAGGTTTTTACATCGGAATGATATCACTGCACCTACATGATTATAATCTTTTTGTTGCATTACCCCGTGCTGAGGACTATGTTAAAAACCTATTTAGAGGCTAAATTACTTTGGCCAGATGTCGCTGCCTGTAAGTACGTAATACAGAGAAGTTTGTAAAGAGGTTCGAAATTTCTAGCGCTGGCACGGTTAGCCAGAGGTCGCGGGTTCAAGTGCCAGCACGGGTGGAATTTTTAGCCCCTAAATAGGTTTTTAAAATTGTATTCAGCACGGGTTAGTGCAACAAAAAGAATATAAATAGAAATTGCCATTAAAATGTGATTCGTCTAAAATATAGATGTCTTAACGGTACTCTATCAAGATTCTGATTTGGAAAATCCGTGTTGGGTCCCCAACTATACTTTTCAAAGTTAGTAGAAGATAATTTTAATGTAGCAATTTTAAAGATGATTTGATTATCCGTAAAATTAAAATGCAAAGTATAATTATATTAAGGATCATAAGTTACAGTTCGAAATCTCTTTACTAAATTACATTAAAAAAATGTAACAAATTAAGCAAAACTAATTTTGAGGCTCTTGTTAAAACTAATTAGTTAAAAATGACATCTATTTGCTGCTTAAAAAAATTCCCGCGCGTTTAGTAAGCGATGGAGCCTTGCCAAAGTGGGTCCAATATTCGTGTGGCAATTATGTACATCCAGATAATTAGCGGTCAAATAAATCACAGCGATGTACGACCCATATCCGTCTACATGGGACACGAACTATTGTCCATACGAGTAAAACGGGCAAGGGAGAATTTTTGCCAAAAATCTCCACTCTTGACGAGAACTTATAAATAAAAAAAATTGTTCTAATTGCAATTTATTTCACACAATTTATTCACTGTAATCATCCAATATACTTAGATGAATAATTAATAACGTCAATAAAGGTATTTATTCACTCGTTTTTTTTATAGATTTTAAGTTCTTGTCACGCGTTCGTACCTAGTGTTGGGCGTGACCCACGGCGTCGTGGGTCACGCCCAACACTAGGTACACGAATATTGTCGTTACATTCTTACTTACAATTTGTGTAAAACGTGTAAAAAAATCATGTAAAATATTCTGATTTCAACGTACCACACTAGTAGGTAACTACTTCAATGCATGAGTTTTAGTACCTACATTTATATAAATCCTGTAAATTAAGGACTTGAAAAGACTAAGTTTGGAGTTTTTTTGTCCATTTTTTCTCCAAAATGATCTAGATTTTGAAATGGACACCTAGTTTAACTTGTAACGTTCATTAAGTCGCAGTTTCTGTGCTACTTTGAATAAAAAATTTTGATTTTGATTTTGATTTTGATTTTGATTTTAGACAAAGCGTCAAAAAATCGCACCTCTTGAAAAATCTGATCAGAATGTCAGAAGATCGCCTCCATTCGAGCCTTTGTACCCATCGACTATCAAAATCTGGTCTTCGGCAGGTGTGACCAGCCCGCTGCCACTTCAACTTGCTTATCTTATAGGTTTCGTCAATCAATCACCCTGGTTCTTGGGCGAATCGTCTTGTTCCTGATGTGATGCACCAGACTCCGAGCATAGCCCGTTCCATAACACGCTGCCTGAGCGACTTTTAATCGGTAGACTAGTCCTGCCGTCTCAGTGTTCACGTTTCAGCTCTGTAGGTCTGTTGAACGTTTGACTTTAAGCTCCGAATAGCCGCAATGTTAATTACATAAAATAAGCTCAGTAAATGTATGTAACAGAATCCATGAAGATTTAGTTCGAGCGCTGTCTCTTTGTAGGTAGGTACTCTCCGCATAGGTTTTTATTTTATGTTTTTTGAATTTATAATTTCAGTTTTTCGATTGTTTTCCGCGATTAGGTTTTTCCTTTTTTTGACACTATAGTCATATAGCTTCGAATGCGAACATAAATTTTTGTATTTATTTTTTATTATTTTGCGTCGCAAACCCAACTGCGGGCGCACCGGCTCGCATACTCTTGGATGGTGACTAGATGTGACCCCCACAATGGCAGGAAAATCGTACATAGGTACTACTGTTACTACATTAAAAAGAAAAAGAGACATGTCTTTTAAACTATTGTCTTGACATACACAGAGTATAACACAGATGTCTGAGCTACAGATTAGCAATTGTCAGGCTCGGTTACACACAAAGGATCGCTTTCTCATGATCTTTCTCCGTCATATAGATCTTTCAAAAGGTGCGATTATTAACTCGTACAGTTTTGCACCTTTCCTAACATTGCATGCTACATTTATTCCATCTATCGATTCTACAACTTGCTGTAAATGCAACAGACGCTTAATAAGCTTCGTGCGTGCATGTTTAAACAAGGCTTTTTAGCATTATCAACGGTAATTTTACAAGATGTTCTAGCGAAATAAAGCGAAACCTGAAACCGTCCATACTGTAGATAGATAAAAAAAAAATAACAGGAGTATGTCTATAATTCCTAATTATTTTTTAACGAGAAACGTCCTACAGTTCGGTAGTAGGGAAAACATGTAGCGTCGGCGAGGGCTGTAGGCAACTCTGTAACTACGTGTCGTGTTCAATTAATTTATATTATTATATCGTTGAGTAGAGCAAAGTAGCCAAATAAATACTCAGATCATCTTGGTTCGCGCCGCTAGATGGCGTCAGTGTCACGTAATACACTGCGGAGTTTGAGACAAAATTAACGCTCACTTATAGACGTGAACGTTAAACCACCGGTCGTATAACCCGACACAGCCTCCGCCCGCTTTTTTTTTCGATTTATCATCGATTTATTCAACTGGCGTTGGCGTTAAGCTACAGGAATGTATGAAAATTAAGATATAATTGAGAATTGTAAACTTCTGTTTATGGTAAGTGGCTTACCCCCGGTTTCTCGTTGAGTTACAATCTGTTAATCCACCGTTAGAAGCAAAGTCAGGAGGACAAAGCGCAAACATAAAAAACCCAGCCAAGTGCGAGTCGGACTCGCGCACGAAGGGTCCCGTACCATCATCTATACAACATTAGACACAAAGATCGAGAAAAAACGGCAAAAAATCACGTTTGTTGTATGGGAGCCCCTTTTAAATATTTATTTTATTTTAATTAAATTATTAGTTTTGAAGTGAATAGGTATAGAATTAAATATTCTGTGAATATTTCAAGCGTCTACCCGTTGCCGTTATTCATATCGAGCAAAAACGGCAAAAAATTACGTTTGTTGTATAGGAGCCCCCCTTTAATATTTATTTTATTCTGTTTATAGTATTTGCTGTGAAACCGGCAAGAGAAATACATCATCTGTGAAAATTTTAACTGCCTTCGGTTCGTAAGATACAGCCTGGTGACAGACAGACAGACGGACACTGAAGTCTTAGTAATTGGGTCCCGTTTGGCACCCTTCGGGTACGGAGCCCTAAAAATTACCGACAGCTGTTAGCAGGAGATTAACAGATTGGGGGTATGCGAGAAATCGGTTGTTAATTATGGATACTAAAGAAACGGTTTTCAAGCTTTGCGTTATTGAAATAACACGATGTATAATTGCTACGGCTTCTCATCACGCCATTTAGGAACGTCCTCCATTGCGGAACTATGCGGAGTAGTTAAGAAAGGTCACGTTAGTACCTTAGTTGTGTTTTTTTTTTTGGCCTGGGACTTTTACAATTAAATTTTTGCCATCTGTCAAATTGTTCATATTGTTCTAGTGAAAAGCGAATCTGTCTTGCGATGAAAAATTTGACAATTAATCACGACAACAATCAATACTGCCAATATTCCGGGCAATAGGTACATATGACCAAAATGCTCGGGCACGGATCAAGCAAATATATTCTTGTCACACTGTAGTGTGACTAGACGCTGAATAAATTAAAAGATTAAAATTACTCTTTGTTTTAGAAGCATGCTAGTTATAATACGGCTGTAATTTATTGGTTGTTAGGTTATATATGTCTAACTAGCGCTAAAAAAATGGCTCCACGTTCAATTGTGAGATGGTGGGCGGGGCTCGTTAATTGTGTTACCAATTGGAGCGAGTTCAGTATTACCCGACGAAATATCTATGCACCTGCCTCCGTCAGACCGCCATCTTGCGATTACGTCGTACCTAGATTCGACGGGTCAATGAAGTCCCTGGTTTGACGTTTTTGTATAAAACCAACCACTTACCATCGCCCATTCAACTTTCACGTCACGCATGGCGCACAGAATGAACCAATCACAGAGTGATTTACTCTGCAGCACATCTTGCGCTCATTTTATTTTTATAAAGTTAAGCGAGAGGGCTGGGGCCGTTTTAAAAACTTGTGTGGTTTTTTATTCGGAGGTTCTTACCAACAAATTACAGGGCACAGTCATCACGAGCTGGCCGGCGCCGACCATAAGATATTCAAACCACAGTTTTATTATGATTACCTTTCGTGTCGATATTGTATGTTCACGATCAAGAGAAGTAAATTTTTTTAAATGATGTTTTTGCTCACAATGTTCATCAATCAGCCCCTATTCGTCCACTGCTAGATATTGGCCTACCCCAAGGTGCGCCATTTCCTTCTGTCTTCGGCTATCCTCATCCAGCCGCTGCCAGCAATCTGCCTCAGATCGTCGCTCCAGCGAGCTGGGCAACCTATTTTTTATACCTACCGTTTCTTTAAAAATGTTGCTAATTTAAAGCCGGGTTTTGACGGTCTTCGTACGCTCGGACCGTTTGCGTTCAGTTTTAATTGATTATGACGACGACGGTCAGTGCGCTCGGACCGTCTCCTACCGAAAGTATTCGCGGCGATGCGTTCCGTCCAAGACAATAAAACATTAGTTACAAATTATTTTTCACACTACCCCAAAAAAATTTTATAATAATTAACACAAAGTTGGATTATAAAATCAAATAAGTACTTTTATGTATGCTGTCCGTCCTTTAATGTACATGCACATAAATACACTTTTTAATAATTCTTAGTCTCATAAAAACCTTAGTTTCTAAATAGCCCTAACTTAAGTTTTATATTTTTATAGGTAACAGCCTGGTAAAAATTTTATATGTTTAAGCTACTACTGTGCACTTGTTTATTGTATCAAACGTGTACTATTTGTAAACTTATAAATAAAGAAATCTGAAAATCAATCAAATCAGTGCGCTCGGACCGCGTGCGTCGTCATAATAAACTAAAAGACCGTCAAACCCTGGCTTAAGTCGCACTGTACAGTGACTAGATGCTAAATAAATAAAAAGTTTAAAACTGCTCTTTGTATGAGGAAACATGTTAGCTTGGTGTGCATGAGAAAACACGACTCAATTCCGGGATCAAGTCAATTACTTGAATTTAAAAGTTCGAGTTAAAAACGATTGTAATTTGTTGGTAACAAACAGGAAATACGAGGTATCAAAGTAGTAACGCAATAGGGGAAGGGCTTGTCCACCATTCCGTGTCTAGCTATAAAAATAAACTTTATGCCCTTGACGTGTTGCAAGAATTCAGGTTAGATATTTGTTCGCGACTGGAAAAAGTCTTAAGATTTTTCCACAAAACATGGGCGGAGTGTCCAAGGTTTTAGAAGTTTCTTCTTGAACAGTTAAAAATAAACGATTATTATAATTGCGGGGTTTCGGAGAAGGCACGTTTTTTTTTACATTGGAAGAAAGAAAGAAGACATTAATTCAAATGTTGGCGTTTCATTTATTGCGTAAGACAATGTGGTTCTGAACAATGGAGACCTTGCACTTAAAATGTTTTAATATAGTTGGAAACATCATGTTAAAAAAAAAATAATAATATACGCGTCGAATTGATAACCTCCTCCTTTTTTGAAGTCGGTTAAAAATTAATAAACGTGGTTAGTATTTTTTTTTCTGTGCGACTAATAATTTTCCACAACCTGTCGAAGAGTCAATATAGTCACGTGGTACAAAAACGCGCCATACAAATCGGACTCAAATTATGACGCCCACAACTTGAACGTAACGCCTTATTATGTATGAAGCGTTTATCAATATTTGAGTTATCTCGTGAAATTATGTTTTTATCCATGTACACCCTTATAAGAAAACGTTCAGAAGTCAATGAAAAAGCTAAGTAGTTTTATGTTTTGTGACCCCGAAAAAAACATTTTTATTGTTTTAGTCTTAAATTTTTCCTAATTCTCATATGATTTCTATGGTATAAAAGCAAAGTCACTCCAATCTAAGCGTAACTGCCCACTGAATTGGGTTAACCATTTTCACGTTTCCGAAGTGTCAAAATATGCGTGTATTTGACAGTTCGGAGTAGGTTAAATAGAACGAGTCGGGGTGGGTGTAGGTAAATTGGGTTCACTACGCTTTCCCGAAACACGCTTTACCTTGTTACATTTCTACTATGAGAACTCACCTTAAGATGAATTGAACTAAGCTTCATTATGACAAATGATATTACACCGATGCTTCATTTCACCTTTTGACATTTCATTATTGGTTTATTTTGCTTACAGTTCATTACTTCAAATGATGTTTCACCTACGTGCCATTCGAACAACGGTTCGTTTGATGATTTAATATTTTATCTCACTATAGGCTACAGGCTAGGCAGGTATTCGTATTGACTAATCTGACATGATTATCAAATAAAAACACTTTCTGACCGGTAAAATAAACTAAAACCGACAATTCGTAGTGTAAAAGTACTTAGCAAATGCCTACTACACCGAATTCTTACATTCATTAGTTTAACTTTTCGCTACTACCCTCATTTTTTATGTTGTAGGTAGTATTGCAATATCTGTCTGAGTTGCGTTTTATTTATAGAATTTAGATAAGAGCCATTGGTGATGCGATAGTAAGTGTAAATAGTACTTCGATGAAACATATTTCGTAGTATAGTGTTTAGGTGAAACGTAGCACTGGTTCAAGGCATAACAAACATTCTATGAATTAAACTTAAGTTTTACTGTATGGTCGATGATTCGTCATAGTAGAAATGTAACAAGGTAAAGCGTGTTTCGGGAAAGCGTAGTGAACCCAGGTAAATTATACGAGTATTTACACCCTCCATCCAATACTGTGTTTTGTTTCAATGACAATAGAAAACTTCGATTAAAAACAGAATAAAAGATAATTTCAAAAGTAGAATAATAAATTTGATTTCGATGCTGTCAATCATAGGGTGAAAAGGTGAGTGGCAATAAAAATCTAAAGTGGGTGACGTAATTTTTTAAATTTTTATTTAAAAATTATGGAGAGCCGACCCCAAATAATGGGATGAGGCAAAGACAAAGAAGAAGATTTAAAAATCATAGACAGAATGAAACAAATGTCAAAAATTGTGTAAAAAGGTTACAAGCTATTAAATATATTAGCGCCCCTGTGCCCTATTTCATAGAAGCTCAATTTATGGTTACTGTGACACATTCGATGTCACTGTTTACCCGTGGTCCCGGTGGCATTAGGGATTGTTCCCTGGATTCTGACTATATCGACAAAAAATGAAAACCAGTTACATACAATTTGGAATTCATGAGATATTGAATTTTTGTTCCGACTAGTCCTCTCCGGACCACCTAGCCAGTAACAAAAAGTACTAGGCGCACATAGCTGCTAAGAGGTTTTTTTAAAACCTAAAGGCTAAAAATCATGTTGTCATAATATACGTAAAAAATGTCCAGTTAGAATCAGACCAAAAATAGCAATAGAAAATGATGAATTCATAACAGATACACTAATGGAATTAATTACTGGCGAAATATCAGTTGGATATGCACTAGAAATGTTAAGATAGTTTATGAGTCTTAAGTCATTAGTGTGTACTGTACCTGTCGGTTATGAATTCATCATTTTCGATAAAATATGGTTTTGGTATGAGTGTGTTTTTGTACCCAAGGATGGAATTATTTATGCCATGTTGCTTATGATTGAGTAAACTTTATTGTCTGTAGGTAACGGTGGTTTTCAGTTTTCATTTTCTATCGTTAAGTCAGAAGTCCAGTGAACAATCCCTAATGCCATGGGTCCACGGGTAGGTAATTAAAATTACCCGTTGACCCGGTAATGGGTCGACCCAGCGGAATCACGGGTAAGCACCATTCGATGTAGGTACATTACAAAGTAATAATGTTTCATCAAGTTTGTTGTTGATTTCTTGTAAACACCAAAATTATACTCTTGTTACGTGTGTTTTTACTTTAAAATAAACTTTTTCTGTTCTATTGTATTTAAAGCCGATTAAACCACGGATTAAGAAGTAGTCGGCTTCTTAAAACTATGAAATTCAGTCCTGCGGGGCGCTACGTAAGTCCTCCACTCTAGATTTGTCCGAGTTAACCTACTCCGAACTGTCAAATACATACAAATTTTGACACATTGAAATTGTCAAAACTCAAATAGGTCTTACTTTTTCAAGTAATGAGGTTTAAATAGAAAATTTTCAAGTTCATTATCTCAATTCCCATTTCACTCAATATGCGTTTCAACCAATTCCCATTTTACACGTAAGTCCCGTTTTCATCCAATATACGTAGGTGACAGGGGGTCCATTAGTAGAAAAATTGTCTTGGGTAATAAATGAACGACACTGAAACGTGTTTGACCACCCCTTTGCAACCGTTTGTAGTCTGAATGATGTTACACGCTTTCTTACCCGACTAGGCAGAGCCCTACCGTAGCGCTTGAACTAGTTACCTCATCCGAATTTGATGAATGAGGTGTCATTATTACAGGCCGGCTGACATAGGCTGCATTTTATGTTAACAAACTCGAAGTGGGAGCCCTGTTTTTTTGTGCTTTCGTTTCAATTGATATCAAATGAAAGAGGACAAAATTCGAGTTCATAAAGTTCATACATATACATTAAATTATTGTAAACAACAGAAAAACAAAGAAAATTCAGCGTCTATAAACAAAACTATGGGCAATCTATCAGCAGTTCCGAATACCAATCTTGCAAAGAGGACTTTTTACCGTAGCCGGGCTTGCTTATAAACTTTTGCCTGTGTAGGTATGTTAAAAATCTAATTTCGAAATTCGTAATTAACTAATTCCTATGTTGCGGCCTTTCATCTAAACCCTTTTCGTGAGTTCCGGGAGGAAATTCCATCAGAGTCAAATCCAATCTTTCAAAGAGAATATTACCGTAGTCGGGTCAGTTTGTTTGTATTTGTATTTATTTATTCAGGCCTGCTTTTGAAATGCACACCCCCTCCCCACAGCCCGTACTATCTACTGCTACGAATGTGATAGCTGGACCGATGCCAGGTGCAAGGACCCATTCAACTACACCGCTTTGCCGCGGGACCAGCCGCCGCTGCAGACGTGCCACGGGTGCTGCGTTAAGATGGTCCGCTATAGCAAGAGCCGTGAGTACTTTTCCTTTTCAAATTGTTCCTCAGCAAGAGCTGTAAGTAATTTTTATTTAACATTCTTGTTCAGCAAGAGCCGTGAGTACATAGTCTTTAATAATTCATCTTCAGCAGGAGCTGCGAGTAATTCTTCATCAGCAAGAGCTGTGAGTAATTCTTCTTCAGCTAGAGCTGTGAGTAATTCTTTTTCAACAATTTTTCTTCCGCAACAGCCGTGAGTACTTTTTCTTCTACAATTCTTTTCATCAAGAGCCGCGAGTACTTTTTCTCCAATGAGAGCCGTGAGTAATTCTTCTCCAATGAGGGTCGTGAGTAATTCTTCAACACATATCTAGTTACCCAATACTGAGATAGATAGATAGAGAACACGTTTAGTTCTGGTCTCTCTTACTTCTGCATCCATATCTAGGTCTCCAGATATCTTTGATGTGGTCTCCGGCATTATGTGGCCTGGCGATTGGCCTGTCTACTTTCACTTACGAGCAATTGGCTATGTATGTCCGTGGTTAATTTCAAGGTCATAGGCTGAGGAATAAACCACAAATACCCACTAACAAGCAAATACTGAGCCTGAGGCCGTTTTACCGCCGCTTGGACAAAGCCTTCTGCCTTGTTTGTTTTTTTGTTTGCTATGTCTTATGTGTATGAGCAGTAACGAGGGATACCTTTCACCTGAATCCTCATTATCATCAGCCAATTGACGCCCACTGCAGGACACCTGAATCCTATTTAAACTCAATACTCCGCTTCCATTGTAGCGTACGAGGTCGTCCGGCGCACCTGCACCTCCCAGCTCCAAATCAACCTGTTCATGGTAGACCACGTGTGTATGATGGAAAGTACCGGCACTGGCCACATGTGTTTCTGCGAGGAGGACATGTGCAATGCGGCACCGTCGCCGGTTTCCATTGCGCCGCTCGCGGCACTTCTGCTGGTCATGATCGCATGCGCCTGTAGGTGAAGTAGCAATGGTTAGAGCCGGCGATTCGTTCCGGGCACTTCGACGCCGGCTTTCGGGGTTGTCGACGCCTGCGTGCGCTGTAAACGCGCGCCGGCCGGCCAGTTCACGCCTTGGGAAGCGCGACGCGCCGCGTTGGCTTTTTTTCGCCGCCAAAAAACGCGTCGCTTCGCGTTACTGCGTGAATCTCAAGGCGTGCGGGTTAGACTGACTTTTCAGAATTTCGCGCACTCTTTCCTATTGCTATGCCGTTTCAATTCCAGCTGGCTGTTATTAATGTTTACTAGTAAATAAATGAATTTATGTTGGAACGGCCATGAAAAACCTCTAGTTAGTGTGCGTAATTTGCCCTTTTGATGTATTCTGCATTGCGAGACTAAAATACCGTTTTAGTGGTGCACTTGTTCTTGACATGCCGTCGCTCGAGTTTGTGTCGCACCAACGTGCGTGACGTGACCGGCCAACCGGTCAGCAGATTTTGGTGCAAGCCTGAGACGCCAAAATCGGCCGGGACCGGGCCATTTTTTGCCCGTTGAATGTCTGAAACCCCTGAACGAATAGCCGACCAGTTCAGAGCCCTAGCGGTTTGAATCGTTATCCTCTAATATTCCATTTTCGTCCAAGTAGTTAGTTACCTAAATTTATCTAACCCTGTGGTTGGTTTTCATACTGATGCGCTGAAATGTTGTAAATTGAGCTGAGAAACATTATTGTAAGTCCTGTTCTATAACTTATATCTTAGTACACCACTATAATACATAAGTAATAGTTGTTTGTTGGAATGGGATGCGTCAATGACCACCTAACCCATTAGATTAGTTATATATAGGTACCAACAAAACATACATAGATTAATTATATGTAACAAAATGCAAAAGCGTTTTTTTTATGAAAACCAATCACACATTTCTCATCTGCAACATTCATATTATCCAGCATTTTTGCTCTGATAAAAGTATAACTAACACTACTTAATAAATAACTTAAATTTAAGAGGTTGGTGAACGTAACTAAGTTGTGTAGATAAAAATTAAGTGTTTTTCAATTTGACGTTATAATACTCGATAATGACATTAAACTTGTAGCCTGTAAAAGAGGTCAGTTACAGTGATTAAGCCGAGATCTTCATGGCCAGTTTCTGGATTGAGAATTTCTAACTGTAGTGTTGTCTCTTCGAATTCCTCAGAAAAGAGCGTGACAGAACGTTACTTAAGTGTTTACTTAGTGTAATTCTCAATTCAGAAGCCCTCACACTTATAAAGCTTAACAAATTGGTCCAATGAGAATAGACCAACTTGTACTTCTTCATAGGATGCACTCATATCTATACGGGAGGCACGTTTTTAGATAGAAAACCAAAGTTAGTTATTTGAGTGAATAAAAGTCCAATTGGGATGAACTGACGTAAGTGACGGTGATTTAAACAAATCATTAGAGAAAAGGTAAAGGTTTCCATGTTTGTTCGTAGTATTTCGACTGAGAGCTAAAGTAGTCTGTGAACGTTGTGTTTTTATTAAGTAGGTAGGTACCTAGAGGTTTGAACAATGTAAAATCATGGACAAAAGAAAGATAAATGAATCAAAAGATATGCAAGAGGAATAAAATGTGCAAACCTTACGTAGGTAACTAATAATTATTACAGTTTTTGTTTTGGTTCCTGATTTTTTACATTTCATAGGCTTAATAAATACCAAAGATTAGGTTATGAGGCTGAGGAAGTGCTTAGAGTTAAAAGTAATTAAATATTATTTTTTTCTAGACCTAAATAAATGATTCGGATAGGGTTAGCGTTGCATTAAATGCTTAGATATATAAAATAAACACCAAATATTAATAAAACTTGTAAATACCTAGGATATTTTATGATCGTTTAAGCGAGTTGTCGTTCAATATCTTAATGCTAAGGGTAAATAAATTAAGGTTTACAAGGGAGAACTAATATTATAATAATTACAACAAAAGGTAATTTCATCATTAAAGTGTTATAGGTATAGTCCATATTCCTTTTTTTGATGATACTTGTTTCAATTTCATAGGTAATTTTATTTTTACAAAAAAAATTGTAGGTACCTTGCGTTACCAATGTAAAAAAAAAACTTACTCAAAATCAAAATACGACTATATTTTGAATTTTGTTGCTGCTATATTTAGGGTCTACTAAAAATAATAAAAAATATTTTAGGGGGTTAATTTGTATGTGACAAGGAGATGATTTTTATTAAATATGACGGAAATAAAAAATGTCGAATTGTTTTTATTATTTTGTCTGTTTTGCTATGCTAACGCTACTTCTCTTAATAGGATGAATATTAAAAGGTTTAGGCATGATATTGTCAATTCGTTACGATAAAAAAATAACGTTATCACGACGAAACAATCGAAATAATAACGAACAAAAAAATGATTAATATTCGTAATATTTCATATTATTTAATCCCCAAAATTTATTAGACCCCACATAAATTCAAATAATATTTTTTGCCTTTTGTATTTAACTATAGTTTCGGGCGCTCGGCCCTAAAACCAGTGCTATGTTAAAATAATAAATGTACTTACATTTCAATCTTATAAAGGTGCGGTAGGGTAAGTGAAACATCGGGACAAGTGAAACATTGGGGCAAGTGAAACAGTTTCAAAATATCTTGCAGATTAGGGCTCTGTGTACGTGTCGGTTTTTGTCACTACGGTTCAGATATGTCGTAGCGATTCAAGTGCAACAACTTAGGCAATTTTCGTCTATCAAACCGTTAAATTAGAAGGTACTAATGTATTGCGTATTGTTTCTAATTAAAAGTACATTAAATGTTTATGCTTCTAAGTCAAAAAAATTATAATTTTTTAAGAGGATTTTTCGCTTGCTTTAAAAAACTGAAACGTATTATAAAATATAAAGGTTAAAATTATTAATCACCATAAGTTATCCAGTTTTATGTCATAATTATATGATCACTGTTAGTCAAAGCAATCGATTTTAGCTATAAAAAATTAAGTAGGTTTCACTTACCCTAACGGACCTTTTAAAAAAATTATCATATCACGTAGTCGTATGAAAACCTAGGCAAATAACAAAAATATATTATTACTAAATTACATTAATATAAGGAGTGCAAAGCATAACATAGGTATTTGTTTAATAAGTTTAAAAAGGTCTAAATAAAATAAGGCTTAATCTAAATATAATCGTGTTAAAAAAATTGCCGTCACAATTATTTTTTATTTCATTTGTTAATTTTTTATTTAAGAATATCAGCAAAATCATTGCATGTGTTTTGAAGCTCATTTTAACCAGTCTGGCATTGGCGCAACATGTTCCAGCTAATATTGTTATGTTTAGAAAGTAATACGCATGTGACACGCACTGTAGTAAGGCTTATCACCCAGCCGATAGAGTTCAAAATAGTTTGGCACCTCGGAATGCGAACAAATCCAGAAAGACTTTGATCTCACGGAGTATTTGACTCTTAAGATAAATTTCCAATGAAATTTTATAAATTTTCAAATATCTATACTTTTTGGGATCTATAAGACGACGCCGGTATTTAAGATAGTAAATTTACCAATAACTCGTTAAAAACCAATTGTAAAAATAGCTGTTCACTATAGAAGGTGTTTTAATGAAACTTAATTAACTTACCATAAAAATCTCATTACTTTTATTAATATTAAAATAATAGTCTTTACCTATGTATTTTAAGAGACCTAAAGGATGTAGTGTTAATATATTTTTTCAAAAGTGCCTCTGTGTCACTTTGTCCATTCATGACGATGAAAAAATATTTTAACACAATGAAATACGACTTCCTCTTTCACCTTTCTTATATTATCGCATATCACGCATATTTTAGAATGAAACTAGATGTTATGAGGCAATAATATTTGATAGTCAATTAGATATTTTAATATTTCTCAAAGGTATTTTCTTTTACGGAACATCGGTTTGAGAAAGCATTAAGACAAACACGAACATTTGCTCACCAATGAATCTCTAATAATATAATTATTTAACAGATGCGTCGTTTCGTAAAGAAAAATACCTGAGTTTGTACAACGTTTCTCTGCACCACCCTTCTTCAATACTAACCAGCTGATAGCTTTGCGCGAACTAACACAAACCCCGAGCAAAGGAGCCGTCTTGTGCATTCGCCCGAAAAATATTCAGACATTCTGTGGCCCGTTTGTCAGACTTTTCTCATTCCACTCGATGGTAAAAAAAAACTTGTTTGTTATGTTTTAGAGCGTTCAGAAACAATAGTGACCACTGCGCGTCCGCTCCGCCGCGTAAGTCCTTTGCGTTTCTAGTTGTTTAGGATTGTCGGATTTGTGTAGTCTCCATAACTTTTGGACCAAGGTTTTTGGGTATTTTGCCGCATCTGAGCAAATAGGCAAGAATTTGTCGAGATTATCCCGCCAACATTTTATCTGTCCGCGATGGCTGCCCGCTCGGATTAAAGAATTTGCTGGCGTAAATTCGGTACAAAAAAAACTAAACCAAATTATACTTACCTATCGTTATGCAATTGACTAAATTATATTCATTATTTTGGCAGCTACAATGATTTTATGGGCACCCGGTTCAATGTATATTTTTTAAATCTGAATAAGACATCATATTTTGCGCATTTATGCGCATCGTGTTACTTTTGAATATATTTAAACAAATCCGAGAAATCTGGAAATTCTTGCCCAAACTTCGAACATTCTGGGACAATCCCCGGCCATCTGAAAACCCTGATTGCCAAAGAATTACGCGCGCCTCGTTAAACTAGCCACCCTAATTTGCTAAAAAATTTCGCGCTCCAAAGAATTACGCGCGCTAAACTAGGTGCGGACGCGCGGTACGTTTGAGATTTGTATGAACGCGCTTTATTAGCTGAACAATTTACGTCGTAACGAAAAAGCAACGCCGTAACATAAAAGATGAAAAAAAAAACACATTTTGTGTAATTCCAACATAATCCCGGGGGCTGTTAATTTGTTACGCAAGACGATAACGTTCCGAACGTGTCTTAATTTTTCTGTTAAGGGGTTAAAATAAGACGTATTTTGTTTTAAATACAGGGGGTGGGAGGGAAATCGAAACTGTGAGAAATTGTCTCGTAGTGAAAATAACAGCCCCTGCCAGTTGTTTCCTAGAAGCAATAGTTTACTTAATCAATAATTATGTTTACATGACTATGAGTTTTTCGCAATTATACGGTAAGCCGTAAGATATTTTCTAAGCTGGCAGTTTGAAGCCTTACAATGCTGACAATAATGTGCGCAGTATTAGTGAACTCATCGAATAAAGGATGCTCATTTAGGCCCCGACCCCTTACTCTTGACACTGCTGTATTTCGCTCACCAACTCCTGAACGATTCCAATCGCGTATAGACCGTACAAATCTTTTTGGCGGTAACGTGAGCATAGTCACAGATCGCTTGCACATCGCTTACTGTCTTTACAGTGTATGTGTGCGTTATTGACTACTTTAGTAACTGACTAATAGTAATTTACCGCGCATCACACTACGTCAATTACTCACACATACACTGTAAAGACAGTGAGAGATGTGCAAACCATCTGTGACTATGTTCACGTTACCGCCAAAAAGGTCTGTGCGGACTATAACTGTCTTTCATACTAATTATACTTTACCGAACGCTCGGAATCGTCAGGATTTGGTGTGCATGATTAGGCCTCTGTACCATAAATAAAATCATCCTAATCGATTTACCTAATAAATACGAAATAGAAATAACTTGTGTACACTAGTCCTTAGAGCGCACTTGAAAGTTGAGCCATATTTTTTATCTAAATTAATTAATTGAATAAAATATGGCCGACTGAACGTTGAGAGTTCGTGTGCTTGTATACTCGTCAGAGTTTCGTTATATGCTGTTATACCTAGTAAACACTTAACACACTAGGTAATCGAATTAAAAGGGTCGAATCCTAGGTACCATTAATCAATTGTCATAAATTGTATTCATATGGATAACGGTCTCAAATTAATATTTTAAATTCAATTTAATATGTACGTTCTTTAAGTACACCTTTGTACACAAAACATGTTTTCTGTGCATCAAAGAAATTACTTAAAATAAAAGTACTTTACTTAATTATGAATTTTTAAGACTATCCGCATCTCTGCAGATGGTTTTAAAAATTCTGCACTACAACTCATTTATAAGTGACTGAATGAAATAGAAATAATAAATTTGATCGTGGTTTAAAGAACATTTCAAAATATATGCATTTTTAATAAGATAGGTAATAATGTTTTTATTGTATGTACAAATGAACTTAAGAGTTTTTGCAGTTATGACAGCTTTTATCCTTGTCACTGTTATTTGCTAATAAGTACATGTGGCTTGCCTGTCCTAGTAGATAAGTATGCCTATCCTTAGATATGAAATGGCTGGAAACTCATACATATCCATCAAAATCTAGGTTATCAAAACAAGTTCTATGAGCACCAAAGAGCCGATTGACAACAAATCAAAAACAGTGGATAAGTTATGTAGGTAAAACACTATTAAATGTATTAAAATTCGTGGTATGAAAATATAAATCTGACGAGTATACCGACCCTACATTACAAGCTTCAATCCTTAAGTAAAAAGTTTAAAAAAGCTTTGCGACTATAAAAAAGTGTGTTTTTGTCGAAATAAATCAAAGGTGCCATAATTGTAGGTCTTGTTGTAAAAATATAGATGTTGTTTCATTTAAGCACCCTATCCCATGGTAGTCGTATTTCAACGTTACCTCTGACGGGGACTCGCGCCAAGTCACTGGATAAGTAAGTAAATAGAAGATAGTTATCTAAGGATAAAAGGATTAAGAATAGCGTCACTCCATTTCCGTCCGTGGTTGTCGTAGAAGGCGACTAAGGAAATAAATTACCAGGAGACAGGCAGCAGCGTGTTCCTGAGATTCCAATCGCGTACTGCGATCGCCAACCCGCCTGCCAAGCGTGGCGATTATGGCAAAATCCCTCATGGTTATGAAAACCTCGAGGGAGGCCTGTGCCGTGCAGTGGGCGTCAAGCGGCTGATGATGATGATGAAACAAAGTATAGGCTATCAGAAAACTCCATACAGTGGAGTATTTACGTAGTAGCGCCCCAGGACATTTACCCTGTCTTTCCTAGGTACTACTTGGCACTAATAATACTGTCATGGAATAGGTATTTTATTTTGCCATGACTCTAAATAATATATAAATGTTTGATAAAGCGAACGAGGATAAGCAGGATCGTGGCCACGGATTTTTGATGAAGCGAACGAGCATTGACAGAATCGTGGTAAGGATGTTTCATGAAGCGAACGAGGATTGGCAGGATCGTGGCAAGAATGGTCGATGAAGCGAAAGAGGATTAGCAGGATCGTGGCAAGGTTGTTTGATGAAGCGAACGAGGATTGGCAGGATCGTGGCAAGGGTGTTTGATGAAGCGAACGAGGATTGGCAGGATCGTGGCAAGAATGATGGTTGAAGCGAAAGTGTATTGTCAGGTTCGTGGCAAGAACGTTTGATGAAGCAAAACATACCTAATTGTCAGGATCTTGGCATGAATGTTCGATGAAGCGA
The DNA here is from genome assembly GCA_947310995.1 of Yponomeuta cagnagella. Classification (NCBI taxonomy): domain Eukaryota; kingdom Metazoa; phylum Arthropoda; class Insecta; order Lepidoptera; family Yponomeutidae; genus Yponomeuta; species Yponomeuta cagnagella. The sequence goes on along the minus strand of OX371294.1, from coordinate 9,638,518 downwards.
AAAAGGATTGTCCAGATCATGGTGATCATGTGGCAAAACCTAACCTAACCCTCCGGGATGCAAACCGTAAAACGGGGCTACTTTGACTTCCAGGGTTACCTACTTTGACAGATTTTGGGGCTACTTTGTTTGACAGAGCGCGAAAATCGGTTTTCATGTGTGCTCAGCAAGTGTGCGTGACCTCGAGTAATATTGCGCGAGGCGCGGGGGGTGGGGAACGCGTCGCGCGACTGATTTACCTTCGGTACAAATATTGTAATACTTGCGTTAATAAAGAATAATTTAATTGTAAAAATATTTGTTTTCATTTAAATCCGTGTAGTTTTCAATGAAATAATAGTTTTTTCGTCAAAATGATATCAAAGTAACCCATGCTTTTACTATCTTTGACGTCAGTTGCATTTCAATGCCTTGTCAAAGAAACCCCACTTCTAAGGTTACTTTGACATTTAATAAATTAAAAAAAGTGGGGAGTTAGGGGGGGTGGTATGGTAGGTCTTAAATTTTCCATAGATCTGATAACCAACGGACGCATTGTTCTGTGAAATTCGAGCCGTAAAAAAAAAGTTACAAACCAAAAACCTCCAAAACCTGTTCAAAGTAGGTAGCCCCCGTTTTACGGTACCTACGTGGGTTTATGTCCGTATGTGAGTACATATATGTGCGAATGAAAGACTAAAGCTGTTTATAGATTTATTTAATTCATAAAAATGTGTCCCTATAGCAGGCAGTACTTGAGAATATCTCGAATTGTTAACGGCCGTTCGCGTTCTTGTATTGCGCATCATCGAACCATAACAGGTTTGTGGAAGTATCTGCACCGGCAAGTGTAAAGGACTAACCACGTTGCAATCGGCCCGCGACGTGCGGGCGCAACTTGACAAAGTGAAATAATCCTTAAATAGTTTATTTAATAAGTGAGAGACGACAATGCTGGCCCACAAAATCACAGATTTCGTGCCTCAAACATGCCTCACACGACTATCTATCGAGCACATTGGAAATGAATCGAGTCGCAAATGTCATGTGAAAAATGTCGTTCTGACTTTTTGATGTTTTTCAAAAAGGCTAGGCTACAGGGCAAACCCTTAACCCGATCGTCTTTGTTTTAGGCTCAAAATGTAGCTGACTAAATAGAGGAGCTTTTTATAAAACTTTTGATATCATTCTCCGTTTCCAAAATACCGAGCGCCAAAATCAAAAATTCGGAATTTTTTTTTTTTTTTCACTATTTCCGTTTTCGACTTTCTCGAATAATTCTTTTTGCACCTTACAGCTCTCGCGAATACGCGTCTTTTGAATATCATATCTTCACACCTCTCCGAAATATAATCTCGCACTTTTTCGTGAAATCGGAGCCTACAGTGGAGCGAATGAAAAGACATTTTCAATGTCAAAAAGCCCAGCCACTCGACGGACACGTCACGGGAAAGGGCTCTTCTTGCATTTGTATTGTAATGGGGTCATTTTTTAGCGCTAGTTAGACATCTATGTTTTTAATTATCACTGATGGCAGTATCAAACTTCGTTAGATACTAATAATCATTTTGTCAAGTCAAAATAAGGATTATTTTGGCTTGACAAAAGGATCATCGATGGGGTTTTCGACCTTCTCGAAGGGGTAGTTAGGGTGATTTTGCCAGAAGGACGGCAAGGTGAATCTCTTGTGGCTGTCATAGGCCTGGACAGCCTCCATGTCTTCAGGTGTCAGTTTGAAGTCGAAAATATTGATGTTCTCCTCCAGACGTCGGGGATTTACCGTCTTCGCGATCGGGATTATTTGCCGGTCGACCTGCGGGGTAATGTGCGATGATTAGTCAGGTCGAACATACCTCAGATTTAGGTTTATTGTATTTTTGAGCAGGTTGGTTATTATACGCACTTTTCGAGACTTGTAAAATACCGAGATAAATAATACATTGTTTCAAAAAATTGAAATCAGTTGAGGCGTCGCCAGTTATAATTTCACACACGCAATATATTTACATTGTTCCGGTTATGCCTATGTATTAACTCATCATCACAATCATAATCATGCCCACTACTGGGTATGCCTTTTCCCTATCACGCCGTCTTTCGCGGTCTCTCACGGACCCCGCTCTTTTATCGTCCACCTGCCGTCTTTCCGCTTCGCGAGGTGCCCCGCCCATCGCCACTTTAGACTCGAGATACGGTCATCAATATCGTCGACCTTCGTCCGACGTCGGGTGACATTTGGTATAAAACTATTAACGTACCTGGGTCGAATATGGCCAGCCTGAATATAACGCGAAAATTTGTAATAACCTGAACGCGACTATAAATTGTCGCTAGTGTCGCATGTATCCGAACGGCGTACCTGTCACCCTTGCCGCGCGCCCGCTAGTCGCCCAGCGTCCATTAAAGTGAAACAATGCTTCACTTTGAGGTAATAAAAACATTAACCTCCTCAGTCCTGACCTTGCAAATAACAATGGTTTTCAATTGTTATTTTCATGGTCAGGACTGAGGAGGTTAAGTACCTACCTAAGTATTGTCCTGTATTTTTTTATTTTTCAAATAAGAATAAGTTGTGTGACGATTGTAAATTGATATTTCTTTGTTTAACTATCAAACTAATAGTGTGATTTTAATTTTTGAATATGAAAACAAAAAAATGCCTGACTGCAAATATGGCCAACGTTTGGCCGTACCGTACTGACACTTGTTTTAATTTAATTGACACTTGTAAGTAACTTGTTTTAGACCACGGCACGCTATATAGCTAAAGGGCTTCTTCGTTTTGTCTTTGATAAAAAAAAATATTCTCTATAAGTATAACTATGTGGTAGCATTTTAAGTTTCAATTAAGAAAAACTTTTTGAATCTCATTGTTGATTTTGATATCTTTAAATACTTGTAACGATAGTTCTTATTGATACTGAATGTCGCCCAAAGAATATCTTTTAAATAAATGCTCTATTAAAACATTTTTTTTTTTGAGTTTATTCAGAGGTTTTTTAAAGTAGTAAATACGAACAGTAAATATGATCACATTATACCTATGTGCATATTTACCTACCCCGTCGGAAATATGGCCAATTTCAAAATTTTTTTAAACGTCGAATATACATTTTACCGTTTAATGTCATTGTATTTTTTTGCCTTTGTTGTAACTAGCCACTCTTTATGAACGAGTGCTAAAACTTGTTTGTTTTAGCTTTATTATTATTATTAAAAAAGGATAACAAACCTAACCTGGCCACCTGGCCATATTCGATCCAGGTACCTTATACGTCCCCGAATCGCCAAAGACTACCCAGCTCATCTTGGACGTACCAGCCACCTCAAGACGACCTGTGGGGTGGTCTTGTTGACCCGGTCACCGATGGCCTTGAGCGGTGGCGAGTCCACACGGGGCCCGCCGACCTCCTGCCCGTAGCGCGACACCAGGGATCCCAGCGGGCTGTAGCCCATGACCACGAGGCCCTTGGCCTGGGCGAAATTCACCAGCTCGCGCTGCGTGATTTGGGGGTGGACCTGGGGGAAAGGACAATTTATAATAAATTATCGATTACTTGTGCAGGTCCTGATGGGGACGACTATCTTGTGTACAACACATTTACTTGGAAGGACTTTAAGTTGACATTTTCGGCCTTATTTGTAAAAAGACGATTCCTCTAAGAGGCAGTGTATTTAATCTGTGGTTACGACTTTTCCTTGTAAAATGTCCATCACAGATTATTTTAATCGGCGTTTTAAGGGATCGTGTTTTTTATAATTAATAAGACCGTTTGTTTTTATCTAATCTCCTTATACCTATATAAAAATCTCGTGTCACAGTGTTTGATGTCGAACTCCTCCGAAGCGGCTTCACCGATTTTTATGATTTTTTTGTATATATTGAGATGCGGTGCGTAAAAATGTAAATTATTAGCGTAGTTACCGCGTCACAGCGACGAATAGTGATAAGTTAGTAATAAGATGCATTTAGCAGCGTTGACTTGTGATACCAGACCACCAAACACTGCGATCTCCAATCCGTCTGCCAAGCGTGGTGGTTACGGCAAAACCTCCCTTACAGGGATAGACCCATGTCCTGCAGTGGACTGCTATGGGTTGATGATGATGAAGCTGCATTTAAAATAAGTTGTGCCATGTAAACTGAATGGACTCTCTACCCGACTACACAAAAATAAAAATGTAAACTTGTTGGAGGCGCGGGGAATTTAAAGTATTATGTTCTAATTATTGGGATATTCAGTAAAAAGATGTTGTCTGTTGAAGTGTTTATAATCAAGAAGAAAAGAATATGTACATAAATAAAAAAATTAAACATACAGAACACGTCAGTATAAAAAGAGTTTAACTTAAAAATAGGTAGTCTACAATAACGAGATTAGTATTCACTATCTACAACAAAACTAATCCTGCGTTTTGACCACCAAGGACTCTCGAACCTCATCATCTTCATGGCGACCCTTGCCAAGTCGTTCCCGAGGATCAACAAAGAAAAAATTTATAACCAAAAATAAAGAAGAAAGAAAACCAGAAGATTGCGAACGCCAAAGCAGAAGATTAAAAGAATCGCATCAATTTTTAAGACAAGAACTAAAAATAAATTCATGAAAGGAAAACGCGAGAAAAATTTAATTTCAATAACTATTTCAAGAAGAAAAACCACGACTCCGGCATTCAATAAGAAGAAGGAAGCGTAAGAGTCACCATCATGGAGTCCAGGGTATGCCCAATAAATAGCAGGAGTCCAGGGTATCATCATCATCATCAGCCCTTTGACACCAACTGCAGGACATAGGCCTCCCTCATGGCCCTCATGGTTTTCATAACCATGAGGGGTTTTGCCACAACAGCCACGCTTGGCAGGCGGGTTGGCGATCGCAGTATGCGGTTGGAATCGCAGGAAGACCCTGCTGCCCGTCTCCTGGTAATTTATTTCCTTACTTATTGGGCCGAGCTGTACGCTGGACTCCTGCTATATATTGGGCCGGGCTATAACCCATATCCGTGTGGCGCCGGATTAAGAGTAGCGTCACTCCATTTCCTTCCGTGGATGTCGTAGAAGGCGACTAAGGAAATACATTACCAGGAGACGGACAGCAGCGTCTTCCTGAGATTCCAACCGCAAACTGCGATCGCCAACCCGCCTGCCAAGCGTAGCGATTATGGCAAAACCCCTCATGGTTAGGTTAGGTTAAACTATGAGGGAGGCCTATGTCCTGCAGTGGGCGTCAAATGGCTGATGATGATGATGACTCATTATGAAATAAAAGAAGAAAGGACACCAATGTTGAGGAGTTTTTCACTAACAAATGGATTCATTACCCAAGAGTTACTGACCCGTGTCAGTAATCAGAGTAATGAACTGAGTACTACGGATGACTCATTACGGGTTAAAAACCAAGTGTAAAATGTTGATGTTATTTTGTGTTTGCGTTAATTACTAAAGAAATTATCAGATATTTCAAAAATTTATTTTTTTATTTTTTATTATGTGACGCTAGGCAGATATTTTAAAATAGGTACCTAGTTTATTAATTTGGTGTATTTTTTTGCCACAGAGTCTTAACCTAATAATAATACCTAAAGTAATGATAATAGTAAAAAAGTATCAAAAAAGTAAAAATATATCCTTTAAACAAGTCAATGTGCTTAGTAATTATCTAGGTCATAATTTTATTCCACAAATCGGATAATATAATACATTGCATCGCAATACGATTCATGCATTGTCATCAGTTCTGAGCACAGTGTTCAAATTTTAAAAATCAGGACACATTATTATGGATTATTCAGAATATTGTACCAAAATGTATCTTAAATTGTACTAAGCTTGTTATTATCTAGGCCACGATAATATTCTAAAAACTGTCTTCAAATCACAGTAATGTAACATGATTTTTGTATTCTCATCAGTTTCAAGTTCAATTCTTGTCTTGCACATTATTCGCGTAGTCACTTTTGTTATTCAATTTAATTAATGTAAACTAGAATTTTGCAGTGGAGGAATTTCATCAGTCCTAGCTTTTGCTACTGAGCAACTACTAACAGTATGTAGTTTATTCTTTTCCTTATTGTCATTTTGTATTTTTGGGTAGGTATTTATATTAATATTATTTTGTTTTTTGTGTAAATATGTAGGTATTTAGTATATTATATCATGTGCACGTGCGTAGACCCGTTTCACACCTCCGCTCCGACTCCCCAAGGTTTGCTGGAAGAAATCTCTTACAGAGATAAGCTCGCCTTTGTACATGTACTTTCTTTTGTTACTTTTCCTGTACTCTATTCTTGTGTGTGCAATAAAGTATAATAATAATAGTTGCTTGTTTATTGACGACCTCGTGGCGCAGCGGTAGTGCATCTGCATACCATGCGAGAGGTCCTGGGTTCGAATCCCGGCTGGGGACAAAAAAAAAACCCCAGGTCTTGGATGTTTACATGTTTGTGATGTCGTTGTTTCTGGTTCCCACAACACAGGGTATCCTAGTGTGGGGCCAGAACCAATGTATGTGCCTGTATGTAAATGTTTATGTTTATGTTTATGTTTAAAAATAATTTTGTTAGTGAAAAAAATATTTTTCCACCACCCAGAGGGTGAAGGGTCTTGGAGAAAGTGGAGATGAGATGTGATATGAGATAGCAATGAAAATTATTAGCGTACTTACCGCGTCACAGCGACGAATGGTATTAAGTTAGCAATAAATTGCATTTAAAATAAGTTGTGCCATGTAAACTGAAGGCACTCTCTACCCGACTACACAAGAATAAACATGTTCTCATCCTGGGTTTTGACCACCAAGGACCCTCGAACCTCAAATACTTCAATATTAGGTAGGTCTGAAAATAGGTCGCCGGCTAACTAATATGGCGAAACAACGTTTTCCGGGTCGGTCAGCTAGTAATAAATAGAATAATTTAATTTGAAGGTATGGTAACCAGACAAGGACACCGCAAGGCTACATGTATGGTCCTGTTTTATTTATTCGTTTTGTCTGTTGTGTTATTAGTTTTCTTTCTGTGGTGGTGCATATTGTGTTGCTTATCTGCTTATTTTGTTTCTGTGATGTATCTTGTTGGTATAATAAATGATATCATCTTCTTCTTCTAAATATGGAAACACATCCAGACAGGGGCCATTTGTACAAAGTACGTCGGCCTCGAGTGGTAATCGAACCCACGACGTCTGTTTTGGTAGTCAAGCGTGACTACGCGTCGGGTGGCCGACGGACGCGACTCGAGAACTGGCTTTTTTTGCTTGAAAAGTGTAATTTTTTAATTCGCAAATATTAGGGGTTAAAGTATGAAATTGCCGTTTTATTGCAATAGGTTCTTTGAATTGACATAGAATCTTCATGGTTTGAGGTTTTCGAATGAAACTTTTTTCAAATGGTTTCTATGATGTTCTTTTTTTAAAAAATGTGAAACATTTGAATATCGACTTTCAATTGTTTTTGTTATTCAATTTAGACAAGAAAGATGGATACTGCGAAAATTCGAGTGATTATGAGGCACCCATTTTTCGTATTTTTTTATTTTATTGATTTGACGCAAGTGAGTCAATATTGTGGGTAAGGTAACGTTAAACCATGCCGCTAATTCCTGGGTAGTTTGACTAGGGTCGGCTTCCACTATCTCTCTTAATTCATCGTTATTCACCTGTGTGGGCGGTCTTCCTCGTGGCTCGTTCTTTAAGTCGAAATTTCCATCACGAAAGCGTTTAAACCAAAATCGCACAGTGCGTTCATTAGTAGACCCCTCTCCAAACGCAGCATTGATATTGCGGGCTGTTTCTGCCGCGTTAGTTCCGCGTCGGAACTCGTATTCAAAAATCACTCGAATTTTCGCAGTATCCATCTTTCTTGTCTAAATTGAATAACAAAAACAATTGAAAGTCTTTGAAAGTTTCACATTTTTTTAAAAAAGAACATCATGGAAACCATTTGAAAAAAGTTTCATTCGAAAACCTCAAACCATGAAGATTCTATCAAAGAACCTATTGCAATAAAACGGCAATTTCATACTTTAACCCCTATTATTAAAGGATTATCTTGGATTAAAATCATGCCGCTCGCACGTCATTACGTGGATATTCTGGTGTAAGCACTGGGCCGTCCGCCCCCCCCCCCCCCCCCGGTTGCCGCCCACGACTGTCGTGTCATGTTTCCCTTACCTCAATCTGCAAGACAGCCGGTGGAACGTCGGCCTCCTTCAAGACCCTCGTCAGCTGGTCCTTGTTGAAGTTGGAGACGCCGATGGCCCGTGCCAGGCCAGCCCGCTGCAGCTGTTCCATTGCTCGCCAGGTGTCCAAGTAGTCGATATTGGCGTGGCTGTAGTCTTCCTGGAAAAGTAAAAGGGGCCAAAAATGGCCTGAACTGCTTCGAGGAAAGGATGGTACGGCCGAGCCGCTTTTCTGCTCGACTTGGCGGGGGCACTGTCGTGCCCCTCGATAAGAGGGTTTAGAGGAAACGCTGTATCATGACTTACGGTGATATCATATAGCCATGATTCCTCCAAAACAAGTCTTTTTGTTGTCTTCCCTTAACCTTTATATGAACTGCATTTGAGGTGTGTTTTAAGAACTTTTGTAACTTTTTACTTTTTAAAGAGCGTTATTATCATGACTCCCTGCATATTTAAGTTTTATTAAAATCGTATATATTTATACACAAGAACTACTCGCTAAAAAGTATAAGATAGTTAGATAGATTTATAACTACTAATTTTCGTGTGACTGTTGTATACCTAGAAAATAACAGCCACATTCACCGCCATTTACTATTAATAATTAAGTGTATGTATTTGTTTGCCTCCGTGTGGCGCCGAATTAAGAATAGCTTCACTCCATTTCCTTCCGTGGATGTCGTAGAAGGCGAATAAGGAAATCAATTACCAGGAGACGGGCAGCAGCGTCTTCCTGAGATACCAACCGTGTACTGCGATCGCCAACCCCCCTGCCGAGCGTGGCGATTATGGCAAAACCACGAAGGAGGCCTATGTCCTGCAGTGGGCGTCTTGTATGGCTGATGATGTATGATTTGTTTATAGATATTATTTACACAATATACCGAGCCGAGCGTGGAACGCTCATGGATCAGGCGCTGACTGAAAATCAGTGCTGAGGAGTAATACCCTCAGTATGCTGAGTCAGCTACCATTGCAGTAGCTCCGACACAACGTGACCATTGTTTGTAAATATTTTGTTAACTATTCTATTTTGTAGTATCTCAACTCAATGTATTCATCATCATCATCATCGTCAGCCATTCGACGCCCACTGCAGGACATAGGCCTCCCTCATGGTTTTCCAAGCTTCCCGGTGTTGTGCCGTCCGCATCCAGCGACTCCCCGCCACCGTAGCCAGGTTGTCAGAACATCCGGTGGGGGGCCTGCCCACGCTGCGGCGTCCGGTCCGCGGTCGCCAGGTCAGAACTTTTCCGCCCCAACGGCCATCAGTTCTCCGAGCCATGTGCCCCTCCCACCGCCACTTCAACTGAGCAATTCTACGAGCTATATCAGTAACTCGGGTTCTTCTGCGGATCTCCTCATTCCTGATTCGACCACGCAGCGAAACTCCTAACATAGCTCTCTCCATTGCTCGTTGGGCGACTTTGAGCCTTCTTATGAGTCATAAGTCATCAGTAAGTCTAATGTTCTGTGTACTGTTGCGGTAATGTGTTCCTTCTTCTTCACTTACATTGAGAGCGATCGGCCAATGCATTAAGTATAGATCGACGTAGTCCAAGCCCATCTTGCTCAGAGATTCCCGCAGAGCCTTCTCCGCCTGACCGTGGTCCGTATTCCAGAGCTGCAACGATCAATCATGCCAGATTAAGCCTGAGTTGTAGTGGAGAAAAACATAATACATAAACTCACGCCTGTATCCCAGAGGGGTAGGCAGAGATCAGGGACTGCCACTTGCCACGATCCTGACAGATCACTTTCGCTTCCTTAACATTCATTAGTCGTTGCATGCACGCACGCCGGTTTCGGGTACTTTTGTCATGCCCTTTGCTAGTACATCCCCTATTTGGTTGAAGTATGTCCGCCTAGGACGTCGCTTCCCTAAGCGACGTCCTAGGCGGATAATAGCCCTTCCACCAGGCGGGCCCTTCCACCTACATCTGTGACCTACAGTCAAGAAAAAGTCAGCGAAAAAAACTAGACGCTGGCCATCTTTTCCCTCATCATCACAATATAACACATTAGTTGGTACAAGTACCTATCTAGCATATTAGTTGGTACAAGTACGTGTAACTGCCAAACACCAATAGGTACCTACTGCGAAAACACCAATAGGTACCTACTGCGAAAACACCAATAGGTACCTACTGCAGCCAGACAGCACCGGTTCACGGTGCGTTCACGAGCATAACTATAGTTAAAATTTTTATAATGTAATAATAGTTACAAGATTAGGTATAATTATATAAAATATGATATGCACTAAATGTTAATATTGTATTTACTATTAAATATATTATTTATACATGTTAAATATTTAAGAATACTACGAGCATATACAGTAGAACTGCGGTGGCCTAGTGGGTAGAACATTGGACTCGGAAGCGGGAGACCCAGGTTCGATTCCCAGTGCGGCCATGTACCTATGACTTTGTTTTCTAAGTTATGTTCATTTGTGAAGTTATAGTAGCAATACCACTCGCTAACGGTAAAGGAAAACATCGTGAGAAAACCTGAGTGTCTGAGCTATTCACATACCTCAGCGCTTGAAATCGCCAACCCGCGGTGGGCAAATTCAAATTCAAATTCAAATATTTTATTCATTGTAAAAACAGAATGTTTACTTAATGAACGTCAAAGTTGTTAGTTTCACAATTAATGGATTATGTGGAGAAGAAACTAACAAAGAAACTCCACATTTATTCTTTTCAAAACACGTTTTAACTTAATTAACAGAGTTTTCAACTTAAAATATTAGTCATGAATGTGTTGAACACTAGTCACAATCGTCCTTTAAATAGTATTAATCTACTGTTTAATGCCAAACATCTTTGTCTTCTAAGTAATCCTTGATGTTATAGTAAGCCTTTTTGCACAGAATGTGCTTAACACATTTTTTAAATCGCGTTGGAGGTAACTCTAATATATCTTGAGGAATTTTGTTGTAGAACCTTATACAGTGCCCCATAAAGGATGTGTTAACTTTTGCAAGTCTAAATAGTGGAAATGACAATTTATGTTTATTTCTAGTATTAAAATTATGGTGGCCACCAACATTTTCGAAGTCTTTGATATTTTTTCTAACGTACATAATATTTTCATAAATGTATTGACATGCAACTGTTAAGATGTTGGTTTCTTTGAAGAAATCTCTTAGCGAATCCCTACTACCTAACTTGTAAATAAATCGGATGGCTCTCTTCTGTAAGATGAAGATCGTCTCAATGTCTGCTGCCCGACCCCACAGTAGTATGCCGTAGGACATACGCGTGGTGATTAAGCCCGTGGTGATACAATCCCTGAGAGAAGGCCTGTGCCCTACGTGGGACGTATATAGGCTGCTTATACAGTAGAACGTCCATTATCCGAGCGTCGCGCGTCGGTCATCCGAACTGGGTACGGACCGCAAGGATGCTTCGGCAGACAAAGAGTAAATATTTTTTTAACCGTTGATTGTACCTGCTATGTGTGATACATACCTATATTACGTATCTTATTACGGGCTGTCTAATTTTAAAAACAGGTTTAATTGAAATAGGATTGCTAATTACCGTTCCAGAAAAATGAGCATTACTATTACTTAAATATGGTATTTCTTGGTAAGTAGGTAGGTAAATAAAAGTACATAGTTCGATTATCCGAATAAACCGGTTTTAGGAAGTGAACCTCTAATGCCCCCTACCACCGAACTAAAGACATTTCACGTCAAAATAAAAAATAAAAACCGACTGCAAAACACTACAGCACTAAAAGTTAGAAATAATTTAAAAGAATGCCTTCAAATTAGAAGTGTGTATGTAGGTATTGTATAAGTATAACTTTTAGTCCGTGCCCAGAATATATTATGTCCTTGTCATGAAACTGGGTACCGACTACAAATTAGTATACTTCTACAATCATCATCATCATCATTCAGCCACAAGAAGTCCACTGCTGGACATAGGCCTCCTCCATGGATTTCCAAAAAGACCGGTTGGAAGAGGCTTGCATCCAGCGCCTTCCTGCCACTTGGATGAGGTCATCTGTCCATCTTGTGGCTGGTCGTCCTACGCTGCGTTTGCCGATCTACAATACCTACAAGTATACAAACTCCTAATTTTAAGGTATTATTTTAAATTATGTCTAACTTTTTAGTTCTGTAGTGTCTTAAAGTCGGTTTTTCTTTGTTATTTTTTATTTTTTTATTTATCTGTTTTTAGTGGGAGAGCTGGAGAAAAATGAACAAGTAGCTTATAAGTATAATTTACCCTACTTATATCGTTGCTTTAATATTGGATGTTCTCGATTTCCATCTCCGAAAGTCTTCACCAGAACATCACCAAATTACCTTGGGAAAACTTTTACGCTATATTTTATGAAACATTACGGATATTACTAGAAGATGGGCCCCAATAGGGCTTATCTACTGCTGTCCATTGAAGAGTTCCGTTCTCTGTAACTATGTATATTTATATGTTTGATTTTATTTTCGACGATTCGAACAACGATTCTGAAAGAAATTATTGGTTTTATTGTGAATACCTAAATCAAGTTGAATAAGATTTTCTTTTTATGCAATTAACTCTGCAACGTGACGTTTTCGGACAATTATTGACCTTAGTATTTTTATGTTTGTAGAAGTGTCCCCAGTCGATGTACATAGGTATTATTGTGCGCCGCCATTTTGAAAAAAAAAAAAAAAAAAAACAAAATGGAGGCTGACCAGTATGCCAAAATCTTCAAACGCCTTTGGAAACTTCTAACATATTTCTTGTGTGTTATTTATTCCCACTGCAACACCTTGCCGGACAATCATGGGTCCCAATATCACTGTCAGGTTTCAGATATCCACTGGAATGCGATATCCGCTACGTGTGTTATTATGCAGATGCGAGTCAGAGCTAAGTAAACATACCGGTTTCGTACACATTATGTATGCGATAAGGAGCTTCAGGGAGTAACAAATAAAAAATAATTCGTTTTTGCAGCGTCAGTTCAATCTCTCAGTCATGTTAATCATCATCATCATCGGCCATTTGACGCCCACTGCAGGACATAGGCCTCCTTCGTGGTTTTCATAACCATGAGGGGTTTTGCCATAATCGCCACGCTTGGCAGGCGGGTTGGCGATCGCAGTATGCGGTTGGAATCTCAGGAAGACGCTGCTGCCCGTCTCCTGGTATTTTATTTTCTTTGTCGCCTTCTACGACATCCACAGAAAACCAGTCGTGTTAATAGTGATTTCTAAGACGCATGGCCGTGAACTTGTGACAAAAAATATCGAATTAGATAGCATTAACGCCAAAAACGGCCGATTTTGGTAAATGCTATCTAGTCCCAGGTTCGTGATCCTGGGTTCTTTGTCGTGAGTCCTAAAAATCACTGTTGACGTGATTGAGAGATTGTGCAGACACTTACTGCACCGTGTGAGCACAATTTTTTTAATCTCTTGCATGGTTTTGAATACTTTTTTACTTCACTTTGCGATCTGTAAAAGAACAAACTTGATTTTTGTTTTCATTGATGACGCTATTGAGCCCACTGGATCCCCTTAAAAGATACATAATCAATGTGCCGATAAGTACTTTTTATATTGCTTGCAATTTTATTTAGCAGTTGCTCAACATATTTTTCTCAAGATAATATTATTACTAGATAAGTACATGAAAATAGCTAATTATAGAAACACTAGCTGTCCCGGCAAACTTCGTTTGTACCGCCACAGAATCCGTTTATACGATTCTTGCACAGCGCCATCTATTTTTAAAACACAACGTTCGCTCGCACAGCGCCATCTATTTTAAACTTATAATAAATATCACCCCACGGGAACACATTATCGGGATATCAAGTACGCTATGTCTCAATTCAGGTGTTTGTCTATCTGTACGTCAAGTTTCATGTAAATCCGCTCATCCGTTTATTGCGTGATTGAGTAAGAAACATCCTAACATCAAAACCTCCAAACATATTCACAAACTTTCACATTTATAATATTAGTAGGATATGCCCAAACAACAGATCTGAGACCCAATTACGCGCACCAAACAGCGATCCCAATCTTCTAACTGGTTAATACCATACTAAATAATTGCTATCGCAAAACCCTCCGAATCAGAAGGTCTATAAGCGAAAATGTCAGTTTGCAGACCGTCCATATGTTAAAACGTCTGTTAGGTCATAGGTGACAGTGGCAAAACGATAAAACGTCCCTAATTTGAGACGACTAGTAAGTAAACCGTCCATTGTGTGAAATCGTCGCGAATGTGAGCGAGTCTGGAGTGTCAAAACGATTTGCTAGTGAAACGACCAAAAAGAATTGAAAAAAAAAAATGGAAAGTACCTATCTTTTACTTTTAGTTATCAATACTGATAGATCATCATCAACATTACAGCCTACATAGCCCACTGCTGACTGCTGAACATAGACGTTTTACTAGCAAGTCGTTTTGAGACTCTAGACATTGTCACATTCGTGACGATTTCACATTATGGAAGTTTTACTAGCTAGTCGTTCTAGACATTGTCACTAAAGCCCGGTTTATACCGAAGAGACGTGGCGAGGACGTGTGGCGGTGGCGGATAGTGAAAGTAACACGATATAAACCTTAATAGTACGTAGAATAGCGTCGTTTTTGTCGTAAGGAGAATTGCGCCTACGCTTCCAGGCGACGTCCCGCCACCAAGTGACAGGTGGCGCGCGCCCGTCGTAGCCAGTCGCAAGCTAGTCGTCGCACAAGGAGCAATACAGGAGACCCTAGAAAAATGCGTGACGATGCTGAATTTAATACACAGTTTTGTCAATTAGCGGAGCAATATCCTGCTCAATATCAATATCCGCGCCTCTCTGCCACTTCAGTATAATTTATGCCGTGACGCGACAAATGTCCGCGCCACGTCATACACCATGCGACGCACGCCACACGCCACACTCCTCTTCTGTACAAACCAAGCCAAACAGACCTGCGGATGTTCTGCAAACAATGAAATTTTCCCTTATAGACCTTCAGATTCTGAGGGATTTTATTGTAAGCTTAGAGATGGACCTACTCGTACTTACTTACCTTAGTAGTGATGAATACATCGTGCCTTGTGACGACACCTTCGGCTATCTTGTCCCGTACCGCCTCGCCGAGTTCGGCCTCGGTGAGGTAAACAGTGGCGGAGTCGAAGTGCCGGTACCCGACATCGATGGCTTTCCGCACCACATCGCGAAGCTGCTTGTTCTTCGGCGCGATTACGCCATTCTGCGGAACACACCGGGGAACATGTATTTCGTAAAACTGTCGGAACCCTGCGAGCATCATCATCATCATCAGCCATTTTTACGCTCACTGCAGGACATAGGCCTCCCTCATGGTTTTCTCTAACCATAAAGGGTTTTGCCACGCTCGGCAGGCGGGTTGGCGATCGCAGTATGCAGTTGGAATCTAAGTAAGACGCTGCCCGTCTCCTGGTAATTTATTTCCTTAGTTGCCTTCTACGACATCCACGGAATGAAATGGAGTAACGCTATTCTTAATCCGGCACCACACGGACCTGCAAGCATACAAGAGTCTTTATCAAAGAATATTTAATTATTATGTTATTAGTCTTTATATAATACAATAGGTACAAGGCTACAAAAACAACGTGAGGTGACGCGACGCAACGCAATTCAACGAAATTCAATGCGCTGCGACTGAACTCAACGCGACGAAACTCTACGCCCATTTTGGGGGCTCAATACTTAAAACCTCCCAACACTTCTGGCCCGCTTTTTGCCGATTTGTATTTCCTTCCCATTTTATTAATGTTTGTGTTCATTTTTACTGTTACTCACATTTTCTTTACCTACGTTTTCTGTTAAATTTAGTGTTTTGTGTGCTGTGATTTTGTATGCTGTCAAATAATAGCACATTAATAATAGAGCTCGTGTTTTTATCAAGCAGTAAATACACAAAACACTCCTTATGACCTCTGGGTGTTCATAAAAACATACCTACGTATATACGCGCGAAACATAATTTTTCTTTTATTTTAATGATCCACAAGTGGCGGCTTTATTGCCAAGAGTAATTTATTCGAGCCAAGCATCGACGGAAAAATAGAAATAAGCTAAATAACAGGGAGTCAAGGCAAATTAACAATATTTGACAAGAAAATATTTTACTTAATAATAATACATAAGCGAAATAAAAAAAAGGGCCAAGTGCGAGCCGGACTCGCGCACCGAGGGTTCCGCACAAAGTAGGTAGGTACTTAAAAACCTATTTAGAGGCTAAAAATTCCTTGAACCCGCGACCTCTGGCTAACGTGTTCGTTCCGATACGATACGTCCACGCGTTCTCGAGATAAAGGACCTTGAGAGACAGACGGGCGGACGGTCGAACGGACGGATAACAAAGTGATCCTATAACGGTTCCGTTTTTCCTTTTGACGCACGGAACCCTAAAAAAGCACATACATAAAAAGCTAATGAACTAATTTATAAATTTCTTTTAATGACTCTCTGCTACTTTCTATTTTATTATTTTGGTCGATAGTTTTCCTAAAACTAAATAAATAAATAATGTCATACGGAATTTTACAAAAATATGGTTCGTTCTTTTCCCAAAAATAATTCTTAATAATTTATTTAGTCAATTTCTCGACCCTATAAAGGAGCAATGGACACACATACAAATTAAAAAAACGTTAGGCTTATGCCAACGACGACGTGTCTTAAAAATAGATAAAAAGAGGTCTTACTGCGTCAAAACCCAGGTAGGTGCCAAGAGCGATGGCTGGTATCAAGTTCCCGTTGTTTAACTTCAACCTGGGTACCTCCACGACCGCTGCAGCCATCTGGAACAATCAGCTTATCACCGTAAAGAAAAAAACTAACTCGGGGAACCTGCGTTGCCTCAATAGCGTTCACTGTGCAACTTTCCGGTTTCGAGGGTAGGAATCTTTATTTGTACTGTACATGTGGTGGGGTGGCTTGACTTAACACCCAACTGCCGGCCGCGGAGCCCAAAAGGGGGGTAATGTATGTACGAGGGGCATGCCAAAAGAAACTAGATACTCAAAAATTATAAAATTTATTCTTTATTACAAGTATCGATCTTTTCAAAGTATTCACCCTGAGCACGTATACACTTTTCCATACGTCTGAACCAATTGGAAAATACCTGTGACCACTCTTCTTTAGATACCTCAGAAATCTCGAAATTATAGGCAACCAGCGCATCTTCTTTGCTTTCAAACCTCTTCCCCTTTAGATTTTCTTTGATTTTTGGAAACAAGTAAAAATCACAAGGCGCTAGGTCAGGGGAATATGGCGGGTGAGGGAGAATTGACACATTTTTCGAGTTGAAAAAGTCTAGTGTTCTGGCAGACGTGTGCGGCGCCGCATTGTCGTGGTGCCAGAGAAGGTGCCGGATTCCTGACTTCGGTCGCTTGTCACACCAAGCTGATATTACTGTTGGAGCACAAACTGTCACCGTTCTTTCATTCTCTAGCACAACAGTAGCAATATGACCCGTTTTGCAGAAAAACGAGGAAACCATTTGTTTCTGTGTGCTTCGTGCACGGCGACATTTCGTTGGAGTTGGCTCGTCTTCAAAGCACCATACAGTCGACTGTCGCTTTGATTCGGGATCATAGTTATATAGCCATGTTTCGTCACCAGTCAGTATATCATATACGTTTTTTTTATCGCCTCCGTTGAATTTATCTATCATGAATAGGCACCAATCCACCCGACGGTCTTTCTGCTCATCGGTAAGTTTGTGCGGCACCCATCTCGAACAACGTTTACGGAGAGAAAGGTGGTCGTGAATTATGGTTTGCATTGCTGCTGATCCAATTCCCAGTTCTCGCTCTAGCTCTACATATGTACCTAATTCGTCGGTTTTCGCGAATAAGTTTTTCGACTGCACGAACGTTTTCTTGCGTGACCGCGGTTGGCGGCCGTCTTGTCTTCGCTTCATCTTCGAGACATCCCCGTCCTCTTTTAAATTCAGCAAACCAATTGAATACTGTTGCTCGGGAACAAGCAGACTCACCAAAAGTAGAAGCCAAAAGTTCAAAACATTCTTGAGGCTTTAAACCTTTTTTAAAGTCATAATAAATCATAGCGCGAAAATCACGTCGACTGAGCTCCATTGTTGCAAGTGAATTCCCGCCAGATTCTCGGAAAAATGATGCTCATTCAAATAAAAAATAAATAAAAGAAGTGTGTTCTATATTCAAATATGTCAATAAAAAACCAGCCTATAAGATGGTGTATAGCTTGCCAGTGTCAATTAAATGAGAAAAGAGTATCTAACTTGTAAGTAAGTAGGTACGTTCGATTCTACGTTCCCTCATAACTCCTTAACGAATGGTCAGATTTCGATAAAAAAAATCTCAATCGAAACGCCGTGTATGCGCGAGTGAAAATAGCGTAAATGCAATGAAAATATAAAAACACACAAAAGATAAGAAACAGAAATATAAATATATAATATCTAGGTTGGTACCGCCTGCCCTGTACTGTCGACGCTATTGTCAATTGTCACCTTGTGTTCTGAGATTGTCACCTATTGTGTTCAAATTGCATCACAATTAAAGCCGTCAAAATATAAGAAGCCCTCTTTTGACAGCTACAAAAACATTAGAATCTGACCTAGTTTGAGATCAAAAACATTAAAATCTAAACTCTCTTTTCTTTCGAGCGTTAAATAATATGCCAGAGTATTATGTCTTTTTATGTTTTTGTTCAAGTACTTAAATCCAAAGTTAAATGCAAGTTTGTGCATCTGTCAAAACGGGCTTCTTACATTTCGACAACTTTAATGCATTATAATGATTTAGTAAACGTTTTAGTTTTAATATACACCGTTCAAATTATAAAAACTTCAGAGCGCATCGGAGACTGAATGCATATTTTAGCTGAATGAAAAAATAAATCTGGACATCTGGTTAGTCTTCCGTGTGGCGCCGGATGAAGAATAGCGTCACTCCATTACCTTCCGTGGATGTCGTAGAAGGCGACTAAGGAAATCAATTACCAGGGTCTCCGTCTGGGCAGCAGCTACTTCCTGAGATTTCAACCGCATACTGCGATCGCCAACCCGCCTGCCGAGCGTGGCGATTATGAAACCCCTCATGGTTATGAAAAACACGACAAATGGCTGATGATAAGGATGATCTGGTTCGAAGAGAAGACGGACGAGGAACGAAGGCAGTCACTGAATGGTGGCCGAGAACTGGCCGGCGTTCAGTGGATAGGTCCCCTACCCGAATGGGTTGATGACATTAAGATGGAGGGTACGAGACTAGCAGGGGACCGGCGAGGTTGGCGTGACGGTGAAGAGGCCTATGCCCAACAGTGGGCGACTTTCATGAGCTGTATGGTAATACAGCCTCACCTTGTAACTCAAGTTAGATTTAATAAACAGTCGAGAGCAGTGGGGCTGCTCGGTAGTTATGCTTGGCAGTCGGGTTGCTGGTTATTTTTTTTTCAGTTTTTTTGTCGCATTCCTATCGGCCGTCTCTCGTAAAAGAGGTACTTAAATCGACCTTACAGCGATCCCCGGCTCGTACGGAGGGAGCGACGATACGTTTATTTGAAGGGGAATTCGTATGTAGGCATCACAATACAGTTAGTAAATTTTTTATTAGTATATGAAAGGGACTGGATAACTTGCCTGGTTACCAGCGAAGGGTATCCTACTTTGGGACCAGGCAAGTGATTGTGTTTTTAAAGGGTACAAATAAAAAAACCATAGAAGTATTCCTTCCTACAAAATTCACTTTCAAGTACGGCTGTTGTCCTCTCGATTGGTCTGTACCTATGAAATAAGCGCAAGATGTCATCATCATCATCATCAACCCATTATGTCCCCACCGAGGGGCACGGGTGCTGCTGTGGGATGTGCTGTAGAGTAAATCACTCTGTGATTAGTCCATTCTGTGCGCCATGCGTGACGACGTGAACGTTGATTGGGCGATAATAAGTGACAGCGTAACTTATTGGTTTTATACAAAAACGTCAAACCATTGACTTCATGACGTATAACCCGTCGAAACATCTAGGTGTCTCGCGAGATGGCGGTCTGACGGTGGCAGGTGCACAGATATTTTGCCGGGTAACACTGAACTCGCTCCGACTGGTAACACAATTGATCGTGGGGTAATTTTTTAGCGCTAGTTAGATATCTTCGTCATCATCATCAGCCATTTGATGCCCACTGCAGGACACAAGCCTCCTTCGTGGTTTTCATAACCATGACGGGTTTTGCCATAATCGCCACGCTTGGCAGGCGGGTTGGCGATCGCAGTATGCGATTGGAATCTCAGGAACACGCTGCTGCCCGTCTCCTGGTAATTGATTTCCTTAGTCGCCTTCTACGACATTCACGGAAGGAAATGGAGTGACGCTAATTCTTAATCCGGCGCCACACGGAAGATAGGATATTCATCGATAGATAGGCATCTCGCTTTACGCGGTGAAATAAAACAACATGGCGCTAGGCGGTAATGGAATAAACCTTTTATCGTGACCTTGTTTATTTATTACTCATTAGGTACTATTAAATTATGTGTATTTCTGAGTTATAAAAAAAAAGGAACATATATTCTTACACTTATCTAAATATTATAAAAGCAATTATTTGTCAGACATACATTTTGCAGCTACGGAGTAAACTAAATATTAAATTAAACTAATCAAATATACCGCCCCGGGACACGCCCGATCCAAAAGTTCCCATGACGCTAGCAGCGTTCCCCCGCTGCACCGCCAGGGAAATCCTCTGCATCAGGTATGCCCCGGAACGATGGTCATACCCACGACTTCTCAGGCGTCGACCGATTTCCCTTACGAAAACTCTTCCCTCATCCCCCCATACTCCCATCGTTTCCACAGCCAGTGGGACGAACAAATAATGAAGCATAAGCTGGCTATATTTCCTTATCTTAAGTTTAGCCGCCGCTTCAGCAGCGGCACCTTCAGATGCAGCTGTCAAACCCAAATGGGAAGACGCAAAAGTGCAAGCCCTTCTCCCACGGCACCAAGGTGAGACCGTCCGGGCGCTTACCATCACTAATTATATATATATATATATATATATATATATATATATATATATATATATAGCTACAATTATATTATATTAGCCGACTCGGCAAATGTTGTTTTGACGTATTATTTAGCCTACGACCATCCTACGACCCACTCTCAGACCGAAAAAATCTTTAAGATTAGAAGCCGCTTCGGAGGAGTTCGATAACAAACACTGTGGTACCTACGACATTTTTGTATAATTAGATATAGGTTGACAAGTCATAAAAATTGGTAAAAAAAAAATGAGAGGAGCAAACGAGATAAAAATGTTTTTTTTTTTTTCTATCTATAATAGGCCTAGGTCTCGTGAGGACCCGCCAACCCGCGGCTTGGTTGGCTCCGCACGTATTGACTTGTCCTTCCTGTGGGCCAGGCCGACTAAGCTGGTGTAGGTGCTGGGCAAGCCTACACCATCTAAAAACAATGTCCCAGGCACTGGGGCGACCGAGTGGTCCCTTCACCCATCTAGTGTGAGTGAAGGTGCCACTGGACGCTGTATAAATCATCTCATTACGTAGATGCAAAGGCCAACGTTTTATAGGCAAAAAGGTAAATTTACAAAGTGTTGCAACTTCGTGTGATCATCAGTGGTCGGAGTAGGTATATTGATTTTAGATACTTGCGTCATGTGATCATAGTGCAATCTCTACAGAACCACAAATAATAAAGAACCGGCCAAGCGTGAGTCGGACTCCCGCTGAAGGTACCGAACTAAATGAAAAACCGCTGATCATTGCTATGTAATTAACGCCAGGGTTTTCGCACACAAAGTAGATTAAAAGACTGTTAGTGTGCGAGGAACCGAGAGCAAGACAAATATATAATGTGGAAATATTACAATGTATACGGAAATACGTATATACGGAGAGTACGGAAACCTTGGTGTGCGAATCCAACTGGCACTTGACCGGTCTTTTTTAATTAAAGAGAATAAAATAACCTAGGTATATTTACCGCCACAGAAGGGGTCGTAAAAACAGATAAAAAGCACATTTAAAAAGCAATAACAATATTAAACGAAAACAGAAATTAATGAAAACAAACTAAAGTATTACAGATTCACCCTGTGTGGCAACAAATAGGTCTCTAGCTTTCATACCATCTTGAAGATCGACGAAAACAAATTGGGAAAATAAACACGTAACGACCCGACCGACATCAGTAAGGTGACTGGGAGGCAATAACGCACGTCCCAATAACGCACACCTCGATAATGTACAGACAATAATCCGTGCACATGTACACGGATTATTGGCTGTACACTATCGGGGTGCGCATTCTCGGGCTGTACAAAATCGGTACGGGGCAATAATCCATGTCCAACCATAGTCAAGAATATCACTTGATAGAGTGGTGCCTCGTTTACAGAAGCTATTTTGATTTACACATTATTTTCAAAGCTGCGTTCAAAATAAGTATAAAATAATTGTCAGACATGTTTCTGTTTACGCATCAGATTAACTAGGTATTTTAAAGTTAAGTTTTTTAATACGTAAGCTGAGAGATAGTAAGCGTAAGACAAACAATATTTGCGTAAAAATATTGCGTACTTCTTTGCACATACATTAGGGATACAATTTCTTGGATACAATGAAAATGTGGGAAAACAACTTTTCGATTTAGGGATCCGTTTTCGAAAATAAAATATTTAGCTTTGAAGCTCATGTTTTGGTTCGAGTTGGGCGCCCGATCTCCCGGAT
Source organism: Yponomeuta cagnagella (assembly GCA_947310995.1). Classification (NCBI taxonomy): domain Eukaryota; kingdom Metazoa; phylum Arthropoda; class Insecta; order Lepidoptera; family Yponomeutidae; genus Yponomeuta; species Yponomeuta cagnagella. Next base: position 9,615,607 of record OX371294.1, on the reverse strand, counting down.
ACAGGGTTAGAAACATGAAAAAATGTAAAATAGTAGCACATATAATGAACTTAAAAGGAAAACTATCACTGCTAAGTAGGCTTTACAAGTTAACAGGCGACGAGGATGAAGTTTTTCTGACCGTACATTACTTTTATGTTTAGGTTAAACTATCTTATAAACTTACAAAATTTCAGATGAAATCTATGCTAGTCTATACTCGGCTTCATGCGTGACCAGTAAGGTCTCACCTAGTATTTGTGGAACACGAAATGAGTTGATAGCCAAAGATCACTTAAAAAGGAGGCCACATTTATTGGCTATGGCTGGCCGCCTATTAAAGTCGGTCTATGGATGGAGCCGTTGCCCAAGCTTCCCGGAATTCAAAGACGAAGAAGAAGAACAGCAAGCAATGAAGCTTGTCGTTGGCAAAGTAGCACATAAACAATGTTTGTCGATACAAATTTATTAAATTGAAGATAACACTAAGATGGATTTTTTCTTGTACTCCTTTATTCATGGTAGGCACAAAGTTCATCATTGATTTAGCTGTGATTGAAAGTTATTTGCCACTGTGGTGATAAGATGTCAGTATTTTTGCATTGAAGATGAAAAGGAGTATGTTATGAAGTTTAATAAAATATTTAATACCTACTTAACTTTAATTTTATTACCAAACTATCTTAGAATAAAAAAAAACTATCTACAACCTAAAACAGCATAAAAAATTACCTATCGGTACTTATTTCACTATCTCATATTTTGCAATATATTTTCAAAGACATTAAAGTAACATGTTGTTATATAAGTTTCTTGATGCTATTGAGGAAAACACTCCTTAGATTACAAAGTGATAGTGTTAATTAAGTTCTATTTTTACTATATATCACGCAAGCAGCCGAGGAATTATATTAATTTGTGTACTTAAATCTCTTAGCAAAGAAACAATAACAAGTATGTAACATAAATAAAAATATATTCTTATGCCGACTTGCACCACTTCATAAATGTCAGTCAAGTCACCATTCAAATCGACTTCTGTAAGAAGAATGGTAGTTAAATGCTGTTTAAGCCAATTTAAGAAAGTGGTGCAAGTCAGTCTTAAAGTTAAAAAATATTTATTGTTCATAAAAAAGATACACTTCTCCTTATGGATTATGGATCAGTACCTAAATGGCTGAAAGAAAGATTCTGTGAAATTATAAGTAACGATAGTCCGTTGGCACCTATTCTAGGGTAGTTAAATTACACTGTATTTTATTAAATAGTCTAGTTTCTTTCTTAGGGTATAAAATACTATTACTATGGTTTCTTTACAAATGTAGTAGTAATAGTAGGCAGTAATAGTGTAATAGTAGGTAACTAATGTTTTGGCATTGCAAGTTGTTGATTGGGATTTTGTACTCATGCCAATTTATGTAATAGGTATGATTTGAGATAAAATTGGCGTTTTTTTCTGGCTTATTCTCCACAACTCGACCATAGGGCAGTGGCTCACATTGTACCTGGACATTTAACAAAGACAATCTAAATTATTATTTTCAGATAAGTTTCTAATTTCCGATAACATCAGAAGAGTACCTTGTGAGCAAATTATTACCATACAATATTTGATGTAACAAAGTGCCTACCTATAAGTACCTACTTAACCACATCACAATTTTTGTGTGTATCGTTGTATATTTTCTTGCACGCCATTTGTTTTAAGTTTGTCATTTATTAAGATCATTAAGCTTTTATCTATCGGTGAGGAATGTTTAGGAGTTAACAAAATGTATTAAGCTAACTCATTTTCTCTATTTAAGTAATTTTTGTTAATTCTGTTTTTCCTACTTTATAAAATAAAATAAAATACCTACTTAAGCAAATTATTGTTATCTGGCTCGTATGTAAGGATATGGACGAGTTCATTAGTAGAGTTAATGAATAAGAAAGTATGACAGACATCAACCAGAGCGCTCGTGATAGACTGGTGAAGGTAATTGCGGCACGAGAAGCTATCCTTATATTGTTCACGTTTGAAACTTCGCCAATAATTATTATTGGTGTCCCTTGGGTACGAATTATCGGGGTGCGCACTATTGGCTGTACGTTATTGGGTCGTACAATATAGTGACCCCACTTTCTTTACATTCAGTGTTGCCACCTCGCAGAAAAAATATCTCTAGTTTTAATCCGAAATTTCCCTAAATTTTTTGAAATTCTTTTTTGTTGCACTAACCCGTGCTGAGGACAATTTTGAAACCCTATTTAGAGGCTAAGAATTCCACTCATGCGGGGACTTGAACCCGCGACCTCTGGTTAACCGTGCCAGCGCTCTCCCAACTTAGCTAATGGACAAGTCGAGCCTCTTTATAAAGTTCTCTGTATTACCTACGTACAGGCAGGCGTGCACTTGCACATTACCCAAGTTGGGAGAGCGCTGGCACGGTTAGCCAGAGGACGCGGGTTCAAGTCCCGGCATGGGTGGAATTTTTAGCCTCTAAATAGGTTTTCAAAATTTTCGGATATCATGGTCATGAAAACCACGTAGGAGGCGTCAAATGGCTGATGATGATGATGATTGCTCCTATAACTTCACAAAATGTACATAACTTAGAAAACAAAGTCACAAGTACTTTGTACCGGGTACCGCCAGTACCGGAACCCGAACCAGGGTCTCTCTCTTCCGACTCCAATGTTCTACCCACTAGGCAACCCGCTTAATATTGATTTCTGCATTTTTTTTTCAGTGCTGCACATCTTCCTTCTTATGCACCTATATGTTATTATTATTGCTTTGAACAAAACGTATATTAATTTATTCATGAACGTACGTAAACAGGCATTATATAGGGTTAACAAATCGCAATTCCTGAAACACCCTAATAAGAGCTTCATCATCATCAGCGGTTTGACGCCTGTCAGACTAATTTGAGAGGTGTAAAATTACGTCATCTACATCAATCTGTGGGGTCTCCTACCCAAAACCCAATGACCAATAGCCGAATAACAGATGCCTGTCTATAACGTCTATCTAACATCATCTATCTGGCACGTCACTCCAAACTCGCACCCTTTTTATATAATAAGCTAAACAGAGTCTTGACATTATATCCAAAAACTTTAAGTGAATGCAAAAACTTGATTAAAACTCTGTTATTGGCTTCTGATTATAATGTAACAGAGTCCCTAGTTATAGTATCCTAGACATAAGAAAGTGTTTCCTACTACCTTGGTGGTCTATGCGCCACGGAAAACCCAACCCGACTGTACGAGCACAGGAGAGCGTGTGCCACTCAACTCTGTCGCACAGCAGATGTTGTAGATTGTAGGGCGGTGGTGGATGAAGAGAGTAGATGCTGATGTTTCAAGTCTTCATGGTGTTTATTAGATACTGTGCACAGTTACATTTTGGAAGACGTATGTTGTTAATGAGAGGCAAAAGCCAACTGTTTGGCGCAGGCAACAAAACCCGTAAGTTAGAATGTGCGAGGCGCACCGTCAGCAACAGGGCGACCTAGAAAAGTGTACGATGCCCGTACATACTGCCGAATACAAAAGAAGAAGAGAAGAACTTAAGATAACATCGAAGACCAAACTAAGTTAGCTTAAAATACTTCACAATGTTGTGTTATGTTCAAACTGTTAGGAGTTTTGCAGTAATGCTTACTAGGTAGTTGTTCGTCACTTGATACCTGGCCGGTGGTTGATGATAAATGATTAAGCACATTGTTTTAATTCAATGAAATCTGAGTTATTCGCCGGGGCCTACCTATCTGTAGGCGCTGAGTTGTAAATTAATTTTTGCATGCTATTGCGCAAACAGTTCGATAAAACAAAAGGAATGTACGTGTACAGTGCATCCTGCCGATCGAAAACAAAATGATAATGTGAAACAGACTAAATTTTAAGTAAAATATATGACGCTAACAGCAGCAAATTATGTGAAATGTAAAAATATAAAAAGAAATGTCTTGGTAAATTGTAAAAAAAATATGTAAAAACGTTAGATTCCACTGCTGATCCACGTTTGGTGCAGCTCCAGCTTGTTGTTTGAGGTCTATCCGATGTTCTCATCATCGCGGGTTGTATGTTTGATAAGTGCACAGCAGTATACCATCTTTGGGAACGTGCATAACGCTGTTTCATCACCACGACGCACAGTGGTTCCATATTAAAAATCGGTGGACATAGGACCGAAAGTTAAGGTAGCGATCTGGTTTTTTTTTCTAAGCCAGCTAACATTAATAATAACATCTTTTACTCTTTTGTATTTTTCCTTAAAACGCATTGCTTTCGAGAAAAAAAAATACTCTATCTTTCTTGTATGGAGAAAATTAAATTTTATTTTTTTTCTCGCAATGTTTTAAATTGGTCAAGTTTTAGCTTAGATTATCTTACACTCTAAGCTAATGTGAACATATAAAAAAATAAGTCATACGCAGCCGCTTGCAGCTTTGCAAGTTAAGGATGTGACACGAAACCTAAAATTGTTTCCTATATTTCGCCAACATTGATGGGGTTTTTTTGGTGGGGGTATAAAAACATGAGCTTAGAAGCTTCTGATATAATATAATAATTCCATAAAGTTAATATTTTAGTGTAACGCACTTTTTGGTGTTTTTTTTGCAATCTACATAAAATACCACGAGAAATAAAATGAATCATCTGCATTCCTCATTTTTACTTTCATTAGTGCTCGCGAGCTTCTCACCTAATTGCGCTCTTCCGTTTGACCCATTACAGCATTTAAATCAACTGTATCGCAAGAGGGCCAGTTAATATCGATTTCTAACCACGTGCCATTTCGGTTTAAAAATGTTTTCAGCGATCGACTTGCCGCTGCCCATCTCTTCGTAAGATTAGTCGTGAAATTGCGACAAAATTCTCGAATTTTAACATGATCTTCATGAGATATCTCACCCCTTATTTCTGACACTATCACTTCACACAGATACTTGTAGTCCTTTAAATCACCAGCATTTTTGAGTTTCAAAAACAAATCGAGGTAAGTGCCCAATCCAGACCCCCAGCGAAGACCACCGCCTGGAAGGCCACCCAGAGACCTGTCCGTAGCTGCGGACAGCGGTAGATCCCTCGGGAAGAGGGCCGTGCCCTGACCCCGACCCTCCACTTCCCCAAGGGGAAGTGTGAGAAGACCGCTTGATGATGATTTGGCTTCATTCTGCTCTTATCGCTTGACTGTGAAGGACTAAAAATATTTTAAACCAATAATGGCTGGATTGGGCACTTACCTCGATTTGTTTTTGAAACTCAAAAATGCTGGTGATTTAAAGGACTACAAGTATCTGTGTGAAGTGATAGTGTCAGAAATAAGGGGTGAGATATCTCATGAAGATCATGTTAAAATTCGAGAATTTTGTCGCAATTTCACGACTAATCTTACGAAGAGATGGGCAGCGTCAAGTCGATCGCTGAAAACATTTTTAAACCGAAATGGCACGTGGTTAGAAAACGATATTAACTGGCCCTCTTGCGATACAGTTGATTTAAATGCTGTAATGGGGCAAACGGAAGAGCGCAATTAGGTGAGAAGCTCGCGAGCACTAATGAAAGTAAAAATGAGGAATGCAGATGATTCATTTTATTTCTCGTGGTATTTTATGTAGATTGCAAAAAAACACCAAAAAGTGCGTTACACTAAAAATATTAACTTTATGGAATTATTATATTATATCAGAAGCTTCTAAGCTCATGTTTTTATACCCCCACCAAAAAAACCCCATCAATGTTGGCGAAATATAGGAAACAATTTTAGGTTTCGTGTCACATCCTTAACTTGCAAAGCTGCAAGCGGCTGCGTATGACTTATTTTTTTATATGTTCACATTAGCTTAGAGTGTAAGATAATCTAAGCTAAAACTTGACCAATTTAAAACATTGCGAGAAAAAAAATAAAATGTAATTTTCTCCATACAAAAAAGATAGAGTATTTTTTTTTCTCGAAAGCAATGCGTTTTAAGGAAAAATACAAAAGAGTAAAAGATGTTAGTATTAATGTTAGCTGGCTTAGAAAAAAAAACCAGATCGCTACCTTAACTTTCGGTCCTATGTCCACCGATTTTTAATATGGAACCACTGTGCGACGATCTAGTCATTTGAGCGTTGTGCTCGGTCGGCGAAACGTCTCCCGTCGACTGTAGAGGTCTATCCCCTGATTGTAAGGCAGACTCCACGATGTTGGTTGTTTGCGCTGTATGTGCGCTAATATTGTTCTCCACTCCATGTTCGGCAGCGAAGATTGTTTGTTTGTTGGGTTGCTTCGTACAGCATTGTTGGTTTCCACTCCGTATCAGATAATGAGGCGTATGTTATGTTTTGTTATGTTATGTTGTTCCTCACCCCGTGTCCGGTAGCAGAGACATAATGTTGTGATGCACTGTTTGCACCATGTTTGTTGCTAAGGTACCTCTCTCCATTGTGGCAGCGAATATACCTCGGCCGGCAGGACTCTTCTACCGATGTTATGCAGGTCCACTCCTGGTTGTAAGGCAGTGAGTAGCCTGTAGATCTTGGTGGCGAAAAGTCTTTCGCCCGATGTTCCCGTAGGCTCCCTTTGTCTTTCAAAGTCTTCTACGCTCGACGTAGCGATGATGTTCCGATGTTGTAACTTGATGCGTGACCTCATTTCGCCTTGCAGCTCCGTGGCGTCGATGTTAGCACACGTTGTTTGTTTGTTGTGTCCACCACCACCGATGACGTCGTCTGTCTCACGATGAGGGCGCCGCAGACCTCACAGGCGCTGGTTGTTGGGATGCCCGAGGATGATCCCCGAGAATCCGGCTCGAAGGACCAAAATGTACGAGCAGAGGAGAGCGTGTGCCACTCAACTCTGTCGCACAGCAGATGTTGTAGATTGTAGGGCGGTGGTGGATGAAGAGAGTAGATGCTGATGTTTCAAGTCTTCATGGTGTTTATTAGATACTGTGCACAGTTACATTTTGGAAGACGTATGTTGTTAATGAGAGGCAAAAGCCAACTGTTTGGCGCAGGCAACAAAACCCGTAAGTTAGAATGTGCGAGGTGCACCGTCAGCAACAGGGCGACCTAGAAAAGTGTACGATGCCCGTACACCGACCCCATGCTCTTAATGTCTCGTCATTTTGGAATTATTATCATTGTGTGGTGTTGTGGTCGACGGCGCGTCGCCCTTTGCATGTGTGCACATTATTCAACAGCTGAGTAGCTGGAATGTGTGTGGGGGTTGGTGTGATGTCGGTCGGCCCTACGTTGGTATTTGCTATGGCGCATAAACCTTAAACGTTTTCCAAGTTCACAGTTTAATGGTAGCACTATAGTAGTGAATAGGTATGATAACAATTAATATTCTAGTTTGGACGCATGCAACCAAACAGTATTTGTTCTACCAGTGCTCTTAAAGGTATCCCGATATGCTGTGGGTGTGGTGATCTGATTCGGTCTGTATTGAACCAACCCTTACAAGTACAATTGTTACAGCCAAAGTAATAAATCTGGATATTATACATAATGACTGGTCATTATATATAATGTCTACTCAGTTTAGATAAAGTGATAATTAACACAAAATTAATCACATTTACTAGCAATTTTATTTAATATCATATTAATATCATAATGTAGGGTACCTATGACTTTTCCATGCACCAACGTTGTTTAAGTTTGACACAAAACTAAGTTTTTTAGTGAAATATTTTTTTTTCGCTTTTATATAAAAAAAAAGAACTAACACCAAAAGAAGGAACTTCGAACCTATTTTTGCTTATGTGTACTGACCTAACAAACAAAATGCGAAATATAAATTTAATCAAACAATTATTTGCTATATAACACTTGCCAAAATAAAACGTTAGCATAATAATTTATTACTTTGTCTAGTGAATTTGGCTATTATATATAATGACCAGTCATTATGTATAATAGCTATTTAATCACTTTGGCTGTAACATAATCATAAACTTTATGTAATAGGTATGTTTCGGCACAACTAATTTTATTGACATACCCCCAACATTGCAATGTATCCAAGACTCGATAAGAGGCGTCGAAAGCCATGATACAGGCTCGCCTAGTATGGTTTTCGATGTGAAAACATAATAATACAATGACACGCCTACCTACTAAGTTCAATGTATACAAGACATGTTCTATTTTTTGTTGTACAGACGTTCATTACACAATAAATTTCTTAACGTAAATAATACGTAAACTCACTCACCCGTAAAACGATAATCGTCAGAGCAAGGAACACACGATTCGCAACCCCCATTGCTTACGACAAACTGTGCTCCTGACAGGCAAACAAACAGTTTTTATCCTCTAGCCAGACAAACAGCGCGTACACTTGAAAGTCTCGACACAGAAGCTGAACTGAACAGGCGGTCCACTACCTTAGAGGAAGTCTCAGCAATGTAAAAATATACTAAAAGCTTTTGGTCTCATTTAAAAAAAAAAACACGATTCCTTAAAACGCCGATTGAGATAGTCTGTGATGGATATTTTACAAGGAAACCGAAGATTACATAAACTGCCTCTGAGTGCTTTAGAGGCATCGTGTTTTTATAAATAAGGCCCTACGTATTTAGGAATAAAACTGTATGTTACCTCACCGAGTGATAACAACGGCAGATAAACCTATTTTGGTTTTCGCTCGCTGGTAGGTTAAGTTATTTAAGTTCACTTTGTGCCTGTAAGAAATTAAAAAAACCTAGAGTAAGAGTTCGCCACTGTAGGGACTTGTCCGATTTCACCTACTCCGAATTGTCAAATACATAGGTACATGTTTTGACGTGAAACGTCTTTCAGTTCGGTAATAGAACCGCATACGAAACTCTGTAACTACGTGTCATACGCAATTCATTCATAATCTAGTTGAGTAGAGCCAAGTAGCCCTTCCTTAGATCATCTCGACTCATGCCCCTAGGTGGTGCCAGTGGCCGCCTCCCCCAAGTTCAACCACTTATAAGATGCTGATAGTGATAGATAGGGTAGAGGTCCTGAACAATCTGTACTCAATTGTGGCCGCTCTAGGCGCGGAGCCCACTGATCTGGCGTCTGGCTCGGGCACGGCGCGGACAGTATTCTGTTTCATGCAAATAGCGTACCAAACACACGGTCCTGAGGTCATTATTCTTTCACTGTAACCAATTTACTGAGATCTCTCATAGCACTTCCATACCATGCAATCTAGTCTCACGCTTCTCTGGCTACGAGTTTGCCTACTCGTTGGTTACTAAACCCACACTTTTAGCAACCTACCCTACATCGTGAATAAATTACCAAAGTTGGAATTGGAAAAGATGTTTGGTTTACTTATTACGATGCATCTATCACAGTATATTTATGTAGTTTTATGTATGTCATATTAATTCCAGCAGGCTTATACTTATGTTTATGTAATAGTCTATTTTATTTTATTATATTAAACTCGTACAAACTATCGTATCAATATAATATCTATAATAATATTTTAATAATATGGTATGAAGGTTTATTTTATTACATATTTGAAATAAAAGACTTGAGCCATATTATAGTTTGCTGTATGCATGTTTAAAATTTATTTTATTACTGTACAAACACTATGTTGTGATATATTTAAGTTCACCCTGAATGGACCACTGTGCCCCAAGATACAATTTAATTTAGTTTGGGGCTCAGAGTTACCCACTTTATGTTGTTACTTTTTGTTCAGCTCATTAAACATTTTGTTTGTTGTTTGTTATTATTTGAACAAACTCAACAGCATTTCGTCGGACCTACTTTAGCACGTCATTTCGGCGCCCGCGCCCGATTGCAGTCAGTTCCTTCGCCGCACACCTTTTAATAGTCATGCCCGAGACATGCCAGCGTCATGTCCGCGCCAGGTCCGTGCCGTGCCAGATCAGTGGGCTCCGCGCCCTCATCATCATCAACCCATTATGTCCCCACCGAGGGGCACGGGTCTCTTCCCTGAGGAAGGTATATAGGTCCGTCTTCCGGGTACGTCCATTCCGGCCACATGACCGGACCATTTCCTTTTCATCTTTCGGACATGCTGTAAATTTTGTGTCAGTCCCCTTACGTGTTTCAGTGCTTATTTTTCGGGTTGAAGTTTTTTATGTAATACCTACTAGTGTGATGACATTCATATGAGATACTAGCAGTGCCCGCGACGTTAAGTGGTAAACGGATAAGCCTATTATATTTAGCCTATGTCCACCCTGAGGGTCCATTCTAAGTGCAGGTGAAAGAATTTTCTTTAATGGGATTGTGCTTTTTTTTCATAGTTTACCCTTTACAAACAAAACTACAAACAAATGAACTCACAAACTTTTCCTCTTTATTTTATTCTATTTTGGCAACAAACAGTCATTACAGGAAATGTAAACAAAAATTACAAAATTTGAGATAAATATATTGCCTATATTGCCGAAAATTTACAAGAGGTGTACAATAAGGAATATTCCTAATTGTAATATTTCCACTCCATATAAAACATGCAGAAGTGCAATTTAAGCGCACTTCAAAACATAGGCCTCCAACTACAAATCATTAACTTTAAAATAAATGGCTGGCACTATAGATTGGATAGATATAGATAGATATAGATAGATATAGATAGATATAGATAGATATAGATAGATATAGATAAATATAGATAGAGACAATGGGGCCCATTGCCTGTCTCTGTTTCCCTCCCAGTGTGTCCCCTCTGCTTGGTTCAAAACTTTGTGCTTGAACTTTCAAGGATAACGTACAACTCGAACAAGGTATAAATGTTACAGCCAAAGTAATAAATCTGGATATTGTATAATATATTGTCTAGTCATTATATATAATGTCTACTCAGTTTAGATAAAGTGATAATTAACACAAAATTAATCACATTTACTAGCAATTTTATATAATATCTTTGAAGACTTGGATAATGTAATAAAACGGTTTATACTAATGTATTGCCAAAAATCGTTTCCCAAAGTATTACTTCCCAAACTATTTTCCGCAAATTATCACTTGGCAAAAAAACATTTCTCAAAACAACTTAAAGCAAATAAACAGTTAGCAAAAGTTATTATGGCAAGTTATTGTTTACCAAATAAATACTTGGTCAAAATTCATTTTACCAAGCATTATTCAGTCAAAAGTATCGTTTGGCAAAAACGGCGGTATCCCACGTTTTGCCATATCATAATGTAGAGTACCTATGACTTTTCCATGCACCAACCTTGTTTAAGTTTGACACAAAACTAAGTTTTTTAGTGAAATATTTTTTTTCGCTTTTATATAAAAAAAAAGAACTAACACCCGAAGTTTCAAGAACTTCGAACCTATTTTTGCTTATGATGTGTACTGACCTAACAAACAAAATGCGAATAATTTATTACTTTGTCTAGTGAATTTGGCTTTTATATATAATGACCAGTCATTATGTATAATAGCTATTTAATCACTATGTAAAATTATTACCCCAAAGAAAAACTCTCATTAATGTCAACGTCACAGAACAAACGTACACACCGGGTCTCCTGCGAATACTTTTTATGGAACATTACCCAAATCCGTTTTCAATGCGCAAATTACTTTATTTTATTTACAACGAACTTAAATTACCTAGGTAAAAAAAAACGCATAAAAATACAAAATCTAGAATCATACAAATATTTTTGAATATTTTTTTAGTTTAACATTTAGTCAGTGTATCTATGAAAATATTATGTACCTACGTCAGGAAAAATATCAGTGACTTTAAAACTGTAGGTAGCCAACACAATGTAAATACTAGAAATAGACATAAACTTTCGTTCCCAAAATTTAGGCTGGCAAAGGTTAATACATCCTTTATGGGGCATTGTATACGTTTCTGCTATAAAATCCCTGAGGATATAATAAGCTTGCCAGAAACGCGGTTCAAAAAATGTGTGAAGCACACTTTGTGCCAAAAAAGCTACTATAACATTAAAGATTATTTAGATGACAATGATGTCTGGAATTAAAGCCAGTTCAATGCATGAGTTTTAGAACATTTATATAAATCCTGTAAATTAAGGACTTGAAAAGACTTAAGTTTGGAGTTTTTTTGTCCGTTTTTTTCCAAATGATCTAGATTTTGAAACGGACACCTAGTTTTTTTTGTAACGTTCAATAAGTCACAGTTTCTGTGTTACTTTGAATAAAAAAAATTTGATTTTGACTATAAAAAAGTAAAAATAAAAACATGGATTAGCCAAAATGTTAATACATCTCTGCTATACGGTATAGTACAAACAAAACTCGTGCGGACTCGCGCACGAAGGGTTCCGTACTTGACACAAAGATCGAGAAAAAACGGGAAACAGTCAGGTTTTTTGTATGGAAGCCCCATTAAATAGTAATTTTATTATTTATTTTTGAAGCGAATATAGCACTAAACATTCTGTGAATATAAAAACATGGGTGGAATTTTTAGACTCTAAATAGGTTTTTAAAATCGTCCCCAGCACGGGTTAGCGCAACAAAAGAATATATTATGTTAATATCTCAAGCATCTACCTGTTACCGTCATTAATATTCAGCAAAGAACGACAAAAAATCACGTTTGTTGTATGGGATCCCCTCTTAAATATTTATTTTATTCGGCTTTGGGCATTTGTTGTTATAGCGGCAACAGAAATACATCAGTGAAAATTTAAACTGTCTAGCTATCACGGTTCATGAGATGCAGCCTGGTGACAGACGGACAGGCGGACAGTGGAGCCTTTGCTCACGGAACTCTGTAGGCTCCCATACAACAAACGTGATTAATTTGCCGTTCTTTGCTCGACATTAACAACGGCAACGGGTAGACGCTTGAAATATTCAAATGTTGTACAGATAATGGTACGGTCGTACTTGGTAAGTACTTGGCCGGTTTTTTATGGAGCCTATATACCTACGTCCCACTGCAACGCACAGGCCTTCTCCCATGGAGAGAGTATCGTGCCCGCCGCGGATTCGCATCGATAACAAACACTGTGACACGAGATTTTTATATATTAGATTGTCGACCAAAGCAGTAGGATTGTGGGGATCGATTAAAATGAGCGCCGATGATCCAAACCCAATCATACACCTGCATGATTACACAATGCGATCTTGTTAGAATAGCTTCAGTGTGGGAGGCAATGCACCCCTCGATTTGGGGAGTGCAGGGAGCGGGGAGGAGGGAAGGGAGGAAAAGCTGCGCCGAGAGAGCACATGCGCGCAGCATCCCTTCATCCCGGGGTTGCCAGCCCAGTATTTTTCCTTCATTAAAACAATTGGGCATGACATACAATTATGTTCTTTTTTTGCACTAACCTGTGCTGAGGACAATTTTTAAAAGCTACTTACACCCTGTTTCTCGCACATTAACAAGCTGTTAATCTACTGTTAACAGCTGTCAGGGGTTTTTTTTTGTACGCACTTTGGTCAATTGACAACTGTTAACAGTAGATTAACAGCGTGTTAGTGTACGAGAAACTGGGGGTTAGAGGCTAAAAATTCCACCCATGCCGGGGGTAGGTATCCTGGGCCTTGATTCTACTAGGGCATTGTAGTGCAATCACAGATTCGTGGGCTGGTCTCGGTGTGTTTTTTCATACCATTGACGCCTAAAAGATTTGTTACTTGAGCGCACGTAGCCATGAAGTAGCAATGAAATGAAATCGCCAAGTTCATGTAGTTGTAATTGGTTAACAATGCAAACAGAATCTATGCGCAGGCTGCGAGGTTCAAGTGGTACTGGATGGGCCATATTAGCCGAATGCACCTGAAAAGATGGACAAAAAAACTCCACCGAGTGGGTGCCACAAGGTGGATGTGGCAGACCGGAATAGACCCTGGCGAGACGTTTCCCGTAACGCCAAAGCGGTCTGGTGTAGCCCAGAACAGTAATATAATGTTCTCGTAACACAAAATAATTATTCGACCGCCAAAATCAGGCGCCTTAAATGTGGAAAATGCTCAATATTGCTAGTTGGTTACTTAAGGAGTAGCTTTGTACTTATTATACTTTTTTGAAATATTCTCCAGAATAGCCATAGTGTATATAAACCAGATTTCGACAAAAATCTCGTTTAAGTAGGGCTTAATTAGCTGGTTTTATTGTAGTGTTTTGTCAGTGTGATTATTGTATGACTATGATAAATTTCAGCTTGCTCGTACTAATCGTCTCTGAGCTAGGCCACGGACAGACAGACTGACGGACGGACAGACAAACGGGCGGACATGGCGAAACTATAAGGGTTCATTGTCGACTACCCAACTGAAAACCAACGTTTAGGTACAACATAAGATACCCGAGACGACATAAAGAATTCTTGCAAGACCCACTTTAAATAAACCCGAGATAGAGTAACTTCTAAAATACTTCAAATACCTAACTCTATTCAGCAGAACGCAGTCGCTGGGGTACAAAGGTTCTGGAGTGGAGACTACGAATAGGCAAACGCAGCTGCGGACGCCCGCGCCCTACAGCTGCCTGAACCGACGATCTGAGGCAGGCAGCGGCTGGATGAGGATGACCGTGGATAGAAAGAAGTGGCGTGCCTTGGGAGAGGCCTATATCCAGCAGTGGACGAGTATGGGATGATTTATTAATTAATGCTGACCTTACTAATATGGTGTGGTTGGTTAAAAAAAAAGGATTTAAACATAGCACAATCTGAATTTCTGATTTAGCAGTCTAGCCAGTAAACTGTTGATTACGGACGGTAGATTAACGAGTTTTGTCAACGGTTCATTTATAAACATTCAAGGGAAGTGTACCTATTCAGTACGAAGGTCGACGTGTTTGATTTTTTATTAACGGTAACGTAAACGAATAGAATACATTTTCTTGTTTTGAATATCATAGTTACCATGCCCGCACTGGGAATCGAACTTGAGTCTCTCGCTTGTTTTTTATTTGCAAAGTTACGTACCTACATCTGCGAATTTGTAGTAGCAATACCACACGCTAACGGTGAAGGAAAACATCGCGAGGAAACCCGCGGCTTGGTTGGCCCCGCACGTATTGACTTCTTTCCTGTGGGCTAGGCCTATTAAGCTGTCAGGATAATATAGCTGCTGAGCAAGCCTACTGAATCTAAAAAAACAATGTCCCAGGCACTGCAGCATCCGAGTGGTCCCTTCACGCATCTATTGTGAGTCATGTGGTGCCACTGGAAGCTGCATAAATCAACTGATTACGTAGATGCAAAGGCCAAAGTTTTATATATAGCCGCTCTCGGACACTTATTTGGTTTATATGAATCCGACACTCAGCAGTAGACGAGCAGATGTAGGTGGATTGATTGAATGAAAGTTTTTTTAATGAAATTATCTTTATAATGAAATTAAAAAAACAAAGCCGACATTTATAACTCAAAAACGGGACCGATCTTTATGATCTTTGGCTTGTTGGATTTGTCTCCGCCCCGAATAGCAGAATAATAATTATCAAAACCTACGAATAAAAAAACTATAGAAGTAATTCTTCCCACAAAATTCACACTCAAAACGGCTCCAGTCCTCTCGATCTGTTCTTACCATTAAAATGAGTGCTGTAGAGTAAATCACTCTGTAATTTGTTCATTCTATGCGCCATCCGTGACGACGTGAACGGGATAATAAGTGACAGCGTCAAACGTCGAACCATTGACACGTCGAAATATCTAGTTACCGCGTAAGATGGCGGTCTGACGGTGGCGGTGGCAGGTGCATATATCTTTTGCCGGGTGGTACCGAGCTCGCTCCGATTGGTAACACAATTGACAAGCCCGGCCCTCCATCCCACAATTGAATGTGGGGTCATTTTTTAGCGCTCGTTAGACATTTATGTTCTTAACCATCACTGATCAAAACATGGGAAAATTTAATGAAAAAAAATATTCATTTTGAGGCGGTGCGAAGTTACACCAAAGTAACAGTCAGCTTGTCCAAAAGAAAGGAGATTAAGTAAGGTTTTGCTCAGACTTTTTGTGTCTTTGTTATTTTTTGCATTTACAGGCATTATCAAAATTAAAAAAACCGCCAAGTGCGAGTCGCGCTCGCGCACGAAGGGTTCCGTACCATCGTCTATACAACATTACATACAACATAGAGAAAAAACGGTAAAAAATCACTTTTGTTGTATGGAAGGCCCCCTTAAAAATATATATTTTTTCAATTTAATTATTTATTCTTTAAGAGAATATAGAAGTAAATATTCTGTGATTAATATCGAGCAAAAAACGGCAAAAAATTTACGTTTTTTGTATGGGAACCCCCTTTAAATATTTATTTTATTCTGTTTTTAGTATTTGTTGTTATAGTGGCAAGAGAAATACATCATCTGTGAAAATTTCAACTTAGCTATCACGGTTATGAGACACAGCCTGGTGACAGACAGACGGACAGTAAAGTCTTAGTAATACGGTCCCGTTTGGCACCCTTCGGGTACGGAACCCTAAAAACTACAGCCATTTCCCAAAAAAGGTAATTATTATGCTTCAATAAAGGTATTAAATGATATGAATTCTCGGTAAACCAACTAATAACGTTTTACTTGAGGTTTCTTGTAATTTTGGACAAATTGTAGCTTATTATATATTGTTAGGCCACATCTGTACGAAAAGAATCCTCCTTCGTCTGGTAACCCCGCTTCCCCGGCCCGAGCCAGCCAGGCCAGCTCCGCGTGCGAAGCCCTAAAAAACCAAATGAAAAGAAATCCATTATGAAAACAAACATATGGAGCGTCCAACCCCGCGTAATAGAAACTTGTTTCAAAATTCATCGTCGGCAAACAATGAAGTTTAAATTAAACAACAAGTCATAAGTCAGCTCGCACACTTACATATAATTTGTCTCGTTATCGTTTCGAGCGGCGAGGCGGTGGGAGGTTTCCATGTCTTGGCCTGCCAAATTGCAACTGATAAAGGTAAGTGGCAAAGATAAAGGTTATTGGCGGTTCTTCTTCTTAGCGTGTCGATGGTGAACAAATATTAACTGAAATTGAAAGCGTTTATTGCCATTAACCAGGTATAAAAACTTTTTGACTTAAAATAATAATAATTATTATTAAAATATACACTAAAAATACACGTAGGTAAAGCCGACAAAATGGTAATGGGTGACAAAACTCAGCGTAAGCTGTATATACGCACTGCGTTGGTTTTCAGTTTGTCCCGAGCATAAAGTCGAGGAAATACTTGCGAATTGTAAAATATTAGCAAAATAATAGCAAAGTAGAATATTGAGGTAAGTTGTTATGGATCACAAAACAAAAAAAAACCGGTCAAGTGCGAGTCGGAGTCGCGCGAAGGGTACCGTGCCATTATCTATACAACATTTGAATATATCAAGCGTCTACCTGTTGCCTTTATTAATATCGAGCAAAAAACGGAAATACTAACACGTTTGTTGTATGGGAGCCCCCCTTCAATATTTATTTTACTGTGTTTTTAGTATTTGTTGTTATAGCGGCTACAGAAATACATCATCGCCTATGTACTCGTTCTTATTGCTTTGTTTTTATGTTATAATTATAATTACATAACAGTAAAAAAAAAACAGTGAAATTGGAAAGATGTTTCTTTCTTGTGTACAATAAAGTATAGTATCATCTGTGAAATTTCAACTGTCTAGCTAACACGGTTCATGAGATACATCCTGGTGACGGACAGACAGACAGACCGACACTGGAGTCTTAGTAATAGGGTCCCTTACCCTTTGGGTACGGAATCCTAATAAGGATAATTACTGGAACTAAAAACACATTCATAAATTGAAGACACTCATAATAAAAGTGTAATAATTAATCGTCTTCATTAAACAGTTGCGGCCCCGTTTTGCGACGCTGACTGCGTGATCCATACTACTCAATACTCATTTACTTTATTGCAGCCATAAGTTTGGTAGGATCTTAAATAACAGATAATCTGTACGAGTATGTTTCATTATGGACCCTGTCGGGCACAGCAAAAGCCTTATGACTGAATTCTTAAAAAAAAACGTATAACTAAAGTGGTATCCACAATACCTAGGAGCTGTTTATCAGTTGCAATCATTAGGTGTTTGGCGGTTTCTGTTTACAGCTAACTAGGAAAACATTGTTAGTTGATTGAATTCAGTTTGTTACGAACTAACAGGCTGGCAGCGTTCGTTAGCGGCGATCGGTTTAAAGATTGCAAATTGGAATATTTTCGATGGTTTCACCTTGCGAAGGAAAAGTGAACTGAACTTTATTACTGTTTAATCTCATCCCGTGATTCAGGAAAAAGTGTCGGCTGAGGGTGAGGAAATAAAGCCTATCACATAACACGACATAAACTCACGCCTGTACGACGGAGGGGTAGGCAGAGACCAGGGTCTGCCATTTGCCACGATCCTAACCTCTATGATCGCTTAATTTTTTTTCTACATACATACATAAATTCGCGCCTGTGTCCCAGAGGGGTAGGCAGAGACCAGGGACTGCCACTTGCTACGATCGTGACAGATCACTTTCGCTTCCTCAACATTCATTAGTCGTTGCATGCAGGCACGCCGGTTTCGGGTACTTTTTATCTTGCCCTTCCCCTATTTTTTTCTCTTCTCGCTATAATGTACATTACACCCGGGATGTACAGCCTTAAGGCAGCTGTTGCGTCTGTCATGCTGTCCCAGTGGCACAATTATTAACCGACTTCAAAAAATTAGGAGGTTCTTAATTCGACGCGTTTATTAAATAATTTTTATTTTTTTTTTGCTATATCCCTTCATAACTCTGTAAAATCTTCTTTTTTGTTCCAACAGATATAACGTACCATTGGTCCCATTTTTATTTGATGAAGATCTGATGAAGACTTTCAGAGATGGAGAACGGAACTCTTCAATGGACACCAGTAAATATGGCCTAATGGGGCCCACCCTTTAGTAATATGCGTATGTTTCATAATATAGCGTAAAAGTGGTAAGGGGTAATATGGTGATGTTCTGGTGAAGACTTTCGAGATGGAAATTGAGAACTTCATAAAGCGTTAAGGCCCCAGTACGGTTGAAGGTCGTCGATGGAATGACCACCCGAATCGTGGAAGGGAGATGCCATGCCTAAAAAAGCACCGCAGCAATTAGTGTCACAGTTGTCTGCTTTGCGATAGTTTTTCTTTTTTTTTGAAAGACTGAGTCAAAGCCGGTTTAAGAGAAATTCTCGCCATAGACCGGTTTTAAATCTTTCTTAAGAATGTTTTAGTGGGATCGGCTTTTTATAAATGTGAAAAACGTATAATAAACGTATAGTCGACCATCGGAGCCTGTGTTAGAGGCGAAACGCATCGCAACGCCTTTTTTTCACACAAGTATTGGTGTCGGTGGTGGTGTGTCTTGCTTCTGCTTGAAAAAGTGGGAGGGAGGGCGGTGCATTAACTAACCGCATGGTGCTTGTGGGATTTTGGCGGAATTTAGCATTAGTAATTTTCACATTTTAAAGCTATAAAAATAGTTTTTTTTTCACTGGCGGCGCTTGTTAGTCGGGGCTTCATCAGGTTCGCCAGTGAACGAAAAGCTTTTCAGCCCATGGCTGAGGCAATCCCCTAGAGCTCCATGAGGTTTACTAGTGCTACCAATGAAAAACACTCATATCTCATTCAAAGGTCATAAGCAGCCTATATACGTCCCACTGTAGGGCACAGGCCTTCTCCCAGAGAGAGAGTATGGGCTTAATCACCACGCGTGCCCACCGCGGATTGCCGATTTCAAGCGCTGAGGTATGTAAATAGCTCAGACACTCAGGTTTCCTCACGATGTTTTCCTTCACCTTCACCATTCAATGGTCGTTTTTGCAAAAATTCAAATCTCTCAAAAGTGTAAATTGTGATTTTCACAATCCACGATCGCGGACCCAAGGCAAAAACTTAGGATTACATCAAAATCCTACCTAGTTCGTCCATGAGTTCTAACAATCACTACTTATACGAGTAGGTATGACTGAGTGACATGTAAGACACTTTTTGCAAAATGTTCTGTAGATGATATGATTTTTTTTTCATTCGTAGCGCTAGTAAAAATCATGAAGCTCTGGAGGATTGCCTCAACAATGGGCTAAGAAGCCTTTGCCCGGCAGTGGGACACCGTAACGGAGGCTATGAAAGAAAATACTTGGGCCATCTGGTTTTACGACGGACTATAAGATCAGATGTCAGATTTAACTTCATAAATTTACTCATCATCTAGTTTATTCATGTCCATACATTTGATGAAGTTCTATCATATTTGTTGCAGAATGGTGAGTTATCCACTCATCGGAGATGGCGCAAGCAAGGTACGCGCGGCCCCGCTCAAATTTCGGTGCCTGTTTCTGCTAGCAGTGATCTCCGCAGCCAGCTTCCTGCTCCTCACCATCAGCAACGGCACCGATATACTTTCCCTAAACACGGAGCAGATACCCACTGCCTGGAGTAGGCTCGATCATCCGGCAGGTACAAGGTTCGCCATAAACACCGAAGGGTGCTCCATCCCCGGATTGCAGCCTTTAGATCCCAGCATCACAAAGTTTGTTGTGAAGCCCACATCACTAACTCCGTGCTCTAAGGACACCAAGTCATTGTTAGAAAACAACCGCAGCCACATCTGGATTAACTGGGATTCTCTACAGGACTACAAGAAGGCCTACAATCTGACAAATGACGCGAGTATAAGTTGCTGCTATAGGCCCTTCTTTCGACCAGATTCCGTAAATGATATCAGGTCACATAATGTCGACGATCGTGTGCAATACGGAGGGTGTACCGATTTCGACGACCACATAGAAGCGACTGACGAATTCGTAAGAGTCGTCTGCTTCGCTGACGATGAAACTATACACGATCAATTCTTCCTGTTTTCCGTAGCGAAAGCGCTCAAATCTAATTATGATCTAACGCCTGTCCAAAACAAGACATCGGCCTACAATGTGATAGTAATGGGCATCGACGCCGTCTCTAGGCTAAACTTCCACAGAACTATGGCTAAGACGCTAGCCTATTTGAAACACCTGGGCGCCATTGAAATGTTTGGTTATAACAAGGTGGGCGATAACACATTTCCCAACGTGATCCCGATGCTTTTAGGCGTGCGAGACACAGACCTTAATAAAACCTGCTGGCTCAACTTCCATAGCACATTTGATAACTGCCCCTTCGTGTGGGAGTGGTTTAAGGCCCAGGGCTTCTATACAGCCTTCGCGGAGGACAGCGCGAACCTTGGCACCTTCAACTACGGAAAAATTGGCTTCATCGGTTCGCCCACCGACTACTATCTTCACACCTTCCAGCTGGAGGCCGAAAAGGTCGCCGGCAAAAACAAAGACTTCAATAGTTTCCTTTGCATGGGCGATAAATACTTTTACCGTATCCTCTTAGACTACATCGATGATCTCACCACCACCCTCCAGTCGTCCAAATTGTTTGGCTTTTTTTGGGAAGTCAGCATGAGCCACGACTACCTTAACTACCCTATGTTAATGGACGACAGCTACACGGCGTTTTTACGAAATCTGGAAAGCAAAGGGTATTTGGAAGACACTATACTGTTCCTCATGAGCGATCACGGGATTCGTTGGGGCGGTATAAGGGAGACGAAGCAGGGCCGCTTGGAGGAGCGACTGCCGCTTATGCTCGTGCTGGCGCCTCAGTCATTTCGTGAAAAATACACTCGCGCGTACGAGAATTTGAAGACGAACAGCCGCCGCCTGATTACACCGTTCGACATTCACAAGACTCTCGCTGACCTGAGCAACCTTAACTCTTTACAGGACGAAGCAATAGTGGCCAGGACGAACAGTCCTTACATGGACAACAGAGGCATCAGCTTATTTCTCCCTGTACCGGTGAACAGGACCTGCGCGATGGCAGGAATTGAGGATCACTGGTGTACTTGTCACAGTGGCACGCGGCTGCCTGTTGACAGTAAGGACGCGCGCGATGCCGCCGCGAATCTGGTTAACCAGCTGAACGAGATGGTGAGGAGACACAAGGAATGCGCGCACCTGTCTCTCGTTGAAGTGATTAGTGTGACGGAGATGGCTGCCGGGCTACCGGAGGTCGGGGAGACGGGGTGGCGGGAATTTCTCGTGGAGTTGAGGACAATGCCCGGGGGCGGCGTGTTCGAGGGTACGCTGCGCAGTCATACGGACGGCTCTTGGAGGCTCGCTGGCTCCATCAGCCGGCTCAACCTCTACGGGCAGCAGAGCCAATGCATCCACGACTTTAGGCTCAAACTTTATTGCTACTGTACTGGACAATACGCGGTTAGGTAGGCTCCCTTTGCGAGCCTTCTGTGTGATTGTGTCAAAATGAGGCCCAGTTTCTACCTGTTTTAGGGTTCCGCAGTCTGTTCCTTGTTAGGAATCCTTATAGTTTCGCTATGTCCGTCCGCCTGTCTGTCTGTCCGCGACTTAGCACAGAGACGATAAGTACTAGAGAGCTGAAATTTGGCATAGATATACATATTTATTACGCCAACAAAACGGTCGGATAAAATCTCAAAAAAATATATAACCAAAATGCAGGGCTGTAGCACATATAATGAACTTAAAAGGAAAACTACGGTAAACGACGATTTCAAAGTCACCCTTGAATGACCAGAATGGTCCCCAAATAGTTAGAAAAATTCAGCAACAGCAGAATGCTGAAGGTTTCCATCTACTATAGTTTAGTATTACGAAAACGCTGAAAGTAGGTACGTAATTTTCGTCGTAAAAAAATCCGTACAGCCCCCGAACAAACGTTAAGACCTCATTCAAACTTCCCACGGTCCGCGATTCTACGGATCATCACGCACAGCCGACGACCACGGACGGCAACGCACGCAGACCCCTGTCTGCCCTCTCTTCCAACGGTGCGTGTTGGTCAGTGTAAATATTTTGATAGCTTCATTTTAAAATGCAAAGTGAAAGAGAACATATAA
Source organism: Yponomeuta cagnagella (assembly GCA_947310995.1). NCBI lineage: Eukaryota > Metazoa > Arthropoda > Insecta > Lepidoptera > Yponomeutidae > Yponomeuta > Yponomeuta cagnagella. Next base: position 9,592,786 of record OX371294.1, on the reverse strand, counting down.
TATTCCCAGTGACCCTACCGGACCCTAGCACGTTTATGCAGTCTAGTTCATTAATTAACCGTTCAATAACATATCCCTGTCCAACATACATATTATTTATTTCATAAAACTTACAACTATCATTACAAAATCATTATCGCCTATTGCGATAGTGAAGTACGAAATACATATCATATAAATTAAATTATAAATTATTAAAATTCCAAAGTACATTATAAATTGAAATTAATAAAAAACATACAAATACAAATTGAAATAATCTAATCGAAACACAGGTCAATAAAATACCTAAAACCATTAAAATATTATTAATTCATTGACTTCATTAAATAAAAAGTCAATCATAAAATAACATAACATATCACTATAATTCAATTCAATTCAATTGGGCATTTTAGTCCACCTGAAATGAGGTAACTTAAATATTGATAAAAGCTACATATATTCTAAGGCGTTACGTGCAAGATGTGACGTTGAGCCCGTTTTGTATGGCGCGTTTTTGTACCACGTGACTAGAATGACTTTTCGACAGGTAATATAATGGAAAGTATTAGACGTAGAGAAAATAATTAACCTCGTTTAATTATGTTTAACATTAAAACATTTTTAGTGCAAATGAAATAGCGTCCAAGCGGAGCGCCGAGATAAACCACTCACGGAACTTTTTCGATGCGAATCGGCGTGTTTCGGCTCGATTCTGCTGCAATGGACGCCAGGGGCTGTTTTATAGAACTACAATTAATATTTTACGGTGACAATTCGATGTACATAGCAAAATCGATAAACTCAATGATTAACGAAACTACTCTGCTACGCAATCTACTTCGAATTGTAGTTTTATGAAATTCGGTCTAGGCGTTTTTCCTTCTCATTACGTCCGACGACTTCTATAATATGGACAAAATTTATAACTTGGATTTTTTCATTATTAACTAATTATCACCTATATGAATGAATGAATAAATGAATGAATGAATAAATGAGTGAATGAAAACATTTACTTCAGACCTGGCTCCATATAAATCTTTATTTTTGTTCTCGCCATTTAAACTTTGCTTGGGCTTCCGCAAAAAAAAAAAAGCCAAATCGGTCCAGCCGTTTCTCGTGTTGTAGCGCGACAAAAGAACAGCAGTTCATTTTTTTTATATACCTACATCGATTTCTTTCTAAATAATGTTGGTCTTGTTACGCATCATCTACTTAGAAGACAGAAGCAGAAAAACTATAAAAAAATTAATAAGTTGATATATATAATTGTACATATACAAAAAAAATATTCTTCTCAGGGCGATTCACACCGAAGTCCTGGATAGGTAAGTAAACAGATTAATACGCGTGGGGTAAATAAATAAATAGCTGATTGACACGGTTGTCAGTCACAAAATTTCATCAATATATAGCTCTGTCATGGTGTAAGACGTTTTTCAACTTACTCACTGGATAGAGCTTACCCATGGATATACAGATACATAGATAGTGTTGTAGATAGCGTTGGTGCAAAATGTTTTAAATGACGTGTTTCAGGGTAGACTGGTCCTCCACGCACGAAAGCTAGCGACACCAACGGAAAACACTGGACAAGTGCGAGTCGGACTCGCCCACCGGTAAATAGTTCAGGAATCGAGTCTCGCAGTTTTTTCCGAGTTTTTCCCGAACTTCAAAGACAATTTTTTTTATTTCATTACAAATGTATAGTTTTCACATATTTCCTTATACTTGTAGTATACGACGATATTTCTTGCCAAATTTCATAGTTCTAGGTCAACGGAAAGTACCCTATAAATTTGGATTCCCTCAAATGTCGAAATATACGTTTTTTGCGGCATAAACGGCCGTATCTTTTTTTACGTTAACTTAGAAGTTGGTTTTTTTTACAGCTTCAAGGGACTGAACCTAAGTATTTATGGTTTTAATTTCAACTCGATAGCTTTACGCGTTCCTGAGATTAAGGGTCTTGACAGACAGACGGACGGGCGGACGATCCGACGGGTGATCCTATAGGGTTCCTTTTTTATTTTGTGTTACACAACCCCAAAACGTGATGCTAAGTTCACGATGATGGGTCCTAAAATCACTACAACATGATTGAGAGATTGATCTGACACTTTTTGTTATCTGTAAATTAATCTGTAAAAATAAGATGTGATTGCTCTCCATTGTTGGCGCTAGTGTTATTGCATGGAGCCCCTTAATCCGAGGGTTTTGAAAAAAAAACACCCTATTTAATCGTAGCAAGCACCTTGTAGAATGCATTTAAGCGGTACATTCAATTGCTGAGCAATATGCTTGAGGCTAGTCCTCCAATAACTGTGATAAGATTTATTCAATAGGTACGTTAAAGTAGTTAGGTAGTTCTATGCAGCCGTCACTGATCTATTATTAATATATATGGATATATATCATCATCATCATCATCATCATCATCTGTCCACCTCTGCCCACTGCTGGGTCTCTTCATCACGCCGTCGTTCGCGGTCTTTCGCCATTCGCATTTAGGTACATCAATATTCATCATATGTATATATTGCCGTGAAACGTCTTTCAGTTCAGTAATAGGGGGTCGCTTGCTATTTCAGCTTGCGGCAGTCCAAATAGCATCCTTACAGCACTAAGCAATAGGGCTGATAACCCCTATTGGAAGCATCATATAAAGGTGCATGTAAAATAGTTTTTCAATTGTTCCTCTAATTTCACTAACATAGCCTAAGGCACTTACTAACTATTTATGAATGTTTCATCAGAAGTAAATAAATAATAATAATATAACTCGGCGAGAGCTGTAGCTCTGTAACTACCTACGTGTCGTGTGAAATTCATTTATACATCCTTGAGTAGAACAAAGTAGCCTTTACTCAGATCCTCTTGACTCGTGCCACTAGATGGCGCCGGTGCTGCGTAACATTTTGCGACATTTGACCTGACACTCCGTATATACGTTTCACGTTAAAACAACGGCCGTGTAACGCGACCCACTGTTTTAAGTCAGCTGTGAGCTTTATTCACAAAATAATAGCAATTGAAACTAATAAGGTGATTGTAAAATAACCGTCTAAAAGCTATTGTATAATTTTACGCACTCGTCTTCTGTAGGTGGTATTACTTATGTATTTAAGTATATTTACTATTACTGAACGGGATTCTGTCCGTTCATAAAGGCCTATCCGCGGTACAATGGGCTGGCGATTTGAACCTAAAATAATCCATAACTAAGTACTTACGATCAGAGACTACAATACAAGTGGAAAAAAGCCCTTTCCCGTGCCGTGCCCATCGGCCGCACGTGGCCGTGGCCGGGTTTTTTTTGCCTTAGAAGTGTTTAAGGTTTATTTTAGTTTAGAAATATTACCTAGTATTAATTATCAATTTAATAGCGTCTCAGTTTTGCACCTGCGTGGAAGCCTTTGAAAGCCGTTTGAGGTGAAATATTATATTATATTTCTTTGTGTCCTATGGATGTATATCTTCCGAAATATTTATTTTCTTTTATGGTAATAGTTAAGTAGTTACATATAGGCATTCCGTCACACCATTGTATAGTAGGTAGTGGGTAACATTGGACTCGGAAGCGAGACACCCAGGTTCGATTCCCCGTGAAGAAAAACATCGTGAGGATACCTGAGTGTCTGAGCTATTCACATAGGTACCTCAGCGCTTGAAATCGCCAATCCGCGGTGGGCACGCGTGGTGATTAAGCCCCGTGATTAAGCCCATACTCTCTCTCTGAGAGAAGGCATGTGCCCTACGGTAGCACGTATATAGGCTGCTTATGATTGTATAGTAGGTAGTACTTCTAGTATTATAAGGGAAAGAAAAACACTAATATTCTTTCCACCTCTTGCGGTTGACGGGTACAAAATGCTTATGGCATTAAGTGCGCCGTATAAATTTTTCTTATTTTTAATATCACTAATTTCATTTTGTAAATATTCAACATTTTTTGTACCAATGTCAGCTTTTGTTTAGTAGGTACTTACCTAAGTAAAAATATGATTCCCCGTCGCCAACTTTGATCACTGTCAATGCCTCATAACCAGGTCCTCAGTATACAGATTGCCGTCTAGTGTTGGGTCCAACCGTAAACTCTTGATTGTCGATATCAACCATTTCCAATTTTGGAATGTTGTCGGTAGGCAGACCACCAGCCCGGTGGGCAGACCACCAGCCCGGTGGGCCGACCACATTGTGAAAGCGGCTGGGAAACATTGGACGAGACTGGCAAGGGACTGGATGGGTTGGCGTGGGCCTATGCCCAACAGTGGGCTCTGTTTATGGACTGATTAGACAGACAGATTTCCAATTTTAATAACTGAGTTAATCATATTTTTATGTAATTAGAAAAATGTATATTTTATTAGTAAGTGGTTTAAATAAATCTTTTATATATTTTTTTGTATTGTACATAAGAGCAGCAAAAGTTTTAAATGATAATAATAATACATGCCTTGAACTTGGATCTGAATTACATGTAATATTGTTTCAATGTATCTGTACATATCTGGTAAATCATATCTTTAGAACGGGTCAACTCGGTGCCAAGAGCAGAAAAACGGTTCATTTATGTACAAGTTTTATGTACAGGACTTGATGTATGTAAATAAATAAATATGTATATATGTTCATTGTCCTAAAAGGCTAATAACTTAAATATAGGTTTTGAAATGTACTAACCAAATATGAATCTTGTTGTTCGAGACAAATAAATTATTTTTATTATTTACACTGAATAAATGTTCATTGGCAAGGTAGAAATTATAATGTACAGAAGGAGTTGGCACTGAGTAACCGAAATGCCATAAAATAAATTAATGGAACCAAAAACTACAGCATCTGCTTGAAAAATAACATTGTATAGTCCGCACAGATCTTTTTGGCGGTAACGTGAACATAGTCACAGATCGTTTGCACATCGCTTACTGTCTTTACTACGCATCGCGCGACGTCAATTACTCACACATACACTGTAAAGACAGTAAGCGATGTGCAAACGATCTGTGACTAAGTTCACGCTACCGCCAAAAAGATTTGTGCGGACTATAAATGAATATAATCAGAACCTATGAAAATCACCAATTTTCCAGACAGACAGCCGGTGTAGAGTGCGTGAGCGTTAATCTAAGCAATTTCTTCAGAAATGTGTTCAGGTTGCCCAGAGAGTAAACATATTAAAAATCCCCGCCTCTAGGGGGGGGCGCCAAGGTGGGGGGAGGGGGCTAATGTTCCCATTTTTTAGTTTTTCGCTAATATCTTTAAAATGGTGCGTCGTAGAGAAAAAGTGTCTTGTATGTAATGAAAGCTAATAAAATTTACTACAACTTTTGTTCTATACATTTTTGGGGATTTTTAGTATGTTTACCCTCTGGGCATCCTGAACAAACTCCTGAAGAAACTGCTTAGGTTCCAGCTCACGCACTCTACACCTGCTTTGTTCAGTGGACTAATAGGAATAAACTATTTTCTAAATCTAAACTTTTCTTCTTCCCGGCTACTCCACCATGTATATGTATAGCCAGCCAGCTACGCTTGGCGTTCGCTGTTTCGAACAATGTGGATCGACCCTGCGCGCGCCCGACTGCCTTCTGTGAATGTGGTGTAGAGTCAACCCCACATATCTGATACATATCTATGTATTTACAATGCACTTAGTCACTTTCCACAAAGTAATAAAAACAGTGCTCTTTTGGTGTTACGTCCTATTTAAGTAGGTACCTGTAACTTAGATAATATATTCTTTTGATGCACTAATCCGTGCTGAGGACAATTTTAAAAACTTATTTAGAGGCAAAAAGTTACACCCATTTCGCGGGTTCAAGTCCCGGGACTTGAACCCGTGACCTCTGGCTAACCGTGCCACCCAACTGAGCTAACGGAGCTAATGGTTCAAGTCCCGGCATGGGTACAATTTTTAGCCTCTAAATAGGTTTCTATAGATAATATACCATTCGCTGATTGTATTAGACCAGAACTATACGTTATGAGCAATAAACAAGATTAAAAGTACGCCAATATTTAATTTTCTTTCATTAATAACTTGGGGATGAAGAACTACGGCACTTATTTGCAATAAAAGCTTGCTGACGGCAGCAAATGCTTAGCAAATGGTTTAAAAAACCGGCCAAGTGCGAGTCGGACTAGCGCACGAGGGGTTCCGTACCATTATCTATACAACATTTGAATATTTCAAGCATCTACCTGTTGCCGTTATTATATAATATCGAGCAAAAACGGCAAAAAAATCACGTTTGTTGTGTGCCCTCCTTAAATATTTATTTTATTCTGTTTTAGTTTTTGTTGTTATGGCAAAACCCCTCATGGTTATGAAAACCACGACGAAGGCCCATGACTTGCAGTGGGCGTCGAATGGCTGATGATGATGATGATGATTTGTTGTTATAGCAGCAACAGAAATACATCTTCAGTGAAAATTTCAACTGTCTAACTATCACGGTTCAGGAGATACAGCCTGGTGACAGATGGACGGACGGACGGACAGCAGAGTCTTAGTAATAGGGTCCCTTACCTTTTGGTCCATCATAAGCAGCCTATATACGTCCCACTTTAGGGCACAGGCCTTCTCTCAGGAGTATGGGCTTAATCACCACGCGTGCCCACCGCGGATTGGCGATTTCAAGCGCTGAAGTATGCGAATAGCTCAGACACTCAGGTTTTCTCACGATGTTTTCCTTCACCGTTAGCGAGTGGTATTGCTACCGTAACTTCACAAATGTACATAACTTAGAAAACAAAGTCATAGGTACATGCCCGCACTGGGAACAGAACCTGGGTCTCTCGCTTGCGAGTCCAATGTTCTACCCACTAGGCTACTACCGCATATCCCCCTCCTTTTGGTTCCCCACTTCAGCTTATTAATGTTAAGGCTCTTTTACGCCAGTGCAACAGCGTGTTCTGCTACAAGCTGCGACAGTTTACCACATGACGCATCGTGTTGCTATGCCGCACGATTCTTGCCACAATGTGCGACATTTTTAGGGTTGCGTCGTCCGACAATGAACCCTTATAGTTTCGTCATGTCGTGTCTGTCTGTCTCTCTGTCCGGCCGCTGCTTAGCGCAAAGACCGGTGGTACTAGAAAGCTGTAATTTGGTATGTGTATACATTTTTATCACGCCGACAAAGTTAAAGAAGAAAATGTTGCGATTTTTTTTTTTACTGTACCTCGCCCAACTCCCCCTAACATGAAAAGTGGGGATGATTTTTTTTCTCGTCTACCCCATCATCTGGGGCATTGTTCATTGGTCGTTGAAAAATATTGTGGGCGTAGAAAGACCATTTTTTGATTTAGGGTTCCCTTTACGAAATATTAAGCTTTAAAGCGCAAATTTTGGTCCGAGTAGGGCGCCCCCCCTCCACTTTCCTGGCTAAACGGTTGATCGCAGAAACGTGAAAAATTTCAGGGTAATCACGGCTAAGCAGGCTTTACTAGTTAACGAGTAATAGGCCACCAACTTATAAAAGCAAAATTTCGTAAAAAATCCATTGAAAATGACCTCGATGAAGCTGTTAGTTCTGTAAAGCAGATAAAAACACCCTCTTTCTACGGAACCCTACATTGCGCGTGGCGCGACACGCACTTGGTCGGTTTTTTTATTATTGTAGCATGCGGCCTTGTGGCATGCTGCAATGCCTCGGCGTAAATAGACCTTTATAGGCTATGTCAATCAGCTTAGATCGTTGAAGAATTGTCTTTTGTGATCAGTCAAAGATACTGCGAGCATAGTCCGTTCCATGTTCCATAGCACGCTGAGCGACTTTGAATCGGTGGACTAGCCCGTCCACGGTATAGTGCGCGCAGAGTTGACATGATTTCACATCTGGCACTTGGTGCAGGTAGCGGTCTTGCTTCGTATGGATAGATTCACTTTGTTGTTGTAATAAGTTAAATAAAATGGAATCGATTTGAATGAAATTATAATAAAATAAATAAGTAACTCGTTAAATGAATTCACGCTCATACTGAAGAATTTGAAAAAAATAATCTTGTTGCATTTTGAGCTCATCAAAAAGCAGAGAAAACAGTCCACGTTCTTGGCGAGTATTGGATGGCCCCAATAACTGCGGTGGATTCAAGGCAATTGCAACAAGAGACTCCATATTCACTGCTGCCCTCTCTCGAATACTCTACTACTAATGATCGCTTCCTCCACGACGTCTGTCGCCGACGCAATCGACAGCTCCGCGTCTAGTCGCAGCGACGAGACGCCAGATGCGAACGACGACGCCGCGTCTTGTCGCGGCGACTAGACGCGGCGACAAGTCGCCCAGTTTGCGATGGCTCTAAGGGCCCTTACGCGTCGTATCAATTAGTTGACGTGATAGCATCCGTACTAGGTAGCTACAGCTCTAGTGGACCACATAATCATTAAGGGGCTACCCGGAGGTAACTAGCGCCAACAATGGGAAAAACTTATAATACTCTTTTGTAATATAGTCTTGCAAAAAGTAAACATCATACAATTGAATGTCAATAATGTTGTAACTATTTTTTTAACAGCCTAGAACCTAGGGTCAATAACCAAACCAAAGTCTCACGGTGTGATTTGTTCTCTCAGCCTGGAACTACAGGGTGACTTTGGATTCGTTCACCGTATTTCTAGGGAATGTTATTTTCATTGTGAAAAGCAGTATCACTAACGATTTCTCAGTAATGGTATAACATATTTGTAAATATTCGTGATTCCCGACCTTTGGCTTCAAACTGTGAATCCAAATTCGGAGTGGGAGGAAGTACCGTAACGTTAAAAATATTTTCTAATATGTTTCTTTATGCATATCTGACGTCCGATATGCGTTAACAATGAAAAAACCAATTGAGTTGGCCGGCGCCGAACATTTTTTTTAATTTCTTTTTCTATTTCTTTTCGTTCTGATATTGTTTGTTTATGATTAAGTGAAGTAATTTTGTGTGTAAGAAAAATAAATATTGACGCGTATTTTTTTTTTAAAACTAGCACGATAATGTTTCTAAATCATGGTTAGAATGTCCCCTTAAAATATGGTGAACGAATTCAAATGCACCCTGTTTCTGCTAAAAACTACCGTTTTTGGCACAAATGCTATTTAGTATTCTGATCCCAGGTACATAATGCTGGGTACTCCTTCGTTGGTCGTAAAGTCACTATTGATATGATTGGGAGAATATAATAATAATTATTATTAATACGTTTATTGCACATAAGTAAAAAATACAATGGCAATGTGGCGGACTTAATGCCTCTCTTAAAGACTATCTTAATAAAGACTAAGTATCTGTAAGAGAACACATGAGTTTTTCTCATTGATGGCGGTCGCGCCTTAAACACGTCGCTCGTTTGTTTGGCTCCAAAGAGGTTGTTTCCTTCATTTTGGCCTGTAAAAATCTATGTCTACCGGAGGCGGACACGGGCAACGCGGCTTGCGGATACCGGCGAGTGAGCTGTTTATAAACTTTTGAGTTTTTTACGATTTTTCCCTACCATTGGACTCTTGACAACAAAAGTGGATAACGTGGGAACCCTTACGCTCGGCTCACGACGTCTTGCGTCTGTTTTAACAAGTCTAAAGCTCTCATCCGCTTATGATAAGAAATTACGTCAATCAATCAGCCCGTCAGGATCATGGCAAGTGGCAGTCTCTGGTCTCTGCCTGCCCCTCTGGGACACAGGCGTGAGTTTATGTATGTATGAATTTAAACAGCCCGTACTCGTCCGCTGCTGGACGTAGGCCTTCCCCAAGCCAAGGCACGGCCATCCCCATCCATCGGCCGCCAGCAAGAAACTAAGTCACTAGTGTTAATGAAAGATACTTACGAGATTTTAGATTAGTTGAATATTCCCACTCGCTGGCTGTAAAGAAAGATTTGGTGAGAAAACCCGCGGCTTTGATAGATCAGTGAGGTTAGTAGATGATCGGCAGCGTTGAGATCTTTGGGGGGGTAATTTTGTGTGGTTTAGTTACTGGAAAAAATATATATTATGTGTCCATCGCAAACTCATCGCGACTGCCCGGATTTTCGTTTAAGTTGTCTGTCCTTATAAACCTTAAAATGGCTCCTCAAGGAGCAATTCCTATACAAACGCAGTTTGGTTTTTATTTACAAACGAGACGCCGGATCGCAATGAAACTTTGCCAATGCGTTTAGAGGCCACAAATAGAGGTTTGATTTGATCGTTCTTAGAAGTGGAAATAAACTCACCAAAAAGAAAAATTACTTATAGCCTTGTGAATAGTTTCTATGAAATGTCTTATGCCGCTCTAATGTCTCTTTTATTCTGTTATTCTCAGTTGTTAGCACGAGAAAAACTTCATTTGTATCCTCTAAACATATTGGTAAAGTGTCATTGAGATCCGACACGTCGTTTATGAATTAAAACAAAACTATCCCCTGAATAAGCACAGACCCTTGGGTGTTATCGTTGAAACTGTATTGAAAACAGGAAAAGATCACTGCCAAAAAAAGTTCACAGACGTTTTTGGACCAAACTCACTTTTTTGCCCTCCGATACCACGCATTTCACCAAAACATCGAACCCGCCGATCTCAGTCGGCTCAGAGTTCCCAAACATGTATTGACGTACTAACCTAAGTACTAGGGTGATATTGAAAACAATCATGATTCTCTCGACTAATATATTCTTGAGCTTGCTGGCTTTGGCGACAGCGGGCACCAATGTTAACGACTACAAGGATCAATGTAAGTTGTACAAATTAAACGCCTCGATACACTTTTAGGAAGTCAATTTATTGGTGAGACTGCCTCGTTGGAACAGAGGTCGTGGGTTCGATTCTCACTGGAGGCCACAGTACTTGATTTATACAAATGGCCTCAGTTTGGATGTATTTCCATGTATGTCCTTGCTGAATGTGGTAGTGGCCCACTAGGGATACAACATTGGACTTGGAAGCGAGAGACCCAGGTTCGATTCCCAGTGCTGGCAGGTACCTATGACTTTGTTTTCTAAGTTATGTACATTTGGGAAGTTATACTCGCTAACTGTGAAGGAAAACATCGTGAGTAAACCTGAGTGTCTGAGCTATTCACATACCTCTGCGGTGGGCACGCGTGGTGATTCCTTGGATTAAGCCCATACTCTCTCTCTGAGAGAAGGCTTGTACCCTACAGTGGGATGTATATAGGCTGCTTATGATATGATATGATGATGTCCTTGCTTGGCTACCTTACTTAACACTGGGTATCTTAGCTTAGGACAAGGACAATAGTGATTGGGTTGTGTGGATTGGTAAGCTTGCTTAGTGTGGGGCCACAGAAAAACTCATTGTACAATTTTGAATTACTCTTATTATTTTAATAACGCAACCTGAGCTATGTCAATAAGCTATGTAACATATCTTTGCTGAAATAAATGATTTTTGTGATTTGTATTTGTCATTATTCGAGAAGTTGGGTTTTCCGCCTTTACGTACAGTCATAATAGATTTGAGTATGCAAAAATAACGCTTTGGCATCCGTTGGCAAACTAGGATAGGACCCGTGTTTCAGCGAACCACACCTACCCCACATAAAGCAATGAAAATTTGCTATTTTTTTGGAAAAATTGCTAATTTTCAGAGCGTGGCTAGCGAAAAAAAAATTAAATTTTATAAATGATAAATTTTTAAAGCGAATTCTATGCAACAGGTACTACGTCATCGTCATGCACGGAAGCACGTCATCAAAACAAACGAAACTAAATAGAAACCTAATCTGTGCTAAAGTAGAAGAAGTAAACTTTTTTTAAAGAGCACCGATGTGTTTTTTTCTTTGTATAAAAATATTAAACCTCCTTTGTTTCGCGTGTGAAGCGAACGTTAGAATGTCGAATGAATGTCATACACTCATTCACAAAAATACAACGAATCAGTGAATGTTCTTAATTTATCATCGTAGCATTATATTTGCTGAGCTATATAGCATTATACCTTTAAAATGCCCTATCATTTGTAAGTTGTAACTATTGTCACTATTTAGGACTAAGCCCATTATAAGAGTAAAAGTAAAAAAATAAAAACCGACTTCAAATTTAAAAAATCAATTTAGAGGGTAAAAATTCCACCCATGCCGGGACTTGAACCCGCGACCTCTGGCTAACCGTGCCAGCGCTCTCCCAACTGATCTAATGGGCGAGTGCAGGCATCAGTGAAATTTCGAGCCTCTTTACAAACTTCTCTGTATTAGGTACAGGCAGCGACATACAGCGTAATACAGAGAAGTTTGTAAAAAGAGACGAGAAATAAAACAAATCCTTCCCCTCACAACCCCGCGCGGGGAATGTTTTACAAAAACATTGTGTATGATCACAAAATTGTGTATAGCCACGCCCATATTTCAATGTTTCTGTGTAATGTTTCGAAAAAAACACGCGCAGGTGACGCGGCTTTAGACTCTTTGCTTTATTTCAGACTGCACGGATCCCCGCACTATGCGTAAACACAACGCGTACACGGAGTGGGCCGACGCCTATTCCTGCACAAGGCACAGGTGCCAGCCTGGCGGCCGCAACTTGGCCATTTATACCGTTGGGTAAGTACAGAGTCAATGGGTAACTTACATCAAACTGGATGTTTGCGCCTGCCAAAAAGTATGCAAACTCCTTGCTACTTCAAACTTATTATATATATATAATATATATATATTATATATATATAAAGCTACAATCCGGTATACTCACTGACTGACTCATCCATACGTTTTCTCCGAAATGACAATAGCTAGAGGAAAATGATGTATGAAAAAGTTGTAGGAAATGTATGAATTACAGCCATCCTATGAAGCCGATTTTTGAATTTCGAACGCGTTCTCCTATACAAATGGGCCAACTCTTTTGTTTACCGGCCGATTTGGATGAAATTTGGAATAGTTATTTGTTTCGTGATCTAATTGTGAAAAAAAATTTTGAACGTTCGAAATTCAAAATAGGGGCGAGAATATGGCCGCCCGAAAAATCGACCTCTGCGCAAAAAAGTCGGCAGCCAACTGGGCACATGCTGGAGACGTGCCCTAAACGGCATCGGATTGTCAAAGGACCCAGGTATATGAGAAAAATCGGACATTTTGACATTTCAAGATGGCGGCCGAGATATCGACGATTGAAAATGAGAAAATTTTGTATGGAGAATTTGTACTGAAAATCGACTTTTAGTACAAAATTTTAAACAAAATTGAACAATTTTTCAAATAAACAATTTTTTGAGGCCGAAGAGGGGACGAGGAACCTCGCCGCGGCGAGGCCGAAGGCCGAGCTCCGTTCAGGCCGAGGCCGAAGGCCGAGACTATACATTTTACGGCGAACAAGCAACAATGCAAAAGCCAGATGGGACAAACTTGCGAGGCCGAAGGCCGAGCTCCGCGAAGCGGGCCCCAGGAACACCGCCGCGGCGAGGCCGAAGGCCGAGCTCCGTTCAGGCCGAGGCCGAAGGCCGAGACTATACATCTTCCGGCGAACAAGCACCAACGCAAAAGCCAGATGGGACAAACTTGCGAGGCCGAAGGCCGAGCTCCGCGAAGCGGGCCCGAGGAACACCGCCGCGGCGAGGCCGAAGGCCGAGCTCCGTTCAGGCCGAGGCCGAAGGCCGAGACCATACATGTTCCCACTCAAACAATCCCAACGTCAAGTGTCTAGCGAGGCCCTAGGCCGAGCGCCGCGGAGAGCGAAGCTCGGAGCGGCTGGGGGTTGGCGCGCGTAAGCGCGCAGGGGGTTCACCCCCTAGTTATATATATATAAAGCTACAATGCGGTATACTCACTCACTGATTCATCCATACGTTTTCTCCGAAATGACAATAGCTAGAGGAAAATGATGTATGACAAAGTTGTAGGAAATGTATGAATTACAGCCATCCTATGAAGCCGATTTTTGAATTTCGAACGCGTTCTCCTATACAAATGGGCCAACTCTTTTGTTTACCGGCCGATTTGGATGAAATTTGGAATAGTTGTTTGTTTCGTGATCTAATTGTGAAAAAAAATTTTGAACGTTCGAAATTCAAAATAGGGGCGAGAATATGGCAACCCAAAAAATCGACCTCTGCGCAAAAAAGTCGGCAGCCAACTGGGCACATGCTGGAGACGTGCCCTAAACGGCATCGGGTTGTCAAAGGACCCAGGTATATGAGAAAAATCGGACATTTTGGAATTTCAAGATGGCGGCCGAGATATCGACGATTGAAAATGAGAAAATTTTGTATGGAGAATTTGTACTGAAAATCGACTTTTAGTACAAAATTTTAAACAAAATTGAACAATTTTTCAAATAAACAATTTTTTGAGGCCGAAGCCGGGACGAGGAACCTCGCCGCGGCGAGGCCGAAGGCCGAGCTCCGTCCAGGCCGAGGCCGAAGGCCGAGACCATACATTTTCCGGCGAATAAGCAACAACGCAAAAGCCAGATGGGACAAACTTGCGAGGCCGGAGGCCGAGCTCCGCGAAGCGGGCACGAAGAGCCCCGCTGCGGCGAGGCCGAAGGCCGAGCTCCGTTCAGGCCGAGGCCGAAGGCCGAGACTATACATTTTCGGCGAATAAGCAACAACGCAAAAGCCAGATGGGACAAACTTGCGAGGCCGGAGGCCGAGCTCCGCGAAGCGGGCACGAAGAGCCCCGCTGCGGCGAGGCCGAAGGCCGAGCTCCGTTCAGGCCGAGGCCGAAGGCCGAGACTATACATTTTCGGCGAATAAGCAACAACGCAAAAGCCAGATGGGACAAACTTGCGAGGCCGGAGGCCGAGCTCCGCGAAGCGGGCACGAAGAGCCCCGCTGCGGCGAGGCCGAAGGCCGAGCTCCGTTCAGGCCGAGGCCGAAGGCCGAGACTATACATTTTCGGCGAACAAGCAACAACGCAAAAGCCAGATGGGACAAACTTGCGAGGCCGGAGGCCGAGCTCCGCGAAGCGGGCACGAAGAACCCCGCTGCGGCGAGGCCGAAGGCCGAGCTCCGTCCAGGCCGAGGCCGAAGGCCGAGACCATACATGTTCCCACTCAAACAATCCCAACGTCAAGTGTCTAGCGAGGCCCTAGGCCGAGCGCCGCGAAGAGCGAAGCTCGGAGCGGCTGGGGGTTGGCGCGCGAAGCGCGCAGGGGGTTCACCCCCTAGTTATATATATATAAAGCTACAATCCGGTATACTCACTCACTGATTCATCCATACGTTTTCTCCGAAATGACAATAGCTAGAGGAAAATGATGTATGAAAAAGTTGTAGGAAATGTATGAATTACAGCCATCCTATGAAGCCGATTTTTGAATTTCGAACGCGTTCTCCTATACAAATGGGCCAACTCTTTTGTTTACCGGCCGATTTGGATGAAATTTGGAATAGTTGTTTGTTTCGTGATCTAATTGTGAAAAAAAATTTTGAACGTTCGAAATTCAAAATAGGGGCGAGAATATGGCCGCCCGAAAAATCGACCTCTGCGCAAAAAAGTCGGCAGCCAACTGGGCACATGCTGGAGACGTGCCCTAAACGGCATCGGGTTGTCAAAGGACCCAGGTATATGAGAAAAATCGGACATTTTGGATTTTCAAGATAACGGCCGAGATATCGACAATTGAAAATGAGAAAATTTTGTATGGAGAATTTGTACTGAAAATCGACTTTTAGTACAAAATTTTAAACAAAAATGAACAATTTTTCAAAAAAAACATTTTTCGAGGCCAAAGCCGGGATGAGGAACCTCGCCGCGGCGAGGCCGAAGGCCGAGCTCCGTTCAGGCCGAGGCCGAAGGCCGAGACTATACATTTTCGGCGAACAAGCAACAACGCAAAAGCCAGATGGGACAAACTTGCGAGGCCGGAGGCCGAGCTCCGCGAAGCGGGCACGAGGAACCCCGCCGCAGCGAGGCCGAAGGCCGAGCTCCGTCCAGGCCGAGGCCGAAGGCCGAGACCATACATGTTCCCACTCAAACAATCCCAACGTCAAGTGTCTAGCGAGGCCCTAGGCCGAGCGCCGCGGAGAGCGAAGCTCGGAGCGGCTGGGGGTTGGCGCGCGTAAGCGCGCAGGGGGTTCACCCCCTAGTTCTTTTTATATAGTCCGTCTTTCGTTTTGTCTTTGTGTGAAAATATCTGCGCAAGCAACATGTAATTGTACAATAATCTATTAAAACTATTGTTTCCATCCAAAAGTCTTCGTATTTTTGCTGCGAGGATGTACGTTTAATGACGGTGCATTTCGGCCGCCGTGTATTTGGCGTCCGTCTATTCGTCGACCGTCCACTTGGCGTCGAATATTTGGAGAAAAAAGAAAAACACTGAAAATGGAGTGCCATTGCTTTTATGCCATAGAAGACACAGTAATCCTCTTCAAAATTTAAAAAAAGAACCAGAATAATATCAAGAATTCAAAGGCAAACACATATTGACAGGCTTTAAACAATACATAACTTTAAAGAAAATAAAAAAAAAGTGTAATATAAAGTTACATTAAAGGTCAGATTTTTCACTTTATGTTATAGTTATTTTTTTTAAAGTGTTGCTGTGATCACGGAACAAAACTTAAGTTTTTTTTTAATGTCAAAAGTTGACTCTATAAAAAACCTAATTTCATTTTCGTGGTACCAAAAGTGCAACTAAAAATACCTAAAATTGCGCGCGCAAAACTGAGTGCAGACGATTGAATGTCAAGATACTTTTGTCGAAATTGCGCCATTTTGTTTCAAAAATTTCATTATGAGTGTAGATAAAGTAGTGTATGAGACTGCACATAACTTGGTATTAAAACACTCGCGAATGCTATTAAAAAACTCGCCAAGGCTCGTTTTTTAAAATATATAAAATATACTATTTTTTGCGGTTTTCGGGTTACCTAACAACAGGCGTAAAATTAAGTTACGGCGAATTTAATGAAAACACCGAAGTTACGTTAAATTCGGTGTTTTCATTAAATTCTAAACGTTTTTAAATAAGGGTGTAGTGCGGAGGTGCATAAAAACCTTATTTTAAGAAATAACTCAAATATTCATAAACGCACTATACATTCTAAGACGTTGCGTGCAAGGTGTGACGTCATAGTTTGAGCCCGTTTTGTGTGGCACTTTTTCGTATTACGCGACTAGAATTAGTTTTTGACGTGTCATACCATGAAAGTAGGTATTAGACGTATAGACAAAAAAAAATACCACGTTTATTTATAACTGATTTAATAATAAGAACTTTACGGAGGTCTTTCATGTGAAACAAAAAAATTTAACAAACACGTTTTTTACAAAAAAAATAAGGTAACTGCTATTTTGATTACTTATGTTGTATATCACAAAAAAATATCACAATTTGACTGATGTCCGCCGACCCTGCAATAAATCCTTGGTAAAATTTGGTATGTTAGTTGAAAAATGTATTTGTTATATTGGTTCTTTTTCTTGCACTAACCCGTGCTGAGGACAATTTTAAAAACCTAATATATTTAGAGGCTAAAAATTCCACCCATGCCGGGACTTGAACCCGCGACCTCTGGCTAGGTTTTTTTAGCCTTTAAAATGTATTTGTGCTAAAGTGCAAATAGAAACTTCACACCATTCCCGAGAATTACAATAATTCGATAATAAACAAATATATTGGTGAACATTTAAATTATACTCAAACAAAAATTGCAGGTGCCCGATTAACCATTTTTGTTTTAATCCAGGTGCAAACGTGTGGAGGCACCAGAATCTGCCATCGAATGCGAGGAGGTGGTGGAGGATACGAACATGCAATTTCCTTACTGTTGCACCAGACTGAGGTTCGTATCGTGTCATCCTCATGATCAGAGTCATCAGCCTATCGATGCCCTCTGCTGGGTATAAGTCTTATCCCCCAAGAGCATTTCTCGTGGCCCTATACCATCCGCATCCACGGACCTTCCGCCGAGTCAACGACATCGTCCGACCATCCGGCTGGTGTATCGGTCATATTGACCGTCGTCACATTTTATACCGTATACCACGAATAAAAGACACAGTCACTGATCTTGTATCTATTTTTAACCGACTTCAAAAAAACGGAGGAGGTTATCAATTCGACGCGTATATTTATTTTTTGGCTATGTTTTCGCATAACTCCGTCAAATCTTAACCGATTTCGACAATTCTTTTTTTGATCGAATAGATATAACGTCCCGTTGTTGGTCCCATTTTAATTTGGTGAAGATCTGATAAAGACTTTCAGAGATGGAGAACGGAACTCTTCAATGGACAGCAGTAAATAAGGCCTAATGGGGCATATCCTTTAGTAATATCTGTATGTTTCATAGAATAGCGTAAAAGTAGTCCCAAGGTAATTTGGTGATGTTCTGGTGAAGACTTTCGGATATGGAAATTGAGAACGTCAAACGGTGCCCAGTTTCATGACCAGCACATACATTTAAGGCACCGACTCCAAATTATACGTTTACAATCAATACCTACATGCATACATACTTCGAATTAAATTATTTCAAACTTTTTAGGATTTCGAAGTCGGTTTTTATATTTTATTTAAAATTTTTTTTAGTCTCGAAATGCTTGGGCCTTGCTTCTGTTAGCGTTTTCATATTAATCGTAAACTGCCATTAATACTTGTTCATGCGCCAACTGTGATATCTACCGCATTACAAAATTCATTTGTGTTTTCGTAATTCCTACTAAACTTGTATACAGGTCGATAAATTCAGATACATGGGTAGCACCGTATAAGCGAAGTACGATTTTGATCCAGAACTCAAAAGCAGAATCAGAGAAAGGCGGGCACTTCCTTAGGTTTAAGGATGCGAAATTGATCACTCGACGCGGGAAGAGAAGGCAGAAGACCGAGCCGTGTGGCGCCGTATAGTTGAAACTAGCATCTTTGATTTCGAGGCCAAACGAAGAGCTGCTCTTGACGCCAAACGTGATGAAATCAGATGTAAACCACCAGCTGCCATACAATACCACTACTTACTCAAACGGGAAACTTACTTGTAGTCGGTGCAACCGCACCTTTGAAGCTAAGATAGGTTACATCAGCCATATGAGAGCACATGACTGACGCTCTCCCCAGCCGTATCAGCCGCCGTGACCGAACCCGCTGGAAAAGAATCATCATCATCACATTACTGTTACTAGGGTATATATATACCTATTATCATCATCATCATACCCACTTATTGAGCACAATCGGTAATTTTTTTTTTTTCGCAAATGCTCTCACGATTTGTTCAGTCGCTATATTTGATTGTTACTTTTTTTTTTTTTGTTTTTAAGTTGCGTTTCGTTTAGTTTCGTTTTGTTACGTTATTGTACGTTACTTTACATTGTATTTCACTACGCTATGGTACATTACGTTGCGTTTCGCTATTTCTCGTGTTTCGATACGATGCGTTACGTTACATGACACATTTAAAAAATATAAATAGATAGATATAGAACAATTTATTCCAGGTGTCTCGTGGTGGTGCGCGGGGAGGTATGGACGAGGGTGCTGGGGCAACCCTGGGAGATACTGCCAGCTGCGCCCTGGAGTCACATGTACAAGATGAAGAAACCGCCGCCAGGGGACGAGCCCTTCGGTGGCAAGTGAGTTTCTTCATCGTATTAAGGCTGCTGTTACGTCTGGCATAATTGCTTGCTAGGTATCATCATCATCAGCCATTTGACGCCCACTGCAGGACATAGGCCTCCTTCGTGATTTTCATAACCATAACCACCATAACAATAAATACGTTTGGCAGGCGGGTTAGCTATCGCAGTATGCAGTTGGAATCTCAGGAAGACGCTGCTGCCCGTTTCCTGGTAACTGATTTCCTTAGTCGCCTTCTACGACATCCACGGAAGGAAATGGAGTGACGCTATTGTTAATCCGGCACCAGTGGACTTTTTTTGGCTGAATGATGATGATGATAATGAATCTTAGTCTGGGCAGCATTGTTGTTTGATATTAAACTGCCATTTTAAATGTATTAGTCTTAATTTTATACGAAATTAACTACTTTACAGTTACAAGGCTATCTACCTTGATTTAACATTGTAATGGCTAATCGTTGGTAGGAGTGTGAGGCATGAGACGATCGAACCATAGTTTATATGTTTTTTTTTATTTTAATTTCTTTTCGTGCTGATATTGTTGGTTCATGTTGAAGTTAAGTAATTCAGGGTAAAAACAAAATTTTTGACGCGCCTTTTTTTACTGCCTTATGTTTCTAAATCATCGTATGAATGTGCCATTAAAAAACGAACGAATGACGTGGGGGACCACGGCGGAAATGCTGTGACGACTTAATAAACATATTTACCTAGGTGGCAAGAGTTGGCCAAGGACAAGGAGGAATGGAAGGCTAAAGAGGAGGCCTTTCCCCAGCAGTAGGACACCATAATGGCTAAATAACAATAACAATTACATTACAACGGGCTGGCAACATGCGGACACAACGATAAAAACAAATGGCGATGAAACCGACGCTTTCCAGGAAAGTAGAGAGCGGGCCAGTGTACGAGCTGGTGGAACCTGAGGGAGCTAGCCGCGGGGGCAGTGGGGCAGTCGGGGAGAGGATCATGCGGGCCAACCAAGAAACCCCCCGCGCCTCCCCCCACACCGAAGTCCCGGACTTCGCCGACGCTGTCAGGAAGATCAATCCCGCTCCTGACATTGTGGTGAGATCTCAAAATGTCGTGAGGCAGCATTAGTTCTAGTCAGAAAACTAGCGTTCGCGCATGATTATGTGTCGAATAGCATAGACATTCGTCTAGGACAATGATTTTACTAAAGGCTTTTACATTGATGGAGTGCGCAAAGCGCAAATTTGATAAAATTATGTAAAAAATTTAATCTGTGAAAAATCTCATAGAACAAAATTTTTGCCACTCCAAAACTCTAATTATTAATTAATATATCTGTGTAACTTCCTTTTTTATGTACTTCCAATAAAGTTTTCTTTACCTATCTATCTGATAAGGGGTGTCGATAATTGCACGTTTTAGAATTGAACTTGTGTATAACTATGGTATTTTCTGAGGTTAACACGAGCACTAGACATAATAAAACTGAATTTTAATGGATATTTACCCGTTTACTTTTCCATTTTACAATTTTCCGACGTTTCGGTACGTTTGCGAGTACCGTGGTCTTGGTAGACTGAGGTGACAGGCGTCTTTTTGTTAAAAAGACGCCTGTCACCTCAGTCTACCGAGACCACGTCAATTGCAAAAGTACCGAAACGTCGGAAAATTGTAAAATGGAAAAGTAAACGAGTAAATATCCTTTTAAAAACCTATTTACAGGCTAAAAATTCCACCCATGCATGCCGGGACTTGAACCCGCGACCTCTGGCTAACCGTGCCAGCGCTCTCCCAATTGAGCTAATGGGCAAGTGCAGGCATCGGCGAAATTTCGAGCCTCTTTACAAACTTCTCTTATTACGTACGCAGCGACATATTCTGGCCGAAGCGATTTACATCACTTGCAGCCCCGAGCAACGCACTTTGCAGTTAGGTTTTTACATCGGAATGATATCGCTGTACCGACATGATTATATTATTTTTGGTGCACTGACACGTGCTGAGGACAACTTAAAAAAATATATACCTATCCGTTAAAATTCAGTTTCATTATGTATAACTGTAATTTTTATTTGTTCCTAGATTGCCTTGGCCACCAGCAACGATATAAAGCTCAAGAAATCAGAGAAGTAAGTGTGCTTTATTGAGAAAGGTCTAAACAAGGTTCGTTACTTGTTTTTCTTTCCAGTCTAGGTATCGTAAAAACGGTAACGCATGTATAAGTATCAAACTGGTTTGGTTATAGTCCAGTCCTTAATAGTATTACACTGATAATAAAATCGCAGATATATCGCAGTTCTACCAAACAGAGAATGGCAAGATAAAAAGTACCCGAAATCTGCGTGCGCGCACGCAACGACTAATGCATGTTGATGAAACGGAAGAGGTCTCTGCCAACCCCTCTGAGCCGAATTTCGTAAAACTACAATTGGTAGTTTATTATGACAGCTCGAGGTACATTGCGTAGCAGAGTCTACTTGTTTATCTGTGGTTTAATCGACTTTGAAATGTACGCCGAATTGTCATAGTAAGCCATGAATTGTAGTTCTGTGAAAAGGGCGCCCAAAGTCTGTTTTTTAATTCGATGCCAAATATATATACTGTCACTTTGACATTGTGCCGGGGTCATCAACCATCACGACCAATTACATTTTCACTTTTCATGCTCTAAAAGTTCGTCTTTATGTCGTGCGTAGGCGACATAAAGTCGCTTTTTATGCTCTAGAGCATAAAGTAAAATCTTCGTCGAAGACCAAGGCAATCGCTGCAACAGCCACACGAACATCTTTAACTTCATACAACAACCTCTTTATTTTATTTCGTTTCGTTCGTATTCTAAGACCAAGGCAAAGATACCAACAGCCAAAGTAACACAATAAAACTTCATGAAATAAACTTATAATTTGTATTTCGTCTCATTTATTATTTTACTATATTTACATGTTGCTGTTTCATTTCCTCGCAATCGAAGTGAAAAGTAGAGTGTACAACTCGTCCATAAAACCCATTTTACACTCGACTTTATATCTATCCTCGCTCGCAAGCTCGCTCGGATGGATAAACGTCTCGAGTAAAATGGTGCGTTTTATGCACTTGTTGTACAATCTACTATTTCACTTCTCATGCTCTAAAAGTTCGTCTTTATGTCGTGCGTAGGCGACATAAAGTCGCTTTTTATGCTCTAGAGCATAAAGTAAAATCTTCGTCGAAGACCAAGGCAATCGCTGCAACAGCCACACGAACATCTTTAACTTCATACAACAACCTCTTTATTTTATTTCGTTTCGTTCGTATTCTAAGACCAAGGCAAAGATACCAACAGCCAAAGTACACAATAAAACTTCATGAAATAAACTTATAATTTGTATTTCGTCTCATTTATTATTTTTTATATTTGTTTATTTTTCAATTTAGTAGATCAGTATAGTATTTAAGCCATAACAACAACTTATCATAGTTATAAAAAGAAAATGTTTTTATAACTGAGCAGTATGTAACGACCTTAAGTCAGGTGTCACGTCCCTACAGAAAAAAAAAAGAAAAAAAAGTTAATTGGCGGGAACCATAATTATTTTTACATGTTGCTGTTTCATTTCCTCGCAATCGAAGTGAAAAGTAGAGTGTACAACTCGTCCATAAAACCCATTTTACACTCGACTTTATATCTATCCTCGCTCGCAAGCTCGCTCGGATGGATAAACGTCTCGAGTAAAATGGTGCGTTTTATGCACTTGTTGTACAATCTACTATTTCAACACACCTGCTCGTAAAGTAGGTCTTATTACAGCGTATTTACACTGATAATGCAGAATATTACCCATGCCGTGCCTTTTACATTACATTATCGCACTAGTGCCTTTTCATTACATATCTTTTTAAATATTAGCAAGAAGTATTAATGTTTCGAAAACAGCTAAGTAGTTATTTGCGTAAATATAAAATTCAATTCAAAATGTGATAAATAATTAAAGAATTTCATGAAAGTGCTTGTTAGCTTGTTGGTATTTATATTTTGACGGTGTATTTTTACCTATAAATACCCAATTTCAAAATTTATAAATATGTGGCTGATTAGCTACTTTGCCGGTGCCCTTATCTCAGACTTGCGCGCGCATGCAGCGCTGAGCGCGCGAAAAAATAAAATTACGGCCGCCATCTTTTAAATGGGTTTCTGTTTGTTAAGTTTATTCACAGTATTGCATTTCGTTAGTGTTGTTTTTTTATTTACTTTTCCTCGCAAGTGTGTTGAAAAACGTCGTATGAAACACGTGAGCATTGGTCATTACACTTCTCGTCTCCATTAAGCCTTCGCCTTCGGCTCAGGCTTAAAAACCGACTCGAGTGTAATGACCAACATACCACACTTGTATCATAATGTACTATTGTTGACGTACTCTATGTGGACATCAATAGATTTTTTATACTTTTCTTTTATGGGTTACTAAATATTAATGTGCAATTGGGTTTTTGGTCACACGAGTCTACTTTTTTACAGTAAAACAAAATCTACCGAATATTACGATATATTTTATAATGGTAACACTGCTCCATTCTTTTTTTAAATTAAAATCTCCTCGAGCAACTTAACTCGGCGCCTTTTTTACTATTTAATTTCGGAGGGTGACATTGTAATTAGTAGTAGACTAGTAGACTACGAAACCGGTTCAAATAAAAGCCGTTGATGTGCTAATATCACTCTACTAAGCAACGATGCGTTAATTAGACCCTAAGTCCCAAAGTAAACACATTGCCTCAAAGAAACTGAAATAATAAATAACCACCAACCATGCTGAGCATTAATTACTTTAGCAGGTAGGACCAACCTAGGTACTAATCTGAGTTATATTGTTAAATTTTGGTCTCGCTGAGTTATCTTATTATTGTTTTTTATTTTTTGTTGGATTATTGCTGAGCCTGTGACACGCGCGCAAACACGACGAATCGATTGAGACGTAACTTATCAAAATTTGACCACTGGTTAAGGAGTTATATGAGGGAACACAGAATCGGACATACTTACACACGTAGCTACATCCATGCTACAAGCTAAATACATTACCCTCTTTCCTTCCGCAGTCGGGTAAATAGCGCCAACGATTTCAACTTCACCATGTTCCTGGCTATCTTCTAAGCCCCACACCACCGCCACTATCTACGCTAATGGACAAACAACAGAATAAAGTGCGTTTCTGCGCTTTCAGGCACCCAAAGAGGCCCCGCAAGCAGCAGCTCTTTGCTGACGAGGACCACGAGCTGGACCACGATCCTGATGCCGAGGACGCGCCAGCCACCGAGAAGGTTCGCCAAACTAACCCCTGGGCCTGTTAACTTCCATACAACTGGTCCCAAACTAGGATACCCTGTACCTACTATGGTAACCAGGCAAGAACATCACCAACATGAAGATACACCCAGACTGAGACCATTTGCACTAATGCACGGCGACCCCCAGTGAAAATCGAACTCACGACCTCTGTTTTTACGCCTAGACGAACGAGGCAGTCAAGGACACAGAAATACAATATTCATGGTTTAATGACTATTCGATTAACAAGTTGACTCTGGTATTCAATGTAACTCGAATTGTCATAATAAGCTAAGAATTTTATGAAACTCGACTCTTTTTGTCTCGTACTCTGACAATTTGTTATCTACCGTTAACACGTTGAGTGCCCTGGGATGAATTAAAATTTATCCCCGGTGGCCCGTCAATATGTTTAATAATTATTTCTAAACGTTAGTTAGCCAGACTAGATGTTTACGATTCTTTAAATGTTTTGAAATCAATTTTGATACATTATTTTCAAAAAAAACCTTTTTCACGCAACGTCGCATGTTTGGGCCATACACATTGACTATCTTTCCCTGTAGGCCAACTCACGCGACGTAGTGCCAGTTATTTTAGTAGTGGCACAAGTTTTCACTATTTTCTTATTAATTATTCCGTAAGTATATACCGTTCTAGCATGGCAAAATAAAATCTCAGTTTAGAAGAAGAAGTCTTCAATGTCGCGGGAGGTCATACGGCGTTTTACTTATGATCGGCCTGTCACTTGATCGTTTGGTACTGTTTGAGGTAATATGGTCATCACTAGTGTAATGACGTAATGCACCAACTAATATTTCCTCAGTAGTCCAATCAAAGCAAATCAATTTTTTTATTGGAAGTAGCACAGAAACTCTTACATAATGAACGTTACAATGTAAACTAGGTGTCCATTTCAAAATCTAGATCAACTTGGAGAAAAAATGGACAAAAAAATTGCAAACTTAGTCTCTAGACTCTTCAAGTCCTTAATTAACAGAGTTTATATAAATATTGTAAAACCTGAAAGTCATGCATTGAACTGGCTTTAATTCCAGTCATCATAGTCATCCTAATAATCTTTGGCATGTATTTAACGCGGCGACAAATTGATACCATTCCGGATCTTAAAAAAACTGAAAATGGATCGTAAATAAACTACTTTGGCGACTAATTTGAGGTAGCATCTTAACTAGAAAGCGGCGGCTTTTTAATGATTTTTGAGGTTTTATTTAAATTTTATCTGGCAGTGATTTTCTTTTGTGGCAATTGAATTTCTTCTAAGGCGACAAATTATTGGCGGATAAAAAAGTTAAAATAGGCTTTCATAAATTCTAAAATGGTCTTAAATAAATACAAACAAGATCTTAAAAAAATACTTTTGGCTACATTTTCATAATGTAGGCCCCATGACTTTTCCATGCACCAACCTGATTTAAGTTTGACTCAAAACTAAGTTTTTTAGTGAAATATTTTTTTTCGCTTTTATATAAAAAAAAAGAACTAACACCCGAAGTTTCAGGAAGTTCCTGGAACTTCGAACCTATTTTTGCTTATGTGTACTGACCTAACAACCAACCCAAAATTTAGATTGCCAGTAGTTGCCAGTGAAGAATGTATGATATCCCCTCGGGATAATTAGTCGCCACATTAGGTTTTATAATACCTTAACCAGTTTTACACTGATCCCGCTTGATATATTTGACACCTTACAGTAGCAGCCGTTTTTTAGTTTTTTTGATCCTAGCCTTTTGTTGCTTGTATAGTTTAATAGTTGCTAAGATATTTAATCACTGAAAAGTTAGTTTTTTTGTGACTTAATAGAAAGTCGCCTAAAAAGGATTTCAGTTGCCGTGTTAAATATTTGCCATAATCTTTAATGTTATAGTAGCCCTTTTGGCACAAAGTGTGCTTTACACATTTTTCGAACCGCGTTTCTGGCAAGCTTATTATATCCTCAGGGATTTTATAGCAAAAACGTATACAATGCCTCATAAAGGATGTATTAAACTTTGTCAGCCTAAATTTTGAGAACGAAAGTTCATGTGTATTTCTAGTGTTTACATTGTGTTTTCGTGTCTTCAAAATCAACTACAATTTTTATGTGGTATACTGCTAATGTTCGTCCATTCTTTGCTGTGTCAAGATTGTGAATAATTCTAACTCTCACAAAGTAAAGTATGTTTTTAACGGCCACTCTTACTTTTAGATAGCATGATTCTTTCCCCAGACGCCCATACTATAGTCATTTACGATTATGCTACGGCCCGCGAACTAATATTCTTTTAAAAACGTACCAGCTCACCACGCGACGTCGACTGATGGGCCCATCATTTTGAAAAGACGCCAGTTCACTCGAAGTCGCGGGAAGGGCACTTAAGGTGTTATAAAAACACAATTCCTTAAAACACTCAATAAACGCCGATTAAAATAGTCTGTGGTCCAGATTTTGGAAAGAAAAGGTTATTTATGTCTTTTCCTGATTAAATAAACTGCCTCGGAGAAGTCATACTTTTATAAATAAGGCCCCCATGGATTATGGTTACCCATAATACATGGGGGCCTTATTCGTTGTGAGTTGAGGCCTACTTGTTGTGAGTTGAGTTGCCCTAGGGGCTTTTTGACATTGGAAATGTCTTTTTGTTCGCTCCAGTGTAGGCTCCGATTTCACGAAAAAGTGCGATCGCCTTATATCTCGGAGAGTTGTGAAGACGCGTAATCACGAGAGCTGTAAGGTGCAAAAAGAAATTATTCGAGAAAGTCAAAAACGAAAAAACTTATGACCGAAAAACAAAATCAATTTTTACCGAAACGAAGAATGATATCAAAAATTTGAGAAAAACCCCTCTGGGCATTTTAGTCCTCTACAACTTGAGCCTAAAACAAAGACGATCGGGTTAATTTTTATGATTTATTTAAATCATATTTTGCAAAATATCAGGGCTTGCGTAATTTTACTAAACTCGCGATTTACGAGCTCTGTCAATGTCGCAGCCTCCGGTAAAATTCATTGTAGTGACACTGTACTTTACCCTGTAGGACGTTGAAAAACTCAGAAAAAAGTCTTCTCAGAGAAAACTTCACAACAACGCGAAAATCCAAGTTACTCTTCTAATAATAAAACTTATTAGATTTAGGCGGGCCGGTTGTTTGTTTTTAACACCCTGTATATAGATACTTATCTTTCTTCACGCAGTCCACCGATGCGGCTTCTCAGGAGTACAACCTTAGCCCGAAGAAGCCGTTAGTCAAAGTAAGTTACCTATTATTTAAACTCCGACATGTTTATTTATTAGTCAGCTCAGCTCCCAATTAGTGTGTACACGATGAAACTGTGAAATCATCATCATCATCAGCCATTTGACGCCCACTGCAGGACATAGGCCTCCCTCGTGGTTTTCCCAGTTTCCCGGTCTTGTCCCGCCCGCATCCAGGGACTCACCGCCGCCGCCAATTGTGAAATATCATATTCTATATTAAAGTTTGCGTCACTACGTCGCAGTCAATGGCGATTTGCTGCAGAAATACAGTAACAAAGTGTGACGTCGAAAGGTTATTCGACTTTTACTTTTACGAACTTCTCAGTGTCAGTTCCCTCTTTCTTGTCCCTTTTTGTCAGCGCCCTCTCGATCCTGTGCCCTAAGAAGTGCTTATCGTTGTCGTCTGTAACTTGGGGTGTCTTTACATATTCATTGGAGTCGTAATCAGTTGTAGTCTCAGTTTCATCGTTGTCATCTTCTGTGCCGCGCGGGCTTCGTGTATTTCCTGCATCGTACATGGAACATCGGCAATAACTTGTAACTCTGTCCAGTTCAGCCTCCAGGTCAGTGGTAAGATTTAGGATTGCCTCTGAGTTAAATTATTATATTATCATATCACTTCCAGTAACATGACATTTACTTTATTCTTTTATGCCACACGTACGGGAAAACCCACTTTGAGGCTAAGTGGCGACATAAAATTGGGTACACAACACGGACTGTAAAATAGAAAGCCCTCTATCGTATATTTATGACCCTCGCCTGCGGGTCGGGCCTTAAACTTCTGCGACATCGGCCTTTCTTTATTTTACGGCCCTAGTTACGTAATGTACTATTTTATTATAATAAATTGTATCATGACATTCCCCTACATCGGAAATGCAAAAGAAGACAATACGAATGCAAACAATGAGTATTAGTGCAATTGTCACTTCCAGTATCATGACAATACTTTACACTTTTTTTATTATCATAACTATTAAGATAAGGGATGTTCCCTTACGATCGAAAATGCAACTAAGAAGAGGCAATACGAATATAAAGTAACGTTAAAAGAATCTTAACCCAATTTTTGTTTAAAAACACGTCACGTGACCCGACCGTGTATCTGTCATTGAACAATGCTATACTATTCTATCATTGTGTAATGCACCAACAGATTCGAGGCTCTGATTTATCTTTTATGACACTGTCGATTAAAGAAAGGGACTGAACGACTATTTGAGTCTAGTCTTTACCTACAATAGAGGCAAATAGTTATTCAATAATAACAAGAATAATAACAATTTAATAGTATCCTGTCCCTTTCTTACACTAACAGTACTATATCTTATGACACAGGCTCATCAAGTGGAGTGGACTGATCACACAGCAAAATGGCCGCATTCAATGGAAAACGACAACGTCCTCAGAGTAAGTATTATTTTGACTGCATTGGTCTAGGGCCAAACTACCAAGGCTGAGGCAGTGGATTCGATTCCCTTATTTCTAACAATATTTTGGTCTGCTCTTAACAGCTGTCAGCTGGTCAAAGTATATATAAAAACCTAAGAGCTGTTATTAGTAGCAGATTGTTAGTGCACGAGAAACCGGGGGCTAGACTGCCTTTAATGAATCTCGTTGCTCCGACAGGCCAGCAATCTACACAGCGACGGCTTGACCACCTCGGCAGAGGACAAACACGAGGAAGTAAAGGGGACCAACCTGCAAGCCCTGGTGGACGCCATAGGGACACGAATGAAGGACATCGAGAACGTGGTACAGAAGATGAGCGACAAAGTCCATCAGGGGAAGAAAGAGAAAGCCGAACTGGAGGAGATAGCTAAGGGGTAAGGGAATTTCAAAGATAAGAGTATATTCTTATTGAAAACAAGACGGATAATGTTTACAACGACGCTTTATTTGAACCAGAAGAAACACACGCTCCAACAACTAAACACAATAAAATTAATACGTAAAATAAAACATTATAAGTGGCAACTTACACAACGGGCCGGATGAACGAATGAAAAATCTCGATAAGTATTGAAAAGTACACATTCACGCTCAAAAATGGGAAATCGGTTCGCACACCGGTCACAAGATGTGTAATGAGTTCATTCTGTGCGTTGTCGAGGTGCGTCGTTAACGTTAATTGGATGTTATAATGACAGCGTGAGTGGTTCATAGTGAATGCTCCAAAAGGCGGGCCAGTTTTTTGCGCTAGTTAGTTAGGTAGGTATCTAGTTTTCCCCTATTACTGGCAAAAATCAACATACTAAAGCATCTGTCCAGCAGTGAACAGTGTCGGTTGATTTTTTGAGATTTGTTTGAGTAACAAACATATTTTGTATGTGGACAGGCTCCCTAATTTCGCGAAATCCTTCGGAAACGTCCAAATCCAGACAAACGTTAAAAGAGGTTTGAACTCGTGGTATGTCTAGCGGTGATAATCTAGTGGGTAGAACATTGGACTCGGAAGCGAGAGACCCAGGTTCAATTTCCAGTAGATACGAGCATGTACCTATGACTTTGTTTTCTAACTTTTGTGAAGTTATAGTAGCAATCCAGTCGCTAACTGTAAAGGAAAACATCGGGACGAAACCTGAGTGTCTGAACTATTCAAGTACCTCAGCGCTTGAAATCGCCAATCCGCGGTGGGCACGCGGGGTGATTGAGCCCTTACTCTCTCCCTGAGAGGCCTGTGCCCTACAATGGGACGTATATAGGCTGCTTATGTATGTCTTAAGACTTAAAGAAAGAGCGGGACCCACCAGACACAGGTTTAATACTTGCTTGGTGGGTTTCTGCACCACATGCTGTGACACTACTGGACTGAATAAATACTTTTGTATTTTTTGTATTTGTATTTCGTAAGAGGTGTGTTGCAATCTCTCTAATTAATCGTACTATAAATTATCATCCAATAGTAAAACCCTAAAGTTTCACCGGACCTTCTCAAACTCTTGCCTCTTTACTAAGGATGGAAAGTGTGAAGGTGATATAGAAAGAAGAGTAAAAGCAGGAAATTTCGTGAACGGTGTCTTGCACTCCTTAATAAGTAGTGAGTGGCCAAAACATCTCCAAAAGAGCTAGATTGGTTATCCATAATGGAGTGCTGGTCTCAACTCTTATGTATGGCAGCGAGTCTTGGGTATGGCAAAAGAAGCAAGAAAGTAGGATTAATGCAGCAGAAATGAGGTCCTTGAGAAGTATGTCTAGTGTCTATTACTTCGAATGAAACTATTGCAGTTTGATTAGAGACCGTTGTGGACTGAAAGAGGATGTAGTGACTAGAATTGAGAAAGGAATGTTGCGTTGGTTTAGACATCTGGAGAGGATGAAGGAAGAAATATATCGAGCTAATGTGGGTGGAAGAGCCGATAAGGGACGTCCCAGGCGGACATACTTCAACCAAATAGAGGATGTATTAACAAAGACAAGATAAAAAGCGGGTTCAGCCCCGAGCCTTTCAGGGCTTGGTGACAAAACTCGCATCTTTGGACGCTCTGGGCTTCACACTACAAACAATTCTTTTTCATTGTAGGTTCCTAAGCAAGGCCCACGGCGGCAGCAAATATCTTCACGACTCCACTACTGAACCGGTGTACTTGGAGGATAACAACCTAAACGCATATTTCAGTGATGGCAGCAACAACATTCGACGAGCTGGCCCTAAGGTTAGCATTAATTTGCGAGCTCCCCTGTTATCTTCTTAGTTGGTTGACTGCATAACCATATTTTCTATAGAGCTAATAACACGACATGCTACGTTAAAGATGTGATGCACCTTGGTGCTGTCATAAATCTATTGTGACACAACTATTTATTTATCATGGCAGTCTATTTTGGTTCTTTTACTGTGCTACTATACCACTATACATTCGCCAGGCATCGTCAGTCAGCGTTTTTAAGAGTGGGTAAAGTTGAGGAAAACAATCTTCGTCTTCAGAATAATAATGTGTAATTTCATCCGTATGTATGTAAATATAATTAAGTCTATATCGCATTATTACAATTGTTTATTTTATTATCTTTGTGTATAATATGTATTATTATAACTACTCTACATGTTAGTGTATTTTTTAATTTGAAAAGTATCTAATTAGGTAAGTACATTAAAATATCATTACCACTACCACGTCACCTGTTGGTTGGCTTAGAATAAAATACTATTTAGCATTAAGCCCGCCAATTGTAAATTTTTTTCTGGTACCTACCTACAATAAAGAATTTTAGGATTAGAATTTTAATTTTAACAAAAAGCGTACAATAAGTGCCTGACTGACCTGCTGGCCCTTACCAAAGTTTGGGACCAAGCCTCTAATGAAATTGTTCGCAGTGATCTGAAAATATTTGTGGACAAACCAATACAGCTGTCAGTAGCTATACTAGCCGTACAGCCTTTTCATAGCACGTCTTTAATTTTCCCCATCTTCATCAGATCCTGTTATTCCTAAGTATACCACTGTTCCCCTCAAAACGCAGGAGCCAGCTCAGACGGTCTACATGGCTCCCGTGGAGGCGGCGCGGCGAAAGTCCGTGACCCCACTGCCAGAAGGCTCCGACGAAGACAAGAGGCACAAGAAACACCACGGCAAGAAGAAGCACGTCAAAGCTGGCCGCTCGCATAAGAAACACCACAAGGGTGACAAGCGAAAGCGGTTCAACCGGTTGAATTCCGTGGAGACGGACCACAACGTAGTGTCCGTCGAAGACAGCGCTAGTGTCAACGCGTAATTTTGTTGTTGATGGGGTGGATGGAGTGGGTTTCCGCGGTTTATAACTTTATATTGGATAACTACGTAGTTCGCAGGGAGCGTCGGAGGGTGTCAGAAGAACACCACTGATTTCGGCGAGTGTTTTACGATAGAAACATTCATGCCACACAGACTGACGCGTTAGTGCGAGCGACCTGGAAGCAATAAAAATCTGGCAAAGGCAGTGGCTAGGGTCTGGTTGTAACCGCATGATGATGCTGGGACATGTGACTATCAGAGGCTTACCTCAACATATGTACTGTTTCTAAGTCAATGGGAGATCTTCCAATACGGAATTCCAATAATCACATCAAGAGGTCGATCCTGTTATTCATCGCCAGAATTTTGCAGATGTTCGACAAAAAATACGCAGTTTACTCTAACTCTACGAACACTCCATCACCAAAAATATATTTTTATAGTAACTATTCTATGTGTTTTTTGGATATAATATAGTTTTTATTGTAAGAATTTTGATAAATGGCTACAAGATTGAGTGCAAAAATTTGCTTTTCAGCACATTGGCGAAAGGACATAGGTCCAGTAGCCTCGGGAAAAAGCTTTGGATTACCAAGGTTAGACAGAGATCATAAGTCCCAAAGCTATCCCCGGGTAATATTAACCCGACCGTCGGCTTCGCGTTAGCGGTGGTAGCCAAGTGGGTAGAACAATGGACTCGGAAGCGCGAGACCCAGGTTCGACTTCCAGTGCGGGCATGTACCTACCTATAACTTTGTTTATTTTTAAAACTACGAACATCTGCGAACTTGTAGTAGCAATACCACGTGCTAACTGTGAAGGAAAACATCGTGAGGAAACCCGCGGCTTGGTTGGCTGCGCACGTATTGACTTGTCTTTCCTGTGGGAAAGATTTGATTTTGTAAGAAATTTTACTTTCATTGCAACTTATAAAACGTTACAGTTACAGAACTTAGTCTCTGTGCCGCGGACGGACAGATAGACAGACGAACGGACATGGCGAAACTAAGCGTTCCTTGTCCACTACGAAACCCCAAAAACTCGATTCCTTAAAAAACTTCAAAAACGCCGATTATAATAGTCTGTGGTGAAGATTTTACAAGGAAAAGATGTAACGCTGAGTCAGCTGCCTTTTGTGGCAACGTAGATACACCACAGGCTACATCTATGGTCCTGTTTTATCTATTCGTTTTGTCTGTTGTGTAAGTATTTAGTTTTCTTTCTGTTGTTGTGCATATTATGTTACGTATGTGCTTATTTTGTTTCTGTGATGTATCTTGTTGGTATAATACATGTCTTTCTTCTTCTTCTTCGTCACATATTATTAATAGTACATTATGATACAAGTGTGGTATGTTGGTCATTACACTCAAGTCGGTTTTTAAGCCTGAGCCGAAGGCGAAGGCTTAATGGAGACGAGAAGTGTAATGACCAATGCTCACGTGTTTCATACGACGTTTTTCAACACACTTGCGAGGAAAAGTAAATAAAAGTTCACATTTATTTAAACTTAACAAACAGAAACCCATTTAAAAGATGGCGGCCGTAATTTTATTTTTTCGCGCGCTCAGCGCTGCATGCGCGCGCAAGTCTGAGATAAGGGCACCGGCAAAGTAGCTAATCAGCCACATATTTATAAATTTTGAAATTGGGTATTTATAGGTAAAAATACACCGTCAAAATATAAATACCAACAAGCTAACAAGCACTTTCATGAAATTCTTTAATTATTTATCACATTTTGAATTGAATTTTATATTTACGCAAATAACTACTTAGCTGTTTTCGAAACGTTAATACTTCTTGCTAATATTTAAAAAGATATGTAATGAAAAGGCACTAGTGCGATAATGTAATGTAAAAGGCACGGCATGGGTAATATTCTGCATTATCAGTGTAAATACGCTGTAATAAGACCTACTTTACGAGCAGGTGTGTTGAAAATACAGTTTTGGATTGGTTTTAGACTAATCGTGTTTTTGTAAATGAGGCCGTCATACTATAATGTCAAGTCGTATTTATAAAAAAAGACACCATTCCTTACAATCTTCCTCTAATGCAGCTTAAATCGTAACAGAATCGGTTTTTTTTTTTCATAAAATGAGATCAAAAGATTACAACAATTTTAAAGGAATCGTCATCATCTTGTTCATAAAAACATGATTCGTTAAAACAATCATCAAATCCAGGGTATTTTCCTTTAGGACAGATTAAATAAACTAGAATTAAGGAGTGTTTAACAGGAATCATGTTTTTATATAACTGCATATGAATATTCTAGCTATTTATCGAATAAATAAACTTTGTAAGAATTGTTTAAACATAAAGGTAATTCAAATTTTTATCATTTTGTTTTATTTAAAAACAAACATATAAATAAACTTTGTAAGAATTGTTTAAACATAAAAGTAATTCAAATTTTTATCATTTTGTTTTATTTAAAAACACCCATACACAACAAGAAACGAAAAAAAAAACAACATAGTTATTTTCCTAAAGGGAACAATATAGTTATTTTTCTATTTTTCAATACCTATTTATAAAGTAGATATTGCATGGAATCAATATCTGAAGCATTAAAATGTGAAAATTACTTTGCTAAATTCCGCCAAAATCCCACAAGGACCACGCGATGCCTCGTGTTTAGAGGCGAAACGCGTCGCAACGCACTTTTTTACATTTGGTGTCGGTGGTGGTGTGTTTGTGGAGGTGTGTCTTGCTTCTGCTTGAAAAAGTGGGAGGGAGGGCTGTGCATTAACTAACCGCATGGTGCTTGTGGGATTTTGGCGGAATTTACCAAAGTAATTTTTACATTTTAATGCTAATGTTGATATTTCAACAAACGACGAACAAAGGAACAACATTTTATTCATCAATATATTCATATATTTACACAACACTATCTATTTTTAAAACCTTAATTTATTTGCTATTATTACAACCATATCAAATGCAAAATAAAACAAAGGAGGGTCTTTTACACGGTTTTGAATTGACTCATTTAGAACAATGCACGTTGAATGATTCATAAAGGAAAATTTTATAGTGACAACACCCTTGAAAGGGTATGAGAGAATAGGCCTATGCCAAGTATCGGGCTATCTTCATAGAGGGTGTGAAATAAAGCTGAAATAAGTCCGATATGATTTTAGTATGATACTTCTTTTTGCATTTTTGAAGTTGTCACCAAATCTTACAGTTACAACATCCGTGAAAGGGTGGGAAGGAAAAGGCCCGTGCCCAGTAATAGGCTATGTTCAGTTTTTACAGGGTGTAAAAAAATCAGCAAGTCCGATAATTATGATATTTCTTGTTTGCAATTTTGAAGTTGTCACAATAGGTACAGTTGTTTGTATTAACCAATAGAAACCCATTTTTTCGGATAGATATAAGGATTTTATTATTGAACCCTATATAGGTGCATTATATACTAACATTTAAAGATCTCTTGTCACAGTGTTTGTTATTGAACTCCTCCAAAACAGCTTCACCGATTTGTATGATTTTTTTTGTTTATATGTATTTGGTAGGTCTAAGAATATGTCGTAGGCTAATTAATATGGCTAAACAACGTTTGCCGGGTCAATACTAGATTGTACAATAACAATAAACTTTCTTCACATTATGAGTTTAAACCACATAAAACATTGACTAAAGGCCGACTTGCACTACTTCTCAGATGTCAGTTAAGTCGCCATTTAAATCGCCTTATGTATGAAGAATTTTAGTTAAATGCAGTTTAAGCCACATTTGAGAAAGTGGTGCAGGTCGGCCTTAATCTAACCAAGAGCGAGCTGTAACATCAAAATCCCAAAGAAAATTAGTTCGATTTTAATGTCCGTATTACGAGGTGGTTTCAATATTACTGATATATTAATAATACATAGTGAGTGTTACAATACCACGTATCGAGGTTCGCAAATGATTTTTACAGTGAAATTTGAAAAAGAACGACATTTACAAGCTTTTCGTAAATTATCAGCTGTAGACTCTCCCCATTTTACCAATTTGACCCCCAAAGACGCCCTACAAGGGCGTAGCTTTATACTACGTGTGCGATAGGTATGACAAAGTATGTTAAGCGTGTTTAATTATGTTCTTTCTTTTTTAAACGCAACATGGCACGCCGCGCGTGTATATCTTGTGGTACAGTCAAGCTCAGCTCGGGTCACTTTGAATGTATCGTCTTATGCCACGAGCAGAAACGTCTTCAATAGTGCTTCGAGTATTTAACCGGAGCTGAGCTTGACCGTACCTACCGTAATACTCTTGCACTGCACTGCACTGACAATTGAATCGTGTGATTTTAAAACGACACATGTCCTTTCATTACAACTTTGCAGGAAATAGAAAAAACTGTTTTATTCAAATACTAATATCTACAACAGCAATATTTTAGCATATTATATTGATTTCTGTATGAATAAACTACATTTTTTTTTCTAATGTAAATCAATAGGTAGGTGTAAATTTTAAAGAAAAAAATTTACACCTACCTATTGATTTACATTAGAAAAAAAAATTGTAGTTTATTCATACAGATAATTTAAAATAATTTAATAAAAAAAAATGGGCAAGTGTTATTTTAAAAACACATGTGACTTGTGTTGTTTTAAAACCACACGATTCAATTGTAAACAAACAATTAATAATTTAGCTGTCCCTTTCTCTTACACGCCGTTTTTTTGCAATCGTCGCGAACACGTAGGTAAAGGCGCGCGCGGGCGCTTGTGTGCGTAGCTGTAGTTACTTGTATGCAAAGGTGCATGCGAGAATAGGGCTAGCAACTTGAATTATTTTTTCTTTGGATTT
This sequence comes from Yponomeuta cagnagella, assembly GCA_947310995.1. Lineage (NCBI taxonomy): Eukaryota > Metazoa > Arthropoda > Insecta > Lepidoptera > Yponomeutidae > Yponomeuta > Yponomeuta cagnagella. Next base: position 9,555,224 of record OX371294.1, on the reverse strand, counting down.
TTTTAATTTTATTGTGTTTAATGCTGTGTACTTCACTTATACAAAACGTGGTTTAAAGGAACGAATTACTTTTCCGAACACCATGTATTATGTCATTGCAAATTGCGATATTTACGTTTAATTCCAACCCGTTTTGTGAACATTAAAAACAAACTACGATTGTCTAAGGCACGGTAATATCTAAGGCAGTTGGTTAACAAACTTATTGATTTCATAGAAATTAAGTGCAAACTTGAAACATTGTTTTATAAAGCTTCATATGTTAAGATAAAACGTTATAAAGCTATATAATAATAAGACAAAACGTTTATTGCTGTTTATTGTCATATAAAGTACAGATAAATGGGTAGCGAAGAGTCCAATAGAATGAAAAACCTAACCAACGGAATGATAGTTCAAACCAGTTATTTAATTACAAAACAGGTACTGACTAGACCGAGTCTGGCGAGAAAGATTAGTCTCTATCGGTTATTTTATCTAATATATAAAAAACTCGAGTCACAGTGTTTGTTATCAAACTCCTCTGAAACGGCTTCAACGATTTTTAAGAAATTTTTTGTGTAATATGGTAGGTATGAGAAAAGGTCGTAGGCTAATTAATATCGCAAAAAAACGTTTGCCGAGTCAGTAATTAATAATAATTATTATTGCTCACAAAACATTGAACAGGACAGTATATAAGAAATAACACTTATTATATTTTTTCTTATTAACATTTCCTTTGAATCTTTCAAAAGTCCATTGCTGGACACTAGACACAGGCGTAGGCGTCCCCCAATTCCACGATACTCACGCCACTTCTTTCTTTCTTCAGTAATCGAATATTTTTGGATGAATACATAAATCAAATGTATTTCGGTTGACCGCATCGTGACATCATACAATAGATGACTTCGAATTTCTATCTCATTATTTCATAATCAACTACCTACTTGACATCTTGCATTTTGTTTGACTTTGTACACACAGTTCTGTGGTTAGGTACGGCTTTTTAAAATTTTTAAGGCCTTCGGCAAATATGGAACACCTACCGCATTCCTTCTAAACACCAGTGCATTATTTATGTGTCCATATTTTAGAAAAAAATATTTATATTATAATTAATTCATTTGATTTTGTGGATATGCCCATTGCCCATTCAACCTAACGTGTTGTCATAGCGTCCGATAATTAAAAAATCAATGTTAAACAAAAGCATGAAAATTTTTACCTATTGCAAACACATTTCTAAACTACAGAAAAACATGCATCAGCTACAGCCATTGTTGTGTCGAATGAAACCTAAAAGCGCTCACTTAAGTTTTTTCAAAAAGGTCTTTATCGACTGGTGAGTTGCTCTCTGAGCAGTCATAGTCTTAAAGGGTGGTTTAGAGATGAGGCGAGGAGCTTACAGAACTATCGCCGGTTTTCAATGACCAGTTTCTCTGTCTGGAACATCTGTCCAATAGTGGTCTGAAACAACATACACATTTTATCAAATTCATCACACATTGGGAGCCACTACGGTAGCAATAACTATTTATTTCCCAATAAGACAACTAAAGTATTGGGTAGAAAGGCAAGAAATTCAAACTCTCAAGCGAGTTTCTGGAACTTGGGGTTTCAGAGCCTTGAGAACACCTGGAATTCAATAAGGTTACAAAGGCACAAATACACAAAGGCTTTGCCAATACATGCTTGCAATCAGAAGAGTTCCTATTGGGACTGTAAGACCACAATAATCAATTGTAAAAGGCCAATATTCAGAAAAGAAAGAAATTTCAAAGTGTAATGTGCCTACACATGTCAACTCTGCGCAAGCAATGCATACTCTGACATCCCTCCATCGTCCTGCTACCATAAATAGCAGACGTACAACTGGCCCTCTCCAGACAGATCTGCCTGGCAGGAATTTCGATTTATAATTTAATTGGCCAAATACAAGGGGGGATTGCCAGTCTAAAGGGAAGGGCTTCGCCCGATTGTGGGAGACAATCATGGATTTTAAAAAAAGTTGAGGAAAATCTTTCCTACGAGAATTTACAGTTTGTATGGAAACTTTGCTATTGCTTGCATTTTGAAGAACCTTCATGAGATAAGATGTGGTGTTAAGTACAGTTATTTACGACTTGGAAGTCTCCAAAAAATTATCGGCTTACGAAATCGATAAAATTGTTACCTGACGCCGCATGATTTCGAGGTTTTCAATAGCGTAGGCATACTCTTTCTTCACCAACTTGGGTTCGCTTATCACTTTATTATCTCTGAAGGCATCACGAACTCTGCGAAGAGCGTAGGCCCTGAAAATAAACACGAAAAATTGTTTTGAGGTTATGTAAGATTTTATTTCGGATTTAAAATTTTCTCAAGGAAAGTTACCTGAAGTTGTAGTTATTGAACTTCTGCGACTCCCTCAGGAGTGACTTGTAAATAGAAAGGACTTGCATTTTCGTAATGCCGCTGCTCATAGCTTCGTATGTTCGTAAAATATGTTCCACAAGAATTTATTCTGCGTTTTGTTGACAAAAAAATTCGCAAGTAATAAGCTACATTCCGTTACATACACTTCATTGCATTGTGTGTATAAAAAATATAAAATACCTACCGAATAAATACCTTCGAGTTTGAATATCGATGTTTTATTTTACATGTTTTGTTTATGCGTTTTGTTTACATACTTATTTTAGTTTAATGTTCTATATAATAAAAACCCTACGAATTTTCTATTGCTGTCGCTAAACAAATGGGAGTAAAGCCTAGAAAAGAACGTAAGGACGACCTCTTACACTACTCGTATTAACTCGTGCGAAAAGACGGTATTGCTGCGTCCACACGACATGTACGCATATGAAAAATTATAAGTTAAAAAAATTCATATATGTGTATATATATATACATTTGGGTACGTAAAGCAATAATGAGTAAACATTTTTGTTATTAATAACTGTCACAATTACAGGCCTAATATTTAAGTTTTATTTTTGTAAATGTTTTTATTGTGCAATAAAGTCTAACAAACTGTTTCCTCCCACAATAAAATAAAAAAATAATAAACAGATTTAAATGCCTCCCTTAAGCGTAACTATGCACCTAAATGGCGTGACACTGACTGATTTACACGCAAGTTGCAATAACGCGCATCAAACCCGATTCCATCGGTTCATGGAGTTGAATAACTCACAGTGAGAATCCTTGTTTTTGAACTAAAACTTCCTTAAGCAACATTAACTGAATAAAGATTAAACTTACTCGGTTTTTAGGTTATAGTTCATGGGTTTTGGAATCCTTGTTGTTTATATTGAGTTTGCAGTACAGAGTTTGCGAACTCATTTTGTCGTTAAAAAAAAAAAAGTGTTTGTTGTCAGTTGTTGCTCGGTGAAAAAGAAAAGTCAACAGTAAATTTTATTAAAGTATTTTATTACGCTCTAAAAGTCTATTGTAACTCAACTCTGCTAAGTTTGAACATTAATAGGTTATTCGGCCCCAGCATGGAAAAATTTTCAACAAAAATTTCGATCGGAAATCTTGAGGGAAAATCTAACTGGACAACCTGGAAATACAAAATCTCTATAATGCTACGGGGGACGACAGATGCTATAGAGATAGTAGAAGGCAGTTTGAAAAGACCAGAACCCCTTCAAGAAGGTGCAGGTGACGCAGCAAACGCGACTTACAATCAGGCCTTAGCCAGATTCAAGCAGGCGGACTGCAGCGCACTGCTCATTCTGACGACAAATATGACTGAAGAGACGTTAGTGAAAGTAATGAGATTTCACAATGCGTATGAAGTCTGGCGTGAGTTACATCGATTATTTGATGGTCAATCAGAGGATAGGGCATACAGCTTGTGCATGGATTTCTTTACATTTAAACGAAATCTGTCAGATGACGTTTCATCCCACATGTCAAAATTAAAGAACGTCTGGAACAATTTGAACGTTGAAATTCAGAAGTCAGATGCGCACAGTAAACTCCCTGATCTGTTCCTGATTTGCAAAATCTTAGAAACTCTCGATGAAAGATTCTTTGCATTCAAATCTAGCTGGTTACTGTTGAACAAGACCGATAGAACTGTTGACAACCTCACAACTCAACTGTGTTCTTACGAGAAGGCTCTCGAGAACAAAGAAGGGACTACTAGTCAAGAGACTCTAGTAATCCAAGAAGTCCAAAAGTCGAAACCAAAGAAAGATGGGAACGTGAAGTGCAACTATTGCTCACAGATAGGGCATAGAGTAAGGAACTGTAAGAAGTGGATTAAGGATGGTCGTCCTCCAAAACCAAGCAGTTCAGCACAAACACATTCATCACTGCAAGTACAAAGCCTAACAATGATGGTAGCTAATGCATGTTCCAAGGCAGCAGATCAAGATAGAGAAAATTGGTTTGTTGATAACGGAGCTACGACGCATATTACCACCAGGAGAGATGTGTTTCAAGAATTTCAACTCTTCGATTCTGATAACCAATCTGTGAAGACGGCAGATGGGACGATAATCCCAGCACTAGGGAAAGGCATTGTCCTGGTAGAATCGAGTGTAGGAGATAAGAAAGAAACCATACTTCTGAAAGATGTCTGGCTTGTACCATCGCTGACGAAAAATCTTTTCTCGACTCTGGCAGCACAAGACAACTTGCGGAACAGCTTATTCACTTCTACCGCAGAACGTTGTCAGTTAGATATTGATGGAGAAACAAAGATTGTAGGGACGAGAGAATCCAAGGGAGGACTGTACAGACTACAGTTCAAGACAATCGCTCCTTCAAGAGAATCTAACCCAATCGAAGTGAACGCAATTACGGGCACCAATATGCTGCAAGTGTACCACGAACGGTTCGCCCATCAGGATAAGCGTCATGTAAAAGTTCTTGTCAAGAGAGAACTTGGTATCGACTTGCCTGAGGACAAAGATAAATGCGAGGCATGCATATTTGGGAAAGCTCACAGAATGCCGTTTGGGAGAAGAGAGAGAGCAAGCACCCCTGGCGAACTAATACATTCAGACGTCTGCGGACCATTCGAACATCCCAGTGAGATGAAGTATCGCTATTTCGTGCTGTTCAAAGATGATTACTCTTCGTACCGCCTAGTTTACTTCATGCGTCAAAAATCTGAAGTCAAAGAAAAACTGAAATTGATGCTTAACGAAATAAAGACTGTCGGTCACGCTGTTAAATGCATCTTAAGCGACAACGGAGGAGAGTTTGATAACGAAGAAGTAAGAAAGATACTAAATGATAATGGAATCCAACAGCGACTTGCAATGCCTTACACTCCAGAGCAAAATGGATGTAGCAAGAGAGAGAATAGGACGCTAGTTGAAGCCGCAAGGACTTGGTTACACGCCAGAGGAGAACTGCCACAGAAACTCTGGGCTGAATTGATAAATACAGCAGCATACGTTCTGAACAGAACAGGACCTACCAGAGAAAAAGCTAAAGTTCCCTACGAGTTATGGTTCGGCAAAAAGCCAAAGATTACACACCTACGTGTGATTGGAAGCCAATGCTATGCTCACGTGCCCAAACAATGCAGAAAAAAGCTAAGCAAGAAAGCAATTAAGGGAATACTCATAGGCTATGAGAACAACGATGGCTATCGCATATGGAATGGAACGAAGACAATCCGGTCCAGAGATATCACCTTCGCGAGTGAAGTTGAATTTAAAATCTCAGTAAGGACAAATGAGCATAGTCAAGCCCCTGCAGAATCAGAGGGAGAAAACTCAAATAGCAATGAGGAAAATGAAAACCAAATTGGGACACAGGTTTCTCAGCCTCAGAGAGATCCTAGGCTTGATATTGACCGTGCTCTAGAGGGAGAGAATTCAGGGAGAGATCACGATCAAGATGAACATCTCAACAATTCAGTGAGAGATCAGGATGAAGATGAACCTTTCGACTTTTATGATGCAGAGGGAGAACCCGTCGTTGTAGAAGAACCAAGGTACAACTTGAGAGATCGAGATACTTTAAGACGCCCTCAGAGATACGACGATTTCATCTGCTACGTATCAGCAGATAACTTCCCAAGCAGCTACAAAGAAGCTATAGAGAGAGAAGACAAGAGGAAGATGGAATTTTCATTAATCAGGAGGCCTATTTAAAGAAAATCCTCGAAAGATTCAACATGTTAGAATGCAATCCGGTTTCTACACCTATGAAAAAAAAACAGTAAGCGAAGAAGGTTCTGACTCAGGGAAAGTTGGGAATTTCCCTTACAGAGAAGCAGTGGGTGCTTTAATGTACCTTATGACAGGAACTCGCCCTGATATTGCATATGCTGTAGGTGTGGTATCCAGAAAATTAGCAAACCCGTCTCACGAAGATTGGCTCAGGGTTAAAAGAATTTTCCGGTATCTGAAAGGTACTATGAATTTAGGCATAAAGTACCTTAAAGGAAAAGATTCAAATTTGATTGAAGGATACAGTGATGCCGACCACGCTGGAGATCCTTCAACAGGCAGATCCACTACAGGTGTCGCATGTCTCTATGCTGGTGGAATAGTATCCTGGCTAAGTCAGAGACAAGCTTCAGTGGCGATCTCGACAACCGAGGCCGAAATAGTTGCAGCAAGCGAGGCAGCAAAGGAATTGATTTGGCTTCAAACAATATTCAGCTTCCTATCGCAACTCCAAAGCATACCGACTCTGCATGTGGACAACGAGGCAGCTATCAGATTAGCTCACAACCCAGAGTTTCATAAACGGACGAAGCATATACGTGTTCGGCACTTCTTCGTCAGAGAAATGGTTTCAGAAGGAAGCCTAAATGTCCTGAAGATAGACTCGGCAAACCAACTGGCAGACATAATGACGAAGCCAGTCCCAAGGCCAAGGCTCACCCAAATGTGCGCCAAGTTGGGACTAATGCACTACTGATGTTTTTTTAAACGAGGGAAAGTATTGAGTTTGCAGTACAGAGTTTGCGAACTCATTTTGTCGTTAAAAAAAAAAAAGTGTTTGTTGTCAGTTGTTGCTCGGTGAAAAAGAAAAGTCAACAGTAAATTTTATTAAAGTATTTTATTACGCTCTAAAAGTCTATTGTAACTCAACTCTGCTAAGTTTGAACATTAATAGTTTAGTTATTATAAGAAATTTTGTATTGTAACTTAGCCAGTTGTAGCTGAAGTAAATAGAAATCTAATATATAAAAATCTCGTGTCAGTGTTCTTTTATCGAACTCCTCGATATCCTCGTAATTTTTATGAACTTTTTTGTGTTTATTTGGTAGGTCGCAGCTAGTAATAAATAAATGTTTTCATTTGCTCTGCAGGAATAGAGAAGAATAACACCCATCGTGTTTAGACTGCGCCATCTAGATCTTGTAGTGTAACTATAGCTAAGCGCGTTCCAAGTGTCTTCGTTGGCTTGTCATTATAAGTGACATTGATTGAATATGGAACGCAGCTTACGCAAATTAAAATGGCCGCGGATGGCTATTGAGTGGTAGTCTGTATATTATTTCTTCAATATTTAATTGTAAAACCTAATTGTAAGTGATCTTATGTAATGAAATAATTAAACAGTGAAACTGCAACACCATTTTCTTCAAAGGTCCGCGTCAAGTGTAAGTACTACTTAATTTTCCACTTTACTTTTTTCGTAATTACAGCAAATTATTCAATTCGTTCTTTGTTTATTCGCCGTCGAAACAGGTATTATAACTCACGTGATGACATTACGCTTCTTCGATACGTTTCTATGGTCTTGGCCCGTTTGGTGTCGCAATTTCAGGGTCGCAGTACTTACGTATTTACAATTTTCTTGAAAAGAACTGTACAAATTGTTCAGCAGACTACGTAAAGTTTGGCAGAAACTGTTTTATGGCATACACTTTTTTTATGTTGTTTATTTTCATATACAACCTACCTACAATAAAGTATAATTACTTTATTGCACAAACGAGAACACTGTACAGGAAAGCTAACAAAAGAAAATACTTGTACAATGTCGAGCTTATCTCTGTAAGAGATTTCTTCCAGCAAACCTCGGGGAGTCCGAGCGGAGGTGTGAAACGGGTCTACGCACTTGTCTAGCAGACTTTAATTATGATGTAAAAGTATAGACCACATCCACACACTGCGGCAAATTATACAGAAGACTGAGGAGTATAATTTGCCATTCTGCTTAGCGTTTGTGGACTATGAGAAAGCCTTCGATTCGATCGAGACATGGGCAGTGCTCGAGTCTCTCCAGCGTTGCCGTATTGACTATCGGTATATCGAGGTGCTGAAGTGCTTGTACAACAGCGCCACCATGTCGGTCCGAGTACAGGAGCAGAATTCGGAGGCAATTCCATTGAGAAGAGGCGTGAGACAGGGAGACGTTATCTCTCCGAAACTGTTCACGAACGCACTGGAAGATGCCTTCAAGCTTCTGGAATGGCAGGGACGCGGCATCAATATCAATGGCGAGTACATCACGCACCTTCGATTTGCCGACGATATAGTAGTCATGGCAGAAACGATGGAAGACCTCGGCATAATGCTCAACGACCTCAGTTGAGTTTCCCAACGTGTGGGCCTTAAAATGAACATGGACAAAACGAAGGTCATGTCGAACGTCCGTGTTGTGCCCACCCCAATAACATTGGGGAACACAACTCTCGAAGTTGTAGACGAATACGTCTACTTAGGACAAACAGTCGAACTAGGCCGGTCCAACTTCGTGAAGGAGGTCAATCGTCGAATCCAACTCGGCTGGGCAGCATTCGGGAAACTTAGAAAAGTCTTTTCGTCTAATATACCTCAATCGCTCAAGACAAAATTATACAACCAGTGTGTGTTCTTGATGCTATTTAGTTGTTACTTATATTCTTGCAGTTTGTCAAATGTTCATCTATTACCTACGGGTATTCATCATTCAATCCGGACTTGGCCCTCGTGGTGGAGTATGGCCTATACCTTCCTCAGGGAAGAGACCCGTGCCCCTTGGTGGGGACATAATGGGTTGATGATGATTCATCATTGTTTTGCAAGGAGTATCTCTAAACCTTACACAGTAAGTCTCAATTTTTAAAACGATTGTTTATGTTCGCAACTAATCTTCTCTAGTCTAGTTAGAATTAAGCAACATGTTTAAAAACCGGCCGTACCATTATCTATACAACGTTAGACACACCGATCGAGAAAAATCGGCAAAATATCACGTTTGTTGTGTGGCGGCCCCCCTTAAATATTTATTTTATTTTTTTTAGTATTTATTGTTATAACGGTGACAGAAATACCTCATCTGTGAAAATTTCAACTGCCTAGCTATAAGGGTTCATGAGATACAGCCTGGTGACAGACAGACAGACAGACGGACAGTGAAGTCTTAGTAATAGGGTCCCGTTTGGCATTCTTCGGGTACGGCATCCTGAAAAGGTACTTTAACCTAATGAATAGATTGAAACATCCTAGCGTACCCTTAGAATAAGATCTTTGTGTATCATGTCTAAAAAAATTCAAATCTAATCAATTGAATTTGCTAAAGTGTGTGTTCATTTGGGACCTTTCTGGGAGTCTGATTCACTTGGCTGGTGTTCATTGTTTGTTGTTATTATGGACTGCAATAATCATAAAAATAATAAAGCCATTTATTCCCAAGTACGTCCGTCTGGGTCGTCCCATACCGGCCCTTCCATCCACATTCGCTCGATAGATTTGTTTTGTCAATCTTTCTTCCTTCATCCTCATACTTCGACCAAATAGGTGATGTATTAGCAAAGGGCAAGATAAAAAGTACCCTTAACCGCCGTGCGTGCATGCAACGACTAATGAATGTTGAGGAAGCGAAAGTGATCTGTCCGGATCGTAGCAAGTGGCAGTCCCTGGTCTCTGCCTACCCCTCTGGGATACTGGCGTGAGTTTATTTATTATTTCTTAGCGTGACTTTTAAAAAATATAAAAATAAAATTATTTCAGTACATGCTTCATAATTAGTTATTCTGTATCATAATAAAGTCTCTTAGTAACCAATTCGTTTACAATTCAATTCCTGTGGACTGCAATAGTGCACTCAAACTTGGTGTGATCACGTAATCATACCGAGTTTGATGCTTGTGTACAATAAACATAGCAACATCGCAGAAAAAGCGACTTTTTACTCAAAAATGTTAAACCCTTTTCACCTGTGATGTAAAATGTTAGAAGGTCAATGATAGTCGCAGATTTATCCTCGAAATACGCAAGAAATAATTAATTGATTCGTATGATTCTTTACTTAACTATAAATGCATGGACTACCCGAAACCGGATGCGCGCATGCAACGACTAATGAATGTTGACTGATCCGTCAGGATCGTGGCAAAATAACTGAAGAAATAATGAGTATTTCTGTGGCCCCACACTAAGCAAGCTTACTTGGAAGTGTGATGAAGGTATGTAAGAGAATGCTAGAAGATGTTAGATAGGTAGTGCTCAGTTAAAATATTGTAACGCTTTGGTGTACCTAATTACTGTAATGTTGCAATATTTATGTAAACAAAAATAAATAAAAAATAAATAATACCAATCCACACAATCCAATCACTCTTGTCCTTGTCCTAAGCTAAGATACTCAGCGCCAAGGTAGCCAAGCAAGGACATCATCATATCATAAGCAGCCTATATACGTCCCACTGTAGGGCACAGGCCTTCTCTCAGGGAGAGAGTATGAGATATCATAAGCAGCCTATATATGTCCCACTGTAGGGCACGGGCCTTCTCTCAGGGAGAGAGTATGGACTTAATCACCACGCGTGCCCACCGCGGATTAGCGATTTCAAACGCAGAGGTATGTGAATATCTCATTCCTCACGATGTTTTCCTTCACCGTTAGCGAGTGGTATTGCATACTATAACTTGTAACTTAGATAACGAAGTCAAAGGTACATGCCCGCACTGGGAATCAAACCTGGGTCTCTCGCTTCCGAGTCCAATGTTCTACCCACTAGGCTACCACCGCTTGTATACAATACATTTACTGACCTTAAACCAGTTATAGCCTTATAATACCTTTAAAAAATGCCATAAATTATAATTTGTAACTATTGTCACTATTTAGGACAATGCCATTGTGGAATTAAACATCTTTTTGTTGTGAACAGTAATATTAGTTACACACTTTATGTGATACTCACATTACTTAAACGGAAAGGTCAGTACTTTTTCAGGTGAGTATTAATCTAATACATAAAAATCTCCGGTCACAGTGTTTGTTGTCGAACTCCTCCGAAACGGCTTCATCGATTTCTATGAATTGTTTTGTGTGTATTTGGTAGGTTTGAGAATAGGTGGCAGGCTAATTAATATGGCAAAACGGGTACTTTGTGCACTGAAAGAGAATATGGTGACCAGAAAGGAATGCAGGGCGGGACTGTAGAACATGGGGCCGATGAATTAAATCCTCAAATTAATATGACAAATAGTTAACCGAATTGACTTTTTGAATTGATTAAAGTTTGTAAAAGTTATTTAAACGGTTCTCCGCTGTGTGAGTTCACAAGCACCCTAACATAACCTAACTGCATGTTCTTAGAGATGGGTAGTGGATTATAACCCAGTAGTTATAATCCAGTTTTAATCCGGGTTATAACGTTATCTACCAGTTTTATCCCATTAACTACTTTTTTGGTGGGTCAAAATGAAAGACAGGAGCGATACGATTTAACAAGAACAAATTACAACTAAACAAATATGCTTTGGGTAATCGGGAGTTTTGCTTGACATTATAGTGCTATAGTGATTTATTTTTGCACCACTGAAGTATTTTTAAGTTTTAATGAACTGCATACACTTTCAAAATACTATGTTTTCTATGAATAAAAGTACAAATAAAAGCGTGTCGGGCCACGCGTAGCTTAGGGTTCCACATACATCTAGTTATTATTACAACCTATTACCTAACATAATCACAAAATTCAGCTATCAAACAAAATAGGAGGCTTTTTTACTAATCCCATTAATGTAATCGACCATTAACCTGTAAAGCCTACTCAGCTGTGATAATTTTTCTTTTAAATTTATTATATTTGCTACTATCGTGATTTTTTTTTAGATTTTTAAATGCAAAGGTTTAGACTGTAGAGGGGGGGGGGGGACACAGGTACAAGCTAAATATTTCGAAAATGGATGCCTCAATTGTAAAATTATCTTAGTAAACTCCCAATGTTTTTAAAATAGCTATCCAACGATTCCCCACACGGTGGGGTAGAGAAGAAAAAAAATCAGCCCCCCCCTTTTTATGTTAGGGGAGGTACATTAAAAAAAACTTTCTGACATTTTATTATTTAACTTTGTCGGCGTGATAAATATGTATACACATACCACATTACAGCTTTCTAGTACCACCGGTCTTTGCGCTAGGCCGCGGACGGACGGACAGACAGACAGACAGACAGACAGACAAGTACCACCGGTCTTTGCGCTAGGCCACGGACGGACGGACAGACAGACAGACAGACAGGCGGACATGGCGAAACTATAAGGGTTCCTTGTCGGACTGCGGAACCCTAAAAATGGAAGATTTAACCTAAGTAACATGTTGTAAGATTTGGACTAAGTGACACGCTGCAGTCCCCGTGAAATATTTTCAGATAATGTAGTCCTAATAATGATTCTGCATCTATACTTTCTAAATAATCCAGAAATATTTAAGTAAAACTCCAAGTGCATTCAACACAGGCGGGCATCATCACTTCATCAGGAACTGCAGTGAGTGACTGAATCCTTTACACAATGAAAAAGCGCATAAAATAGCGCGTTGGAAGTTCAGTCAGCATTCAGGCCAAGGTCATTCAGGTAAACAGTGATCGATCACAGTAACAATAAACAATGCCGGTTCGATAAAAAAAAACACGAAATTATACCAAAAAACGCTCGTGCGCATTCTAAGCAACAAAGTACTGGAGTGAGTGCTGTGCCGTACGCATTGTGCACGGCGCAACTGGCGCAAGTGCGAGCGAGATTGACGATGTCGTTGTCCCACTCGCTCACGCCCGGGGATTTCCGGCGCAAAGGATCATAAAAGTGTGGCTTGCTTGATATACTTTATGAGATGCATTGCCTGCAATGCTTAGGTTTAAATGTACTTAGGTACTTAGGGCCACTTGCAGATCTCTCAAACTAGAGCTTAAGTCAAGCATTTGACAGATAATGCACGAACTGTCAAAATCTCGACTTAAACTCCATTTAGTGTAATGTACCACATAGACTTATCTTAAAATTCTCAAGTTGATGATTTGTTTGCAGATGATTGTATGTTCAAACACTATTAGTTGATCTATTTGAATATAATTAGATAACTTCATTACGGAACAGTCTAGAACAACATTACTGATGAGAAAGACAAATTCATTAAGAAATTGTAAAGTAAATAAGTTCAAACTACAAAATAACATCATTAGTTAGTTGATTAATAATTTAGTATAAATATTAGGGGTTAAAGTATGAAATTGCCGTTTTATTGCAATAGGTTCTTTGAATTCACATAGAATCTTCATGGTTTGAGGTTTTCGAATGAAACTTTTTTCAAATGGTTTCTATGATGTTCTTTTTTTAAAAAATGTGAAACATTTGAATATCGACTTTCAATTGTTTTTGTTATTCAATTTAGACAAGAAAGATGGATAAAAAAATTCAAAGTACAAAATAACATCATTAGTTAGTTGATTAATAATTTAGTATAAATACTTACATCTTTGAGTCAGTTCCTCAGTTCCTCGATAGCAGTTCATAGCTCAGTTCCTCGACATTCGGTCTCTCCCTAAGTTATAAGTTATTATTGTGTAAAGTAAGCAGTGTGAAAGAAAACACAAGTCAAAAGTCGCTCACCTTTTTATTTTGGCCCCTTCTGTCCACGCAATTACATTAGGACACTGGCCCTTAGTACAATGCGAGCGCAAGAGATAAAAACTAAACATGGTAGTGAAATCCCAACCTAATATTGTATTGTATGGAGAATTTCCTGTATATTTTTGCGTGCATAATTTCATAACGATAATGCAGCTTACAACTACTACAACGCCGTGCACATTATTCGGCATATTCCGTATTACTATTGAACGAAATCATTATGAACCGCCATAATGGGTTATAACGGGTGCATAACTGGGTCAAAACTGGATTATAACTCACCAGTGTGGTTTATAACCTGGGCCATTACCCATCTCTATGTTCTGGGCTGATTTTTTTTTATAAGATAAAGATAAAAGATAATAATGTCGTGATTTCCGGTATTTTTGCGGCAAATGTATAATTTAATTTACGATTAGACATGATTTTAAGACAGCCGGTGATTTATGAGACGTATTTAAAATAATTTAGAATATTTATTTATATTTTATACGGATTTGCCAAACATTGGCGCCAAGAACAACCAATGCCATGCGCGCGCCTACAGTCTATAAAAAGGAGGGCTCATCGATAGACGGGCATTCTTGTTCTGGCGCTCGATGTGATCGGGCGGAAGCTCTGCCCAATTTAAGAATTTATGCTGGGTTAAAAGTTGAAATTGTACATGTCTGAAATTATTATGCAGTACTATAAATAAAGTGAAATTGATGAAGTGAATCGTGTTGTTCATTTTAATAAAGTATTTATTGCCTCATCAGAAAAAAAAAAACTTAAAACAAGGTAAGGCTTAACTAGTTATGGCATAAAATAAGGCAAAAGCTGTTGCTGACCCGGATCAGTACCGGGCAGCGCTAGTTTTCAGCCACTGCCTTCTCCCTGAGATGTTGTGCGGGAGTTATGTTATAAGGGCTAAAACAGTCAACTAGACAACTAAAAATTTTCTCGACATCGATTAAAAACGAAACAAAAATCAATTAAAATATGAGAAAAAGGGTGTGTGTACGTGTGAGTGTGTGCGTGTGTGTTATCACGAACTATGTAAGACAGTAGAGTTAGGGTTTTTTTATTTAAGATTAAAATTATTCTAAGTAAGATAGGGGGTGATGTGTTCGCTCTTGGGTACATTGTAGCAGAAGCGAATACAGGCATTTTGTACCCCCTTAATGGCTCATTCTGTGCTGGAGTTCAGCCTAGGACCATAAATCGTGCTGCAGTATTTCAATGCAGAAAGTACTAGCAAGTCTGTCGGGAGCAAACGTAACTCTTCTTTTATATAAGGTCTAATTTTATATAACGTTTTTAATTTAAAATAGGCATTCCTAATTTTCTCGTTGACATGCTCTACATACCTGTGTTCGCCATCCAGGAGCAGTCCAAAGTTACGTACTGCAGGTAGCTGCTCAAGTGCAATATCATTGATTTTCACTTTCACTTCGCCCCCCGAGCCCTATTTGCAGGGGGGCTGCCAGTGGGGCTCCCCTGTAGCCCCCCTCCACCCCACCGGTTAGTTTCAAAACCATATTTTATTCTTTTAATAAAGTTTACCATGAAAGAAAGCAATTTTTTCTATTTTCTCTGAGCATACGAATTTCCTCCGGGAAATTTGTTTTTTTTTTTTTCTGTAAAAGGTGCATACATTTTTAAATAGTCGCATTTCCGCCAAACTAAATAACAGTTTGTTGGCAGATTTACTCTCAATTTAGTTACTTAAAATAGGTACCTAACAAATGACTTAAATTAAGTTTAAGTACATAGAAAAGAGATTGATTCTTGCTGATCGGCATATCAACAGCTGTATTTGTGGTATTCATTTCAATTCAAGTCTCAATTCAGCGGCCTCATATTATCCAGAATACCCGAATGAAGGAACCGTATCGATAGAAATGTATTAAGTGAATAATTATAACTTCCACGCAACACAATCACTTGTCCTGGTCCCAAACTAGGATACCCTGTGCCATGGTGTGGACGTCGGTGGACGGAAATGAGCGATGGCGCAGGGGAATCACAGAGTAGCGGACGAGAACAGGGCGAACGGGCAGTAGGCAGACCAGGCAGCCCGATGGTCGAACGATATCGTTGAGTCGGCGAAAGGTGCGCGTGGATGTGAATGTCAAGGGACCGTAAGAGACCAATGGCCTTTCGGCCATTTGGGGCAAAGGGCCTTTACCCAGCAGTGGGCTTGCGATGATGATTAATGTCGGCGAAAGGGCCGGTAAGCCACGCCCCAGGCGGACAATCGTAAGATACCCGACACGGGGTGCGTCTGCTCGCAGCGACTAATGCATGTCGATGAAGCGAAAGTGTTTTGTTAGTATCGTGGCAAGTGGCAAACCCTAGTCTCTGCCTACTCCTCCGCGATACAGGCGTGAGTGTATGTATGTGTGTGTCTAATCTACAACTAATCTAGTTATGACGTTGGTCACAGATGGGTGTATTTTTTTTTTATGTCGCCTCTACACGTCCCACTGCAAGGCAGAGGCCTTCTCCTAGAGAGAGAGGGCTTCATTACCAGGCGTGCCCACCGCAGATTGGCAATTTCAGGCGCCGAGGTATGTGAACACCTCAGGCACTCAGGTTTCCTCGCGCGCGTTTTCGTTCGCCCTTATCGAGCGAAATTGCTACTACGTGATCACAAATCATTGGTACATGCCGGAATTCGAGCCCACGACCACTACGGCTGCGGTACCTCCGCAATAATCTACATTATCGATATGTCTAATCTACATCTAATCTTATTATGTCCCTTGGACACAAATGTGGGCATACAGTTTAGTTTTGTTTTTGGCTACTAGATGGCGTTTTGTGTACAGCGTGTACATTTTCCGCAACTGTACAGGGACGGTAACATATTCTTTAGTGCCTCATATCCCATTAAAAGCGTTGGGAGCCGAGCGGTGGAACGCCGGCTTCTCATTCGAAAGGTCGTGGGTTCAAACCCAATGTACCAATGATTTTTTTCTAACTGCATTTGTGGAGTTATAGTAGCAATACCACTCGCTAACGGTAAAGGAAAACGTCTTGAGGAAACCTGAGTGTCTGAGATGATCACACACCTCAGCGCTTGAAATTGCCAATCCGCGGTGGGCACGCGTAGAGATTAAGCCCGTACAGAGAGTACGGGAGTAGGCTCTGAGAGTAGGCTTGTGCCCTATAGTACGACGTATATAGGCTACATGATAAAAAAACTGGTGAAGTGCGAGTCGGACTCGCACGAAGGGCTCCGTAGGTACCATTACCTATACAATATTTGAATATAAAGCGTGTACCTGTTGCCTTTATTAATATCTGACAACAAACGCAAAAAAAATCACGTTTGTTGTATGGGAGCCCCGCTTAAATATTTATTTTATTCTGTTTTTAGTATTTGTTATCATAGCGGCAACAGAAATACATCACACCTGTGAAAGTCTCAACTGTCTAGCTATCACGGTTCATGAGATACAGCCTGGTGACAGACAGACTGACAGACAGACGGGCAGTGGAGCCTTAGTAATAGGATCCCTTACCCTTTGGGTACGGAACCCTAAAAATGAGTTGAGAAATCTCTTTTAAGAATTCGCGATAATTAGTACCGCCCCTCTCCGTCTATCAGTACCGCCACTTCGCCTATCAGTACCGCCACTCTCCGTTTATCAGAACAGCACGTAGGAAGAGTCGGCTACCCAATGTGAATCGAATTGTCATAAAAAACTATGAGCCGTAGTTTTACGAAACGCGGCCCTGCTCGACCATGCAATTACATTAATAGAGCACATCCGTATTTAACCTGAATACAAAAGGCACCAAATAAAAACTATTCAACTAGGTATAAAAAACTTTTTACAACCATTCGCTGAACAAAACCCATATAATTTTTTTTTAAACTGTTTCATGTGGCTATTGTGTAGTAATTGTCATGGTCATTTGACACTGGACAGTATGTAATTATTCTAAGCAATCATCTAATGGAATTTTTTCTTAGGGTTCCGTACCCAAAGGGTAAGGGACCCTATTACTAACGTCCGTCCGTCCGTTTGTCACCAGGCTGTATCTTATGGGGTTAAATTTCGTAAAACCCGGCCTAATTTCTATTATACGGTATAAAAGGTGCAAAATTTCAGCTTTCTGTGTCCAACGGTTTGGGCTGGGCGTTGATGAGCCAGTAGTCTTTTATGTATTAGATTCTATAGAAGAAAAACACGCTTGGGTTAGATGTTGAATTTTGAAGAAGTCTGAATCACAATTTACTTTTCAGAAGTACTTCTGTGAAGTTTCGTAATAACATACATACATAAACTCACGCCTGTATCCCAGAGGGGTAGGCAGAGACCAGGGACTGCCACCTGCCACGATCCTGACAGATCACTTTCGCTTACTCAACATTCATTAGTCGTTGCATGCACGCACGCCGGTTTCCGGGACTTTTTATCGAAATAAGTTCGGCGTATAAAAGATTTGATCAAATCAAATCAAACTATTCTATTCAAAATAACACAGAAACTGTCACAGTGGCTTAGTGAACGTTAAAAGTTAAACTAGGTGTCCATTTCAAAATGTAGATAATTTTGGAGAAAAAGTGGCCAGAGAAACTAAAAATAAGTCTTCAGTGAATTTTTGTTTTTGTAAGGGCAAACTTACAAAACGGTCACGTTAAGTTACTGCATTATTATCGATCGAGCCATGCAGGTCGGACCGTCATGACCGCTAATTATCATGGTCATAGCTAACTGATAGCCGTATGCCACTGCGTATTTACAGCGGACACATGCGACCGGAGTTAGACCTTTTTTAACAGAGTTCTAAAAACCGGCCAATTGCGAGTCGGTCTCGCGCACGAAGGGAACCGTGCCATTATCTATACAGCATTTGAATATTTCAAGCGTCTACCTGTTGCTGTTATTAATATCGAGCTTAAAAACTGTAAAACATCACGTTTGCCCCCCTTAAATAATTATTTTATTCTGTTTTTAGTATTTGTTGTTATAGCGACGACAGAAACACATCATCTGTGAAAATTTTAACTGTCTAGCTATCGCGGTTCATGAGATACACCCTGGTGACAGACAGACAGACGGACGGATAATAGAGTCTTAGTAATAGGGTCGCTTGCCCTTTGGGTACGGAACCCTAAAAAGAAGAAGGCTCATACACCTCAGACGCTATGGTTTCCTCACGATGTTTTCCTTCACCGTTAGCGAGTGGTATTGCTACTTCAACTTCAAAAATGTAGATATCTATCTAGATAGAGAACACTTTATTGCACATAAAAAAGGAAATTACACAGGTATTTCTTAACCTTAAAGTACCGAAGGCGGCCCTATCACTGAAAGAGATCTGTTCCGGACAACCTTTTTTGAACCTTTAATGTGCATAACTGAGAAAACAAAGTCGTTAATACGTGCCGGGATTCGAGCCCACGACCTCCTGAATGTGAGGTCGGCTTTCTACCGCTGCGCTATTGCCTCTTCACAGTGCCCGTTCATTGAAAATTCCATTACCATTCAAGAGAAAGCTCCTTTTATAGGTCATACCGACAGACAGACAGACATTGTGGGCACAATAATAGGGTGCCGTAGTCTTATTCGCGTAAAAAACCCCTAAAAAGCATTTGGTGCAAAAAATGACAGAATCTCATTATATAACTAGTCTGGTGTAACGGGCCTTAAATACCAGTTTTCCTGACTGGTTCATAATACGATGCTAACCACTAAACCACTAATAGGTGCCTTATATTGATATCGAATAGACATGATTCTATTACGTAACGAATAAAAATTGGACAATCGTATATACACTAGCTGACTTGGCAAACGATGTTTTGTTTTGCCATATTAATTAGCCTACGGCCTATTCTCAGACCTGCCAAATATACACTTCATAAAAATCGGTGAAGCCGTTTCGTAGGAGTTCGATAACAAACACTGTGACACGAGATTTTTCTATATTAGATTTGCTTTGTAGTGTCATAGGTAGATTCATCATTCAGCCACAAGAAGTATACTGCTAGACATAGGCCTCCTCCATGGATTTCCAAAAAGACCGGGTTGGAAGCGGCTTGCAGCCAGCGTCTTCCTGCCACTTGGATGAGGTCATCTGTCCACCTTGTGGCTGGTCGTCCTACGCTGCGCTTGCTGATAAGTGGTCTCCACTCGAGAACTAATTAATCGGCCTATATTTTACGTTGGCCGATGGTCGGACGATATCGTTGAGTCGGCGTGAGGTCCGTGGATGCGGATGGCAAGGGGCCGTGGGAGATGGGCATTTGGGGGAGGCCTTGGCCCAGCAGTGCCCAGCGGTGGGCTGATGATACTGTAAGTTAATAAATAACTAATTAGAACAGTGCAAACAAACAGTACAGTGTATGCAGTTAAATATATACACCATGAAATTTATCGAGCAAATGTGGGTGGAAGGGCCGGTAAAGGACGACCTAGGCGGACATACTTCGACCAAATAGGGGATGTATTAGCAAAGGGCAAGATAAAAAGTACCCGAAACCGCCGTGCGTGCAGGCAACGAGTAATGTCGAGGAAGCGAATGTGATCTGTCAGGATCGTTGCAAGTGGCAGTGCCACTCTGCCTATCCCTCTGGGATACAGGCGTGAGTTTATGTATGTATTTATATACACAATGAATCTTGGGTGGTTTGTAAACCATAGCAAATGTAACGTGCGCGAAAAGTACCTATCGAATATGCTAGTTCGAACCACACACAGATTTTAGCGTGTCGAATTGTATAATGTATATGTGTTTGTGTAATGGGTAGGTTAGTTCGGGATTCACGCCAATATGTCCACACGCTACCAAGATACCCAGCTTGGTCATAATGTATATTTTTTGTCTACTGCAGTGCGATTATGAAATCGTTAGCAATATTTTGAGGAAATATTATTTTCCTTATCGTATCTCTGAGTCTTCAGTACTTAACACAATGGAAAACATCTTTTCTACCTATTTTTTTTTCTAGTGATTCACATTTTCGTTCCAAACAAAGGTCGGAAATCACGAATATATACAAATACCGTTTTTACTTTTAAATAATTAATAATACAATGGAGAACTTGCGTCAAACATAGATTGAAGTGGCATTATAAAGTGGCAGGTATAAACCTTAGGAGACACGGAAAAACTCAAGAATAATAAAAACATTTTCGGGTTTTCCGGGTCCCAAAAAATGCGAAAACCAAGTTACTCCTTCGGCCTCGCCGCGGCGGTGTTCCTCGGGCCCGCTTCGCGGAGCTCGGCCTTAGGCCTCGCAAGTTTCTCCCATCTGGCTTTTGCGTTGCCACTTGTACGCCGGAACCTGTATGGTCTCGGCCTTCGGCCTCAGCCTGGACGGAGCTCGGTCTTCAGCCTCGCTGCGGCGAGGTTCCTCGGGCCCACTTCGCGGAGCTCGGCCTTCGGCCTCGCAAGTTTGTCCCACCTGGCTTTTACCTTGTTACTTGTTCGCCGGAACATGTATGGGCTCGGCCTTCGGCCTCGGCCTGAACGGAGCTCGGCCTTCGGCCTCGCCGCGGCGAGGTTCCTCATCCCCGCTTCGACCTCGCAAAATTGTCCCGTCTCATTCTTGTTTTAAATTTAGTACTAAAAGTCGATTTACAGTACAAATTCTCCATGGAAAATTTGTCAGATTTATTCATCGATATCTCGGCCGCCATCTTGAAATTCCAAAATGTCCGTTTTTTCTCATATACCTGGGTCTTTCAAATTATACAACCAGTGTGTGTTACCAGTGATGACTTATGGCACTAAAACGTGGTCTCTCACTATGGGCTTCATAAGAAGGCTCAAGGTCACGCAACGAGCTATGGAAAGGGCTATGCTCGGAATTACGAGATTGAATCAGAAATTATGAGATCCGTAGACGAAAGAAAGTTGTCGACATAGCCCAGCGGATTAGTAAGTTGAAGTGGCAGTGGGCGGGGCACATAGTACGCAGAACTGATGGCCGATGGGGCCGAAAAGTTCTTGAATGGAGACCACATATCGGCAGGCGCAGCGTAGGACGACCAGCCACAAGATGGACAGATGACCTCATCCAACTGGCAGGAACGCGCTGGACGCAGGCCGCTTCCAACCGGTCTTTTTGGAAATCCATGGAGGAGGCCTATGTCCAGCAGTGGACTTCTTGTGGCTGAATGATGATAATGAGGACCTGGGTCTTTTGGTAACACGATGCCGTTTACAGCATATCTCCAGCATACGCCCAGTTGGCTGCCGACTATTTTGCGCAGAGGTCGGAAAATGGCCAATTCACATACCTCAGCGCTTGAAATCGCCAATCCGCCGTAGGCACGCGTGGTGATTAAGCCCATACTCTATCTCTGAGAGAAGGCCTGTGCCCTACAGAACTTTTCCGCCCGAACAGCCGTCAGTTCTCCGAGCTATTTGCCCCGCCCACTGCCACTTCAACTGAGCAATTCTTCGAGCTATATCAGTAACTCGGGTTCTTCTGCGGATCTCCTCATTCCTGATTCGATCACACAGTGAAACTCCTAACATAGCTGTCTCCATTGATCGCTGGGCGACGTTGAGCCTTCTTATAAGGCCTATAGTCAGCCACCAGGTCTCACATCCATAAGTGATCACTGGCGACACACATTGGTTATACACCTTTGTCTTGAGACACTAAGGTATTTTGGACGCGAAAATGTTTTAGTTTCCCGAACGCTACCCATCCGTTGGATTCGACGAGTCACCTCTTTCTCGAAGTTGGACTTACCTAACTGGACTGTTTGTCCCAGGTATACATAGTGGTCGACAACTTCGAGGTCAGAGCCGCCAACGTGGATAGGAGTGTATGAGGGACCAAGCTCCGTACAAATGCTCACGATCGTTGATATGAAGAAGAAAAAGAAGAAGAAGAAAGACTTTTATTGGGACAAATTAACACATCACAAGAAAAAAAAGGCATAACAAGTAACATCATCATCATCAACTCATTATGTCCCCACCGAGGGGCACGGGTCTCTTCCCTGAGGAAGGTATAGGCCATACTCCACCACGGGGGCCAAGTCCGGATTGGTGGAGGCTTGTAGACTAGTGGCTCGTCTACTGTCAGAAGTTGTCAAGCCGCCCTAAGGCCTCTGACTTGGCTTAACGACTGCCATCTATCGACGGCAGCCGGCACCAACAGCTTAACGTGCCTTGCGAAGCACGGAACCGCTCGGAAAAATGCCACTAGCGTTAGGCAAGTAACATAAACAAGTACAAAGGAAAAACAAGTCACATAAATACAACATAATACAAGACAAAGTCAGAGCGTCAGAGTGCATCCTGTGGTAACATGTAGAATTGTGTTCTGCGCGAGAAGGCTTAGGGTGGAAGCTAAAAGAAACCGAGAAAAGACAATCGTATACCTATATAGGGATTGTAAAACATTTAAATTGCGTATTATAGAATCGGATAAAGCGCCAAAACGTATTTGGTTCCACAAAATAAAATAAAGCTATATAGGTATATTTTGTTTTGTAGCATTTGTAAACATTTAAACAGTTCTTGTGAAATATTGCGTTGTCTTTTCTAGATGGATGGTTTACGATAATTGAGATTAATTACAGCTACACCTATCTTGCGAATTAGCACAAGTAATAAATTATGGATTGAAGAAGTTTGTCACCTAAAACTTATTACAATACATGGCAGTTCATCACTTTGTTCATAGATGGTGCTACCGGTCTAAAGGCGTGGGTATTAATTCATTCTCTAAAACAAAACTGCATCCGAATCAAATGTTAATGGCTCTCATTATTAAAGAAAACTGAGTTAAAACATAGCTATTTAATATTAGATGAAAATACTCTACACGCACTGAACGCGCCCTGTGTTGCTTAACCTTCGTGATCTTTTAAGATCACTCAGGCAGCCGGGGCTACGAGCGATTCTTAATTCCGTCTATGCCTAACGCTAGTGGCATTTTTCCGAGCGGTTCCGTGCTTCGCAAGGCACGTTAAGCTGTTGGTGCCGGCTGCCGTCGATAGATGGCAGTCGTTAAGCCAAGTCAGAGGCCTCAGGGCGGCTTGACAACTTCTGACAGTAGACGAGCCACTAGTCTACAAGCCTCCACCAATCCGGACTTGGCCCCCGTGGTGGAGTATGGCCTATACCTTCCTCAGGGAAGAGACCCGTGCCCCTCGGTGGGGACATAATGGGTTGATGATGACTCTACACTAAACCGGGAACTTGTGTCTAACCCACATTGGAGTGACTTGGCTTTTATATCATAAAAATCATGTAAAAACCTGTAATTTCGTTTTGTCATTGAATTCTGAACGTTTTCTTATAACGGTGTTCATACATGGAAACATTTTTTTGCGAGATGACTCATGTATTGATAAAAGCTTCATACAGTGTAGGCGTTGCGTTGGGGGGGTGACTTCATGGTCTGAGGTCGATTTGATAAAAGTATGCATGTGTTGGTTATGATAACTAACGAGATAAGACTTTTTAGTCAGTTTTAAAATGTTCAAAAACTGTCGGGAATTTTAGGTATTTGTAAAGTTTGGATAAGTTAGTAAAAAATGGGGCATTATAAGAACACTTTAGGGCTCTGTTATGAATCACTTGTATTTTTTTGTCGTTTAATACAATGGTATTGCTCCAGACAGAACAGCTATATGTGATAATAGGTCTTATTAAGGTAGTGTATATTTTAATTTTTGTCCTACTACTCAGGATGGACCGTCTATTGAGGATGGGACTTGGAGCATTAAAAGCTGCCATGCCTTTGAGCCTTACATACTTGATGTAGTCATTCCAATTTAGTTTACTATCTAGGAAGACGCCTAGATATCGGACACATGAGTTCCAAGGGACTGGGTGACCATGAATTGTCATAGTTCGACTCGGAGTACGCCTTTTGCGAGCAAATATTATCGCTTCTGTTTTAGCTGCGTTTAGTTTGAGCTTTCATTTTTTAAAGTAGTCTTTAACAATATCGATATCATTTGACGAAGTATAGCAGGCTGTATCATCAGTGAAGCAGGCTAAGCTTGTTCTGGTTTATTTCGGGACATCATTAAGATACATCAAGAAAAGATAGGGACCCAAGATAGATCCTTGGAGCACTCCTGCAGGTACATATCTGGGATTAGATTTAGTGTCCGATGTATGTGTTGAAGCTACGATCAGAGAGATAGGAGTTTATTATTTTAATAAGCTTTGGAGGGACATTGTTTAGACAGTGTCAAATGCCTTCTCCATGTCTAGAAGAAAGTTTGTGAGCAGTATTTTCAACAACCCTAGCCAGTTGCTGAACCGTAGAGTGAGAATTTCGAAAGCCAAATTGTTTATTTATTAGGCTTTTCGAGTTTTCAGTCTGCGGATAAAACTCCACAGTTTGTTAAGGTGAACAATTTTGAAGCGTGAATCTAGACTAGAGAAGACAGCGTGAATCTGGCGAGACAGTGGGACGTATATATGCTGCTTATGCTAAGTACCTTGAAACTGCGCTGTAGATATTCGTCGCTACAGATCCAATACCTCTATCTCATGGTACCCAATGCTTCAGACGTCAGCACTTTGGACATGCAGCACGGAACTGTAATTTGCCTTCAAGGTGCGTCAAATGCCCAGGTAACCATCCCACTAAGAACTGCCCGAAAAAAGGTCGCAGCTCACCTGCTCACTGCTGCAATTGCGGAGAAGGACACCCCGCAAACTTCGCTAAGTGCCCAGAGTGACAAAAATACGTGGAAAAAATCCAACAAAATAATAACAATTCACACAAGCAGGTCCAGTGAAGAAAATTCCAGCCAAAGTCATACTAGCTTTAACACCTGACGTCAGATCATGGGCTAAAGTCGTATCAGCAAATAAAACTCAGCAGCCAGTGTCATCACTGAACTTTATTCCTGAACCTGAAGGTCACGCTTGCGATCACGATGACACCACCAAGGAAATGCTTGAAATACTCGTTATTATTGGAAACATTAAAAGTAAATTTAGTGAATGTGGGACTATGCTAGATAAAGTTATACTCGTGCTGAATCATCTGGGTCATCATCATCATCAACCCATTATGTCCCCACCGAGGGGCACGGGTCTCTTCCCTGAGGAAGGTATAGGCCATCATGTCTAAGCCTAAATCTAATTATCTACGTATTGGAACGCTGGTGGACTCGGCGCCAAGCTGTGTGAGCTCCTGGACGTGGTGAGTCAATTGTCTATTGATGTGGTAGCCATAAGTGAAAGTAGGTTATGGGCGCGCATTAAATTCAAATTTGTAGGATATTCTTCCTATACGCGTGATAATCACCACAAACAAAGTTGGTCAGGGAGTGGTTCTTTTAGTCAAAGACGACATAGGTCACATACTTAAGGAGTAGGTACCCGGAAGAGTAAGCAGATACCAAGGATTGCCGCTTGCCACATCATGACAAAGCTATTTCGCTAACCTCTCTCGACTTTGAAAGCAGTTGAAAATATATTTGTCTCGCTCCCACTACGTAGACGGAATATTGTACGAGTGAGAGACTCATAGTTGTTTATATAGTTCATAAAATATTGCTCTTTGATACCTGACATAAACGACATCGAGATCCCACGCATGAAGTTCCGTATTTTCTTAAAGTAAAATGCGTAGAAGATAATGTAATACTTTATTGGTAGCTACCAAACGAATATTGACGTCTGTCGCGTCATCACAGCTATATCGATTTTGTAAATATGATGACGAAATAAGTTGTTTCTTTTTAATTAAATGAATTTATTGGATTTGGAATGTTCCAACAATATACGCTTGTTTTCGTAGATGTTTTCGTTTACGTCAATTGACAAGTTAGAGTGAAATGAGAGTCAAGTGGACTGAAATAAATAATTACATTAAATCATATTAATGGCAATGTCTCGTTGGTCTAGCGGTAACGCGTTTGGCTACCAAACGTGAGGTCGTGCTTTCGATTCCCGTTTATGCAAACAGCCTCTGTCTGGGTATAATGTACTTATATGTCTCTTGTTTCTTGTGTGCAATAAAGAATATTCTTATCTTATCTAATATTTCCATGTTTGTGATGTACTTGCCTTGTTACTATATCATCGTTTTATTACTTTGGGACCGGAACAAGTGATTTTGTTGTGTGGAAGTTATTATTATTAGATTACGATGGTTTCACCTACAGCTTAAAGAGATATCAAAACGTTGTATGGAACATCTAATATTTTTTCGGTATTACGGAGTCTGTCTTAAAGTAACCCCCTGTTTCTCGTACACTAAAAATCTCTTAACCTACTGTTAGCAGCTGTCAGTTGCCCAAAGTGCATACAAAAGAAAGATTTTACCCAGATAGTGTATGAGAAACAGGGGGTTTGTTACGATTTATTGCACGCAATAATAAAAATAAAATAAAACTTATATTATAGATAAGTGTAGATGTACAAGGGCGGACTTATTTCAAAAGAAATGTATGAATTGGAAAACCCTCTTATGTTCCATCTTTCTGAAACATCCAGTATAAAATATCCAACTAACAATATACAATAATAATAAGATCAATGAAAAAATATCGATAATAACATTGAATATAGTCAAAAAATGTGCGTACCTAAAGGGTAAAAAGGGGACCCTATTACTAAGACTCCACTGTCCGTCTGTCCGTCTGTCTGTCTGTCTGTATATCAATCAGTCACCAGGCTGTGCCTCATGAACCGTGATGGCCAGGCACTTTAAATTTTCGGTTGCCGCTATAACAACAAATAAGTATTTTTAACAAATTAAATAAGTATTAATAAGCGATGGTAGCCTAGTGGGTAGAACATTGGACTCGGAAGCGGGAGACCCAGGTTCGATTCCTAGTGTGGGCATGTACCTATGACTTTGTTTTCTGAGTTATGTACATTTGTGAAGTTATAGTAGCTATACCACTCGCTAACTGTGAAGGAAAACATCGTGAGGAAACCTGAGTGTCTGAGCTATTCATATACCTCAGCGCTTGAAACCGCCAATCCGCGGTGGGCACGCATGGTGATTAAGCCCATACTCTCTCCCTGAGAGAAGGCCTGTGCCCTACAGTGGGACATATATAGGCTGCTTATGTTATGTAAATAAGTATTTAAGGGGGGCTCCCATACAACAAATGTGATATTTTTGCCGTTTTTTCCTCGATCGCAAAGGTCTAATGTCGTATAGATAATGTTTTGGCACCCTTCGTGCAAGTCCGACTCGCACTTGACCGGTTTTTATAATATTTAAAATTTTATTGTTTCTTAGGTAACCCGCCGTAATTCTGTGAAAATTTCAACTAAGTAGCCATTACGGTTCCAAATATAGAGCCTTTTAAAGGTCGAACAGCGAGACAGACAGACAGACAGCGGAGGCAGAGTAATTGGGTCCTGTCTGGCAACCTTCTAGTGCGGAAAGCAAAAAACAAAATGACAGCAGAGGATTGAGTTCAAGTTTTCGTTTGATTGAGTCTAAGAAATCAAATCCCATCTAGTGTTTCCATTGTTATAATCTAATCGCTATTATTTGTTAGGTGCACTTAATTCCCGACACTCAACCTTGAATAAATAATAACATTTCAGAACATTTCACTGATACACATACGCCATACATTTGTACAGATGGCCTCAGTCTGGGTGTATTTTCATGTTTCTGACGTCCTTGCCTTGTTAGCATAGCACAGGGTGTCCTAGTTTCAGACCAGGTCAAGTGATTATAATGTGTGGAATCTGTTATATTATTATATATTTCAATGCCACAAGTGTCATAAAGACCAAAATTTAGCTGCCTGTACGTAATACAGAGAAGTTTGTAAGAGGTTCCAAATTTCGCCGATGCCTGGTACTTGCCCATTAGCTGAGTTGGGAGAGCGCTGTCACGGTTAGCCAGAGGTCGCGGGTTCAAGTCCCGGCGTGGGTGGAATTTTTAGCCTCCACATAGGTTTTCAGAATTTTTCGCCCGAACTTTGGTATTTTTAGAATCTAAAAGGTCATATAAAGGGAATCATTGAACCATATCTCAATTGACCACTCTATATAATGCGCTCCCTGTATAGGAAGCAGTGTCACCTAGGTTCTTTGATGGATGGCCTTATTTCTGATGTACCTATCTGTTAATTCATACAGTTTACGTACCAATCAGTATTTTTATGCCATCACGCCATCCAACCATCAACGGTGCTGATGTAATCGGCGATTCCTCGATGGAAAACAGTAATTGTCAAACAGAAAACAGTGAAAATAGTCGCCATTCACCGATTTGCCCGTTGGTGCTGGGCGCAACCGTAATCGTAAGGATGTTTTTTTTTTAATAACACAAATACGAGTATATTCTATTAGATATGTTTTCTATAAAAGCATTTCGTGGGAACTCACGATGTTTCTCATTAAATAAGATGTGTCGTACATCCATACATACATAAACTCACGCCTCTATACCATAGGGGTAGGCAGAGACCAGGGACTGCCACTTGCAACGATCCTTTCGCATCCTCAACAT
This sequence comes from Yponomeuta cagnagella, assembly GCA_947310995.1. Lineage (NCBI taxonomy): Eukaryota > Metazoa > Arthropoda > Insecta > Lepidoptera > Yponomeutidae > Yponomeuta > Yponomeuta cagnagella. The sequence goes on along the minus strand of OX371294.1, from coordinate 9,526,010 downwards.
TCATTAATCATTTTAATGGCGATGTCGCAGCCTTCAATTCTTGAGACACGTCCATTAGATTTTGTGTTCTGTCACAACTTTCGTACTTATTGGCTATGTCTTGCGAATTTTACCCTATTAGATTTATCAAGTTGTAGTGGCAGTGGGCTGGCCAACCGATGGTAGATGGGGTGTAAAAGTTCTCGAGTGGAGACGATGAACTTGCAATTAAGAAGAAGAAGAAAGACATTTATTATACCAACAAGATACATCACAGAAACAAAATAAGCAGATAAGTAACATAATATGCACAACAACAGAAAGAAAACTAAATACACGACAGACAAAACGAATAGATAAAACAGGACCATAGATGTAGCCTGTGGTGTATCTAAGTTGCCACAAAAGGCAGCTGACTCAGCGTTGTGCTGAGGAAGTGATCCCTCAGCCCACTTAAGCCCACACTCTCTCTGAGAGAAGAAAGGTGCCGTACAGCGGGACGTATATAGGCTACATAAAACTAAACCGGCCACGCGAGTGTCAGGCCACGTGCAGTGTAGGGTTCCGTAGAAAGAGGGGGCTTTATTTGCTTTACAGACCTAACAACTTCATCAACGTAATTTTCAATGGATTTTGTACGAAGTTTTCCTTTTATAAGTTGGTCGCCTCATCATCATCATTCAGCCACAAGAGGTCCACTGCTGGACATAGGCCTCCTCCATGGATTTCCAAAAAGACCGGTTGGAAGCGGCTTGCATCCAGCGCCTTCCTGCCACTTAGATGAGGTCATCTGTCCATCTTGCGGCTGGTCGTCCCACGCTGCGCCTGCTGATATGTGGTCTCTATTCGAGAACTTTTCGGCCCCATCGGCCATCAGTTCTGCGTGCTATGTGCCATCGAAGGTGCGTAATGTACTCGCCATTGACATTGATGTCGCGTCCCTTCCATTCCAGAAGCTTGTAGGCATCTTCCAGTGCGTTTGTAAACAGTTTCGGAGAGATAACGTCTCCCTGTCTCACGCCTCTTCTCAATGGAATTGCCTCCGAATTCTGTACTCGGACCGACATGGTGGCGTTGTTGTACGTTGGTCGCCTATTACTTGTTAACTTTTGTAAAGCCTACTTAGCCGTGATAGTTTTTCTTTTAAGTTCATTTATAGGTGCTACTATCCTGAATGTTTTCACGTTTCTACTATCCAGCGTTTAGCCAGGAGAGGGGGGGAGGGGGACACGCCGTACGCGGACTAAAATTTGCGCTTTAAAGTTTAATATTTTTTAAACAACCAATCCAACGATACTTGTCACTATAGTGTAGATGAGAAAAAAAAGATTTTATTCTACCGTTTAGTCGGCGTGATTAAATTATCAAGCTATGTATGTATGTTTATGCCAAGTTTCAGCTTTCTCGTACTAATCGTCTCTGAGTTAGGCCACAGACAGACAGACGGACGGACGGATATGGCAAAACTAGTATAAGGGTTCCTTGTCGACTACGGAACCCTAAAACCGGACAACTGCGAGTTGGACTCGCACACCGAGGGTTCCGTACAAATATGTACGCACATAGTACGCACTTACATATTATAAACAGTTCAGGAATCGAGCCTCGCAGTTTTTCCGAAGTTATCGCGAACTTCAAAGACAATTTTTTTATGATTTAATTACAAATGTGTAGTTTTCAGATTTTTCCCTGTACTTGCAGTATACGACGATATTACTTGCCAAATTTCATAGTTCTAGGTCAACGGAAAGTAAACTATAAATTTTGATTCCCTTGAACGTCGTATCTTTTTCTTACGTTAACTTGTAAGTTTGATTTTTTCACAGCTTCAAGGGACTGTAGACATGAGTATATAGTTTCAATTTGAACTCGATACCTCCACGCGTTTCCGAGATAAAGGTTCTTGACAGACAGAAACATGGACGGACGGACGGCAAAGTGATCCTAGAAGGCTTCCGTTTTTTTTCCTTTTGAGGTACGGAACCTTAAAAAAAAATCATCGATTGAATTGATGGCGACTCTAACTCGCTGCCTCTTTTACCCGCTACTCCATTATCCTACATTGTATTTTTATTTTTCCAGATGGAGGTCGGCGGCTACCTCTACGACGAGTGGGAGGGGCAGGCGCGGGCGCGGGCCGCCGCCGCCGAACCCGAGGGCGAAGACTCGGACTCGGACGAGCGGAGCGACGACAACCCGTTGCTCAGCTACCGGTGAGGGCGCACCCTTCATCATCATCAGCCATTTGACGCCCACTGCAGGACATAGGCCTCCTTCGTGGTTTTCATGACCATGAGGGGTTTTGCCATAATCGTCACGCTTGGCAGGCGGGTTGGCGATCGCAGTATGCGCTTGAAATCTCAGGAAGACGCTGCTGCCCGTCTCCTTGTAATTGATTTCCTTAGTCGCCTTTTACGACATCCACGGATGGCGCACCCTTACTGCTTTGTTATCCTTTAAGTGCGGACATGCAGTCTCACAGGCTCCGCGCCAATGTTGGTCTCGTTGTTTCACCTAGCTCCCCCCGCTCCCCGCGACTGAGCTGCCCAGTAGCTTCAGTTTCAGTTTCAAGACGTTTTAAGTACCTGGGACGTTTTGCGTATTAGACGTTTTGAGCACGCGGGTCATTTCAAGAACGATAAGTTCTGCGAATAGGACGCTGTGAGCACGCGGGACGTTTTGAGCACGCGGGACATTTTGCGAACGGCACATTTTAGCGCTCGCGACGTTTTGCAAGCGGTATGTTTTAAGTAATCCGGACGGCTGGCGTACGAAACGTTTTAAGCACGCGGGACGTTTTGAAAACGGGACGTACTGAGCACGCGGGACGTTTTGCGTACGGAACCTGCAGTGACGCATCCGTTTCAACACCATTGTACTGTGTATCTCTTCCAGGTACGAGAAGTACCGCCGCTATTCTCCGTACTCGGAGGGGGTCGAGGAGCGGGGGCGGCGCGGGGGGGCCCTCGGTGCCCTCGTCAAGTTCTCCCTCTTCTGCACTGCCATGATCCTCTTCTGTGTCCTGATGTACATACCGATGTACAGCAAAGTGCTGGAGAGGATACCGAAAGGTTCGTGCGATTACTCTTTTATGAACACCAGGCTCAGCACTGCTCGCTCGCCGCCGGCTCTCGCAAACGCGGTTGAGCGCATTGAAAAAATGTTTTTCGTCGCGAATTTTATGCTCTGCAATTCTTATAACAGATGTTAATATCAAATACGGCACGAAGGCAGCGGCTAACATATTACATTGACATTCAGCAAAAAGAATGTAAATTCTTTACGTTGAAATAAATTATTGATTTCTGATTTCTGAATGGAGCAATGGAAACTGAGGTAATCGCGATTTTTTATGAGAAAATTTTATGAGTCTTGACAACTTTTAGAACGCCAAAATAACGTACATAAGAAGTCCACTGCTGGACATAGGCCTCCATGGATTTCCAAAAAGACCGGTTGGAAGCGGCCTGCATCCAGCGCCTTCCTGCCACTTGGATGAGGTCATCTGTCCATCTTGTGGCTGGTCGTACTACGCTGCGCTTGCCAAAATGAAGCTTTTCATCAATCTTTTCCAAGTTTGACCTACAGTTACTGGGCGAATAAGTACATTGTACATGCGCACTTAATAATTTTCGTAAGTAAGATGATTTAATAAAATATAAAGATATGGTGCAGTACATTTGAGTAGGGAGACGAGCTGACATACTAGCTAGATTAGCAATTAATCTGTGGTAAGGAGTATCAAACCCCATTATTATTAAGGGATGACGATTTAGGTCCCAACCTAATGCCTTTAGCATTAAATCCGCCGCATTGCCATTGTAATGTTTACTTATGTGCAATAAACGCAATTAATAATAATAATAATCATCATCATCATTCAGCCACAAGAAGTCCACTGCTGGACATATTAATAATAATAAAATAGGTAAATTATGTAGATATGTTACTTATTTCAACTAGGATTATATTACAAATATCCAATTCAATAAAGTGTATGGATTACCTGACATTATGAGTGTAGCACACACACACTTTTATTTACTAGATTATAAATATAAAATAAGCTATGTTGGCATAATACATACATACGTACATGACATGGTGGATCTCGACCTTGAGTCTGGAATTGTTTGTGGTTTATTCAATTTCAATTCAACCTGCAATTTCAAAAACCCCAAAGAAAGAAATCGCACGATCTTGGCGGCAGGAATTTCGGAAGATGATTCGGTCTGGAAATCGTTCCTCCAATAAATCGATTTTTTCATGCGCGGCGTGGCAGATGGTGCCGTCCTGCTGAAACGATGTTGAAACGATCCAGTTGAGGCCACAAAAACTCCATTATCATGTTCCTGTAACGAATTCCATTCACAGTCACTGCATTTCCAACCTCATTTTTACAATGATAACGAATTATTCAATTGTGTAGCGCTGAATTTTTAATGATCGAAAAATTTCAGAACTTTAACGTGCAAAGGAAAAAAAAGGCGTCAAATTTAAATCGTGCACTCTTATTGGGTCACTTTTTACGCGACAAGTTCCCCCATTTCTCCAATCTCTCCCGCACTTAACGCACTGCACATTTTCCCAGATGTGGTGTCCGGGTGGAGCATTAACACGAATAGGGACACGAAAATATACGTCCAACCCAACAACATCACAACCCTCCACCAACCCAAGAACTTCTGCGCCAACCCCGGCAGAAGTAAACACAAACTCTACTTGCTAATCATAGTTTGCTCTGACACCTCAAACTTCGAGCGGCGAATAGCCATCAGGGAGACCTGGGGCAGCCACAGAAAGTATCTCGAGCTAAGCAAGCTGTTCAAAACGGTACGGGAGAGGTACAAAAACTACGACTACACCTACGATTTGTACCCGAACAGTACGGTCGCCTTTGACGCCACTGAAGAAGAGGTTAACAGGACGAGACGCGACGCCGGGTTCATGCAGCTCCTCCCTAAGTTAGCAGAAGCCTTGAAACGGAATATGGAGGCGAATGAGGTCGTAACGGAAGAACGGAGATTCGTTGAAGACGAGGAGAAACTGCAGGACTTCGACATGAACAAAGCGTTCGATTCGAGCAATCAGGATTTGCAGGGCTACGATTATGACTACGACACAAATGTGATGAAGATACCTCCGAACGGCGAGCAGGAGAATCCCGATTTGGGCAAAATCATGGCCATTTTGAGAAGGAGCAAAATTAGGGCCCAAGATCCGCCGAAGTCGACGGAGAGTCCGGAGGATGGCAACGCCGAGGTGGTGTTTAAGCTGCTGTTTCTGCTGGGGTTGCCATCGGCGCAGAATAAGACTGAGGTCCAGGACAGAATAGAGATGGAGGTGCAGAAGTATGGCGATGTCATTCAGGAGAACTTTGTTGATTCGTACAACAATTTGACGCTCAAGTCGATTATGATGCTCAAGTGGGTGAAACACAACTGCAATAACTCTTGTAAGTACACAGTAAATGGATTATAAGCAGCGTGTAACAAAATTCCTATATACCATTATTAAATTGAGGGGTCCTACGAACAACATTTTCTTTGGGGAAAATCTTGAGTTCGCGGAAAAAATATCAGCTGTGCCACAAAGTACTTATGCTCTTGTATATGAAATTTATGAAAATTGGAGGAGGATCTCTTCCTATTTTCGAAGCCCCCTACATATATGGAGACTTTGTTACAATCTGAGTCTATTAAATCGTCTCTAGCAACTTTCAAAACTGTAATTTTGTAAACACTGAAAGGCCGAAACAAGTCGCTCTTAGTATTAAGTTACAAATTTAATTTGGTACCTTAAACGATTTTTCTGTTATTATTTTCTATTTCCACAGTAAATATATTAGTTTCTTCAATTCCAGTAAGATACATCTTGAAAACCGACGACGACATGTACATAAACACTGTGAATCTCCTGGAGACGCTCAGGAATAAAAGCCGGGAGTGGGAGAGCCGCGGTGGCGCAGGCGAGGAGTATTTGCTGGCCGGAGACCAGATCTACGGCGCCAGGCCGGTTTTAGACGCCAACAACAAGTGGTGAGTCTTTTGGAGTGGTAAAATAACTTTGAATCCTCTAATGTCGTCGCCTTTTTGTCCTTGGCCAATTCTTGTCACCCAGATAAATACTTGATCTATTCGTCACGCCGTAAAGCTTATTAAATTTATTTTAAAAATTCGTCAACTCCAGTCTTTGGCCCTCGGCAGGTTCAGCCCGCGCTACATGTACGGCGCGCGGGTCTACCCACGGTACCTTTCCGGCACCGGCTACCTGTTGTCGGTCCCCGCCGCCCGCGCCCTCTACCGAGCCGCCCTCGCCACGCCATACTTTCATCTGGAGGACGTTTACATCACCGGTGAGTCACGTGCTGTTTTGTTTTCCGTTTTTCTGATAAGTGTAGTAATATCCATGTATAGTTACTAATTCACGTTACTAATGACAGCAACGTAGCAGCTCTGTTTAATAAGAGTTTCCTCTAATAAAAACAAGACACCGTATAAATACATGACACACCATTTTCTAGCTTATAGTATTTTTTCCAGACTAGACTTGTTTGGTTCATCCCTCGCTAGATGGCGCTGTGCGCATTTCACATAGCGGTACAGTTTTTTTTTCCTCTCTTAAAAGATGTGTTGTAAGACGTCTGTCTGAACGTATCTAGTAAGATAGTCTTTGCAGCGCACATTAGCAGCTTATAAACGTCTCAGAGAGAGAGTAAACATTCGTGACTGACGCATTTTTTAGGCATATGCGCGGCGCGCGCCACTCCGCGCCTGCGCCCACAGCCGCTGCCGCAGTTTGCTGCGCGCGCGCGGCCGCCGGCGCGCACGTGCGCAGCGTACGCGCACGTGACGCTGCACCGCGTCGCGCCGCCGGACGTGCGCCGGCTCGATCGGCGGCTGCACGCGCCCGCGCTTCTCGACACGTGAGTCGGCCATCATCGTTATGTTACTTACTTGTGCAATAAAACGTAACATTAATACGTACGTCGTCAATCAGCCCGTGTGTTGAATCAAATAAAAACTGAGACGATTCGCCAAAGAACTAAGGTGACTCTCGATCGGCGGCTGCGCGTGCCCGCGCTTCTCGAGACGTGAGTCGTTCAAATGAACGGCTAGTATAATGAATATTTTATACTACCAACGCCCGTGACTATATTCGTGTGGTAAACATCGCGTGATATGTCTTAGTTTCATTTTCTAAGCACGCTGTCATCACGCGTTAAAGGATATGCAACTAGTTTATAAACTTTCACCATTTTAGTATAGAAATCAGAAATCAATCATTTATATCAACGTAAAGAATTTACATTCTGTTTGCTGAATGTCAATGTACTATGTTACTATGTTAGCCGCTGCCTTCGGGCCGTATTTGTAGTGGAGAAAAAGGGAAAAAAAACTCCACTCTGACCATCTTTTCTTAAATCAAATTAAACTTAATACATCAAAGATATTATAACATGTAATGTTACTTATCTGTTGTTTAATGCAATAAATGCCGCTCGAATCCCGCAAAGTATCAAGTAGACAAAATTGCCGGAAATCGCCATAAACGAACACTAACAAAGAGAAATGAGATGCCATTAAAAACATAACTTTTAAAAAAACCAAGTCTCGCAACTCAGTTCTTCTACCGTAAAAAGTTCTTTCCGTAAACCGTGCCGCTCTTTTGCTCGACTTGGCTGGGGCACTGCCTTGCCCCCAGACAAGTGGAAGATCGTATAAATCGCTCCAGCTGTTCTATTGTTAAAAACCAACCAAGTGCGTGTCGGGCCACGCGCAGTGTACGGTTCCGTAGAGAGAGAGAGGGTTTTATCTGCTTTACAGAACTAACAACTTCATCAACGTAATTTTCAATGGATTTTGTACAATGTTTTCCTTTTATAAGTTTGTCGTCTATTGCTCGTCGACAAAAAATTGCGCTTTAAAGCTTAATATTTCGCAAACGGATCCCTAAATAGTTAGTTAGTTAGACCTGAGATTTCCGCACTTAGCCTCATGGTTGAGCCATTGTACGTAGCAAAGCTGTGAGCTCACTCCAGCCAGCCTATCTCTTTCCAGAAGGCCAGCAGTGCTCTGATGTCACTACAGGCCTCCTGAAGGGATCCCGGCTTCCCAATGATGGCGGTCCGTTGCTTTTCCACGCCTTCACAGTGAATGGTCACGTGGGCGGGTGTTTCCTCTTCTTTGAGGCATCCCCGGCAAAGCGGGCTGTCGGTTAGTCCCATGTTGTGTAAAAGTCTATTTAGTGAGCAGTGCCCTGTTAGGATTGCCACAGCTTTGCGCAGATTATCCCTTCTCAGACGCAGCAGGCTACGTGAAAGACGTTTCGAGATCGTTGGTAGAGCCTCCTTGGCTTGTATGCATTTGGTTTCTGTTCTCCAAAGTTCAGCATGCTGGCTTTCTGTTCGTGACCTCAGCCATTTCCTAAACTGTTTGTATGGGAGTGGGATCAGGGGTTCGGGTCCTTCCACTGTAGTTTCCGAGCCTCTTCTAGCGAGTTCATCCGCAGCATCATTGCCCAAGGAGCCGCTATGACCCTTTATCCATTGTAAGGTGACTCGGTTGTTTGTTGCCAGTTTTTCCAACTCATGGTGACACTCTAGTATCAGGCTGTTGTTAGTGAGATTGCTGTTAAGTGCTTGTAGGACTGAGGCACTGTCCGAGACTATGCGTATTGCATAGTTCTGCACATATCTTGTATTCAACAGTGCGACTGCTCTTGTTATACCCATGCATTCTGCCTGAAAAATTGTATTCAGGCTGCCAAGGGTTGTAGACATTTTTAGGTTTAGTTCATTGGAGAAAGCTCCTGCGCCCGTTCCTGTTTCGGTTTTGGAGCCGTCCGCATACACTCTTGATTCGATCATCATCATCAACCCATTATGTCCCCACCGAGGGGCACGGGTCTCTTCCCTGAGGAAGGTATAGGCCATACTCCACCACGGGGGCCAAGTCCGGATTGGTGGAGGCTTGTAGACTAGTGGCTCGTCTACTGTCAGAAGTTGTCAAGCCGCCCTAAGGCTTCTGACTTGGCTTAACGACTGCCATCTATCGACGGCAGCCGGCACCAACAGCTTAACGTGCCTTGCGAAGCACGGAACCGCTCGGAAAAATGCCACTAGCGTTAGGCATAGACGGCGACCCATCCATGCACTGAACGCGCCCTGTGTTGCTTAACATTCGTGATCGTTTAAGATCACTCAGGCAGCCGGGGCTACGAGCGATTCTTGATTCTTGATTCGATATGACGTCCGTATACACGGATGCCTAAATAAAAAATGTATCTACCTACACTCACGACATTTTTAAACGACCAATCCAACGACACTTCACTCTGTAGTGCAGACGAGAAAGAAAAACCCTAATTGAGGTGTATGGGTACCCTTAAAATATATATATTTTTAAAGATTTAATTGTACCGTTTTGCCGGCGTCATTAATATGTATGTCTATGCCAAATTTCAGCTTTCTCGCACTAATCGTCTCTGAGCTAGGCCGCGGACAGACAGACGGACAGACAGATGGACGGACATGGCGAAACTATAAGGGTCCCTTGTCGACTACGGAACCCTCTAAAAATGGTGCAACTAACCCAACTTTGTTTTATAGACGGTGTTATTTATAAAAAAAAAAACACGATTCCTTAAAACACTCCACAAACGCCGAATAAATAGTATGTGGTAGAGTAGAGACTACAAAGGGACTTTACCACAGACTACAAAATTTATACCGCCTTTATGAAGTGTTTTGAGGGAATTGTGTTTTAGAAATAAAACTGAATTTGTTATCGACACAAGCAACAGGCATTAAGATAAGATAAGATAAGAATGAACGCGGTGGTAGCCTAGTGGGTAGAACATTGGACTCGGAAGCGGGAGACCCAGGTTCGATTCCCAGTGCGGGCATGTACCTATGACTTGGTTTTCTAAGTTATGTATATTGTGAATTTTAGTAGCAATACCACTCGCTAACCGTGAAGGAAAACATCGTGAGGAAACCTGGGTGTCTGAGCTATTCACATACCTCAGCGCTTGAAATCGCCAATCCGCGGTGGGCACGCGTGGTGATTAAGCCCATACTCTCTCTCTCTGAGAGAAGGCCTGTGCCCTACAGTGGGACGTATATAGGCTGCTTATGAAGATAAGAATATTCTTTATTGCACACAAGACACAAGAGACATGACATAATGAGTGTTACAATGAAAAAGTACAATGCGCGGCCATATTGCTGACATATAAACATAAACATTTACATACAGGCAAATACATTGCTTCTGGCCCCACACTAGGATACCCTGTGTCGTGGGAACCAGAAACAACGACATCACAAACATGTAAACATCCAAGACCTGGTTTTATTGTGGTTTTGTCCAGGCTACCACCCAATACCAGGCGTGCAACAACATCGATGCGTCGAGTGCTTTTAGGCAGTTTTAACTTATCGTAAATATTTGGCAAATTAGTTACAGCGGTGGTAGCCTAGTGGGTAGAGCATCGGACTCGGAGGCGAGAGACCCAGGTTCGATCCCCAGTGCGGGCATGCACATATGACTTGGTTTTCTAAGTTATGTACATTTGTGAAATTATAGTAGCAATACCGTTCGCTAACGGTGAAGGAAAACATCGTGTCTGAGTTGACATACCTCAGCGCTTGAAATCGCCTTTAAAGCCCTGAGAGAAGGCTTGTGCCCTGCAGTGGGACGTATATAGGCTGCTTATATATACATTATACCTAGTTACATTAAAATTTATTCATCATCGTCAATCAGCACGTCTGATGGATCACAGCATTGATGAGACATGCGCCAAAGAACTAAGGTGACTGACATACCCTATGAGATTAGCATGCCGAAGTGGCGGTGGGTTGGTCGGCTGATTAGCCAGTGGGCTGATTCGACTTTGTGGACATGACACGCTGTGGCGTCAGCAAAAATGATTAGTTTTTTCTCCGCAGGTGCGAGCGCGTGCGTCTAACGCAGGTAAGGACCGACAGGCGTCGGGCGCGGCTGGAGGCAAAAAAAAAAATAACAACACTGAACGCAAGATTCAAAACTAACAACCGACCTAACGTCCTTGGGTTATAGACATAGCGCCACACCTTCTAGCCATATACTAACATACAGTCTGCCTGCTCGCCGAGAAGTTCTTCCCAGGTGACATTCGAAAGTACCCAATTTACCATAGCCACAAGAAGTGCCGATTTTTCTATAACCACAAAATGGCGCGACCAATGACAAAGTTAAACGGAACGAAAAAATAAAAGTTACATTTTTACCATGGTAACGAGATGGCGTGTCCAATAAAAAATAAAAATTACCGATTCTACTATGATTACAAGATATCACCAACTTTAGGGGCATCTATGATGAAAATCGGCACTACGGACAGTGTTACCTTTTTTAATGTGCTCTAAAACGGCCGTCGACCCTAGAGGTTAAGTTTCTATTCGTTTACGTGTAGAGAGAATTTGGCTTGCGCAGACCACAGTGGTCAGTATTGGTAGCGAATGGAGACTTAAATGTTGGCAGCGAAAGAAAAAACTTTAAAAATCTGTAGGATAACAGTTTTATCATTATGTGAGGTATTAATACTAAGATTCCGAAGTTTGGCGACATATCAGATGCTCGTAGATTGGTTAACGAATTGTAGCAACACCACTAGAAATTGCATAAAAATTTTTGTGTATTTGTAGAAAAGTTTGGTTTAGTTTGATTTTAATTTATGAATGTTATCCTGGGTCACAATGAAATGAGGTTTGATTGAAAAAATAAACTGTTCACTGTTCCCTGTTCACAGGGTTCAAAATGTAACTGCGATCAGTATATTCGCGATTCTAAACAAGATCAAACCTCAATTTGTATCCTTCAAACATATTAGTAAAGTTACATTGCGGTCCGCCATGTTGTTTGTGAGCTAACCAAATTACTATTGCGTGGTAATCGCTTTGTCGCATCTCAAAAAAGATCTTTAATAATAAAATAATACTTATGAAAATGATTCAATGTAAAAATTGGTCATGTAGAATATAAAATATTGTCATTCCATCGTCACCGCACCTCGCCTCAAAGCTTTGTTTCATTTCTGCACGCACAAATGCAACAAAGCTTTGAGACTTAGAATACTATTTCAACAATTGACATGATTTTTCTCACAATAATTACGGCATATTTTTTCCTTCGCTGCCCAAAATAGCTTAGGTTCAGCTATTTGCGTCTGGGACTCTACTTGCGCGTTCTAGGCAGGCAACGGCGGTGGAATAGGCTACCCAACCAGAAGACAGAAAAAAAAAGATGGCGGGCCTAGTAACCAATTAGAACGGTTTATTTGAATGCAACCTGCGCTTGCCTCTACTCAAGTCTAGGCTCTGTTGTGGCCTTAAGTTTGATTAGCGATTATTTGAAGTTTCATTTGTCGTTTTAATCTGACGAAGATATTATGAGTGGTATGTAAGATATAAGGAAAAAAGTTGTGACACAAGTATTAAGAAATATAATTGTAAAAAAAATGTTCAAAAGAGTTCACTAGATTTTAACGGTTAATTCAGGCTTTTGCCCGTTAGTTGGCACATAGTAGGGGTCGCGTAAGTGAAACACCTCGTCCGTTCTCGTCCATAGGGTTTGTAGCAGACACACTCTTAATAGGTCTGGTGCTCACCGGGCCATTAAGTTGAATTCCTAAGAAGTTGATTCCTAAAGTGTTGAATTCCTAGATTTGCATTATAGCAAGTTTTTAAATAAATTTTCGTTAGTCCGGTTCCCACTACTAAGAACGCGACGCGCCGCGCGTCTGCGTTTCCTTTGCCGCTAACGCGTCTAAAATGTTCGTAATTGTATTCCCTTGTGCCGCCATATAGTTTTTTTTTTCGGGAGAATCATAGTTTTTTACCGGTCTATTATATATAGCGGCGCGCGTGTAATCTTTTAACAGTAAAATAGGCGGACGCAATTAGTTTATGGTACGCGCGGCGCGTCGAGCAATCATCCGTGTCTAAATGTTACCTTTTTATAGAAAAAACCATATCAAGAAACGTTGAGTTTTCAGCGGTCCACTTTTTCACTTTTCTCTGATCGTATTAAGTCGGGTCTCCTGCTCGTGTTTATCATGAAACATTACACAAAACAATCGGTTTTCAATGCTCCAAATTTACTTCTTATTTTGCTTCCCCTAGCAACGAATATGTTTTGCGCAAAGAAAACAGAATGTTTTGTGTATTTTTTTAGCAAGAGACACCTTTAGTGGTATGATGCATGAACTCAACCTTTCAAATAAGTCAAACGTTTTTTTTTTCTGATCAAGCGTTCTAGGCAGGCAATGGGGCCAAAATAGGCTGCCCAATCAGGTGACAGCAAAAAAAGATGGCGGCGCAAGTGACCAATCAGGATTTTTATTGCGCTAGTTGTCACACAAGTCGTAGGCCCTATATGTCAATAGACGCAAAATTATTCGTTTCAATATTTTGAGTGTCAATTTCACCTGTCTCACGGACACCTTAAAATCATATCGCATAGATGTTAAAGAAGTAAGTTTTTGCTTCGCAGATTAATGAAGAGATCTTAGCTTCGATAATCTAGCGGTGAGTCGTTTGATTATACGATACTCGGGTAGTTTGGTTGTACTTTTACGGGTTGTTTTTAGTAAGAGTTGTGTTTTGGGTGTTTTTTCATACGTGTACCGTAGCGTAGGATATCTTAGTTTGAGTGGCCGTTTTTTAACTTATTTATGTGAGTCTCGAGACGAATCTGTGCATAGTGATCCATCCGGTCAGGAAATTGGCCGGATCGCTTAAGTATCGCAACGAACACTTGGTTGTTTCGGTGGGCCTGAGTTTCTTCTTTCACCTGAACACTGTTATGTGAGAAACTGTATTTATGCTTGTAAACCTCGGTCACAGAATCATACGAAAGTTCCAGACCGAAAGCATGAATAAAATATATTATGTACTATACTATAGTATAAGTTTGAATGAAATATAAATGCCTTGCTATGACATAAAACTTGACTATAGGATATATAGGATTTGGGTGATAAATATGTAGGAGCATTAACAATACTTTTATTTTTAATGTGTCGAATGCTAATATTACATTTAAGAGGACAATTCTACAAACATGACAATTTTACCAATGTCATGAAATTTTGTACTTATTACTTTTATACACTTACGGTCTTATTTATAAAAAACACGATTCCTCTAAAACTCTGTTTATTTAATCTGTGGCTACGTATTTTGCTCGTAAAATCTCCACTACGGACTAATTTAATCGGCGTTTTGGAAGTGTTTAAGGGAATCGAGTTTTTATAAATGAGACCGTTACCCTTTGTCTCTGTAAAATATTGCTTATACTTATTTCGAACTTTCCATATACGCAGAATATGCCTTTTATTCGCTTCTTTAACACGCTTCTGAAATACTCTTGGAAGAATCTCGCAAAAACCATAAACTTTATTATCGTGTTTTAAATTTGTTTTGCATATTGTTTTGTTTTACTATCGTATCCTCGTTGCAGGTCGCTGGTCGTGACAGCAAATTGTATAGTTTGTATAAAAGACTTTGTTTATTGGCTACGAATAATTGTTGATACCTGAAAGAAGAATACTGTTGAGACCTTTGCTAGCGTCAAATATCACAATTTGGTGTTCACACAATATTAGTAATAAATTGATACTCGCATCCTTTAAATGTTCAGAAAATTTCTGTCTTATAAAAACCAAGTCGAGCTGAAGGCGAACGTAGGTCGAATTGAAATTGAAAAAAATAATACATTTTGCAAAAAAAAAAAGTAGTTCGAACTAATTAAGTGAAATGTCCTCTACTAGTGAAAACATCGCGTTACTATTTCCGTGAAATATATTTTTATATTAAAGAAGTCTTATTTTTTTTGCATTTAGCATAATAGTATTTTTTTCCAACCTTAAGGTCGACGTGGTATTTATGAGACAGTCTATATTAAAAGACTGAATATCAAGAAATGAATTGGAATTTATATGTTCAGACGTTCTTAAAATATACACTTGGTTTACTAAATACACGGACATCTTTAAAACCAAAATATACTTTATAATATGTATTTAAAATAATTTTTATTAGTTGTAAAGTCTTTTAAAACAAAATAACTAATATCGAGGGCGTGTAACTGAATGCCCGCATCTACAAAAGTCTATATTTGTAAATACTTTTTAAAACTTTCGTGATTGTACATAATAATGGGGAATTTGCGTGAAACTTGATTGAAGTGGCATTGCTTTTAAACCATAGAAGACAGAAAATATCAAGAAAAGTTGAAAAATAAAACCATAAAAATATTTGTGGCATGATTTTCTGGGCCCAAAAAAATGCGGAAAATCACGTTACTCTAATAATTAAAAAATATAACATAGTAGATTGCGTTTTTTTTTTATTGAAATCTAAACATCTTCTAAAAACTTTGTAGATGATTGAAAACATAATTCTACGAGGTAACCTTAATATTGATAAACGCTTCATACCTTATAAGGTGTTACGTGCAAGTTTTGACGTCATAGCTTGAGTCCGATTTGTATGGCGCGTTTTTGTACCACGTGGCTAGAATGACTTTGACAGGTCACAGTATTAGTCGCAGAGAAAAAACTAGCTTTATTTATCTTTCAACATGGCCTCTCCGATTATATTAAGACATTTTTCGCGCAAGTTCTCCATTGTCAAAGAAACGACCTTATCGGTCGTATTTGTAGATACGACCTTTCAATTTTCTGTCCTCGATACTTGTTGTAAATTAATTTTAAATCAATTTATAGTTTACATTTTTATTTATATTTAAACTCGATATTGTGAATTAAATTCATGTTAACATTACGCTAGTCGATAGATGGCAGCCGTTAAGCCAAGTCAGACTTGGCCCCCGTGGTGGAGTATGGCCTATACCTTCCTCAAGGGAAGAGACCCGTGCCCCTAGGTGGGGACATAATGGGTTGATGATGATGATCCATTGTCCCGTTACCTGATGTTTTGAGTATGAGGCGTTTTGCAAACGGGACACTGCGACACATCCGTTCTCTTTGGCGTAAATTGGACCGCATACTCTTATGATGCACGATGCCACAAAATAGAGTTTAGTAAAAGCCCACGCTAGCAATATTTATATGTCTTTAGAACAGCATTATTGTCACTTCTGTTAGTGCGGTCAGGTTAAGTGGCTGGCTGCAGATTGTAATGAATTTTTGGGGCCATTTTGTGATGATCAGACAAGTTACGCGACCTGCCCGACGCTTAGATTTTATTTTATTGGATTTTGAAAATTGAGAGCACTTATTTTATCATAGTATTATTATTTTGGCTGTATAACTTTGAGATCTTATTTTTTATTACCAATTTTTTAGTTATTAAGTAAATTTTATGAGATTCAATCAAAGATGAAGAAATATAATTCCTTCCTTTTTTTATTTTTTATTTGTAGGTTTTATTTTGCGTGGCTTATTTATTCATTACACTAATTTGTTATTAAAAATGTACCTTAAGAAATAATACCCATTTAAAAAGTATATTAAATATCCTGGTTGAGTAACTGAAAAATTAGGTGAATATAGTCAGATGGATTAGGTTTTCTGGTTTTTATGTGTATAATATATAATGCTTAAGCATATTTTTTCATTCTTATGAAATAAGGTGAGGTATTGGAATCATAGAAGAAATGCTGAAAATAAGTACCTAGTAAAAATAATATTAACTTAGAGTTAAGCCCCATGTAACTTAATTAATATCTGTGAATAAGTAGTGACTGCATAGTGGTCTAATCACTAATACAACTTGCTTACAAATTTTATAGTTAAGGCTGGTCTTACGTAGAGCATGGTGTCTCGCTCGCACAATTTAAATTGTTTTAATATTGTAATAAAATGAGTTAACTTCTCATAAATGTGGTCTGACGATTAAATTAAGGACATTTTAAATATACTTTTGTTCTTCTATACGTAGTTTTTAAATAAAGGAAGCTCGTTTCCATAACTACCGATTTTGCAATCAAATTTTCTCAATTAGAATCTTGGTACAGGATAAGAAACATATGCCTTGAATATCCGCAATTTAATTATCCATCAAACCCTCAGACCGCATTTATCAAAAGTATACTAATCAATGGAATTATTAAATTGTGCGAGCTCCACGTAAGAACAGCTTTAAGGGGATCCAGCGGGCAACCTAGCGCCCCACCAAAGAAAAAAGAAATCATATCTCTTACAGGTCGTATTTGCAAAAAGTGTCTGTATAACATCTCAATCACGTTAACAGTGATTTTTAGGACCCACGACAAAGAACCTAGTGCCACGAACCTGGGACTACATAGCATTAGATTCACGGCCGTGGGTCCTAAAATCACTTGAGAGATCGTACAGACACGTTGCGAGTTCGTTCCGCAAAAAAAGATACGACTGTTTTCGTCGGTGGCGCATGGCGCTATTGGCGCTAGTGTTACTTCCTGGAGCCCCTTAATATTTTGCGCCGACGTCGCAATGAGATGACGACAAGTGTTTTATAGCGACATCGCTAACATTTCTCGTGAGTTCCTAAACCGTTTGGAGTAATAAACAAGAGTAGATCGTCTCACAGCGACGCCTATTCAACTTGCAATGATATCCCCATAAACATCTGAAAATAAAGGGTCCTGCTAGTCTGTACGAACAAATTTAAATATGGGGTGACTTTGGAATCGTGAAATAAATATCGGCTGCTCCGTACATTTTTAACTGACTACAATAAGGAGATTCAATTCAATTCAATTCAAATATTTTTATTCATTGTAAAAACAGAATGTTTACTTAATGAACGTCAAAGTTGTTAGTTTCACAATTAATGGATTATGTGGAGAAGAAGCTAACAAAGAAACTCCACATGGTTTTCGATTCGTCTCTATGTATATTTTTATGTATGACCAGCGGTAATTTTTGGTCAAGATCTGTTGACGGGATCCATGAAAAAACCGGACAAGTGCGAGTTGGACTCGCCCAACAAGGGTTCCGTATTATAAATAGTAGTCCAGAACTTCGGAGACTAATTTTTTTATGATGTAGTTACAAATGTATAGTTTTCAGATTTTTCCCTGTACTTGTAGTATAAGAAGGTATTACTCGCCAAATTTCGCAGTTGTAGGTCAACGGAAAGTACCCTATAAATTTTTATTCCCTTGAGTGGCGAAATATACGTTTTTTTTGTTACGGCGTAAACGGCCGTATCTTTTTTAATGTTAACTTAGAAGTTTTCATTTTTTCACTGCTTCAAGGTACTGTGGGACCGAGTATTTGGTTTTAATTTCAATTCGATAAGGATCTTGACAGACAGACGGACCCTAATATTCATTAATTTACGGACACAACCATACCGCGATAAAGGATACCGTCAGCGCCATCTAGTTTTAAAATTAGCAATCTATACTTTATGTTTAGTGCGTATTTTGAAGGCGAATTTATCGTCTTTTTATGCCGCTGGCCAATGGTTTCACAATTTCAAGGTTTTCCTTAAACTAAAAGTTTGTCGAGTTCACGAGTAGAGAACCACGTATTTTCAGAGATATATGGGCATGTTGTTGCAACCTTTGTCTGTTCGCTCCATACTTGAAATAATTTTATAATTTGACTCTGCTAGATGTTAACTGAGACGGGATAAAATCCCGTTCATAAACGGGACATTTGTAGGTACTGTAGGGTAGTTGATATTTTTATTGAAACGCCAGTTTTGTTATTGTATGTAAAGAAACCGTAAAGCATTGCGGTCATTAAATCTGAAGCTGATATCCGAATACCACGTTCGCTAATACCTACTTTGCACTTAACAAATAGACGAGATTCTTTGGGAGTTTGGTGACTTGGTAAAAGTTTATCTCTGGAACTAGGTTCTGTAAACCAGGAAGAATTTCCGAGAACAGATTTTTTCTTGTCTTATCTCCCTCCAACAGTGAAGTCTTAGTAATAGGGTCCCGTTTGGCACCCTTCGGGTAAGGAACCCTAAAAAATTGTGGCGGCGTGTCCGCTGCTGCTGCTAAACTCAGCTAACTCAGCGGTGTGCTAAGGGTTAGAGCCCTTAGCGCTGGTTTTCACTTAGCGACAGATAACAAATTTACCTATAGGTTAATCAGCTATACAATGTATTTGAATGGTTCCATGAAATGCTCCTGGCACTGACTGCAAATCAGCGCTGAAGGCGTGACCCTCAGCATACTGCTGAGTCAGTTGCCATTTGTAGCAGCAGTGACACGCCGTGACCTTTCGTTTTTCTTTCTTTTTTATAACATTTCTGTTCAAATATTTTCTTGGTTGTTTTTTCGTTTTGTTATTGTGGCGTGTGCACTGTTTTTATAACAATTTTTTTCTTCTTCTTCTTCTTTAAATGCGGCTGCGCAAAAAATTGGAACTCGCAACGGACGTGTGTATTTGAATATCAGTTGTCAAAGGTTTTGTGCTTAAATAAAAGGTGTTGGGCGTAGAAAAAAAAAACCGTGTCACCTTAGGTGTACTGTTTGATTGGTTTTAATTTTCATTATGAGTTAATGCCCGATTAATAGGGCTCTGCTGTATCGAGGTGTCCCCTTTAATGAAATTAGAGGAACCATCCATTTTGCCATTGCAGAGCTTTTCTGTAACTTTACGTCGGGTAGATGTGTTTTTGTTGCAATGTAATATTATCTGTTTAGTGAGTTGGTAGTTTATTTATGTGTATAGTGAGTTGGTAGAAAGTGTAAATCTGGTGCCTTTTAATAAAAATATAGCAACGAAAGGTTATGGGGGACTCTCCAGGTGTCTGAAAGATACTATTGTTCGGTAGAGTTGTATATAGGTTGACACAAACAGTCCTGTGCGATTAATAACCAGAAAAGCTCAAGCTTTTATATTAAAGTATGTACTTCTTATCATCATCATCATCATCATCATCAGCCATTTGACGCCCACTGCAAGACATTGGCCTCCCTCATGGTTATGAAAACCAAAAAAGGGGTTTTGCTATAATCGCCACGCTCGGCAGGCGGGTTGGCGGTCGCAGTGTGCGGTTGGAAGGTCAGGAAGACGCTGCTGCCCGTCTCCTGGTAATTTATTTCCTTAGTCGCCTTCTGCGACACGGGAGGAGATGGCGTGACGCTATTCTTAATCCGGCGTCACACACTTCTTATGCCATGTCCGAAAGTCGCGGTCGTGTCCGATAATGCTTCTAGCTTAACAACTTCCCCATTAGAAAAGTGTAATAATACGAGTACACTTTTCATAAATGTGGTCTGGGTTTGACAGACAATGAAATTGCGGACGTTCAAGACATATTTCTATTAGTTATCGATTGAGAAAATTTGATTTCAAAATTAATAATTTTGGAAACAACTTGTCTTTGTTAAAAACTACATATAATTAAAAAACAAATATGTATTTAGCATGTCCGTAATTTAATTATGTATCAAACCCTCAAACCACATTTATAAAAGGTATAATTGCTTTTCTACAATCACCGAAAATGTTACATCGTGCGGGCGAGACAACATGCTCGACGTAACAGCGGCCTTGAGAAGATAATTTCATAGTGATAAAAGTGCCACGAATGAAGCAGGACCTGTTTGTGACACCCTGAGAGAAATAAGTGAATAGGTACAATAGAAATCTTGATCTACTGGTGGGCCCAAGATAAATTATTTATTTGAAATAAGTGATTGGCAGTATACAGTTTATGGTTCTGCGTGTCCCAGTTGAGGAGAAACTCTTAAAGCTGATACGGATAATGATGTGTACCAACTTTCAAATATTTAATTTATTCTTAGAACAAAAACGAACTTAAATTCGAATCTTCAACGTAGCTCAATGTGCAGACTAGCTTATGCAAAACCGATTTCGATACAAACTGAACTCTGTTCAGATCTGGGTTTAGTTCGAACAAACGGAACTGGTTCTGTCGTGTTCCAGTTCTGACAGCTTTGAAGCCGATCAAAAAAAAAAAGATGGGTACCAAACAAGTAACTGCACCAGAGGTGATGCTATCAAGAACGAATTTCGGAATCCGTTATCTGTGACACAGGGTGTGATTGGCCTTTGGTCTCACCAGGGAACAAACTAATATAGAGCTTTATTAGATAGGTATTGAAATGAAAGAATAGGTTATCAAAGAAAACAACCTCAACTTAAAAAACAAATACTAGAATCTGTCCATGACTAGAAGTAAAGTTCTCGTTTTTTCTATTTAATGTTAATTGATATAATCTCACGTCCATAAGTCCTGTATTGTCAGGAAAAATTGTGAAAAATAAACTACTAAAGAATTGTCATTCCTCTTTCTAAGCGAAGGATTGTTAACATGAAAATAATTAAGTATTGTAATGATAACTATAGTCAGCGCCTTTAAATAGAACGAGTTATAAAAAGACGGTTAATTAACACACATCTTATGCCATAAAAATAGTGTTAAATCAAAGTTAAAATATAGTCTACTTAACAGTCGTTTGAAATATTTTATACTTCAATACACTTAAAAGCTGCTTCGGATCAAATAAATCTAACAAGACGATGTGAAGTTTGTGTGTTCATTGATTCAAATAATATTTAATATTATTTGAATCAATGAACACACAAACTTTTTACGAAACAATTTGGAATCTCAGTATGTTACAGAGTGGCCATACTAATAAGTATTTTTATTGAATGTTATTTGTGTGTTATGTTTTGACTTCACAAAGGGCGCCCAACCATTTTCTTAAAACTTATGATGTTCGATAACAAATAACGCAACTTTTTTGTTTTTGAACAAATTTATATCTAGATGTAAAGTGACCAATAGTTTTTCAATTAATTTCTTCAAGTATGTTTAAAGAAATTAAAGAAGATAATTGAAAAACTATTTGCATTTGTGAGGAGTGTTGATCGGTCATCTAGAGTGGACATTTAAATAAATTTAAAAAATGTTTCCAGTAGCGTTTTATCTGTAGTGCTGGGGCTACACTACCGGGAAATGCCGTTAATTAAATAATAATAATAAAAAAGCCACGTTATCGCGATAAGTTTACTAAGGCATTCACTACGCCATATGCCGTGTGCCGATAGCTCGGGTGTCGGTATATCAAAAAGATTAACGCGAGATATCTTGCGATCGGGCGACCACACTGTTGCTCGCCATTTCGCACCGCGAGCGTGAGCCGTACGGACGCATTATAGGTTACGATGGAGTGGACAATCAAAAGAGTATTTACGTTTTCCGTGCATTTGTATCATCCACCATCTTCGTCTTTATTTGTGTTCTTTTTTTTACATTGTACGATAATAATTTAATAAATTCATATAATAAAAATTAACAGACATGAAATAAAGCGCTGCATATTATACGCAAACACGTCGAATGCAGTGTGGCCACTGAAAATACGCAATAATTAACGCGATAATGACAGCGATAATTCACACGTTCATTTACGCGTTGTTGGACATCGGCATATCCCGATAGTGTGGCCTGGCGAACGTTGCCCACACTGGGCAGTAACAAAAAATAGTTGGGTCCTCTTCCAACGCACTACCATAAATTTTCCGTGCGCTATTTTTGACGCAATCCTACAGACGGAGTTGACATTCAATGGTCCAGAGTGGCGTGGCGTTACCGCGCTGACGCTCAAATATTTTCATAACCCGCAAGATTGCAGCAAAAATTGTGAAGCGTAGTGCGAAAGAGTCCTGAGTTCTTTAAACTAATATCCTAGAGGTGCACAATGCACATCCCTTCGCAGTTAAGCGGTTTTCCCTTAGCGGAAAGTTTACAATGTATTATTTCACATTACACGACTGATTTTGCTTGTGTACTCGAAGGCAGATCAAACTTTACAATGGGGAACTTGCGTCAAAATTAGATTGGAGTGGCGTTGTATTTATACCATAGAGGACGAAAAAAATAAGTGAAGCAATAAAAAAAACTATAAAAATACTTTTAACATGAGAAAACTCAAGTTACTCTACTTTGTCCGATTTTTATGTGAGTAGAATCACTTTTCGACAGGTTATTTTATGAAAAACAGTTTCTTTGTAGAGCAAACACCTACGACGATCGTTTCTCTTTTAACATTGCCTCTCCAATGAGATTAAAACATTGTTTGTGTGCAAGTTCTCTATTCTGTTGCACAGACGACCTTAAAACGTAAAGGTTGATTTGCTTGCAACTCGGAGGATTGGAGCGTTATTTTAGTGATTTTAAAGTCCTGTTCAAACTTAACTATAAGAGCTGCGCTTAATGTTTCGTACGGTTTTTTGCCCCAAATGAAAATGTATATGCAGCAAAAACCGCTCGGAATGTTAACCGCAATGCGTTTAATCCCGAACGGTGCAGGTGATAGAATTCGTCGTGTAGTGTACATGGTTTGGTTGTAAGACTATGAACAATGTCAGCTTTTGCCTTCTTGTGATAGATCACTTTGATTTTCGCAGTGTTCCAATGTGATGATTCAATAAAAAAAACATGTTGATTATTCCGTTGTTTTTCTTTTAAAAAAAAGGGAAGCGTCGGGCTGTACTGCGGAAGGTAAGTTATTTTTAATCATTAATTTTCTATTATGTGACCATTGTACAAGGGTTTTTTTACGTAACCTCTATCTTTGTGTCCCACAGCTGGGCAAAGGCCTGCCCCAATTCAGCCCAGAGGTTTCGGTCCTGGGCCACCTCAGACCACACAGGGTTATTTGTTGATTATTTGTCTGGTTCCGGCGTGCGTGCATGCAACGACTAAAATGTTGAGGAAGCGAAAGTGATCTGTCAGGATCGTGGCAAGTGGCAGTCCCTGGCCTCTGCCTACCCCTCTGGGATACTGGCGTGAGTTTATTTTTGTTGCCTGGTTATTAGTTATACATGGTTATTTCAAATATATTTTTTTAACTGTCAATTTTGAAGGTTTATTACCTTTACATTGTTGGAAAATCGCCCGTAACGTACCTAGGTTGGTTAAAGTTGCTGTACTGTACCTACTTACAGTGTGCTGCTTTTGGACCTCTGGTACGTATTTATGAGCTGTAATTAATTTTACTTTATTTCAAAATAATTATAATAAAATGGTCTCTGGCTACCCCTCCGGGATGTAGTATTATCCATATGGATAATGCTTTACATATGTAAAGCAGGTAACAGGTACAAATGTATGCTGTGACAAATCTTACGACAGATAGGTATTCCTTTTTGCTCGAGACGGAAACCACATAGTGCCGTTTGACGCTTTGGTGCCGTTTTTTACATGCAACGTTTTTTGGCAGTGATAAATTAATAAAGTTAGATATAAATTAACATCAAATATGGTTGTGCCTACCTACCTCGCTGGTCAAGCGGTGTCAGCCTTTATATTACACGCACCAAATCCTGAGCGATTCCAATCGTCTAACTGTCAAATTAGTATGGAATTTGACAGACGATTGGAATCGCTCAGGATTTGGTGCGCGTAATTAGGCCCCAGGGAGCCGATTCTCACTTCATTAGCAATCGTATACGACTCTCAGGCATATGACTTGATTTCTACATTAAAAAGTCGAACGAAAGGGAAAATCTGTATTCTGAGCGCCATGCTACATTGAACGTCAAAAGTTTCAAAATCTAACCTAACCTCTTTCTTCTTTGGGCTTTCCAATCAAAAAACGTCAACTGTCAACGAATGCGTTCAAATTTCGTACGCCTTTTGCCAGTCGCATTTTAAACACCATGCGACAAGATGACACCTCAAAGCGAGTGAAATTTATTAGCAATGCGCATACGACTTTGTGAGAATACATGAAACTGATTCTTATACGACAAAATGTCTAATCCTTCGAATATTTTGCGTGTACGCTTTCAATTCGCATGGGCGAGAAAGGTCTGATTACAATGCCGGAGGTCTTGGGTTCGATTCCCATTAGAGGTGGCTATACATTTGTACTCATGCACAAGGTTAGTTCGGACCAGGACTTGTGTTGTGTGGAAGTCATTATTACAGTTATTATTATAAACTCTGTATAGCGAATTATATACGTAGTAGGTATATACTCGTAACAACAGTCAACGATTTCAGTCTCAAATAACCCTTAAATACTTACGAACTTGAAGACTACAAGTGAAAGAAAGCACGTGCCCGCCGGCCGCGCGCTGCCGGCGTACTTTGTTGCTACTTTTGTAGTCTAACTGTAAAGCATTTAAGGTTTATTTTAGCTCGTATCTTCGCACTGACGCGTTGCAGGTCCGTTGCAATATGCAATCGCGCTGGCTCTAAATGCAACTGCGTGTGATCAATAGTTTTAAGGTGCTTATTGCGAATTTTCACTGTAAAGCTACCTTTGAAGTGACTCGCGATGTTCATTGTAATCTCGCGCCTTATCACCGGACCTCTCCGCGGACGTAGTGGTCTTGTGTGTCGGCCCGCCGCGTAGCGAGCAGTGCGTGCATGCAACGACTAATGCAAAAGTGATATGTCAGGATCGTGGCAAGTGGCAGTCTCTGATCTCTGCCTACCCCTCTGGGATACAGGCGTGAGTTTAAGTATGTATGTATGTTTCCGAACAAATTGCCCTTCACAGCACTGAATCATTTTTGTTCCGGGTTTGACCCTTAAACTTGACCTGGAGTCGGGGCTGGCATGTTTAAAACAGAATATAAATAAAACATGTTTCTAATTGGAGAGATTTAAACACGTAGTAAAAAAAAACACGCCATTAAAAACACCAGTTTAAATTGATTAAAACTTGTTCAAAGTGAAAGGGAAAGAAACTTGATTTAAAACCAGGTTTAATCAGTAGAATAAATTCTTAATGACCCCATCCGGCTACCACAACAATGGTTTTTAATTGTTCCTTTCGAGGTCATAATAACTGTTTTTTTTTTATAACTTAACATTTTTAACGTAACATCTGTGTCCTACTCTTGGTATTTTTTGTTAACATTTAGGGAATTTCGTTGAACGATACTTTGGCCTCTGCGTCTACGTAATGAGATGATTCATACAGCGTCCAGTGGAAACTACACTCACACTAGATGCTTAAAGGGACCACTCGGACACTGAGTGCCTGGGACATTGTTTTTTGGATGGAGTAAGCTTGCCCAGCACCTATACCATCCTGACAGCTTAGTCGGCCTAGCCCTCAGGGAAGACAAGTCAATACGTGTGAAGCCAACCAAGCCGCGGGTTTCCTCGCGACGTTATCCTTCGCATTTAGCGTGTGGTATGTTAAAAAGAGTCACTGTCATATGTTTTAGATGGCAAAAAAATGCGGAAAATTAAATCTAATTTGGCGAATAAAACAATTGTTACAATTTCTTTATTTATTTATTGTTCTTAAAATTTGGGAGATCTAATACAATTTCCTTTACAATCGACAACTTAGGGTTGCTAGTAGATTAAGCATAATAAAATGTAAGTAATATTAATAATTGCAAGCTGCTGCGAGTTCGGGAATTAAAATTAAGTGATGCCGCATTCCTACACTACATTCGAAAAACTTACCATATCTTTCCTCTAACCAGCTTATACGAGACGTAAAATCTGGGGCGCTAAGTACTTCGTAACTTCCCCACTGTAGGGACTCGTCCGTTTTAACCTACTCCGAACTGGCAAATACACACATATTTTGACACTTCGGAAATGTCAAAATGGATAAAGCGATGCAGTGGACAATTTCGTAATAAGAGGGCTGGTGTATTAGACTATTCCTACTCTACAACGGCAACACTAGGGAAAATCGGTCCCGAAGCTTGCCACACCGCCGGTGTTGCCAGCTTAGTCGAAGTTGCAACCGAAATCGCAGATCTTGTGCTGGAGGAACCAGTTCATGATTCCACTACCGCGGTAGTTGAAGGTCTCCCGCTCGAAGGCGAACAGCTCGGACATGTCACGAGTCAGGAATTTGGACGTCAACTTGTCTGGAAAGGAATAGTTTTTGTTTCTTATTTCACTTGATTTTTGTTTCGATTTTAGATTCCCGGTGCCTCCTACACTTTACTAAGGTACAATGAGGATCATTCAGACATCGAAATATTGGACTTCCAAGTACTAGGGCGGGTAGAGCACAAAAATTTTATATTAATATTATAATAAAACCAAATAAATCTTTAAATGAAAGAAATGGGTGGAAAGGAATTTTATCTAAATTTCTATTAGTTCCTAAAGGATTATTAACCAATATTACTTTTTGAATGACTCAAATCCATCAAGAATTACAAAGTTTTCCGCCTATGGTTAAATGTGCATTTGGTCAAATTAAGTTTGTCAAAAATATCCTTTTTGTCAAGGTGCCTTTGGTCAAATTCGATTCGTCAAATCATCCTTTTTGTCAAAAGTGACTTTGCACGTTGATGCTTCCAAAATCCAAAATTTTAACAAGTACTCTGGGATAGGAGCCCTTGACTTTTTTTTCTTATTTATAATATCATAATATTTTCTTTACTGATATTCGGACAATGAAAGCGAAGCGATTGATGTAATAATCATCCTAATCACTCTAAGTATCCCTTTGGCCACAAACCAGGATTACTCGAATCGCGTCTTTGTCAAAGCTCACCTTTGCCCAAAAGCACCTTCGACGAAAAGGTTATTTTTATGTTCTTTCACAGTATTTTTCCTCGCAATCGAAGTAAAAAGCAGAGTGTATAACTCAGGCAGGCCTAAATGCCCATTTTTATCCTCGTTTTTTAAACTAGCGCCATATGTTTCTAAATCATAGTTAGAATGTCCCCTTAAAATATGGTGAACGAATTCAAAGTCACCCTGTAGGTACCTAGTGTTAAAATTCACGAAAAAGTTTCTATTTGTTATTATTATTAAATTACTTTATGCCACACCTGGCCAAAAAGCGGGTTTTTCCACACGCTACGCGTACGGGAAAACCCACTTTGAGGCCAAGTGACGACATAAAATTGTGTACACAACACGGGCTATAAAATAGAAAGCCCTCTATCGCATATTTATGACCCTCGCATATCGGCCTTTCTTTATTTTACGGCCCTAGTTATGTAATGTACTATTATTGTACCAGAAATAATTTTACAATTGGCGGGCTTAATACTGAATAGTAGTATTTTTTAGTGCGTATTTTGAAGACTTTTTGTTTTTTCCCCATGTATAGGTAATATGTATTTCCAATAATGTTTAATTTTTTCTCACCTTTCGGGTCGATATGGAAAATGGGCAACACTGGGATTTCCACGAAGGTGTATTCGCTGCAGAAGTTGATGCGGTCGGCGTTATTCATGTTAGTCGTAAGCCTCAGGATGGCTGCAAATTTAGTTATACACTCATTACATAAAATCGCATCTCTTACTCTTTGCATATTCAATGCTCTTTGGTAATAAGGCCTGAGACACAGAAAGGACGTGAGGCGAGGGCGCGGAAAAGACGCGCCGTCTTTCACATTCATACAAAATGTACCGAACGGACGGGACAAAGCCCACACAGAAGAGACGGGGCGAGGGCGCGAACTCTATACAACGCGACGCGTCGCGTCGTCGCGTGTTTTCCGCTTCCTCGCCCCACGTCCCTTCTGTGTGGCCAGGGCCCAAAATGTTCGTGAAACGTGATTCTGAAAATGTTCGCATGATGAAATAACAG
Source organism: Yponomeuta cagnagella (assembly GCA_947310995.1). NCBI lineage: Eukaryota > Metazoa > Arthropoda > Insecta > Lepidoptera > Yponomeutidae > Yponomeuta > Yponomeuta cagnagella. The sequence continues at coordinate 9,497,506 of OX371294.1, read as the reverse complement.
TGAAACTAATCACATAAATTCTGTTTAGTCGTCATTAAAGGTGTTCACAAAAAGTGCAGAAGAACGCGAGAAGTTTTACGAGTAACTAACAAAAAGTGTCAGCACTCTTTAATTTGAAGAAACAAAGGAAGACTTTTATTGTGACAAATTAACACATGACTACAATTATATGTCTTTTCTTCAATTCATAGTGACAAATAAGGAAAAAAAAAAACAGAAATACGTGTTCGAACACGATAAAGTCAGAGGAAACATCTTGTTGTATTACCCAATGCTGTTAGGATACGACCTTTTGGAGTTGCGTAACGCGACAGTGATGACTTGTAGGGTCAGAGAAACACTCAGATGAATAATATTAATAAGTTAGTTTATTTTTTTGCAAGTATCACGACGATTAAAATCTTTTTCCTCCTATAAGAGAGTTATAACTCTCGCCGTCCGTAACAAACATAATTTAAAAAGAAATACTTCCGATGAAGTTGTATTCGTCACTCACGTGTCACGCGCTTTTCCGACAGCGTTGCTAACGGTACTGACAGGCGTCAGTTGACGTCATATGCCGCTCCATTCCAAAAGGCCGTATCCTAACCGCATTTGAACCGGGTAATACCTAAGTCAAACTTGATACAAGGACATTTACTACTCTTTTGCCATGATTTATACAGCAGACCAGGGTTTTCCACTTGCCACGATCCTTACATTTACAATCCTCTCTCGCTTTATCAACATCCATTAGTCAATGCATGCACGCACTTCGGACCAATAAGAATTATTTTCTTAGGTACCCTGGTCTCTGTCTACCCCTCCGAGATACAGGCGTGACTTTATGTAACATATACTTTAGCACTCACGGTAAGTGGAGTTAATGTGATATTGGTAGACGGAGTCTTCGTGCAGCGATCGATGCTGGAGGACTGTGCGGTCAGCCTCGAGGCCAAAGTCCAGACAGTCAATGGACAGCAGTGCCTTGTCGGTGTCCATGTTGAAGCTGGGAAGAGAGACGTAAAATAAGGGGCTGGTGCGAGTGCGAAAGTGAGGGAGCGCTCCCTCTCATGTGAAAGTTAAGACAGCTGAGTGACGAAATGAAATTACACTTAGGGCGCAGAATGCGTCCCTTTTTATTATAATAAAAAAAGGGAGACCTAACCAAACTTGTTAAGTCACCTAAAATAGAAAAAGGTTATTCAGAGAAAAACTGTCGTTGTTGGTTGGCTGGTTGGAGTAGGACGTGGTAAATTGAAATAAAAAAATCCCTTCGAATTAAATTCTATCGAAAAAACAGTGCCGTAGCGCATTTTAAATTTTGTCAAGTTCTGGGTAATATAGTCAATCTTGATATACTAAAACCTTACATTTGTAAACATCGTGTCAAAAGTGAGACCTTTTTCGAACCCTCCTTCGTTATCTGTTGATGCGTTGCTGTTCGAAATCTAAGTAAAATATTTTTACGGTCTCATAAGAAATATATCGAGTTAATGTATGGGTGGAATGGCTGGTAAGGAACTCCCCAAGCGGGAAGAGTAAGATAAAAAGTAACTACGAACGTACAGCCGTCAGCACACAGAAATTTACATACCTACCACTCACTACTCGGTGACTTTGGAACAATAAATGTATGGTTGCTGTTAACTGTACATGCACCTAAGAATGAAGTGTCACGAAGAAGAAGATTTCGAGCATTTTTTGTCGTGTATATGTTACAGCCAAAGTGATTAAATAGCTATTATACATAATGACTGGTCATTATATATAAAAGCCAAATTCACTAGACAAAGTAATAAATTATTATGCTAACGTTTTATTTTGGCAAGTGTTATATAGCAAATAATTGTTTGATTAAATTTAAATTTCGCATTTTGTTTGTTAGGTCAGTACACATAAGTAAAAATAGGTTCGAAGTTTCATCCTGAAACTTCGGGTGTTAGTTCTTTTTTTTTATATAAAAGCGAAAAAAAATATTTCACTAAAAAACTTAGTTTTGTGTCAAACTTAAACAAGGTTGGTGCATGGAAAAGTCATAGGTACCCTACATTATGATATTAATATGATATTAAATAAAATTGCTAGTAAATGTGATTAATTTTGTGTTAATTATCACTTTATCTAAACTGAGTAGACATTATATATAATGACCAGTCATTATGTATAATATCCAGATTTATTGCTTTGGCTGTAACAGATATAATCCACATTCGCGTCGGCGTACACTTATAGCGACATACAACTTCGATATTGCTAAATAATTCACATTTACAATAATTTCTAGCCAATTTGTACTAAAGTCGCGATGGCGTATATGTCCATAGGTAGCTGTAATTTAATAGATAGATAGATAAATTATTTATTTCCATAAGACACACACAAGTATACAAAATATCATACAATATATAAATTCATAAAATAACAGCATACAGTAAACATAGATAAAAACAGAAGCATAATGAATAACGATACAAACATAGCTTGACATTTTATGCGTTACGGTAAGTACCTATTGACATAGAAGGAATAAAACGTGACAAGCGTGGGTGTGACAAATGCAAATGGTTTTCGACTGAGCATGTGCTGACAGTTTGAAAAGAAAACTCCAGCGCTGGTATTCTGCCGGTACCCAGTGTGAACGGCGTGTAGAGCCCAAAGAAGTGAGAAGTAATATGCTGGATATATGTCGGATTTTCGCTGCAAACAACATTCGCGCTGGCATTCATAGTTAGTAAATATAGCTGAAATGTCGTGAATTTCAGGGCGCACTGTGCGCGCCTTTACATGGGATCTACTACCAGGCCTGGTTACTGAAATTAATTTAGATTTAGCCTTTCGCTAGCACATCTGGTTACCCACCTTTATGAACTTTGCCAACAGACAGCTGTTAACAATAGATTTACAAATATTCACTCATACTTATTTGCGTAACAATTCTTGACTTATGTAATATTAAAAAAATATGTAAATACGCCTAAGATACAGGGTAGAATTAGGTATGTTCTATGAATAAAAAAAGGAAACGAGAAACCGGTGGTAATTAGTGGTAAAAAGTACTCACAAGAACTCCGAGACCACGCAACTGTCCACGTTACGCATAATCAAGTTGTTTTCAATGTACGACGAATGGAAGAATGGGCACTCGAAGCGGAAGTTGGACACGGTGGCCGTCGGGGCTGTTCCCGCGATGTTGGTCTTGCAGTGGGAGTTGGCTGCCAGGTTGTCCTGGATACATTCCAGGTCCTGCAGGTGGCATGGCCGGACGATGTTTGGCTCTAGGGAAAAATATAGATAGGCAACGTCATTTATACATATTTATAAGATAGATGAAAATTACAAATACGGCTCGAAGGCAGCGGCTAACATAGTAACATAGTATATTGACATTCAGCAAACAGAATGTAAATTCTTTACGTTGAAATAAATTATTGATTTCTGATTTCTTGATTAATTACAATAGCCGACGGCACAGGTAAGAAAGTTACAATACGTAAGTGACTGAGACTCTACGTGGCCTCTATCCTGAGCTAACTGGCGCTGCCAATGAAAAACAGTCATATCTTTGATAATGCGGTTATACAAAAAGTGAACATAAAAAAAATCTCAAGGGTGATATTGCGCCGTTGGTCTTTAAAGCTATCTAGACCTGCGTTTTTATTTTAGGTTATAAACCTTACCTCAAAAATTTACAGTTCCTAAAACCCGGCAATAAGATTTGTCTTACAATGTCTTTTCTACGCCTTTCAAAATTATATGTTTAATTAATTTTCCCAATGTATCTGAATATAATTTTGTACTTTTTGATTTTTGCCGCGGCGCTGTTTGATAAATAGAATAATTAAAAACGACCAAGAGTTTAGTTATTTAGTCCCTTTCTTTAAGTAACCGTGTTATATTGTGATAAAATGAAATAGGTACGACCTTTGTTATTTTTTACCGGAGGTTGCGACCGTTGCGACGTTGGTGGTGTGCATGCATGCGAATTTAATTAAAACTGTGATATTTCGAAAAATATAAATCTGAGAAAAAACTCATGGATCAAAAGTTGTCGTGAAACAGAAACTCTGATTGGGGTGTTTACCTATACACTCGTATCTAACTAGATGACCCCGTGAACTTCGTATCACCTACTTTCTCCTTTTTTTTTCGCACCGTTTATTAAACCTTCCCTGTGCTTCCGCAAATATAAAAAACGAAAAATTTGCCAAATCGGCCCAGCCGTTCTCGAGTTTTAGCGAGACAAACGAACAGCATGTGATTTTAATATATTAGAAGATACATAAAAATCTCGTGTTATTCAGTGTTTTGTATCGAACTCCTCCGGCTTCACCGATTTTTATGTTTTTTTGTGTATGTAGGTGTCTTTGGTAGACTAGACCTGAGAATAGGTCGTAGGTTTTTTTTTTAAATTCTTTTATGGCCTGGTTACGACCTTTGAGCCGTATAGGTCGTAGGCTAATTAATATGGCAAAACAACGTTTGCAGAGTTAGCTAGCAACATAAAATACTTACGTTAGGCTTTCGGTAATAAATGGGCAGCCGTTTCAATAATGAATGAATAATTTATTTATTTGACAAAACTGAACTAAGTCATTGTAATAGAAATACCTATGCATCTAACATTAAATGTTAAAAATATATTGTCAAGAAAACAAAAAAATACACGCTTGATATAAAAAAATATAAGATGAATTGTCAAACACAAAGAGCCACGAAGATTAGTGGCATAGTCTCAGTGGCGCCCTCTATATTTTTTTCAATGTCGTGGAGCACGATGAAACCTGGCTAAATCGATAGAGGACAAAAAAGTAAACAAGAAATTATTAAAGTCACCATGTCCTAAAGTGGCACGTTTAGGAGTTATTGAGCTTTGAAGTTTGTATGGAATTTCCACTGAGTTTCATCACTGAATTTGTCACTTGATATGAGTTTTCTCGGGGATTCAAACCTACTTTGATGTTTTTTAAAGTCTGGGTAGCTATGTCTAGTAGGTACCTACCTACTTATATACATATATACATGAAATTATAGTATTATTCATGCATCCAATTCGTTCAATTCGATTAAAATTCAAAACATGTCAATATAAAACCTACAGTTTAATTAATATAGATAGGTTTAGGTGGTAGGTAGGTACCTATAAATAATATAGATAGGTATATATCGCTAGAAACTTAAACCGCTGCTGTGTGTAAAACCATGTTCAACCATGTTTTTAACATAAATACCATTTCCTGACGTAGCGTAGTAGGTAGGCAATATCCAATAATTAGGTAGGTACCTTCATCTTCAGTTGGGCAAAGAAAGAACCTACGGACCTACCCACTGAGGTACCTACCTATTACAAACTTCTTTGAGATTAATCTTTTTGGTGAGTGGGTAAACTACTGAAGTGACGTTGTCAACATTGATTTATATTTGGAAAGTAAGTACCTCATTTGTTTCGTTTTCTTTTCATTTTCCAAAATTCAATCAAAGCATTTTGTTGACTTAGTAATTGGTTTATTGTTTGAAAAATGGCAGATTTATCTCGACAATGTTTTTTTTTGTAATCGAAGTCTCGTAAGTGGACCTCGCCGAAATGGACATGTGCGAATTTGTTCAAATCTGCTTACAGAAGAGTATTTAACTGCCCATCAAAGTGTAGTTATTTTCTATCAAGATATCTATCTATAATAAACTGGGTGTTTTTTCTACGACTTATTTAGCAATTTAGTCAAGAATCGGCAACGAGTCACAGGTGCCAAGCATATAGTCCAGTATTTAGTGAAAAATTATTCAAAAGTTAAGTTTTATAAAAATCTCATACAAACTTCAAAGCTCAAGAACTCCTAAACGTGCCACTTTAGGACATGGTGACCTTAATAATTTCTTGTTTACTTTTTTGTCCTCTATCGATCTAGCTAGGTTTCATCATGCTCCACGATATTGAAAAAAATATAGAGGGCGCCACTATGAACTATGCCAGGCCCCATACAAAAATCTTCGTAGCTCTTTAGCTTTAGGTATTTTTATTTGGCAAATAAAAGGCAACTTTTATTTATTTACTTTTTAATTAGTCTGTTTCAGGAATTGTTCCTTTTATAATTATAATTTTGTAAGTATAATTATGAAGAATTACAAAAATTAAAAACTAGGACCCGGCGCGGATTAGTTCTTTTTTTAGGGTTCCGTACCCGAAGGGTGCCAAACGGGACCCTATTACTAAGACTACACTTTCCGTCTGTCTGTCTGTCACCAGGCTGTATCTCATTTTCACTGATGATGTATTTCTGTTGCCGCTATAACAAATACTGAAAATAGAATAAAATCCATAATTAAGAGGTACAACAAACATAATTTTATGCCGTTTTTTGCTCAATTTTAATAACGGCAACAGGCAGACGCTTGAAATATTCACAGAATCTTTAGTTCTATATTCGCTTCAGAAATAATAAAAATAAAATAAATATTTAAGGGGGGCTCCCATTCAACAAACGTGATTTTTTGCCGTTTCTTCTCGATCTTTGTGTCTAATGATGTATAGATAATGGTACGGAAGCCTTCGTGCTCGAGTCCGACTCGCACTTGGCCGGTTTTTAATTTTTTATGGTTCGCTTCGGACAAATTTGGATGTAAATTTGGAAGGTTCCGAATGATTCGATTCGGATAAATCAAATTAAATCGAAGTGTTTTTGAAGCGCGTTGGCGCGCTCGGTTCATACAACTACAATTCATGGTTTACTATGACAAATGTAAATTGCATAGCTGTCTAAAGACAGCTCTCTAGCGTGTCACCACATGACATAGGCGCTATAAAGCTAACATACATGGTTAGCTTTATAGCGCCGATGTCATGTAGGTAGTAATGTCAATTGTAAAACGCTTCTTATTGATTTCTACAGATGGCGCTGTTTTCAGTACCAAATCTGTCTTATCTATGGCCTGTCTGTATCTTTCTCTTTCGTTAAAATGGCTAACGAATAAACTTGTGCCATACCGAAGTAAATCCTTTTTTAATTATCACGACGCAATCCCTGGATTCCTGAAGCGCTTTCGCCAACAATAGCCAATTAGCCCACATATGTAAAAAGACTGATTGTTCTAATCGGCTTCGCAGTAGAACATCGAAATTTCGTAATGGTAATAAACCACGAATTATAGTTATATACGTAGTGTAGTTTTATGTCACGCGGCCCTGGTGGCCAGTGACACGACTTATAATAACGTAATTCTCACTGACCATCCCTGTTCACTCCCCCAAAAGGAGGCAAGCGGGAACGACCGTGTCGCTGATGTTGGGTAGGTGACCAGTGGGATATTATTTTTAAAATTCTTGTCACTGTACAGTGGCGCCAAGATAAGATGGCCAAGCCGCGATGTGTTGCCATTATTTTTTAGACAAACTTAATTACCTTTATTCCCGACGTTTGCCAAGTAAGTCGCGATTAGAGTCGTTAAATGTATAACTACGTACGAGTTTCGCGAGTCATAAAAAAATTACTAAATTGAGTAATGGTCATAGGGAATGATCCAGGTCATAGGGAAGTTAACGGTGTTTTTAACCGGGTGTGTTTTATTTACGTTATTTATAGTATACTTACCGGCAAGGCACACCGAGGCAGCACAAACCAAAAGTAGGCTTCGAAGCATTTTGCTGGTTTGGCCGAAGAGAATACCTCTCACTATCAAGCCACTGAAACAACTGTTGATCTGCCAACCGCCTTAATTTATAAATTTGTTTTCGAGAACATTTTCCAATTTGTCCGAGGTAAATAGAGGAAAGATATATTAGTGTGGACAAGTGTCCCCTAACAATGGCATAAACTTCGGTGACGCTAGTAGGTAATAAATTCAATGGTGAGGTGTTTGCTCAGTGAAGAATGTAGGTGTATTTATTTATTATTTTCGGTCATGTTTTCGGCAAAGGAAAGGCGAACTTTGCGTCCGATTTTGTACAAATTGACGCGTAATCTTTTTGTTCATAATATGTGGGGTACGCATTGACAATAGAATCAAAAATAAGAGGTTACTCATACAACGCAGTGGTAACTGTTATACAACGTGTTATAAAAAAAATGGGAAATTGGATGTGGTTTAATTTATTGATACTAAAGAAACGATTTTGAGGTTTTTCTTTATTGGAATAAGACATTGTAAAAAGGCACACTACATTTGACATCGAAGTCGTTAGCAAATAATTAAGAGACAGAGAAAAAAAGGGAGTCTTTTTTTTCTGATGGATACCTAAGTTGTAAATACTTAACCTTGTAAGTTCTCGCCTATAATGATGGTTGTGTCTAAATTTAATACACGGTTGTTATTTCCAAAATGCGTGATGCCTGAGACACCTCAAATGTTCTTGCAAAACACAAATTCTGGTTGGAGTGTCTCAGCTGTATAAGTTTCAGTTTTTTTTTCGATATCATCATTCATGGTTTTCATAACCACGAGGGGTTTTGCCATAATCGCCACGCTTGGCAGGCGGGTTGGCGGTCGCAGTATGCGGTTGGAATCTCAGGAAGACGCTGCTGCCCGTCTCCTGGTAATTGATTTCCTTAGTCGCCTTCTACGACACCCACGGAAGGAAAAGGGGCGACGCTATTCTTAATCCGGCTCCAACGAAATATACTCAGAACAATTTTGGTCCTATTTTTTGGCGTCGCAGGAAACGGCGCGGCGGGTAGCCCCGGACATAGTATCAAAAATAGTCCAACCGGTTTTTTGGCCTTATCACAAGTATCAAAATTGTAATAGATAGATAGAATATTCTTTATCTATACTAATGTTGTAAAATTCTACTTATGTTTTCAATACTTTACTTATAATTACTACTGTTATAGCGCAGACAACAAAAAACTCAATTTAAGCAATTTCACATGATGTTATAATACTTATAATATTCACATCGATATCGTAAAATCTCATTATAACATCGATAAAACGCGACCAACTAGATTGCAGGGCCAATCAGGTTGGTCGCGCTTTATTGAAGCTGCGCTCTCATTGGTTAAATTTAAATGGCGGCAAAACCACTGTGATTATACACGTACGCGTGAATTTAATTTAATAAATTTGTTGTTTGATTAATTGCATTAGTGAAGATAAAGTAGTGTATGCAACTGCATATAACACGGGTATTAAAACACTCGTTACTATTATGAAACTCGCTGCGCTCGTTTCATAAACTCACACTCGTGTTTTAATACCCTTCATTATATGACAGTTGCATAAACTACTATTATTGTACACAGAGATTAACATTAACAGAAAAATATACAAAAATCTCGTGTTACAGTGTTTGTTATCGAGCTCCTCCGAAACGGCCTCACGAGTTTTATGAAATTTAGATCAGAGAATAGGTTAATTAATATGGCAAAATAACGTTTGCCGACTCAGCTAGTAAAACTATATACTTAAGCACAATCTTCATGGGTGTTTGCATGTCCGGTAATCAATCAAGCCTTCGTTGAATGTGCCTCCTCATCTCAAGCATTCGATCTCGTTTTATCGATCTTCATCCCATTTTCCTCTGGGATTTTTTTTGCGGGAGCTCACTCACGGCGACTGAACTGCATTATGTTTCTACTCCAGAGGGCGCACATTTAGGTACAATTCGGTATTTGACACGATCAACAATAAATTATTAATGCTCGATTAAAACAAAATATCTCGGAAAATGTATCTCTTTTAGTCAATTTTTACTAGTTATTACAATTTTGAAATAGATTAAACATAAAAAGAGTGCTCTGAAATGTGACGTCATAAGCAAGTATTTTCATACAAAATTCCGTTTTAAAAGTAACTCATGTGATATTTTGTCAATCACCCAATTACGTTTTATTTATGTAACGCGTTGAGTTTCTTAGCAATCGAAATGTCCCGTTACCCGACCTTCCCTTATACTTCGGTCACACACAGAGCGACTAATTGCGAGTGTTCGCTGTGTGTGACAGGATAATCGCTGCGAGTGTCTACTCGCTGCGAGTGTTCGCTGTGTGTGACAGGATAATCGCTGCGAGTGTCTACTCGCCGCGAGTGTTCGCTGTGTGTGACAGGATAATCGCTGCGAGTGTCTACTCGCCGCGAGTGTTCGCTGTGTGTGACAGGATAATCGCTGCGAGTGTCTACTCGCCGCGAGTGTTCGCTGTGTGTGACAGGATAATCGCTGCGAGTGTCTACTCGCTGCGAGTGTTCGCTGTGTGTGACAGGATAATCGCTGCGAGTGTCTACTCGCCGCGAGTGTTCGCTGTGTGTGACAGGATAATCGCTGCGAGTGTCTACTCGCTGCGAGTGTTCGCTGTGTGTGACAGGATAATCGCTGCGAGTGTCTACTCGCTGCGAGTGTTCGCTGTGTGTGACAGGATAATCGCTGCGAGTGTCTACTCGCTGCGAGTGTTCGCTGTGTGTGACAGGATAATCGCTGCGAGTGTCTACTCGCTGCGAGTGTTCGCTGTGTGTGACAGGATAATCGCTGCGAGTGTCTACTCGCTGCGAGTGTTCGCTGTGTGTGACAGGATAATCGCTGCGAGTAGCCGCCTAAGTAACTGGTGCTTCGTCAGTGGCGATGGAATATTGTTTCATCCTTGTACGAAGCCAGTTGCGATCGAATACTTTTCGTCCTTGTACGTAACCGGTCCGCGAAGGAACTGAGGCTTCGTAACCAGATGCGATCCAGATATTACGTTTTTTAGGGTTCCGTAGTCCGTCAAAAAAGCCTTATAGTTTCGCCATGTCCGTCTGTCTTTCTGTCCAGCCGCGGCCTAGCGCAAAGACCAGTGGTACTAGAAAGCTATAATTTGGTATGTGTATTCATATTTATCACGCCGACAAAGTTAAAGAATGAAATGTTGGAAAAAAACTATTTTTACTGTACCTCCCCTAACATGAAAAGTGGGAATGATTTTTTTTCTCGTCTACACCATCATATGGAGCATCGTTGGATTGGTCGTTGAAAAACATTGTGGGTGTAGGCAGATATTTTTTTTATTTAGGGTTCCGTTTGCGAAATATCCATCTTTAAAGTGCAAGTCTTTGTCCAGGGCGTTCCTCCCCCCCTCCTCTTGGCTAAACGGTTGATTGTAGAAACGTGAAAAAATTCAGGGTAGTTGCAAATATAATGAACTTAAAAGGAAAAGTATCACGCCTAATAGACTTTACTAGTTAACGAGTAATAGGCAATCAACTTATAAAATTAAAATTTTGTGCAAAATCCATTGAAAATGACTTCGATGAAATTGTTAGTTCTGTAAAGTAGGTAGTTCAAAATACCCTCTTTCTACAGAATCCTACATTGCGCGTGGCCCGAAACGCACTTGGCCGTTTTCTTTTCTTTAGAAAGTTCAATTATTCTATTTCTACAAAGTTTCGTTCGTAACTGGTTTCGTGCAAGGACAAAAAAGTATTCGATCGCAACTGGTTAAAAGCACCAGTTACCGAGGAGGCCCGGCCGCAGTTGAAGTCGACTAGAATTGAGCACGTTCAATTTTACTCGTTGCGAATGACTGACTGATGACGGTCGAAATTCTCGTGTAGAACTCGCTGTCTGACAGGCAGGCAGGCAGCGAATTGTCGCTGCGCCTAGTACTCGCGGCGAGTGCACTGGCAGCGACTAGTCGCTGTGTGTGACCGAAGCTTTACATACGAAGACAGATTCATAGGTATGCCTACTTAATTAAGCTGATGATTCTCCGAACAGAATGAATAAATACCTAAATAAATTAAATTACACAGTAAATTACCGCCTAATATATTATTTATTTACCGAAGCAACACTAGTGAATGGATTTCTCTAGAAATTGCGCATTGGAAAAATCATCCATGTTTATACAGTTGTTTAATATTCCTAATGACAACATTCCCGACGTAGGTAGGTAGGTACAGTCCACAACATATCAATGTTTATATTTTGTTGCTAAGTCGCCAGAACAACCTGTGGATTACCATGTAAAAGGTCATGGGTTCGATTCCTACTGGTTTGTACAAATGGCCTCAGTCAGGACATTTTTCTATGTAGGGAAATGATTTACTGAAGACTGCGACGTTGCCGGATCGCGGAAAGCGCGAAATTATTGAAATTATATGTATGAGTATTGATTAAAAAATATTAAAAAAATATTTCGATTACCTAATTTAATCGTTTTTAAAATATGACGATTTCAAAATTACGTTAGTTCGAGAAAAACTTAAGAACAAAAGTTCTAAAGTAGGTTTGTTTCAGAACCTGCATATTTTAGAAATAACTGTTAAGTATTTTAACCTGTTTTTAATTTAATTATTTACTTTTAAAGTGAATGTACAACTAAATGTTCTAAGAATATTTCAAGCGTCTACCTGTTGCCGTTATTAATATCAAGCAAAAGACGGCAAAAAATCGCGTTTGTTGTATATGGAGCCCCACTTAAATATTTATTTAATTCTGTTTTTAGTATTTGTTGTTATAGCTACCTTTTGCCCTATTGTCAAAATGGTTAGGTAGCAGGTACCTACATACAAGCGTCAAACTTGGTCTGGTTATAATTAGGTACATGCCTAACTTAATAAAATATAAAAACCTATTTAGAGGCTAAAAATTCCACCCATGCCGGGACTTGAAACCGCGACCTCTGGCTAACCGTGCCGTTTAAGCGTTTAACCGTTTTTAAAATGGTCCTCAGCACGGGTCAGTGCAACAAAAAGAATATAATTAATAAAATATAACTTGATATTTCCCAGTATTGTCGCGTTGGTGCCGGAGTTACAGAATTTACATGTGTTATTTGTATCCTCGGCCCATTAGTCACCGCAATTATTTATTAGGTTCAGAGCAAACACGTCTGCGTTTACTTCTACTGACTCAGAAAATGTGTAGGTACTTAGGTATGTGAGTATAAAAACAGCCTCTAATTAACGATATTTATTCTTAAACGTATGATCGGTAATCTGCAGGTGTAGGTCTAAAATAATGCTTTTTATTAGGATTCTCATTTCAATTTCAAACTGTTTATTTCGTTTTATTCAATTTTGGTCTGGTAGTGATTTATGATGAGAATTTTTGTCAAATCGACACCAACCTGTTGATACCCTATATATATCATAAAAACTATATCAACCCCTGTTGATATAGTTTTTATCAACCGTTTTTTTGGGTGTTTTCTCGTAGTCCCATTATATCCCATTAGGTAAAGAGTCTACGAGGGAAAACTAGTAAGGAAATGTTCCCTCCTGTACAAATTACCGCCTCATCACGTTCAGCCCCTCTCGACGCTGATTTAATCAACTTGCTTTAAAATTGAGAATAATTATGTAAACTCTGTTAGGTAATCAAGCACTTTGAAAAAACTAACGGCCTTGTTTACAAAAACACGATTCCTCTAAAGCACTCCTAAGAGGTAGTTTATTTAATCTATGGTTACGACTTTTCCTTGTAAAATCTCTACCACAGAGTATTTTAATCGGCGTTTTAAGGAATCGTGTTTTTTTATAAGTAAACCGTAAGTTTTAAGGTTTTTTGTCACCAAAATGATCTAGATTTTGAAACGGACACCTAGTTTAACTTATAGCGTTCATTATGACTCAGTTTCTGTGCTACTTTGAATAAAACATTTTGAATAGAATTTTGAATTTGTGCATTTATTTTATAATAATTTAGCTAAAACATACTTTCAGTTTCCGTTGCGCTCGGAAGTTCCAATAAGCTTAATACTATATCTTCCAACTAAAACGTCCGTAGATATTTCTGACTTAGTATTTAATGGTCACGCAATAACATCGAGAGTAGAGGAGCTTTGCCGTGCCTTTCTCTCTCTTTTTCTACCGTTTTGTAACCGAAACCCCCCCCCCTCCCCCCCCCGGGGTTATAATCGTCAATAATAAAAACTTTTACTACGAGAAAAACGATACTTCCCATTTCAATGAAGGGGATCCAGTGGACAACTTGCGCCACCAATGAAAAAGACCGGCAATGTGCGTGTCGGGCCACGCGCAGTGTAGCGTCCGTAGAAAGAGGGGGTTTTATCTGGTTTACAGAACTAACAACTTCATCAACGTAATTTGGAATGGATTTTGTACGATGTTTTTAAAGCCTTCTTAGCCGTTATAGTTTTCCTTTTAAGCTCATTATATGTGCTACTACCCTGAATTTTTTCACGTTTCTACAATCAACCGTTATAGCCAGGAGAGGGGGGACGCCCTACTTAATTACCCTACTTAGCCCTACTTAGCTTAATTATCGGAACCCTAAATCAAAAAACTATTTTCCTACACCCACAATATTTTGAAACGACCAATCCAACGATACCCCAAAACTATGGTGTAGGCGAGAAAATAAGTGCATCCCTAATTTAGGTGTCTCGAGAGACGGACGGACGGACGGATAAGGGTTGTTTTTTTCCTTTTGAGGTACAGAACCCTAAAAAAATATTTTCTTTAAAAATGTTTGCAAATAGTGGCTACAATCTCTCAATTATATTAACAGGGATTTTAGGACCCACGACAAAGAACCTAAGATCAGGAACCTGGGACTAGATAGCATTTTGCCAAAACGGCCGTTTTTAGCGTTAATGCTATCTATCTAGTCCTAGGTTTTTCGCCTTAGGTTCACGGCCATGGGTCCTAAAAATCACTATCAACATGATTAAGATTTTTATCTCGATTTCGCTAGAGAGTAATCTCCAAAAATTTTAATGGCCGAATAGAATTATGTGAGCAAATCCGACTCGAACTTGGCTGTTTTTTCTTCTAAACTATAGGGTAAGGACCGTTTCTATGATAAGAGCAAAACAAAAAAGATGAGACAGACAAAACTGGCTTCAACGACACGATAAAACTCTATACGCTCTAATTGGGCATTTTTATTATTGGGCGTTTTTATGACTGGACATTTTTATTATTGGGCGTTTTTATCACTGTACATTTTTATTATTGGGCGTTTTTATGATTGTACCTTATTTTGACTGGAGATTTGTATGATTTTTATATTTCCTCCCTATTATATTTTATATATCTAGGTCTGAATAATAATTAGTAAGTATATTTAATATTAAGTTGCAATACCTGATAATGTTCTCATCAAAACTTAGGTTAGCTGGTAGATAATGCTAAGTAGCATTAAGATCGCCTATGTGCAAAACTTTCTGTCTTATATGCAATAAAGGATTTAATAATAATAATAATAATTGGTCATTTTTATGGCTGGACATTATTATGACTGGTGATTTTTAAGTGTAAGCACTGGTCATTTTTATGGCTGGACATTATTATGACTGGTGATTTTTAAGTGTAAGCACTGGTCATTTTTATGGCTGGAGATTATTATGACTGGTGATTTTTAAGTGTAAGCACTGGTCATTTTTCCGGTTGGACATTAGTCTTAAAGGTGGCGACATTACTGCGTAACAGCTGAAACCTTTGACATGAAGTCTTTCAGTTAAGTAGTAGGGGGTGACTAGCCTAAAGCGCACGAAACGAAAACATGTCGCCTCGGCGAGGGTTGTCTGTACCTACGTTATTTTATAAAGCGTGAAGTTGAGCGAAGTAGCCATTACTCAGAAACTCTGGACTTGCGCCGCTAGATGACGCCAGTGCCTCGTAACACATTACGCGAAATTATGGCTTATCCGTGTGGCGCCGGATTAAGAATAGCGTCACTCCATTTCCTTCCGTGGATGTCGTAGAAGGCGACTAAGGAAATCAATTACCAGGAGACGGGCAGCAGCGTCTTCCTGAGATTCCAAGCACACTGCCAAGCGTGGCGATTATGGCAAAACCCCTCATGGTTATGAAAACCACGAAGGAGGCCTATGTCCTGCAGTGGGCGTCAAATGGCTGCTGATGATGGCTTACTAACCCCCAGTTTCACGCAGTGCACTGGCTTTCCTTGCATGTTTCTTTTTAATTTATAATTTAAAATTTTACTCTGTCATTGTATTTTTTAAGTGAATAAATTATTTCAATTCAATTCAATAAACTAACACGCTGTTAATCTACTATTAACAGCGGTCAATTGACTAAATTGCACACAAAAAAACCATTGACAGCTGTTAACAGTAGATTAACAGCTTGTTAGTGTACGAGAAACCGGGGGTAAGACATTTCACGTTAAATCAACGACCGTGTGCTCCACCCGTTTTTTTGCCATTTCCAAGTGATCCTTATAGCAAATGTTGTACTTATGGACGTGTGGAACAAAAAATGATAGACTAGTGAAGGCTTAAAAATCATTTTTATTCATAACTATAGATCGTACATTAATTTAATAAGATTAATTATTTTAATATTCAATTAAATACAATCATAATAGGTAATGACGGGTACGGGTTGACACGAGCACTCGCAAAAAAGCATCAATATTTTTATTAAATGCACTAGTTTTAAAAAAAACTTTACTTACCCTTTCTAAAGAAAAAAAATATAAACACCGCCTTGAAATGAACATCGAATTGAGCTAAAATTAAACTTACCAACTGAGTATTACAGTTCAAAATAGCTTCAATTTAACAAGCGATATTTATATTTTTTGATCACATTTAAATTTTAAGTATCGAGAAGTTATTTTCAAAGAACTTAGATACAAAACTGAACAGATGTTTTAGCTTGGAATTTTTACAATGTATTTATAAAAAAAAAATTACTAGGTACGTCATATTTTTTTTTTTCGAACATGTTTGTTTTCAATACTCAGTCTTTCTGACTGTTTTTCTGGCTGTTTTTTTAACATTCGATTAGTAACGTCATACAAGACTATTCCATACTAAAATTTATCATCTTGTTAATGCCTATGTGACGATTGACAAATTAACCAACAGGAAATACTCAATATCTTATATTTTCTTGTGAAAAGTGAGAAAATAAATGAAACTAAAAAAACAGTCATCAACAACATTGTACTTATGGTACTTAAATAACAACTACTAATTCAGATCTTTAATTAAATAGAGTATAAAGCTGAATATAACTTCAAAAATGACGTGTGTAAACTACAATAGCAGAGCTATGCTTGTATCCAAAATATGTTCTTTAAATAACCACTTAATACATAAAACTTGTTAGGTTCCTACGGGAAGTAATACATGAAAAATTTACATTTTATACCTCTTTTATATCTAATGTCTTAGATGTAAGTTGACTCATAAAACATGAGATTCGGAAATGTCGACATTTTATGCTCTAACGCACGCAAGACTTAAACAGAAGCACAAATGATTTAAACAAAACTTCAACAATTAAAAACTAAATCTATGGAAGTGAAGAACTCTTTTTCCCATGTAAATATTTCATAGTATTACTCGTCATAACTCGTCCCCTATATTTTCATTTGTTTCACATAATAGTAAGAAAAGAAGTTACAAAAAATGTTAATAAAATAAAAAAGTTTATCTCAAAAGGAAAAGAATATAATTTTACGTATTAATGTTAACATTTATGGATTACTTGTGTGTGTACGTGTGTAAATCGTTTTATAATAACATAAACGTTTGCCGTGAAATAGAAATGAATACTTAACATTACGTGATAAGATTAGCAACCGCATTTGGCAGCAGATTTTCTCCATTAACCATAAATTATGACTCCGCTAACTTCAATAACTAATGACCCTCTAATAGTTTAACGTGGTTAAATCGATTTTTCAACACACACTGCGTACTAAACTTCATACATGGAAATTGAAAAGAAACTTAAACAGTACGGATTTTGTGAAACAGATTTTACATCGATCACCGACACAGAAGTCTGAAAAGTTACTTCCATATTAAAGCGACACATATTTTTTTTAACGTTTTTACAACAGGACACCAAACCCGTGACAGGCGTGATAATGAGTTTTAACAGGAGAGAAAGTTCGGGTCGGTTGCTTGAACTTGACCCTTTCTGGTCGACATGCCATGACTGTGTCAATATACCCTTTATTTGTATATATACATATGTACCTATTAAATTTCATGCACGATCTAAACAAATTTACATTCAAACCGAAGATTAGAGGTATACAAAACATTGTATACCTCTAATCTTGTTGGATAACAATCCAACTCTAACACCGCCTTTGTATAGAACTTGTTTCATGTGTATAAAGGAATACAAAAACAATGGTATTTTTGATAACTTTTTTATGAGTATATCATAAGCAGCCTATATACGTCCCACTGTAGGGCACAGGCCTTCTCTCAGGGAGAAGTCATCACCACGCGTGCCCACCGCGGATTTGGCGATTTCAAGCGCTGAGGTATGTGAATAGCTCAGACACCCAGGTTTCCTCACGATGTTTTCCTTCACTTTTAGCGAGTGGTATAGCTACTATAACTTCACAAATGTACATAACTTAGAAAACAAAGTCGTAGGTACATGCCCGCACTGGGAATTGAATCTGGGTCTCCCGCTTCCGACTCCAATCTTCTACCGACTAGGCTACCAGCGCTTCATAAGTGTATAGGTATATAAATAAGCATATTTTATTAGTATTTTCCACTAACATAATAACGATAAAGAGAGTATTCAAAATGAAATAATTAGATATTATGCAATCTGGATAAGTAAATTGATTGAGGGTCGATATTACCACATGCAACACCAAGGTTCAAGTTATACACAGAGCCTTCAATTTCTCTCCATTATAAAACAAATTGACACTTTACTTTTAGATAGAGTATTTTCTTAATTATAAACGCCGAATCCCATTTACACATAGGTACATTTAATACACACACATGTGACAAACACATAATCACTCAAGAATTCTACGAAGTTACAACATAGTTATTAAATAATTTATTTGCAATTTCGTGCTACGGCGGAGGTACTTAACAAATACCTGATTCTCGATAGTACTTTGAAGCGATACATAAAAATATATCACTTGATAACTTTCATGTAAATGGAACAATAGTCGTTATTGAAAAGGGTTTCCTTGACAAGACGCCGCGAAACGCACCGAAATAACATAACGATCAAAGAAAGGTATAGCTTTACCGGTAGGAAATAAAAGCATCGGAACATTACGATACCGTTATATTTAGATATCGTTATGTTATCGTTACCGACGTCGTATCGTCGTCATCGTCACCGCGTGGCACCCCCGTAGCATGAAACTCAGCTTCGAACGCTAACTACCTCGTGCTTCTGGTGCTATCACAAAAATCTCTGTTCGTTTCCTTCAATTTTTGGCAAAAAGGCACCATTCCTCGACCACCTCTGTACAGACATCAAACAATTTACACAATAATATCTCGACAAAAAAAAACCATCGTCACTTTGTCAACAGTTTTCATTCAAATACAGACCGTTCTCTGTACCAGGAGAGAGTTCCAAACATATAAACAAGCAATGAAGCACTTTGAAGTACGAACAAAGTCAACAAACATGAAATAACAATGGTTATTTGTCGAATTGCAGTGGTAGCAACACGGCAGAACACTTACCTCACATTCGAGGTTCTGGGTTCGATGCCGGCATGCAGCAATCACTTCCATTGCTAAGTTACTTACCATACCACTCAGCAACTATAAAATAAAACAACGCTTGAAATCGCCAATCCGCGACGGGCACGCGTGGTGATTAAGCCCATACTTTCTGAGTGATGACGGCCTGAGCCGTGGTTATCTATACACACTATTCAAATATTCTTCACGGTTTGTTTACATAAAGGGTACTCCCAACCGGCACAGAGTATCTGCTAAGTCTGTAACAAGAAAATACTCAACACAGATTCTCAACAAAGAATAATAAATTTATCAGACTAACCTTATAATGGAATTTTGACTACAGTAAATATGAACTGCATGTTCCAATGCATAGTCTCCGCTCTCATTCGAGCGGTCAAAGCTCAATAAATAATAATCTGGGACGCTTACTTAAGCGCCCAGATTCTGCTAATCGCTTAGTCGATCAATGAAGTTATATTGGTTAGATCAATAAATCGTTCAATGGGCATTGTGCTAAATATTGACAATAGCAACGAATCATACTTAATTTTAAAGGTATAAGGTCAGTGAATAAAGTGCTAAATTTATAAATCAATAATATTCACTGTTTTCTTGTATTATACTTAACAAGTGTGTGACTAATTCGACCTTCTAACGTTCGCTTCAATTCAATTCTTTTTTATGGCAACCCTAGGATTCTGCCAATGTCAGGTTTGTGGAGATGGCAAGTTTTTTTTCCCCACAGTCAACTCAGTCTCGCACAGTAGTTTCACACGTGAATGAAAAAGCCGGTAATATTTCTGAATTAAAAACGCCAGTATTCCGTAAAAAAAAACAAATATGAAATGTATTTTACGTTTGCACTAATTAGGAGTATTTCTTGTTTTGTCTAAAGAGTTCTTGTATCGAGCCATGATATCACTAGAAACTGACAGCTAAAAGGGTTAGAGTTGATGATGTACTTCCGGTTTCGTAGACTCTGGTTCTTTTTAACGCTTTAAAAATTAATTGAAGCAGCCCAAATCGAAAAAATCAGTCCAGGCTCACAAAATTACCTCTTATTTAAAAAAAAATAAAAAAAAAAGACTTAATTTTTTTAAGACAATGCCCATTGAACAACCATACATTTAGTAAAACTTTCAATCGGGGCTGGCGTCTGCCCCACAGCGTTTTCATCCTTTTCCCGTTTTGTGGTACACTGTCAACACCTGTCAGATGTTTTTTTTATGCATTTTGGCTGACTACTGTCAACTGTGTTAGACAGATTGTTAGTTTAAGGGCCGATTCGACCAACTAAGCTTTATACCAGGAGTAACTAATCTCATAACAAGTTTACTCCCTCAATTTTAATCTCGGTATAATTTATTGCATTCTAGCTAATTATGCCGGGATTAGTAGTTGGTAGAACGTGATATAGATTTACTCCAGAGTATTTCTCGACTTATTCCAAGATTACCACTTATACCAGGCATAAATAGTTTGGTCGATTCGGCCCTAAGAGAAACAGGCGGTTTGTCTGTATATACTCACGATTGATTTATTAGCAGTGGGGTGGACCTCTTAATAGTTTGTTATAACCAGTGTTGACTGAGTATGTGGAAGAAGCGCGATAGGTCGAAACGGTATTTCGAAGCGAGCCGGACTAAATTTAGGCGCAGAAAGTCCAATTTGCAAAGTGCCAAGCGTTCCCAAAATATCCAGTTCGCAAAACGGAGTCTTCGCGAATTGTCCAATTTGCGAATCGGACATACTGCGTTTAAATGACTAAAACATGTCCGCTTCGCAGCTTGCTAGTGCGCATATCTTTAAAAGCTTACGGCCTCAGACACGATTCCTCTAAAGCACTCCTCAAAGGCAGTTTGTTTGATTGTAAAATCTCCACCACAAAGAACTTTAATCGACGTGTATCGAGTCTTTCAAGGAATCGTGTTTTTGTTAATAAGACCGTAGAGTTTGACGTCATTCCGCGCAAAAAGAATATCTCTTTCAGATCGCTGGATATAACAATAAATTATCTAAGAGTCAAAGTCCCGCTTGTATTTCTTTCTGATTGGTCACATTTATGGTACTCTCTGTCTGGTTGGTTGGAGCGGTATCAGACGATTCACTCTAATAATCGTTCACTCTCTCTTTCTTTCCTCGTTTTGTACTTCAAAATGTCAATTTGTCGTCCTTGGATTTGCACAACACAGACTGGTTTTCAATTGTTATGTTCAATGTCAAGAAACCGAAACTGAGGAGGTTAAGTAACCAAGTGGCACCTCTTAACAATCGGTCAACTTCTTCCGCACTGAACCGTGCCGCAAAAGATAACTTTGAATTTAATTCTTACATCAGAGAGTGAAAGGCGACAAATTCAAGCTATCTTTCCTTTTCTACGCTTACAAAATGACGTGTCCGACGAAAAATTTACACACACATTTGCCCCACCTTTAAAAACATGGGCGAAAAAGCGACGAATCCGTTTACACACTTCTCTTACAATACTGTACAATACATACACAGAAGCGTTCCTACGAAGAACCGAGTTGGATCGTCGAATTTTACATCAGCTAGAACAGGTATTATCATACAAACCAAACTATTAAGATTTGATCGAAATCCTAAATTGTCGCGGAATGAATTCATAAGCTGCGAACGGGCATTCTTTGTGAAACTTGAGCGAGTTTATTGGCTGCTGTGTCTTTTGTTGGATACATTTAGAATTTCGATCAAAACACAATTCGCCATTATTCCTGCAGCAAAGCCGTTAACTGCAGGCGTTGGCAGACCATTACCTTATCCGTATCTACTAACAATTTTATTCTTTAATTTTTACCGCGCGTCCGTCCGCCCA
Source organism: Yponomeuta cagnagella (assembly GCA_947310995.1). Taxonomy (NCBI): domain Eukaryota; kingdom Metazoa; phylum Arthropoda; class Insecta; order Lepidoptera; family Yponomeutidae; genus Yponomeuta; species Yponomeuta cagnagella. The sequence goes on along the minus strand of OX371294.1, from coordinate 9,475,312 downwards.
ATGTCGACCGACCCCAAGAGCCCATCTCAAAAGTAAAAAAAATAGTTATGTAACGATATTCACATAACGTTATTTATCATAACGACCAGCCACAAGATGGACAGATGACCTCATTCAAGTGGCAGGAGGACGCTGGATGCAAGCCGCTTCCAACCGGTCTTTTTGGAAATCCATGGAGGAGGCCTGTGTCCAGCAGAGGACTTCTTGTGGCTGAATGATGATGATGAATGATGTTATTTATTAATTATTAATTTAAATACATTAAAGAAACAATCACGCCTTTATCCCGGAGGGGCAGGCGAAAAGCGAATAAATATCGTTATTTACGTAAATAAATATCGTTATTTACGTAAATACATACCGTTATGTAAATATTGATATTTACAAAAGATTAAACAACAGGCTGAAACAGTAAACAGTGCGCAAGCGATTATATACCTTTTGGAAGGATGTTGACTCATTTCACCTTCGAGCATTGTATGTTAAGATACGTACTTTGATGAAAATGGTACAAAATGAAGTGAAAATATTCTTTGTGAAAAGAGTACTTTTTAATTTCTCTTCTGTTAGATATCAAAGAAGTATGAGCTACTAAAATCTCAAATTTAGTGCGTTAAAATGAACAGTCCAGAAGTTAATTTAAACAGTCCAGATGGGCTAGCTACGGCTTGCCTCAATCCAGGACTAAAGACCTATCAGATCCAAAATTTTTACTGAATGCAGTAAATTTGAGTTTTATGGCATAAATAGTGTAGATTCTAAACTCTCACATAACAGTCCAGAAGATAACACAAACAGTCCAGATGGTGTATGCTCCTCTAGCCACGGCTCAACGCGGAACACGAATCGAGTCCTAACATTGCAAGTTTAACGTATTCAAAGGTCAACATAATCCAGATGGAGTGTTCGGGTGTCCGGGTCGGGGGGCCACTGAGACGCCGAGGCGCCTAAGGGCCGTCGGTCTGCGTGGCGCGAGTTCTCAGCGGCACGGCGCGGCGCCGTCGTCGCTACGAACCGCCAGGGGACTTCCCCGCCTCGCCGGTGCGGTTCTTGCTTATGTACACCTGTGGAAATTTAAGTTTATTAAATTTTTATTATTTCTTTTAAATTTGTTTATTTAAATTTAATTTAAGTTTCTGATTAGTCTGTAAGTTAAGTGTAACACATATTTCTTATTGGCAATAAATTGTTATTCATTCATTTCATTCAAAGCCCTTGTTTATTCTGCTTCTTCCTTCGGGGCCATGTCCTAGCGGAGGTCGGCTATCATTATGGCTACTTTGTCCCGTGATGTTGCGGGTTTGATGGATAATTAAATTGCGGATATTCAATGCATATTTTTGTTATCGTGTACTATGTTTTTGTTTGAGAGAATTTGATTCCAAAATTAATAATTTTGGAAACAGCTTTTCTTTATTAAAAACTACATATCGGAAAACAGAAACATATTTAAAATGTCCGTAAATTAATTGTGCATCAGACCCTCAAACCACTTTTATCAAAAGTTTTTCTCATTCTATTACAACTCATTTTATTACAATAATTAAAAATGTTAAATTCTGCGAGCGAGACAGCACGCTCCACGTAAGAACAGTCCTAAGCCCCTCTGCGAGATTTCGGAGCCAAAATGTTTTTCTGCGGCCAGGTCTCCTGCGTCCCTGGATTTTGCCTTGTTTACAGATTGACAGAACATTAGTTGCATAGGGGCTGTTCATTTGTTACGTCTGACGTTTTTACGCTTTATCGCACAAAAATAAAAAAAATTAAAAACGTATTAAATAACAGGTAAGTGTAGTGTAGACGTACAAAGGCGGACCGGACCTATTTCAAAAGAAATTTCTTCCAGCCAGCCTGGGAGACATTTTGAACAATAAAAACAGAGCGGGAGATGGCAAATGAAGGTTAACAAAAAAAAATCGGCCAAGTGTGAGTCTGACTCGCGCACGAAGGGTTCCGTACAATTATCTATGAGTATTGAATTTTTTAAGCGTCTACCTGTTGCCGTTATTAATATCGAGCAAAATATCACGTTTGTTGCATGGGAGCCCCCCTTAAATATGTATTTCACTCTGTTTTTAGTATTTGTTATTACAGCGGCAACAGAAATACACCATCTGTAAAAATGTCAACTGTCCAGCTATCACGGTTCATGAGATACAGCCTGGTGACAGACAGACAGACAGACGGTCAGTGGAGTCTTAGTAATAGGTTCCCTTACCCTTTGGATACGGCACCCTGAATAGAATTTTAATGTCGACTGTGGAAAGGAAAAACACTTGAAGCGACACTTCAAGTTATATACATATTCGGAATCAGCGTGTTTTTTATATAACGAATATGTAACAGAAATTACATATTCGTTACGATTACGTTGACGACCTCGTGGCGCAGCGGTAGTGCACCTGCATACCATGCGACAGGACCCGGGTTCGAATCCCGGCTGGGGACAAAAAAAATACAACCCCAGGTCTTGCATGTTTACATGTTTGTGATGTCGTTGTTTCTGGTTCCCACGACACAGGGTATCCTAGTGTGGGGCCAGAAGCAATGTATGTGCCTGTATGTAAATGTTTATGTTATGTTTATGTAAAAAACTAAATTTCAACCGAAGTGTCGCTCCAAGTGTTATTCCTCATCACCGTCGATGTATATATTTTTTGTCCACCCTGAGGAGTCGTATCACGTCCTACCTGCAACAGCCGGTACTTGCTAACGGACAAGTGCTGCAGATGCGGCTTTATCCGTTCCTCGCCCAGTGCGAACGTGAACGCCACCATGCAGAAAACGGCCGCCTTCCGCACCGCCGAGTTCTGGTGGTCTGCCAGCTGGGGACACGGAGGTGTGTTACACGCGGGAACTGTTTACGTTACAATTCGGGCAGTATATTTTTTATTTTGATCTTATTTTATATTTTTTTCTTAAAGCAGAAGTAATTTCTAGAGACTAATTTCATTTTTTCAGCGATTTGTTAAGTTTATTATTATAAATTATTTATTTAAAATATTTGAAAGCGTGACGTCATATTTTTCGAGTGCACACGCCGAAACGTCGCGCAAACTGTCACACTTTGTTTCTGTCATTTGCTATCACAGACGTTTTTTTCACAGACAAGGAAATGATATGCATATGACAGTTATGACAGCAAGTCCTTTTTTTAAGTAACGTAGTGTTGCCATATGTTATGTTTATTTTAAAATGTGACGTCATCAGAAGGTCAAATAAAGGTTATTGTTTTTTAGCAAAAATAACGCTCATCTTCCTTAATATTTATCTTAAATATAGAAAATATGGTTACTTAGATGTTAATCTCGAAATGGTTTTCGATTCAGCCCTCAAGAAAAAAAATAGTCTTTGCGAATTCAATTAAATGCTAAATACTTTTGTAACGCTTACCAGCTACTATAGTGTTTACTATATACAATACGGTATTTGACACGATCAACAATAAATTATTTCATATGCTCGATTAAAACAAAAATAGCAAAATATCTCGGAAAATGTATCTCTTTTAGTCAATTACTAGTTATTACAATTTTGAAATAGATTAAACATAAAAAGAGTGCTCTGAAATGTGACGTCATAAGCCAGTATTTTCATACAAAATTCCGTTTTAAAAGTAACTCATTTGATATTTTGTCAAATACCCAATTATGTACTACTTATCATGTTTGAATAGAATACGGTCGCCACGATACAAGTTCGCCTAGTGCGGAGGCCACCGGAAATCGTATTTGGCAAGTGAAATTTATTTTGCTGTACCCTCATCAGATTACATTAATAAAATACCCTCATAAGCAGCCTATATACGTCCCACTGTAGGGCACAGGCCTTCTGTTAGAGAGAGAGAGAGAGTTGGACTTAATCAACACGCGTGCCCACAGCGGATTGGTGATTTCAAGCGCTGAGGTATGTGAATAGCTCAGACACTCAGGTTTCCTCGCGATGTTTTCCTTCACCGTTAGCGAGTGGTATTGCTGCTATAACTTCACAAATGTACATAACTTAGAAAACAAAGTCATAGGTACATGCCCGCACTGGGAATCGAACTTGAGTCTCACGCTTCAGAGTCCAATGTTCTACCCACTAGGCTACCACCGCTTATAAAATATACAATTGGATGTAACTACTTACCCAAAGCCTTATTTATCAAAGGGTTATATTTTGAGTAAACCGGGTACAATAGTTATATTTTTTATACAAGAGTGCAAAGTTGCTTTTTAGCCGCGTGCTCAATTTTGATGAAGGAGATTTGAAATCCTGAGCGTTAGCGAGGGAATTAAAAGAGCACGAGGTGAAAAATCTTTGCACTCGAGTGCAACACGTAACTTTTCATCCCACCTCAGCGAGGAAATGACTAAATGCAATAAAACACAAAGGCGGTTCCGAGTCTGAGTTGACAACAAATTAAAAAGAGTTGTATGATAAATTCGGCACCATGGAGGTAGAAGTAAATAGGTTTTCACCTCACTAGCTCGTAAAAGCTCTGTTTATCATTCGAAATCTGCGTGGAAAATCGCACTTTATCCGCTAGCGTGGAAAGTGTTTTTAAAATTCGAATATTTTTATTCAATAAAGGTTTCGTACAATAAATTACATATATATAGAACCTCATTGGGTTCCTAATAGTTTATATTCTCTGCAGCCAGTCCATTGATGATTGAAATGCAAATACTTATTTCATGTCATGCGCCAGCCTCATTTAAAGAATCGCACTGGCCGGCAAGAAAATTTGATTTAAAAAATTAATATTTATTAAAACTGTTTTTCTTGCACCTAACATTTTCCTCGCTTTAGTGAGGTGAAAAGTTGTGTGTTGCGCTCGGCAGCAATAGTAGATTGTACAACAAGTGCATAAAACGCACCATTTTACTCGAGACGTTTATCCATCCGAGCGAGCTTGCGAGCGAGGATAGATATAAAGTCGAGTGTAAAATGGGTTTTATGGACGAGTTGTACACTCTACTTTTCACTTCGATTGCGAGGAAATGAAACAGCAACATGTAAAATAATTATGGTTCCCGCCAATTAACTTTTTTTCTTTTTTTTTCTGTAGGGACGTGACACCTGACTTAAGGTCGTTACATACTGCTCAGTTATAAAAACATTTTCTTTTTATAACTATGATAAGTTGTTGTTATGGCTTAAATACTATACTGATCTACTAAATTGAAAAATAAACAAATATAAAAAATAATAAATGAGACGAAATACAAATTATAAGTTTATTTCATGAAGTTTTATTGTGTACTTTGGCTGTTGGTATCTTTGCCTTGGTCTTAGAATACGAACGAAACGAAATAAAATAAAGAGGTTGTTGTATGAAGTTAAAGATGTTCGTGTGGCTGTTGCAGCGATTGCCTTGGTCTTCGACGAAGATTTTACTTTATGCTCTAGAGCATAAAAAGCGACTTTATGTCGCCTACGCACGACATAAAGACGAACTTTTAGAGCATGAGAAGTGAAAAGTTATTTAGCGTCTCGTACCTTTGAAACCCTCGCTACGCTCAGGATTCTATATTTGAACCACTCGCTTCGCTCGTGGCTCAATCCTAGAATCCTTCGCTTGCTCAGGTTTCAATACAAGGTACTCGCGCCAAAAATTTACTTTGCAGCCTTGCATAACAAATAACTATTAATGATGGTTTGAATTTACAAACTTAGTGCACACGAGGTTCTAAATTCAATTTACTTTATCCTCTAGCGGATAAAACGGCTTTTGCACACAGATATCGAGGAGCAAAAATACTCTTTCCGAGATGGGGGATGAAAAGGTACTAGTGTGGTGCTTACATAATTGTGAAGTTGTGATGTTGAAGAAAGTTATGAACTAAATACAAAAGCTAAACAAAACTGTAAGGTGTCCTACCTTAAATATTACGCGCTAACCAACTAAATCTAACTTAATTATATAATTTGTCATAATAGATGGATAGATAGATAGAGAACACTTTATTGCACAACCAGGTGAAAGATGTTACAAATAGTTTCTTATATCTAAGTAATAATATTAGTTTAAAAAAATGTTTAATAGGTTTCAATATTTATATGTCCAGCATTGGACTTCTTGTGGCTGAATGATGATGATGATGATGATTTAATAGACAAGTAGCCTTCACCTAACCTACTTTGTTAATCTGTAGAATCCTATTATTGGCATTTGAACATTGTTACTGTTGAAAACCATTGTTATTTTCAAGGTCGGGACTGAGGATGTTAAGCTTCTATTGATATTTATGCTGTTGGTTTCCCTAACAAACTTAAAATAATATAAAAATTAAATTAAATCTATTCAGCTCATGAAAGAAGCCCACTGTTGGGCATAGGCCCCTTCACAGTCACGCCAACCTCGCCAGTCAGCAACTCGCCAGTGGGTTGAACAATGGACTCAGAAGCGGGAGACCCAGGTTCGATTCCCAGTGCCGGCATGCACCTACGACTTTGTCTATTATCAAAGTTACGTACATCTGCGAACTTATAGTACCAATACCACACGCTAAAGTGAAGGAATACATCGTGAGGAAACCCGCGGCTTAGTTGGCTCCGCACGTATTGACTTTTCTTTCCTGTGGGCCAGGCTGACTAAGCTCTAAGGATGGTATAGGTGCTGAGCAAGCCTACTCCATCTAAAATACAATGTCCCAGGCACTACAGCGACCGAGTGGTCCCTTCATCCATCTAGAATAGAATAGAATAGAATAGAATAGAATAGAATAGAATAGAATAGAATAGAATAGAATAGAATAGAATAGAAAATAATAGAATAGAATAGAATACAATAGAATAGAATACAATAGAATAGAATAGAAAAAAAATATTTTAAAGACAAAACACACAAAACAATAACAAGAGTACAATTATGTTGCTTACAAGAAAACAACAACAATATTTCTTAGCTTAGATTAAACATTATTAGGTACTTACTTAAAACTAGAAAATTAATTAAAAAAAGTAAAGTTACACCAATATAGTGGGTGCGACGATGTGTCTCATGTGCGAGTGAAGGTGCCACTGGACGCTGTATAGATCATCTCATTACGTAGATGCAAATGCCTAATTAATCATGTCTCTAGGGCCAGATCTAATCTCACCTGGGCCACTCCCTCCATCAACTGGGCGACGATGGGATCGGTCAGCTCAGAGGGACGCGCCTTCGCCACCTCCGCAGCCAGTTTGAGGGCACACAAGGAGGTGGGGTAGCCGCGGGTACGAATCACCGGCTTTAGCAGCGCTAGGACCTGAGGCGGAAACATAGATAGATAAATTCTTTTTACCCCACCCACACAGAAAGTGTCTCATTGGTCGTTCATGAACGGGTTACGAAGTTAAAGAAAGAGAAGGTCGTATTTCTCCGCGACTTCTGAAAACACTCGTCAAGGGTAAGACGGTTACCACAGAATAACTAACCTGCCTCTGATGAGTGTTTTAGAGGTTTTTTTTTTGTAAACAAGACGTTCAGTCGTCTTTACTCATGACAATTAAAAGTAACACGTCAATTAATATATCAAATAATTCGGAGATAATAATTACACTAAAAACATAATTGTTTTTTTTTTTACACTAACCCGTGCTGAGGACAATTTTAAAAACCTATTTAGAGGCTAAAAATTCCACCTTGACTTGAACCAGCGACTTCTGTCTAACCGTGCCAGCGCTCTCCCAACTGAGCCAATGGTCAAGTGCAGGCATCGGCGAAATTTTGAACCTCTACAGAGAAGTTTGTAAATCACGGTTTTTAACGAAAAGAAGAAGTGGTCTTATACGTCTTTGCCTATGTAAGATTTTGTTTTGTAAGTACATTTAATTTATATGCGATCATCCTCTTCTAGAATGTAAGGCCTCACCTGCTGCGCGGGCAGAGCGCGTGCGATGTGCGGCATACCAGCGTCGACTGCCCTCATCACCTCCTTGTTCAGTCCTCCGTAGGCGTTGATGAGCTTCAGCAGGATCAGGTCGAAGTAGTCGAGCCACAGCGGACGTGTCTCCGGCCGGCGGCACAGCCAGACCAGCACCTTCACCGCCTCGGCCGCCGCCCGCTCGCCCGCCGTTCCCCAGCCTGCGAGCGGAAATAGCACATTGCCGCAGCGGCCAGCAAAACTGGCCCCGGTGGAAGAACGTGTGCGTACATCCGTGAGGCCATCGGTGCCCAGTCGCGGCCCAGGCTTGTATAGTATCCTCTCGCGAACAATGCGCGGAAATTGAAACTGAGCAGTGCCTAGGCGCAACTTTTTACTTCTCAAAATCAATGACGAACATCGAACAGCAATAATTTTTCCTGCGTCAAAGTGTTCATTTGCTTTTTTTTTTAATAAATATTCTATTTGCAAGCCAGTTTGAAATTTAAATAAAACTTTTACGGTTAGTTACCTCCTTGGTTGCCATGATTCGGAGTAAAAAATTCGGAGTTCCATTTTTAAATTACACGACAGATATGAATTCACTTTGTAATTTATTTGGCCGCTAAAACACGACAGATGTGGACTTTCATACAACTTTTGCATGTATGGCCAGTACAATTTCGATTTCTCTCGAAGAAGGTTGTCAAAATGTTTGAGAAGATAATATATTAGCATAATAGCCTGATAGCCCTTTTATGCGACACTGGGTGGGTGTGCACACGCAAATCAATATAAGTTAATATAAATAATAAGCTTTAGTGTTAATACGTAGTTAAGTTACTAACATAGCCGTAAGTTCTTATATTTTACTAATATAATATGGATACGTGTGTCCGTAATAAAATACATTATTAAAGTAAAGTAATGTAAAAATATAATTATTTAAAATTACACAGTTATGAACCAGAACTCTAAGATGCATGAACATAAAAGAAATTTACTTAAAATCTAGAATTCAACGACAGCCCCCAACCTTGGCTGAGCCTGTATCTTGGGTACTCTTTTTATTATTATCATTATTATCAGAATACAAAAATGTATTGAGAGATTTACATTCTGTTTGTTAAATGTCAAGGGGCAATGTTAGCCGCTGCTCTAGGGTCGAGTTGTTGTGGAGGGAAAGGGCAGCGGAAAAAAAAAAACTCTGGGCTAAAGTGTCGCTCGTAGCCCCGGCTGCCTGAGTGATCTTAAACGATCACGAAGGTTAAGCAACACAGGGCGCGTTCAGTGCATGGATGGGTCGCCGTCTATGCCTAACGCTAGTGGCATTTTTCCGAGCGGTTCCGTGCTTCGCAAGGCACGTTAAGCTGTTGGTGCCGGCTGCCGTCGATAGATGGCAGTCGTTAAGCCAAGTCAGAGGCCTTAGGGCGGCTTGACAACTTCTGACAGTAGACGAGCCACTAGTCTACAAGCCTCCACCAATCCGGACCTGGCCCCCGTGGTGGAGTATGCCCTATACCTTCCTCAGGGAAGAGACCCGTGCCCCTCGGTGGGGACATAATGGGTTGATGATGAAAGTGTGTGGAGGAGGCGGTAGGTAGAAAAAGGAAACCTAAAATCTCACCTGACGTCTCATTAGACGTGGCCTCGGAGTTTTCCTTGTCAGCCGACGTTTCCTCGCTAGACAGCGCCGCTAGCGCCACGCGCACTATATTCCTGTAACAAAACGTACCCGTTACTGAGTCACATTTATTATGCAAGGAGATCGCTTTACAATCATTACATTTCGTAACGCCATCTAGTGTTCGTTTATTCTTGAGAATCATAACTAGACGGCGGCGTTGCTGCTAAATTATTGATAAAATGTAGAATAATCACTGAAAATTAAAAGAATTTAAAATATAAAAAAAGACCGTCTGCTGAGCACTACTGGGACCCAGTGATTGTAAAAACGACAGATCGGCTAAACGATTTCAAAACCTAGCAAGCGACATGTGTAAGAAAAACGGGACTGCTCGCGCTTCTTCTCATATGACACTAATGGCCGCCGCGTGCGCATCGTATTTCGTGCTTCGGTTAATAAAATTAGTTTTGTCATGCGTAAACAGTTTTATAGATCACCGAACAACCCCCGATGGAGACTGCCCTGCCAACACCAGTAAGTACCTCCCCACAAATGAAGATTTCCGTGTCAGCAGTTGGGTTTTCGCCAGTTTATTTCACTTTTTACGATGTTATTGCCCGCTACTCCACATTAGTGTCCGCTAAATTCAAATTCAATTCAATTCAAATATTTTTATTCATTGTAAAAACAGAATGTTTACTTAATGAACGTCAAAGTTGTTAGTTTCACAATTAATGGATTATGTGGAGAAGAAGCTAACAAAGAAACTATACATTTATTCTTTTCAAAACACGTTTTAACTTAATTAACAGAGTTTTCAACTTAAAATATTAGTCATGAATGTGTTGAACACTAGTCACAATCGTCCTTTAAATAATATTAATCTACTGTTTAATGCCAAACATCTTTGTCTTCTAAATAATCCTTGATGTTATAGTAAGCCTTTTTGCACAGAATGTGCTTAACACATTTTTTAAATTGCGTTGGAGGTAACTCTAATATATCTTGAGGAATTTTGTTGTAGAACCTTATACAGTTCCCCATAAAGGATGTGTTAACTTTTGCAAGTCTACTCCACGTTAATGTCCGCTACTCCACATTAATAGCCGCTACTCCACATTAGTGTCCGCTACTCCACATTAGTGGCCGCTACTCGACGTTAGTGTCCACTACTCTTTGATACTGTCCGCTACTCTATGTTAGTGCCCGCTACTCACTTGAAGCACTCGAGCGGCTGCCGGCAGTCCCCGTACTTGAGGAGTTCGTGAGTGCAGAGGAGCAGCCGCTCCCACTGCTCGGGAGGATCGCGGGCCGAATCCAGCTTGCACAGAGCCTCCAAGACTTCGGCCTCGCGGAGACCGGCTGTTAAAAAAAAGACTTCATTAAAACAGTATGCGTATACAGAACATTGTAGATAGCATTCCTTCCGCTACTGGGGGGAAGGAAATGGCTTTAGAACGAAAAGACAGATATTTATAGTCACTTTTCGCGGAGACCGGCTGTTGGGGGGAATGGGTTTACAGCGAAAGAAAGGACATTCACAGACAGCCTTCTCGGAGGGAAAATAGCAGAAGCAGCCGCCCCCACTGCTAGGAAGGGTCGCGGGCCGAGTCCAGCTTGCAGAGGGCTTCCAGCGCTGCGGCCTTGCGGAGACCAGGAGTTGGGGGAGGATGTCTTTAGAACGAAAGTTCCATGAATAATTTTATTTACCATAATAATAAAGTAACACATTCATGGATACCTACGTCTCCCTGAGACTAGAAAATGGCCTTAAGACGAAAGAAAACATATTTATAAACCTGTGTTGGAGGCCGTCTTCTATATGGAAAACGGTTTTAGAAGGAAAGAAAAGACATTAGACATATCTGCTTGAGACCGGCCGGGGGGGAAATGGCTGTATCCAGCTTGCAGAGGGTTTCCAGGACTTCGGCGTCACGGAGACCGGCTGTTGGGGTGGCGGGGAAATAGGCTTAGAGCGTAAGAAAACACATTCACAGACAGCCTTATTGGAGGGAAAATGGCAGACGCAGCCGCTCCCACCGCTAGCAAGGGTTGCGGGCCGAGTCTAGCTGGCAGTCTAGAAGTGCACAGCACTTCGGCCTCGCGGAGACCAGCTGTTAAGAAAAGTCTTTATTAAACCAGTACATGCATGTACAGAACAATGTAGTTAACATTCCTCGCGCTATTAGGGGGTGGAAATAGCTTTCATAGTCAGTCTTCGCGGAGAACGTAGGTTAGGGGAATGGGTTTAGAGTGAAAGAAAAAAAAATTGTTGGAGACCGGCTGTTGGAGGGGGCAATAGCATTACAACGTGTCCAGGTTGCAAAGAGCCACCAAGACTTCGGCCTCGCGGATACGGGCTGTTGGAGGGGGGGGGGGACGGCGTTAGAACGTGTCCAGGTTGCAAAGAGCCACCAAGACTTCGGCCTCGCAGATACGGGCTGTTGGAGGGGGGACGGGGGACGGCGTTAGAACGTGTCCAGGTTGCAAAGAGCCACCAAGACTTCGGCCTCGCGGATACGGGCTGTTGGAGGGGGGGGGGAACGGCGTTAGAACGTGTCCAGGTTGAAAAGAGCCACCAAGACTTCGGCCTCGCGGATACGGGCTGCTGGGTGGAGGGAATCGGCTAAGCGCGAATTAAAGCATATTTAGAAAACCCGGCGAAATCGATGAGCATGCATGCAGCGACTAATAAATGGCTTTAGAACTGGAGAAGTCATTCATAGCCACTGCTCGCGTAGAATGGTTGTTGGGGGAGGAAATGGCTTTAAAACGAAAGAAAATACGTTCATTAAGAGACCAAATGGATTTCGAACGAAAGAAAAGTCATTCATTGACACGCCCGTAGCAGAGAACGGTGGTTGAGGTGGAAGAAATAACTATTAAAAATATATTTTACTGATCTAATTTATATTTTGTTACTAATCTAAATATAAATATTTTTGTAACACTCCAGCATCACGACGCCGTTTATGATTCCGTTTCTTGTCAATATATGAAAGTGACAGTGAACTGCATTTATTGCCAAAAACACACTTTGTACATAAATAAAGACATAAGCTTACATAATTAAACTTTTTTCTTTTATAAAAAAAAAAACAACATAAAGGTGCTGTTTTCTGGTGTGTACAACAAGGAATATTGTTAGACTATCCTGTTATCTTATTATATTTTTGTCTTAATGGCTCATGCCGAAAATCAGCGCAGACCGGTATTGCATGCATCTCCGAGCGGCATATTACTGAGCATGGGTCCAAACTTTAAGATAAGAAAATAGCATATGAATATTCTTTGCTGTACACACGTACCTTTATGTTGTATTTCTTGTAAAATATAAAAAAAAAGTTTCAATAACGTAAGCTTACATACATACATAAACTCACGCCTGTATCCCATAGGGGTAGGCAGAGACCAGGGGCTACCACATGCCACGATCCTGACAGATCACTTTCGCTTCTTCAACCCCGCTATATTTATGTATAAAGTGTGTTTTCGGCAATAAATGTAGTTCGCTTTCACGAAAGAAAAGACATTGATCGAGAGACCCCTATTGGAGACGTCATACACTAAATGGCTTTACAAGGAAAGAAAAAGCATTTACAAACACACTACTCTAAATAAGACAGATGTAAAAGAGCCACTGTACTTACATTTGGTTATAATGAAGCCATTCTCGTCAGTCTCATAGGGCCTCAGCTTGTCACGGTTGTTTGAGTTGTATTCGCTGCAACATAAAATTACTAATTTACCGGATCCGAAATGAAAAGTAATTATTTTGTGAATCAAAACTCTCGTTAGCACGTCACGTACAAAAAATATTCTCATTTTCTACTAAGAATAGTCACACAAGAGTCTAATTAGTAAAATTATATCCGTCGGTTTCGGGAATTTCACAAAGTAACGCCCTTTGTATTTTTCGAGAAACACGAAGAGATTATTTAAGCGTTTACCAGAGACCGGCGGTATATGGCGTTCTTAATCTTACAGCCCAACATTATTCATCATGCATAGACAAGCCTACAACTAAAATGCGTATCTATTTACCATTTTCCTGTCTCTCACACGTTATGTGAACGAGAGACAAATAGTATTTAATCCCTTTCTTTAATTAATCAAGTAATTAAATGACAGCGACTAAAGAAATAATACGCACTTCCACCAATGATCGAGCAAACAAATAAAAAAGCATTGAGATGCACTATGACTAACATAAGCCAGTTAGGTATTTTCAGAGGACATTAAAAAGATAAGATAGTACTGTTTCTATGAAGGTCCCTAGATCAATAAAATAGCTGGACATCGTCCTCCCCAAGGCACAAAATATCATTCTGTCCTCGAGCATCCTCATCCAGCCGCTGCCAGCGATCTGCCTCAGATCGAGAATGCTGTCTAGTGCCAGGATCGTGATTCTAGGTTCTTTTTCGTGCGTCCGCAAATCACTGTCAACATGATAGCCCGCACAAATATTTTTTGGGGTTACGTGAACATAGTCACAGATCGTTTGCACATCGCTTACTGTCTTCACAGTGTAAGGTGTGAGTAATCGACTACTTTAGTAATTGACTAATAGTAATTTACTACGCATCACACTACGTCAATTACTCACACATACTTAAAAGTATTTGAGGTGATTCTATCTGGGTCTAGAGTGTTATTCAATTCAATGTTTTTATTTCGGAACAAGTCCATAGTGGTAGTAAAAACATAGTTGTTCAATACACTAATATCAGCACGACAATAGCTGTTACTTGACTCCGTTTCGTAGTCCAACGAGCTGTTTGACACTGTTTTTGTGACTTTTCTCGTCTTGTTATAACATTATGGTAAGATTTTGTCTCATATGTGTGGGGTTTTGGCATAGCAAATAAACTTTTCATCTGTCTATCTACCGAACAATAGCGAATTAAATAGGCATCTCTCGCAAAGAAGATCGAATCGGGCGACGAGTTAAATTGCAAGGCTGATACCATTGGAATGCGACTCGTTACTAGACTACCAATAGTGTCGACAAAACAACCATTGCCGTAATAATATCACTCTATTGTACAACTGCATTTAAACTGTTACATTATGACCTCGAAGAGAACAATTAAAAACCATTGTTATGGTGGCCCGATCGGGTCATTGAAAGTTAAACTGTCGTGGTGGCCCGATCGGGTCATTGAAAGTTAAAACACGGATTAAGGCGCGGAGCCCACTGGTCTGGCGTGGCACGGACCTGGCGCGAACATGGCGCAGACACGCAGCAGGCGACTATTAAAAGGCGTTGAGCGAAGGAACTGACTACGAACTGACCTGGAACTGACTGTAAGCGGGCGCGGGCGCCGAAATGGCGTCCTACACCGCGTCCGTCGAAAGGTCGTTAAGTGTGTTCGAATAATGACCTTATGACCGTGTGTTTGGTACGGTATTTGAATGAAACAGAATGTCGTGCGCGCCACGCCCGAGCCGGACGCCAGATGACTGGCTTCCGTGAATAGAGTCTCGCCCCCCAGTTCTTTGTCAAGACACTATCAGTATCAACAAGCAGAGTTCTTTCTGGGCGGAAAGGGGAATTACCGCGAAATCAGACGATACATTTGAGTGAACATTCATTTTTCGTTCATCCCTATTTCACAGTGAAGCGTCAATACGTAAATAACGTTCATAAGTACTTTTTACGAATATAAAGCTGCGCTGGCGCATTAAATACTGTGTGTAGACGAAGTCATAGTGATACATTCTAGTGAAATTGAGAGATGCCGAATTTCGAAGGTCTTGCTTTCTTACAATATTAATAAGTATTGAAGATTATTCACAGGACAATGATGTCCGGTACTAAACAATTATGTAAGCGGATATTTAGTAGATAATGATTTTTTTTTTTTTTTTTGTTGACTAACCAATGCTGAGGGCAATTTTAAAAACCTATTTAGGGATAAACCAAAGAGGTCGCGGGTTTAAGTCCCGGCATGGGTGGAATTTTTAGCCTCTAAATAGGTTTTTAAGATAATGATTATATGGCTAGTGTTCAACGGATGAGTTAAAAACTCAAGATCTCATTTATAAAAAGTGGATTCCACTAAAACACTCTTAAGGCGGTGTTAAAGCCGGTTCAAATTTAACGCCTTTATCTTCGTCTTAAGTGTTTTAGTGGCATCGAGTTTTTTATAAATAGAACTGTCAGTTTATTAAGTTGTTTTTTTTTTCAATTGGTCCTGAAACTGACGACTGCGTGTATTACTATAATTTTGACCTTACGTAAAATTACGTACGGTAACAAAAGTGTTACGTACAATTTTGTTTATTATGATCTATCTGGCCCGATGAACTTCGTACTATCAATCATTAATCAATCATTGTTTTTCGGTGAAAGTATAAACATTTCGATAAAAATTTGCTGGTCCGATTCTTGATTCATAAATGGTGCAACTAATTCGACTTTATTTTATTTATATAATAGAAGACTACATTAACAAACCATAAATATTTCACATATTTGACTGATCATATTTTGCAATTCTGTTCTTTGGTCGTGCAATAAAGTTTTCTCTATCTATCTATACAGAAGAAGTAAATAAACTAATTCAGCATTTTCCATTCGCATTACACGTAAGTGAACGCCGCGGAATGAACGAAAAACGAATGGTCCGACATCGCGTCCAGACCCGCCCCGGTCCCCACTGACCCCACTGGGTACTCCATGCGGCGTTGGGGCACGGGCGATGACTCCTTGGTGCTGACAGCTTCCTCAGAGCTGTCCCCGGACGGAGCTCGAGCGGCGCCCTCGCTGCCATAGCAACTGGTTAAGGAGCCATTCCCATACAAACGAAGATTGGTTTATACAAACGAAGTTTTCACTCACAAACGACACGCCAGATCGCCAATACTTTTAGAAGGGCACACATCGAGGTTTAATCTTGCTTAGAAATGGAGAGAAAATATAGCCTTGCGAATTGTTTCCATGAAATGAGGATATAATTTATTTTTTACTAGCTTTTGCCCGCGACTTCGTCCGCATGGAATGGGTAAACTCCGGGATGAACAGTATCCTATGTCCTTCCCCGGGACTCAAACTATCTCCATACCAAATTTCATCTAAATCCGTTCAGCCGTTATTGCGTGATTGAGCAACAAACATCTTCACAAACTTTCACTTTAATAATATAAGTAGGATAGGATTAGTATACCAGCAACCTCGATTTATGTCCTCTTAACATGTTGTCAAAGTGTCATTGAGAGTGCATGTCTTTTGTAAATTAAATAATAAACATAAACATTTACATACAGGCACATACATTGCTTCTGGCCCCACACTAGGATACCCTGTGTCGTGGGAACCAGAAACAACGACATCACAAACATGTAAACATCCAAGACCTGGGGTTTTTTTTTGTCCCCAGTCGGGATTCGAGCCCGGGACCTGTCGCATGGCATGGCACTGCCGCTGCGCCACGAGGTCGTCAACAAAACTTCATTTGCGTGGGAATTGTCGCTTGACAAGCCCCCATTAAGCGAGCTCATATAGACCCGGGTGGCAAAGCTGGATGTCCAATAAAAAAATCTAGACGTCTCAAGACTATTTTTGATGTACTGTATCGAGTCCATTAGAGTTTAAAACGCAACATGTATAATATGTATATTTCAATGTGTGTCTAGTTTTTTTTTTATTGTATGCCACTGTTTCGGTCGCTGTAACCTTTAAAAATAAAGTTAGGACCATTATTTGAGCCAATCCGTGAGATTCCACAAGCCCATAAGTCAAAAGCTTTGTTATAGAGATCGTATGAAAGAATAATATTGACTGGTTACCCTGCACCCGTGTAAACCACATTTCGATCAACTACACTGGAATGACCGCCACTATACTCCGTTCCACGAGTCGATCTCCTAGGGAACAAAATACTCGCATCTCATTGGTCAATGCGCGCGGCTAGAGATACGCGAAACTAAGCGAAGCTTCATAGGGGAGATTTACTTAATGCAGTGGCTATTGAGTGTCACGCGGATTGACCAACGGTCGCACATGGACGATTTTCTTTGGGGACTTGCTTCGTGGAATAGAGTACAGACGCATGTTTTAGCGCGCCTGCGCTGAATGACGAATAAACCTTAGGGCGAGTTTCTGAATTGAGAATTTCGCCAAGTAAATAGTTAACTGTATTCAATTCAATTCAAATACTTTTATTCATTATAAAAGAGAATGTTTACTCAATGAACGTCAAAGTTGTTAGTTTCACAATTAATAGATTATGTGGAGAAGAAGTTAACAAAGAAACTCCACATAGTGCGGTAACTTCGAACTTCTCAGAAAAGAGCGTGACAGAACGTTACTTAAGTATTTACTTAGTGAAATTCTCAATTCAGAAAGCGGCTAAACCCCCGTTTTCTCGTACACTAACAATCTGTTAATCTACTGTTAACAGCCGTCAGTTGTTTTTTTGTATGCACTTTGGCCCCAACTGACAGTTATTAACAGTAGATTAGCAGATTGTTAGCGTACGAGAAACCGGGGGTTAGTATAGTAGACCGACATTGCCACCCAGTTAAGTTAGTACCCATATGTATATAAATATGTGCCCAATAACATTCGAACCACAGTTTTCCAGTCTTATTTATA
The DNA here is from genome assembly GCA_947310995.1 of Yponomeuta cagnagella. Lineage (NCBI taxonomy): Eukaryota > Metazoa > Arthropoda > Insecta > Lepidoptera > Yponomeutidae > Yponomeuta > Yponomeuta cagnagella. The sequence continues at coordinate 9,457,254 of OX371294.1, read as the reverse complement.
AGAACACGATTCCCTAAAGACACTCTATGGATGCAGTTTAAATTGTCTATGGTAAAGGGAAAGTCGTAACGAGTTTTGTATAAATAAACTCGCTAAAATTTATAACTTTGGAACACAATTTATTTATTTCAAAGTTGTAAATATCTTTGCTATAACTTTCTAACTTTAACCCTAGACACGTAACCTTCTCACATACCCCATGATACCTAAGCATTCGGCAATTCGACGACCATATTTTGAAGTGTTAAGTTTTAAAAAAAAGACTATTTTGTTTTTGGCACCTTTGTTGCACTGCGGTTTCAGGCGTATTGTATATTTTTTAATTAAAATATTTCGTTGTTATTTATCACATACTCTTATTTATTTTTCTTTCTGTTTAAAATGGCACGCGTTTCTACAGATCAAACCCAACATTGTGATGAAAAATTTAATTAAAATAGAAATTTCAAAAAGTAGTCGTTCATTTTAAGGGCAAACTTAAAATGAAGACATTGGAAAAAAGATATTTTAATCTTTTACGCCCATTCAGTATAAAAATCAATTTTATGTTTACCACAAATCACGATGTTGCACGTATTTTTGTAAAATTTTAGAAAAAACTGGTGCGTTGCTGCCGGAGTTCGTTGCCTCTCGCCGGGCCGTGACGGACACCGAGTTGACAAGAGACACCACGGTTATCCGCACAAGCATCAAAAAGATAAAATCAAATTTTCTGTCGCGTGTTCGTCGAAACGACGAAGGTCAGGTGTCTAGGTTTAAAATCTTATTTACAGAAGCACGATTGCTTAATACACTCCTCAGATGCAGTTTAACTAGTCTGTGATAAAGGGAAAGTCGAAACAAGTTCTTATAAATGAGACCGCTAAAGTTTATAACTTTGCGTTAAGGTTTATAGCTTTGTAACTACACTAGTTTATTCCAAAATTATAAATACGTTTCCTATGAGTTTGACACTATATGAGTAAGTGTAAAAATAACAATTCTTTTTCACACAATGCCGAAAATATCCGTTTTTAACCTCAGAAAGACTAGCGGCGTTATTATGACTATTATTATTATTAATTCTTTATTGCACAAAGACAGTGCACAAGAGGTGGACTTAATGCTAATGGCAGTTAATTTAATCTGTAGTTACGTCTTTTCCTTGTAAAATCTCCGCCACAGACTACTTTAATCGACGTTTATCGAGTGTTTAAAGGGACCGTGTTTTTAAAAATAATTACTTCCTTCGCGTCGTTCATAAAAAAAAAACAATTCTCATTCATCATCATCATCATCGGCCTACGCTTGTCCACTGCCGGACGTAGGCCTGTCCTATGGCACGCCACTGAGCACGGTCCTCGGCTACTCTCATACAGCTCTTGCCAGCCGCCCTAGTAATGATTTGTTTACCCGCAGGTAAAACTTTCTTATGAAGCATACAGTTAGTACTTACGCGTTGTAGTGTCCGTTTGGCACGCCGTTCTGACCCTTATTGGAGAGGGTGACGTCGGACATCTGACTTATGCCGGAGTCTTTGCTTGACATATGGTTGCCGCATTCAGCTGGGAAGGAAAGGTTACGCTTGTTTACTCATCATAGGCACAGTAGATAGATAGATATCAGCATCATCAGCCATTTGACGTCCACTGCAGGACACAGGCCTCCCTCATGGTTTTCTAAGCATGAAGGGTTTTGCCATAATCGCCACGCTTGGCAGACGGGTTGGCGATCGCAGTATGCGGTTGGAATCTCAGGAAGACGCTGCTGCCCATCTCCTGGTAATTTATTTCCTTAGTCGCCTACTTAGTCGTCTACACCCAGTTACGAAACGCAGTTTCAAAAACGGCCGGAGGGTCTACGACATCCACGGAAGGAAATGGAGTGACGCTATTCTTAATCCGGCGCCACACGGTTGTAGGTAAAATACTATAATATTATAAATGTGAAAGTTCTCCCTCATGGTTCTCCAGGTTTCCCGGTCTTGTGCCGGCCGCATCCAACGAATTCCTGCCACCATAACCAGGACGTCCGGTCGACCACCTGGTGGGGAGCCTGCACATGCTACAAATACACATTTTTTTACCTGAAATAAATGCTAAATTACCAGACTCACCGTTGGCATGCTGAGCGGTGTACGTATGTATCTCCGAGGTGGTCTTTCGGATGCGCGAATACACGTCCTCGGAACAGGCCGCGCCGGCGGCGGGTGGGGGCGCGCGAAGCGGGCTGTCACTGCCTGCTAAAGAGTGGGCTATGCTGAGTTGGGGCAAGGAACTGCATCTTGAGATATTCGAAGATCAGGCTCAGCGGCGCGTCTTGGGAGAGGCCTACGTCCAGCAGTGGACTGATACCGGCTAACTATGATGTTGATGATATTCGTCATCAATCTCAATCACAGTGTGGTGGGGGGGATTTTTACTAGAGTTATTTTTGGGGACGCGAAGAGCGGGCTGTCGGGATTGCAGGTTTGAGATGTTTGTAAAGGTTTAACGTCAATAGTATGGGAGGAAGGCTTTTTTATTGCAGTTATTTTTGGGGGTGCACGGAGCTGGCTGTCGCTGCCTGCTAAATGAGTCGACTATGCTGTTAAGGCTCGGGATTTGAGATTTTTATTAAGGTTCAACATCTATAGTTTAGGGGTGATGGGGGGGGGGGGAATTTTACTATAGTTTTTTTTGGGGGCGGGGATTTGAGATATTCGTAAAAAATGGACCAAAAGTGCAATATAGTGCAAAAAAGCTTTTAAAAACTACAGCAGATTCTGAACTGTAAGTATAGAAATCAAAAATAGGTTATTTCATAAACGTGATAATTATTAAAGACGACACACAAATTCTTTTTTTCAGAGCTAACTTAAAATTTTGAACTCTATTTTAAACGCAAATTGGATAATTCTTTTCCTTCTACTATGGCCTAAAACAGAAGCCAACTCACTGCTAGAGGTCCTCCGGACGTGCTGTTGGACGATCCCGTTGATGAGCGCCTGCGTGTCGGCTGGCAGCTCGGCCATCAGAGCCGTGAACTGTTGGACAGAATAGAGAGACCAATTTACTCAGTTCAATTCAATGGGCATTGTCCTAAATATTGACAATGTTACAAATGATAAGATGCACATGACATACAAATTTAAAAAATACACGGTACAATTAATATTTACTGATTTCGTGTATTTCTGTGTGTGTGAGTGTGTGTGTGTAATTCGACCTACGAACGTTTGTTTCACACGTGAATGAAAGTAGCTTTAATGTTTTTGAATAAAAACCGCCAACATACCGTAAACCAAAATGAATATATCTTTTAAGTTTGCACAAATAAGGAGTCTTTTTTTTATTTAAGTAGTTCCTGTCTCTTCGATTCTTTTTTTTGCTTCAAAAATGTATAAAAAAAAGCCCAATTCGAAATATTTTGCCCAGGCTAAATATAAATACAGAACTCTTTTTTTTGGACAGTGCCCATTGAATTCAATATCTTTATTTCGGAACAATGCCATAGTTTTAGTAATACATATAATGGACATTAATTCGAGATTTTTTCCTTTGCTGTATATGAAAAGGACGCTAAATTGGATAGCCCTACGTTCTTAGTTTTTACTTCAGTTGAGATTTTCATTCATGATTTTTGCTTTGAAAACCTTCTCATTCTAAAAGGGCGTATAAGCAAAACGGAACGGAATCATAGTCGTATATCCTAAACATTGAAGCGTGTAAAAAAAAAACTGTCACTGGCCTGCCACTGAATTCTGCTTTGACGTTTGACGTAATGTTTTGGACTTGTCTTACTTGTTTTTTTTTCATCTTCTTATTCTGCTAATTGTCTTACTTGTGTTTTCATCGGATCAATTCGAGTATTTGTTTTTTTTTTAAACGTTTATTGGCTATTGTATACAGAGTCCTTAAGCCTAGCTTAATGAAGTATTATTACTAAGGATGTTTTTTTTAAAGGCAACAGATTAATCACTTTTTGGACAGATACGAATGAATGATACTTTCTGACTCGGTATTAATCTGTGATGGTGTAATGATCTGTATCACTGAGCGAAATTAAATAAAGAAATTATTTTCTCGAAAACTACAACACGTAAAAATAAACAAAAAATATATTCTTATTGAGTGATCGCTCATATCCATATCATAGAAGAAACTTTCTTGATTCGTGACCCTAGAAATAATGTCCATTGTCAAGGTAGGTTAGCATAATCAGCCTATATGCGTCCCACTGTAGGGCACAGGCCTTCTCTCAGGGAGAGAGTATGGGCTTAATCACCACGCGTGCCCACCGCGGATTGGCGATTTCAAGCGCTGAGGTATGTGAATAGCTCGGACACTCAGGTTTCCTCACGACGTTTTCCTTCACAGTTAGCGTGCGGTATTCACAAATGTACATGAATTAGAAAACCAAGTCATAGGTACATGCCCGCACTGGGGATCGAACCTGAGTCTCTCACTTCCGAGTCCGATGTTCTACCCACTAGGCTACCAACGCTTTAAGGTAGGTTAGAAGCACATTTTATTTACGCTGAAATCTGGGTGGTATGTAAGCCACGGACTCTAGACTAAGATTAGTTCTGCGAAACGCGTCCCAGGTGACCATTACTCACGGGGTTTGCAATCGTCGAGCTCGTCTTCAGGTCAAGACGAGTGCTATGGGAACTGCCCCCAGTGGGGACGCGCTAGACCGCGCACGTCCCCGTGACCAACTGACCTATACGTGACATTATACGAATATTTTGCATTATGCTCTGAGGGTGATATGTAAAAAAACACGATTCCTCATAAGGTTCGATAAACGCCGATTAAAATAGTCTACGGTGGGGATTTTACGAGCAAAAGGCGTAAACACAGATTAAATAAATAAAATACCCTAGAGGAGTGCTTTAGTGGAATCGTGTTTTTATAAACAATAAATCCTACTAATAATAATGTTTGGATGTTTGTTACTCAATGACGCAATAACGGCTGAATGGATTTAGATGAAATTTGCCATGGAGATAGTTTGAGTTCCGGGGAAGGCCGTAGGATATTTTCATCCCGGAAATTACTCATTTCATGCGGACGAAGTCGCAGGCAAAAGCCAGTGTTAGTATATTTATTTTATTATTTTGTACTGATAGTTAAGTTTCTTGTTGAAATAAATAAAATAACATAAAAAAAAATTACTAGCTGACTCAGCAAACGTTGTTCTGCCATATTAACTAGCCTACGACCTATTCTCAGACCTAACAAATATACACAAAAATATGTCTTTTCTTTCCTCCCTACAGGGCCGTAAGAGTATTTACTTCTTGGTTCCCGATGGGGACATATACCACTCTCAGCTTCTAGCGACCACCTACAAAGGCTACAGTACTCACCGGCACGGGATTACAATCGTACAGCTCGTGCAATGCGCGTCGTGCCAAAGCGCGCACGTCCCCGCCGCGCGGATCTTGCGCCCAATGAGCCGTGCGCGTGAGCGCACGACCGGCCGCGCCTGTGGCGCCGCCTACCGGGGGAATCACACATTGGAGGCTGTTCTTACGTGGCGTCTGCTGTCTCGCTCGCACAATTTAACATTTTTAGGGTTCCGTAGTCGGACAAGGTTTAAAGCTTAACATTTCGCAACCCTAAATCAAAAAATTATCTTGCTACACCCACAATTTGTTTAAACGACCAATCTAACTATACCACACCGTGGTGTAGGCGAAAAAAAAATGGGAGGTCATCATCATCAGCCATTTGACGCCCACTGCCCATAGGCCTCCTTCGTGGTTTCATAACCATGAGGGGTTTTGCCATAATCGCCACGCTCGGCAGGCGGGTTGGCGATCGCAGTATGCGGTTGGAATCTCAGGAAGACGCTGCTGCCCGTCTCCTGGTAATTGATTTCCTTAGTCGCCTTCTAGGACATCTACGGAAGGTAATGGAGTGACTCTATTCTTAATCCGGCGCCACACGGACAGGGGGGTAACCGTAAAAATAATAAGATTTTATTGTACAGTTTTGTCGGCGTGATTAATACGTATCTCTATGCCAAAATTCAGCTTTCTAGTACTAGTAGTGTTGGAGCCAGGCCGCGGACAGACGTACGGACATGGCGAAACTATAAGGCTTCCTTGTCGACCACGGAACCCTAAAGAGACGAATTTTTGTCAATACGGTATTTGACACGATCAACAAGAAATTATTTCATATGCTCGATTAAAACAAAAATAACAAAATATCTCGGTAAATGTGTCTCTTTTAGTCAATTACTAGTTATTACAATTTTTAAATAGATTAAACATAAAAAGAGTGCTCTGAAATGTGACGTCATAAGCAAGTATTTTCATACAAAATTCCGTTTTAAAAGTAACTCATTTGATATTTTGTCAAATACCCAATTGGATGCGTAGTATTTTCTGAGGTTAACACGAGCACTATACATAATAAAACTGAATTTTAACGGATATTTACTCGTTTACTTTTCCATTTTGCAATTTTCCGAGGTTTCGGAACTTTTGGATTCGGATGCTGTGCATCTGAATTTGTTGACATTTAGATTCATTAATCAATTATTATTTTTAAATTAACCCCTGAACTGCCCTCGCGGAACGCAACGTATAGGTGGCCCATACTAAGTTGGATACAGATCTGTGTCGCGGCAGACGAGTGGTTAACATACTTTTATAGGTTTTTTTTGCATCTGAGCCTCTCTTATTTGCACGCCACCATAGTAACGCGTGCCATTATACCATCGACACATGTTATGTGAATAAATAAATTTTTAACTTTATCTTTGGCCTCGTTGGTCTAGCCGTCGACCAACCAAAACAGAGGTCGTGGGTTCGATTCCCACTGGGGGCCTACGTACATTTGTATGTACATCAATGCCTAGTTGTGGCCAAGGCTTGTATATGATTTTTCTCAACTTTCAAAATCAGACGAACCACGAACGAACAATAATTTTTGACGCGTTAAAGTGTTCTTTTTTTTTTCAATAGGTATATCCAGCTTTCTATCGCAAGCCAGTTCGAAATTTAAATAAAACCTCTGATAAGTTACCTCCTTGGTTGTCATTGTTCGGAGTAAAAGATCGTTCCATTTTTAAATAACACGACAGATATGAGTTTTTATTTGGCCGCGAAACACGACAGTTATGAATTTTCATAGAACTTTTTCCGGCCGCTGCTCGCGTGTAATTGGCCAGTACAGCCATTTCGATTTATCTCGAAGAAGGTTGTCGAAATAATGCTCATGTTTGAGAAATAAACCCTAGCTGGTACGGGCCAAAGCCAAGCGCATTCATCGCTAATATTTTAGATATCATTGTCTTGGCCGAAGAACTTTCGGACGAACGATACGACAAGTGTTTAATTTAAGAAGATGTACTCACCATGCAGACCCACAGCCAGGCTGTTCGGGGCGCAGTAATCATGAGCAAGGTCCGCCAAGAATCGCAAAGCCGCCGCTTTGGTCTTGGGCGTAGGCGCCGTCGCAGTGTCAGCTAGGAACCTGCCCGGTTGAAAAATACCAGCATATTAGTAAGGGTGGTTCAATAAACGCAAAAATTACGTTTAGCTTATAAGATTCATTCAGTCAACCGACCCACCAACCAATCATCAATCAATCAATCAAGTTTCTTCTGTCCGCGGCCATCTTCGTCCAGCCGCTGCCAGCAATCTGCCTCAGATTAATGCGAAGAACCGATTGTCGGTAGGGTGTAAAGGAGTGGACACCACGAACTGGCAGAGGCAACGTGGGACGCCCACCAGCGTCCACAAATCCCAAAATAAATGAACGCACCCAAAGAATAACAAATAACTCCTTCCCAAAATAACTATGACAGTGCTTCCAAAAATTAATGCTCTCGGCTGTCCCAAAAATGAACACAGTAAAGGAGTTTTTTTTTTTTCTCAAAACTGAAAACTTACCCCTATTTGTAAATCCTGTAAATTAAGGACTTGAAAAGACTAAGTTTGGAGTTTTTTTGTCCATTTTTTCTCCAAAATGATCTAGATTTTGAAATGGACACCTAGTTTAACTTGTAACGTTCATTAAGTCGCAGTTTCTGTGCTACTTTGAATAAAAAAATTTGATTTTGATTTTTTTTTTGATATTGGTTAATAGTTGATTCCAGTAACCAATAGTGGTAATATCTCGGTTTTGAAAAAAAATGCCCTTACCGTGTTTATTTTTGGGGCAGCCGAGTCTGGTGGGAATACACCCATTTTGGTTGGAGCATGTTTTATTTTTTTATGTGGCAATGAGAACTGGGTTTGTTTTTCAAAATTGACTTAGATTATTCTTCTTTTTTTCGCTTCAAATTAATTACATACAAGCAGCCTATATACGTCCCACTGTAGGGCACAGGCCTTCTCTCAGGGAGAGAGGCTTAATCACCACACGTGCCCACCGTGGATTGGCGACTTCAAGCGCTGAGGTATGTGAATAGCTCAGACACTCAGGTTTCCTCACGATGTTTTCATTCACTGTTTGTGATTTCCGATAATGTTATCACCGTTGAAGTGAAGGAACCGTTAGCGAGTGCTATTGCTACTATAACTTGACAAATGTACATAACTCAGAAAACAAAGTCATAGGTGCATTCAAAGACATGCCCGTACTGGGAATCGACCCTGGGTCTCTCGCTTGCATGTCCAATGTTCTACCCGCTAGGCTACCACCGCTGATTTTAAATTAATTAAAGCAGCCTAAATCGTAATATTCGTCTTAGGCTCTCAAAATAAACTATATTCTTAAAAAAAAATTGGAATTTTTTTTTAGATGATAGCTTGTGTCACCTGAATATATTATGCAGCTGCAGTTCAGCTGGAAAGCATTCGTGTATGACGTCCAGGGTCTTCATTATTTTGCTCTGCACAGAGCCCAGGATATCGGTGCCGAGCTTCATCAGCAACCTGGCAGGAGAAGTACCAACTTCAGATTATACATGGTTATTTTTCAGATGTGCGATCCTCGAAACATGTCAGTGGGGAACTTGCGTCTAACTTAGATCGCAGTGGGATTGCTTTTATACAATAAGAACACACATAAAAGCTGAGGAATTTTTTTAAATATAGCCATAAATATATATATTTTGGGGATTTCGGGGACTCGAAAATATTGTCTTTTCATTGAGTTCTAATAAGGGTGTACATGTACAAAAAAAAATTGACTAGATAACTCAAATATTGATAAACGCTTCATACGTTATAAGGCGTTACGTGCAAGTGACGTCATAGTTTTTGTAGCACGTGACTATATCGACTTTTCGAAAGGTCATATTGTAAAAAGTATTAGTCGTAGAGAATAGTTTTACCACGATTATTGAACTTCTAACATGGCCTTTCCGATTATATTAAAACATATTTTAGTGCAAGTTCTCCATTAGTTATAAGAAATGTAAGACGACATAAAAAATATTATTTAATCATTAACATAATAAGAATAATTTAAACAATGAGTCCACTAATATCGCTTCCATCAGTAAATCATGGTCCTACATTTAAAAAAAAAACATTCTATTTAACAACACACACGGTTTTAAGGATCCTCTATCTATCAGAATGGTTCCAAGAATACGTAACTTAAGAGGAAAACACTTTTTACACCTTTTTTAGACCGTGTTACGCAGCAACATTCCAACCCACAATACGCAACTTACTTTTTTTTTAAATATATTTAAACGAAAACAAACGGTCTCACAAAAATCATGTCCAGTAGTCTTAAAAATGAATAGACCTATAGTTTTCCGAACTTACAATTTTTTATATAAATCCTTAAAAATTATAACCAATGCTTATTTGCTTTAAGAAACAATGAAAATTGCAGGAAAAAAGTTACAAGAAACAAACAAGTCTGTAGCTTAACTTCAGCCTAATAACTGAAGAATATTATTTTTAAATGAGCTTAGTGTACTACAAAAAACAAACTTTCGAGGAAAACGCTTATTAATAACTACCTATATTAGACTTTTTTATTTTATTTTGTGTGGTCTATATGCTTTTAGTAGCACTGTTTCAGTCCTACTACAGTAAGACCACACAAAATAAACTTAATAAAAGACCTAAAACAATAGTACATTACTTCAGAGGGAAGAAAGTGACAGTTCCATACCGAGATTATGGCATTTGCGCCACGAGCTTGCGAGGGGCGCAAACCATTTGAGGTATGGAACTGTACTTTATCCTGAGGTATGTATAGTGCTTTTTATTACACCTACGAGGAAAATTATACAAAGATAAATGCTAAATCAATCGAAGTTTTTGCGAAAATGCGCGGGCTTTTCTTTTTTTTATTCGCCCGTTTGTGGAGTAGGCTAAGATCATAAGGTCATGCAGCCACTTCTTCCGTGATTCCGCGCGTTTTATATACAAAAATAATTTCGTTTTTAATTTTCTGTATGCACCAAGGAGGTTGGTAACTGGTAAAAAAAAAACTGTATGTGGCCAGTAACAATTTACTTGAAATTTAATTAGTAGACAGTTAAAGTCTCTTTGCAGTATGACTGCTGACAAATTTAAAAAAAAAACCGGGTATGTAATGGAATTTCATACATATTTCCCACCCTTGGGTCGGAAGGATTTTCATACAAACTTCCATACCTTGGGATGAAAGGATTTGAAGGGCGGGATAAAGGCGTTTCTTCCCTCTAATTGGTATAATTAGTATGTATTTTCAGAGCAGGTGTGATAAAAAATAATTTTGTGCGCGTTGCAGGATTCGCGCATTTTATAACACTAAAAAAAAACACACATAAAATAGCCAAATCATTTTGTGGCATAATTTCGGGCCAAAGAGCTACGAAGATTTTTGTATGGGGCCTGGCATAGTTCATAGTGGCGCCCTCTATATTTTTTCAATATCGTGGAGCATGATGAAACCTAGCTAGATCGATAGAGGACAAAAAAGTAAACAAGAAATTATTAAGGTCACCATGTCCTAAAGTGGCACGTTTAGGAGTTATTGAGCTTTGAAGTTTGTATGAGATTTTTATAAAACTTAACTTTTGAATCATTTTTCACTAAATACTGGACTATATGCTTGGCACCTGTGACTCGTTGCCGATTCTTGACTAAATTGCTAAATAAGTCGTAGAAAAAACACCCAGTTTATTATAGATACCGTATATTAAGGCACCCGAGCGTAGCGAGGATGCTTACAATGCGAGGGTATTACGGGAGCTTTTACCAGAGTTATAAATCTGCTTTTCATCAATCCTATCAGGTAAATAAATAAAATAATGTATTTAAAGGAAAATTCACCACCTAAACCTATCTATATTAATTAAACTATAGGTTTTATATTGACATGTTTTGAATTTTAATCGAATTGAACGAGTTGGATGCATGAATAATACTATAATTTCATGTATATATATGTATATAAGTAGGTAGGTACCTACTAGACATAGCTACCCAGACTTTAAAAAACATCAAAGTAGGTTTGAATCCCCGAGAAAACTCATAACAAGTGACAAATTCAGTGATGAAACTCAGTTAGTGGAAATTCCATACAAACTTCAAAGCTCAATAACTCCTAAACGTGCCACTTTAGGACATGGTGACTTTAATAATTTCTTGTTTACTTTTTTGTCCTCTATCGATCTAGCTAGGTTTCATCGTGCTCCACGACATTTAAAAAAAATATAGAGGGCGCCACTGAGACTATGCCACTAATCTTCGTGGCTCTTTGTCAAGGTCCAAATGAGTTTTACCCGCAAAATATTACATAAGCTTCGAAATTAAAGACTTTTTTCACGTGACAGCTTTGTTATGGAGCACAATACGCACTTGCTGTTCTACTCCTTTCGTAGATTTTCTCTTTAAAGAAACGAAAAGAACCAAAACTCATTTTGTAAAAACCTATTTAGAGGCTGAAAATTCCACCCGTGCCGGGACTTGAACCCGCGACCTCTGGCTAACCGTGCCAGCGCTCTGCCAACCAGAGGTCGCTGGTTCAAGTCCCGGCATGGGTGGAATTTTTAGCTTCTATTTAAAATTGTCCTCAGCACGGATTAGTGTAACAAAAAGAATATAATCTCATATTGTGTCAAAACGTCATGAATTTTTACCATCCTTATATTTATTATATTCATTATCTATATTTTAAATTAACATTCTATTTAATCTTGATGCCATAATATTAATTTTAAGCCGTTGACATTTTATATTACAATATTGTTATTATCGAAGTTGCCTCTTTCAAAAATTTGTACGCCACATGAGGCAGAGCGTGTACAGAGCTAATTTAAACGTCTCCACCCTATCAATGTACTCATGCTTCACAAATAAATATCTTCGTCTTTGTCTTTACCTTTGAACTGACTATTTTTCCAACTAGAAATAAGGCAACTGACCTGAACATAAGCTGGTAGAGCCAATCCTTCAGTTGTTGCCAGTGCACGAGTAGAAGTTCACACACCGCGTCTAGTAGCAGAGAAAATACCTGCAGAGTACACAATGAGTGAATGAATGAACTGTCGTGTAAATGAACGAACTAATGAACTTTTTCGCCATAGATACACAGATACAGGTGTGAGTTTATGTATAGATATGTATTTAGATATATAAGATATCAAACGAATATTATGGTATATAGGAATACAAACAAACCGGCCATGTGCGAGTCGGACTAGCGCACGAAGGGTTCCGTACCATTATCTATACAACACTATGTTGATTTTTAATGTTATCTTTTTCTAAACAAAGGTCCAATTTGAAAACAGCGCCATCTATATAAACCAACCAGAAGCTTTTAACATTGACATTTAACGACATGACATCGGCGCTGTGAAAGTTACATAGATGGCCGCTTGATGGCGTCCGCTGTCTTTTCTGGGCGAACGTTTGGTGTATGGGAGCCCCACTTCAATATTTATTTTATTCTGTTTTTAGTATTTGTTGTAATAGCGGCAATAGAAATACATCATCTGTGAAAATTTCACCTGCCTAAATATCATGGTTCATGAGATACAGCCTGGTGACAGACAGACACACAGACAGACAGACATACGGACAGTGAAGTCTTAGTAATAGGGTCCCGTTTGGCACCCTTCGGGTACGGAACCCTAAAGAAGGCGGTACCTTGGTGTGTGCATCGACGAACATTTTATTGAGCAGCTCCGTGAGTCGGCGCAGTTGGTCTTCCGTGAGTAGACGCCCGCTGTTTAGGTAGTTGGCCTGCGGGATGACAGCTCTTATTGTCAGGAGGTTAAGATTCAATTCAGAGCTAAAGGTGAATTCAGACCGATCACATTTCGTTCAATTCAGTCTTTCATTACAAATCTTTCACTAGGAATATATTATTTAAGACACACAGAAATTTGAATGACGATAAAATTAATTAGTGAAGAAATCTATATTTCGTTTCATTCAGATTTGTTCTGGATGTAGACAATAATTATTTTTTTTATATTACAAAGTCAATAAATTGACAATAGTGATTAATACTTCTTGAATTAACCTCCTGAGTCCTGACCTTGAAAATAACAATGGTTTTCGATTGTTATTTTCAAGGTCAGCCCTTGTATCACGTAAGTTTCCACTCTATCGGGTTAAGCATTTAAACGACTCCAAAGTGTCAAAATATGTATGTATTTGACCGTTCTGAGTAGAATAAATCAGACAACTCTGTACAGAGGAGGACATACGTGGTCGCGCCCCAGGACTTAGGAGGTTAAAGAGATTGCGGTACAAGGTATAAAACCCTTTATAGGTCAGACTGACAGACAGACAGACTGAATGAAACGACGGTGACCGTATTAAATATAAATAAATAAACTTCTACACAACACAATCACTTGTCCTGGTCCCAAACTAGGATACCTTGTGCTACGGTAACCGGGCAAGGACATCACAAACATGGAAATACACCCAGACTGAGGTTCTATTATCACAAATAGAGACGCTAAAATTAACAAAATTTTCACTTTCGCGTCTTCCTGAGATTCCAACCGCATACAGCGATCGCCAACCCGCCTGCCGAGCGTGGCGATTATGGCGAAACCCCTCATGGTTATGAAAACCACGAAGGAGGCCTATGTCCTGTAGTTGGCATCAAATGGCTGATGATGATGACATCAACGGTGACTCACCAAGTGCGTCAGGCCATCCTTCCTCTCCGTCCAGTGCGTGCAGGCGCACAGCGCGATGATGTCATCGGGGGGCGGCGGGGGCGGCGGGGAGCACTCCCAGCCCAGCCTGGACATTGACCCCGACCACGATACGCTCTGGCGGGGGCGAGGGGTCAGGTTAGACTGGGTTAGGTGTCTCTAGAAGTTGAACTTGAAGTAACCAAACGTGTGTACACCTGAAGAGGCACAACTTGGTGATCTATACAATAAGATCTATGTAACCAATCTTTACAATACAATTAATTCATTCATTAATAAATTCATTCATTCATTCATTCATTAATTCATTCATTCAACTTTGTATCCATTTCTATGTATATAAACTGCAGTAGATTTGTGGATTGAGAAAATAAACATATTTGTATTCGCACTTTTTAATGCGCTGACGACGCGCGTTTTTAATGATGAGCGCGTCCTCTGCACGTTATTAACGCAAATGATGCAAGGATCGTGTGCTGTCTACACCCAGATAGGTGTAGTACGCAGAGCGATCCACAAGCTTTGCCTGCTGCCCAGGAACTCTAATTAGCAAGGCATTACAAGAGAGCGGCATGAGGTGCGGGGGGAGTGGGGGGGGGGGGCAAACGAGGAGACATAACATAAGCAGCCTATATACGTCCCACTGTAGGGCACAGGCCTTCTCTCAGGGAGAGTATGGGCTTAATCACCACGCGTGCCCACCGCGGATTGGCGATTTCAAGCGCTGAGGTATGTGAATAGCTCAGACACTCAGGTTTCCTCACGATATTTTCCTTCACCGTTAGCGAGTGGTATTGCTACTATAACTTCACAATTGTACATAACTTAGAAAACCAAGTCATAGGTACATGCCCGCTCTGGGAATCGAACCTGGGTCTCCCGCTTCCGAGTCCAATGTTCTACCCACTAGGCTACCACCAGAGACATCCATCTTTTGAAAGAATAATCATTGTATCATTCTTCTAAACTACGAGAGTTTCTTTGTTAAACATTATATTGATTAGAATCTTTACCTTGCCACATTCAAGGTACTTTCCCTCCATATTATGGCATAGCCGTGGGACGCCCTGTGTATAAACTAAGCATGCATGAGAAAAATAGTTAAGTACCTACAGCTAGATCATAATCACGGGGTACTTTAAGATTTTCAAATGTAACATAACATAAACTCACGCCTGTATCCCAGAGGGGTAGGCAGAGACCAGGGACTGCCACTTGCTACGATCCTGACAGATCACTTTTGCTTCCTCAACATTCATTAGTCGTTGCATGCACGTACGGCGGTTTCGGATACTTTTTATCTTGCCAATACAACTTACAAATATTTATTATTGTACCATCTATTCATACTCATGTTTCACAAATAAATATCTTTATCTTTATCTGCCCTTTGCTAATACATCCCCTATTTGGTCGAAGTATGTCCGTCTGGGTCGTCCCTTACCGGCCCTTCCATCCACATTCGCTCGACATATTAGTTTTTTCAATCTTTCTTCCTTCATCCTCTCCACACGTCCAAACCAACGCAACATTCCTTTCTCAATTCTAGTCACTAAATCCTCTTTCAGTCCACAACGTTCTCTAATCAAACTGTTGCGTATCCTGTCATTCAAAGTAACGCCAGACATACTTCTCAAGGATTTACAAATATTTGCAACACTAACTTAGCAACAGTCAAATATTACGACTACCCTCCGCGCTAGTTAGAAACTGTATCGCGGCAGAGTAGGTTTGTCATCAACGTGACCAGTTCAGATTGTTACATACAGTGCGAATCTTACGGTATCAGGGGTCAGACCAGTGGGTAGAACATTGGACTCGGAAGCGGGAGACCCAGGTTCGATTCCCAGTGCGGGCATGTACCTATGACTTTGTTTTCTAAGTTATAGTAGCAATACCACTCGCTAACGGTGAAGGAAAACATCGTGAGGAAACCTGAGTGTCCGAGCTATTTACATACCTCAGCGCTTGAAATCGCCAATCCGCGGTGGGCACGCGTGGTGATTAAGCCCATACTCTCTCTCTCACTCTCTCTGAGAGAAGGCCTGTGCCCTACAGTGGGACGTATATAGGCTGCTTATGAAGGGGTCAGACAACACTGGTCAGTATTATATGAGAAAAGAAACTTAAGTGCTTGACACCAAATGATTAAATATATTTTCCCGATAACTTTGCGCAATGTCAAAGTGCACATCTAGGATGCTACGAAGTTTTTTGTAAAGTCAACATTTATTTAAGTTGAATAAATGCGCATTCAGCACTCATGGTTCAGGTTAAATATTGTTCTTGAAGTAATTTTTTTTAAATAAACTGCGGCCTGTTTCTGGTTTTTTTTTTTCCAAATAAATCGAATAAACTCACGTCGTGCCGCCGGTAAGAGTCGATACTCCGTTCGGAGCAAACGCTGGAGGCTTCGGAGTCGTCGTCGCGCATCCGGGCTCCGTCCAGCAGAGAGTGGTCGTGGTCGGGGCTCTGCCACGAGGAATCCCAGTTGAGTTAATTTCAATCAGTCAAGGAAAAGAGATAATAGGAGTAAACATAAAATGTCATTTCAAAAAAGTTAATAGATCCTTTATGGGGGACTGTATAACGGTTCTACAATAAAATTCCTCAGATATATTAGACTTACCACCGACGTGGTTTCAAAAATTTGCTAAGTATACTCTATGAAAAAAGCCTATAAACGATTATTTGGAATGAAATAATGTTAACGGGGATGACTGGATCTAGTGTAGTGTAAATTTAAGTTGAAAACATTTTGTTGCGTGCATGCGTTTGAAGGGTGAAATAAGTAAGTGCAAAATGCAGAGCGATGAAAGATATTAAGAGCCCTAACCCTCCTCCTCAAGAGATCGCAAAAGTGACTGTTGAAAAGCTACAAGGTGTTGATATGTAAAGCAACGCCCGACTCAGGGTACTTTCTACTCATCAATACGGACAACTTTTACTATAGTACCAATACTAAAAACTCTAAAAAAAAACATCAGCTGTTCCATACTTTTTTTTTCGCCATTTCAAGGTCGACCCGATAGTAAAAGTGTTTCGTGTTGATGTGTAGAAAGTAGCGTGAGCCGGGCGTCACTCCGCAAATCAACCATTCATACACTCAGTCCAGCTCACCTGCAGACTGCCCTCGGCGTCCCTGCTCTGCTGCAAGAGCCGCAGGGCTGCGGCGGGGCTGCGAGTGGGCGCGGTGCGCTCGACACTCTCGCGCCGCCGCAGCGCCGAGCCGACCGCGCTGTTAGAGCGGCTCGTCCTGCAAACGATATTGTTAACGATAACGATACCTCTACACCGGGCGAATGTGGGTGGAACGGCAAGGGACGTCCCAGGCGGACATACTTCGACCATATAGGGGATGTATTAGCAAAGGACAAGGTAAAAAGTACCCGAAACCGGCGTGCGTGCAAGCAACGCCTAATGAATGTTACGCGCGAGTGATCTGTCAGGACCGTGGCAAGTGGCAGTCCCTGGTCTCTGCCTACCCCTTTGGGATACAGGCGTGAGTTTATGTATGTACGTATTTGTATGTACATCTTTACAGCAGCCGGCCGGCACAGCCGTCCATTTAGATTTCGAATTGATTGGAGGGAACTCGTTACGTTTTGTTAATGGCGTGAGTCAATGACTCTAGCTAGGCTAGGAAATCAATTATTAATTGCTAATAATCTGCTTAATTCAGATAGGGCGCCACAGTGTTCTTAATCTTAGAAAAGATATCTACAAAAGCGGGTGGCTCTGTGACGGATTAAGTAACCGTTGTTTTCACGTGGAACGTCTATAAGTAAACGTTAACTTTCAGTTCAAGCTACGCAATGTGTTACGCGGCAATGACGCCATCTAGCGGCAGCGACAGCTGACCCGTAAATACAACGGACGCCAAAGACAAGACGCTCGCGGGCACTAAAAAAGGAAGCGCCAGGTACGGCGTGCGCCAAAGACAACAGGTCGCCTTAACTGGTGCGGCTGGTATCCCGGGAGCAGACTAGAGAGCGCGGGATGCCAAAGGGGCTCTAAACACAGAGGACGTCAAAGTCAACACGGCGCCGGAAAGAAAGAACCACAAAAACTGCAGGGCGCCTTACCTGCAACGGCTGGTTTCCCAGGAGCAAACTATAGAGAGCGGGTCGTCGGAGGGGCTCTAAACACAATGCACGCCAAAGGCAAGGCATACGGGGCGCCAGAAAGAAAGTGGCACGAAAAACTGCGGGGCGCCGTACCTGGTAGGGCTGGTTTCGCGGGAGCTGGCCAGAGAGCGCGGGATGCCGGAGGGGCGCCGCCGGGCGGGCGCCAGCGACAGCGGGGCGCCGCGGGATGACGGCGAGGACGAACGGGACGTCGCTGCAACGGACAATAGTTTTAGGCACGGGGTTAGGTCTAAGGTCTTAGGGTTCGTAGCATTCCTCAAACGTTAATAAGTGTTTTAAGGGGTCGTTTTTTTTATAAGACTGGGGCGGACTTGACCGCTCTTATTATTTTTACGTTTGTGCGGATGTATCATGTTTCATAATATGGACGTTATACACGCTGAATTCTGGGTGATTTGCAAGCCGCGGTTACGAGATTGGTAATTAAAAATGCCACCTATTTAGACTGTTAGTCTTCAGTATAGACGTAAAATAAAACTTGAGTTAAGAAAAATTGTTTCAAAAAATTCGCGTACAATTAATACAGCCTCTCCGTCTATCAGAACAATGACAATGACTAATGAAGGAGAATCTCTGTCGCCGGGTCGTGTTGCAGGTGGTAAAAGGCAAACTAGCGTATTCGATAGTCATTGTTGAGGCACGTAAGCCTTTCAGACCACCCAAAATTCGTGGTGTACATGGTGAGAACATTGGACTCGGAAGCGGGAGACCCAGGTTCGATTCCCAGTGCGGGCATGTACCTATGACTTTGTTTTCTAAGTTATGTACATTTGTGAAGTTATAGTAGCAATACCACTCGCTAACGGTGAAGGAAAACATCGTGACGAAACCCAAGTGTCTGAGCTATTTACATACCTCAGCGCTTGAAATCGCCAATCCGCGGTGGCGTGGTGATTGAGCCCACACACTCTCTCCCTGAGAGAAGGCCTGTGCCCTACAGTGGGACGTATATAGGCTGCTTGTGACATGGTGTCTACTCACGCTGACTCTGCGACACACGCGGTCTGGAGCGCGAGCGGCCCGGGCTGGGCGGGACCGCAGCCGCCGTCACCACCGGCGACCGCTTGGCGCGCGCTGCGAGAATACAGTAGCTGTTTACCGCCGGACTCACCCTCTATAGTCTATTCATCCTCACTTGTCCAATTTAGTAAACAAGATTCTACCCGCAAAGTATGACTTTTTAGTCGAAAACTGCCATGTTCCCATAAATGAAGTAACCTGGGACACCATTTTGGATAACACGCTGCTATGTTTATAAACGAAGTGCACGAACTTGCAAGAAAATATCTAGTTTCGGCATCAAATGTCAATTTTGAGGTTAGAATATTGTTTACTAAATTGGACAAGTGAGGATGAACAGACTGTATGTGTGCTACGGGCCTGCCGCTCTCGAATCGGCCTTTTAGTCATTCGAGAAAGTGTCAAATACTTCGGCACTGCTTAAATCGTCCGCGACGGGCGCACAGGCCTATGATGACGATGACGATTGTGGCTGGATCACACGGAGTCAGCCACTGACTTCTGTTTACGTAAAGTCAGTGGAGGTCAGTAAACAAGTCAGTACTACGCGACAGCGCTGAAATTTGAAATACATTTACAAGGGGTCAGTAGCGGGTCAGCACTGACTTGGCAGTGCACTGACTCCTTGTGATCCAGCCCTTAGGGCGCGATGTAATGCAATGTCTTCCGAGTGCAGGGAAATCCCTATATAGAGGGTTTCTAAAATAGGCAATTTAGCTGTTAGAGAGCGCTCTAAGGCGCATAGCCCACTGATCTGGCGCCTGGCGGGGACGTGGCGCGGACAGCATTCTACTTCGTTCAAATACCAAACGCACTACAATGCGGTCTTTATTTGAACACACTCAACGGCCAATCGTCGGACGTACCACAGCACGCCATTTAGGCGCCCGCGCCCGATTGCAGTTGTTGCAAGTCAGTTAGCAGTCAGCAGTATATCTTCTGTGGATGGAATTAAGTCATGTGCGCACCAGATCCGTGCCAGACGCCGGATCATTGGGTTTCGCGCCTAATGTCTACGGTGTACAGTATTTTATGAACCCCAATTTGTAGCATTTTGAATTACTCGCGATGCTCATAAAACGGGTCGGGCATCAAGGTAAACAAAACTTTACACAAGAAATAATCGCGATTAGAGCCGTTTAATATACAAACCCATTTTTTAATTAAAAAAAACTGATACATACAATCATTCAAATGCTGAAATAAACTAAGCATTGTACGCAATAATGATGTCACTAGGGTCGTTGTCTAATCTGCAAGAATAGCTATTAGGACGCGATCTAAAGTCGTCATCATCATCAGCCCTTTGACGCCCACTGCAGGGCATAGGCCTCCCTCATGGTTTTCATAACAATGAGGGGTTTTATTATTATTATAATCGCCACGCTCGGCAGGCGGGTTGGCGATCGCAGTATGCGGTTGGAATCTCAGGAAGACGCCGCTGCCCGTCTCCTGGTAATTGATTTCCTTAGTCGCCTTCTACGACACATCCACGAGAGGAAGTGGAGTGACGCTATTCTTAATCCGGCGCCACACGGAATGTCTCATGCGTAATGCGGCGACGTAAATCTAAAGTCTACAGTGCACAAATTGAACCTTTAATTTTTGATATAGGATCCGTGCGTGGCCCGACACTTTTTGGCGTGTTCCTGACTGATCTGAAGCAGATAGTTCATTCGCAACTATCACTTTTTGCGGACGATACAAACATTATGGGCGATCCAGACATGAGCGAGAATATAACCCAGAAAGATCGCCACCACACTATCAGTGGGCCCAAGACTGGCTCATCACGCTAAACGAATTTTGTAGAAAACCTATTTAGAAGCGAAAAATTCCACCCATACCGTGACTTGAACCCGCGACCTCTGGCTAAACGTGCCAGCGCTCTCCCAACTGAGATGATGGGCAAGTGCAGGCATCGGCGAAATTTCGAGCCTCTTTACAAACTTCTCTGTATTGCGCTGGCACGGTTAGCCAGAGGTCGCGGGTTCAAGTCCCGGCATGGGTGGAATTATTAGCCTCTAAATAGGTTTCTACAACTATCCTCGGCATGGGTCAGTGCAACAAAAAGAATGTTGTAAAGTTTGTAAAATTATTCATTTTAGTGTTAAATTTTCTCAATCAAAAACAACGTAAATTGAAGGATAGCAAAAGTATGTCTGAAATGTCCGCAATTTTATTACATAGCAAAGCCTCAGAAAGTAGATACCCATTAAAAATATTAATACGTGCGAGCGGGACGGCACACCAGACGTAACAGTAGTCTTAGGGCCAATTTTTCAGTAGTCAGATAAAACTTAACTGGCGAATAGATTGTATGCTATCACTGTCTCAATCATACGACAAGACAGTGACGACATCAGTTTTATTCTCCAGTTAAGTTTTGTCTGACTATTGAAAAATCCGGTCTTAATGAAAAATATAAGGTGAAAAACACTAATAGCTAATAACTTGAAACAAGTGAACAGTATTTACTTGAAAAAATCTACAACTACAGTGCTGAAAAAAACCGAATTGTGTCTTCAAATAAACCAAAAACATGTATGTACAAATATGGAGAAAGACTGAAGAAGGAAGTGCGATTTTAATCTGTTTCGGTTGTCAAAAGGCTTACCTTGAGGGGAGCATTCACCGCTCTCTGCGAGAAAGCATTGTGTTAACATTATTGTATTTAAATTGTGTTCAACATGGCCTATTTCGAATACCAGCATAAACCAATGACTCAGTTTTCTGAACCTACGCACATACGCTAACGCGAAGTAAACATTGGCGGGTAAGGGAACGTACGGGAATGGTTACTTTTTACACCAAAACTGTCTCTTTTTGGGAACTTTTGACAAGACCCGGTTGGCAACACTGCTTATGGTAACTTTTGGCAATAACCGGCTGACACTGCTTTTGGTACCTTTTGGCAAGACCCGGCTGGCAACACTGGGTCACGTAGTATGGGTACGTTCCCTAACCTGGGTGCCTGACGTGTTCGCATACCTTTATATATACTGCATAAATTTTGGGTGGCTTGAAAGACATAGCAAAATGAACGTGCCTGGCAATAGCTATCGAATACGGTAGTTTGTTTTTTTTTTTTAAAAGGCACCTTTCAAAAATATCTCGACACAAACTCGAATTTATTAGAACCATTAGTAGCCATCCCGAGCGGTGCGTGCGCGCCGCGGGTCCGCGGGTCATTGTACTAATTGTTCGCGCATTTTTTTAAACAACATTTCTCAACTGGAAACAATATGGAAACATATTTAAAAGTAACAGTCTAAAATATATGGCATTTTCTAATTACTAATTACATAACCGCGGCTTTCAAATCACCCAGAAATCAGCGTGTATATGCATTTAAATATTTTTATGAATAAAATGTAGTGCGCTAAGCAAGGTTTGAAGTCCGTTCAATATTTATTGAATGCATAAGAGTTCAATTTATTTGAGGCCGAGTTCTCCGAGCGCACGGATTTGTATGGGACTTGTTGCGCTGCGCGAGCGAATAGCTAAGGGCAAAATAACAGAAATACATTTTTGAAATAACAGAAATACAAATCCTATAAAATTTTGACCACAGACGTCAATAAAACATTCGGTGACAGTAGTCATTTTGGAATATTTTTTATTATCCTACACTTAGTACAGCTCAAATATAAACCATAGCTGGTGATAATTTTTTTTTTAATGCTTGAAAAAATAATGACCGACTGCCCTAGACGTGGACATTGAAAATCGCATACTGTCTTTACAGTGTATGTGTGAGTAATCGACTACTTTAGTAATTGACCAATAGTAATTTACTACGCATCGCACTATATCAATTACTCACACATACACTGTAAAGACAGTAAGCGATGTGCAAACGATCTGTGACTATGTTCACGTCACCGGCAAGATCTGTGCGGATTATTATTCGGAGAAACCAGCCCCAATAATTTGTAACTGCAAGAAAGAGAACCTCCTCTCATTTTGTTTCACTTTTATAACTATATCGTAGTAGGTATTACAGATGTAACTTAATGCTTCTTCAACTTATTTTATAATTTGACAGGACATAGCGATCCGAAAACTGACTGAACACCAAATGTGAATGTACCTATGATCCACAAATAAATGCTTTATGATTATGATTATGATGACCTTTATTACATTAGATTTGTGTTTTTTTTTTCGTAAGAACTAATTTGTAGTAAACAAGTCACACTCACGCAGGCTTCCGGTGTTCGCGGCGGCCATCTTGGCCCGCGTCATGTGCGAGTAGAGGGCGCGCGCGCGCGCCCTTTGCGCCGCCGCCGCGTCCACGGCCGACACACTGCGTGCGCCCGCGCCGGGCGACCGCTCTGTGCGGGGGAGAACACTACTTTAGAGCTAAACATGGAAGAAGCTAAACACATGAAAAGAAATAAAAGGATAAAAATTATCACAGATTACATTTTGAAGTCCCTGAGCTAGCTATCTCTGAGCTAGGTAAAATACCTGTGTTACAAAGATCTGTCTGTGCCCTCTCCCAGTTTAGCATAAGTATGAGATGAAAAACTTAAAATAAAATAAAAACATTAATAATAGTTTACAGACGCAGATGTGATTGCGAGTGTATGTGTATGGGTGTGTGTGTGTGTGTGTGTGTGTGTGTGTACGTGTGTGTGTGTGTACGTGTGTTTGTGGATATGTGTGTGTGTGAGTGGTGGTATTAAACACAGTAGAGCACTTGTCACTGATGTATAAGTCTCAGAAGGTCCTTTTGTGCACTCATATGAATTGAACACGGCATGAACTTATATAAAATTAAAGATCTTTTCTATATAACAACCATTGTTCATGAATAAATATTTTTTATTGTTATTCTTATTCTAAATATCTAAATTGGGAACTTGCTTCACTTGAAGATGTATTCAAACTTCTGGACTGGGCAGGATCTGGCATCAACATAAATGGCGAGTACATCACTCCTTCGATTCGCCGATGACATAGTGATTAAGAAGATTTGAGTTCAATGCTCAATGACCTGAACAGAGCTTCTAACAGGTAGGGTCTTAAAACTAAGATAATGTCGAACTCCCATGTAGCACCCACTCCTATCAACGTTGGCGGCTCTGACCTCGAAGTTCTCGACCGCTACGTATAACTGGGACAAACAGTCCAGATAGGTAAGTCCAACTTTGAGAAAGACGTCACTCGTCGAATCCAACTCGGACGGGCAGCGTCCGAGAAACATTTTCGCGTCCAAAATACCTGTGTCTCAAGACAAAGGTGCATAACCAATATGTGTTGCCAGTGATGACTTATGGATGTGAGACCTGGTCGCTGACTATGAGCCTCATAAGAAGGGTCAAGGTGGCCCAACGAGCAATGGAGAGAGCTATGTTAGAAGTTTCACTGCGTGATCGAATCAGGAATGAGGAGATCCGCAGAAGAACCCGAGTTACTGATATAGCTCGTAGAATTGCTCAGTTGAAGTGGCAGTGGGCGGGGCACACAGCTCTGATGACCGTTGGGGCAGAAAAGTTCCGACCTGGCGACCGCGGACCGGACGCCGCAGCGCGGGCAGGCCCCACACCAGATTGTTTATGGATGCAGGCGGCACCAGACCGGGAAGCTTGGAATACCATGAGGGAGGCCTATGCTCTACAATGGGCGTCAAATGGCTGATGATGATGATATTTATATATGATCTATCTAGCTACCACGCTATCAATTAATTCTACCTCTCATGGCAACAGGAATGTGTGTGGGGAGGACGCTCCTGCGAAAACTATGTTCTCGATCGACGCTTTTATACAGAATAGGGGCATTATAGTAGGTGTATTGTTAATACCAACCAAGTCCAGAGGTAGGCGACCCTCAAATGCTGACATCTCTTGAATGAAGTATTGCTAAAGTTGTTTGTATTTAAATAAATTAAAATTAACAGTGAGCGTCATGCTACTTAACCTTTCTACCTCTCATGGCCACAGGAATGTGTGATGGGGGAATTATAGTGTATATATAATTAATAACAAGTATTAGTGTATATTGTATTACATCATTGTTAAAATGGTCATTTTATGTGCCCCTTTCCCTATAATAAATTAGGTACTTATAAGTACTTATATCTCATTCTTTTTTGCACGCCTACCTAAATTTTTGCCTCTCCTGTAACACCTGCAGGTTGACTGGTAGAAAATGCCATTAGCATTAAGTCCACCTTTTGTACACTGTCTTTGTGCAATAAAGAATTAATAATAATAATATTACTGTCACAAAAAGTGCACATTTTTCCGATCACTGCCTTGGGCAGCCCTTTCATACCGAGATGTCATGTACGAAGATTTCTAAAGTTCTCAATGTGCGGATTGTATTAAAATTGTTTAAAGTGAGGTGGGCGTCATGGTATTGAATGATTAGTGTTATGCTTATTGGGTGTCTCAAGGCGTAAATACATTTATTATCTATACTCCACTCAACAAAACGAGCTCCCAAAAAAAATCGTCCACGTGCGCTCATTGGTTAACGCGCGTGACCTTCAACAGCCACTCCATTCAAACTGCCAGCGTGTAAACTAGCGTGTAAGAAGCGGACCGTTTTCGCTTATTGTTTCGCTTATCTCTAGCCGCGCGCATTGACCGACGAGATGCGATTATATGTTCCCTAGGAGTTGGACTCGTGGAACGGGGTATATCTATCGACGATGACGAAGGCGGCAGAACAATGGACGAGATTAGCAGAAGACCGGCGAGGTTGGCGTGACGTTGAAGGCTTGTGACCGAAAGTGGGCTAATTTCATGGGCTGTACAGATAGATACATACATCGATCTATCACGCTATCAAATAAGTCTACCTCTCATGGCAACAGGAATGTGTGAGATGGGAGGACGCTCCTGCGAAGCGCGCCTCCTCCTCAGCGAATGGGTCCTGCTGACGCCCGAGACTAGGTTCTCTGTCGACGCTTTTGTACAGAATAGGGACACGATAGTGAACGTGTAGTGTTAGTACAAACCAAGTCCAGAGGTAGGCGTGGAACAGGAGAGAGAGTTTATTAGTGAAACGTTTCGTTAGAATTGATAGATAGGGCCACGCACTGTTAGACAATGTTACGCGGAAACATTCCAGCCCACAGCAAGTAATTTTCGAGAAAAAAACTCTTTTTTTAACATTCTTTTGTTCCATGTTTTTGTTCAGACGTTTTACATGTGTAATCTAACAACGTTTTAGATTTAAAAAAAGCGTTGTTCTTGTTGGAATGTTTTTAAGTAACACTGCGCAGTTGATATTTTATATAAGTGGTACGGCAGAAGTTCTTTTTTGACAGATTAACTTTTAAAATGGCCAAATTCTATCATCCTTGTGAACTTTAACTCGCTCATCCTTTACATACATGCATTGTACTCAGTTGCGTTAAGGGTGACTTTGCAACTAAAATGTAAAGGTTGATGTGCGGTCGACTGTACACTGTACAGTATTGTTTATTTTCCCAGATCACTGCAGAAATACTAGATGCCTATCAAAAATACTCATTGTACATCAAAGTGAGTTATCGTTAGATACAACTTTAACATATAATTATTTTTCGAAAAGCAAGCCTTTTCTGATGTGCGATTAAACTGGATTCTATTAAATTTGATATTCAATGATTGTGCTGCGTCAATGATATGCGTTCAGTTATTAGGATGATAAGAAAGAAAGAAATACATTTATTGGGACAACGTAACACATCACGAGAAGCAAAAGGCATAACAAGTAACACAAATATATCGAGCGAATGCGGGTCGAAGGGCCGGTAAGGGACGACCCAGGCGGACATACGTCGACCAAATAG
This sequence comes from Yponomeuta cagnagella, assembly GCA_947310995.1. NCBI lineage: Eukaryota > Metazoa > Arthropoda > Insecta > Lepidoptera > Yponomeutidae > Yponomeuta > Yponomeuta cagnagella. The sequence continues at coordinate 9,430,242 of OX371294.1, read as the reverse complement.
GGGATGTATTAGCACTGGGCAAGATAAAAAGAAACCGGCGTGCGAGCATGCAACGACTAATGAACGTTGAGGAAGCGAAAGTGATCTGTCAGGATCGTGACAAGTGGCAGTCCCTGGTCTCTGCCCACCCCTCTGTATGTATAAATACAAAGGATATGCAAGTCACATAAATACAACATAGGACAAGGCAAAGCCAGAGTGCATCCTGTGGTTTGTCAAAGTTGCCTCAAAGGGCATCTGAGTCAGCATTGTGTTCAGGGTGCGATAATGATTGATGACGTTAGATTTCTTTTGTACAAAGTCAAAAGAAATCAATGTAGGCACATTTTTGATGTGGAATTAGTTTTTTTTATTTTAATCCTAGCAAATTCCGTTTATTCCGTATGTCAATACAAGCCTTTATTAACCTGTGCTCAATCACCTACCAAACGAATCTCCGAAACAGAAATAATAACAAAAGTCTGAGAATACATTCGAAGACAACTTGAATGACTTGCTCAAACAGGCCTTTAACTAAACTTCTTTGTACAACTCAATTTCAATCGCTACTTAAGTGAGTTTAGTTTCATTTTTTAGTGACTGCTTGGTCCGGCGGTAAAACGTTTTAATACCAAGACAGAGGTCGCGGGTGCGATTTCCACTCGGGGCCGCCGTACATTTGTACAAATGGCCTGAGTCTGGGTGTATCTCCATGTTTGTGATGTCCTCGCCTGGTTACCGCAGCACGGGGTATCCTAGTTTGGGACCAGGAGCAGTGATTTTGTTGTGTAGAAGTTGTTATTACTTAAGTTGTATACTATGTGAATTAGATATTTAAGATGTTTCATGTATCTTTATAATGTTTGGTGTGCAATAAAGAGTATTAATCGAATCGAATCTAATCTACTTCCTTCTGCAATGCATTAGTCCAGTCCATTCAAAGGTTGTCTGGAAGAGATCACTTTTAGTGACAAGGCCGCCATCTGTACTGTTAGGTTAAGGAATATCTGTGTAATTTCCATTTTTAGGCACAATAAAGTGTTCTCTATCTATCTACTACTTAAGAATTGCTGCAAGGCGGTATCTTCATTGGGAGAACTAAACACATTGGTGTAAAAATGTATAAAAGCGCAAGAATGTTAGTCAAAATAATATACAACTATGCTGAAATTTACTATGTATATTTTTCAATGTTTTTTTTTTTCTATAACATTCCTAAGAATATTAATTATACAAAGCAATACACAATGTGAATAAGAAGCGTAAAAAATATGTGGCCATTAACAATAACAAACAGTTCGTGCAATTCTGATCATGCAATGAACATAAAAATTGCTAGAAAATATATGAATTTATAAGAATCAAGTTACTATTCCCATAAACCATAACATTTACTGGGCTTACCCCCAGTTTCTGGTACACTAACACGCTGTTAATCCACTGTTAACAGCTGTCAATTGACCAAAGTGATTAACAGCTTGTTAGTGTACGAGAAAGCGAGGGTAAGCGGCTGATAAATGCACAGTTGGTCAATAGATGATAATTGCACGGCGATGGATTTTATTTCACACTCTTTTTTAGTCTCTAGCAGACATACATCCTACTAATATTAGGGGTTAAAGTATGAAATTGCCGTTTTATTGCAATAGGTTCTTTGAATTGACATAGAATCTTCATGGTTTGAGGTTTTCGAATGAAACTTTTTTCAAATGGTTTCTATGATGTTCTTTTTTTAAAAAATGTGAAACATTTGAATATCGACTTTCAATTGTTTTTGTCATTCAATTTAGACAAGAAAGATGGATACTGCGAAAATTCGAGTGATTTTTGATTACGAGTTCCGACGCGGAACTAACGCGGCAGAAACAGCCCGCAATATCAATGCTGCGTTTGGAGAGGGGTCTACTAATGAACGCACCGTGCGATTTTGGTTTAAACGCTTTCGGGATGGAAATTTCGACTTAAAGAACGAGCCACGAGGAAGACCGCCCACACAGGTGAATAACGATGAATTAAGAGAGATAGTGGAAGCCGACCCTAGTCAAACTACCCAGGAATTAGCGGCATGGTTTAACGTTACCTTACCCACAATATTGACTCACTTGCGTCAAATCAATAAAATAAAAAAATACGAAAAATGGGTGCCTCATAATCACTCGAATTTTCGCAGTATCCATCTTTCTTGTCTAAATTGAATAACAAAAACAATTGAAAGTCGATATTCAAATGTTTCACATTTTTTAAAAAAAGAACATCATAGAAACCATTTGAAAAAAGTTTCATTCGAAAACCTCAAACCATGAAGATTCTATGTCAATTCAAAGAACCTATTGCAATAAAACGGCAATTTCATACTTTAACCCCTAATAGATATAAAAAATATTTGTTATCGAATCCGTCGTGGGCTCCGGCACGGTAAGCAGACCTGATACCGCTAGACCATTGAGGCAGTCCTCATGGATTCCACCACAATTGCACAGACGAGCTGAGAACCCCATCCTTTTTGAAATCTTTTTAAAACACCCATTACCGTGATAATATCGCTCTATTGAACAACTACGTTTAGAAGACACGTCCCAAGCCTTAGTGTAATGGGGAACTTGCATCAAACTAAAATTGGAGTGATATTGCTTTTATACCACAGATGGCACAGATAAATTCAGGAAAAATAAATAATACCCGAAAAAAAACTTATTTCGGGGTGTTCGGAATCACAAAAAAATGCGAAAAATCAAGTTACTTTAGACAGTTGCATAAAAACATTATTTTACGAGATAACTCAAATATTGATAAGCTCTACAAACATTGTAAGGCGTTACGTGCACGGTGTGACGTCATAGTTTGAGCCCGTTTTGCATATTAGTCGTAGAGAAAAAATATTACAACGTTTATTTATCCCGGCTAAGTTCTGACCTTGAAAATAACAATGGGGAACTTGCGTCTAACTTAGATTGGAGTGAGGTTGCTTTTATACCATAGAAAACACATAAAACCTTGGAAAAAATTAAAAATAAAACATTAAAAATATTGTTTCGGGGTTTTCGGGGTCACAAAATGTGCGAAAAATAAAGTTACTCTGATAACATAAAACTTATTAGATTTCGTTTTGTCATTGAATACATGCATAAAAACATTATTTTACGAGATAACTCAAATATTGATAAACGCTTCATACATTATGGGCGTCACCTTAGGGAGTGACGTCATAGTGTAAGGTCGATTTGTATGGCGCGTTTTATTACCACATCACTACATCTACTTTTCGACTGGTTACATCATCAAAAATATTAGTCACAGAGAAAAAAAAATACCACGTTTATTTATCTTCTAACGTGTAATCTCCTATTCCATTAAAACATTTTTAGAGCAAGTTCTCCATTGTTTCGTACTAAATTTAGCACACTAGGTCTTAGGAGGTCATAACATGTCCTCGCCGATTATATGAAAACATTTTTTTCGTGCAGTTGATTACCTGAGACGCTGACTGAGGGACTGCGAGGGCTGGTGATGGCACGGCGCTCTGGAAGGCAAGTTGATTGGTCATTAGCGGTCTTAGGCGCCGATAGGGTATACCACTACTTTGCTTTACAAAAACCGACATCGGTAAAAGGACAAATTTCAAATTGAAAAACTAGTCACTGCCGTGGAAGACGTTTATATTTGTCAAAATTCTATAATCTAACTGAACGTAATTGTTCTCTACCCTAGAATTAATGGTTATGAGTTTGTAACACGTGATTTATACTTTTTAGGGTTCCGTACCCAAAGGTTACGGTAACGGTGTCTGTCTGTCTGTCACCAGGCTGTATCTCATGAACTGTGATAGTTAGACATTTGAAATTTTCACAGATGAAGTATTTCTGTTGCTACTATAACAACAAATACTAAAAACAGAATAAAATAGATATTTAACGGGGGCTCCCACACAAAAAACGTGATTTTTTCGCCGACATTAATTTCAAACCACCCAGACTTCAGCGTGAATAAGCTAACCACCCTCAGTGGAGTTTTCATTGCTGTCAGCCATCGAGCCAACCACTGCACACCTACTCCAACTTTGGCCTCTGCATCTCCATAATGGGGATGATTTATACAGCGTCCAGTGGCACCAACACTGGGCGAAGGGACCACTCGGACGCTGCAGTGCCTGGGACATTGTTTTTTTTTTAGATGGCGTAGGCTTTGCCCAGCACTTATACCAGCCGGACAGCTAGGCCGGCCTAGCCCACAGGACGTGGTGGGTACACGACACTAACAAACAACAAAGTTTACATAACCTTAGAAACATAGCCATATTTGACGCCGGATATAGAACTGGGGCTGAGAACGTTCGGTCTATTCAATCGACCACACTGCAAAATAAACTATGTTCAGTGATTTTACAATCAATGACCTCCTATTTTTATTTGCCTGGAGAAACGAAGTCCGCCGGGAAGCATCGGACGAGACCACCGACGGGTTGGCGTGAATGGTAGAGGAAAGGCCTATGCCCAACAGTGGGCTCTGTTTCTGAGACTGTTACATAGATAATAAGCACCGCACAACACAATCACACAAGTAATAGTACATTACTTCAGAGGGAAGAAAGTGACAGTTCCATACCGAGATTATGGCATTTGCGCCACGAGCTTGCGAGGGGCGCAAACCATTTGAGGTATGGAACTGTACTTTATCCTGAGGTATGTATAGTGCTTTTTGTTACACCTACGAGGAAAATTTTAGACATAAATGCATAGAAATGTTTATATTAAGTTAAAAGTACAATTATTAAAAGTGCAGCCATTATAAGATGTTACATTTTGTCCGGGTATCTTGATATTTTGAGACATGTTTACATCTTGAGTTGTTATACAAAAATAATTTCGTTTTTAATTTTCTGTATGCACCAAGGAGGTTGGTAACTGGTAAAAAAAAAACTGTATGTGGCCAGTAACAATTTACTTGAAATTTAATTAGTAGACAGTTAAAGTCTCTTTGCAGTATGACTGCTGACAAATTAAAAAAAAAAACCGGGTATGTAATGGAATTTCATACATACTTCCCACCCTTGGGTCGGAAGGATTTTCATACAAACTTCCATACCTTGGGATGAAAGGATTTGAAGGGCGGGATAAAGGCGTTTCTTCCCTCTAATTGGTATAATTAGTATGTATTTTCAGAGCAGGTGTGATAAAAATATCTTTTCGACATGTGTCCCTATAATTTGGAGGAACTTTATGACACTTGTAAATAAATACCTGGGCTTGTGTGTTTTTAAAATTATTTTATATCAGAGAATTATTAATTTAATTAATTATTTTTGCTATGCTGTTATACAGTAAAATTACACAGTGCAATATTTTTTATATCATACCATCTCTATGACTGTAATTTATGGCAATAAACTATTGAACTGAACTGAACTCGTCCAGGTCTCAAACTGGGATGCCATAGGATACCAGACAAGGACGTCACAAACATGGAATTACACTTACACCCAGACCCAGATAGATAAATAGAAGGACCGGATTTATAGGTTTTTTTTTTATGTCTGGCTTATGAGACACAGGTTACCTAGTTTAAGAGTGAGGGTTTTCTATAAATTAATTACTTTTAATGTTGACAAAAAAGATTTTTTGAGTTTTACTTGTAACGCTGCAAACCTTCTTACACCATTTCTGTTATTTTCTCTATTATGTCCGAAGGAGAGAATGGAGAAAATAACAGAAATGGTGTGAATAATTTTAAATTTAAAATTACGCCACTCATTTGTAGATTTCTTTTCGATATTCATTGCTACGTCACCCCTTGACTACAAGATCATCTCTGACAACTATCTACTTGTGGATTGCTTATTTTCCTATTTTTTTTATTTTGTTTTGATCGAAGTTTTCTGTTTACCACCACTTATCTACAGTTTTCCGAAATACATACATACATAAACTCACGCCTGTATCCCACAGGGGTAGGCAGAGACCAGGGACTGCCAAGTGCCCCGATCCTGACGGATCACTTTCGCTTCCTCAACATTCATCAGTCGTTGCATGCACGCACGCCGGTCTCGGGTACCTTTTATCTTGCCCTTTGCTAATACTTCCCCTATTCGGTCGAAGTATGTCCGCCTGGGTCGTCCCTTACCGGCCCCTCGACCCGCATTCGCTCGATATCTCTACTTTACTTGTCATGCCTTTTGTTTCTCGTGATGTATTAATTTGTCCCAATAAATGTCTTTCTTACTTTCCTACTTTCTTATCATTTTAATAACTGCACGCATATCATTGACGCAGTAAAAACATTGAATATCACATTTAGAAGAAGAAGATGAAGAAGAAAGACATTTATTATACGAACAAGACACATCGCAGAAACGAAATAAGCAGATAAGTAACATAATATGCACATAAATAAAACTGAATACACAATAGACAAAACGAATAATAGAATAGAATTCAGTTTAATCGCACACAAGAAAAATGTTGAGGCGCAAAACTTTCGCTGCCTCAGCATTTTTCCGAAATAAAACCACAATTTTATTCGTGTATAGTCCGCGCAAATCTATTTGGCGGTGACGTGAACATAGTCACAGATCGTTTGTCCATCGCATACTGTCTTTACGGTGTATGTGTGAGTAACAGACTACTTTAGTAATTGACTAATAGTAATTTACTACGCATCACACTACGTCAATTACTGACAAATACACTGTAAAGACAATAAGCGTTGTGCAAACGATCTGTGACTATGTTCACGTCACCGCCAAAAAGATCTGTGCGGACTATACCAACCTGTCCCGACAGTCTGTAGACTGTCCATGCTCCCGATATTCCGCTCCCTTTCCAGCTGCTTCTGCGCAGCCGAGTCCAGCCTCTGGATCAGTTGTTCCGCATCCGCCGGGAACTGTCGCTTGTATGCGCAGAAGGCCCTGTATTAGAGAGTGTAAGGTTCAAATTCGCGTAACTCGGCTTATTAACGGACGGAATTTAATTGTTTCTTTATTTTTTTATTTACATAAATATTGCAACATGACAGTAGTTACACCAAAGCGTTACAATATTTGCTACCACGAACGGTGGTAGCCTAGTGGGTAGAACCTCGGACTCGGAAGTGGGAGACCCAGGTTCCCACCCCGGTGCGGGCATGTACCTATGACTTGGGTTTTCTAAGTTATGTACATTTGTGAAGTCATAGCAGCGATACCACTCGCTAACGGTGAAGGAAAACATCGTGAGGAGACCTGAGTGTCTGAGCTATTCACATACCTCAGCGCTTGAAATCGCCAATCCGCGGTGGGCACGCGTGGCGATTAAGCCCATACTCTCTCCCTGAGAGAAGGCCTGTACCCTACAGTGGGACGTATATAGGCTGCTTATGTATGTTACAATATTTTAACTGAGCACTACCTATCAATCGTCTTCTAGCATTCTCTTACACACCTCCATCACACTTCCAATCCCATCCACAAACGCGTCACACTCTGGTGCTTCAGCGTGCGTGGCACAGAGTAGCCGCAGCGCACGCGCGACTGGCGAGTGCCGGTACTGGTCGGTGCGGGCTTCTATCTCGGCGAATGGTTTGTATCTCCGCGCCCATATCCATATCAACACTTAACTTGCCTCAAACTTAAGATTGCTTCACAAGCAATCTTTCAATTCCTCACAGCCATTTGCGTCCGTTTCTCGAGTGACAAAAAAGTTCGATTCAAGAGCGGCAGTCCCAACTGCACGTAGGACATGAAGCAAGAGTCCGTAGTCGAGTCAGTACGGATTTATCGTACCGTAAAAGACATAAAAACTCGGAAAAAAATCGAACACACAAAGAATGACTTTTCTAGGGAAAAAAAAAATTATAACATTTTATGTGCAAGTTCTCCATCGCAATGACGAGAGAGCGATGCCCATGGACTGATGCCGATGTACGACAATGTATAGTCCGCACAAAACTTTTTGGCGGTAACGTGAACATAGTCACAGTTCCTTTGCACATCGCTTACTGTCTTTACAGTGTATGTGTGTGTAATTAAAGAAGAAGAAGAAATACATTTATTATACCAACAAGATACATCACAGAAACAAAATAAGCACATAAGTAACATAATATGCACAACAACAGAAAGAAAACTAAATACACAACAGACAAAACGAATAGATAAAACAGGACCATAGATGTAGTCTGTGGTGTATCTACGTTGCCACAAAAGGCAGCTGACTCAGCGTTGTGCTGAGGAAATGATCCCTCAGCGCTGATTTTCATTGACGTAGTGTGATGCGTAGTAAATTACTATTAATCAATTACTAAAGTATTTATTTAATTTTATTTTATTTTAAAGTAGTAAGAGTAGAGTAAATACTCTCACATACGCTGTAAAGACAGTAAGCGTTGTGCGAACGATCTGCGACTATGTTCACGTTACCGCCAAAAAGATTTGTGCGGACTATATGACCATGTATGATCTTACCTCCGGCCGTGCGTACGCGCAGTGCTATCGGCGTCTGCGCAGGCTCGACGGATCGCGTCGCAGACGCACTGCTGTTGTTTCACAATGACTTGCGGCGACCACCGCTCTATTACTAAGGCTAACACTTCACTGTGGAGGAATGAATAACGTTAGCATTTTATCACTGTAACAAGTCGAAGGTCAGCGACCACACAGAAGGGACGTGGGGCTAAAGACGCGTCGTTAATCCAACTCATCATCATCATCATCATCATCATCAGCCATTTGACGGCCACTGCAGGACATAGGCCTCCCTCGTGGTTTTCCAAGCTTCCAGGTGTAGTGCCGCCCGCATCCAGCGACTCCCCGCCACCGTAACCAGGAAGTCAGAAACAATCCAATTCACTTTCATAAAACATGCACTGAAGGGACGGGACGAGGGTACGATTTCTATGCAACGCGTCGCGTCTTTTCCACGCCCTTGCCCCATGTCCTTTCTGTGTCGCCGCTGCCTAGGTGACAGAAGCCTAAAAGAGTATACTTTCTACAATTTTTCTATATAAAACTAAATTACTGTAATTTCATAAATATTTTTTATTTTTCTTTACTAGCGTGTTTATAAAAAAAAGTGTTGTTTATAAACAAAAAAAAAAATCTCTAAAACATTCCTCAAATAAAGTTGAAATAGTCGGAGATATTTTTCCCCTTTAACGCAGACTATTTAGACTACATTTGAGGAGTGTTTTAAGGAATCGCTTTTTATAAATCAAACCGCTTGTTTAAGAAACTAAAAAAAAAATGTTTATGAAATATCAGTAATTTAGTTTTCTAGTGCCGTCATAGATCATACTTAAGTAAAGATCGTACTTAGTAAGTAAAGATCGTACTTAGTAAGTAAAGATCATACTTAGTAAGTAAAGATCATACTTAGTAAGTAAAGATCATAAGTGAAAAACTGTTTATTTGACCAAAAAAAAACATACTCTCTCAATACATATGAAAAAATAAAATAAAAATATGACAGTCCAGTAGCAAGTGATTTACAGATTAAAAGCGATTTCCAACTCCTATACTAGGATTTACCTGTATCTTAAGGAGTTGGACCTCTTTCGACGACTTAGTTTTTTGTAGAGACCTGAGGCAACTCCAGGATTGGTATTCACATACAGACATACACGCCTATATGCGGAGGGAGTAGGCAGAGACCAGGGTTTGCCACTTTCTACGATACTGACAAACTTCTTTCGCTGCATCAATATTCGTTACCCGCTGTATGCAAGTATTTTATGCGTTTTAATCACTGATTAAGCCGACTCGCACCACTTCCTTAGATGTGGCCTTTCACTAAAATTCTTCATACACAATTCAATTTAAATGGCCGCTTAAGTTACGTTTAACAAGTGGTTCAAATCGACCAAAAACATAAAAAGTCAACTTAAATTTTATTTTAACTGATAAGAGTAGTCTGAAACGGTTTAAAACAACCAGTCCTGTTTATAACATTAAGTAATACATGTTCGGATAGCACTTTAAGCAAAACGCCCTTTAAGATTACAGATCGCTTTAAGTTGTTGAGAAATATGGAGATTTTATTTCATAATCAATCTCATTTTATGAAATCTTCATTTGACTTATATCGACAAACTTACCGCTAGCTTCACAGAGAGCTCCTAACCCAGTAGCAAGTTCTAGTAAACTACTTAATTACGCATCTAAGTTATTATCTTACTTTTTATCTTACTTACGTGATCGACATAATATATTTATGCATACAAACAAAAATGGTCACAAAACAGACGACCTCGTGGCGTAGCGGTAGTGCATCTGCATACCGTGCGAGAGGTCCCGGGTTCGAATCCCGGTTGGGGACAAAAAAAAAACACCCCACGTCTTGGATGTTTACATGTTTGTGATGTCGTTGTTTCTGGTTCCCACAACACAGGGTATCCTAGTGTGGGGCCAGAAGCAATGTATGTGCCTGTATGTAAATGTTTATGTTTATGTTTACATAACTTTACTACTGACTGTAAACCTACTTCCTACTTAATATTATAAATGAGAAAGTTTGTGAAGATGTTTGGACGTTCGTTACTCATTCACGCAATAACGGCTGAATGGATTCACATGAAACTTAGCGTACAGATTGACAAAGACCTGAATTGAGACATAGCATACTTAGTATCCCGGTAATACGTTCCCGTGGGATATTTATTTTAAGTTTAAAATAGATGGCGTTGTACCAGCGAACTGTGTGTTTTAAAAATAGATGGCGCTGTGCAAGAATCGTAAAAATATTCTGTGGCGGCACGAAGTCCGCCGGGTCAGCTGGTACAGTTTAAATAGAGTGGCCTTTGTAAATTAATTCAGAGGCTGTCCTCCGATACATAGGTATACCATCGTCGGTCACTGCAACGCGGTTTAAAAGTGCGTAGGGCTCGCGTGAGGGGTTGTTTATTTATTCAGTTCGGGGAATCATGAGCTTAAACTTATAATAAAACAAAGTAACGTAATCTCTAAAGAGCGGCGCATAAAAATAACATACGTGGACACCAGCTAATTCACGCAATGGCGTAGTAAACACAAAAAAAAAAAGCGGCCAAGTGCGAGTCGGACTCGCGCACGAAGGGTTCCGTACCATTATCTTTACAACATTAGAATATTTCAAGAGTCTACCTGTTGCGTTATTAATATCGAGCAAAAACGGCAAAAAAATCATGTTTGTTGTATGGGAGCCACCCTTAAATATTTATTTTATTCTGCTTTTAGTACTCGTTGTTATAGCGGCAACAGAAATACATCATCAGTGAAAATTTCATCTGTCTAACTATCACGGTTCGTGAGATACAGCCTGGTGACAGACGGACGGACGGAAAGCGGAGTCTTAGTACCCTTTCGGTACGGACGTGTGGACACCCGCTAATTCACGCAATGGCGTAATAAACACAAAAAAAAAATACAATTTTTTAAACAAATCGATTCATAAACAAGACTGTTTGCTTTAAACTTGCCAACTGTGGCAAAAACCGGTTCTTACCTTAACGTAGAACGAATCTCTTTGCTTTTGTGTGAAGTAAGGTTTGTTACCAATACTGGGAGTAGGCGCGGTGAATGCACATATAAAACAATATAACGGACACAGACAGTTCCGGCCGAGGAGACCACCTGGGGACAAAGGACGGGTTAGACGCCGAGTTGCGGGGGTTCGACACTCAGTGCCGGGGCCTAGGTTTGCGCACCGTATCCTGAGCGATTCCAATCGTCTGTCAAATTCAACTGACAGTTTCTAGTTATACCATGACTCGATACAAGAAGAATGGCAGTGGTAGCCTATTGGGTAGAACATCGGACTCGGAAGCGAGAGACCCAGGTTCGATCCCCAGTGCGGGCATGCACCTATGACTTGGTTTTTCTAAGTTATGTACAATTGTGAAGTTATAGTAGCAATACCACTCGCTAACGGTGAAGGAAAATATCGTGAGGAAACCTGAGTGTCCGAGCTATTCAAATACCTCAGAGCTTGAAATCGCCAATCCGCGGTGGGCACGCGTGGTGATTAAGCCCATACTCTCTCTCTCTCTGAGAGAAGGCCTGTGCCCTACAGTGGGACGTATATAGGCTGCTTATCTTTGCAAACGTAAAAGTTTTGCTCGGTGGCTCTAGTGTTACTCCCTGGAACCCCGTAAAAGACCGGGTCACTCTAAGCCTGTGAATCAACAACAAATAATTAAAAATCTCTTGTCCCAGTGTTCGTTATCGAACTCCCCCGAAACTGCTTCACTGATTTTTATGAAATTTTTCGTGTAAATTTGTTAGGTCTGAGAATAGGTCGTCGGCTAATTAATATGGCAGAACAACGTTTGCTGAGTCAGCTACTTTATATATGTTTATTTCATCCCCATTTTGCTGCAAACGCATATTCTTTTGCGTCTTACCGCAAATATTACAATCTCGCTGTCGTATATTGGGCTTGAAGGCTCCACTTACCTTCGCTGCGTTCTGTATCAGGTTGATGAGCTCCTGCAAGATATAAAGACTAAACTGCTCGAGTTTCGTCTTCAGAATCTTGGCCATGTGGGCGATAGTGATGCACGCTTCTCGAACCACCTGGGGACAACAATTTTTGGGTTAATTCACTGTTCGTCCATTCCGGCCCTCGCGTGCCCATTCAATCTGATATATAAAAATCACGTGTCACAGTGTTTGTTATCGAGCTCCTCCGAAACGGCGTCACCGATTTTCATGAAATGTTTTGTGCATATTTGGTTGGTCTGGGAATAAATGGATAGATAAAAAATTTGCCTATGTGCTAATTCAGACTATAATCCATCTCTGTGCAAAATTTAATCCGAATCCGATCAGCCGTTTTTCCGTGAAAGAGTAACAAACATCCATCCATTAATACAAACTTTCGCGTTTATAATATTAGTAAGGATATTGTAAGGATAAGGTAAGAACGAAAGTCGTCGACGTAGCCCAGCGGATTAGTAAGTTAGTGGCAGTAGACGGGGCACATAGCACGCAGAACTGATGGCCGATGGGGCCGAAAAGTTCTCGAATGGAGACCACATATCGGCAAGCACTGCGTGGGACGACCAGCCACAAGATGGACAGATGACCTCATCCAAGTGGCAGGAAGGCGCTGGAAGCAGGCCGCTTCCAACCGGTCTTTTTGGAAACCCATGGAGGAGGCCTATGTCCAGCAGTGGACTTCTTGTGGCTAAATGATGATGATGATGACGAAGGATATTTTAAGAAACCACTCACCTGACTCCTCAGGTCTTTGATGACGACCAAGAACGGTACCGCCAACTCCTTCAGGTGCACTGCGAACTCGACGGGATACTGCATGTGGGCGTTTGCCACGAGCAGCGATCGGATCTTCTTGAGCTGCGGCAAGGAAAAGATTACATCAGTTGAGATATAAAATGATATAGCAAATTGTACTGAAATTGTATAAAATGACTTAAATATATTTTTCACCTCACTAGCTCGTAAAAGCTCTGTTTATCATTCGAAATCTGCGTGGAAAATTGCACTTTATCCGCTAGCGTGGAAAGTGTTTTTAAAATTCGAATATTTTTATTCAATAAAGGTTTCGTACAATAAATTACATATATATAGAACCTCATTGGTTTCGTAATAGTTTATATTCTCTGCAGCCAGTCCATTGATGATTGAAATGCAAATACTTATTTCATGTCATGCGCCAGCCTCATTTAAAGAATCGCACTGGCCGGCAAGAAAATTTGATTTAAAAAAAAAAATTAACTTTCAATATTACCAATTGTAGTAACTTTACTTTTAATTTTTGAAATAAATAAACAGTAAATTAATATTTATTAAAACTGTTTTTCTTGCACCTAACATTTTCCTCGCTTTAGTGAAGTGAAAAGTTGTGTGTTGCGCTCGGCAGCAAAGTTATTTAGCGTCTCGTACCTTTGAAACCCTCGCTACGCTCAGGATTCTATATTTGAACCACTCGCTTCGCTCGTGGCTCAATCCTAGAATCCTTCGCTTGCTCAGGTTTCAATACAAGGTACTCGCGCCAAAAATTAACTTTGCAGCCTTGCATAACAAATAACTAATGTTATTGCAAAAAAACGTCCAAGTGCGAGTCGTCTGACTCGCGCACGAAGGGTTCACCATTATCTAAATTTTAATATTTCAAGCGTCTACGTGTTGCCCTTATTAATATCGAGCAAAAAACGGCAAAAAAATCATGTTTTTTGTATGGGAGCCCCCCTTAAATATTTATTTTATTTTGTTTTTAGTATCTGTCGTTATAGCGGCAACATAAAAACATCATCTGTGAAAATTTCAACTGTCTAGCTATCACGGTTCATGAGATCAAGGTCATATTTGGATAATATCTTACTTTCTGATCTTTTTGACACAGATATTTTACCCAGCTCATAAATCAGGGACTTCACAATATAAAGTAAAGTACAATATTTAATAAATATTTTATCTTTGTTATATTTAAGTATGTGTGACAACTTATTATTCTAAAATCCTGGACATAATTTTGGAATCGATAATTATTTATTTTCTTAGACAAGACAATGTTCTATTCTAACTGCAGAATTTTGGACACACCTGTGCCTTCTAGCCACAGTTTCTTTCTAACCCCAGAATTATAGGCATACTTTATTTCTAGGCCATGAAACAGATTATTTCTTGCTCCAGAATCTCAGACACACCACTATCTTTCTAGCTGCTGAATGATGAAGAAAGATTTTTTCTAGACACAGAATCCTACTAGAAGCAGAATTTTGGACTCTTTCTAGCCACATAAACTTAGACATAGGTTCTTTCTCAACCCCAGAATCTTAGACACACAATCTTTCTAGCCACAGAATTTTAGACACACGTTCTTTCTAGCCACAGAATCTTAGACACACATTCGTTCTAGCCACAGAATTTTAGACACACGTTCTTTCTAGCCACAGAATTTTAGACACACATTCTTTCTAGCCACAGAATTTTAAACACACATTCATTCTAGCCGCAAAATTTTAGACACACATTCTTACTAGCCCCAGACTTTTATCGCAGATTATTTCTAGACCCAGAATATCCCTCCATTAGTATCTATCTACTCACCGCATCAACGCGCTTCTCCCACTCCGCATTCTTGTCTCCCAGCAGCACGGACGAGTGCCGGATGAGGTCGTCCAAGCCCCGCGTGCCGTAAATGGCCGCGGGCGCCGTCGAGGCGATCGCCGCCTCGAACGCCTCGCTCGAGACCGCGCCGGCCTCGCCTGGCGCCAGAGAGGCCGTCGACACTGTCGAGGTTACCGTTGGGGTTAGTCGACGATTTCTTCCCTGTTTCCACTCTGAGACGTGGGACACATAGCAAGGACGTGGGGCGAGGGCGCGAAAAAGACGTACGCGCTGTGTAGAGTTCGCGCCCTCGCCCCGTCTTTTCTGTGTGCGCTTCGTGCCGTCCCTTCATTTTGTATGAAAGTGAATTGGAAGGACGACGCGTCTCGCCCCACGCCCTTCCTTGTGTCTCACGCCGAAGAGGTTTAATTTTGCGCCATTCTTCGTGGGAGATATGTATTGTATCGTGATCTTTTTTATTTTACTGTAATCCTTTTTAAGTTATTGGACAGTAATTCTGCAGATCAAGAAATTTAAGGATATTTACAGCAATTAGAAGAACAGGTGTAGACAAAAAGGTGAACGCGTACCTAAGTGAGCCGAACGAATAAATTTCTGAATTGTTTGTATGAAATCCTATCGAAACTCGCCCTACATTCTGGCGAATTTGAAAGTTTGGAAGACACACAATGACTTCGGCGTGGTCGATTCGTTCGGTGCTGATATGTGCACGTTCTATCCGACGATTCTGATACGGACTTGCCCTCTTGCTCACACAAGCATCATCATCATCATCACTCAGCCACAAGAAGTCCACTGCTGGACATAGGCCTCCTCCATGGATTTCCCAAAAGACCGCTTGGAAGCGGCTTGCATCCAGCGTCTTCCTGCCACCCGGATGAGGTCATCTGTCCGTCTTGTGGCTGGTTGTGGCTCACACATTGTTACATTTTAAATTTTAATTATCATACAAAAAATTGTATACTTTTGATGAAGCAGTCTGAAGCTTTTCTAGTAAGTAAAATTACGGGACATTTAAAGGACAAAACACACAACGCGGTGACGGTCCATACAAAATACTACTGCCGTAAATGATTTATGTATGGACCGCCACCACCACCGCCACCGCCAACGCGTTGGTCTGTGTCATTCTTAAGACGTATTATTGTTATCCTATACCTAGTTTTTAATTGAGAATTCATCATCAGCCACTTAACACCCACTGCAGGACATAGGCCTCCTTAGTTCATAACCATGAGGGGTTTTGCCATAATCGCCACGCTTGGCACGCGGGTTGGCGATAGCAGTATGCAGTTGGAATCTCAGGAAGACGCTGCTGCCCGTCTCCTGGTAAATGATTTCCTTAGTCGCCTTCTACGACATCCACGGAAGGTAATGGAGTGACGCTATTCTTAATCCGGCGCCACACGGAACCTTATCCTATACCTAGTTTTTAATTGAGAATTGTTGACACTAAAATTTTGGAAAACACTTGTCTTCGCTTAATTCCGGTATACTTGATTCACTTACTTGATTTTGCGAATCAGAGCGAAACTTGGTCGGACTCTTCAAAAAAAAAGTGAATCCGGAATTAAATAATAATGTGTAGTGCTTACGAAAGTTCGAAAACTTTTCTTTATGAAATACTAGGCATAGAAAAACATTCGTAATTTATTATCTAGCAAAGCCACATTTATGAACTGAGACTACTCATTTTTTTCATCATCATCAACCCATTATGTCGCCACCGAGGGGCACGCGTCTCTTCCCTGAGGAATGTATAGGCCATACTCCACCACGGGGGCCAAGTCCGGATTGGTGGAGGCTTGTAGACTAGTCGCTCGTCTACTGTCAGAAGTTGTCAAGCCGCCCTGATGCCTCTGACTTGGCTTAACGACTGCCATCTATCGACGGCAGCCGGCACCAACAGCTTAACGTGCCTTGCGAAGCACGGAACCGCTCGGAAAAATGCCACTAGCGTTAGGCATAGACGGCGACCCATCCATGCACTGAACGCGCCCAGTGTTGCTTAATCTTCGTGATCGTTTAAGATCACTCAGGCAGCCGGGGCTACGAGCGATTCAACGCTTTACGATTATACGATTATAAAAAAATTTAGATTCTTCTTCTAGCGTGTCGATGGCAAAACAATTTTATTAAGTCCTTATTAAACATAACGGTGACTGTGGAGGAAAACATCGTGAGGAAACCCGCGCCTTGGTTGTCTCCACACATATTGACATGTCTTCAGTGGGCTAGGCCAACTAAGCTGTCACGATGGTATAGGTGGTGGGCGAGCCTACTCCATCTAAAAAAAAAACCACATCCCAGGCACTGCAGCGTCCGAGTGGTCCCTTCACCCATCTAGTGTGAGTGAAGGTGCCACTGGCGGCAGTATAAATCATCTCATTACTTAGATGCAAAAGGGCGTCAACGCATGCAATCACTAGGCCCTCCTGAGTGCAGGTGTTAGGGCACGCAGGGCACCATGAAACCACCACGGACACCATCGTCCGAGAAGTACCGCACAAACTGTTCAAATGTTAGATTTTTCCACCGAGACATCGTGCCAAACGTAACAGCAGACTTAAAAGACATCACTCAATTACCTGAGCCAGCACTGGCCAGCTTGGTGGGCGGCGGTGGTTTTCTACTGGACGACGGCAAACTGTACAGTCCTGGTAAAGTTCTCTTTGGTATTTCACACGCTGTATGCCGCATAAACAGCACACAGAGTGAAAGGACGGTTCATCATCGTTTGTGGACATTTTTATGGTGTTTTTGGACACAGTTTTGTGGTTTCGGACGGCATGTTTTGGTTTTGGATGACGCGTCGGAGTTTTTGATCGGTGCATTTTATATTGTTAAAGGTATATACGATTGTAGGAGAATATGGTGGTTTTTGGAGGTTGTATATCATACCGTCGTTTTGGATGGATCGGTATATATCATATCACAGAGGGCATATACGATTATAGACGATGTTTACGGTTTTATTGAAGTTATATTATGTATATTGCAGTTTTGGATGGCATATTCGAGTTTTTATTAGGTATATATCACATTACAGAAGGTTTACACGATTATAAAAGATTTATACGATTTTATGGAAGTTATATAACAATCACCGCAAGATATTTTAGTTGTTTACAGGAATTATGACAATGTAAACAGTAGTTTTAACATTAGATATTTTAATTTTCAGACGATGAATGACATTATGAGTGATTATGTGGTATTTAGGTAGAAATTAAGTTGTTTGTTTACAAATAGAAGAAGATTAAAAGGAATAGTTAATTTCAAAACAAGTCGAATGAATGAAATTAGTTAGAAATTGTCAATTTTCATCGTTTTAACATTAGATATTTTTAATTTTCCGACGATGAATGACATAATGAGTTAATAGAGAATAGAGATGCATTTGTTTGTTTCAAAATAGACGATGATTAAAGAGAAGAAATAAGTTTTGAATCGTCCCGAATAAATCAAATTAGTTAGAAAGTAAAAAAATTACAAGACAAGTTTAGTTTCAGCAATGTCCAAACGGATGAGAGTCAATGTGTTATATTAACACCGTCGAGGTGACGAGTTAGTCCGTCGGTGATGAGTTACGATGATGAGCGGCAGCGGTGATGAAGTGATGACGTCAGCGATCAGACATGTTAGGAGAGAAATAAGTCATGCGTTAGAATTCGGGTCAAATCAAATAGTAAAAATAGAATACATATTTTTTGTTAATTTCTTGTTATGTTTAGTTTATGATAAAATATGTCCCAGGCATTACGGCATCTGAGTGGTTACCACACCTACACAGTGTAGGAACAAGTTACCACTAAATGCTGTGTAAATCATCTAGTTTAATTACACAAATCAAGTTTGCCTGTTCAAAAACTTGAAACCTCTCATTTAATTAGTACGAATAACAAATCAATGTTTTACTTGGGCATTATATTCCACCTGAAATGAGTTTGAGCGAACGACAAACCTACAAACATCAAACGTATTAAAATTGACACAGAAAAAAATTGTCAAGTGCGAGACTAGAACCTACGACCTCCGGCAAGCTGAACCGTCACTCTCCTTATTGAACTAATATGGCCGTGACCTTCTAGATTATAAAGCCGACTAGCAATACTTTTTAAATGTCACTTGAGTACAGTTTAATCGGAGTTATAATTTATAAACGAAGATTTTTATTTAGTTAATTGCAACTGAAGCCACTTTTAAGAATTTTAGTTAATTGTTAAGTAAGTAGTGCAAAGCCTAGATAATAAGTAAATAGATAAATAAGTCCACTGAGATAAACGAATAAATAGCTGACTGGCAGGGTTGCCAGTCATACAAATATACATAATATCTATGGATAGCTATGGTAATGTCACGGTGCAAAATGTTTTTATACTTATTCACTCGATAGAGCTTACCCCTGGATAAATAAATGACAAGAGCCGCCAGATAGTGTTGGCATAAGTCGGCCTTAAAAACAATAACTATTTCGCCAAAGCGTTATACACCATTAATTTTGGGTGGTTTGAAAGACATAGCAAAATGAACGTGCCCGACAATAGCTATCGCATACGGTAGTTTATTTAAAAAGTAAAACTCATTTTTCAAAAATATCTCGACACAAACCCGAATCTATCAGAACCATTAGTAGCCATCCAGAGCGGTGCGTGCGCGCCGCGGGTCGGCGGGTCATTGTTCTGTTAGACGGAGGCGGTACTAATTGTCCGCGCATCTTTTTAAACAAAATTTTCACCTCGAACCAAGATTTCTCGACTTTTCATTTTTTACTTACGTCTGTACTTAAAAGCAATAGTCTATTAGAATTACATAAACGCGGCTTTCAAAGTATCCTACGTAGAGTAGAATATAATAATCAAACAATAATATGTATAGAAAGTAGCTTAAATAAAACGTCCCACTGCATGGCATAGGCCTTCTCTCATCGAGAGAGATTATGGGTTATGGGATTGGCGATTCCAAGCGCTTAGGTTTGTGAACCGCTCGGCTTAATTATGACGTCCCACTGCATGGCATAGGCCTTCTCTAATCGAGAGATAGTATGGGATTGGCGATTTCAAGCGCTTATTTTTGTGAACCGCTCAGCTTAAATAAGACGACCCACTGCAGGGGCTTCTCTCGGCGAGAGATAGTATGGGATTGGCGATTTCGAGCGCTTAGGTTTGTGAACCGCTCGGCTTAAATACGACGTCCCACTGCATGGCATAGGCCTTCTCTCGTCGAGAGAGATTATGGGTTATGGGATTGGCGATTCCAAGCACTTAGGTTTGTGAACAACTCAGCTTAATTATGACGTCCCACTGCATGGCATAGGCCTTCTCTAATCGAGAGATAGTATGGGATTGGCGATTTCAAGCGCTTATTTTTGTGAACCGCTCAGCTTAAATAAGACGACCCACTGCAGGGGCTTCTCTCGGCGAGAGATAGTATGGGATTGGCGATTTCGAGCCCTAAGGTTTGTGAACCGCTCGGCTTAAATACGACGTCCCACTGCAGGGCACAGGCCTTCTCTCGTCGAGAGAGATTATGGGTTATGGGATTGGCGATTCCAAGCACTTAGGTTTGTGAACAACTCAGCTTAATTATGACGTCCCACTGCATGGCATAGGCCTTCTCTAATCGAGAGATAGTATGGGATTGGCGATTCCAAGCGCTTAGGTTTGTGAACCGCTCGGCTTAATTATGACGTCCCACTGCATGGCATAGGCCTTCTCTCGGCGAGAGATAGTATGGGATTGGCGATTTCGAGCGCTTAGGTTTGTGAACCGCTCGGCTTAAATACGACGTCCCACTACAGGGCACAGGCCTTCTCTCGTCGAGAGAGATTATGAGATTGGCGATTTCAAGCGCTGAGGTTTCCGAACACCCTCAGATACTAAGGTTTTCTCACGATGTTTTTTTCTAACGCGATTAAAGTCGCGGTCACAGCGTCTCGTTTTCTCGTACGGCAACGAACTGTTAGTTTTACGTTAACAGCTGTTGGTGAGCAAAAAAAAACTGTTAGAGCGTACGGGAAACCGGGCGCAAGTCTTTCAGCGCACAAGTCGCTCAGGCACCAACGTACAGGAGAGTACAAATATACGATTTCAATCACCTTTGAACGGTATAACGGGAAACTACAACGAATCTAATGACAAGATTGATGATATTGACTAATTTAATGATTCGCACGGGCTAATCGAAAATGTAATACAAAAATATACATTTAACATTACATGGAAGTCATGGCACAATGAGAAAGGTCTTCTCTCAGAGAGACAGGGAATAAACTTAATCACGACGCGCGCGCTGACGTATGCGCCACCTCAGTCACTCAGGTTTCCTCACGATGTTTTCCTACAGTTAGCAAGTGGTATTCATCATCCTCATCATCATCATCAGGAATTTGACGCCCACCGCAGGACGTAGGCCTCCTTCGTGGTTTCCATAACCACGAAGGGTTTTGCCATAATCGCCACGCTTGGCAGGCGGGTTGGCGATCGCAGTATGCGGTTGGAATCTCAGGAAGACGCTGCTGCCCGTCTCCTGGTAATTGATTACCTTAGTCGCCTTCTACGACATCCACGGAAGGAAATGGAGTGACGCTATTCTTAATCCGGCGCCACACGGACGTTCCATTCCGCGAGGGCAGTTCAGGAGTTAAATGTCAATATAGAACGTCAATTGACACGTGGAATTGACACGTATGTTTAACTTGTAACGTTTATTAATTCGCAGTTTCTATGCTATTATAATAACTTCCACTCAACACAATCACTTGTCCTGGTCCCAAACTATGTTTACCTGGCAGGGACGTCAATCATGGAAATACAAGCCTGATGTCATTTGTACAAATGTGCGGCGGCCCCCTGTGGGAAGTGGGTTCGATTCCCTTCTCGGTCGTGAGCTCGGCGAGGGGTCAGTAATTTTAAATAAAAACATTTTCACTGTGTAAGTTGCCCTCGAGAGTCTGTAGTGGAAAGAAACTACACTAATCGCGATTTTTTCTGACACCCATTGGGTATTTGACAAAATATCAAATGAGTTACTTTTAAAACGGAATTTTGTATGAAAATACTTACTTATGACGTCACATTTCAGAGCACTCTTTTTATGTTTCATCAACATCATCAGCCCCTTGACGCCCACTGCAGGACACAGGCCTCCCTCATGGTTTTTCCAACTGTGAGGGGTTTTGTCATAATCGCCACGCTTGGCAGGCGGGTTGGCGATCGCAGTATGCGGTTGGAATCTCAGGAAGACGCTGCTGCCCGTCTCCTGGTAATTGATTTCCTTAGTCGCCTTCTACGACATCCACGGAAGGAAATGGAGTGACGCTATTCTTAACCCGGCGCCACACGGAACCTTATCCTATACCTAGTTTTTAATTGAGAATTGTTGACACTAAAATATTGTAATAAAAAATAAAAGATTAATAAAAAATGTTTAATCTATTTAAAAATTGTAATAACTAGTAATTGACTAAAAGAGATACATTTTCCGAGATATTTTGTAATTTTTGTTTTAATCGAGCATATGAAATAATTTATTGTTGATCGTGTCGAATACCGTATTCTGTGGGACTTACGCTTACAAATATACCGTCGTTCGGCATCCAAAACCGCGAACGTGATTTTTATAAAATTTTACCGGAGACACTAAAAACTTTAGAAATCATACCGTCGTCGTGCACATATAAAAATTTCGAAACAATTCTTTTTAGACTAACATGGTTTAGGTTAGTCTAAAAACCATTATTTCGATTTTTTACTTTACGTACTGCGGTATGATTTCAAAAGCTTTCAGTGTCTCCTGTAAAATTTTATAAAAGTCACGTGCGCGGTTTAGGATGCCGAACGATATGGAACTTATCGAACTTATCTATTGACTTAGGTTAGGAACCCTTATAGTTTCGCCATGTCCGTCTGTCTGTCTGTCTGTCTGTCTGTCCGTCTGTCTGACTGTCTGTCCGTCGGTCCATCCGCGGCCTAGCGCAAAGACCGGTGGTACAAGAAAGCTGTAGTTTGGTGTGTGTATACATATTTATCACGCCGACAAAGTTAAACAATAAAACGTTAAAAGTATAATCATTCCAATATAATATACTATAATATAATATGCATTTTCGCATTAGCTTTAACATTAAACACTTCGGAAATGTTAAGGGCAGAAATTCGCTAGGGCGTCACACAGTTAATCAGTTGGAAGTTCATCAGTAGGAGGGTCAGTGAGCCGGGGGTAGCAGAATCTAGTCTCGCTCTCGTCATTTTCTTCGTTAAAAGTATAGTCATAAGGTGCTTTTACAGTCTGTGATTTGTAGTAGGGCTGTGGAAATGCTTCAGAGCGTTTAATAGAAATTCTGATATGATAAATATAACGGAAAAAGTTATAGAATTTCTTCTGTGTAGGTCAAAGACTTACCGGAGGCTGCGATATTGATAATTATTGTAAGTTTATTATTAATTGTAGCTAGCTTCACGAGTTACAAACCTGTTGAACTCAATCGATAAACTAACGGTAACTTTATGAATTACGAACTTGTAGTCAATAAATAAACTAACCTTAGCTTTAAGAATTACGAACTTGTTGAACTCAATAAATACACTAACCGTAGCTTTATGAACTACGAACTTGTTGTGCTTAATAAATAAACTGTGTCTTTATGAATTACGAACTGGATTCAATAAATAAACTAACCGTAGCTTTATGATATACGCGCCCGTTCTACTTAATAACTAAAGGGAACAAAAAATTAAGTCCACATTCACCGACCTGGTGTGGAAGCGCCGCTATTGTCCCCAGTGCGTGGCGCCGCCGCACTGCGTTTGGCCGTTCGCGCTATGAAGTCGGCCTCGTCCACTCCGGCGGAGGTGGCTGGGGAGAACAATAAGACTATACTCCATTCCACGAAACGAGCACCCAAAGAAAACCGTCCATGTGCGCCCATTGGTTAATACGCATGACCTTCAATAGCCACTGCATTAAGTAAGCGGACAGTCTTCGCTTATCTCTAGCTTATCTTATCATATAATGAGATGCGAGTATTTTGTTCCCTGGGAGTTCGACCCGTGGAACGGAGTATAACTGTATTGAAGTGCCCTCACAGGGTATCATGTAATTACCTACAAATTCCAATGCCACCTGTATTTATAACTATGCAAGTGATTTAGCAATAAAGAATATGAATAAAGATAACATTGTAGCGTCATATATTTGTTTGTAGCCTAGGAACGTCCCATTCTTCTCTCAGAGACTGGGGTTAATTACAAAACGTGCCCACCACGGATTGGCAATTACAAGCGCCGAAGTATGTAAATACCTCAGATACTCATGTTACCTCGAGACGTTATACTTCACAGTTAGCGAGTGGTACTGATAGGTACTCTAACTTCACAAATGTACGTAAAACAAAGTCATTGGTACATGCCGGGATTCGAACCGACGGCCTAACGAATGTGAGGCCAGCGTTCTACCGCGAAGCTACCAGAGTTATATTTACCTTTAAAAATTTTAAGATATAAACATCTCGTGTAACAGTGTTTGTTATGGAACTCCTCCGAAACGGCTTCACTGATTTTTATGAAATTTTATGTGTATATTTGGTAGGTCTGAGGATAGGTCGTGGGCTAAAAAATTACGTTTGCCCAGTCAATTAGTAATAATTCAGAATACAATAATAACTTGGAGTCGGTGCCCGAAATTTATGTGCTGGTCATGCAGCTCGGCACTGACTACTAACGAATTGTGATGTCGATTTATATTTTTAATTAAATTTTTTGATTTCACGATTTTTTGTGAAGACTTTGATGACATTTTTTGTGAAACATACACCAATGACTAAAGGATTGCCCCCATCAGGCTTCATTTCATTCTGTCCAACAGAGAGTTCCGTTCTCCACTTTCGAGTCTTCATCAGATCTTCACCAAATTTAAATGGGACCAATTGGACGTTACACCTTAAGTTATGAGAAAATATATCAAAACACAAACTATCCTTTTTTCAGGTCACGTAAAGGTGCCACACATCATATGTAACTACCGTCAATATTCAGGACAATGCAAATTTATTGGCAGGGCGGTGTCATTGACTCACCAATGGGCATCATTAACTCACCAGTGGGCAGCATCAGGCCAGAGTCCCTGGCTTCGTCAAATTTCTGCTCCAGCAACACCAGCTTTTGAGCCGGAATCAGCTCCTTCTTCTTCAGGTCCTGACGTAGACGTTCACCTGCAAATGATAAGGAGGTTTCCTCACGGCCGTTGGTTTAACGCGAAACGTCTATAAGTGAGCGTTAATTTTTAGCTCGAACTGCGTAATGTGTAACGCGGCACTGGCGCCATCTACCGGCACGAGTCAAGAGGATCCGCCTAGTAATCCTGAGTAATCCATGGCCCTCTACCTATCTTCCATCTGTGTCTACCTATCACTTACCAACGTGAACGTCCACTAGAAGCTCTACGGCCGCGTAGCGCGCAGTAGACTACACTGTCGGGGTCAGAGCCGCCAGGTTGGGGACGGCCGTTAACACCTGCAGCTTTTAAGCTCCACGGCCGACTACCTGTCATCCATCTGTGTCTATCACTTACCAACGTGCCGATAGACGTCCACTAGAAGCTGCACGGCCGCGTCCCGGACTGCACTGTTGGGGTCGCCCATCAGAGCCGCCAGGTTGGGGACGGCCGCCCTCAGCTGCAGCTCTTGGGCTCCGTGGCTGCGAGGGGACATGGGCGTTAATCTATTTATTTTGCGTATGGTTTACAGCGGGTTAGCGTAAGAAAGGGAGGCCGTCAATCCACTCGGTTAATTCCTCGTCAGTCTCGTGAATGTTCCAAATGCCTCCTTGTAGGGTCTACTTTTTACCCACTGTCTAACTTTCTATCATTCATTGACCACCCTCCTAGCCCTGTCTACCTTCCTATCACTGCAGCACAACGCTGAGTCAGCTGCCTTTTGTGGCAATGTAGATACACCACAGGCTACATCTATGGTCCTGTTTTATTTATTCATTTCGTCTGTTGTGTATTAAGTTTTCTTTCTGTTGTTGTGCATATTATGTTGCTTGTGTCCTTGTTTTGTTTCTGTGATGTATCTTGTTGGTATAATAAATGTCTTTCTTCTTCTTCTTCAATGCCCACCCTTCTAGCCCTGTCTACCTTCCTAGCACTGCCCACCTGTCTAACATTGCTCTCTACACCACTGCCTACCTCTCCAACAGCTGCTGTATAGTCCGTATCGTCTCCTCCCTGGCCGGCGCCGCTTTGTGCTGCAACTGCGGCGTGAGGCGGGCTAGCAGCGCGCGCGGCGGGGCGGCGCGGGAAGCCGCTAGTGTGGTCAGGCAGATGCGCGCCATGTGGCGGACGCCCTCCTTTGTGTCCGCCAGTCTGTGGGAAAGGGTTGGGCAGTTTTAGGAGTGGAAAGTCAATATTTTTGGTTAAGAAAATTCTTAGTTCGCAACCAGGTCGTGTGATTGTGTTGTATGACTTAGCTCACCTGTCGAGAATGTGTGGCAGTACACCGGGAACGAAGCACGAGAACTCGTTGCCCATACGCTCGGCGACCGCAGCGATCACCTCGAGGCCATTCTGCGCGACCTGGCGAGAGAGAGCGGAGATCAGAAAAAAAAACACATACATACATAAACTCACGCCTGTATCACAGAGGGGTAGGCAGGGATCAGAGACTGCCACTTGCCACGATCCCGACAGATCACTTTCGCTTCCTCAACATTCATTAGTCGTTGCGTGCTCGCACGCCACTGCGACTGCCTCGTTGGTCTAGCCGTTAAGGCGCTTAGCTACCAAAACAGAGGTCGTGGGTTCGATTCCCACCGTATTTTTGTACAAATGGCCTCAGTCTGGGTGTATTTTCATGTTTGTGACGATGGCAAGGGCCTGGTGACCATAACACAGTTTAGCCTAATTTGGAACGTATTATCGTATTATAAGTGATCGTATTGTGTCAAAGTTATTATTATTATTACACCGGTTTCGGGTACTTTTTATCTTGCCCTTTACTAATACATCCCCTATTCGGTCGAATCTTTTTTCCTTCATAGACATAGAAATTATTTATTGGTAATATTAATTACATGTCAAATTGAAACATAATAATTACATTAATAGCTATAAAAATTATATTAATTCAATTGAATACAGAAAAATGTTAATGATATAAAATGTCAAGAATAATGTAAAATTTTACATAATGTTGTAACAATATCAATTTTATATATTGCGGATTAGTAAGTTGAAGTGGCAGTGGGCGGCGCACATAGCACGCAGAACTAATGGCCGATGGGGCCGAAAAGTTCTCGAATGGAGACCACATATCGGCAAGCGCAGCGTAGGACGACCAGCCACAAGATGGACAGATGACCTCATCCAAGTGGCAGGAAGGCGCTGGATGCAAGCCGCTTCCAACCGGTCTTTTTGGAAATCCATGGAGGAGGCCTATGTTCAGCAGTGGTTGCTTGTGGCTGAAGGATGATGATGATGATCAATTTTAAAAATGAAAGAAAATAATATCCATTGTCTACATTATGTTTAAAGGCCAGGAACTCCAACGTAGCTGTAATAGCTTCTTGGCCTCCACCGTCACATGTCCAAACCAACGTAACATTCCTTTCTATGTGTGCGTGCAAGCAAATTTCTGAATAACTTTTGAAGATTTGCAATAACTGGCAGTGTGCTACTGACGGTATTGAAAACTAATGACGCGTCGTCTTTCCAATTCACTGTACAAGATGTGCGGAAGGGACGGGGCGAAGCCCACACAGAAGAAAAGGGGCGCCGGGCGCTAACTCTATGCATCGCGTCGCGCGTTTCCCGCGCCCTCGCCCCGCGTCCTTTCTCTGTGGCCAGGGCCTTATACGAGGTGGCGCAAAAGTAATGTAAAGAGCTCTGCTTTCATCAAAAGTTTATTTGAAAGTGTATAATTGGTTACATTACTTGGAAAAAAATATATCGCTCAAATGGCCACCTCTCGAGTTGATGCATAATTGCGCTCGTTTTACTATTAATTGAATGGTCGCTCGCAAAACATCTGGCTCCAAATTGGCGATTTCTTCTTCAGTGTTAGCTTTCAGATCTTGCAAGGTTCGTGATTTGTTGTGGTAAACGCGAGATTTTAAAAAGCCCCAAGAGCAGAAGTCAGGTGCTGTTAGATCTGGCGATCCGGACGGCGAGTTCAAATCTCCAAAACGGGAGACCAACCGACCTGGAAACTGGTGTCTCATAATCCCCATTGGCCATTTGGGTGACATAATTTATTCCAAGTAATGTAACCAATTATTATACACTTTCAAATAAACTTCTGATGAAAACGGAGCCTTTTTTTGTCATTTATAAATAAATGCCAGCTAATTCAAATTATGACATCACTTTTGCGCCACCTTGTATAAACGATATGAGCGCGCCGCCTACCTTCGAATTAGGTCCGGAGCGGCGTACACCAGCGCGGCTATAAGTCCACTTCGGATGCTGCTATACTTTGCACTGATGTGTTCGTGAACACTGCCCGTTCTATACTGAGAGCTAGTAGCTAGCGATGCTATAAAAAGTCGACGTCTACATTGTTTAGGAACTATGGGCCTCAGTCTGGGTGTATTTCCATGTTTGTGATGTCCTTGCCTGGTTACCATAGCACAGGGTATCCCAGTTTGGGACTAGGACAAGTGACAATCCCTTGTCCTGGTCCCAAACTGAGCTAATGGGCAAGTGCTAGCATCGATGAAATTTCGGGCCTATTTACAGACTTCTCTGTATTACGTACAGGCAGCGACATCTGACCGAAGCAATTTACATCACTTGCAGCCCCCTTTGCAGTTAGGTTTTTAAATCGGAATGATATCGCTGTACCTACATGATTATATTCTTTTTGTTCCACTAACCCGTGCTGAGGACAATTTTAAAAACCTATTTAGAGGTTGCTGCCTGTACGTAATACA
The DNA here is from genome assembly GCA_947310995.1 of Yponomeuta cagnagella. Taxonomy (NCBI): domain Eukaryota; kingdom Metazoa; phylum Arthropoda; class Insecta; order Lepidoptera; family Yponomeutidae; genus Yponomeuta; species Yponomeuta cagnagella. The sequence goes on along the minus strand of OX371294.1, from coordinate 9,401,298 downwards.
GAGAAGTTTGTAAAGAGGCTCGAAATTTCATCGATGCTTGCACTTGCCAGTTAGCTCAGTTGGGAGAGCGCTGGCACGGTGAGCCAGAGGTCGCGAGTTCAAGTCCCGGCATGGGTGAAATTTTTAGCCTATAAATAGGTTTTTAAAATTGTCCTCAGCACGGGTGCAACAAAAAGAATATAATAGTTCAATTATTTAATTTTTTTCACTGCCTCGAAAATGTGTTTTTATCTTATGTGCCAGATTTATTTCTGCTTATATGTCGTTTATACGTTACCGGCGTGCGTTCATGCCAAGTGGCAGACCCTGGTCTCCGCCTACCCCTCAGGTGTACAGGCGTGCGTTTATGTTACGTTGCAAAACATCGCTAGACGACGGACTGACCCTCAGTTTCTCGTACACTAACACGCTGTTAATCTACTGTTACCAGCTGTCAATTGACCAAAGTGCACACAAAAAAAAACCACTGACCGCTGTCAACAGTAGATTAACAGCTTGTTAGCGTACGAGAAACCGGGGGTTAGTCTAACAATCAACCAACTTTACAGTCACAAAAAATCAAGAACTTTTACTTGTCCTAATTCTGATCGAGCAGTGCTGTATACAGCTCTCAGTGTGGATCTCGCCGCGTGCCCAGTGATTGTTCCAACGCAATGGGCCGGCACAGTCACCAGAGCGTGCCATCTTGGCTGCATATATCATAACAAGATAACTAAAACAGGCCATCTACCTGAGCTTCAACTCGTTAGCCCACATAATGCTTCAAACTTGAATCAAACTCAGATTGGAGTGACATTTATTTTAGTCCATAAAAAACGTAGAAAAACTCAGAAAAAAATAAAACTACATTTTTTTCTGTAAAAACTTTTTACAGGTCTCAAATAACGCGAAATATTAAGTTACTCCAATGATAAACAAAAACGAGACGCTAGAGGATGAAAGGACTAGTCTAGTCTTTTCGGGACATGGCTGCGCACATGACAGAATGTCCAAATTGTTCGATTACCTACGTGTTAAATAATACAAGAGTCAAAATGCACAACAGACATATAATACGATTGTTTGAAAGAACGATTGTGATATGCATTACTAGTCATATAGATAAATTGTCACAACGACCTATTATCAAAATTAAATTAATTGTTACAAAGTGAAAGTATTCGAACGATCGAGTGTCAGAATGTATAAAATCGTAAAATCTTAACGACATGAATGAATGAGTGTCAAAATGTCCAATTTGTATCAATGTTATAATGACTAATACTTACAATGTATTGTTTGTGTCAAGTTGGTGAATAACCCGTTTGTTATCATGGAGTTAGTTATCCATAAAAACTCTTTCGAGTGCCGCTTACAACCTATACTTATCATTCCTTAAAATTAAAATTAAATTTAAAATTTTTCTCTTTATTTATTTCCTAACTCGCTTCTGCCTGCGACTTCGTGTGCATAGAATTAGTACTTCGGGGCAGTCAATTACTCTTGGACAAAAGGTTTCGTTCGGATCTACACATTAGACCCCTAGCTACCCATTCCTAGGTAAGTGTTGCGACTGCCACATATTATTATGTACAATTGTACACTCGGTTCAGGTCCTATCTTCAAATGTAATTGTGTCTCGACGTGTATACAAGGGACGCAACAACACTCCTCACTACCACCGCGGCACGAGCCAACGGGCCCAGATCTGCCTACGGCAACGAAGCCTATCACGTTCTGTACTAAGTGTTTCATTGCACCTCACCTCATCCTCCGACGATCACCAGCCAGTCCTCGGTAGATAGGTATAAGATTTTTGCCTTTGTAAGAATCAGCTATTCAATCAATTACATGATTAGTCACTAAAATATTGTAACATTTATATATTTTATCTCTGACATAACTTGACATAAACACATTGTTAGATGTTTACATTCTGACATAAGCATGATGTAGCATAAATACAATGTGAACTTTTGTCATTTTGTCACCGCACCATTTTAACCATTAAACTTTAGACATTTTGACACTTACACATTCGAACCCTTTAGACATTCCGTCATGTGAACAGCCATGTCCCGGAAGGAGTCTAGTGACTAGGATAGACTAGTCTTGGGAGTAGATCGTAGACAAGTCTGGAGACTTCAATAGTCAAGAGAATAGACAAGTCTGGAGACTAGGAAATCGATTAGACTAGAGACAAAATGGTCTGGGACACCTGATTCACACAGCTGATGCGTCTAGCAACTGAGCGTTGCCCACTGGTCACCTCACTAATCTAGACACTGAACTGACCTGGTAGTCATAACCTACCATAAGCCTACCTTGAAGTTTCCCCCGGTGAGTCAGCCAGGTCGCTTATGATAGCCTTTCTCTCTTATCATCATCTAGTGATTCGTCCGATTTGGAGCCTTCCCAGCCGCCGGACCGCCACATCGAGGGTGATCTCGCTGCACTGCCACCGCCGAGCCTGTAGTATCTAGACTGACATAGAGGCCTAACTAGTTTTGAAGCTCGACTGTTCATGTAGCCCGAGTAGTCTAGACTGTTCTTGTGACCATACTAGTCTAGAGGCTACACTGTTCTTGTGGCCAGACTAGTCTAGCAGCTGGACTGTTCTTGTGGCCGGACTTATCTAGAGGCGAGACAGTTCTTGAGGCCTGATTACTCCGGAGGCAAGACCAATCTTGCTAATCGCACATACCTTAAAGTTGTCCCCGCTGAGCCAGACACCTTATCCATCTTGCAATTGAGCCAGGTTGGCTTACTAATCTAGAGACTGGAGTGATCTGGAGCTTACCTTAAAGTTCCCCCCGCTGAGCCAGGCAGCCAGAGCGTCCAGGAGCTGGGCCGCCACATCGACGGTGATCTCGGGCTCGCGCTGCACCAATTGCAGCAGTTGGTCCCCGAGCTGCTGCCGCAGCCGCAGGTCGGGCCGGCTGAGCAGCGGCAGCGCCGCCTCCAGGGAGGCCGGCTGCGGGAAGTGCGCCATCTGCCGGCGGGAGTGGGGACGTGAATGCTTGATGCGCACGCGACGGGCGGAATGTGAATGGCTCCGTGTGGTTCTTAAATCATACCTTCTTTGACAGATCGTTTTTGGAAAGTGTCAGATCAAGCTTTAAATCATGTTAATAATCATTATTATAAATAATAATAATTAATTGTTATTATTGACTTCTTTTTTATGTAGTTTATATACGTCCTGCTGCAGGGCAAAGGCCTTCACTCAACAGAGATGGGGAGTATGGGCTTAATCACCAGGCGTGCTCACCGATATATTATGATAATATTTTAAAAACCTATAATTATTGATAATAAAACCGGAAAAATAAACGAAAAAAGCTAAGTAAATCAATAGGAATTGATACTCACATTTAAACCAGACACAGTTTATCCAATTTCAAGTCCAAAGTCCATACAATTCATACAAAAAAAACCTTGGAATATTTTGAGTTTTGATGTCACATCTTCCCTTTGGTGGAAGAGGCGTGACGATTTGAACTGAAAGAAAAAGATAACATTGGATATCTCAGACACTTGCTAAATGTTTACAGTATGTTCCAGATAAATTTATCAAAGTTCATCACATGTAAACATACCCTTGTTAAACGTTATGCTGTTAAAAGTTTATAATTTTTAGGATTCCATACCATAAGGGCGCCAAACATTACTAAGACTTCACTGTCCGTCTGTCTGTCTGTCACCAGGCTGTAATCTCATGAACCGTGATAGCTAGGCAGTTGTAATGTTCACAGATGATGTGTTTCTGTTGCCGCTATAACAACAAATACTAAAAACAAAATAAAATATTTTGTTCTATATTCGCTTCAAAAATAAATAATTAAATTAAAAATAAAATATACATTTAAAGGGGGCTCCCATACGAGAAATGTGATGTTTTGCGATTTTTTCTCGATCTTTGTGTCTAATGTTGTATAGATAATGGTACGGAACCCTTCGTGCGCGAGTCCGACTCGCACTTGGGCGGTTTTTTTCGTTTTTTTTTTGTTTACATTTAAGAAACTTTGACTTGGCACGGATTATACATAAATTTTTGAACACACCAAAACGACACAACTACTATTATCAATTTCTTGTCTTTAAGATTTTTTTTATATTCGCAGTGGTTTAAAATTTTTAAGGATTTTTTTTCAGTGTCGTGGCTAGTGGGAACCCACGCCTACCCCTCCAGGATACAGGCGTGAGTTTATGTACGAATAGGAGCGAATCTTATGCAGCCCATACAGTATTTACGGCCAGGCAAGACCATAAAACGCGTCCTGACCTGCATTGCGCCGGTATGACATCATAATCGCAGACAATAGCAATTTGTTCATTGAAACAATACATTGAAGCAGTGTTTATTGCCAGACCATAGGTAGAGCTACAATTTAACTACTATAGTATGTCCATTCTAAGAATGCCAATGACGTTTCATCTGACATATTATCTGGCAGGGTTGGGCCCTGCAATCATTATCATCACAACAAATTTATGTTTTACTACGACCATTAAATTTCTTTGCTTTCTAAGTTATGTACATCTGTAAAGTTACAGTAGCAATACCACTCGCTAACGGCGAAGGAAAACATCGTGAGGAACCTCTAATGTCTGAGGTTTTAACATAACTCAGCGTTTGCTACGTACAATGGCCCAATAGAGAACTTGCACTAAAAATGTTTTAATAGAATAAAAATGAACAAATGTTTAATGAGCTGAACAAAAATTAACAACATATAAAGTAACTCTGACCCCCAAACTAAATTAAATTGTATCTTGGGGCACAGTAGTCACGTTCAAAATTTCTCTATGACTAATACTTTTTATAATATAACCAGTCGAAGTCAATATAGTCACGTGGTACTAAAACGAGCCATACAAATCGACCTTAGACTATGACGTCACTCCCTAACGTAACGCTTATATATAATGTATGAAGCGTTTACGAATATTTGAGTTGTCTCGTAAAATAATGTTTTTATGCATGTTCACTCTTATAAGAAAACGTTCAGAATTCAATGACAAAACGAAATGTAATAAGTTTTGTGTTATTAGAGTGACTTTATGTTTCGCTTACTTTGTGACCCCTAAAAATATTATTTTTTCATATATTTTTTCATTAATTTTCCTAGGTTTTTATATGATTTCTATGGTATAAAAGCAAAGTCACTCCATTCTAAATTAGACGCAAGTTCCCCATTTGATTGTGAGGCTAAGTGCGGAAATGTTCGGTCCAACTGCAACTACTGGAGAGGTACAGGCAGAAGAAGAAAAGTAGCAGGAACAAATAGCGTTCAGGGAACCAACGCAATGCCAATGTGACGTGATTGGAAACAATTCGCTGGTTGACATTCTAACCTCACTGCATACAACGACGATAAATATGCGGAGATAACAAGATGGGGTCGCTTAGGTCGACAGAATAACATCTTAATTTAAACATTACATTGCACTGAAAGAGCTGCGAGCTGACCTTAAAAGCCACTGCTCAGGTGCCAGCCCCTATGTTACGCGCACCAAAAGCCCAAACGATTCCAATCGTCTAACTGTCAAATTCATACCAATTTGACAGTTAGACGATTGGAATCGTTCAAAATTAGGTGCGCGCAATATAGGAGCAGTACGATTCCCATACAATGTAGTATGGTTTCAAGTTACAAACTATCCTAAATGTTGGTACAACACTTGCCTCACATTCAGGACGTGGGTCCGAAGCCCGGGCATGTACCGATGACTTTGTTTTCTAAGTTACGTAGTTTTGTGCATTTGTGGTAATAATACCAATATGAAGGAAAACGTCGTGAGGAAAGCCGAGATTTGTTTCGATTAAAGTTCATTGCGATTACTTTAATTTAGTCTCTGTTTTTCTCTGAATAACGAACATTTACAATTGACAAAATTGTTTTTAGGGTTCCGTGCCCCAAGGGTGCCCTATTACTAAGTCTGTCTGTCTTTCCGTCTGTCTGTCTGTCGCCAGGCTGTTTCTCATGAACCGTGATAGCTAGGCAGTTGACATTTTCACAGATGATGTATTTCTGGTAGATTTCTGTTGTCGCTATAATAACAAATACTAAAAACCGAATAAAATAAATATTTAAGGGGGGCTCTCATACAACAAACGTTGCCTAGACAGCGCTCGCCATCTAGCTGCGATCTACGTAACCTTCACAGCGCCGATGTCATGTCGTTAAATGTCAATGTTAAACTCTTCTCGTTGGTTTCTATATTGCGCTTTTCTCAAACTCGATCTTTGTCTAATGTTGTATAGATAATGGTACGGAACCCTTCGTGCGCGAGTCAGACTCGCACTTGGCCGGTTTTACTGTTATTGGCTACTAGTACAGCAGACCTTACGCCATAAATACTTGAGCCCCTATTTAAATAGCTTAAGTCATACATAAGGTAGTGATATTCATTACTAACAATATGATACGTCAAAGACACTCCGAGCATCACAGCAAATGACTGTTCAAGGGCAACTTGATTACTTTTGCGATACTGCAACACCGAGATTTACGGCAGTGCAAGGTTCGTAAGGTCTTATATAATGGCAGTTCAAATTTAAAACAATATTCATTTTAAAAAGAAAATGTGTTATCTCCATAAGAACTCGATTCTAAAACACTCCTCAAATGCAGTTTAGAGTCTGTGGTAGTCTTTCCCTGTGTGGCTCACGAAAGTCAGGAAAACGTGGCCTGGAATTTTCTTTTTTAATTTTCCAGTTTTTATCATCATCATCAGCCATTTGACGCCCACTGCAGGACAAAGGCCTCCCTCATGGTTTTCTAATTATGAAGGGTTTTGCCATAATCGCCACGCTTGGCAGGCGGGTTGGCGATCGCAGTATGCGGTTGTCTATCCTGTCCGTCTCCTGGTAATCTATTTCCTTAGTCGCCTTCTACGACATCCACGGAAGGAAATGGAGTGACGCTATTCTTAATGTTTAACTGAATCAAATCTTTACAAAACTATAGTTGGAATTAGTTAATTCTATTAATCTCTAAATAATATTTTATTTCCACAAAAATCATAATCACAAAAAACATAAAAATTGCACTTCTTCGACACGAATTAATTCTTATTTAAAACATACGAATGTTTTCCAATGCTGAACTTAAAAATGATTCGACCCAAAGGCAGCGACTAACATTGTATATTGACATTAAACAAACAGAATGCTAATTCTTTTTTGTCATGTCCGTCTGTCTGTTCTTCTGTCTATCCGCGGCCTAGCTCAGAGACGATTAGCACTAGAAATCTGAAATTCGACATAGACATACATATTAATAATACCGACCAAAACGGTGAAATAAAAACTTAATAAAAAAAGTTTTTACGGTACTCCTACACCTAGGGATACAATTTTAGTCCATCCCAATTTAGGTAATAATAATGAGAAAATCTTTCGCGGCTAAGTAGGCTTTACATTTTAGCGAATAATAGGCGACCAACTTCTAAAAGGAACACTTCATACAAAATCATCAAAAATTACTTAAATTAAGTTATTACTTCTGTTAGCAGATAAAACCCCCTCTTTCTACGGAACCGCAGTGGAGCGCGTGGCACGACATGCACTTGGCCGGTTTTTTTAAATATTGAAAATTGGTTAGAAACACACGGTAAGATCTTGGATAAACATTGCATCAACGAACCTGCGATAGGATTGCGACCATTTATAACATTTTTTGCAAAAAGTTAACATCGTAAATCTCAGTAATGGTGATGGCTGTTTTTAGAAAATATTGCCAACATACTAACTATGACACTCTTTGTAATTTATGACATTCGCGTTTTGCAAAAACGTATCATAAAAGATCACTGGATCGCCACCCAATTTAAGAAAAGGAACTATCGAGAACCCACCTGAACTACGAGTCGTTGGCAGATATAATATAGAAAAAAATAAAAATTTAAGATGATTTTTTCGCCCTTGTTGGCGCTGGCTTATTCCGTGTGGCGCCGGATTAAGAATAGCATCACTCCATTTCCTTCCGTGGATGTCGTAGAAGACGACTAAGGAAATCAATTACCAGGAAACGGGCAGCAGCGTCTTCCTGAGATTCCAACCGCATCCTGCGATCGCCAACCCGCCTGCCAAGCGTGGCGATTATGGCAAAACCCCTCATGGTTATGAAAACCATGAGGGAGGCCTGTGTCCTGCAGTAGGCGTCAAATGGCTGATGATGATGGGGCTAGATAGCATTGGGTCGCCCTTAATCAGTAACATTCTCAATTCGGAAACCGGCGGTAGATTTCAATATCTCTCATAATGTATTTTATTCACTAACCTATTTTCTCAACCACAACATGGAACTTTGTTTCATCGTTTGGCCTCTAAAACATATTGTAATTGAGAAAATTCCCACATAACTTTCTTCTTGTTAATGTGGGAAATGACATTGTCTATACCCTGGTTTAAGCGGCATGTAGTAGTTTGTAGAAAATGTGAAATTTTTTACAACAATTATTCATAAATAAACATGACCAATCCGGACTTGGCCCCCGTGGTGGAGTATGGCCTATACCTTCCTCAGGGAAGAGACCCGTGCCCCTCGGTGGGGACATAATGGGTTGATGATGATAAACATGACAATTTGGAAAGATTTTGTACTGTTATGGAAAATCTCGCATTAAATTTTAATTGATGGCTAACAGATTAATAAATTCACACAACACAATCAATCACTTGTCCTGGTCCCAGACTAGAATACCCTGCTCTGCGGTAACCAGGCAAGGACATCACAAACATGGAAACGAGTCTGTACATTTTATGACGAATATGGTCTATGGTGGCATTTGACAACAAAATTAAACATTTTAGAAATTTTCTAAATTGACAAGATACAGATTTCAAATTAAAAATTGTTTATTATGAAAATTAAAGTTTATCCATTAGATGTCTGTGATGTTAGCAAGGTTTAATTCATAAATTATTCATTTCTTTCAATAATAATTCGTGAAATATCCAACCTGAACCAGTCAATATTGGTAGCTTAGACAACTTTATTTTCGGCTAAGTTTATTTCACAACTAAGTTCTTCATACAATCTTAATCCATGAACAGAGAGGCATAAACTTGTGAGGAAGACATTCTTATGTAATGTCCTGTTAAATGTCTTGTGTGCAATAAAGTATAATAATAATGATAATAATAAAGGTGTACATTTCTTAACACCACACAATGAACGAAAAACGTAAATGTGAAAAAACCATACAATCATACCATGATTTAATCTTAGAAACAAACAGCGCAAGGTTTGAAAGTAAAGGTATCAAAATCTTTCTTTTATTGTTATTTAAATTCATAAACAAACAATATCAGGCCGAAGACTAGAAAATCGAAAAAATATTCGGCTTGAGTGTCTTAAAGTTGGCGCCATGATTTAGAAACAAATGGCGCCAGGTTTAAAAACAAAGGTCTCAAAAAAAAAATTTTTGTTATTTAAAATGAGGGATTTTCTTTTTATCTTTTTTAATTATTCCCTAGTTGCTGCACAGATGACGCTGAGCTTGGTAAGTTACTGCAAGGAACGGAACGTCGCATTATTTTTTTATTGTTCCACTTGGATGTAATTTTTTGATAATAAAACGAAACTTACATGTCATTGTCACATCACAAATAAATATTGTTCTGAATTGATCCATTCATGTTATCGCAATAACCATTGACGTCTATTTAGGGACAGCTATCATAGACGCGAATATGTGAGCAATCTGTAGTGCGTTCCAATTTGCCCATGATCGCTCACAGTCATAAATCAGAACGCACGGCTAGTAACATAGTCAGTTCAGCACCATCTACAGAGTTCTTGGAAAATACTTTTTTCCTTCGTAGTCAAAAAGGAAACCTCCTTCACACAAGCATAAACAGACAATATCAAGCCGAAAACCAACAATATTTGGATTGAGTGTCTTATATGGTTGGTGCCTAGTCAAGTTTCAGAAACCAAATGGTTGGTGCTGGCCAACTCACTTGATCGCTGTGTGCCCAACACAGATTGGAGATTTGAAGCCTTGAGGTGAGTGAACCTCAAACTCAGGTTTCTAATGAACTACAAATTCGCAAATGCAATACCTAGAAATCTAAGTCGTTGCTTATTGGCCATGCTGGCTATGAACTTGGAATCTCACTCATGTGAAGCAACTGATGTCTTAGCCTGAACCTCTACACACTCAAGACTGGATCTGATCTATTCTTACTTAAGACATACATGGGACATTTCCACAGGGTAAGCCTCTGAGAATATGATCTTTTTAGCACTGAGAACAGATGTATTTCAACACAAGTTCAAAGGATAACTCCCAATTCAACTAAACATACAAATATGTTCAATGTAGCAAGGTGCCAACACTAAATTATTATCTATAGATTAATTTGCACATTTATGCCCCTATATTGAAAGAGAAAGTCCACCAGTATAATACATTATCTAATAACAGATGATTCAACTGTTTTGTAAAATATTCGCAGATTTAGAAAGCAACCTGTCTTCTTAATAACCGATGCTCTTCAAACCTGTTGCTATTTTGGTATAATGGTTATAGTTGAAGTATTTAAAGCTATAGAGGAGGAAAAAGGAATGTCCAAATCATCATCATCATCATCATTCAGCCACAAGAAGTCCACTGCTGAATATAGGCCACCTCCTTTCCTATTTCCTAAAAGACTGGTTACCTCAAACCTTGTACCTTTTACCAAATTCCTAACTTGACAAGAAACCTCATTATATCAATAAACAATAATGAATGATAAGCATGACTAACGAAACACACGGCTTACTTGCTATATGTGGTTAGAATGGTAGTTGTATGCATACATTTTTGAGACCCAGAGTGATGTCATCAATTTATCGTAAAAGGGGGAGTAACAGAATTAAAATTTCTCGTTGAATCCGAATATCCAAGGTGCCGCACACGTTTGCCATGGAAAACAGCCTTGATTGCGGATGTATGGAGTGAAATTTTTACGAAATATCTGTTACCATCTCGGCCGTATTGAGACAGCGAAGCGATTCTCTCGGTGGATTGTTTGGAGGTGAAATGACGAAGTCGAAGGAGTGTGAGGTTTTAGTGTGGGTTCAGGTACATTCAGATGTATTTGGTGACGAAATTTATGCAAAATATGCAACTTTGTGCGGTGCGGTAGACAAAGAGCGTTCGCGAACTGTCAAATGGAAAGAATATTCGTCGACGGTGCTGTGAAAATTACTTTTTCAAGCCGAATAATAGAACAAAACGTTGCTATTTACGAACGGCGAGACGTCTCTGTGCAGCTAGACGTGTAAAATAAAGCCCAAGCGTAGAAATGTAAGGAATAAAAACCATTTGCTGGGGACAGACAATCCCATTTAGAGGTATGACCTTTGCAACTGAAAACACTTCCCGTTTCGCACCAATTATCCGATGGCACTGTCACTTGCAATAAACTATTTAAAAACACAGCCCCAAGAACGCTCTGAGCATCAAAATGAAATAATATTTATCGATAAAAGATCTCACCGTTTCAAAAATCACTCGGAAATTCAGCGACCGTCGCGCATGCCCGACAAAAATTTACATCACGTGACCTGTCATGGCGTCATGAAAGTGCAGATTTTTATTTCGATTTGTCACTAGGCGCGGGAACTGTCTCATACAGCCTACGTGAACTGCCATCTAGTGACCAGTAGTTTTATTATTGAAAGCTTGATTTAGTCTTCCTATTTGTCACTGGGTGGCGTGTTCACCACTTAATCCACAGTATACTACCTCTATGATCCACAGATATCTCAATGCTCTGAGAGACTGAGACATAAATTGCGTTTCCTACCAACATTACCAATAGTTCCGTTGTTTAGGTGGTATCGGGGTCCAGGGTTGCCATCCGTACGAGGTTCCTCGTACAAATACGAGATTAAAGAAGTGTTATTTTGGCTTTTAAAGTTATTAGTGGCTATCACGGAATCATATCATATAGGCTTTGATGTATAAGTTTAAGATGATTTGAGAAAAGATGGTCAGAGTGGAGTTTTTTTTCCCGCTGCCTTTTTCTCCACTACAAATACGGCCCGAAGGCAGCGGCTAACATAGTTACATAGTACATTGACATTCAGCAAACAGAATGTAAATTCTTTACGTTGAAATAAATTATTGATTTCTGATTTCTTAGAGGTCCCTGTACGAGGGACGAGCTCACGTCCATCCTCGTACGATATTGTACGAGAGATCCATTGATACAAATTTTAATTTTAATGCCCGAATGCAGATCATATTTTGGAACGCACCTTAATCGGAAACGAGATACACTGCTGCTTTCACTTAGAGTAATAAGCAGCATTGTACTTCGTTTTCCAGCAATCGTTCACTGCCACGTTGGCGATTCCCCCGATGATAAACTTCGCAAATTTTAAGATTTAAGTTGGTAGCAATGAGTATGTGTGTATGCTCAATTATTACTCATTCAAAGCAAGCTATGTGCTTTGCCGTTGGTTGGTTTTACGATCAAAAGTTGTGAACAAAATGGAAACAAATGAGTGACAGTAGTGACGATAAGTAGTGGTTAAAGTGGGTGGATCATCATCAGCCATTTGACGCCCACTGCAGGACATAGGCCTCCCTCGTGGTTTTCATAACCATGAGGGGTTTTGCCATAATCGCCACGTGGATGGACAGCGAAAAATTAAGGTGATACCAAAAACTTTCATCGAGTACAGTCTTTCAGAGAAGCTTGGCTGAAAGATCCAATGTTCCATGATGATACATAAACTTTGTGGTGTAATGGTGGGTGTGTACGAAGTTGTGTTGCCAAAGTACGAGATTTTCGACTATGTCTGTAGGAGGGCTTTTTGGAATTTTGTTGTAGAACCTTATACAGTGCCCCATAAAGGATGTGTTAACTTTTGCAAGTCTAAATAGTGGAAATGACAATTTATGTTTATTTCTAGTATTAACATTATGGTGGCCACCAACATTTTCGAAGTCTTTGATATTTTTTCTAACGACACAAAGAGAATATTATTTTACTTCTCTTAATTATTACTTTAATATTATAGAGTCCGTTCCCGGCGTCGGTAGGTACGTAGGTAGGTAGGTAGGTTGGGCGCTAACAGATGAAAAATAAACGGGAAATCAAATTCCAATTTTATTCGTGAATACATAATTTTCAATCAATCAAATCGCAACTTGCAGTCGCAATGCAAAAGAATACTAAAACTAAATATTTATTTTAAAGGCTCGATTCCACAACGGTCGGCTAACTGACGTTTAGTTAACCCGACCTCGTCGGCCTTTATCGGAAATTAATTACCTTGAAATATCCTTTTAATCTTTTTAGCCAATTGTGGAAGAGACCCTCAACAATATACAAGAAAAAAACAGCTAAATGCCCAGGAACGCATTCCTTTACGAAAGAAAAAATATTTGTTTGTACTAGAATAGCATTATATAATTTACAAAGGCGACTACTTCGATATTCTTGATCGAAGGGAGAAAATTATTCCATGTCTTGCAATTCAAACAGTACTCAGATACCTAAGTGTTACCGTGGATAACAAATTGTACTGCCACGTGAGCATAATATTCTTGTGATCGAACAATTGGTGCCACTCATCACGAGTTCTTGATAAAAGGCGGGAGGGTATTGCCATGCCTAGACCATGCCTAATAACAAAGACGCGGGTCAGCAGAATCATATAACATAAAAAAAAAAAACAGTTTTTATATAGTTAATCAAAATGATGCAACAATGCTTACCCACGACATAGTCATTTCTTATTTTAATCTTAGAAAATCTACAAATTTCTTAAGTCGTAATGTAATTTATGTACTTTTTACAAATTGTATGCCTCGTATTTTTACACATTGATGTTTTTTTAATGTAATAGTTACATTCATTACACTCTATTTTTTCAATTTAAATTGCACTAAATAAATTTTAAATTAAATTTAGCAGTTTATTTACTATTGCTCTGAAATAAGGTGATGACAAAACTGTGGAATTTCTAAATCGCGCTAGGCACAGTCTAGGCATGACAGTACTGAAAAATTAGACGCACTTTATAAATATATTCCACAGTTTTCTAAAGAACAGTACACCACATCAACCTTTACGTAATGGGACTCTAGGCAGTTCTATTGGCGACTTTACGATTGAAAGTTAAGGCTACCGTTTGGTATGCCGTCTCATTCAGACAATCTTAAAAATTTTTGTGGTTTTAAATTTTTAATACAAATCGTATATTTTTGATAAATGCGATCTGAGGGTTTTATAGGCAAAGAAATTGCATTACGGTCATTTTAAATACATTTTTGTTTTTCTATACTTTTTTCGATAGTTTTTGACAAAGAAAATTGTTGCCAAAATTATTAATTTTAGTATTAAATTTCTCAATCAAAAACTAGGTACAGGATAAGAAACGTGTCTTGATCGTCCGTAATTTTATCATCTATCCAACTCTTGGACTACATTTATCAGAAGTATGTTCTTTTTACAATCATAAAAAATTTTAGATTGTGCGAAGGAGACAACATGCTAGGCGTAACAGCAGCCCTAAGATTGGTGTGCTGTCGACTGTACACCTTATTTCATGGGGCATAGGGACGACATTCGAACACTAGTTTAACTTTGTGTTATTTTGGCTTATTCACTATAATTTTGTTTTCCGCAATGTGTATCTCACTTTTAAAAATGCACCTTAATATTTTTTTATTTTTAATTAGCATTACAATCTAGTTTTAAACTAACTTATCTACTTAATTTAATTCATACTTCTGCTACATCATTTTCCTTAATAGTTCGTAATTTATTATCTCCGATAATATGCTATTATGCAGAGCGTACCTAATACACAAAACACCTTTAGAACATTTCCATGCCAAATTTGTGTAAAAGAGTAATGCTCAATTTGAAAAACAAAATGTCACTACCATGTCAAAATTTTATTATTTCCCTTGAAAGACATAATGACTACCTTAAAGTTAATGGTTACTATTCTCAAAGCGTGCAAACACCTAAGGTAGTAACTGATTGGGTTTAAAAATGTCTTCAACGGTTTTGAGTTTTCGTTTATCAAAATGAGAATTACCCAAAAACTAATCTCGAGGCATCTTTTCTCAGTGCAAATCTTAAAAAACACGAATAATCAATTAATCCAGATATTACAGTTAACACCAGTTAATCTAACAGTGAAATCGGGCCTCTTACCTATTTAAGTAACTAAACGCATTGTCATGTCTACAATGATAAAAACTATGATTTGAGCAAAAAATAAACCAACTGGGCTTCAAACTATGGAAAAATTCAATCTTGGTCAATTCAATGCAATTCTTGTTTATGGCATCCCTAGGATTCTGCCACTGTCGAGTTTTGGAGATCGCAGCTTCAATCTTGGTCATGACGTATCATCAGTAACGACGGCAATTGAGTGTTTATCAGCTCCCACATTACGCGCAACAGACCCAGAACGATTCCAATCGTTTCCATACGAATTGCTATCGTAAACGTCAGGATTCCGACAAGATTAGGTGCGCGTAATTAGTCCTCTGGCAACAAAAAGGATGTCGCACCAGTCCATACTTCGATTTACACAGGACTTGTTTTAATAACATTTAACATTTTTTTTTTACCAGATAAAAGCCGAGCGAGCTAGTAAAACTCCCGAGATGTACACACGGCGCGGATGCATTGCTGAAATTATGAGATAGTAAAATTCGGGGATGGACAATTGGACAATCTTGGCGATTAGGCGAAATTTTGCGACAATCCCTTGTTTCTGGAGCAGCTTGAACATCAATAATTCCAGGACCGGATGAGAAACGGGAAAAATGAAATGCAGGGATGGCAACCCTTGCTTCGAGGAAATTTTGAGCTGGCGGTCTGACGATCACAGGGGCATAGATATTTTCCCGGGTAATACTGAAGTCGCTCTGATTGGTAACACAATTACACAGCCCTGCCCGCCTTCCCACAATTGAACGTGGGGTATTTTTTTTTAGCGCTAGCAGACATCTATGTTTTTAACTATCACTGCTTATAATGAAGAAGTATGTATGAAGCGTATGTCGATATTTGAGTGATCTCGTAAAATAATGTTTTTATGCAAAGAAAACGTTTAGAATTCAATGAAAAAACAAAATCTAGTAAGTTTTTTTATTATTAAAGTCACTTTATTTTCCGCAACTTCTGTGATCCCGAGAACCCCCAAAACCCTATTTGTATGGTTTTATTTTGTAATTTTTCTTAAGTTTTTATTTGTCTTCTATGGTATAAAAGCAATGTCTCTCCAATGCAAGCTAGGCGCAAGTTCCCTATTGGGAAAATTTTGGAGCAATCCACCAGTTTCTGCGAGCTAGCTTGGATATAAATAATGTAGGCATGACGGTATTAATATGATCTCAAGAGAAACAGAGAAAATTGAATTCGCAGATGGGCACCCTAGGGATGCGGTGAAAACGGATTGAAGCGTCGTTGACGGTGGTCTGTGAAATTATGACTGGTGGCTCCCTCAACTGGAAATAATGTTGGCTATCAATTCAATTCTGTTTCATGGATCCATGTACTCATTATGCAGAACACAACCTCAGGTGTTAAACAAAATCTAAAATACCAATTATTTATTTGACAGCAGTTTGATGTTTTTCACAATAACGGTAACGTCCTTAATCAACTAATGAGAAAAAAATGGTTATTCTAACCAAATGCTAGAGCGGACTGGGAACGGTGGGTATATTTGTAATCAAGTCACAAGCTAATTTTTTTAACCAGCTTAATACCGCGCTTCAAAATCCTAATATTACGATACCAACAATACCTATAAACAAACGCCACGAGCATTATCTATACCTTACCCTATCAAATCTCGCGACATGAATATTATTCCCGTAAACACACGTTTCCGACGAGAACTTTTCCCGAAAATTTCCGGGAACATTTCTTCTAAACGGCACACTTTTTTCCGGCCAATTATACACATTTTATAGCGTCCCCGAGGCCACCTCCGGCCCATTCTCATACATGGTGCATCGATAATCCCCAGTGTTTCCGAAAAGGGGCGATACGACAGGTCAATAGTAAAACGACTTTGAACAAAAAAGAAAATTTTGATATCGCGAAAAATGTATCAGTGGAGACTGATTCATTTCAAAACAGTTTAATATCGCGGACAGCGATAGTCTCAACTGTTAGGGTACTTCTCAGACGATGGACCATCTTTCAACGTGCCCCGCACTCAGGAGGACCTCATGATTGCAAGTGTTGACGCAGTCAACGTCGCCAAGTCCTGGGCTGCAGCTGTTCAACAAAGACTTACAGAAGAAGAATAGCGTAAGGCTAGAATAGAAGGAGCGGTGTCGGAGAACCGGGCGGCGTTCCGTGGGTAGACCAACAGCCCGATGGTCGGAGGATGTGGTCAGGTCCCCTGGATGCTAATGTCGAGAGACCGCGAAAGATGGCGTGATAGGGAAAGGCTCTACCCAGCATTGGGCAGAGGTGGGGCGATACTTACGATGATGATGATGGTGATGATGAAGGGACTATACTGATAGTACTTACAAGTTTTTCACACGCTTCCTAAGTGGTCCATTAGTCGAATTTACGAGTGTAGAAGGATGGTACTGTGATTTTTTTCAAGTTCAAAGTGTGGTGTCCGAAAAAACGGGTAAGAGTGAAATTAGTACATTTCGACATTTACGATTTTAATACGTATCAAACAGCAGACATTTTTCGCGATTTCAAAAATGTTCTTATAAAAAATATTCCATTTATTCTCAACTAGCTTCTGCCCGCGACTTCGTCCGCATTGAATGAGTAATTTCCGGCATGAAAGGTACCCTATGTCCTTCCCCGGACTCAAACTATCTCCATACCAAAATTTCATCTAAATCCGTTCTGCCCCTATTGCGTAATTGAGTAACAAACATCCAAACATCTTCACAAACTTTCACATTTATAATATTAGTAGGATGATTAGGAAGACGCCATCTTTGCTGTCCCCGATTGGTGTTTTAAAAAAAGCACCTCTTCACCATCGTGTTGGCATAATTCCCCTAAATGAATATTCCCTAGTATTCCCGGGTTGGCACGTCTGCCGCAGAACCGACAATTGACCGAACCGAGACCGGTAAACGCAGCGTGGGACGTCCACCAGATCGCCGGCGCGGCTGGACGAGGGTGGCCGGGGACTGAACACATCATTTAACTAACAGACTGCCTATGAAAAGTCTGTCACTTTGAGAAATAAAGCATGCTTAATAATGCACAATTGCTATAGGTCTAGCAAAAATAGGTAGAGAGTTATTTTCGGGGAACCGAGTAAAAATTACAAGGATCTCATTTATAAAATATCACGATAATCTTAAATGTTTTTAACAATTCGATTGTTTTTTTATACCAACGCTACTTTTCTTATTAGAACGAATTGATTACGCAGCCATTATCGACCTTACCGATAACTCCATCACGGCTTAGCCATTTCTCACTCATTCTAGCAAGAGTAGTTCAAAATAAAACGTTCGATTTCCGTGATATTTTACTGATGAAATCCTTCACAATCACATACAATTACACCTCCGAGAAAATATCATTTATACTACACCTGCTTGGAAAGTACCTTGATACTTTATCAAATTTACGGTAGAAAGTACGTCATTGCATATCGAACAAATATGCGGGGAGAAAACGCATCTGAGCGGGAGAGAAAAGTGTATGAAAATCCATTTCTTACGTGGTTTTTCTTTTTTAATTTTGGGTAAGACTATGCGCCGATAACCTAAATATCAAAAGCCAAAAAATTTTTAAAGTGAGTTTTTATCTCCAAGTTCGCAAAATGACACTGGCCACTAGCTGTGAGTTGGATGGTGTCGGGCTGGCAGTGCGACCCTGCGGCGGCAGGATAAACAATTTGAAAAAAGAACATGTGAAAATTGCAGACGCCATTGGCGCCATTTCCAATTTGTGTGTTGTTTGAGGATCCAGTTTTCGTAGAAAGTAAAATAAAACTATCAAGCAGGTGTAGTATAAAGCACTATGTATCACTCGAGAGAAACTGCGATTCCCGATCTCGGGTGTGTAATCGGTCACTTTCTCCTCTCGGTGAACAATGTACTATTATTACCCATTTTTGTTAGACCCTACATATTACAGCTAAAATTCTAGCTTAACCCCAGCTAGACTTAAAATACTAACTATTACATTTTATCAGGCGTCCAAAATCAACTCTAGCGGTCTAGTACGCTAGAATAGAAACGATTAACCTACATATTTTATGGACTCAACGAATCCATTGGTACAGACATGCCAACTGGGCCTGGAGTCTGATAGTTGTTCAATAGAATGATATTATCGTTACAATAGCTGCTGTTTGCCTCTATTTCATAGTCTACTAAGCAACACAATACCCGCGCAAATTAAATAGGCATCTCGGCTGTCCCAAAAATAAACACAGTAAGGGACATTCTTTTTCAAAACCGAGATATTTCCACTATTGGTTACTGGAACCAACAAGTCACCAATAGGGGAAAAATTACGGTTTTGAAAAAAATGTTTCATACTGTGTTTATTTTTAGGACAGCCGAGATCGCTCTAAAAAAAACTAACACAAGGGTCACAAGGGTCAAGGGTCACATAGATCGAAATTACCATTTTTAAGTTAGTAAGGCTCATAAAACATGCACAAATGAAGTAAATTTAATTTTGAATACACATAACATAGGCAAAGCTTATATCTGACATACAATAGTTACTTTCGTAAAATATTACGCAATTTTGTAAGGCTGGCAAAAAAAATGTTTCTTCGCTCAACCGTAAAAAAAAAAAAAAAAATTTTGTCCTTTACTGTGTTTTTATTTGGGACAGCCGATCTGTCGCGAGGACACGCAAATCGCGCGAGACGCCGAGATAAGTTGCACGGGCCAATCCATTGGAATGCTATTGGTTATAAGACTACCAATAGTGTTACTGAAACCACCATTCCCATACAAATATCCCTCTATTGATCAACTACACATTTAAGAGACTCGACCTCTGGTCTGTAGACTTAGTGGCAAAGGGTCTGATACAAAATTGTCTACGAAGTCCGAGTGGACACTCCACCTATTCAGTGTAACTGACTGGTTGGCGCTAGACCTTTCAGAGATTGTCTCTTGTATTGTTAATGCCAAAGAGAAAATTGTCAGTTCTCAATAGAGAAAGTCGTCATTTGTTTATTCAGTTTATTGGTCAATCTAGCCATTGTCTGGGACTGTCAATTGTCTCCACGGTATCCCGGTTGCAGCAAAATCCCTTTAACTTCCTTAACAAGGGGGCGGTTCTATTTGTCAATACGATCAAGCTTTTCTATTCACTCTACTGACATTCATTAGTTGCCAGTTTCGGATATACACACATAGACGCACGCATGTATTCCGGAGGGGTAGGCAGTGACCAGGGTTAGTCACTTGCGACATTCCCAAACTCTCAGTTAACTTCATCAACATTAATTTAAAGAGCAGTCGCACTGGGGATCGAACCTGGGTCTCTCGCTTCCGAGTCCGATGTTCTACCCACTAGGCTACCACCGCTGTTACGTACCCAACCCAACCCAACCTTATTTTTTTTATTTTAGTTTGCAACGTTACGTCCAAGCATCCCCGGCCCGTTGCAATATCAATACGACAGCACATTAACACTCAGCACACAGACATCTACACAATTGAGAACCTCAATAGGGATTCTAAAAGGTCAGCCGTCACCAGATCTAAGCCTAAAATTACAGTTCACAGGGTCCACGCACCACACATTAACTCATATAGTCAATATCACAGCGGTCATCGTGATCCCAGTACTTTTGACTCCTCGGCACGTCCGATACATGCCGACTGGCCTTCCCACCGTCCGTGTCTGTACTGCTGCGTCTGTTCTGACGGGACAGCTCCCTTGAGCTCGCTCTGGAGATGCGATACTTTCCTTCCGGGTCAGTCTCCTCCTCATGATTCACTTCGGGATCGTTCAAGTTGTCCTCCGTAGACTTCCTGTTCCAGTTCCTCGATTTACGATTGTCTTCCTTGGATCCGTCTGGCTTCTCCTTCCTCCAGTTTTCTATCGGTCGACGGTTGGTGGAGGACTTCTGGGTCTCGTTGTTGACTCGTTCCGGTAGGGAGTTCTGGCGTTCTATAGAGGTCACTTGTGTCGGGAAAGGGGTCGCCGGGAACGCCCCGTCTCCTTGTTGGGTGAAAGACGTGTTGTTGGTCTGTCTGTCTTGGTACTGATTCTGAATGTACGTACCATCGCCTTGTTGTAGGTAGTTGGCGTAGTTCTCTTGGGGGAAGTTGTTGAAACGGTTGATGTTAGGCGGTGGATAGTCCGGGACGTTGGGAAAATTTTGTACGGAGCTCATGTTCGGTGGGAGCACAGTCGGATTGAACACTGGTGCTTCTTCTTCCTTCGTTTCCTCTTCGTTTTGCCTCCAGGAGTTCAAGTCGTACCGTTTGCTGAGACTCTTAGCTGTCCACGTCTCGAAGCTGTCTTGGTTGGCGGTCAGAACCATACCTTGCTGCTCCTGACGTAGCAAACCAGCTCCGGCCCCCAGAATCGGTCTCAACTTTGGCTTCATCACATCCTCATCGTGACTGAGGTTCAATTGAGATATATTCTGGCTCACCTTCTCAGCCAAACTCAACTCGGAGTCAGACACCTTTGACTCATCCTTCTCCGGAGACTTTTTCCAGGAGCCGTAGCTGACCTCACTATAATTAGGCGGAGGATCCTCCTGACTCAGGTCCAGGTGGGAGGCGTAGAACTGCTGGAGCGTATTGGGGAGTGGAAGGAACTTGTTGAGGCATAGGTCTGACGAGAGAAGCAGCCATATGATGCTCACCGGTGGAGGTGTGAGGAGACGGATGCGGATGGAGATGGAGAGTTCGTCCAGCTCCTGGGATAGCAGGGACAGGAGCTCGCGCCCGTTCTGCATTAACTGGAACAAGATTAGGGGAATAAATAGTAATAATAGTAAAGTTAGCCACAATCACTTACGCTGTGCTAAGGTAACCAGGAATGAATAGCTATGGAAATACACTTAGACTGAGGCCGTTTCAATCAAGTAGAGCGGCCCCAATGGGAAATGAGCCCATAACCTGTTTTCTGGTAGCCAAGCGTATTAACCAGCAGTCAGTGAGCCATAGCCCACCAAAAGTGGATGTACTCGTATGTACAGAGGCGGCTCGTCTTATAGAGCGCTGGTGCAGTGCACTCCCACAAAAATAAGTAACTAAGTACATTACTTAATAAAAAAAATCAAAATTTTATCTGCTACCTACCACCTATAATTTTTTTAACCTATGCACACAAAGACCTCCACACATTGTAGTAGTTTACTAGAATTAATTAACTACGTACGAAGTTGAAATGTTTTCAAGCATAAGATTTGGTGTCAAGTTGTTGGTGCCTATATATGTAGTACTAAATTCAATGAGTGCGAAAGAGAAACATTGGAACGGCCCGGTACGTGAAACAAAATATTTCATATGAGAAATGAGCCTAATCTGGAGCGCCGCTCATGCGCTACGTTGCCAAATGGTGCGAGGTGACAATGCGGTGCACGCACAGTGCAGCTAATTTTGAGCTGTTGTCGATCTTATGTAAACAAACAAACGCGTCCCACCAATCTAATCAAGTAATCACATCAAGTTCGATCACTTTTCGCGCGAATATCTACGACAGTTTTGTGTTATTCCGCTCTTTACATTAGTTTCTGTGCGTTATTTGTGCTGAAAATGGAACAATACAATGTATGTTATATTAAAAACTGTGAAAAGACTTTAGAAAAGCGTCTTGACCTAAAATCAAAGGGGCCAACACGTCCTGAACTCGCCCTGACACAAAAATGTGCTTCAAAAACAAAAACTTATACGCGTGTGTAAAGTCTCTTTGCAGTATGACTGCTGACAAATTAAAAAAAAAAACCGGGTATGTAATGGAATTTCATACATACTTCCCACCCTTGGGTCGGAAGGATTTTCATACAAACTTCTATACCTTGGGATGAAAGGATTTGAAGGGCGGGATAAAGGCGTTTCTTCCCTCTAATTGGTATAATTAGTATGTATTTTCAGAGCAGGTGTGATAAAAAAGTGTTTAAACCCGAACAAGTTGCCCAACTAGCAAGACTTTTCAATCTTTTTGTGAACACCCATAAAATAAAGTCACGAGCCGCCTCTGTGTATGTATATGTACACACCACAGGATGCACTCTGACGCTCTGACTTTGCTTTGTATTATGTTCTATTATCCGTGTGCCGCCGGATGAAGAATAGCGTCACTCCTCGTGAATGTCGTAGAATTCGACTTAGGAAATCAATTACCAGGAGACGGGCAGCAGCGTTTTCCTGAGATTCCAACCGCATACTGCGATCGCCAACCCGCCTGCCGAGCGTGGCGATTATGGTAAAACCCAATCACGGTCATGAAAACCACGAGGGAGGCCTGTGTCCCGCAGTGAGCGTCAAATGGCTGATGATGATGATGTGTTGTATTTATGTGACTTGTTTTTCCTTTGTGCTTGTTTTCGCTACTTGTTTTTTCTTGTGATGTGTTAATTTGTCCCAATAAATGTCTTTCTTTCTTTCTATCCATCCACATGTAATAATAAATAGCACATGCATCTCATGATACAGATTTACTCTAGGATACATACTTACTAGATCATAACAACAACTCCGTTGGTACATACTTAATTATCGTTATTCATTAATACACACGCAGCTTTAAGCTGATGTGTGTATATTATTACTTTCATACAATTGTAAAAGAAATCAGAAATCAATAATTTATTTCAACGTAAAGAATTTACATTCTGTTTGCTGAATGTCAATGTACTATGTTACTATGTTAGCCGCTGCCTTCGGGCCGTATTTGTAGTGGAGAAAAAGGCAGCGGGAAAAAAAATCCCACTCTGACCATCTTTTCTCAAATCATCTTAAACTTATACATCAAAGCCTATATGATATTATTCCGTGATAGCCACTAATAACTTTAAAAGCCAAAATAACACTTCTTACAAAAGTAGGAAAAGCGTTAATGCTGCGGCCAGACACACGAACAACACCCGTTCACGAGCATAACGCAGGGGTCAGCCATCACCAGTCTCAATCATTTTAGAGGGAGATAGGTGACCCGTGAAAACATTTATCAAGTATGTTTTTAAATGAGTTTACTGAAGGAGCACTACTTACTGCCTCTAGTAGTTTATCCCACATATTCACTACACGGTTCGGCAAGAATTGTTTTCCGGTATTGCTTGGCCTTGCTCGGATCTGTATGCGGTGGTAGCCTAGTGGGTAGAACATCGGACTCGGAAGCGAGCGACCCAGGTTCGATCCCCAGTGCGGGCATGTATCTATGACTTGGTTTTCCAAGTTATGTACATTTGTGAAACTTCACAATAGTAGCAATACCACTCGCCAACGGTGAAGGAAGACATCGTGAGGAAACCTGAGCCACATACGTCAGCGCTTGAAATCGCCAATCCGCGGTGGGCACGCGTGGCGATTAAGCCCATACTCTCTCCCTGAGAGAAGGCCTGTGCCCTACAGTGGGACGTATATAGGCTGCTTATGTATGTTATGTATTGCTTGGCCATGGTTCCTTGGCCAATTTCAGCGAGTGCCCTCTTAGAGATTTGTTCGTAATTCATTGTGTGTGAGATGGCCGCCGCGCGTTCTGAAATCATTACGCGCAAGGCATCCTAAGATGGCCGCCGCGCGTTCTGAAATCATTACGCGCAAGGCATCCTAAGATGGCCGCCGCGCGTTCTGAAATCATTACGCGCAAGGCATCCTAAGATGGCCGCCGCGCGTTCTGAAATCATTACGCGCAAGGCATCCTAAGATGGCCGCCGCGCGTTCTGAAATCGTTACGCGCAAGGCATCCTAAGATGGCCGCCGCGCGTTCTGAAATCATTACGCGCAAGGCATCCTAAGATGGCCGCCGCGCGTTCTGAAATCGTTACGCGCAAGGCATCCTAAGATGGCCGCCGCGCGTTCTGAAATCATTGCGCGTAAGGCATCCTGGTTGGTAGAGTGCCACAGACTCAGAGGCAACATGCGACGATTGGGGTTCAAGTGGCGTCGAGTGTCAAGTAAAAGGAGATTGCTTATCTCAAACCCATAGGTTCAAATAACGTACAGGGAAAAAAAATAAAAATTGATATTAATTACAGTACTAGGTAGCCTAGTGGGTAGAACATTGGACTCGGAAGCGAGAGACCCAGTTTCGATTCCCAGTGCAGGCATGTACCTATGACTTTGTTTTCTAAGTTATGTACATTTGTGAAGTTATAGTAGCAATACCACTCACTAACTATAAAGGAAAACATCGTGAGGAAACCTGAGTGTCTGAGCTATTCACATACCTCAGTGCTGGAAATCTCAAATCCGCGGTGGGCACGGATAGTGATAAAGCCCAATCCTCTCTCTCTGAGAGAAGGCCTGTGCCCTACAGTGGGACGTATATAAATGGCTTACGTATAAAAAATCATGCTGGATTTTGCATACATATCGCAAATAAATAAATGTACCTATGTATGTAAGAATCATAACGGTTTTTACCTGTGTAGCAAGGCTTCGGTGGGCACGTATGTCATCACTGACCAGCAAGGCTTTCATATACTGGAGGAGCGGAGCGGCCAGGATGTGGACCTTATTGCCGTTGCATAGACGCGCCTCTGTGAAGGTAAGGTCAGCTTAGAAAGCAGAAACATTTTACCGATTTTTTTGATTTTTTTTTTTTTTGTATATTTGGTGGGTCTGAGCATAGGTCGTAGGCTAATTAATATGGCTGAAACGCGGACACTGACGGCGGGAGTGGTCCACCGATTCAAAGTCGCTCAGCGCGCTATGGAACGGGCTATGCTCGGAGTCTCTTTGATGGATCACATCAGAATTGAGACAATCCGCCAAAGAACCAATGTGACTGATATAGCCTATAGGATTAGCAAGCTGAAGTGTCAGTGGGCTGGTCACATATGCCGAGGAACCGATGGTCGATGGGGTGCAAAGGTTCTCGAGCGGAGACCACGAGGTGGCAAGCGCAGCGTGGGATGCCCACCGGCTCGCTGGACCGACGATCTGAGGCAGATCGCTGGCAGTGGCTGGATGAGGATGGCTGAGGATAGAGGGAAGCGGCGTACCTTCGGGGAGGCCTACTTCCAGCAGTGGACGAATTCGGGCTGATTGATAATTAACATGGCAAAACAACTTTTGCCGAGTCGCCTTGCATACCAATAAGAATGAACTTAATTTGACAACATTTAAGTACAGACATTACAGGAGGTACCATAATAAAGTTGATAAACCACAGAGCACTTAGCAAATACATACGGCCTTATTTATAAAAACACGATTCCTCTGAAGCACCCTTCAGAGGCAGCTTATTTAATCTGTGGTTACGTCTTTTCCTTGTAAAATCTCCACCACAAACTATTTTAATCGGCGTTTTTAGAGTGTTTTAAGGAACCTTGTTTTCTTATATAAATATGAACACTAAACTCTAGAAATACAAAGTTGTCAAAAAGTGTTAGTCTCAGCATAATAGAGCTGTACGATACAAATTAAACAGTATTTACGCAACGTTTAACTTTTCTCGGCCATTGCATCTACGTAATGTTAATTATTCTTCGTAATAGACAATGTTAAAAAATTTATAATGAAGACAAACAACTAACTCTTTTCATGCCCATCAAAATGTAATTCTAGTAAGTTTTAAAAACGCTCCATAGAAACCGGGCGCAATCTGTGACGTCCTTATAAATTAATGTTCGATTTATCTCATGAAATAAAGTTTTTATGTGCCTCAGAAAAAAGTCTTACTGTTCGACAGTAACTTGCATGTTCGCATTTTTTAAATATTTTGAAGGATTTATTTTTACTAATACGAGGTTACAGGTAGGTAGATGTTTATTATTTGCGGCATGTTTCCAGAGATATTGTGGTTGTTTGCAATAGCCATGTTATTAGCACGGATCTAGCTATTATTTGCCATCTGGTAACACCTGTGATAAAAGCATGATAATACCTTTTATCTGCCACAGCTGTGATATTAGTACATAGACAACAGCTGTTGTTTGCAACAGCTGTTTTATTAGAATCATCATCATTATAATCAGCAATTTCCTGACTCATGGTTTTCATAAAACTTTAGTTGCCTCAACATTGGTTGGAATCTCAGGAAGAAGCTGCTGCCCGTCTCCCGGTAATTTAATTCCTTAGTCGCCTTCTACAACGTCCACGGGAGGAAATGGAGTGACGCTATTCTTAATCCGGCACCACACGGTTTTATTGGAATGGCAGTAGCTATAATTTGCAATAGATGAAAATCGCTCAGATTATAGCATGACAATACGATATTTGACACGATCAACATTAAATTATTTCATATGCTCGATTAAAACAAAAATTACAAAATATCTCGGAAAATGTATCTCTTTTAGTCAATTACTAGTTATTACAATTTTTAAATAGATTAAACATAAAAAGAGTGCTCTGAAATGTGACGTCATAAGCAAGTATTTTCATACAAAATTCCGTTTTAAAAGTAACTCATTTGATACTTTGTCAAATACCCAATTGCTGTTATTTGCAATAGCTCTGTAATATTATTAGCATGGCTGCAGCGGTTATTTGCAATAGCTGTGTTAGTGGCGTGGCTGCACCTGGTATTTGCAATAGCTTTGATATTAGCATGGCAATAGCTTTTATTTGCAACAGCTGTGCAATATTATTAGCATGGCTGAATGTGTTATACTGACACTATTTTGGAGCTCTATTTTTGAATCACTCGTATCGCGTCGAGCGCTCGATTTCTACTGATTTTCGTTCGACATCTGAAATTCCGTATTTTTTAATCACTCGACTGCAACGAATGGTCCTTACCACTCGTCTCGCATGGCGATCGGTAGATTAATTGTCAAAAAACGATTTCGACATTTCGTTAGAGCAAACACAAACCAAAATGACAGTAGTGTTTTGTTTGTAACAAAAGACAAAGATTTTTTATTTAAACAGCCAATAAAACAAAGTATTACGTTCCGTTTCTGTTATACGGTAGTTTCCGTTTATTTTAATTTCTGCGTGGAATGGATAAAATACAATACTTCAAATTGTACTGGCAACACTTCAGGCGAACGATTCAAAAAATACGGAAAAACGACATCATGCGACTTAGAAGACGAGTGTGACTTAAGTCGCATTCGACGATACAATTTCATACGAGTGATTCAAAAATAGGTCTCCAGGAGTAGTCTATTAAACAATCGCATTGCAATGTCATTCAAATAACCCAGGTATATTAACATATAACTCGTGTAAGTGTACCAGTGGGTCGGCGTACCAATGTTTGATCATTCTGAAATATTTACCTATCAGCCTTCGTTAGAATTCAATTCAATTCATTTATTTGCTAGAATGTGGAAGTACATACATAAATATAGATACAGATCATAAAACATATTATAGAACGCACATTCTGTCAGTCTTGACATGCAACATTTATAGACATACACAAAGTAAAGTCACTTATTCTAATTAATATAAGTTAGGTAAATGAATGTAGAAAACTCGTCTATCTAATTGCAGTAGTTCAGCGGTACTCACCAGCGAAATAATCCCCCATGAGGTTAGCGGCGTTGATCAGAAACTGTGGGTTGGCGCGCTCCAGAAGGTCCAGCTCTGGGAAGCAAACAAATACATAACCCATGAATTTCGTAGTTAGTCAGCCTTGTCTCGAGTGGAGACCACGACGATCTGAGGCCGATCGCCGTCAGCGGCTGGATGAGGATGACCGAGGACAGAAAGAAATGGCGAGCCTCAGAGGATCTCCCCTGCATGACAACCTTCGGCAGGGCAGACCGCAGCGACCGAGTTAATGCACGTAGAAAGTGCGTTGTACGACTTTTTTCAATGTTAGTCAGATAAAATTATCAATAAATAAAAAACAGTCGCGGGTTCAAGTCCCGGCATGGGTGGAATTTTTACCCTCTAAACAGGTTTTTAAAATTGTCCTCAGAACGGATTAGTGCAACAAGAAGAATCAGAAATCAACAATTTCTTTCAACGTAAAGAATTTACCTCCATTTCCTTCCGTGAATGTCGTAGAAAGCGACTAAGGAAATAAATTACAAGGAGACAGGCAGCAGCGTCTTCCTGAGATTCCAACCGCATACTGCGATCGCCAGCCCGCCTGCCAAGCGTGGCGATTATGGCAAAACCCTTCATGGTTAGAAAACCACGAGGGAGGTCTATGTCCAGCAGTGGGCGTCAAATGGCTGATGATGATGATGAAAGAATTTACATTCTGTTTGCTGAATGTCGATGTACTATGTTACTATGTTAGCCGCCGCCTTCGGGCCGTATTTGTAGTGGAGAAAAAGGCAGCGGGAAAAAAAAAACCTCCTTTCTCAAATCATCTTAAACTTTAAACTCTTCTAGTATAGTAACACTTACTGGCGAAGGTCCCCTGCATGACGACGTTCAGCAGGGCCGACCTCAGCAACTGCTGACGCTGCTGCCTTGTGAAGGAGGCGCCGACGGCCGCCAGCTTGCGGGCCGTCCCGGAGCCTAGGAGCGCCGCCGCGCGGAACGTCGCGAAGGCTTGACTGCGGACCGGAGACACGGATTGCATTGAAGAACGTTTACGTGGCGCATACTGTCTTGCCCGCACAATTCAACGTTTTTAGAAGAAGAAGAAGAAGAAGAAGAAGAAGAAGAAGAAGAAGAAGAAGAAGAAAGACATTTATTATACTAACAAGATACATCACAGAAACAAAATAAGCACATAAGTAACATAATATGCTCAACACAGAAGGAAAACTAAATACACAACAGACAAAACGAATAAATAAAACAGGACTATAGATGTAGCCTGTGGTGTATCTACATTGCCACAAAAGGCAGCCGACTCAGCGTTGTGCTGAGGAAGTGATCCCTCAGCATACGTACGTATGTATACATACATACGTAAACTCACGCCTGTACCCCAGAGGGGTAGGCGGAGACCAGGGACTGCCACTTGCCACGATCCTGACACACCACTTTCGCTTCCTCAACATTCGTTAATCGTCGCATGCACGCACGACGGTATCGGCCACTTTTTATCTTGCTCTTTTCAACATTTATAGTTATTTTATACTGTAATAAAAAGAGTATTAGCGGTTGTAGAGTAGAAGCGGTGGTAGCCTAGTGGGTAGAACATTGGACTCTGAAGCGGGAGACCCAGGTTCGATTCCCAGTGCGGGCATGTACCTATGACTTTTCTTTCTAAGATATTATGTACATTTGTGAAGGTATAGTAGCAATATAGTAGCGGTTGGCACGCGTGGTGATTAAGCCCATACTCTCTCTCTGAGAGAAGGCCAGTGCCCTACAGTGGGACGTATATAGGCTGCTTATGAAAAAGAGTATATTATTTATGATGAATTTCTCTGTCTCGCCCGCACAATTCAACATTTTTAGTTATAGTAGTAAAATGAGTACATTTTTGATGAGTGTCGTCGGGGGGTTTGATGAACAATTCAAGGTATATTTTTCGTATCGCGTACTAAGTTTTTGATTGAGAAAATTTGATTCTTTCTTCATAAAAAAAACTACGTACAGGAAAACAAAAATATATTTGAAATGTCCATATAATGTCATTACGAATCAAACAGACAGACCACGCCGCGTGAACTGAGCAGTGCTTAGGACTATGTGAGCAACACGGCGACCTACTAACAGACGTACGTCGCTAGCTCGTGCTAGCAACGTACGTACTCTAGTTTTAGTACTGTGGCGAGCACATGTCAACTCTGCGCGCGCACTATAAACTCCAAACATTCCTGCATCGCGCAAGCAAAATGTTTCACACGACATACCGTAAATGAATCGTGTGATTTTAAAACAACACAAGTCACATGTGTTTTTAAAATAACACTTGCCCATTTTTTTTTTATTAAATTATTTACACCTACCTATTGATTTACATTAGAAAAAAAAATGTAGTTTATTCATACAGAAATCAATATAATATGCTAAAATATTGCTGTTGTTGATATTAGTATTTGAATAAAACAGTTTTTTCTATTTCCTGCAAAGTTGTAATGAAAGGACATGTGTCGTTTTAAAATCACACGATTCAAATATAACGTCCGACGAACATTAGTGGGCACGATCACCCGCTCTTGCCTATAGTACCATATCTAGGACTTTTAAACAACTTTTGCAAAAAAACGGCCGTTTTAGCGGACATCGAAAGTCTAGGTCATTGACCTAGATTCTATGCCGTAAGCTATAAAAATCGCTATAAAGGCGTATTGACAGGTTGATACCGGCAAACATCTTGAACAATGCGCAGTAGCCGATTTCTGGCACTCTTCGGCGCTACTGAAGGAGGCCCGGGCTTGAATGGACCGTTGCCGCCACGTGATTGGTCGACAAGTCTGCCCCTGCTCCACGCACTGCGCTTTTTTCCACCTTCGCGCGGCTTTTTGCTCAATATATTCGCCGGCGTCTGTACGTAGGTACTCACAGAAGTCTAGGTTCGTCTGGGCACATGCTGCTGACTGTCGACTCGAAGTGCCGCAGTTTCCTGTTGAACTGTATGCCATCTTCGCCGGGTGAGAATTGTTCTAGCTGAAAGGTAAAATTAATAAATTGCTTTAATAACATAGAAGAAGAAGAAGAAGAAGAAGAACGACATTTATTACACCAACAAGATACATCACAAAAACAAAATAAGCTGATAAGTAACATAATATGCACAACAACAGAAAGAAAACTAAATACACAACAGATAACACTCCGTACCTAACCCCTGCAATGGTAACACTTCGTACCCAACCCCTGCTAATATAACAATTGTCGTACTCAATCCCTGCAATGGTAACACTTCGTACCCAACCCCTGCTAATATAACAATTGTCGTACTCAATCCCTGCAATGGTAACACTTTTCATACCCTGCAATACTCACAAGCAGCAGCAGCGGCGTGTACTGCTCGTCTACATTCAGCAGTTCTTTCAACACGGCCTCGTCCTCGCCTACCAGCAAGCCGTACTTGTTCTCCGGCTCGGCCTTCGCGGGCCGCTCGTCCTTCTCGGCGCCGAGCTTCTCTGCCCGCTTCGGCTCGGCTTTTAACTCGGCCTTCGCCGGATCTGCGAGCAAGGGGTGCGAGTCAGCTGTAAGTGATATAGGAATGTGTTTAATTCTGCTTTGAGCTCAAATAATAATAAAATAATTGATCGGTATAATTTTTTTTTTTTTGTAAACAGATTACAATTATAAAAACCTATTTAGAGGCTAAAAATTCAAGTCCCGGCATGGGTGGAAATTTTAGCATCTAAATAGGTTATTAAAATTGTCCTCAGCATGGGTTAGTGCAACAAAAAGAATATAGATTAAATTAGTTAGGGCAACGTAGTGTAGGACGTCCTCAGACTCGGTGGAGCGACGATCTTCGCAGGGCGGCTGGCAAGAGCTGGATGAGAGTAGCCGAGGACCGTGCTCAGTGGCGTGCTATAGGAGAGGCCTATGTCCAGCAGTGGACAAGCATAGGCTGATGATGATGATGATGATGATAGGGCAATAAAGTTTTCCACAGATTACCAATTAATGCTTATGTTCATAAACGCGTTTACAAAGTATTTTACCGACTTCCAAAAAGGAGGAGGTTCCCAATCCATAGGAATCTTTTTTTTTTTGAAGGCTGGGGCTAAGGAACATAAACATAAACATTTACATACAGACACATACATTGCTTCTGGCCCCACACTAGGATACCCTGTGTCGTGGGAACCAGAAACAACGACATCACAAACATGTAAACATCCAAGACCTGGGGTTGGTTTTTTTTTTGTCCCCAGCCGGGATTCGAACCCGGGACCTCTCGCATGGTATGCCGCACTACCGCTGCGCCACGAGGTCGTCAAGGAGCTCCATGCAGTAACACAGGCGCCACCAATGAAATAAACCAGACAAGTGCGTGTCGGATTCGCCCACCGAGGGTTGCGTACAAATTTTTAGTCTCGCAGTTTTGCCGTGCTTCTTCCGAACTTAAGACTAATTTTTTTATCATCATAATCATAAGCAGCCTATATACGTCCCACTGTATTTTTTTCCGTTTTATGCTCGATATTAATAACGGCAACCGGTAGACGCTTGAAATATTCACAGCATATTTAGTTTTATATTCGCTGCAAATATAAATAATTAACTTAAAATAAAATCAATATTTAAGGGGGGCTCCCATACAATAAACGTGATTGTTGCGGTTTTTTCTCGATCTCTGTGTCTAACGCACGGAACCCTTCGTGCGCGGGTCCCACTCCCTCTTGGCCGGTTTTTTCACTGGTTGGACGCTAGTGTTTCTGCGCCCAGTCCCTTAATAACCACGCGCGGCCACTAGCATGTAGTTACTAGTCATTCTTCTTTAATCAGAGCTTCGACTGTTACCTATGTATGTTTGCATGGATGTACAATTGTATACAACAGCGTGGTTACACCCCCAAGCCCCATATAATGTTGACTACGGGTAAATCGTGTAATTCTTATGTAGAGAGTCCAATATACGACATCAAACTGTAAGCACGTATCGGAGCGTGGCCAACGCCGTCTACCGGACTATAGCGATTTCCTATTTTTTTATTGTGTACTCTTTGATTTAAAGTCGCTAATCCGTAATAAGCCTCGTGTTTAATTGACAGTTCAGTTAATGAAGGCAGTTTTGAATAATGTTAATTTCGAAATGACACTTTGACAGCAATGATTTAGTTAGTCCGTGCTGTATTCGAGTTTGGCTTATAGTAATCCCATACTAGGACAGTAAGACGATTGGAATCGCTCAGGATTTGGTGCGCTTAATATAGGGGCTGGTCAGAAACGTCTAGGTTTTAGTACGTGGATAGACGCGCACGACTAAGCGCGCGTGGTCCTCACTTAGGACCGCTTTCTGAGTTGAGAATTTCACTGAGTAAATACTTAAATAACGTTCTGTCACGCTCTTTTCTGAGAAATCCGAAGAGACAGCACTACAGTTAACTAATTCACTTAGCGAAATTCTCAATACAGAAACTGGCCCTTAGTCTATGTTTTGGAAACGTCAGGCAGTAAACAAACAGTAAAAAGGACCGTTGTATTGTCAATAGAGCAGAATTAAAATGAAGACCATGGACACTTGCAAACCTGTGTTTACTAAATACCGAATCTTAACACTTCCGTCACTGTACATTCTTGAAGTAACTACATTTGTAAAAAGCAATCCTCAATCCTTTAAACGACCCGCTGATGCTGCAGCTAGAAATCGACGAGATCCAGACAGAATACAGATACATCCTGGACAAACAACATTTCTGAGAAAAAGCATTCTTGGTATGGCATCCTTAATATACAATAAAATACCAGCAAGCTACAGAAAACTTGAGTCAGTTATGTTCAAAACCAAATTTAAGAAACTATTAATTGAAAAATGCTACTACAATGTAAATGAATTCTTGAATGATAAACTTAACTAATTTGCTATTATTGAATCATAATGACATTTCAATATTTTTATGAATACTATTTCCTTTGTGACATGAATTTAATTATCTTTATGACATTAATTTATATTTAATTTAGTCTAATTTTAACGACAATGTGCCACACACAACCATTTGCACACCGGTAATGTCGGTAAAGCATGTTGGCAAATGTAATTTTACACCCATAAATGCATGATATGTATTATGACTGACACATGTTTGAGCAAATAAATTGATTTGATTTGATTTGATTTGATTAACAAGTAGCAGTTTAAAAAATATGTGGTAAGCATACTCTGTGCAAAAAAGCCTATTATAACGTTAAGGATTATTTGGAAGACAAAAATGTCTGGTGTTTAAATAACGGGGACGAGTTGAAAACTCCGTTAATAAACAAACCTGTCTTGAAAAGAATAAATAAGGAGTTTATTTGTTAGCTTCTTCTCCGCATAATCTATTAATTGTGAAACTAACAGTTTTCATTAAGTAAACATTTTGTGAATATTTCTTTTACTTTAGTTAAAACTAGGTCATACATGACTACACTGCAGCACGCTGTGCAGTTTTATCATCGCTTTTTTCTCCAAAATGAGCTTGTTTTTGAAATGGCCATCTTGTTTAATTTGTAGTGTTTATAAGGACGCGGTTTCTGTGTTACTTTGAATAAAAACGCTTTGGTTTTTTGTAACTCTACATTTTTAAGAGCGCGGACTGAGGTCCACAAGCGTACGGACACCAGAGGTA
The DNA here is from genome assembly GCA_947310995.1 of Yponomeuta cagnagella. Classification (NCBI taxonomy): domain Eukaryota; kingdom Metazoa; phylum Arthropoda; class Insecta; order Lepidoptera; family Yponomeutidae; genus Yponomeuta; species Yponomeuta cagnagella. The sequence goes on along the minus strand of OX371294.1, from coordinate 9,366,082 downwards.
TATCCAACATTTTGAGGATTTGATCAAGCTCCCTCATATCTCGTGCTCACCTGGCGAGTGCGGACAGAGGTCCACCAGCGTGCGGTCCGCTTCCAGGTCTTCGTGCGCCAGGTCCCCGGAGCGGGGCGGGGCGCTCTAGACTAGTTCAGAAACTATCCATACAGAAGAAGTGTGGCGGCGCGGAATAAGATTCGCCACGTGCTAGTTAGCTCCAGAGCCCGTTGTATCTATCTATAGAGTTTCTGAAAAGTGTATGGTGCTAAGATCTATCTCGCGCACACCTGGAGGGCGCGGACTGCAGTCTGGCAACTCTGCATCTATCTGAGTTTCTGAAAAAGGTATGGCTCTGAGGTTTTTCAACGTGCTCTGCATTCCTGGACCTTGGCCCTCATGATGACTAGTATATCTAGGGTAGGCGGTGAAATGTTAGGGTAAAATGCTCTCCTATGACTCGTGCTCACCTGGCGAACGCGGACTGAGGTCCACCAGCGTGCGCACTGCCTCCAGGTCTTCGTGGGCCGAGTCCCCGGGGCGGGGCTCCGGCCGCGCGTGGTGCCGGCCCGGGTAGCCGCGCCCGCGACCCACCGACGACATCGCAGGTGGCTGTGGGGTGGCCACTTTAATTTTGGGGATAATAATCTTATACATCAAACATGAATTGCTGTTCGTTAGTCTAGCTACAATTCGAGAACGGCAGGACCGATTTGGCTATGTTTTTTTTGTTTGTGTCAAGTCCAGGGAATGTTTAAATGTTGACAACAAAAAAAAAATAGATAGATGTAAATATACTGACTGCCAATCCGGACTTGGCACCAATCCGGACTTGGCCCCCGTGGTGGAGTATGGCCTATACCTTCCTCAGGGAAGAGACCCGTGCCCCTCGGTGGGGACATAATGGGTTGATGATGATGATTGATACTGACTGCCTCGTTGGTCTAGCCGTTTAGGCGCTTAGCTACCAAAACAGAGGTCGTGGGTTCGATTCCCACTGGGGGCCGCCGTACATGTATACGTATAGCCCCAGTCTGGGTGTATTTTCATGTTTGTGACGCCTTTGCCTGGTTACAATAGCACAGGGTATCCTAGTTTGGGACCACGTCAAGTGATTGTATATGACCTTCTGATACGGAGGGATTAGGTGATACGAAGTTCACGGGGTCATCTAGTAATAAATAATAACTTCCACACAACACAATCACTTGTCCTGGTCCTGGCGGTGGCTTTTGGGTCGATTTTGTAATGGAGAAAAAGGCAGAGAAAATCTCTTACTCTGACCATTTTTTTGGAATTTGAGATTTCTGCACTTAGCCTCATAGTTGGGCCATTGTACGCAGCAAGTGCTGAGTTATGTAAATACCTCAGACACTAGGGTTCCCTCACGATGTTCTCCTTCACAGTTAGCGAGTGGTATTGCTACTGTAACTTCCCAAATGTACGTAACTTAGAAACAAAGTCATTGGTACATGCCGGGATTCGAACACGCGACCTCCCGGCGTCCTACCGCTCCGCTACAACCGCTTACGGGGGAGAGGTAAAAAAATACTTTATGGACGAACCCTACTAAAATTCCTTGAGTGCTGTCGACAAACGTAATCCGTAAGATTATAAATAGCCCGATCGGACCACCATAACAATGGTATTTTAGGGTTCCGTACCCGAAGGGTGCCAAACGGGACCCTATTACTATGACGTCACTGTCCGTCTGTCTGTCTTTCACTGTCGCCATCTCATGAACCGTGATAGCTAGGTAGTAGAAATTTTCACATATGATGTATTTCTGTTACCGCTATAACAACAAACACTAAAAACAGAATAAAATAATTATTTAAGGGGGTCTCCCACACAACAAACGTTGACTAAAGACAGAGCTCGCCATCTAGCGGCCATCTATGTAACCTTCACAACACCGATGTCATGTCGTTCAATGTCAATGTTAAACGCCTCTTGTTGGTTTCTATAGACGGCGCTGTTCTCAAATTCGATCTTTGTCTAATATTGTATAGATAATGGTACGGAACCTTTCTTGCGCGAGTCCGACTTGCACTTGGCCGGTTCTTATGACTGCTCACAAGAGCAAAAATCAGCGGCACCACATATGTTTTACTGAAGTGCCACCTAGATTCCCATGCAAAATAAACAACTGGTAAAATGGATTTGATGTACTTTTGAAAGTAGCGTCTCCATAGTATTTGATAGTGAGACTGTGAGGAAAAAAATTCTTTTGTGTCTGATGATGTGGTCAGGTCGGCCGGGGGCCGCATTGCGAATGGCGAATGCGAATGGCGACAGACCGCGAAAGATGGCGTGATGGGGAAAAGGCCTCTACCCAGCAGCAGGCAGAGGTGGGCTGCTGATGATGATGGTGATGATAAGAGAGATTGCACTATGCCTAAAATAGCTTAAAGCAAACTATTAGCATGAAGGGTTTGTTAAGTCGCTCACTTTTACTGTGTACAATACTTTAAATGTATAGATGGCCACCAATTTGTACAGCCAAGAACAAACAACGAAGACCTCGTGGCGCAGCGGTAGTGCATCTGCATACCATACGAGAGGTCCCGGGTTCGAATCCCAGCTGGGGACAAAAAAAAACCCCAGGTCTTGGATGTTTACATGTTTGTGATGTCGTTGTTTCTGGTTCCCACAACACAGGGTATCCTAGTGTGCGGCAAGAAACAATGTATGTGCTTGTATGTAAATGTTTAATTAAAGTGGGCATGGTGCAACCCAACATATAAAGATTTACAAATGTTGTTATTGTGCTACTGATTGCATTGAAATGAAAGTAACAAAGTGCATCATGCTAGCAATCAATCTAAGCTGCTGGTATCAAACAATAATAATATTAATAACTTAGAAAACAAATAATATCATGTAGCATGGCATGTGTCTAACAATACAATACAATGTGTCTAACAATGGACAAACAAAGTGGACGCTGATGGCTTCATCGCCACAAATACGAAGCAGATGGGACCGCTTGCAAGAAAACAGTGACATTAGTGATTCTGAAGAAAATTGTGCTGATGACTTAGCATGAGACGAACGATATCTGTTTTGCTAGCCCTGACATCCCTCACTTCCAAATTATTGTTTTATTTGTTAATTTTCATTGACGAATGACGTTATTGCCTATCTCGCACATTAACTAAAATTTAATTTTATCTACGCACCTATATTCACCTGGTTGTGCAATAAAGTGTTCTCTATCTATCTATCTATCTATATTTTTTTATGAGTAGCCTATAATTATGTCTCACTGCAGGGCACCACCCTTCTCTCAGAGAGTATGGGCTTAATTACCCTGCGTGTCCACCACGGTATGGCAGTTTCAAGCGCTAAGTATGTAAACACTGCAGACACTAAGGCTTCCTCATGTTATTTCCTTCTTCATTAGTGAGTGGTATTGCTACTATAACTTGCTAATAGGGCCACACTTTATACTGTCTATTATGTGCTTGTAGATGCGATTACTTCTTATGGTCTCAGCAGTTACGGCTGCACCTTAAAATCTTACTTGGACCAGATAAAAGGGATTCAAATAAGAATAATGAAAAATTTTGTAGATGTAAAAAATAATTGTAAAGGAAACTACAATGAATTGTTCAAAATATGTAATCTACCTCCAATTAACTATAAAGTAAAATTTGCTATTTTAATGGAAAACTACAATAATTTATTCAACAATCCTGTAATCTACAAGAAAAACACTCAGAATGTAAAAAATAAAAAGTTAACTGTCCCACCAGTAAACAACTATTATGGAAAGAGGACAAGACAGTGCTTAGTCCCTACTATACTAAATGAAATGTCAGTGGAACTAAGATCCTCACAATATGCCAGTAAAATGCATTCTAAAAAGTGTGTAGCTTCTGAATTAATGAACCAGTTTGTAAACAGTACCATAAATTGATCCTATGTTAAGTATCTTGTTTTATTCCTCTATGTAAACTTAATTTGAGTAATTTGTTAGGTATTATAAGTAACCTAGTTTTAAACTGAAAGTAAGTCTCCCAATAAATTATCATTTAGTTTGGCGGAAACGAATATAGAATAAACAATTTTTTTTTGTTCACACTAATGTACATATGTTATGTTGTTTGATTTCAATTTAGTAGTTCTTTAAATTTTTTTTAGCCAAAAGCCCTACATTACATTTTTTATTTGGTGTGAATATGCTATTCAAAAACCAGTGCTATTTCAAAATAAAACAGCAAACACATGCACTGTTGTACAATTACCATCATTATTATGTGAGCATTTTTGTTGTGGCAATAGATCTATTCATTCAATCAATTCCACTCACTTATGGTCAAGGAAAACATTGTGAGCAAGCTCAAGTAACTGAAGCGTACAAACACCTATTATAGGACTTGACATTGCCAATCTGAAGCCCATACTCTCGCTGAGAGAAGGCTTGTGCACTGTAGTGACTTAGAAAGACGAGTTCACTTGCAATGATTCACCAACCATAAGTTTTTTCAGTAATCTCATTGTAAAACTTTACAAAACAGGGAAACCAACAGATTCTTTATGATTGTTCACAAAAACCAGTAAATTATTCAATAGAAAGATGAGAGAGATTGACACATTTTTCTTCTGACAAACTAAAGCTGTTTTTGACATATTAATGACAGACAATAAAATTGATAGCACTATTTCACCTTTGGAAACAGCTGAAGAAAATCTATGGAGGTTCATAAATGTCCCAACTCACTACCCATTTTTTGGCACAAGGAGGTCACTGAACTGGCAATATACTTGCACCATTTTTTGCAGCTGTTGTAATCCAAGACATTTTAATTTGTGATAAAAATGCAAGTGTCAGGGCCCCTATTGAAAATACTCCCCTGTAGGCAAGCAAGAATAAGCAAATAAAATAATGCGGGCGTAAAAACCTTTATCACAACCTTGATGGCTGGCAACTTGTTGTCAATGCACAAATAACTTCATGATGAAAATGGATGCAAAGTATGTAGGTACTTAGAACACAGTTTCTGAAGTGCAAACAACCTCGATTTGGTTTATATTATAAACATCGCAAGCTAACGCCTTGAACGTCAATAAAATATGAAGAAAAACAAGTTTCCCTGTTGCACTAGTAGGTATATAAAATCGAAACGCGGATATCCCTACTGGCGACGTTTGTCACACCACGCTTTATGCATTTGACGCAAAATATTCAATGAAAGTCACGCTGTAAACGATCGATCTAGGAAATGCTATAAATAGAAGTCGCTCGGCGATAGTTAAATAAATAAATAATAGCACTTTGCATATTTTAGCACCGGCAAAAGCCAAGAAATGTGTGTTTTCGTAGATTTCCCGTTTCGCTTAGCAACGAAGTATCTACTCCTAAACATCAGTTTTGGCGCATCGATCGAAGCTTAATTTTTTTTTTACATGTCAGTAGTGATAATTTACTTACCAAAGTTAAAATAAGAGGGAAATTCGTTAAATATTATTTATTTCCTATTGTGGACTTGCGTTGCGTTGCGCGAGTTGTCAAACACGTTTGACTGCCATATTGGATCGACTCATAGTGTTGTGCCCTCAGAACGTTGAGCCCAATCGTAAAAACTAAAGAGACCCACTCACGGTCCTACATGGTCTACACAGCGAACCGGCTACATGCCATTTAAGATAGGAAATGCCTAGATAGCCAAGAGATGCCGATCAACAAAAAAGCCTAAACGTACTTTGGTTAAACTATAGAGAATGCAGTGGCGGATTAACCGCGTAGCAAGAGTAGCAATTGCTACAGGCCCCACGTATTTGGGGGCCCCGATACGTGGGGCCTGATGGGAATTGATGTACTATTTGTGGAAAGCCTGGAGCCTAAACTAAAAGATCTGCATCTTAGCTTTCCAGGCCCCCGAACTGCAAAACATTGGTATCATATTCAGATTGGTATTATATAGCTAACCTAAAGCAAACCAAGAGCGCCTTGCTAAAATTTGCTACAGGCCCCGCTCTTGCTTAATGCTGCACTGAGGGAATGTCTAGTAATTTAAGTGAGTATGGGAGTGCGAGGGATAGGGAGCGGAGGGGTGGGGAAGTCGAAGCCGCCCTTAAGCCTCCAGGAATGGTATCGTTTTTGAGTTATGATCACTTTTCACTTCTCGCTTTTCTCTGACACGCTTAATGAATTACTCTTTGCAAATGGACTAAATTTACTTCTGCAACAGCTCCGGCACTGCGGTAAGTGCAGCCCCTTTGCAGCTTCGGCTTACGGCAACCAGCCTCAGCCGCTACAGATCGCAGGTGCCTGCAGTTTTTTTACAGCGGGCGGGGACTGCCCTCCCTCTGGGAGGTAGCCACCACCACCACTGCACGGAAATAGGGTGCTCGTAGTTTGTTTTCAAACCATTTGAAGCTATCAGCAACCAAATCATGAGTGCGCCAATCTTGTTTTTAAGCCATTTAAACCTGTTGACCATTCAATAAAGAAAGTACGCTGGAATAAAACATCGTCGAATTATAAGCCACCAATAACGAACGAAAGTGAGAAAACCGGTTTTTCACTGAAAATATTCGCGTCATAATTGCATTCCGTTTTTGGTCATTAAAATTTGTTTGTGCGTTTTTTTAATCTGTTGCCATACTTGTCGACAGGTTTTGACGAACGACGTTTTATTTTTGTTCTTGCGTTTGCGTTATAAATTGACATCGCGGCGCCTGTATTAAAAGATACGCTAAATGGATTCAATAGAACCCCGAGAAACACTCTATACCTACTTAGGTATATCATAACTAAAGTCTATTAGACAGTTCCTACCTATAGCCAACCCCACACTTTTGTTACAAAGATAGAATAAAGGAGTTTAAAAGAAACGCTTTACTTACATCACAATACAGCATACTAGTTTGTGTATTATAGGTGTGATTAGATTAATGATTACTCGACAGTCTCTTCACCGTTTAACCCAAATGCCTAAACGCACTTTTGTCAGATTAGATTCATGATTACTCGACGGACTCTTCACCAAAGATGGAGAAATTGCACTTTTATAATTCAGTGAAAAAACTAAATCTAATAAGCCCGAGAGACGTTGAGTGACCGACTGATTGGATTGGATGGGACCCGAGGTGTAGCAATGAAACCTTCGTAGGCTTTAGACACTACCTATATTTTCTGGTCACAACAAGATCACCATATATAATTAAGTTATTTTGCGTCTAAGGCAGAAGGCTACGAAGCTAAATTAAAACACTCTTATTAGTTCAAGCGCTTACAGAAGAGAGAGTGTGTGAACGAGTGAGTGAATTGACGGCTTAGTCCCGGTGCACCCTCTTCACCAGTGAGTTTAGCCAGAGCTGTGCGCACTGCGCACAGTGTGCATACCGCGTGAGTGAATGATTGTGTCAAGTCACCACAAAGCTTTTTATTATTACGTTATCATTTCCATTTTTGTGACCCCGTAAGCTAAGATAAATATATTGTTGATATTTTATTTTTCAACTTTTCCTAAGTTTTTTATGTCTTCTATTGTATAAAAGCAATGCCACTTCAATCTAAGTTTGTCGCAAGTTTCCCATTCTTCAACGTAATGTAATAGTTTTTTTTAATGTACCGCCCTATATATGCCCCACTGCAGGGCACAGGTTTGCTATCGTCAGTTTTTCTATCAAATTATTGAGACAAAACTGTTTTGTTTAAAATTGTTTCTTTACAAAATTAAAAAATACGTTACACACTAAACAACGTCAGTGTTTCGTACACCTTGCTGATATAATTTGTGAACTTTATTTTTTATTGTCCATAATGGGCATCTCCATGTTAAATATTTTTGATTAAGTTATGGATCTCAAGGTTTAGAAGTAATAATAATGTTTTTCTGTACTTTAGGTAAACAACAGTTACCAATGTTAACATCCTAAATAAAACTGATTTGGCGGTCTTCTGATTTGGTTATACCTGTTTCGTTGTTTTATGAACAAAGTTTTATATTTACTCCAAATTGTTTTAAATTTTTTAAGACTTGAATTTTTTTTATTTTGTAGGCTCAAATCAAGCCTAATCCTGCAATTTTGCTGCCAATAAACAAACTTTGGCCTTTGCATCTACGTAATTAGATGATTTATGCAGCGTCCAGTGGTACCTTCATTCACACTAGATGGGTAAAGGGACCACTCGGAAGCTGCAGCACCTGGTGTGGTGCTGAAAATAACGTTGCCACTAATGATGAATTCCAGAAATTTTATGTTTGGGCATGTTAATAATACGAAACCAAAAGAAAAATAATTATTTATATTAGTCCCACGATCATGCTTCGTCGCAAAAAACAAAAGATACAATTAAAAATAATAATGACGAATGACATGACAAAATACGGAGAATCGAATTCAACAATTTACCATTCAAAATGACGTAACGTCCATTCCCATTGAATAGTTGAATACATCTAACATAGATAACGCTTTAAGAGTATTTTGTTTTTCCAAAATATTAAAAATGGCTAATGATGATTATTTTTTGAACGTTTTTGATACAATTTTCGGCTAACTTCGGAAGATATTGTTTATTAGTTTATAAAAAATATTTGTGAAAAAAAATCGATAAATCATAACAGCGATTTCTATAGACCACGAAACAGCGCAAACTTGCAAATGAGACACGCCCAACGTTTTCGGTACCTACCTAGTTATTTTTTAATAACTCTTTTAAAGTTGATTCAAACTCAAAAAGGTCTCGGTAGCTTTTTCATCATTAAATTGGGTCGTGAAATGAAGACATTTAGTTTCAAAATACTTTAACGTTGCGGAGTAAAAGGGTTCGGACATAAATTTTTTGCCTCTGAAATATTCACCCGTACTAACAGTCAAGTTCTTAAATCTTAGCGCGACTAAACGTATGACTCGCGCGTCATCGTGCTACTTGTATAGGACTTATAGGACATAGAATGGCATAACTTACATTTTAAAAACCTTAAACTATCGATTGACAGTCGTTTAGAAGCGGTTTTTCCCAACAGCCGATCGACAAATGACATTTTAGTAGGGTGGAAGGGGAAAAGCACAGACCAGCCAGCACAGACTAGGAAAAATTTGGGGAACTTGCTGCCATCTCTACAAACCTGCCTGACATTGGCAGAATAATCCTAGGGGTGCCAATATAAAAGAATTGAATTGTTGAATTGAAAATTTGGGGAAAAGAGAGAAACGAAACGAGAAAAGCTTCGCGCGAGCACCTGAAAATATTTTCCGCGCCCCTTATCACAGTTTTATCGCTATCAACATGAATTGACTGATAATAAACACCAAATCGACTTGAAAATCATTTATCTCACAAATTCTGACTCGCTGCGTGCTGTGGTTCTTCAGTAAAACCTAAAACATCTAGGTACCTATCCTATTTGCCACCAAGGAATTTCACCCTCAGTTTCCATTGAAATCATATAATTTGCCTAAAACTGGGACCGTCGCGCTCTCTAAACCTCCCCTAACGCTAACATCTCTAACCAATCGATAAAGTCACCAAGATCACCGGTAAAGCTCGACAAACACATCGCGTCCAAAACCACAGACTGAGCGTTAATTGAATTAAATCAAAGTTCTTATAAAAATTAAGAAGAAAGTGCATTTCCTGAGGATGTCCGAAGGGCACGGCGACAACCATCAGCAGCAAAGGAAGGAGAGCGTAGCCACAGCGAATGTACCAAGCGACAGCCCAGTCACCGACCCTGGACAAGTCCGGTGAGTAACTTCTCCTCTAAACACGTCGCATTTTCTTCAAAAACCCTTTCCAAGTTTAAATTTTGCGCACAGATACATATACCTATGGTCCTTCGGCGTGCCGCGCAGTCTCAAACCTGCGCGAGTTTACTGTAGTCTGTGTCTGTACGCAAATAGCAGGAAAACTTAAAAACCAGCCAGTTTAGAAACAATTTGGAGCTAGAGATAGTCAGGTGTCTTTGTTGCTGACGCTGCTTTTCCTCGTGCTGTACTGTCATGACCGAGTGAGTACTTTAGATCTAATTTAATGAGCCTATATTATGTCCCACTCTGTCCCAGTAAATTTCAGTGGCCTTCTCTTAGGTAGAAGTAAAAAAAGGAAAAAGGGTGATTATCAAAAAAAAAAAAAAAATATAAAAGTTAACAAAGCTGTGGATCCCACACTAGGCGGACCTGTATCGTGGGATCCGTATCTATTGTTTTACCATTCCTAATGGGTGTATCTTTAATTTGGAAAAAGAAAATAGTACTTACACTAAAAACTTCAGCAGATTACTTAAACTAAACTAAATCTAAAATAAACAAAAAGTGATCCTTAACAAATAATTTAATAATTTAAGTAACTATACCTAGAAGAGATTCGGTCTTGGAGTAACTCTGTGAGGCTAGTCATTTAGAGACACCTGTTTTTGCTTTGCAATAAGAATGTGTTTTTATATCACAAGACTTTAAAACTGCATTGTAGACAAAAAGGAGCAGAGAAACGCTGAGAGTGTGTTGTATGTGTTTTGGGCACCATTGCTCGGAATACTCTTTGCTGAAGCATTTTCATATATTCTGGCGAACCCGAAAGTCTCCGTCTAAGAGAAAACAAGTTAAGCGGGTGCTTCATATTTATAACAAGAGCCTCGTTTAGTCTCATTTCTAGGAAATTGCTTTTAATTAAGTTATTCTCAATTCTAAGAAATCCAACGCAGAGGATACAGGTCCTCTTAACATATTAGTAGTTTCACTGCGATCCATCATGTTGTCTGTAAACGAATACCAAACTGTTTGTACTGGAATCAAATCATGGCACCTCACTTATGTTCTCTATCTAAGAGAAGGCCTGTGAATGTGGCCCATATCAGCTTAGAAGTGTCAAGCCCGTTACGTATGTGAGAACCTCAGACACTCAGTCTTCCTCACAATGCTTTCCTTCACAATGTCTATAAATTCACAAATGTATGTAACTTAAGAAACAAAGGGGCCGTCCATAAATTACGTCATCGATTTTTTCAGATTTTAGACCCCCCCCCCCCCCGCCCTATAATCATCCTATCGTCATTTCTTAATGACCCCCCCCCCCCTTTCTCCCAAAATTGACGTCATTACCAGTTTGACAGCGAGCGCAGGCCGCAGGTCCGCAGCGGTGGCGGTGCGCGCCAAAGACAAAGGAAGCCGACTTTGTTTAAACAGCGCCGATTTCTTTTATTCTCCGAGTCGCCGCCAATCTTCGTTTAATAAACACAGTGTCGCATACAAACTATTTTCATAGGTACGATGTTATTTATAGTTTAAAAAAATAATGTAGACATGCCTTGACCTTGTAATAAATAAATAAATAATGACTTCAATAATTAATACCATTAAATACTTGCAAAATATCACAAGAACATTATCTTTCCTTAGTATGAGACATGTATTTTAGTATAAGTATAGTATTAATATGTACTTTTATTAATTATGTAATGTTGTAGTTATTATTTAAGTATTGTGTTTATTATCAATACATAGTATAAAACAAAGTCGCTTTCGCTGTCTGTCCCTATGTATGCTTAGATCTTTAAAACTACGCAACGGATTTTGATGCGGTTTTTTTAAATAGATAGACTGATTCTTAAAGAAGGTTTATATGTATAATGTAGCTTTATATATATATAATAATACATGTAAGTACCACGGGCGAAGCCGGGGCGGGTAGCTAGTATTTTACTAGGTGTGCTGGAAGAAATTTCTTTTTAGAAATAATCTTTTTGTACGTGAAAAATAAACTATAAATAAATAAATAAGAATGACGTCAATTTCGAAACACCCCCCCCCCCCCATCTATCATTTACCGTCATCCGCAGACCAACCCCCCCCCCCCCCCTAATTTAGAATGACGTAATTTAAGGACGGCCCCAAAGTCATTGGTGCATCCTGGGATCAGAACGCACAACCTCACAAATGTGAGGCCAGACTGTTAAGGTCCCACCACTTAAGAATATTTAGTGAATAATTTAGTGAAACTGGAGGATGGACTTGGATTTGAAATTTCATAAAACTATATCTCTGGCTCGAATTTCATCTGAATTTAAGTACCATTTGCTATGTCAAAGGAGGACATTGAAACCTGATTGCCTGAGGTATTCTCCTATTGTATCTCTAAGAGAACACTCGCGGTAGTGGACCAAGCAACCATATGTACAAGCAATTCTAGGAAACACTTGCCGAACAGTGTAGTGAACGTGTTGAATAAACTACTGGAGCCAGTAATCACTGTCAGTGAATTCTCATGAAAAATTACAAACACTTCACAAGAGCACAAATGTGATGTACACACATCAGTGTGGAAATGCTGGTGTGTTTAAATAAAACACAATAATAATGGGTCATTCCACGGCAATCTGTACCTCAATCATCATTCAGCCACAAGAAGTCCAATGTTGGATATAGGCCTCCTCCATGGATTTCCAAAAAGACCGGTTGGAAGCGGCTTGCATCCAGTGTCCTCCTGCCACTTGAATGAGGTCTGTCGATCTTGTGGCTGGTCGTCCTACGCTGCGCTGGCCAATATGTGGTCTCCATTCGAGAGCCACCACCAGGTACCACAATAGTATTACAATATACATATTTTTTATTATATCATAAATAAAATGGGACCAATGGGACGTTATATCTGTTCGAACAAAAAAAGAATTGTCGAAATCGGTTAAGATTTGACTGAGTTATGGAGGAACATAGCCAAATAAAAAAAATATATACGCGTCGAATTGATAACTTCCTCCTTTTTTGAAGTCGGTTAAAAAAATAAAAACGGCTCCGTGTGGCGCCGGATTAAGAATGCTCCGTGTGGCGCCCGATCAAGAGTAGCGTCTTCATAGGTCATGTTTTGGAAAAAATCTTGTAGGTAATTTGTGTTTGCAAAGAAGGGATATTAAAAGAGACAGTGATGGTTTTGAGTTGAGCCTATTGTAGAGAAAAGGACCAAGGAAAACGAAAAATCCTTGTGTAAAAGGATGTTTCACAATAATGTTATCCGTGCAAACTAAATCCTTCGCCTTTTTTTGGTAGAGTCAGCGCTGTAATGTAGTGTTTCTTCTCGACAGGCCAATATCGATTGTCTATCGATAACCTTTCGATAGTTAAAGAAAACACGATAATATCGATAGTCAATCGACTCTATCTATACCATCGGTACTATCGATAGTTTCGTTGTCTCTTCTACTGCAATACTATCGGTAAGCAGCAATATTATCGATAGTATCGATAGTTTCGTCGCTGCCAACCAATGAACATTCGGTGGTATCGATACTATCGATAGTATTGCTCTTTAATATCGAATAGACTATCGACAATATCGATAGTATCGACAGTTTTGTGCCATCGATAGTGATATTTATTTCAATAGTATTGCATTCAGTATGCAGGATTAATGAGTGGTAGAAAAACTAATGTGGTACGTTTACGATGTATAAAGTATGGGTAACAAATTGTGTTCTACGCCTTACCTTACCTCCATGCATACTTCATCCAATACTATTGAATTAAAGATCTCTATCGATTGTACTATCGATAGAGATCTTTAATTCAATAGTATTGGATGAAGTTCTTGGATGTTCATTGGTTGGCAGCGACGAAACTATCGATACTATCAATAGTATTGCTGTATACCGACAGTATTGGAGTAGTAGAGACATCGATAGTATCGACAGCATCGATACTATCGATGGTCCTATCGATCGTGTAGATGATTTTAGCGTTCAAAAATCGATTGCAAAACTATCGATTTTTCGGCAACACTTCTGTAATGAAGTAGGGCATGTTGTTGAAGTACAGTGCCACTAATAAATAATTGCCGAACAGTTATAACTTCACATGATTGGTATAAGAGATGAGTAGGAAATAGAAAAAGTCGGAAAGTCGCAACTTCGAGGACAGTTCGATAAGCGCGCTCCTGTGGGAGAAAAAGTGTTTTAGGGGCTCCTCCCCCATGATGTTATACAGTATGTTAGTACGGACTGGCACAAGGCATAATAATTATACTTGTAATATTAACAAGGCATAATATATTATATATAATATAACAAGGAAATACATTACCAGGAGGCGGGCAGCAGCGTTTTCTTGAGATTCCAACCGCATACTGCGACCGACAACCCGCCTGCCAAGCGCGGCGACTATGGCGAAACCCTTCATGGTTTGGAAAACAGTGGGCGTCAAATGGCGGCCGATGATGATGATGATGATGAATGAATTACCATTAAGCAGTGGTTGCACCGAATGTAGCAAATACAAACTGAAATGAATAAAAAATAACCAACAACCTAACTGCTGAGCATTAACTAATTAACAGGCGGGACCATCCAAGGTACCAACCTGAGTTATATTGTTGAGTTACATACACACGAGTTAAACACATTACCCTTTTGGGCTCCGCCGCAGTCGGGTAAATACAATGGTGGTATTTTTAGTCGTGAGCGTAAAAACTCATCATATATATTATATATTCGCTGAACCAGTGATCATAGTAGCCTACATTATTAACATGATGATGAGAACCCTTTGTGTGCGAGTCCGACGTACACTTGGCCGGATTTCTTTGTAACAGGGGCTTGATTCTGTTAGCGCATCGTCAGGTCATGTCCTTGTTTATTCATTTCATTGACGCCTAGAAGTTTTGAAACTTGTGCGTAGACTTGAAGCAGCAACGTTTCTGCAATACGACAAATAAAAAAACTAATGTATATGTATAAACTCAGGCCTATATCCTGGAGGGGTAGGTAGAGACCAGAGCTTGTCACTTGCCATGCATGATCTTGACAGACTGTTAATTTATATCTTTTGTTTATAAATTTTTGAACTAAATGAGTGAATCCGGAATTAAGTTAATAATGTTTATAAATCAATAATATCGTGTGACTAATTCGGGCTTCTAAAGTTCGTTTTGCATGTGAATGAAAGTAGGTTTAATATTTTTGATTAAAAAACGCCAAGATATTCCTCATCTCGGTATTCCGCAAAAAACACAAATATAATATACCTACCAGAGTATTAAAAATAATGTAGTCTAATATATCTTTTACGTTTGCACCGACTAGGAGTCATTTTAAGAGTCCTTGTATATCGAGTCGAGGTATAACTAGAAACTAACAGCTCTCAGTTGATGATGTACTTCCGTGCATGACGTACTTCGGGTTTCGTAGACTGGTTCTTTTTTTCGCTTTAAACAACAATTAAAGCAGTCCAAAATATTCAGCCCAGACTCTCGAACTTAAAATTAAAGAAAAACCTTTTTTATGAAAATGCCCATTGTCGAGTCTATTTTTGGAACAGTTCACTGGAGCCGCACTGAAAATAGACTCGGCTGGATTGTTCAATCTGCGCGCGACACGCGTTGGAAGTAAATGTTTTCCGGGGTTGTTTGCTCATAGAGAATTGCTTAGTTTGAGCTGGTGGCCTGTTAATTGACATTCTGGATCATAATATAGTTATTGTATACAATGTATGTGTGCGTGCGTGCGTGCATGCGTGCTTGCTTGTGTGTTTGCGCGCGTGTGTGTGGTGTGCGTGTGTTTGTGTGTGCGTGTATGCGTTATGTTTTTATGTGCCATAAAATAACCCCATATCATCTGGCAACACAGGGCCGGAGTGTCGAAGAGCGCTGCGGCGTGCGTGCGTACGTGCGCGCGTGTGTCTATGTGCGTTGTGTGAGTAAGTATGTATGTACAACAAAATAACCTCATCTCATTTGGCAACGCAGCGGTGGAGCGGAGCGTCGAGGGTCGCTGCAGCGTGCGTGCGTGTGTTGGTCTGTGTGTGTAGGTATGTATGTACAATACTATAACCTCATCTCATCTAGCAACGCAGGGGCAGAGGCGCGGCGGTGTGGTTGCAAGGATGCGCGCGCGCGCGTGCATGCGTGCATGCGCTCGTGTGCGTACGTGCGTGCGTGCATGCGTTTATGTGCGTACGTGCGTGCGTGCGCGCCTATATGTGTGTGTGTGTGTATAAATAATAAAATAAACCCCATCTCGTCTGGCAACAGGGGCGGAGCTTCCGAGGGCGCGGCGGCGGGCAAGTTCGACGGGCCCCGCGCCAAGTCGAGCGCCCTGAAGAAGTCGGCGCGCTACCGCAGTCGCTCGCTGTCCGCCTCATCTGCGGATTCTTACAGCTCGGCGTCCTACACGGGTGAGTGACGGAGACTGTTAGGGGCAGTCATAGTTATAAACATAGATGTCTAACTAGCGCTAATAAATGCCTCGACGTTCAATTGTGGGAAGACGGGCGGGGCTTGTCAATTGTATTACTAATCGGAGCGAGTTCAGCACTAGCCGGTAAAATATCTATGCATCTGCCACCGCCAGACCGCCACCTTGCGATGCACCTGGATCAAGGATGGGTAAAACGTTCTTTACCTGGATATTTCGACGGGTTTTACATCATGAAGTCAATGGTTTGACGTTGTTGTATAAAAACAATCATAAGTTACGCTGTCATTGAACATTGGCCAACCAGCGATTACAGTTTATTAGAGTCAATATTAGAGGATGTTTTGAAGGTAGCCTCTAGCAGTAATAAGAAAGTCATAGTCTGTGGTGACTTCAATATCGACTTATTGGTAGACTCGGCTTTAAATACCAAATTGACAATCGTTTTCAAGTCCTTTAATTTAGTAAATACCTATTTTGTTGGAGCCTTCTAGGATAACCGGAACTACTGCCACCTGCATATAGATAATGTTTACTGCGATTGCGACTTTTCAGATAATTCTATAGTAAATTGTTTGAAGTCAGACCACAGTGGTGAAGTTGTTAATTTTGAAATAGTGATGTTGTTAATTTTTAATATCTGCGATCATATAAAGAATAAAATCTTACCATCATCGAATAAAACTAAAACAATTTGGACAATAATAAATAGAGAAACGGTTAAACCGATGTATTTCGCTTAAGATTGTTGACAAAACAATAACGACAATGGAAAGAGAAAACTTCGTAAAAAACCTATTGAAAATTACGTCGATGAAGTTTGTAAAGCAGATGAAACTCCCTCTTTCTACGGATCCCTGCAGCCCGCGCAGTTTTTTTATATTTGTGGAAGCTCAGGGCAAGTTAAAATGGTGACAACAAAAAAAAAATGATGTAGGTCTATGCTTTTTTATCTATCGATTTTTTTTTGTTCTATGTTTTTGGCCAGAAATTTTATATTTGTAATTACTATAATATTAAACGCGTCTGAACAAAAAAACATGAAAATAAAAACGTCCTTATACAAAAAAAGCGTTTTTCTCGAAAGTTACTTTTTGGGTTGGAATGTTTCTGCATAACTGGGTTCCCTGTATGTAACCCTCTTATGTTAAAGTCGATTAACCCACAGCATTCATATTTTTCCCACTTTTATAAGAAAAGTAAACACGTTCTGCGCAACACGGTCCGACTAATTTTGAGTGGGTAGAAATAAATATTTTTATTATTAAGATATAAAATTGCGCCCCTGACTGCGACCAACTCTAATATACGAGTATGCGAACAAAAGCATTCATTTTATACTGACCATTCAGTATCGGCTCATGTGCAGTTGGGCCTCGGGGAATATTCCCCGAATAATATTCCGTCAATTTTCTCTTTTTCATAAATTATATCTTCGGCCAATTAATTCCGCTCAGTTACATTACATTATATTATACTCACTCCTGTATCCGCAATGGGTAGGCAAAAACCTTTTGAATGAGGCGGTACGAAGTTCGCTGGATAAGCTATATAAGTGACCTACCTTTTTTTTTGATGAGGCAATAAATACTTTTTATTTTTATTTATTTTATCTACCATACTTACATTGATTATTTATATATAAGCCATATTGCCAAGAGTCCATAAAAGTAGCAAATCAAAGGCCTTCATTCGAGGCTGACGATAATCACAAAATAGTGCACGAGCAGGGCTCGAGCGGTGCCCGCGGGATTATGACAACTCGATGCCCATTGCAAAGTACATTAACCCACACATTAACAAGTAGGAATATCCGCCTACTCAGCCTCATAACTAAAGTATTGTACGTAGCAAGAGATACCAATTGCTGCAGACCATTATACAAAATATATTTTACAAATTCAAATTATGTTTTTTTTTTCTCCAGTACACAATGCACTTAAAAATTCGTGAAACTCTTTGTATTAGCATGTTACATTATGTAGTAGGAGACAGGAATCCAAAATAGGTTCTCTCCCCGTACTTTGGATCTCCTGGCTTCCAATTCTCAAAAATCGAGGATACTGTTCTTATAGAATTCAGTATTTAAGTGAGAAATACAATACATTAACCTATTGTATTTCTCACTTAAATACTGAATTCTATATACTGAATTCATAACCAAGTTAATGCAAGCGCATTAGGTTGCATTTTATAAATTTTCATGCTAGGACAGTACAAATTGACAGAGGGCAGTGTATACATCCCTGATAAGCACTTCACTAGCAACGTTCCGTAACTGCTTAAAAACATACGTTAACTTTCTAACTTTCTGCGATAAATAATTTTTATGTTCAATGAAATTTAAGTCCTTTTCTATGATATCTCCTAAATATTTTACACAATTGGTACGTTCAATGGAAGGGCATGTACAATTATTGGAAAAGCATGTGTGAGCAATAATTTTATTAAGTTTATGAGTATCATGTTTATTATTTCTGAACGAAAATTGTATGTATTTAGTTTTAGCTGCATTTAAGACGGTTATCAGCTAACCAGTGGCATACTATGTTAAAGCCCCTCTGTGCTAAATTAAAGACTTCATCCCAAGTATCTGTATAAAAAGTTAATGCGGTATCATGAGCATAAGATTGCATTTTACAGTTTGCGATTTCGAGATCACACAGTTCATTTAAATAACAAAGGAAAAGGGATGGTCCGAGTACACTGCGCTGTGGCACTCCAAACTCAACAGGACACTCTTTGCTGATCACATCATCAATTTTTACACATTGAGAACGGTTTGACATTGTAATCTTTAAAACAAAGCACTGGTCACCTCTAATACCCATTCTTTCAAGTTTACTGAGTAATGTTGAAAAACACAGTAAATGCCTTTGCAGTCTAAGAAAATTGTGATACAGTTTTTTTTATTATCAAGTTCTTTTACCAAGAAGTTTGTAAAATCGAGAACTGCATCATCTGTGGATCTTCCTCTTCTAAAACCGTATTGGTTTTCAGACAAGTTTTTTTATTATCAAAATAAGTGCTTAAATTTTTTTTCAAGAATCTTTGAACTAGGTCTGTAGTTATTTATTCTGTCTCTTTTGCCAGCCTTAGGTATAGGTTATAAGATAATTTTTTTTTTAGAGAATCACGGAAAAGCCCATTCATTAGTCGTGGATGAAGGAAGAAAGATTGACGACACAAATATATCGAGCGAATGTGGGTGGAAGGGCCTGTAAGGGACGACCCAAGCGGACATTATTCGACGAAATAGGGGATGTATTAGCAAAGGGCAAGATAAAAGTACCCGAAACCGGCGTGCGTGCATGCAACGACTTCAAAACAGGTTTGCTAGATTAACAGAGTTTCTTTGGGGCACCTCCCCTGCACCTAAATTAGAGACAATAGCTTATCTTTGGATTGGACATAATAATATTGTGGGTATATAGTTAAACCATTTTTCGATTTTCAGGATCCTTTTGCGGAATTTAATCACTTTTTATACAAAACACAACAGAACCATTACACAATATGTACTTAAGGCTAACTAGCGCAGCCAATGAACAAAAAAAAATCACAACAATGTCTGTGTTGGTAACAGCAATTTTTAGAACCTACAGGCTTAGAAATTCGGTTCAAGAATCTAGGCTACAGTTTCATTTTTAGCAAAAACGGCCGTTTCTTGGCCCGAGCTTCTAAGTTGTTGGTTCTAAAAATAGCTAACACCAATACAGATAACTCTGTCGTTCACTTTTTTGGAAAAATGGATACAAACGGAGATGCGAATTGTTTTTTCATTGGCGGCGCTAGTTAGCCCTTATTAAAGCCTTTAGACTATAAGACAGTCATAGGTACATGCCCGCACTGGGAATCGAACCTGGGTCTCTCGCTTCCGAGTCCAAGGTACCCACTTCTTTTCTAAGTTCGTACATTTGTGAAGTTATAGTATCAATACTAATCGCTAACGGTGTATAAACCTGAGTGTCTGAGCTATTCACATAACTCAGCGCTTGAAATCGCCAATCCGCGGTGGGCACGTGTGGTGATTAAGCCTCTCTGAGAGAAGACCTGTGCCCTACAAAGGGACGTATGTAGGCTGCTTATGATAATATAAGAACTAAATGTCAGTCTAAAGCATGCAAACACAACATCCGCACATGTAATTTTGAGTATCTCAATAAAGTATTCATAGATAAAAATTTTGAAAAAAACTATACAACTTTATGTATTCACAATAATCACTAAATGTTAGAGCAGAGCGTCCCCCTCCCTCCGGCTAAAAGGTTGATTGCGGAATCGTGACAAAGATAAGCACACTTAGTTTAAGTTTAATAAACGTATTAATAAATAAGTAACACATTTTAATAACACTTTATTAATTTTTCTCATCTTGTCACCACGCCGACTGTTACGTTAATTTATCACGTAACGCATTTGTAGGAGGAGGTAGGGGGTAGAAAAAGGCTTCTTGTTTGAAAGGTTAGACTTCCCAAGTGGCCCAAAGGTGTTAAGGAGTCGTGGTTCTATAAATAAAACTGTAACAGTGTTAAGCCGGGTTTTGACCCGTTCGGTCCCGTGCGACGCACTCGGTCGAGCGCACTGACCGTCATCATAATCAACTAAAACTGTTCGCACACGGTCCGAGCGTTCTAAGACCGTCAAAATCTGGCTTTATTTATAAAAATATCCATTACAACGTTGCCAAAATTAAAAAAATCACGCGCAAAACCAGCGACGTAATACAGTCGACAGTATGACAACATTTTTTACATTTTGGTCGCAGGGCGTCCTTAACTTTCAGCCACAATCCCTAATTTGAGGTCCCCCGCACATATCGGTTTGTATTTATTCTTCTACTTTGTTTTTACTCAGATGCAATCTTTACATTAGTAGGTACTCGTAACATGATTTGTGTTTCAGGTATTTTATTTAGATTCATGTAAGGAGTTATCAATCGTCATAGAACTTTACAGTTTTTTAGAGTTGCGTACCCGAAGGGTGCCAAACGGGACCCTATTACTAAGACTTCACTGTCCGCCTGTCTGTCCGTCCGTCTGTCTATCTGTCTGTCACCAGGGTGTATCTCATGAACCGTGATAGCTAGACACTTAAAATTTTCACAGATGATGTATTTCTGTTGCCGCTATAACAAAAAATACTAAATACAGAATAAAATTAATATTGACGGGGGCGCCCATACAACAAACGTTGTCTAAAGACAGCGCTCGCCGTCTAGCGACCATCTATGTAACTTTCAAAGCGCCGATGACATGTCGTTAAATGTCAATGTTAAACGCTTTTTGTTGGTTTCTATGCACGAGCCCAAATTCTTCTTTGTTTATTTTTCCTGCGCCTTCTTAGCAATAACAGAAGTGAGCACTTCTTTGTACGATCCATGTCACGACCAATTTTACAAAATATGGGAATGGAAGGACGTAATTGAATCGTGGAAGGGAGATGCCTAGCCGCACGAAATCGCATCGCAGCAATTCGTGTCGCAGTTTTCTGCGTTGCGAATTCGCATCGCGCCTCGCAGTTTTGTGTATGCAACCTAAGTTTGGTGTATCTATTAGTACTATTAACTGTTATGTAACCTAATAAATAAATTAAATTAAAGTTGCTGTTGAAAGCACTGACGTAAAGGTTGATTTGCTGTCAATTTCTTTCGTTACAAATGTGAATTCAGATTACAAAGTGGTGTCGGCCATTGCCGCGGACTGAACGTAAAATCCGTTTGTAAAATTGCCTACCCATAAAAGATATGGCGACGGTGGTTGCAAGGTCGGGCGTTTCGTAAACATTTATTCACGGAGATTCTTTTGAATAAATACAATACGTATTAGGCCAGCGGATCTCAACCTTTGGCGGGTAAGCGTATTGTTAGGTTGCTGATTTCCGTGAATATTCTCACTGTTTACTGGGAATATTCTTGGACGTCCGTGTGGCGCTGGCTTAAGAATAGCGTCACTTCATTACTTTCCGTGGATGTCGTAGAAGGCGACTAAGGAATTAAATTACCAGGAGACGGGCAGCAGCATCTTCCTAAGATTCCAACCGCATACTGCGATCGCCAACCCGCCAAGCGTGGCGACTGTGGCAAAACGCCTCATGGTTATGTTCGAAGCTTGAAGACCATGAGGGAGGCCTATGTCCTGCAGTGGGCGTCAAATGGCTGATGATGATTCTCGGACACGAGGGATTGACGAAAGAAATATATCGAGCAAATGTGGGTGGAAGGGCCTGTAAGGGTCTCTAGTGGATATCATTATCATCATCCATTTGATGCCCACTGCAGCATATATGCCTTCTTCATGGTTTTCCAAGCTTCCCGGTGTTGTGCCGCCCGCATCCAGCGACTCCCCGCTACCGTAACCAGGTCGTCAGACCATTGGGGAGACTGCCCACGCTGCGTCGTCAAATATTAAAAAAAAATCATAAAAGTCGGTGAAGCCGTTTCGGAGGAGTTCGATAACAAACACTGTGATACGAGATTTTTATATATTCGTGGATAGTATTTAACTTCATCTTGTTCCCACGAATTAACTAGGGGGTATTCCGATTGCCGAGAATTCCGAGAAGTCTTAGTAATAAGGTCCAGTTTGGCACCCTTCGGTTACGGAACCCTAAAAAATGTTAAACAGTAAACGGAATTTTAAAGTAAATCGATAGCACTACTCTCTCTGAGAGAGCCCGTGCCCTACAGTGGGACGTATATAGGCTGACAATGACGACTCTTTGATGGACAAAAATAATGTTACTCGTAAGGTACCGTAAGTTGACTTCCTAAACAATAGATAAAGGAAGGATGCTGCTTGAGTGCGATCTTTAGCTGTTGATTGTTGATTACTAACAAGAAAGATTAATTAAAGATTCAATCGTAAATAAAACCATTTACAACGTTTACACGCGTGTTCTTAAAAGTGACGTCATTTGTGATTGTTATTCAACTCAATATGGCGGACATAGGAATTTCGTAGATTTTAATTATCGTATTAATTATCAATCCCGCTCATGCAATAAATACATAATTTTTGTTATTTTCAATCACTGTCATCGTGCCTTTTGTCTTATTTCTACAGGCGTAAGATTTTATAATTGTCAAGACTGAGGTGACAAAGATTCGTAAACGCCCGCACAAATCCTGGCCGGACTACGTTCGCTTATTTCCGTACACCGAATGGTTTATCCTGTGTTCCCGAGAAGTTGTTGATGGAATGGAAAAGGCTTTGTGCGTCGTGCCTGGTACGGTGATATTTATAGATCCCATTTGTGTGACCAAGCGCTTCACTGGAAAGGCCAGGCATGGCGCTGTCCGTTAAACTAGGTAAATGCAGTTTCATGCAGGATCGTGACTTGTGTTTAGACCGGCCAACTTTCCGCCCGTGTCTCTATTTTAGCTTGTGTTGTTTGAAAGTTATTTTTATTTAACTTACCATATATGTTAAAAATACCATATATTAAAAAAAACAGACAGGTGCGACTGGGACTCGCCCACCGAGGGTTCTGTACAAATTTGTAGGTACTTACATATTATAAATAGTCCGGGAATCGGGCCTCGCAGTTTTTTCTGAGCTTTTCCCGAACTTAAAAGACTATTCTTCATGATTTATATACAAAGAATGAAAGAATAAAAGAAAGAATAATAATTTATTGCCATACAAGATTTACAGTAATTAAATTATAGCTAGTAGACAGGACTTGACTATACAAACTTAAACTAATGTGGTTTGCACAAGGTCCAAGGAATGCATGACAATCGGACATACGCTCAGCATAATGCTGTTGGATAGATCTATCCTAAAAACAGCGCTGATTTTCAGCGCAGCCCGTGAAACTTAATTAAATATAGCTAATAAAGTACTACTAACTAAGTGTACGTAATTAAGTACTATGCATTGTTACAAATGCATAGTTTTCAAAAAAATGGAGGGACGCTATTCTGAATCCTTTGCCGCGCCGCACGGAAGAAAATCAACTTATTTCACTGTTATGTATAATTATGGTTTCTCCGCGTACTCGAAGTACCTTGGTTGGGGTGGTCGTGGTGGGGACGCAAACTTGCGCTTTTGGAATATTCCACGTGCCATGGAAAACTCCCGGCTCGGGGTCGGCGCACGGTGGGCGTTTTTCATAGCAGAAAGTGTTATTAATTCAAAATATGAAAATGAGTGTAAGTCAATCAATTATATTTTTTAGGCAAATTTTAAGGTATTTCTGACTAGAAACTGGCTTTGTTATTCATCTGTGCTAATCCGTTGTTTTACAATCAACAGCTAAAGATCTCACTCAAGCTGCATTCTTCCTTTATCTATTGTTTAGGAAGTCAACTTACGGTACTTAAACATTATTGTTGTCCATCAAAGAGTAGTCATTATCAGCCTGTATACGTCCGACTGTAGGGTACAGGCCTTCTCTCACAGAGAGAGTGGTGCTATCGATTTACTTTGAAATTCCGTTTACTATTGAAAGTATGGCTGGTTAAATTACAGTTTATTGCAAACGAAATTGCTAAAGTAGTAGGTAGGTCGAAGTTGAACTAATTGCGGTGTCGTCATTTATTTCTGCTCGTCATTTTTTTGGGTTCCGTACCCGAAGGGTGCCAAACGCGACCTTATTACTAAGACTTCACTGTCCGTCTGTCTGTTTGTGACCAGGCTGTATCTCATGAACCGTGATAGGTAGGCAGTTGAAATTTTCACTGATGATGTACTTATTTTGTCGCTATAAGAACAAATACTAAAAACAAAATAAAGATTTAAGGGGGGCTCCCATACAATAAACGTAATTTTTTTGCCGTTTTTTGCTCGATATTGATAACGGCAACAGGCAGACGCTTGAAATATTCACGGAATATTTAGTTCTATCATCATCATCATCATCATTCAGCCACAAGAAGTCCACTGCTGGACATAGGCCTCCTCCATGGATTTCCAAAAAGACCGGTTCTATGTTCGCTTTAAAAATAAATAATTAAATTAATTTAAAATAAATATTTAAAAAGGGCTCCCATACAAAAACTTTAACTTTTTTTTTGCTGTTTTTTCTTAATCTTTGTGCCTAGTGTTGTATAGATAATGGTACGGAACCCTTCGTGCGCGAGTCCGACTCGCACTTTGCCGTTTTTATAGAAATGCTCGAGCAGGGCAGAGTTTCATAAAACTCTTAGTTTATTGTGACATTTCGAGGTAAGTTGCGCAGAAGTGTTAATCTTTGGGTTGATAAACTTTACAAGGTACATCGAACTGTCTTAGTTAACTATGTATTGTATTTATATGAAACAGGCCCTTTGTCATCAGTTAGTATAAGGACACGAGTAGACTACAGAGTTCGTTAGCCAAGAAGGTACGAGTAGAAGGAGTAATATAAACGAAAACAGAATTTCACGGTAGAATGCGTGGCGAAACAATTTATTTTATTTAGGACCAATTTTTCAATAGTCAGATAAAACTTAACTGGACAATAAATTGCATACTGTCACTGTCCAAATTATACGACAAGACAGTGACAACATCGGTTTTATTCTCCATTTAAGTTTTATCTGACTGTTGAAAAATCCGGTCTTAGAAGCGTAGCTATCGCCCTGACAATCAAATTACTTTATTTGTCAAACATAGGTAAGTCCTTTGTCCATTGTCCTTTGTGCATAAAATACATTTGTTCTCACCAAAACGGATAAGTTTTCTATAAACGAAAATTAAATAGTTATTTAAAATAAAATATTTCGTATACCTATACCAAAACTAGCTGCCCCGGCGAACTTCGTACCGCCTCAAAATCAATAAATGTTTCGTTCTCGATAAATCATCAAAAAATGCCTTTCTATACAAAATGTATGGGAAAATATATGTTTCCCATGATTTATTACTTATTCTGCTAAATAGGGGATGTATTAGCAA
The DNA here is from genome assembly GCA_947310995.1 of Yponomeuta cagnagella. NCBI lineage: Eukaryota > Metazoa > Arthropoda > Insecta > Lepidoptera > Yponomeutidae > Yponomeuta > Yponomeuta cagnagella. The sequence continues at coordinate 9,340,074 of OX371294.1, read as the reverse complement.
AGGGCACGATAAAAAGTACCCGAAACCGGCGTGCGTGCATGTTGAGGAAGCGAAAGTGATCGTGTCAGGCTCGTGGCAAGTGGCAGACCAGTCTCTGCGTACCCTTCCGGGACACGGGCGTGAGTTTATGTTATGTGTTAAATTTTACGTTCGCCAAGACAGCCTTTCACCCTTTCTTCGTTTTGCCTTCCAGAACTTTCAGAGCCACGAAAAACTTTAAAGAAAACTCAAGGTAAAAAAACCCTTTTGTTTGTTGAACTGTTTTGCAATCGTAGAAAGTTGCTTGACGTAGGTACGTAACTGTGTGACATTTAAACTAATGTAGGTAAGTACTCGGGCTTGTTGTTATTACTTCAGACGTGCTGCCCCGCTCGCTCAATCTAACATGTTTAGTGATTGTAAAAAAATTTAGTTGATAGGGTTCCGTACCCGAAGGTTGCCAAACGGGACTCTATTACTAAGAGTTCACTGACCGTCTGTCTGTCTGTCTGACACCAGGCTGTATCTCATGAACCGTGATAGCTAGGTAGTTGAAATTTTTACAGATGTATTTCTGTTGCTGCTATAACAACAAATACTAAAAACAGATTATAATAAATATTTAAGGCGGGGCTCCCATACAACAAACGTATTTTTTTTTGCCGTTTTTGCTCGATATTAATAACGGCAACAGGTCGACGCTTGAAATATTCACAGAATATTTAGTTCCATATTTGGTTCAAAAATATATATTTAAAGGGGGCTCACATACAACGAACGTGATTTTTTGCCGTTTCTTCCCGATCTTTGTGTCTAATGTTGTGTAGATAACGGTACGGAACCCTTCGTGCGCGAGTCCGACTCGCACTCGGCCGGTTTTATATACGGAGGTTTTGCTTGAGAATAATAAATAATGACGCAAAACCCATAAAAATCTTGTTAAGATATGTTGGAACGTTAAATACCTGTATTAGGAAAATTCATCTGTTATACTGTTATAAATACTATTACGGGCGTTTTAAATGCATTTTTGTTTCCTACACTTGTTTCTCAAATTATTAATTTTAGTGTTAATTTTTGCCGATCAAACTGGTACTTATAAATATAACATAAATATTTCTTAAATGCCGGAAATTTTATTATCTAGCAACGCCTCAGGTCACTTTTATCAGAAGCATACTTTTTTGCATCATTGAAAATGTTACAATGAGCAAGCGAGACAGCAGGCCAGACGTAACAGCACTCTTAGGAAATGGCCCTTACTCCCATCTATTTAAGTCTCAAAATGTATTCCATTTTCAATATGTACCCTATACCGTAGATTAGACATCATTCGTTCCTGTAAAACTTCCTGCAACACTTATCACTTCATCTATGAAATGCTATAGTCCTAGTACATACCTGGATGACTAAATATGTATTAAAAACGTTCGCATTTTTTAAATACCCATTACCTACAGTTGTCTACCCGCTGAGCTATTGGTTTGTCAGTTTCATTTCCTGCAATAATTTCTGGGGCGCTACTCTTTTGCCGGTTGACTCTAGTTCTCTGGGTTTAAAGACACCCAGGTTATATATTATGTCTCTGGAAAAACAGACGGCGGCAACGCGTTCCACATCTATGCCGTTCTTGATATAAAAGAATTCGCGGATCGCTCGGTGCGAGTTCGCGGAATTTCCACGACAAATTTATAATTTTTTATTTGTTTATTTATAACATACTAACGTATGCATGTGATACATTAAATCTCGCCAGACTGTTACGTTTGGTGGCGGGAGGTCGCTCGTTTGTTACATTTGTATCTGCCTACCTTTTATCAATTTATTGTAAGTGCATACTTAATACTAATGGCAAAACCAATGCGTGCGTATGAGCCAGCGGTCTGTTTGTCCGCTGGAAAGAAGGGGATGGGGTTATAAGTTCGTGTAGCCCCTGTGCACACTCTCCAAAATACATCTTGTAGAAGACGGAAAGGCAAGCAACCTTACGACCGTGCTCCAGAGACCGTAATCTTGCCTTTGTCAATTCCTCATCTCCAATCAGCTTGATAGCTCGGCGCTCAATCGTGTCCAAAGCCGCAAGCTACTACGTAACTCTACGGACTCGTCCGATTAAACCTGCTCCAAACAAAATAACAAATTGAAATACATTCATATTTTGACACTTGGGGAACATCATAATGGCTAACACCATAATACACCATAGCAAAATGAAAGTGCAACAATAGCTCTAGCTTGTTTTGTTAAAAAAAGCACTTAAAAATGTGTCGACACAAACTCGAATCTATGAGAACCATTAGTAGCCAGCCAGAACGGTGCGCGCGCGCCGCGGGTCCGCGGGTCATTGTATAACATACATAATCCGTGTTTGCAAAAAAGTGTTACCCACCAATCTCAATAGTACTAGCAATTTTTAGAATCTAAACCTAGCGCCTACAACCTAGTACTGCGTTGCATTCCCCCTAAAACCTAAAACGTGTCGTATTGAAAGAAGGCTCGTGTGACCCAAGAACCTTATAGCATCAAAGCCTTAGTATTTAGTTATAAAAGAAAAGTATTCAAGAAAACACCAAGGTAGAACGCACAATTTTTTATTGGAAGTAAATTGGGATTATCAGTTTTTTTACGTATTGGTAACACTGGCGTGTTGACAACTTGACAACCATGGGTTTGAGGTTTGACACATTCATCAAGACGTAATTTATTTTCAAACATTCCGTTTCTTTGTTGGTTAAGCGAATGTTGTTCTCCGTTCTCTTGTGATTTCGGCAGATTTACCTTGTTTTCCGGATTGACTCTTGTTATATATACGTGAATTTGGCTGTTGTTTACCTGGACTTCGTTCACTGCTCACCACGGCTTTGTTCTAATGTATGCCTATCCTAAACCTGTACGTAACGTACACGTTTACGGAACCTCTAATAATTATTATGCAAGATGAAAGTGACGACGATGATGATGAGGACGATATATCCGACGAGTCCATATGAGGAGATCCCACATGTGAAAGAGGTTTTTATTTTTTAGATAAAAGATCCCTTTACTTTTGTTTTGATAATAGAGTTTTTTGTTTGCATAGATTTTATTGAAACCTTAGATTTATGGCCGTCACAGACGTCGGCGTTGATGTACACAATATCCAATATGCAACCTGCGTCCACACACGACTGCGGTCGTATTTAGTATAAAACAAGACATCGCGTGATATATTTATAGCCGTTGTCTGCCACGACATTTAAAAATAAACTTGTATTGATGCTAACTATAGCACACACCGGCAAAGTATGCTGAGTTGGAGCCCCATTTTTGTTGTCACGGAGGCAGGTGCCTTTGGCGTTTGGGGTCCGAGGTGGCTGGGTGCCATACATTACTGTATGCCTTGATTCTATATGCCTCACATCTTCTCTTCACGATTGTTTTGTTTTATTTCTGTTTTGTTGACGTTTGTGTCTTTCGTTTTTGTACCTTTATGATTATGCTTCTTTCACATAGAGTGCGTCAACAAATGTGATCGGTTGTGATGGTTTACGACCCCGCCACATGTCAAAGTGACAGTCTTTTTTTGCATCAAATTAATAACAGACTGGTTGTTGAATAGAGTCATGTAAGTGCGGTAATGGTCGATACATTGACTATTGGTTATCTCATGCAACTTAACTCGGCGCTTCGCGCGGTTCGATATTGTTCGCGAGAGAGAGATTGAAATGCTGTTGCTTAGTAACTACCAAATAGAGGCAAATTACGGCTATAGTGGTGCTCCTATTGAAAAACTATGTGTGTATAAGACTAGGTCGGTGGTGTTGTGTGGAAGTTATGATTGTTAGTAATCGATTGGTCCGACGGAATCTGATAAAATGTTAAACCTATTCTTCTCTCCCACGAGACAGAGGCTAGGCCCTGCCTAATGTGGGTGGGGGTCAGCAGGTGTTGCAATCATCGGTTATCTGATTTAGTGGCAATTAAATACGGTTTTCACTTCTCATGCTCTGAAAGTGCTTGTTTGTGCAGGAAATTGAATTTTGTACACTACTCATAAATGTATCTGTATTAAGGCAAAGAAAATAAGCCATACAGCGAAACACAATAAGAAGTTCATAGATAGAATTTGTTATTCTATAATATTTACTTTAATTTATTTGCTTCATGTGTTTTTTAAGACATAAAAGATATTAAAATTTAAATTCAAGTACGTAGCCCCGGCTGCCTGAGTGATCTTACTTAAACGATCACGAAGGTTAAGCAACACAGGGCGCGTTCAGTGCATGGATGGGTCGCCGTCTGTGCCTAACGCTAGTGGCATTTTTCCGAGCGGTTCCGTGCTTCGCAAGGCACGTTAAGCTGTTGGTGCCGGCTGCCGTCGATAGATGGCAGTCGTTAAGCCAAGTCAGAGGCCTTAGGGCGGCTTGACAACTTCTGACAGTAGACGAGCCACTAGTCTACAAGCCTCCACCAATCCGGACTTGGCCCCCGTTGTGGAGTATGGCCTATACCTTCCTCAGGGAAGAGACCCGTGCCCCTCGGTGGGGACATAATGGGTTGATGATGACGGTAAGTTATTTCATTTTAAAGGAAAATTATTATTACAAAATTAATTTAATAGTAGGCTTTATAGGTCTGCAGCCCAAGCCTAATATGAATGTCGTAAGATTTAAAAAAAATAAAGCGGCGGGAAACAGCTCTTGTTTGTTTTTTCGTGCGTTTATTAATTTCTTCAATTTGCAAAATTATACTAGGTACTGTTTTATTTCCTCGCAATCGAAGTGCAAAGCAGAGTTTATAACTCCCCCACAAAACCATTTTATCCTCGACATTACTATCAGCCCTCGCCTTCGGCTCGTGCTGCTAAAAGTCTCGGATAAAAATGGTTCGTTTCGTGCACTTGTTGTAAAATCTACTATTGTTTTTATTTTTAATCCCGAGGGCGCGAGTCCAACTAGCGCAAACCAGGTTTTTTTTTTAAAGTGACGCAGTTTGAGCGCCTTTGGCCACCTAAGTTGCCTCACCAAACTGGACTAAAGACGCAATTTGTTTGTGTACGGCTCCGTTGAACACATTTTGTTTGGTGCTGCGATTATATGTACTTGTGTCTATGTCAAGCCTGCTTGGAAGTATAGGAAGGAACCATGGGAAGCGTTGATAGCGGTGGAACGCTGGCCTCAGCGTTGGTGGCCTAGTGGGTAGAACATCGGACTCGGAAGCGAGAGACCCAGGTTCGATCCCAAGTGCGGGCATGTACCCATGACTTGGTTTTCTAAGTTATGTACATTGTGAAGTTATAGTAGCACGCGCTAACAGTGAAGGAAAACATCGTGAGGAAACCTGAGTGTCAGAGCTATTCACATACCTCGGCGCTTGAAATCGCCAATCCGCGGTGGGCACGCGTGGTGATTAAGCCCATACTCTCTCCTTGAGAGAAGGCCTGTGCCCTACAGTGGGACGCATAGGTTGATTATGCTGGCCTCACATTCGGTAGGTCGTTAGTTCGAATGTCTGCACGCACCAATGACTTTGTTTCCTAATGGTAGCCACACACGAAGCGATTTACTTGCGCAAATTTACTCGAACGTGTACTGGCAGCTTAGTGCAAGCTTCAGTAGCGTATAGCCGCCTATGTGTACGGTAGTTATGCAAGTCTTTGGGTGTTAATTTCAATTCACTTAATAATTTGATGTGTGAATAATGCTCTCTTTTTCTTAACCAGTCTTTACTTCATTGTAGTTCGGTTTCTTTTGCGGCTTTTCAGTTTTTTTGTTGCACAAATAAAGCCAACCAATGCCAAAGCGTCATCCATCGCACGACACAACACACCTGGAAGCTCACTTTCAGAAATGATACTTGTACAAGTGTACTTGAGCAATCTGTGGTCACCGACCGATAACGTGTATTTGTGGAAGTCTTAAATGCGCAAGTAAATAGCTTTGTGTGTGGCTACCATAAGTTTGTAGTAGCAATACCACTCGCTATCGCCGAAGGAAAACATCGTGAGCAAACTAACTAACTAAGATGGGAACAATTGGATGCTTCACAGTAGTGAGGTGAAAAAAAAATCAAAATGAAAAATGTTCATGGAGCTGAACAAAACTTAACAATATAAAAAGTAACTCCGAATCCAAAACTAAATTGAATATATGAACTTAAATATAATGATAACATAGTGTTTGCACAGTAACAAAATAAAAATTAACTTGCCAATTTATGCTTACTTTGATCGACTATCGTCTATTTTTAAAACTGCATCTGGTATGCAGTATACCTATTGGTGTTACGTTATGAGACGTGTCAAGGCGTGTCTCCTGCTAAAAAAACGTTACACAAAATATTCCGTTTTCTTTGTGCAAAACATGTTCGTTGATAGGAGAAGCAAAAGAATAAGTTAATTTTGAGCATTGAAAACCGATTGTTTTGTGTAATGTTTCATGATAAACACGAGCGGTGGCTCTATACATTGAACAAGTAAGAAACAAGTAAACAAACTTACTTACCTATTTATTGAAAGCGAAACAGTATCCGGACCGGTCAAGGATTCCGCTTGGGTTTTATGCATCGCTTGCATCGCATTGGCAATGGCGCTTCCCCTTCGGGCTCACCCAATATACATTAATAATTGCTTAGCAAAATATTGATACAGATGATGTGGCAACTTTGACACAACTCTGACGCTCTGTATTTGACTTGTCCTATCGTGTATTTATGTGATTTGTTTTTCCTTTGTATTTATGTTACTTGTTATGCCTTTTTTTCTTGTGATGTGTTAATTTGTCCCAATGAATCTCTTTATTTCTTTCAATAGTCCTGTTTGACCTAGGGGACGAATAGTTGAGATGTGCTACTATTCGTCCTATAGGTCGATATCACCGACAGAAACACTTGGGTAAGTATAATTTGGTTCCTACTCTTCGTAACCAACTCCAATGGTATTCAAATTAATCATAAAGCATATTTGTCTTGATAAAGATCATAAAAGCACGTATCAATTAAATGTTAAGATTGAAGAAACAGTGCGGAAATGTCTGTGACATAATTATAGCGACGCAGTGTCAAAACGAAACAGCAAAACGATCCTTGAACTCAAAAATATTACACGTTCTTTCTTTCCTTTCCCCCTCCTTCCCTTTCCTTCTTTCTTTCTTTCTTTCCTTTCTTTCTTATAAAGCAATCCGCATGTCAATAAGAACGTAGGAAAATCAAACGAAAGTCACATATTTAATAGCAAAAATAGGAGTACTTATTAATTATATTTTATCTATGATCACAGCATTCCATTTAATGAACTTATACCTTGAAAATTACTTATAACTTGGGACCACCATAACGCGACAATCCCTTTTACACTTTTCACGTTTCAAATGACTCCGCCATTACTCTCTTAACCTGCAGTACAGTGTTAATGTAAAGAGGGAATCAAACATGGCAGTTTATAAACTTTACGTCAGCGTCTAACTTTTTCACGAATAAAATTACGCTGCCCTTATTCACTTCGCCTGAAGTGCGCGAAATGTAAACGGTGCATCAAAGATGGCAGCTTATAAACTTTACTATGACCCAGTTTTAGAGTCTATTGTGATTGGACGACGGTTGGGAATAATTTGGTTTAATCTGGATTCCATTATTTTAAGTTTACGTCCTATATAACTATCAATCAGCCCGTAGGTACTCGTTCACGTAGGCTTCCCTCATGGCACGCCACTTCTTTCTGTCCTCGACCAGTATGATAATACTTAGTCCAGTAACTTTAGAATATGAAAAACCGGACAAGTGCGAGTCGGACTTGCTTACCGAAAAATTTGTAGGTACTTACATATTATAAATAGTTGAGGAATCGAGTTTCGCAGTTTTTTCCGAGCTTTTCCCGAACTTCAAAGGAATAATTTTTTGAAGACGAAATTACTTGCCAAAGTTTTTGAACGTTTTTTTTTTGTGCGCCGTAGACGGCCGTATCATTGTTTTACGTTAACTTATAAGTTTGATTTTTTTCACAGCTTCAAGGGACTGTAGACCTGAGTATATGGTTTTAATTTTTACTCCATACCCCTACGCGTTCCCGAGATAAGTCTTTAAAGACAGACCGGACGGACGGACAACAAAGTGATCCTATAAGGGTTCCGTTTTTCCTTTTGAGATACGAAACCCTAAAAACCGGACATGCTAGTCGGACTCGCCCACCGAGGGTTCCGTATAGTAGATACTTACAAATTTTAAAATCAGATCAAATCAAATCAATTTTTTTTATTCAAAGTAGCACAGAAACTGCGACTTAATGAACGTTACAAGTCAAACTAGGTGTCCATTTCAAAATCTAGATAATTTAATAAATAGTTCAGGAATCAAGTCTCGCAATGTTTCCCAGCTTTTCCCGAACTTCTGACATTTTTTTTGTGAGTCAATTACAAATATATAAATTTTCAGATTTCTCCCTGTACTGGTAGTGTACCGTTCCGTTCCGTTGACCTTATCGTCGTGCACTCCAAACTACCCCAACTAAGAAAGTACCCCAATGGTGTTAACATCCATTATACAAATTGTAGAGCACAAAATTTGCGACAAATTTTGTTTGAAACATTTTTTCATGCGTTCAACCTTGCTAATCCGCGGTGGGTGCGAGAGGTAATGAAGCTCATACTCGCTGGGAGAAGGCCTGTGTGCACTGCAGCGCGACGTAAGGCTATCCCTCCAGGATACAGGCATGAGTTTATGTGTGTGTCACATCTGCTTCACATTTCGCAAGGTACACGAGCTTCCATCGTCGCAGAAGTCTCGTTAATCATTGAAATCGCCGTCAAGTCGGATCACTATCGTCATCATCAATTATCTCCATTGATAATGACGTTAATACCTCGTGTTTTTGTCATTGAAGGTTTGCAGTCAGTTCCTTACGAACTTGCCTCGAATTTAAATTGGAGATAAGTACATTGTTTTTATACCATAGAAGACATAGAAAAACTATGAAAAAATTTATCCATGTAAAAATTTCGTTTCGTGTTTAGAATTCAATTCAATATATTTATTTCAGATGTCCGTCCACATAGAATAATATGTACATATTCACATAGTATAATTAAATTGATATTAATAGTAATAAATTAAAAATGCGAAAAATTGTGTTACTCTTATAATAAGAAACTTGTTAAGGAAAGCGTTGTGGGGAAATCCGAGTGCCTGAGGTGTGCACATATTATCTCATAACTTGAATTCGCCAATCCGTCAATTTGAGGTCTGCTTTCTACTGAAAGTACCGAACCGCTTCATGTCATATGTGTGTTTGCGTAAATTTTCATTTTATTTCTGTGCGCCGACGGTAAGTTGAGTACCTAATTACGTTACGCATAAAACCAGAAACGTACACGTAATACCCAAGACTGCTTGGTCACTTTCCATTCAGTGGTGTGTTTGTGTCTTGCTTCTGCTTGAAAAAGTGGGACGGAGGGGGCGGGGCGGTGCATTAACTAACCGCATGGTGCTTGTGGGATTTTGGCGGAATTTAGGGTTAGTAATTTTCACATTTTAATGATTTAAACTAATTTCTAATTATATGAAGTAATTAACATCAATTACTTGCGTTTTCTTATTTTCTTCTCACTGATACACACTTTTAGATGATTTGATAGTATTTATAACTCTGTAATCTTGTTTTAATATACCATTGTGTCGTTGTAAATTAAAAGTAAATTCAAACGCCCCATTTGCAGGAAATTGACAGATTGCCGAGAGAGTGTATTTGACCGAATTCGACATTATGTGGTACACAACACACCCAGAATTTGATTTTCTACAGCCTACATCTTACAAGGTTTGAAGCCGGAGACGCTTTAAAACCACTCACATGTAAAAAGAAAATTATCCAAATGAACCTGTGCCCTCTTCGAATTAAAATGTAGTAAGACTGTTGAAACAAATATACCGAGTCAAAGTGGGTGGAAGGGGCCGGTAAGGGACGTTCCAGGCGGACATACTTCGACCAAATACCCCCTATTTATTAGCGAATGGCAAGGTAAAAAGGGACGTTCCGTGTGGCGCCGGATTAAGAATAGCAGTTGGGTTTTCAAAATTCATGTTTGCAGACGGAGCTATATTTTATAACGTCACTAAAAGGAAAAAAAACGCTCAAAAAACGAACAACTCAAATTCAAAATTCTAAAAAGACATGAAATAAAATAAAAACCCCTGAGGAGAGTCCCCACAGTACTCCCCCTCTAAAGCAAACATGAAACAAATATATGGCAGTAGCCCTGGCTACCCCAAGAACATAAAACATAACTGATACCTAACATATTATTTACAAAACCAAACTTAACAATTCTAAAAAGACATAAAATAATATAAAAATAATAAATTCCGTGTGACGCCGGAATGTCGTGGAAGGCGACTAAGGAAATACACTACCAGGAGATGGGCAGCAGCGTCTTCCTGAGATTCCAACCGCATACTACGATCGCCAACCCGCCTGCCAAGCGTGGCGATTATGGCAAAACCCTTCACGGCTAGGAAAACCATGAGGGAGCCTATGTCCTGCAGTAGGCGTCAAATGGCTGATGATGATTATGATGATGAATATAAAAACCCCTGTGGAGAGTCCCCACAAACCCAATGTTGTGGACAGTTACGACGTAGAAAGGACTGGTACCCAGGTGACGTACACTAGGCGCCGCGGATCAATTTTCTGCATACTCGCCCGCCGTCGCAACGGTGTCGCACGAAGTGGAGACGGCTTGTTGTAGAAACATACGGCCCACCAAAACATAAGTGTGGAGAAGTGACGACGATGGACACGTGATTGATTGAAATTTTTTATTTCCTATAGTACTTATTTTTATTAAAATGATTAGCTTAGTTCCGGATTCACTTACTTTCTGTGCCGACAAAAAATCAAGTAAGTGACTCCGGAATTAAACTAAAAACGTGTAGTGTTTACGAAAGTTTTAGTTCGAAAATTATTAAAATTCTTTATCGCATTTAGGGCCCAGTTTTCAGTAGTCAGATAAAACTTAACTGGAGAATAAATTGCATGCTATGACTGGCAAAATCATACGACAAGACAGTGAGAACATAAGTTTTATTCTACTGTTAAGTAGATTTAAGTTACCTCACTATCGAAAAATCCGCTCTTAAACAAAGTTTTGCACATAGGCGAACTTCATGCTACTTAGCGTTATCTACGAGCTAACCTAAGTTTTGAAGATAACAGGTAGTAGAAATTCAATTAAATTTTTTTTTATATATGGTTTGAAACTCTAAAAACGTGACGGCACTAAATCTGTAAATAGAATCGCCTCCGTTACGCCACAGCATTAAGAGGGCGCCTCACGAGCCGATTCCCATGGTTTGGTGTTAATTTACAAACGACACGATCGCGTCACCAACTAATACGTCGAGAGGACACAAATCGAGGTTTGATCGTACTTAGAATTGGAAATGAACTTCTAAAAAAGGGGGTCCGTAATTGGTTGTTTGCGAACTATGTTACGTCATGGCAGAGGTAATATTCTTAGAACATCATGGCTGGCAGCGTTTTCATTTGTTCGTGAAGAGTTCATTATAATTGAGGTTCGGTAGATCATGCCAACCAGATCGCAATTATTTTATCAGTAAATATGATTATTAATTTAAGTCTGGATTCTCTTACTTGGTTTTTTGTTGGAATTGAGTTAATAATCTGTAGTGCTCGGGTAAGTTTTAGTTAGTAAATCTGATCATCACGCACAAATTCAAACTAGGCCCTTTTTACCCGTCTGCGTCACAGTTCAAAACGGGGTAATGTTTGGCTCGTGTGTATGTTCACCTCCATGTTCCCTCATAACTCCTTAAGCAATCGTCACATTTTGACAAATAAGATCTCAATCGCTTCGGCTTTATGAAATATGCATAAATCTTCAAAAAAACTGAAACTTGATCTGCTTGGCAAGAAGTTCACTTGTTAGCACAATTTATTTTAATTATATTGTTTTTTTCGTCGCCCTAACCCGTGCTGAGGACAATTTTGAAAAACCTATTTTGAGGTTAAAAATCCTACCCATGCCGGGACTTGATCCCGCGACCTCTGGCTGGGAGGGCGCTCAATTGGGAGAGCGCTGGCACGGTTAGCCAGAGGTCGCGGGCTCAAGTCCCGGCATGGGTGGAATTTTTAGCCTTTAAATAGGTTTTTCAATAATTTATTTTACTATTCATCACTGGACGGACGCTACTGCTTTTGCTAAAATAAAAATAAAACTCGGAAAAGACAAAAAAAAAACTGCATAAAAAAATAGAACAGCTATTTTTATTTTGGTGGTGGTTTAATTTTTTTGGTGGTTTGTAAAGTGCAGTCAATCAATCGGGCCGTGCTCGGCCACTGCTGGACCTAGACCTCCCCAAGGTGCGCCACTTCCTTCTGTCCTCGACCATCCTCATCCAGCCGCTGCCGGGAATCTGCCTCAGATCGTCGGTCCAGCGAGCTGGCGACGACTATGGTAAATTCCCTCACGTGATTTATACTCAAATTGTTACATTTGTATATATTTTCTCTGCTGAAAATGTCTGTCACCGACAAAATTGTAAGGTTTTCTATTTCCCAATTGCCCATATCTTAAGAATCCCTCTTAGAACAAAGTCAGTTAGGTAAACCTCTTTCAAAGCCACTTCGTATGTTTACCATATCAGGTGCCGTGATAACAATCGTAGACTTAATCTCAAATATGATACCTTCTAGCCATTCATTCGGTTTTTGGATAGCAATTTATCGAATATCAAATATACACAGTGTATATTGAACTTTACATCGAGCCGACGATGTTATTTTCGTGTTTTGGAAGCTGCCCCATAGAACCCAACAGTTTCGATGGGTTTAGACTGTGCTAATTATACCTGGAGGTTGCATCGACAAGAGAGCATCATCATAGGCCTTTGCGTCCGTTACGGACGATTTAAGCAGTGCCTAAGAGTTTGACATCTTCTCGAATGAATAAAATTAAAATGGGTTTATTGATATAAGAATAATTCACAATCCGATCATATCATGACATAAATTACAGTATAAAATTTAATTGACTTAAATTTTCAATTTAATTATAGCGAATATAATTACTAGTCTTGAGTAGACTCTGAAAAAGTCCGATTCGAGAGTGGCAGACCCTACTGCATGTAGGTCACATAAGGGAAGAGCCCGGAGTCGGGTCGGTACGGATTTGGTGCCTCCTAGCTCTTTTGTCAGGTCTTGCGACTAAATATATATTAGCAGCCCATAACCAGAGCCCACTGTTGGGCATGGGCCTCTACTCTTTCACGCCATCCCATCCGGCTCATTGCTAATCTCGTCCAATGTTTCCCATTTAAAATGCTCAATTTTGTTTTTCTGTAGGTCTTAAAGAAAATAAAATATAAATAAATGATGTTTAGGACAAAATAGACACAGGCTTAATAGAGAAATCATTTCCAAAATAAATTAATGTTCCACAATTTTTTTTAATCCAAAAGTAAAAATATCAATTTATGAAAATGCGTAAACACAGCGAAATTTTAAATTAGATTTTTTAGGTAATAATTAAATTATTTTAATTTTGTTTATGAGCGAGAGTTCGTCCGATTACGTTGACAGTTTTAAATATTTTGGTCAGGATTTTGATTTTTTTTAATGCTACATTAGTTTTATTTTTGAAACGCGTTTAAATGCAAGTAGGTATTTATTGAAAAGTGTCCTTTTAGGTTACGTAAAGAGATTTTGTTACACCGTGTATATTTCTTCGAAGAGGTGTTAATGTATCTATGTTAGCTGATGCTCTACTATTTAAGTGTCAAATAGTTTATCGTAGACGAGTATTTGCTTATCAATAAGGCGTTTAATAGTTGCTCAAGCAAGATATGTTTGGTTGACCGTTTGGCTTGTACAGTCGACTGCACGTCAACCTTTACATACGTGCACTTTTCTCAGTTACGTCATTAGTGTATCTATCTAATACCTTTATACGAGCAATTCGCCGCGATCGCCAACCCGCCTGCCAAGCGTGGCGATAACGGCAAAACCCCTTATGGTTATGAAAACTGCGAAGGAGGCCTATGTCCTGCAGTAGGCGTCGAATATATGCAAAACAATATATATATATATATATATATATATATATTTATTGTTTTGCATATATATATATATTCGTTGTTTTATCCGTGTTTTCAGGCAATGAAAAACTGATATTGTAATATCATAAGAATGTGAAGGTAAATTTTGCCACGATCTACAAATTTGTAATACTTAGGTGGAAAGTCCGATTATTTTTATTTTTATAAATTACCATAAAAAGTGAAAGTGAAAATATTTTATTTACCACAAATTTTACAGCAATAATAAATATTAAGTTTTCTTCATTCATATGTTGTGGTAAAAAGGAACGGGCTCAGCTTTATTGCCATAAAGACGTAATTTATCTTCAAACATTCCGTTTTTTCCTTGGTGAACGACATACGTGAATATGACAACAAGCGTCAAACATCCAAGTGTTGCTAATACGTAAAAAAGTAATAATACCATTTGAGTTCCAAATAAAAATTGTGTGAACTACGTTAGTGTTTTTTTTTAAATACTTCTCTTTTATGAGTAACTAAATATGAATGTCTTTGATGCTATAAGGTTGTGGGTCACACGAGTCTACTTTTTTACAGTAAAACAAAAAGCGTTATATTTTATAATATTTTATAGTGGTAGCACTGCCAATTTTTTTGCAGCTAATTAAAAAAACAGACTTTTGTGGAAGTTCAATGTGCTTACCTACATTGTAAGAACCCGCGATTTCGCTCGGGTCATATTCTAAGGCACGTGTATAAAGTTTGGTGGGCTGTCGACTGTACTGTACGTAACGGATCTAAGCTTGAGCACCACGATACCGAGTAAAATATATAATATTATATATTTTACAAACGCAGGGAGGCCTGTGTGTTAAACGTAAACTTGCACTTGGCAACTGTTCTTGTTAAACACTTACAAAAATAAACAAAAGCTAATAAATTCTTTTGTCGCGCGATTCTCAGTTAGACTCAACAATATATTTTATAATAAGTATACAATATAATTCTGAACTTTGTAGCTGTAGGCGATGATTAATCTGCCTTTACTCTGCCTATTTACGAAAAAGAAATCGCTGTAAAAATAACTTATAATGTATCTTAGATATTAAAACACTTTCGAAACACACGCGACACTTTCTTATTACACGTTTTTTCAGAATACGAATGACAGAAAAAAATAATGTCTTTATAAATTTAATATTGCATTGCAGAGTAGTCTCCACATTAGGCTAGCGAAAAAAAAACTCCGCGGTCACGAATCAAGTTGCTATCGGACGGACACACTTCAGCAGCTGCCTGTCGCAGTGGAACGTTGCTTAAAATAGTTCTTAATTAAAAACCCTGATCAAAAATATATGTACATTTTTTTTTTGACAGGCCATTTCTTTTTCATTCAAGTGCAGTGTGGTGCGCCCAGTGTTGGTTTATCTCAGTGTAGTGCTGTGTTATCGATTCGAATGCGGTAAATGAGTTCTCAGAACGAACGGCTCGATTACGCGGGAACTTATTTTATTCAGTGTGTGTTGAATCTTGCAAAAGTTTTCTGGACCTTTATGTCGCTTTCGAAAGGGCCCTGTTATAAAAAATATAGAGTTGCATCGCAGCGTTTGCGTGCCAACTAATATTATATTTAAATGTTCATCTAGCACTTAAATGAATGCAAGGCAAATCGATTTTCCTGCGGCGTTTCGTGCTTGGATTGGAAATAATTGTTTTTAAATAGCATTGTTTTGTGACTTTTCTCGGTAGTTAGTTTCTGCTTTCGAGTTAATAATTTACTCTCAGTAGGTGCACCGATTTGTAACTTTGTAGTAGGAATACCACCCACTAACCGTGAAGAAAAACATCGTGAGGAAACCTGAGTGTTTGAGGCGTTCATTGAGGAAATTGCCTATGCGCGGTGCCCGTACTTTCTCTCTGAGAGAAGGCCTGTGCCCTGCAGTGGGACCTATACTATAGGCTACATAAAAACACCGGACAAATGTGAGTCGGAGTGGCCCACCGAGGGTGCCGTACAAATTTTTAGGTGCTTACATATTATAAATAGTTCAGGAATCGAGTCTAGCAGTTTTTCCGAGCTTTTTCCCAACTCCAAAGACTATTTTTTTTTTACGATTTAATTACAAATGTATAGTTTTCAAATTATTCCCTGTACTTGAAGTATGCGACGATATTACTTGCCACATTTCATAGTTCTAGGTCAACGGAAAGTGCCCTATACATTTTGATTCCCTTGAGAGTCGAAACATATGTTTTTTGCGGCATAAACGGTCGTAACTTTTTTTTACGTTAACTTAGAAGTTTGATTTTTTCACAGCTTCAAGGGACTGTAGACCTGAGTATGTGGTTTTAATTTCAACTCGATACCACCAAGCTTTCCGGAGATAAAGGGTTCTTGGCAGACAAACAGACGGACGGAAGCACGGACGGACGGACGGACGGGCAACAAAGTGATCCTATAAGCGCTACGTTTTTCCTTTTGAGGTACGGAACCCTAAAAAGGTGCACCGACTAAATTGATCGCTCCAAGGTTACTGCAACTGGATAGCAGTTGATGTTGATCTAATATTCTAGTAGCAATACCACTCGCTAGATACGAAGACAAACTTCAAGGCATTCTGTCTGACATTATATCCCGTAGTACATACATACATACATACATAAACTCACGCCGGTATCCCAGACGGGTAGGCAGAGCCCAAATAGGGGATGTATCAGCAAGGGAAAGATGAAAAGTGCCCGAAACCGGCGTGCGTGCATGCAACGACTGATGAATGTTGAGGAAGCGAAAGTGATCTGTCAGGATCGTGGCGTTCCCTGGCCTCTGCCTACCCCTCTGGGATACAGGCGTGAGTTTATTTATGTATCCCGTAGAAACTGTTAAGAATTCCCTCCATGTAAAGAAACCGTCGACAAAAATGTTTAATAACCGGTTAAAGTTCCGGTCATTCATGTGAAATATTTCGAAAACCGCCACCTAAAAAGAGCATGAAGATTTTATATAATAACGATTTTTTCTTACGGTACATTTGACTGCCTCGTTGGTCTAGCGGTTAACACGGTTGACTACCAAAACAGAGGTCGTGGGTTTGATTCCCGTTGGAGGCCGCCGTACTTGATTTGTACAAATGGCCTCAGACTTTGTGTCTTTCCATGTTTGTGATGATTGTATTGTGTTAAATATATCATTGTTATTTTTTATTTAACAGACAAATTTGTTAATTAATAAAATATTAAACCATTTCCAATAAGGAATTTTTATATTTTACTTTTCGTGCAAATGAACCAAGTCAAATTTCAAGATAGTATGAAAAATAAAAAGTAAATATTGAGAACCAGTGTTTAACATTTGCTTATCGAAAAAAGTGTAATTGAAGACCGAAGAAACAGTTTTCCGTGTGCCTTAAATTATTTTGAAAAAAACAAACACTTGGTCCAGTCTGAGCCCCTCCGGGATGCAGGCGTGAGTTTATGCTAGCACTAATGGTCTCAGGTGGCAATGCATAACGGTTATGAATGTGGCGGTGTTATGTAGGCGACCTATTAACGTCACACGATTATACGACTCATATCAACCGGCATACCCTGGACGGTTTTATGCAAAGGAAGTCGTATCCAATCCAATCAGTCGGTCGGTCACGGAGGCACTGAGAAAGAGCATGTAGGAAGTGGCTCAAAATAGTCCCAACACTTACACTACACTCGATTCTTCAGACGGAGAAGCAGCGGAACTCGAAGCCAAGGGCTGGGAGGACTACTTTGTTTCTCAGACAGGAGCACGGAAAACGCTCTCAACTGCCAGCTAGACAAACGATTACTGATTTGTTAACAAACATGCTAAAAATACGACGCACCATTTTACATATTTAATTTTATCAGTTTAATTTATAACGTTCCTAACCTTAATTAAAATTTTTGTGATTTAATTATTACATTAAAACATATTTTTGATAGTCAAAAACTAAAGAGTTTCAGGTGCTAGGATTTAATATTTAAACTTCTTATCCATAGGCCTTTCTGCATTATTACTTTCAAGTCTAAACTAAACGGATGAGATTAGAAAACTCAGCCCTATTATGAAAACAAAAGTAAGCAGATCTTTTATTTAAACAATAGAAAACTCTTTTACATGTTACAACTACTCATGTGGACTCGAAAAACTAGCCAAAATTGTCGAAATCATAAGAGAACACCCGAAACAACATTCGCATAATCAAGAAAAAAAACGGAATGTTTGAAAATAAATTACGTTTTCATGAATGTGTCAAACCTCAAACCCAAGTTTATCAACATCCAAGTGTTGCTAATACGTAAAAAACGAACAATCCTATTTTACTACCGAATAAACATTGTGTGAGCTACGTTAGTGTTTTTTAAATACTTCTCTTTTGTAAGTAACTAAATATTAATTTCTTTGATGCAATAAGGTTTTCGGTCACAGGAGTCTACTTTTTTACAGTAAAACAAAAATCTACCGAGTATAACGTTATATTTTATTATGGTAACATTGCCTCTTTTTTTGCATCGAATTAAAAACAGACGTTTGTGATTGTTTTATTGGAGTCGATACAAATATTATCTTTATCGATAAATCTTTAGCGATTTTGTTGCATATATTTAGTGTGACAATAAACTTACTTTTAGCGATTCTTCATCCCCGCCGTTCCGTTTGTGCGGCGTGAAATAACAAAATGTAAAGCATTTTCAATTCGAAAATTGCAGCTACTTTCTACTGCGTGAACTAGATGGCGCAGTTTTTAATGACAAGTAAAATTTCTCAGAAAGTGGCAACACTTTGAAAAATTGCTTTAAATAGTTCCCTTCCGAACAACACCGTCGGAAGCAATGCGGCGGCTGGATGACCCTTTGTTTCATTCCCTCTGCTCTGCTCATTCGATATTGAACGGCATACCCCGATGAGTTATGCAGCCCTCTTTCGATAACCTGTCTTTTGTGTGAACGAGATTGTGCAATCCACTTTTCGTGCATCTCGCAGCGCTTTTGACCTTTGCTCTGGGATAGTGCTGCGAGTTGCAGTGGGATTTCCTTTTTAAAAAAAGTTGTAGCATGAAAATAAAATTTAAACCGAAGGTAGGATTTGATCTGCGATCTCTGGCTCACGCGTTTATATATCAAAGTCACGGTTTCATGTTGTAAAATCAATAAAATATTAGAAAAACTTAATGGTTGTGAACTTTAAAAGTGCAGCGGACATTAAGGGGGATTAAGTACTTCAAGTGTGCGACAATCCAGGTGACTGAAACGAAGTACCTCGTGAAAATCGTGCCACCGCGACTCCGCCCTCAGAAACGTCCAACCTCATTACGACCGTCTCATAGCTCATAAATACGCTGATTCGACCGTAAACAAGGAAACGCACAACCTCATTACCGGCGTCTCAACGCACAAACTTGCTAAACCGGCCGGGGCCGTAGTCATAGAAACGTGTCACTTCGATAAGACGACCCGCACTGCTACCTGGCTATGCAATGACCACTAGCGGGATTCTAAAGAAGCCAACTGGCATGGCTCCCACTACTGAAGAAGACTACGAGAACCTAGACGATATTGCCGACATGAAGGAGGAAATCCAGAAGCCCAATTTGAAGAAACGACACTCTGTCGTGTCTGGCCGAAGCGAGTTCTGTAAGCTGTTTATAATGCAGTATTGTATAAAGTTATGTGCCTTTCCTTTTAGCGGCTTCCCACTCCCCCGAAACGTCGAAAAATACTGACCGAAGAGGTCTAACGGGCTTCTGAGCGATCGTCCCACCAGACTACGCGCATTGATTGGAGTCAATACAACCGTGTTGGGCGGAGTTTAGCTTGACCTGTTGATAAGCTTTGATGAATTCCCTCGCTATTTTCAGGAATTCCTTTACGGCAGGACCTCTGCTAACTACGTTAGAACTGGCCTTATCTGATTCACCGTGCTGTCTGCAATACCTAGTAATCCAGTAATGCAGTCGGTGGGGCCATGGAAAGGCATTAGCTTAAAGCTCTGCATTAGATGAAAAATAAATGGTTTTGATATATGTTGTTCAGGTGTAAGGTTCAAGTTCGGTGCGAATCCATCCACCTATACCTGTTTTATACCATCCATACCCGGAGGACGAAGCGTGGGCAGCCCGTGGGATATCTTGTGGGATATAAGCCCGTACTCTTTGAGAGAAGTCCTGTGCCTTGCAGTGGAATATTTATAGGCTTACGCTATACTTCCTTACTTACTCCTCTCGATCAGCGACCTGAAGTGGGTCTTGGGCTCCGACACAAGACCTTCTCGCGCGGATCCTCGGCCACTTTGTCCTTCCGGCGATACCTTCGAATGTCAGCCGTTTGGTCGCTTTGGGACAGCCAACCGGTCTTCGGCCGCGCTAAAGATGTTAACATAAAGTCAATTTTAACATCCTCCCTTCTCACCAATAGCTTAGCATCCGACACAAGAAGAACTTTTCTTCAGGTCTTTGACCGCTTCTTCCTTCCAGTTGTACCTTCGTCTACCAACCGTTTGGCTCTGCTACACATTTGACAGTCTGGGTTCCGGGCAAGATTAGCAGGGGACCGGCGTTTTTGGTGTGACGGTGAAGAGGCCTATGCCCAACAGTGGGCGTCGCGGGCTGTATAGATGGATAGATTAACAGTCTCTCCTCTCGCCAGGGTCATCGTCGGACGAGGACGAGGGCGTCCAGCCGCACGAGAAGGCGATCGCGGCGGGGCAGCCCAGTCCGCCGTACTGCGTGCGCAACGTGGAGCAGCACGCGTTCGGCCGACGCGAGATCGAGATCGCCGAGCAGGAGATGCCTGGTATCATGGCGCTGCGGGCGCGTGCTAAGGAGGACAAACCCCTGAAGGACGCTAAGGTAGATAGAGAAGAAAATTCCAGGTCAGTTTTTGTGACAGACAACTTTTAGGCTTCTCAGAGCTCATTTCCTTAGTACGCTTATTAGCTTTGAAGTGGTGCCCGGCATCATAGCGCTGCGGGCGCGCGCTTAATAGGACAAGGTCAGTAGAGAATAAGATTGCAGGTCTGTTTTGTGCAGACAATATTTTAGGCTTCCTAGAGCTCATTTCCTCAGGGCACGTATCAGCTCTAAAGAGATACCCGGTATCATGGCGCTCCGAGCGCGCGGTAAGGAGGACAAGCCTTTGGAGGACGCCAAGGTCATTGTAGTAGAACATTCCAGGTCTGATTTTAGTGACGCTAAGGGATATGCTCTCGGAAGAGATACCCGGTGTCACGGCGCTGCGGGCTGACTCTAATGAGGATAAGCCTTTGAAGGACGCCAAGGTCAGTGTAGTATCAGGTCTGATATTAGTGACGCAGAAAATTTTTCCTGAGCTTTTCCTTAACCTTGTTTTAAGTTAAATTTTTATAAGGCAATAAATACTTTTCATCTTCGAAAATCTCTTTGTCACCATCAGATCGTCGGGTGCACTCACATCAACGCGCAAACCGCGGTGCTGATCGAGACGCTGGCGGCGCTCGGTGCGCATGTACGTTGGGCTGCTTGCAACATCTACAGTACGCAGAATGAAGTGGCCGCTGCGCTTGCGCACGCCGGTAAGTGATTACTAGGTACTCTGTTATTCTTGAGTAAAGTTGTTAAAAAAAATGTAAAAAGTTAAGTCTGCCGCATCGTACGATTTTTTTAATGTCAGTGCAACAAAAGTCATCATCATCAGCCATTTGACGCCCACTGCAGGAGGGGTTTTGCCATACAACAAAAATATCAATAAATGAATAAAAGCAGAGCTATGTTCTACTCGATAATTACGAGTATCGACACCACATGTACAGCACCCAAAATGTCCACCACTAAGCCTACTTTTTTTCTAAAACAAAGTGAATTTGCACGGATATTTACTCGTTTATTTCTTTTCAATTTACAATTATCCGACTTTTCGGTACTTTTGCAAGCGCCGTGGTCTCGGTAGACTACAGAGTCTAGTGCTCCTGTTAACCTTAGAAAATACTATACTTTTTCTAGAATAATTTTATTAAAAATGTTACGAATGTGAGACCACAATGCTTTAGACGCTGTACAATGTGTTCTCAGACCCAATTATTAGACGTGCCCTTTTCTGAATAAACCGTAAGACTGTGTCATTTCAAGTAGAAGACGAGAAGTCCGGAGTGCCAAATGCGAGTACAAATAGGGACTTCACAATGTGAAAAACCGAAAATTTATTATTAACTTTAAGATAAATAACCACTGCCTTGGTTACGACTCACATTGTGCCAGGTCCCCCTCGTGGAGGCGTCAATACGGTGTACTGTTCCAGGCTACAGCATATTCGCGTGGCGCGGCGAGAGCGAGGAAGCGTTCTGGTGGTGCATCGACCAGTGCTGCGCGCCCACAACCGGCTGGCAGCCGAACTGCATACTGGACGACGGTGGCGACGCCACGCACCTCATGCTGAAGAAACACCCGCAGGCCTTCAAGATGATCAAAGGTACTCAAGTCGCCGTCTTTAGAAACTGTGGACTATGTAAACAAAGCGCCATGTTGTCTTTGTCTATGAATAGGTGAACTATCTAGAGATGGGTATGTGATTAAAATATGTTAGGTGCTTAATTAATTTTCTTTATTTGATTCATCGCTAAAATATTCTGATGAATCGTTAGTCGAATCTCCCACGTTAATTATTACAAATGGTTCACACAGCTCTCGATAGAATCACACACACGTTTCGATAAATGTTATTATGATGTCATAGATTATGAAGTAACACTGTCAAGACAAAATGACGGAATAAAATAGCATCACGAACAAAATAGTTTTATATTCAAATAGACTATAGTCATTCAAATGTTTTTGAATATTGAATATACTCGTACATCACTAATTTTAAAAAACAATACAGGCTTGATGAGAAAAAAATATGACAGCAATCTCGACGCAGTACAGAATTGATTATTGATTCTATGATTTTCCGTAATTAACATTAGCAGCCTATATACGTCCCACTGTAGGGCACAAGCCTTCTCTCAGGGAGAGAGTATGGGGCTTAATCACCACGCGTGCCCACCGCGGATTGGCGATTTCGAGCGCTGAGGTATGTGAATACCTCAGACACTCAGGTTTCCTCACGATGTTTTCCTTCACAGTTAGCGAGTGGTATTGCTACTATAACTTCACAAATGTACATAATTGAGACAACCAAGTCATAGGTACATGCCCGCACTGGGGATCGAACCTGGGTCTCCCGCTTCCGAGTCCGATGTTCTACCCACTAGGCTACCACCGCATTTTCGAAGTAAATCCGTAATTAACTGGTGGTTACTGAATATTTCATGATGAAATACAGTAAATAACAGGCAAGACTTGATGCTACATGAGTTTGAATAATGTTCAGAGAGACTCCGTGACAGAATCTTGAGGAAAATTGAGAAAACGGTTTGTTTACATAGTCCACAATTTCTATTGGAAATTTCACAGATATTCCTTAACCTAAGAGTACTATGTACTATGTAATAGTCCACAATTTCTATAGACAGCGACAATTTATCTATCTTGCTTTTCGAGCCCACCTATACAAACAAGGAACTGGTAGTCTGTTCTAACCACTGACGTAATTTGAGATCTGTGGTCTCCAACGTCACCTACATAAAGTACAGTACATATATTATATAAACTCATGCTTGTATCCTGGAAGCCTTACTGCGTACTGGACGCTGATGGTGACGCCACGCAACTCATTCTGAAGAAACACCCGCACGCCTTCAAGATGATCCATGGTACTGGGCCGCGCGAAAATGGCGAAAACGTTGGCAACCCTATTGGCCCGCAAGTCGTTTGTAAATTAAAACCAAACTATGTTGTGTGGGAATTCGGGCAGTATATTTTTTATTTTGATCTTATTTTATATTTTTTTCTTAAAGCAGAAGTAATTTCTAGAGACTAATTTCATTTTTTCAGCGATTTGTTAAGTTTATTATTATAAATTATTTATTTAAAATATTTGAAAGGGTGACGTCATATTTTTCGAGTGCACACGCCGAAACGTCGCGCAAACTGTCACACTTTGTTTCTGTGATTTGCTGTCACAGACGTTTTTTTCACAGACAAGGAAATGATATGCATATGACAGTTATGACAGCAAGTCCTTTTTTTAAGTAACGTAGTGTTGCCATATGTTATGTTTATTTTAAAATGTGACGTCATCAGAAGGTCAAATGAAGGTTATTGTTTTTTGGCAAAAATAACGCTCATCTTCCTTAATATTTATCTTAAATATAGAAAATATGGTTACTTAGATGTTAATCTCGAAATGGTTTTTGATTCAGCCCTCAAGAAAAAAAATAGTCTTTGCGAATTGCCGCTTGAGAAACCCCCTTAAATATATTTTTTTCTATTTATTTCGCCAACAGCGTAGTGGAGGAGAACGTGATGCGCATCCACAGAAGGCAAGCTCTGCGTGCCTGCTATGACAAGAACATTCTGTTCAGTTCTATAGCATTCCATTCTATTTCATGCCATTCTATTCTATTACATACTATTCTGTTAGATTCCATTCTATGCCATTCAATTCCGTTGTATTTGATTCTGTTACATTCCATACTCTTCTCGCCAACAGGCATAGCTGTACCAGCTCAGCAAGGCTGTCAAGCTCTGCGTGCCCGCTATGACATTCCGTTTCATTCTGTATTAAAGGGGAATGTAATAAAATAAAATGGGAATTGGAATAGGGTATTTCACAAAATATCAAATGAGTTACTTTTAAAACGGAATTTTGTATGAAAATACTGGTTTATGACGTCACATTTCTGAGCATTCTTTTTATGTTTAATCTATTTAAAAATTGTGATAACTAGTAATTGACTAAAAGAGACACAATTTCGGAGATATTTTGTAATTTTTGTTTTAATCGAGCATATGAAATAATTTATTGTTGATCGTGTAAAATACCGAATTAGATAGATAGATAGAGAACACTTTTTGTAGATAAAAAAGGAAATTGCACAGATATTTCTTAACCTAAGAGTACAGACGGCAAGCTTTAACTATCATATTCTATTACATTCCATTTCATTCTGTTATATACCATTCTATTGCATTCCATTCTGCTATATTCCATTCTATTCCCTAGGATTCCATTCTATTCTATTTACCATCAGGCATAGTGGAGGAGAGCGTGACAGGCGTCCACAGGCTGTACCAACTGAGCAAGGCCGGGAAGCTCTGCGTGCCCGCTATGAACGTCAACGACTCCGTCACCAAGACCAAGTTCGACAACCTGTACTCTTGTCGGTGAGTTAGATAAGATAAGATAAGATAAAAAAAAGTATTTTTTAATACAGTTGCTCAAAAAGTGGCATATTGCAGGGACGTATAGCGTTCGGGATGTGGGCTATTACATACTCGAGCTTTTTCTTTACCTTTACCTAACTCGTGCGTTCTCTTTCCCAACTGTCAAAATAATGTCTATTAAAAAAAAAAACCAACCACGAAAATTTACTAAAAAAAATTCGTAGAAGTTTTTATGATTCATGCAAATATTTCTAAAAAGAAGCTACTAATTTGTTTCAATATCACATTTTATTCAATGAGTTAGGTTTCATTTCATTTCATCTCATGAAATTTCATTTTCGTTTTATATCAATAAAAAAATTCTACTGAAGACTTGGCTGTATGGGCATAGTTCCCTTTGCCTACCAGAATGAGTGAAGAAAAAAAAACTCTGCTTATATTCTACGGTTGGCGCCATTTTTCAGAAATTTTCTTTGCGAGTTTAGTTGTTTGTTGCACAAAATGAGTAATTTCGACCCTAGTTTTTTTGAATTAACACCACCGGAACGCAATATAATTGCACAAAATGCTTCGGAGAACATTTTACCGGAAAAGTCAAAAAGTCGCTACGTATCTACATACGACGAATTTATTGCGTGGAGAGAAGAGAAAAAAGCAAATATCATTTTTTCGCAACTGTATTAAAAATAGTCGTTCAGTACACGTGCAGAACCGTCATTGCAACTTGTTCCGACTGTCAACCGTCACCTTCGGCTGCGCCTCGGCTCGGGTAGACATTTGTCGGAACTCTTTGCAATGACAGGCCTTCCGCACTCGTAATATTGTATACTATTTCACTTCTCACGCTCGTAAAGTGTGACGTGCGTAGACGACATAAAATCGCTTTTTATGCTCTAGTGCATAAAAGAAAATTTTGTTCTAAAACTTAGGCTCAATAATGAGGCTCAACAGCCAAACAGAGTCACAATTTAATTGAGCAGTAACATTTCGTAGAATACGGAAACTTGTTGTTTTATTTTATTCTCACTATAATTTTTTGAATTCCGTACGTTTTCTATAATTACATGAATGAAATCAGATGAAATAGGAGTTGATTATTGTTTAAAAATGCGCCGAAATGTTTTTATAACTTGGCGGAATAAAAAAAAACATTAAAAAATAAATTGGCGGGAATTGGTTACCTATGTTTATGTTCTTTCACTCACTGTACGACGATTTTGTCCGAAATTTTAATCGCAATCGAAGTAAAAAGCGGATAACTCACGCGTATATGTCCATTTTTAATCCTTGACTATAAAACGCCTCTGATAAAAATGGATCGCTTTAAGCTCTCGTTGTACAAACTACTATTTTATCACATCTGTTAAAATCGAGCTAGTTTAGTATTAAACAGGGACCAAAATAGCAGAGATAAAAACAGCTCTTTGATCCCTAGGGATGAAAAGTGATTTGAATTTAGAATGTGTATATTTCTAGTAAAAGTTCCGATCACCAAAGAGATCAATCGCGAACATTGTATGAATAAATAAAAATAACTGGCTGTATGATAAATAAAACGCGCTCGTGCCAAATTAAATAAAAAGTTTGTGAAAAAATAAAAGACGCGTGAAATTGATTCCTCCGCCTTGGTTCGTAATTGATTACGTACTCAAATTTGGATTTTACTAAGTTTTTAAATAAAATGCGTGTGTCTTCAAGTAGTGAGAACATGAAAGCATTCTATTAATTCTATTATCCAGAGAACATTGTATCGGACGTTGAAAATGTGGTACAAACGTTCTATTATATTGTTATTCATAAGTTGCACTTACTTATTTTTTCATACAGGGTGATAAAAAGTTGAGTTTGCACCTCGGGAGGGAGAACACTATTCTATCGCTGCGCTCAGGACACTTTAGAATCCCTCGTAGCACAGTATTCTACTCTAGAATTATTCTCTCCGCTCTGGATTCAAAGAAACACTCTTGCCTTAAAAATTGTTGTTTGCTCTCTGGGTGAACAATCTACTATATTTTGTTTTCATATACAGTCGATAGGAAATTAACCTCTAAAAGAACTCACAAACAAAAGCCAATCTTTTTGTTGCACTAATCCGTGCTGAGGACAATTTTAAAACCACTTTAGAGGTTTAAACCTAATTTAAACCCGATTTAAACCCAAAATTAATAGAGGATTGGCTCAGTAGGGAGAGCGCTGGCACGGTTAGCCAGAGGTCGCGGGTTCAAGTCTCGGCATGGCTGGAGTTTTTAGTCTCTAAATAGGTTTTTAAAAGCCAATAATTTCTCCTTTGGTGGATGGATCTCCTTATTAGTATCCCTTTTTGTGCTAAATTAAAATATTAGACTTTCACTGTGATTTTTTCCATCGGTCACGCATCGAGTACCTTTTGTAGCCATTTTTGTGCTGCAGTAAAACTTTTGACTTTGACTGTGATTTTTTGATATGGGGTGCCGCACTGTGGATTCAAATTCAAAGATTCACTCCTTGAAATATAATTAGGGCCAATTGTGCGAGACCGGAGAAATATGATTTTATTGTATCAGTTCCATACAAATTTTTGAATAAAAAATTCTCAGTGAGCCGTATATAAGTCTGTACTATAAGTGTGTATTCAGTCTTCCGAAACATATGCAGGCACAAAAGTCACCACTTTCGAGATTACTAATCCGATGTCTGATGAAAGCCAGAATCCGGTCCACAGTGCGGCGCATGGAGTCCATTTTAGAGCCATTTTTGTACTACAATAAACCTTTAGACAGACTGTATTTTTTTCCATCCTTGACGCATGGAGTCCCTTTTGTAGACGGTTTGCGCTATAATCAATCAGAAATCAATAATTTATTTCAAACGTAAAGAATTTACATTCTGTTTGCTGAATGTCAATGTACTATGTTACTATGTTAGCCGCCGCCTTCGGGCCGTATTTGTAGTGGAGAAAAAGGCAGCGGGAAAAAACCACTCTGACCATCTTTTCTCAAATCATCCTAAACTTATACATCAAAGCCTATATGATATGATTCCGTGATAGCCACCAATAACTTTAAAAGCCAAAATAACACTTATTACAAAAGTAGGAAAAACATTAATGCTGCGGCCAGACACACGAACAGCACCCGTTCACGAGCATAACGCAGGGGTCAGCCATCACCAGTCTCAATCATTTTAGAGGGAGATAGGTGACCCGGCCACCACGCCGCCATTCGAATGACCTTTAGCAAACCTGCAGATTGAGTTCTTGTCAGCTAATGAAACTGTAAGATCTTATATATGAAAAAAAAATACATCGTGTGTTCTTAAAACACTCCTCAGTCAGTTTAAATAGTCTGCCGTAAAGGGAAAGACGTAACCTCAGCTTATTTAAACTGCCTCTGCCTGTTGTATAAAGCCGGGTTTAGTACGCTTGGACCGAGCGCGTATAGTTTTATTTGATTATGACGACGGACTCGATCCGAGCGCACTGACCGTCGTCATGATCAACTAAAACTGTACGCACACGGTCCGAGCGTACTGAGACCGTCAAAACCCCGCTCAAATACGGCCGTCAGACTTGTACCTCGACTTTGTCCCCAGCGAGAGCATAATCGACGCGCTGAAACGCAGTACCGACCTGATGTTCGGCGGGAAGCAGGCCGTCGTCTGCGGGTACGGCGAGGTCGGCAAAGGCTGTTGCCAGGCACTGAAGGCCCTCGGATGCGTCGTGAGTGATGCATTACGTTACATTGAACTATATTACATTCATTCAGTCAGGAACACGCCAAAAAGTATCGGGCCACGCACGGATCCTATATCAAAAATTAAAGGTTCAATTTGTGCACCGCAGACTTTAGATTTACGTCGCCGCATTACGCATGAGACATTCCGTGTGGCGCCGGATTAAGAATAGCGTCACTCCATTTCCTCTCGTGGATGTGTCGTAGAATTCGACTAAGGAAATCAATTACCAGGAGACGGGCAGCAGCGTCTTCCTGAGATTCCAACCGCATACTGCGATCGCCAACCCGCCTGCCAAGCGTGGCGATTATGGCAAAACCCCTCATTGTTATGAAAACCATGAGGGAGGCCTATGTCCTGCAGTGGGCGTCAAATGGCTGATGATGATATTACATTACAATACATAACGTTACATTATTTTAAGGACGATTGTGACTAGTGTTCAACACATGACTAATATTTTAAGTTGAAAACTCTGTTAATTAAGTTAAAACGTGTTTTGAAAAGAATAAATGTGGAGTTTCTTATTATTATTATTATTATACTTTATTGCACACAAGACTTTTAACAGGACATTACATAAGAAATTACATGTACAAAGGCGAGCTTATCTCTGTAAGAGATTTCTTCCAGCAAACCTTCGGGTATAGGAGAAGCAGTAGAAAAACGGGTCTATATATGTGCACAAAATAAACTACAAAAAGCCTAAATAACAAAAAGTAAAAAGGAAAACAAAAACTACATAAACTAGATATCAGAATAAAAATACATACCTACTTAGATATACATAAATTATATATATATATATATATATATATATATATATATATATATATATATATATATATATATATATATAGCTCAATGTTATTTCTTTGTTAGCTTCTTCTCCACATAATCCATTAATTGTGAAACTAACAACTTTGACGTTCATTAAGTAAACATTCTGTTTTTACAATGAATAAAATTACTAATTCCATAGCCGCCGCGGCTTTCACACTACCCAGAAATCAGAGTGTATTTGGTAGGTCTGAGAGGTCGTAGGCTAATTAATATGGCAAAACAAGGTTTGCCGGGTCAGCGAGTTAGATTGTATTGCATTACATTACTCATGTTTTGGTAGTCAACTTGTTAACCGTGAAGAAGGCCAGGGTGGCCGCCACTCACTGAAGGCTCTCGGATGTGTTGTGAGTGATACATTATATTACGTTACGTTACATTACATTACGATGCATTACATTACGTTACATTAAATTACGTTACAGTACATTACGTTACATTACATCAATCAGTCATGTTTTGGTACTCTAGCTTGTTAACTGCGGAGGTCGGCAAGGCAGAAAAAAAAAAAAACCACCGACAACCGTCATCAGTCTGTTCACAGATTCCTACGGCGCGAGTCCGCCTCGCACTTAGCCATTTAAAAAAAATTACATACAGTAGTTTTTAAACGACGTTATGTTTTGGACCGCCGCCAACGACTGCCCACCCCTCCGGGATACGGGCGTGAGTTTACCTATTCACGATGAGGCTTATTGCCTGTTTCAGGTGTACGTGACGGAAATCGACCCCATCTGCGCCCTGCAAGCCGCTATGGATGGCTTTAGAGTAGTCAAATTGAACGAGGTGAGATTACTGCACACCGACTGGTTTCTATTATAATAGTCAAATTGAACGAGGTGAGATTACTGCACACCGATTGGTTTCTATTATAATAGTCAAATTGAACGAGGTGAGATTACTGCACACCGACTGGTTTCTATTATAATAGTCAAATTGAACGAGGTGAGATTACTGCACACCGATTGGTTTCTATTATAATAGTCAAATTGAACGAGGTGAGATTACTGCACACCGACTGGTTTCTATTATAATAGTCAAATTTAACGAGGTGAGATTACTGCACACCAATTGGTTTCTATTATAATAGTCAAATTGAACGAGGTGAGATTACTGCACACCAATTGGTTTCTATTATAATAGTCAAATTGAACGAGGTGAGGTTACTGCACACCGACTGGTTTCTATTATAATAGTCAAATTAAACGAGGTGAGATTACTGCACGCAGATAGTTTTTTATTATAATAGTCTTCTAATTCATAATTCATAACTTTATTGCGACCATAAAGTTGTTTAGTTATTACATTTAGGGTTTATCTCAAACATGATACCCACTTAAGGCGCAGCTAATATATAAAAATCTCGTGTCACAGTGTTTGTTATCGAACTCCTCCGAAACGGCTTCACCGATTTCTATGAATTTTTTTGTGTAAATTTGGTAGGTCTGAGAATATACATTCGCAAAACAACGTTTGCCGAGTCAGCTGGTAATAAAATAAATATACTAATACTAGCTTTTGCCCGTGACTCCGTCCGCATGGAATGATTAATTTCTGAGGGATTGGCAAAATGTAATATATTGACTATAATATTTTTTTCAACACAAAATTAGACACATAATGACACCTGTAATCAAACTGACTTTTTCCTTGCTATTATTCACAAGTGATTTATAGGGTTTTTTTAATTTTATTGGTTGAGTTGCTTTGTTCTTAAAAAAGTTTCGATACAAAATAGATCTTGTTCAATATTACAAATAATCTATCTGTGAGACCGCTATGTCATCAAAAACAGTTAATTATAATTTTACTAACTGCACATTTATTAATCGTTAAATCAAATGATTTTTCAGTATTACATTCTTCACAAGTTTGTTGAAAAACATCGTATGATACAGGTGTGTATTGATGATTACCGTCCGCGCCTAACGGCTCGGGTCTCAATGGCGCCTCAGCGGTAATCACCAACATTACACACTTGTACCATAATGTGCTATTTTCTTACAAGTTTGTAGATTCTATTTTTTCTTCTTGATTAAATAAAGTAAAATAAATCTATCAAAAAAAAACAACTCTATGGCATGCTATGGATTTTTTTTTTATTTATCTTAAGTATCTAGATAAGTTCTGTATTATTGTCGTAATACAACATAATTGACAAACTGGCACCCACGATACGGGGTCTCCTAGTGTGGGTGCCGCTGGAAAATGTACCTAATTTTAAGTTATGAGCAATAAACCATTTTTTACTTTACTTTTACTTATCTTCCAGGTGATAAGAGCGGTAGACATCGTTATCACGGCCACGGGCAATAAAGGCGTGGTGACACGCGAACACATGGAACGCATGCGCAACGGCTGCGTCGTCTGCAACATGGGACACAGCAACACTGAGGTGGGGTTAAATACCTTTTTCCTACAGTGATGACAGAAGAAATAGTGAGAAAAGTAAAAACGAACAAAACACATACACACATGCATACACACACACACACACACACACACACCCACACACACACACACACACACACACACCCACCCACACACACACACACACACACACACACACACACACACACACACACACACACACACACACACAAACACACACCGCTAAGCAGGTTATACGAAACTTAATTTTGGTTAAATGTTAAAAACTTCGACGGGAAGCATACATATTATAAATAATTTGTAACAGAAAAACTAACTCCTGCGATATATTATTCACATACAAGGAAATTGTACTCACACACACTATAGTGCCTATAATCGGGGTAGAGTGATCACAGCCGGATTAGGATTGATTATATTAGTACCCTTTTTTGAACCCCATACATAATGAAAAGTACATGAAGAATCCAGAGTAAATAGTGTTCAAGGCAAGGGAAATAGTAATTAATTAGACATAAAATATCCCAAAAAAAATGAAAACCTTTTTAGAGGCTAAAAATTCCACCCATGCTGGGACTTGAACCCGCGACCTCTGGCTAACCGTGCCAGCGCTCTCCCCACTGAGCTAATGTTTAGCCTGTAGGGATGGTGTAGGGTTTTAAAGTTGTGCTCAGCAAGGGTTAGTGCAACAAGAAAAAAAGAAGAATCTAACATATCCTATCGGCGTCGCGAGACATACCCCCGGTTTCTCGTACACTAACAAGCTGCTAATCTGCTGTTAACAGCAGTCAGTGTTTTTTTTTGTATGCACTTTGGTCAATTTCATCATTATCAACAGCATTAATGCTGAGGCTCCGACCATTTCAAAAGTGTACTAAATTAAATTACTCTTAACATAAGCAAATTTGTTACTTTTGAATAAAGTTCTTTTTATTTATTTAATTGATAGCTGTTAACAGTAGATTAACAGCGTGTTAGTGTACGAGAAACTGGGGGATAGTATGATTATTTTAGTTCTCGCAAATAGCGAATGCATAATTTAATTTTAATTGCAGGTGGCCGTGCACTGTCTGAGGACGCCAGATCTTCTCTGGGAGCGAGTCAGAAGCCAGGTTCGAAAATTAAATAAGATTTTATTTGTCACTATTCGTTTCAGACTCTAAATAGACGGGCTGCGTATCAACCGCATTCCGACTGCATGCAGACTCAATGCAGTTGGTACGACTGCAATAAAACTGCCAACCAACCGAGCAGTCCCACTGCGGTCGGTGTGCAGTTAGCAAGCAGTTCCGCGTTCGGTTGGTTGGCTGTTTCATTGCAGTCGCGCCAACTGCATTCAAACTGCCACTGAACTGCAACAGAGCAGTCGGAAAGCAGTTGTTGCTTGAGGATGTCAGAGGACAGAAAGAGATACGAATGCGGGTTGATTGACTAAGTACATAATAAATAAAATAAAAAATAAAAATAGCCTATTTCTCTGACTTGACATCTACATGCATTGTGCGTTAAAGGCCGATGTCGGCAAAAAAAAAAGGTACATAATAGATATTTTTTAATTCAAAGTAGCACAGAAACTGCGACTTAATGAACGTTACAAGTTAAACTAGGTGTCTATTTTAAAACATACATCATTTTGGAGGAAAAATGGACAGAAAACTCCAAGCTTAGTCAAAGTACCAATCAATTGACAAAA
The DNA here is from genome assembly GCA_947310995.1 of Yponomeuta cagnagella. Classification (NCBI taxonomy): domain Eukaryota; kingdom Metazoa; phylum Arthropoda; class Insecta; order Lepidoptera; family Yponomeutidae; genus Yponomeuta; species Yponomeuta cagnagella. The sequence continues at coordinate 9,306,183 of OX371294.1, read as the reverse complement.
ATAAGCAATTTACCGCCGGTGGTAGCCTAGTGGGTAGAACATTGGACTCGGCAGCGAGAGACCCAGTTTCGATTCCCAGTGCGGGCATGTACCTATGACTTTGTATTCTAAGTTGTGTACATTTGGGAAGTTATAGTAGCATACCGCTCGCTAGCTGTGAAGGAAAACATCGTGAGGAAACCTGCCTGTCTGAGCTATTCACATACCTCAGCGCTTGAAATCGCCAATCCGCGGTGGGCACGCGTGGTGATTAAGCCGATACTGTCTCCCTGAGAGAAGGCCCGTGCCCTACAGTGGGACTTATATAGGCTGCCCATGTTATGTTATGTAAACAACGCACCTCATTGAAGGTGGACCACATAATCTATTAAATGTGTTAAGGTATAATTATATAAAATATTTTCCAATTATAACTTATTTCTTAGGTACATAGGCAAAAGCTTACCTTGATTTAAAATGTAAAAGCATCCTCTCATTTCATTTCACCGGGTATTAACGAGGAATAACTTGGTTGAAAATGGGTTTTAATTTACCGGCCGGTTAAAACCAGTGATATTACCCAACTGTACCCGTAAGGAGCTGTGATACTATCACGGTTCGTGAGATACAGCCTGGTGACAGACAGACAGACAGACAGAAGAATAGCGGAGTCTTAGTAATAGGGTCCCTTACCCCTTTGGGTATGGAATCCTAAAATCTAATACAACTCCTTGAAGGTGGACCACATAATCTGGCCGAACGGCAAGCGGATCGTGCTGCTGGCGGAAGGGCGGCTGGCGAATTTGTGCTGCTCCTCGCTGCCCTCGTTCGTGGTCTCGGTGACGGCTGCCACTCAGGCCTTGGCGCTGATCGAGCTGTACAATGCGCCGCCCAGCAGATATAAGGTGAGTCTTTATTGCTTAAAAGAGTACATATACACACATTCACCCACTCACATACACACCCACACACGCAAATGTACACACACACACACGCGCAAACATATACACACACGCAAACATACACACACACATATACACACACACACACACACACACACACACACACACACATTCGTACATAGTTTCTCTTTCCTATTTGAGACTGTCATTGGCTGGCGAATGAGACAATATTTATTTATTAAATATTTTGTGCCGGGAGGCCTGGAAACCTAAAATCCAGATCTCTGATCTAGTTTAGGCTCCAGCCTTTCCACAAATTCTACTTTTAGATGATCTAACTTAAAAAAGCGGTGGTAGAACAATGGACTCGAAAGCGGGAGACCTAGGTTCGATTCCCAGTGAGCGCATGTACCTATGACTTTGTTTATTTTCAACGTTACATACATCTGCGGATTTGCAGTAGCAATACTGTGAAGGAAAACATCGTGAGGAGACCTGCGGCTTGGTTGGCTCCGCACGTATTAACTTATTTTTCAGCAAAGGCCAAAGTTTTTTTTTTTAATAGCTTAATTCCGGATACACGGAAGACCAAGTCAGAAACGGCCATATTAAAGGCAGTCTCAAAGTGGCCCCGATAACAGAGAAGCTCACTGAGACACGGCCTAAATGGTACGGACATGTAATGAGACGAGAGAACAATCGTGTTGTCAAACATGCCCTACAGATCACAACCATCAAAACAGGTAGAGGACACTTGCAGACATCCTACTGAGAAATGGAGTTACGCTATTCTTAATCCGGCGCCACACGGAATGAATTAATAATAGGGGTTAAAGTATGAAATTGCCGTTTTATTCAAATCAATAAAATAAAAAAATACGAAAAATGGGTGCCTCATAATCAATCGAATTTTTGCAGTATCCATCTTTCTTGTCTAAATTGAATAACAAAAACAATTGAAAGTCGATATTCAAATGTTTCACATTTTTTAAACAAAGAACATCATAGAAACCATTTGAAAAAGTTTCATTCGAAAACCTCAAACCATGAAGATTCTATGTCAATTCAAAGAACCTATTGCAATAAAACGGCAATTTCATACTTTAACCCCTATTATTAAACACAAACTATCAGTACCTGTATAACACTTAGATGGACAAGATGGACAGATGACCTCATGCAAGTGGCAGGAAGGCGCTGGACGCAAGCCGCTTCCAACCGGTCTTTTTGGAAATCCATGGAGGAGGCCTATGTCCAGCAGTGGACTTCTTGTGGCTGAATGATGATGATGATGATGATGATGATGATAACACTTAGAAATAACGGAAGCAATCGAACGTGGAGAGCCGACCCCAAACAATGGGATGAGGCAAAGACAAAGATGAACGTTTTTTTCGGAAGAGTCCGACCAGGTTTCGCCCTGATTCGCGGAGCTTAAGACTGCTCTTACGTGAATCATGCTGTCTCGCTTGCACAATTGAACATGATTAATTATTGTAATAAAATGAGGAAACTGTGGCGAGCACATGTCAACTCTGCGCGCGCACTATAAACTCTAACATTCCTACATCGCGCAAGCAAAATGTTTCACATGACTTATCATAAATATAACGTCCGACAAACATCAGTTGGACCGGCCGTCCCCAGGCATACGATCTGCCTGGCGGGAAATTTCCCTTTATAGTGGAAGAGCACGATCACCCGCTCTTCCCTATAAAACCTTTGATAAATGTGGTTTGAGGGTTTAATGCATAATTACATTACGGGCATTATATGTATGATAAAGATAAGTTGTTTCCAAAATTATCAATTTTGGAGTCTAATAATCTCGATCAAAAACTTACTACATGATAAGAAAAATATGCCTTGAATATCCGCTAAGTGGGCAGGGCACAAGGCTCGGAGAACTGATGGCCGTTGGGGTGAATTAGTTCTGACCTGGCGACTGCGGACCGGACGACGCAGCAGGGGCAGGCCCCCCACCAGATGGTCTGACGACCTGGTTACGGTGGCGGGGAGTCGCTGGATGTGGACGGCACAACACCGGGAAGCTTGGAAAACCATGAGGGAGGTCTATGTCCTGCAGTGGGCGTCAAATGGCTGACGATGATGATGATAATGATGATCCGCAATTTAATCAGCCATCAAACCTTCAGACTACATTCACCAAAAGTAAACGCATTTTATTACAATCGCAAAAAATATCCACCTAAGAACAGTCTTAATTGTGGTGAGTAGAGGCGGTTACTCGTCTCTGAGTTTTAGCTCGAAAAAGGTGAGTCTTTAGTTGATTAAACGAAAAAGTTAACTGTCAATAGTTGGGCCATTGTACGTAGCCAGCTCTGCGGTATATAAATACCTCAGACACTAGGGTTTCCTCGCGACGTTTTCCTTCACCGTTAGCGGGTGCTATTACTAACCTAACCTAACCTAGAAAACAGAGTCATCGGTACATGCCAGGCTTCGAACCCACGACCTCCCGAATGAGGAGCCGATCTGCTACCACCGCGTCATAGGTGTGTAACGGTGCAAACCTTCTCACACCATGTCTGTTATTTTCTTTCATTCTGTCTATCATCTTAAGCTCAATATCTAAAATTACGTCGCCCATTCTAGATTTCTTTCGGATTTTCATTGCCGCTTCACTCTTTGACCACAGATTACCCCTGAAAATTATCTACTTGTGAATTGCTTATTTTCCTATTTTTATTTTGTTTGATCGAAGTGTTCTGTTTGCCACAACTTATGTACAGTTTTCCGAAATAAAATCACAGTTATTCAAGATGTACATTATATTATATCATTTACATTGAGAATCCTTCATCTACACCGCACCCGCCCGATGGGCGCCCAACGTGGGGCGCCTAAAATAAAAAAATAAAAAACAATAAAGAATTTTTTTTTTCTAAACTTCAATTAAAAAATATATATTGTGTTTTTTTATCACCATCATCATCATCATCATCATCATCATCAGCCGTTTGACGCCCACAGGACATAGACCTCCCTCACGATTTTCCAAGCTTCCCTTGGAAAACCATGAGGGCTTGGTTTTTTTTTATTACATTAAAAAAAAATGAAGTGCTAGTTCGCCTTCCAATTCACCGCTGTAAATGGTTCCGCGTCCCCAGGCCGATGTGTACCTGCTGCCGAAGAAAATGGACGAGTACGTGGCCAGCCTCCACCTGCCGACTTTCGACGCCCACCTCACCGAGCTAACGGACGAGCAGGCGAAGTATCTGGGTCTGAACAAGGTCGGCCCCTTCAAGCCTAACTACTATAGATACTAACATTCAGTGCTAGACTAAGCTGTAAAGTGAACGGCGAAGCTCTGGGGCCTATTTCATAAAAGTACAATTCATTGTTTACTGTGATTACACCGCACATTCACAAGTGGACCTGCTACAGAGTGTACGTCGAATTGTAGTTTTATGGAACGCGGCCCTGGGTGGTCGCGGGGGGGGGGCGAACCGTGGGAGTTCCAATTTATTTTATTTTATTTAAAAAATCAACAGCGTTACAGAGTTTCATCACTTAAAGTAATGTCTAAGGTAAGTAATAAGTAAGGCCAATAACAGGTTCAACTATTTAAAGTGATAGGATACTTTAAATATTCGGTTTTATTATAAAAAAAAAAAACACAAGCGACCAGGTGTACTCGCGGACGTATATTGAATTTTTAGTTCATTTTAAAGGAATTTATTTGAGCCTATCGATAGCGGCGTGACAACAAGAAGTGACACGAACGTAGCGAGAGAACCCACTCACCTCTTCATCGAACGAGAGCATTTCACGTTCAGCTCCACCGAGCAGCAGGAGGGCGGCGGTCATACAGACACGTCTGCGTTTGATCAGGCGGAAAAAGTGTCCCTAGACCGGTCTGCCAACAATGCACCGCGAATCTTGGGTCTCAGTAGCACGGGGGGCGCAAATTGATGGGGATAAGTCTCAACCTAGGTCATCACGTCGAAACCATGTTTCCTTTTTAGATTTCGTGATCAGGACAAACGTGTGACCTCGACCATTTGTCGTTTACGCTTAGGCCATGCCTGCAATCCGGTCCACCGAGTTAAGAACCGAGTGAGAGACAATTCCCTTTGTGAATTGTGGATTGGGCGACGGCTCTGCAGAACGCGTGCTTCTTAATTGCATCAATCTCCAGTTGTCTCGTTTGGATGTCCTTCCTGATAACGTTGTCCGACCTACTAATGTTAAACTTATCCTCTACCAGGCAAATTCCCCTTATCTACTTGATACTAGGTCTAGCCGATATCATGCCGGCTACAACTAGATTCAACCAAACCCCGGTGACTATTACTAGGAGTAATCTATAAAGGTTGGTTACCTTGGGTGGAAGTTGTTCTACTAACTCTACAGAGCCACATATTTGCCGGCATGATGTCGGCTAGACCTAGTAAGAGCCACTAGGGTTTGGTTGAATCTAGTTCTAGTCGGAATGACGTCGGCTAGACCTAGTAAGAGCCACTAGGGTTTGGTTGAATCTAGTTCTAGTCGGAATGACGTCGGCTAGACCTAGTAAGAGCCACTAGGGTTTGGTTGAATCTAGTTCTAGTCGGAATGACGTCGGCTAGACCTAGTAAGAGCCACTAGGGTTTGGTTGAATCTAGTTCTAGTCGGAATGATACCGGCTAGACCTAGTTTTACCCGAAAACATTCGGCTTATACTAGATTTAACCAAGAGTAAGTGGCTACGCCTAATATTAGGTGTAGCCACTTACTCTTGGTGACCGCACTTCGGGTTCTAGCCGTCACATATACACTAAATTCCTTTCAGACAACAATATCAAACTATTGTTTTAAGCAAACGACCTAATAACACTAAGCTTTCCCTAACCCTCCGACAAACAGTTCCGATTGTCTCAAAATGCTGACCGAGCCTCGTTCGCTTGCGATTGGCTATAAGCAGCCTTGTCTAACGCGTGACATTGGCGAAGTTCTACTGGACAATCCGTGCAGTGAGTCCGTAAAACAAAATTGAGTTGAAGTCTCAAGCTAATCCATTTCCTCATTTTTCACGCAATTTATAACAATCGAAACGTCCGTCCCACAGAAAAAATAGTTGCCAACGCAAAACAAGAATCGCGGTCAGCTCGTACAACTAGAACCAAGATAAAACGAAAAAAATGGCCAAAAAAGACCGGTGGCGCCATCTCTGGAGCCTCCAGTGCAACCCCATCAAATTCAAAATGAGTGGGCATTTGCACACAAGTACTATTGTCCCTTTTTGTTGCTATGATGCGTCACCAGTATGTATGTACGTATGTATGTATGTATTTATTTATTTATTACAGGCAATGCATAGTGTTAGGCTTATAAAAAAACATGATGATGGAACTCCTTCGTAATTCAAACATTTTATTTATTTTATTCCCTATAAATCGTTCTTTCAAACAATCGCATTATACGTCTGTTGTGCATTTTGACTCTTGTATTATTTAACACATAGGTAATCGAACAATTTGGACATTCCGTCATGTGCGCGGCCATGTCCCGGAAGGATAAAAACAGGTGTTATCCTACTAATATTCTAAATGTGAAAGGACCGATTCGAGTTGCCATTAAAAAAAAGTTTGTGAAGATGTTTGGATGGTCGTTACTCAAACACGCAACAATGGCTGAACGGATTTAGATGAAATTTGGAATGTAGATAGTTTGAGTTCCGGCGAAGGACATAGCATATAATTTTCATCCCGGAAATTACTCACTCCGTGCGGACGAAGTCGCGGCCAAAAGCTAGTCTATGATAAATCGAAAATTTTATTCACTAAACACAAATGGCATTATTAATAAAAAACATGATAATGAATTTCCCTCAAAATTAAAAAAAATAATACAATAATAAAAGAAGATGTGATTCTTTGCTTACCCGTTGGTGGCGCCATTTAGCTCCGGGTAACACCGTAAGGCCCCTCAAGCAGCAATTCCCATACAAACGTACTTTGGTTTTGATTAACTAACGACACGCCGGATCTCAATGAAACTTTACCAATGCGTTTGGAGGACACAAATTGAGATTTAATCGTGCTTAGAGTTGGATATAAACTTATCAAAAAGAAATTATAGCCTTGTGAATAGTTTCTACGAAAAGTCTTATGAGGTTATAATTGATTTTTTATTCTGTTATCCTCGGTTGCAAGCACGAGCAAACCTTGATTTGTGTCCTCTAATCATACAATAATACTAATATTTATTTTATTTTAAGTAACACTAATTTCAATTACCCTCTATATATATAATTTATATTAACAGTACACATTAGAGGGTATTTTAATTTCAATTTCAATCGTTTATTGCTTCATGTGGTACATATGTAGTCTTAAAATAAATTGTATAATCCTCAACATGAGCCCTGTAAGGGCACTGCAACATAGTTAGTAGGAACTAATGTCTTACGTATTTATAATAAAAATAATATTAGACGCATCTAATATGAGTAGGTAGGTAGTTGCCTAAAACTCAAACTAACTTAATCTAACTTAGCCCTAATACTGTTTAAATACAATAACTCTAATGGTTTTCTTATACAGTGACGCATATAGGGCGAATCTAGGTGGCACCTATCATGCTCAGGATGCTGTCGGAGCTGGTCCGCACCCTGCTAAGCATCTAGTAGCGTAGAATCAGTCTACCCGGGCCTTCGCAGACATGCCGGACGCACTACACAAGCGGTAATGTGTTATTGAGATCCGGCATGTTATTTGTGAATTGAAATAAAAACTACGTTTTGTATGGGAATTAGGGCAGTATATTTTTTATTTTGATCTTATTTTATATTTTTTTCTTATAGCAGAAGTATTTTCTAGAGACTAATTTCATTTTTTCAGCGATTTGTTAAGTTTATTATTATAAATTATTTATTTAAAATATTTGAAAGCGTGACGTCATATTTTTCGAGTGCACACGCTGAAACGTCGCGCAAACTGTCACACTTTGTTTCTGTGATTTGCTGTCACAGACGTTTTTTTCACAGACAAGGAAATGATATGCATATGACAGTTATGACAGCAAGTCTTTTTTTTAAGTAACGTAGTGTTGCCATATGTTATGTTTATTTTAAAATGTGACGTCATCAGAAGGTCAAATGAAGGTTATTGTTTTTTGGCAAAAATAACGCTCAACTTCCTTAATATTTATCTTAAATATAGAAAATATGGTTACTTAGATGTTAATCTCGACATGGTTTTTGATTCAGCCCTCAAGAAAAAAAATAGTCTTTGCGAATTGCTCCGTGAGCGACCGCCTTAAGGCTAAGCTTCGGCTATCGTTCGCGTCCGATACGCCACTCCTACATGGGTAGCACGCAGACGCGAGTCGCCCGTTTCAACGTCGAAGGTCGCTACTTTCCAGTACGTTAATCGTCAAATTCTGACATTTTAGCGGCATAAAACGCGTGACTCGCGCCTCCGTGCTAGCTAGGCTGGTTTTAGGAATGGACAGAACTGCAAAATGTTATTTTTGATGGTTTGGTCAAAGTCTAACGGTCTGTAAGTTTACAAAAGCACGGTTCCTTAGAACACTCCTCAGAGGTTATACTCTGTGGTGTGACGCAAGCCTGAAGGCGCACACTTTTTACACTGGACTTGAGGAGTGTTTTAGAGGAATCGTGTATTTACGTAAGATTAAGTAATTAGGTAAACCACGCTATTAAAACTCCATTTGATTAGTTACTTGTCAAGCTCAACGTTTTTATTTAAAGGCTCCATGCAGTAACACTTTTCAAATTCAAATTAAAAAATGTTTTGTTTAAAGAAGCAAATTTATTTTTTTGAAGACTAAAAATTGTTTTAGTATAAAACTTATATATGATCTCACCATTTATTACAATTTTTTTTTTCAAAAACCCAATCGGCGTGACATTGTTATACCACAAAAGGCATTTAAAAACTCAAGTTTTTAGGGTTCCGTACCCAAAGGGTAAAAACGGGACCCTATTACTAAGACTTCGCTGTCTGTCTGTCCGTCCGTCCGTCTGTCTGTCACCAGGCTGTATCTCAAGAACCGTGATAGCTAGAGAGTTGAAATTTTCACAGATTATGTATTTCTGTTGCCGCTATAACAACAAATTTTAAAAATAAAATAAAATAATTGTTTACGGGGTGCTCCCATACAATAAACGTGATTTTTTGCTGTTTTTTTCTATCTTTGTGTCTAATGTTGTATAGATGCGTTGTAGACAACTCGAGCACATAAGTGCGGTTGACGCATGGTACGGAACCCTTCGTGCGCGAGTCCGACTCGCACTTGGCCGGTTTTTTAAATACTAGCTGACTCGGCAAACGTTCTTTTGCCATATTAAATAGGACCTATTCTCAGACCTACCGGAATATACACTAAAATATAATATTTCATAAAAATCGGTGAAGCCGTTTCGGAGGAGTTCGACAACAAACATTATGACACGAGATTTTTATTTATTAGAAGATGACCATGAACATATTTTTTCGGGATTATCGGGGTCCCAAAAAGTTAAAGTTAGTCAAGTTACTCTAGTAATAAAGAAACATAATTATTAGATTTCATTTTTTCATGGAATTCTAAACGTTTTCTAAAAAGGATGTGGATGCATAAAAACATTATTTTGCGAGATAACTCCTCTGACAGCATAACAGTGTAACGTTATTGTTGAATAAATCTAGTGAAAATGACATCGAATTAGTTCCTCATCATCTTCTGTCGACTCCAACAACGTAACATTAACAAAATACTGCGCGGACAGTCAAACAAACAGACTCGCCCAATCGTAGAGAAAAAAAAAATCCACGTTTATTTATAAAATGGCGTCTCCGATTATATTGAAACATTTTTTTTTTGTGCAAGTGAAAGTGAACCAACTATCTACATTCATTGCCAAAAACACAAGTTCTCCATTAACGTGATTCAGAGATCGGTCTGACCCTTTTGGCAAAAACGATCTGTAGACACGATATTTTTCAGTGCATGGAGACCTTAAATAAAATTTAGTAGCATTTCCTTACTGAATACTGAAGAGACAAGAGATAATGAGTGCCTAACGAGTGCTAACGCTTTTTTTACATGTTACAAAAGTTGCCTTACATAATACAAGGTGTGTTTAAAATAACGCAAAGCCGTCGTTTCGTTGTTAAAATAGACATAGAAAATAGTTACTCAAGAAAAAAACCTGCTATTACCATAGAAGGATGGGTTATCAGAAGTGGGATTAGTATTATTATTAATCATCTATCCGGGCCATTAACCAAAATGAAACATAAATGGTTTTTAAGCCTTCAATAACACCAACTATAAAATGGAGCTTTCATCATCATCAGCCATTTGACGTCCATGGTTGTCAACCATGACGCCTCCCTCATGGTTTCATAACCATGAAGGGTTTTGCCATAATCGCCACGCTTGGCAGGCGGGTTGGCGGTCGCAGTATGCTGTTGAAATCTCAGGAAGACGCTGCTGCCCGTCTCCTGGTGATTAGTCGCCTTCTACGACATCCACGGGAGGGATAATGGAGTGACGCAATTCTTAATCCGGCGCCACACGGAACATAGAGCTTTAAACTAGTCGAGTTAGTCTTTGACGATTTACCAATAAGCAACTACTTTATCATCTCTGCCTCAAAGTTAATATTAAAAATAGTTTAAATAAATAGTTTATTCGTCAATATAAGAGCCAGTTACAATAGTGTACATGTAAATAATCTCCTAAGCTAATCAAATAAAGTGCATTTAGACAAAACTAAAAAGTTCGGTGTTTGCCCCCGACGGTTTTGTGCAAGTAAGCCTGTAAGCAAATTTCACTGTTGGCGCTACGACACAACGTCGAAACTCGTGTGGCGGTGATTCGTCGACTGCGCTTGGTAATTAGGCAAAGACCCCCGAGAACAGACACCACAAGAACCGCGGGGCCGGCCGGATTGTCTCTCAAAGACTCTGTTAGAATGCTTCTAACTCCGCTCGTAAATACTCACTTTGGCGTAATGAATTGCCAAACCTGCCTATCCCCTGCCCCTAGTAATGAGGCTCTTAAATAGAGAAGAAGAAGAAGAGACATTTATTATACCAACAAGATACATCACAGAAACAAAATAAGCAGATAAGTAACATAATATGCACAACAGAAAGAAAACTAAATACACAACAGACAAAACGAATAAATAAAACAGGACCATAGATGTAGCCTGTGGTATATCTAAATTGCCACAAAAGGCAGCTGACTCAGCGTTGTGCTGAGGAAGTGATTCCTCAGCGCTGATTTTCAGTCAGTGCCTACGGTAACCCATAATTGTACTACGGAGTGCGTGCCGTGGTGCAGTTAAAAGATTTAAATCAAACGCAATAACATACATACAATAAATAGTACTAATAAATGCTGCTTACGCAGCAAAGGATGCCATTACCTCTCCGCTAAATATCGCGAGCTAAAAGAGTGGACGAGATTCCGACGCGGAAACAATTTGAGCAGCGGCCGGTTCCGCCCGCGCCACAGGTTGAGTCGGCAAGGGCGTCCCAGCCTCCGGTAGAGAAGCTCCACATGGATGTCGACATTTCGGCGTGCAGGTCGTCGCATACGACTTGTTCGGCGAGCTACTAGACTCTAAGCTGGATCAGTTCAGGGCCAGTATAACGACGGAGTTTAATGCTATTCTAACGAGGCTTCGAGAGAGTGTCCGCGAGGAAGTGGCAGCTCTCCGTAGCGAAGACGCTGAACTTGGGGAGGGTTTTGCTGCCCTCGAGCGCAGGGCAGAGAGCGCGCGTCAGACGTAACGAAAGTCGAAGTAACGAAAACTGTCCGAGTTAATATTAGATCAAGAGGAGGAAATCCTCATTGATGCTCGTGAAAATCTCACACTTGACCATTTTGCCGACCCGAATAAAATAAATAATAATGATTTAAACAGTCTGGGCAATAACAATTGCAGCCACATCTTGCTGACTTATTACGAATTTAATAGACACACTGACGCAACTTTAGTATGAAAACCGGCGAATGATACGAAAGTCTCAAAGGCCATCTTGGCTTTGGCGCCCAATGCGCAGGGTGTTGACGGAATAAGCTTGGTAATTATTATAGCTACAATACCATATTCACTAAAGACTATTACGGAAATTGTAAACATGTCAATTGTGTCTTCAGCCTTCCCGCGGGCAGACCGCGGTTGCCCGCCCGATACCCAATAGTACATTGTTACCCTAGGAGTGAAAGTAACTTATTTAGTCCCGAGACGAGGTTTGACGCCCGAGCGGAGCGAGCTACGCTCGAAAATAAGCCTTTCACCCGAGGTAAACACTGTGCTTTTCATTACGAAGATAAGGAGAGTAAAAATAAAAACGTGAAGTAGCTAAAATGTTAATAGATCTCTGCTATATGGAAGTACAAACAAAACTCTACAGCTCGAAAGAATAATGAATTCCCGCCTTTCCTTTTTTCTCGTGGCTGGCTAGCTGAAACTTGAAAAGTTGGAACATGGTTCAACAGAAATTTGAAAATATAACTAGTTTTTTTTTATAATTTGACAGCTGTCAGTTGAAAACGATTCTCTGCGCTGAAAAGTATTACTTTCAACCCGCTTCTCAGGCAACTTCAGAGCTACTTTCGGGCTATGAGTAATGAAAAATAAGTAACCGCACTCAAATATGTGACCTACGGCCCTGCCTTAGATTAGTCTGCTACGTAATAGTTTCCAAAGTTCTTGAAAAGATCATTTACGAACAGGTAATTCGTTATTGCGAGGGAAATAGTGTTCTCGTGCAAATTTAGTGCAAATCCGTAGAAAAATCGATAGAGTTGTTTACAAAGAAGTAATGATAGTGATTAAAACCGGATAAACTTACTTTGATTTTTGTCGGAATAGTCCGACCAGGTACCTAATAATGTGTAGTGCTTACGAAAGTTTTAGTTCGAATGGAAAAATATAAAAAGTTATGTTCGTTTAAGGCGAAGTTATCTTGTAATGACAAAAAATTATATATATTATTTACCTACTTACCTAATATGCAAAGACCCCTGGTATTTTTTGTAGTTTTAAGAATTTAATAATAATATTTTTTTTTTTTTATTAATGTAACATTCCGTTTTGTTTGTAAAATTGTATTATTTCTTTACTGTGTAGTTCCTAAAATGTATTCCAAATTGATGCCAGTATTAAGTGCTTTTAAACAACAAACAAATGCAGAAAAGTACAAGGTGTTCAGATCACTAATGTTACTATTATTTTATTAAAAATGCAAGTTTGTGTCTATGTTTGTTTCTCAATCCCAGAACGACTTAAGTATCGGGATAAAGGTTGGCGCCGAGATAGATTACAGTCTGGAATAGCAGATAGGCTACTTTTTATCCCGGTATAATGCACATCAAAATTCCCACCCGACGAAGTCGCGGGCAACAGCTAGTTATAAATGTTTTACTTTATTTGTACATAATAGATATTTTTATTATTCGGTTTAAGTATCGGTTTAGTTTTCGAAACACCACTGAACTGTTAAATTATATAGTTTTACTAGTCAATACCACTTTTACGGCAAAAACTTGGAAAACGTGAAACGTGGTAGAACGCCGCCGACCTCGCATTCGGGAGGTCGTGTGTTCGAATTTTCTAAAGCCCCGTATTAATTTTAAACATTTGTCTATAAACATGGTTGCATAAACATGTTGCCGAGTTGCTGTCAACATGTTGCGGGCAACAGTTGTGTTGCGGAGTTGATCCCGCCATGTTGCCGAGTTGCCGCCCGGCGAGCGAAAACATCAGTTATCAACAAATGTTGACGTGTGTGGACGTGTTTTAAACAGCTTTAAACATGGCAGTAGTGTGGACCAATAATAAAATAATGAAGTTGATAGAATTATTTCAATCTAAAAAAAAATATTGTGGACTTTTTCTGAAAACTTCATTATACAAAAAAACGAAGCAGAATCCAAAATGATATATGCATTTTTAGAAAGATGCATTATAAGATACTGAGAATATAACAACACTACTTCCACGGGCAACATTTTTACGCAGACTGGTGTGTGGACGGGAAGTATGGCTGTAAACATTGTTGCCAATAACTTTGTTGTTGAGAAACAATTGCGTTGAGCAACAGTCGTGCAACAAATGTTAACAATGAATACGGGGCTTAAGTTACGTAAATTTGTGAAGTTGTAGGAGCAATACCACTCGCTGACAGTGAAGAAAACATCGTGAGGAAACCTGAGTGTCTGAGGTGTTCATACCTCAGCGCTTAAATTAAAAATCCGCGGTGGGCACGCGTGGTAATTAAGCCCACACTCTCTCTCTGACTGAGAGAAGGCATGTGTCTTGCAGTGATGCGTATATAGGCTTCATAAAAAATCCATACTCAAGAAAACTGCAGGAACTGCAGATTTTTATACGATATCAAAGTTTTCCCCATCGTAGTGAAAGTCGTTTGTACTGAAGAGTGAATGCTTCCATTGTCCGATGTAAGTAGGGAATTTGTTGTACACTTAATACTTTGGAAACCAGAGTTTAGAATACGTCTCCAGTTTCCACACTAACCTTATCTCAATTAGACCGTGTTACGCAGAAACATTCCAACCCACAATACGTAACTTAAGAGGAAAACACTTTACACCTTTATTAGACCGCGCTACACAGAAACATTCCGACCCACAATACGTAACTTACGTATTGTCATCATCAGCCATTTGGCGCCCACTGCAGGACATAGGCCTCCTTCGTGGTTTTCATAACCATGAGGGGTTTTGCCATAATCGCCACGCTTGGCAGGCGGGTTGGCGGTCGCAGTATGCGGTTGAAATCTCAGGAAGACGCTGCTGCTCCTGGTAATTGATTTCCTCAGTCGCCTTCTACAACATCCACGGAAGGACATGGAGTGACGCTATTCTTAATCCGGCGCCACACGGAGCGACGGAGCACGGAAAACGCTTACCTATTAATAATCATCTATATTAGATTATTTTTTCCAGGTTTTTGTTCAGACTTGTTTGATATTACAGTGATTATAAATATAAAAGGTCTGCACAATAACATGGAACAAAACAATCGTATTGTAAGTTGGAATGTTTCTGCGTAACACGGCCCAATAGTGTTTCCAAGATTTATTACTTATAGAAATTCCTGTATATATTTTGAATCACAATTTCACATTGGAATAACCCCATTTTTAGTCAATCTATAGAGACTTACGCTCTGTAGACCTAGATTCTAATGTCATAAGTTACCAAGCTTACCAAAGAAATGTCTTACTATTGTACCTTGATTTTAATCACAAAATGTATTTGGATTTATTCAAAGAAAGCATGTATTATTTACCCAATTCGTTGTAATTAGTTTGTAGAGTATTTTACTTTATGTAAAGGTGTGCTGGGGTTTGGACGGGCTCTTTTTGTAGCTAGAAGGTTTGCGTAATTGTAACTTCAATGATTATTTGTAACTTTATGTAGTATTGTGTGTGGTGCAAAGCTTTGATAGAAATATAGTAGACTAATATAAGCCTATAGGAGAAAATGCTTCAAAATTTAATTGGAGTGACTTTGTAAGATAGGATAAGAATATTCTTTTTTGTACACTACACTTTAGCACATGACATATGACTTTGAAAAATACACAGTACAATTGGCGGCCTTATTGCTAAAAGAAATTTCTCACAGACAACCCTATGATGGAAAGTTGCTGAAGGAAAAATGAGACGGGCAGTCGGTGCAAACATGAATATTAATAACCATACTTATATTAGGGGTTAAAGTATGAAATTGCCGTTTTATTGCAATAGGTTCTTTGAATTGACATAGAATCTTCATGGTTTGAGGTTTTCGAATGAAACTTTTTTCAAATGGTAGTAGACCCCTCTCCAAACGCAGCATTGATATTGCGGGCTGTTTCTGCCGCGTTAGTTCCGCATCGGAACTCGTATTCAAAAATCACTCGAATTTTCACAGTATCCATCTTTCTTGTCTAAATTGAATAACAAAAACAATTGAAAGTCGATATTCAAATGTTTCACATTTTTTAAAAAAAGAACATCATAGAAACCATTTGAAAAAAGTTTCATTCGAAAACCTCAAACCATGAAGATTCTATGACAATCCAAAGAACCTATTGCAATAAAACGGCAATTTCATACTTTAACCTCTATTATTAATAACAATCTACCTTCATATATATACTGACCTGACCATTCTCCATCCCTAGTCGTACATCATCAGTGATTTTAACAAGTGCCGTAACCGCCCTGTGGCCTTGACGGAAGCCAGATTGGAAATGATTAGAGAGACTGTTTTTGTTCAAAACAAAATAGATTAGGTAGCTTGCACACATAGACACACAATCGAGCGACACGATTACAAATATTACAAACGAGCCACTTATCTCGAGACAGCTGCCTTCCGTTTCGGGCGAACTGCTACGTTCTGCTTTGAAATGTTTTGTTTGGCGGGCGCTGCTGCTGGAGCCTTGGTATCCATTGTAGCGAGCTCTTTGACCTCTGGCAAGGTGTACACTTTATGTCGCGTACTATCCGAACGTCAGTACACTTTACATTTTTTTCGAAATTTGAGAGGCATAAAAAATCCGAAAAATAAAGCAAATTAAAATCTTAGTAACTTTTTTTTGTCATTGAATTCTAAATATTTAATTTTTTTTGTAAGAATTGCAGACACAGCTTTATTTTACAAAATAACTCAAATATTGATAAATTCATAATAAAGCGTTAGTAACCTTATGACGTCACACTTTGTATGGAGTTTGGTATCGCGTGACTAGAATTAATTTTCGACAGGTTATATATTCTTATAAAATATTAAAGTGCGACCATTAAAATAGCAAACCTCGCCATATTGCAGAAAATCAGAAAAAAACTTTAAACGTCATTTGTGAATGTCGAAATTCTGTCAAACTGTCTGACAATGGTTCAAGCGTGGTATATTTTAAAGCTTTTATAAGTTTCTTGTGCGTCCATCTAGTTATAATATCAGTTATACAATAGAACAGAATGGACTACAACAGTCCTATTTGTTATACTGCTCAATATAACTCAATATAACGGATTCGAAAAAAATAATAGAGGTTTGTCCATGTAGTTATACCTACATATAAACGGTTACTTTTTTCTTAATTAAACGTCTATCTATCTTTATCTACGTGGGAACCTTATGAAAAAGTTCGCATTATATAATTTTATAAAAATACTAAGCCTAATAGTGAAATAAATAAAGCGGCCAATTCAAATTGGTATTACTATTCTAAATGCTGCCATATAAAATGAAAATGTGGCTCTATTCTATTTTCATGGACACGCTATAATTAATTGTAGAGGAAACACTGTTCGTCACGATGATTTATCTATTAACGAAACGTCTCCGGTGATTTTTTTTTCCAAGTTCGCCATTGTTATCGATGAATTCGCGGGTCTTCCCAGTCGAATTTTTTTATATCTACAGGTCGAAAGTTAGTACTTTTTTAGTAATTGATGAAGTATCTTTGCCTCATTTACAAAACAATATTCCTTAAAACACTCCTCAAATGCGGTTTCAAAAGAGTTTCAAGGAATTGTGTTTTTATAAGATTGCAATGAGGGCTTTTCAATGACAGCTGCCAGTTGAGTTTCATTAACAAAAACTAGATGGCGCTGCAAGGAGAACAAATATCATCATACGTTTTAAATGTTGCACATCGTCATTAATCTGTGATAATCTAATCATCTCTCCTCTCGTCAACGAAACAAGCGAGCAACGTGACAGAAACCACAGAGAAGGTACAGTGATGTCATGTCAATTTTGGCATATTATGTGACGTCAGCACCATCTATCGGTAACTTGCGGTACTTTATTTTTTTTTAATGACGATTTGAAAAGCCCTCATTCTATACTCAGATAAGAAACGCACGTTACTGCTTTGCAAATGTTAAAGAAAAAAAAATTGCACATATCTCTATATTTTTATCAAAGCTTAGTGGAACGAATTTGTGTTACTTATATGTAGGGCTATTTTCAATTACTCGGCGAAAATTCAGTTATCATATCAGGTAGCTCTACCAAGTACATCTTCGCTGTCTCCTTGTACGCGAGTTCTCATCTGTTTTCGCCAAATACTTAAAAGTAGCCTCCAGGGTCGATCAGAAGCATTTGCCACAAAGAAGCGAGGACGTAGATTTATTCCCAGAATATAACGGTGTTGTTCTCAAAAAAATACAATTCCTTAAGAGTAAAAATATATATTACCAAATGAGTTATGGTAATTTTAAAACACTAAGTAGTCTGTGGTCGACTTTACAGGGAAAAACTACCACAGCCTACGTGTTTTAAGGGAATCGTGTTTTAAAAATAACAGCGTCAGTTGTTTATATTGACACCTGTCTCGTTCTCGTTTCGTTTTGACGTAACATTCTGAGCCACCCTGTATACTAATTAAGGTATCGACGACGCCTAACGCAAGAATGTAACGAGTAGTGGAAATGTAAAAATAAGAAAACAGTTGTTGCCATGTTTTAAATAAAGAAAAGTTGAGAAAAAATTGCCATCTTGTATTTTTTGTTACTTGAATTTGTATTTGCCAATAAAAACACCTGTCTTAATAGTACAAAATAGATACCTAAGTTGCGATGAGCGGTACAAAAGTAGTTCACAGATTTCTTGCCACAGCGCTTATCCGGAATAACAAGGACGTAATTACATTTTTTTCAGATTTAACAGGAGAACATTTCGGCGATGGTTTTACAGAAACTAGAACGTAACGTATAATGCGTCATTGGACTGAAACTAATAGAGGTTTCCTCGTGTTTAACTTACCTTTAGGGGCCGTACACAAAACTGCGATGCGACGTCGCATCGTAAAAATCTGCGAGCTCGCGCGACGCATCGCAAGAACTTGCGAATTGATTCGCATCGGCGTTCATAAATGGATGAACCCAAAATCTTCTTTGTTTCTTTTTCCCGTTTCTTAAGCAATAGCAGAAGTAAGCACATCTTTTTACGATCCATCTTTTTACGGTCGTGAAGACCTAGTTTTACGTTTAGTACGGTTGACGGTCGTCGAAGGAATGGTCACCCGAATCGTGGAAGGGAGATGCCTTGCCGAACGAAATCGCATCGCAGCAATTCGTGTCGCAGTTTTCTGCGTTGCGAATTCGCATCGCGCCGATTCGCAGTTTTGTGTACGGAGCCTTAGGAGTATTATAACACCATATAGGTACCTACTTAAGATAACCCATTTTTCAAAAGTGTAATTCCGTAGCCGACAGCTGGATATTTCACACAAAACAAGCCAGTTCAATTTAACTAAAGATGTACTACAAGTAATGTTTCGTACTTTTAACAGACTTAAAAAAAAAACAGAGATTCTCAATTCGTCCGTATATATTTTTTATGTATGTTGAGCGAGAATTGTACCACGTTGTCCGATTTCATTAATACTTTATTTTGTTTAGAAATGGGGTACCTGCAGGGTGGTCCCGTATAAATTGATCAAGATAATGTTGATATCTGAAATCCATGAGAAAGTACTCGAACGCTTCTTTTTTATGCCGCCTATATATGTCGCACTGCAGAGCACAGGCCTTCTCAGGGAGAGAGTATGGGCTTAATTGCCACGCGTGCCCACCCCGGATTGGCAATTTCAAGCGCTAAGGTATGTGAACACCTCAAATACTCAGGTTTCCTCACGATGTTTTGCTACTATAACTTCACAAATGTAGGAAGTTACTTAGGAAACAAAGTCATTGGTACATGCGGATTCGAATCCACGAACTCCCGAATGAGAAGCCGACGTTCTACCGCTCCGCTACCACCGCTTGTTTTTAATGCGTGTTTTTCTTTAATTCCGTTTTTTTTTTTGTTACGAAAAGTGTTAGTTATTTAAAACAAGATAAAAAAGAGTTCTTAACTTTTTCCGGAATCACCTACTTGGATCTTTGTCGGAAGAGTCCGAAGAGAAATTAATTCAAGTAAGTGGTTCCAGAATGTGCAGCGCTTAGGAAAGTTTCAGTTTCAAGATGAAAGTGTATTTATTGAAATAACCGCAGATCGAATGAGACAAGCGATAAAGGAACATTATTACAAGTTTTCTTGTACAAACAATAAAGTAGAGTTATCCGTTGGTCTCAACGCTAGACAAACCCCCGGTTTCTCGTACACTAACAAGCTGTCAGTGGTTTTTTTTTTTATGCACTTTGGTCAATCGACAGCTGTTAACAGTAGATTAACAGCGTGTTAGTGTAAGAGAAACTGGGCGTTAGTCTGTGTTATGGAGGCAATTTTGTATTTTTTGTAACAAAAATTTTAATTTCACGACATATACCTATGCTTACATTTTACACAGCTACGATTTACGTCTAAAATAGAAAAAAAGCATTTATGACTAGGTGTAGCTTATTAATTTATTATCTTTAAGTCTAAGCGCGGTACTATCTTTAAAAATAATAGGTACATTTATGACTAGGTGTAGCTTATTAATTTATTATATTTAAGTCTAAGCGCGGTACTATCTTTAAAAATAATAGGTATATTATATTAGGCCTTCAATTTATGTATAGAAGTATTCTCTCACTTGCTTAAAAATTACGAGTTTCTTGACTTAAACATATTTATGGAGAAATATTTTCGTAAGTTGGTAGCGCTAACCGAAGCGAATTAGGGTTACCGATGGAAACATATATTTTTTTTACCAAAATGGTAATAAACCTCAATAACGGTGATAAATATTTTTACAACGTACAGCCCAAAACCAGCGGTGTTACTTATAGAGACACAATTCCTCTAAAACACTCCTCAAAGGCAGTTTAAGTAGCCTGCAGTGAAGAGAGACGTAATCACAGACTATTTAAACTGCCTCTAAGGAGTGTTTTAAAAAAACGTGTTTTTATATACAAGACCGTTAACATTTAAAGCATTTTTGCCTGAGTGAGGCGTTTGTCTATGTCTATGCATAGACCGAAAACTGATAAAAGTCTGCCAGTCGTATGAAAGGATGGGAGAGGATCGGCCGATGACAAGGGCATACCCGGGGCTGCCAAGCGGCTAAAGACCGGTTGGCCGCCCAAGTTATCGCTGGAAGGATGAAGTGGCCAAGGTCCTGCGTGAGCTCCAGGCGGGCGATTGGCAGGGCAGAGTTTCATAAAACTACAATTTCGGTCAGCGTATCAGCCTGGCCATCCAGAGGGGTAATGCTGCCAGTATCTTGGGAACTCTCCCCCAACGGCAGCGGTCTAGAGACAATCTTTTATATATAGATAATATTAGGGGTTAAAGTATGAAATTGCCGTTTTATTGCAATAGGTTCTTTGAATTCACATAGAATGTTCATGGTTTGAGGTTTTCGAATGAAATGTTTTTCAAATGGTTTCTATGATGTTCTTTTTTTAAAAAATGTGAAACATTTGAATATCGACTTTCAATTGTTTTTGTTATTCAATTTAGACAAGAAAGATGGATACTGCGAAAATTCGAGTGATTTTTGAATACAAGTTCCGACGCGGAACTAACGCGGCAGAAACAGCCCGCCGACCTTAGTCAAACTACCCAGGAATTAGCGGCATGGTTTAACGTTACCTTACTCACTTGCTTCAAATCAATAAAATAAAAAAATACGAAAAATGGGTGCCTCATAATCACTCGAATCACTTTCACGACCGTCCTATTTCCCATTTGAGCTGTTACAACCTTGTAGCGAAATTAACTTCGTATTCAGTTTTTCATTTCACAATTTTTCATATATGAATATGAATATATATATATATATATATGAATTGCTCGTTAAAGGTATTAATTCGAGGTACATTGCGTATCAGTCCTTTTGTTAAATGTGAGGGTTAATCGACTTCATCATCATCATCAGCCCCTTGACGTCCACTGCAGAACTCAGGCCTCCATCATGGCTTTCATAACCATCGACTTTGGAGCAGCGTAGGACGACCAGCCACAAGATGGACAGATGACCTCATCCAAGTGGCAGGAAGACGCTGGACGCAAGCCGCTTCCAACCGATCTTTTTGGAAATCCATGGAGGAGGCCTATGTCCAGCAGTGGACTTCTTGTGGCTGAATGATGATGATGGATGAATCGACTTTGCAATGCACATCGAATTGTCATAGTAAACCATGAATTGTAGTTTGCAGGACAGAGACAAGTGGCGACTTCTCGTGACGGAGGCCAAGGACCCACTTCGGGTCGCTAAGTCAGGGCGTAAGTCTTATTTATAAAAACACGATTCCTTAAAACACCAATCAGAGGCAGCTGAAATGTGTCAGTGGTAAAGGGGAAGACGTAGTCACAGATTATTTACACCGCCTCTGTGTCCTTTAGAGAAATCGTGTTTTTATAAGATGTTGGTTTCTTTGAAGAAATCTCTTAGCGAATCCCTACTACCTAACTTGTAAATAAATCGGATGGCTCTCTTCTGTAAGATGAAGATGAAGATCGTCTCAAATTTTGAGCAAATAGTGTCATAAAACAGCTGCTTCGTACTAATGAGGGTCTAATAGATAGTACATTTCCCAGAAAACTTGAATAGATAACACCGCTAGGATACGGTATCACAATGATTGATGTTTACGCTGTTCAGTTTTTGCAAAAATGTATTAAGTAGGTACCTAGTTTTTTTTTTATTGGCAGCGCTAGTTGTCTCCGGGTCGCCTCTCAGCGAACTCCATGCAATGAGACGTTTAATTCGTGGTAGGCCATGTGTGTCATATTTATCATCTCTCCAAACCATTTCGATTGACTGCCATTTTAACTGCATTCCGACTGCAAAACGCAAACTGCACTAAAACTACCAACCAACCGAACAGGGAACTGCATGCCAACTGCAGTGGGACTGCTGGGTTGGCAGTTTCATTGCAGTAGTGCCAACTGCATTGAAGTTGCATCTGAACGGCAATTTGGCAGTCGGAATGCAGTGCGTCAAGACCCTTAGTTACAAATATTTTTAAGGAAAGGGATGGCTTACCTGGTTCGCATAATCTGATTACGCGATCCGGTGTGGGTGAAAACTGATATCGCACTCAAGGTGTGTTCTGATCTCGATATCAGTTTCACCTACAAAGTACCTACTCGACTTTTATGCTTAGTAACAATTTTAATTAAAAAAAAATAACTAGATAATATGCGGTTAGAAATTCATGATCAGCCATTTGACGCCTACTGCAAGGCCTCCTTCGTTGTTTTCATAACCATGAAGGGTTTCGCCATAATCGCCACGCTTGGCAGGTTGGCGATCGCAGTACGCGGTTGGAATCTCAGGAAGACGCTGCTGCCCGTCTCCTGGTAATGTATTTCCTTAGTCGCCTTCTGCGACATCCACAGGGATGCGTAGGTGGCGCGAAGAGGCACCAGTGGACAAATCATGACAAATGTGATGATTTTATTCGTAGAATGACTGACAGAAACGCTAGATATAAGTTTATATGCCCCTCTCAAAAGTGGGATAAATTTAAATGAAACATCTGTCAAAAGTCGATAATATATCTTTTTATGTTGTCATCATGCTCGCATTTGCGATAGGGTTTATCTTATAGTGACAGATGTTTTTTTATCTCACGGCACTGGTATAAAAACGATGCATTGTGCTCGCGACGATAAGTTAACCTACTATAGACGTCAAAGCTCGTTAAAACGGCCATTTTTTGTAGATAAACCGCCTCGATAAAATCTCATGCTCCCCCCGGTAACACACGGTGCGATATCAGTTTCCACCCACAATGCATTGCGTGATCAGATTATACGACTACGAACCGTAACCCGGGTTTACTGTAACCTTAATGTTTTACAATATTTTTAAATGTGTCTTTTCACATTGAATGGGGTCTTTTCAGATGACATTATTAAAAATATAGTACCGATTTTTACCCAAGCTAAACTTATGCCCACATACATAAACTCACGTCAATATCCGGGGTAGGTAGAGACCAGAGTTTGCCGCTTCCTACGATCCTGACAAATCTCTTTCGCTTCGCCCACAAATATTAGACGCTGTGTGAACGCAGGGCTTTATCTTGCCTTTCGGTAATATATCCCGTATTTGATCAATGTATGTCCGCCCGGGACGTTCCCCACCGGTCCTTCCACTCAGATTCGCTCGATATATTTATTATTATTACTTTATTGCACACAAAACATTTAACAGGACATTACATAAGAAATTACATGTACAATGGCGAGCTTATCTCTGTAAGAGATTTCTTCCAGCACCTTTATATTGTGAAAGTGGTGTAAATATTCATGGGCTAATTAATCTGAGTGAAAATCGATACTGGTCATTTTACAGGCATTGTGACTTTTATTACAGAGGTCATTTTATTATTTTTTTTTCAACACACCTGCTCGTAAAGTAGGTCTTATTACAGCGTATTTACACTGATAATGCAGAACATTACCCATGCCGTGCCTTTTACATTACATTATCGCACTAGTGCCTTTTCATTACATATCTTTTTAAATATTAGCAAGAAGTATTAATGTTTCGACAACAGCTAAGTAGTTATTTGCGTAAATATAAAATTCAATTCAAAATGTGATAAATAATTAAAGAATTTCATGAGACTGCTTGTTAGCTTGTTGGTATTTATATTTTGACGGTGTATTTTTACCTATAAATACCCAATTTCAAAATTTATAAATATGTGGCTGATTAGCTACTTTGCCGGTGCCCTTATCTCAGACTTGCGCGCGCATGCAGCGCTGAGCGCGCGAAAAAATAAAATTACGGCCGCCATCTTTTAAATGGGTTAAATAAATGTAAACTTTTATTTACTTTTCCTCGCAAGTGTGTTGAAAAACGTCGCATGAAACACGTGAGCATTGGTCATTACACTTCTCGTCTCCATTAAGCCTTCGCCTTCGGCTCAGGCTTAAAAACCGACTCGAGTGTAATGACCAACATACCACACTTGTATCATAATGTACTATTACTTTATTTGCAATGAAAATGTAGGCTAAGCACTTACCAGCTAATTAATACTAGAAAAATAACCAATCAAAAGCGTTACAACTAATATCTACCTTCTTTGGGCGTGACATTTACTAGCCTCTATTTCTCGTACATAAAAACTGACGGCCTTATTCATAAAAAAACACTCCTCTAAAGCATTCCCAAGAGGCAGCTTATTTAATCTGTGGTTACGACTTTTCCTTGTTAAATCACCACCACAGACTATTTTAATCAGCGTATTAAGGAATCGTGTTTTTTATCAATAAGACGAATAAGACCGTAAGTCTCGATTTCTCGTACATAAAAACTAAGCCTCGATTTCTCGAGTGTAACTTAAATTAACTACCATCTGGGCAGAGTTTCATAAAACTACAATTCGTAGTTTTTTATAACAAATCTACGTATATTGCGCAGCAGATAGTGATAGTTTATTTGTAGGCAGCAGTGTATTGTTGATCGACTTTGCAATGTCCATCGAATCGTCGTAGTAAACCATGAAATGTAGTTCTATGAAACAGGCCCCTGGCAATGGGTCCTATATAACAAGCTCCTGGCAATGGATCCTATGGAACAGGCCCCTGGCAATGGGTCCTCTGAAACAGGCCCCTGGCAATGGGTCCTATGAAACAGGCCCCTGGCAATGGGTCCTATGAAACAGGGCCCTGTCAATGGGTCCTATGAAACAGGCCCCTGGCAATGGGTCCTATGAAACAGGCCCCTGGCAATGGGTCCTATGAAACAGGCCCCTGGCAATGGCTCCTATGAAACAGGCCCCTGGCAATGGGCAGTATTTTTAAGCGCAAACACTCCACTTCACCTTCTTTCAAGTTCAGCCGAGCCCCAAACTACTGAATGGCGCAAGTGATGGGGTGGTTCAGAAGATGGTCGAAGAACAGCGGGGCCCCAGCTGCCAGCTCCAGGGCCATGATCTTCTCGTCGTCAGTGGGGGCGGCGGGCGGGGCGGGGCGGGGGGCGGGCGTCAGGAGAAGGTCCGTGGAGGCTATGTCGGCTGGCGGCATGTTTATGAACACCTGGGGAAGGATAATTTAAAGGGTATATTGGTTAGTTCTCTCTCTCTCTCTCTGAAAGAAGGCCTGTGTCCTGCAGGCGAAGTATATAAGCTACATAACAAACATCCAGGCACAGAAATGCGAAAAAAATATTCCTGTCATTCCTGTCATATTCCTTTAGTTTCTTAAACGTATACATTATAAGGCGTTACGAGCACCTACTGACGTCATATTTTGAGCCCAATTATGGCACGTTTTTGTACCACACGTCAATAACGGCAAAAGAGAGCTAGTGACTGTCACAGAGAATCGTAAAATTAAATTAATAAATGGTGAAGACATAAAAAATTCGAAGGCTGTCAGGAACAGAACGCTCTAAGCGATAGGTCCTCCTATTGTATTCCCTTGCTTAGAAATAAGAAATAATTTGTAATTATTTCTTCTGGCTGTGCAATAAAGTGTTCACTATCTAATGAGCATACTCATTTAGACTGCCTCGTTGGTGTAGCAGTATCACGTCTGATTACTATGCCGGAGATCGTGGGTTCGATTCCCACTAGGGGCCAGCATACATTTGCACCATGCCCTCAGCTGGTTGTCCTTGCCTGGTTATCATAGCACAGGTTTAGGACCGGGACAAGTGATTGTGTTGTGTGGAAGTTATTATTATTATCATTTGGTCGTGACTCCATAAAGGTCCAAACCTCATCTTCATCGTCATCATCGTCCTCTTCATCAATCGGCTGCGTATCCTCCAGCGCTGCTGGCTCGTCAGCGTAAGTGTTCACACTAGCCGCATACGGCTGCGAATATTGTTGGGAATACTGCTGCGAGTAGTCGCTATCGTCGGAAATGGAGTGGTCATCGTCGCTCTCGTCGCATTCGAAGTAGCGACTCTGTCGGAAGGAGAAACGAGGTTTTATAAAGGAGATTTCAACTTCTGATCAGAAATTAAAATCTCCTTTAAACTAAAAAATATTTTTGTTTTAATATTTATTCCGCTATTCGGGGTGGAGACAAATAACAAATTAAAGATCATAAAAATCGGTCCGTCCAGCCGTTCTTGAGTATTAAGCTCTAAGCGGTGTAACTAGCAAAGCTTTTTGATATGTTTTTGAGTGAAACGGAACGAATTCTGAAATCAGTCGTGCTAACTAAACGTCATGGCAGTAGCGACAACATGACGGCGCGAAAAAATCTATCTGTCAACCAAGCAAAGCGTCAAAAATAATCACAGCGAAATGTGACGTAAACGTACAAATTCCAATTTATTTACCCACTTGGACCAAACAAAGGACTTCCTCGTTGGATTAGCGCGGAGATAACTATTGGACTGTGAACGCACGCGTCCGCAACCGCCCGTGCAACATAGTAACCCACTTAGACTTGGCTAGCAATTGACTCGCATTAGTGAAGTGTTTTGTTTAGTGTAGTGTGACTGTGCGTAAATACGCACTCAGACGACCATGGCCACGACCATAGCTGGTGGATCGCCCAAATACCGCAGCAGCCTCATCTGCTGCAGCCCCAGGACCGCGGACATCGAATCAAAAAGCCCATCCTCGTCTTCCACGTCGGGATGCGTCTCAGTAGAGGACAGTTACGATTCAAACTGCATACCAAAGTCTATCGCCAACAGGAAGCTGAAAATACACAACTCCGCGACCAAGGAAGAGGTGGAGAAGGCTATAGCTCAGAGCAAAGAGCTAATACTGAGCAGTGCACAGTGCTCCGACGAGAGAAAGTGGTTAGTCAGGTACTTAGTGGAGCTGCGTCTAAGGCTGGAAGATTTGAAAGATAACGATGGCCAACTGAGGGTAGGAGTGTCAATAAAAGGTCACCATTTCAAGCAGCAAGTCAACACGAGCAACCGAAAGCAATATTGTGATCACTGCAGTGGGGTAATATGGAGCATCGTTCAAGGTTCCTACATATGCTCGGATTGCAATTACTTGTGCCACTACAAATGTGTGGATGACATCTGCAGGGTGTGCGCTCACGTGGTGATGACAGAGCGTGGACAGTTTGAGATGGACATCTGTCCAGAACAAGGTCTAGCCTCTCAAGATTACAAATGTGCAGAATGTCACACGGCCTTGACTTTTCAAGACACTTGGAATGAGCCACGGCTCTGTGACTACACCGGTCTTTACTTCTGCACAACGTGCCATTGGAATGACATGCTGGCTATCCCAGCCCGGGTAGTCCACAACTGGGACTGGGAGAAGAGGCCAGTGTCACGTTTAGCATCCCAAATGTTGATCTTATCGTGGAACAGACCATATATAGATGTCGAGACTATAAACTCAAAACTGTTCAACTTTATCGCTGAGTTAGAGTGGGTCCACAAGATGAGAAAGGATTTAGAATGGATGAGACGCTATCTATGCGCTTGCAGTAAAGGCAGCAGCTTACTTTCACCATTGATCGTCCAGCTTGGTGATGTGAACAAAAAGTACAGCATGGCACACTTGCAGGCTATCAACGACGGTACACTGGAGACTCAGCTGACAGAGTTGACAGAAATCTGTCGTAGTCATATCACCAGCTGCTCCTTGTGTTCTGGTAAAGGGTATCACTGCGAGGTTTGCGGTAACAATGAGGTGCTGTACCCGTTTGACAGTGGAGCTCTCATGTGTGACAAATGTAATACGATGTATCACAGAGGTTGTTGGCTTAGGAAGGACCAGAATTGCCTTAAGTGTATTCGTTTAGAAGCTCGAAAGAGCACACAACCTGAATATGAACAGATTGATGCACCAACCCAGTATGACATAGACAATTTTGTTGAATAATTCTATTTAATGCACCTAATTTCATTGCATGGCCTTAATTAATATTTGGACTTCATTTTAGGTGATAAATTGTTAAGTCACATGTTGTGTTGATTAATCATATTATGTGACTTCTTTGTATATTTTTTAGGCTGGGGCCACTTTTGTTTGCAGACAATAAAAATTAAAACATGGCCACATGTTTTAATTTTTATTGACTGTTTAATGACAGATAAATTTTATATTATAATCTGTATTCATGACTAATTTCAACAGTTAAAATTTCGAACAATATTGTAGGTATAGTCATCACCACCATTTAACCATAATCACTGGCTGGTTTAGTCTATTATTAATTTGTTTAAATAATCCTAAGGAAAGGAATACTGTCCAATGTCCATCACAATATTTATTCTTCCTTCCATGCCATAACATTTAAACTTGTTTACAAATTATTACATGACGTCAGGAGGATGGGTCTACTAAAAGTACAGTTGTTCAAAAAAGAATGTTATTAGCATGGTTAATGCAGCCCAACTTGTATTTTAACTCTGAAACATGTCCAATGTGTTCTCTATCGCAAACAGGGTCCCTAAATAGACAGCTAAATGCAATAGAAGATTAGTATAAGTTTAGCCTTTGATATTGCAATGGGAATGTTTACGAAACTAGAAAATAATGTAAAATAACACCCAATGCTATGCCATTGTCACTTTCTCGAATGGTTATGCGTTTAGTAGATTCGAGGCTCCGAACGAACTAATAAAAATACGTAGATTTATGTGAAAATTCTTTGCATGGTGTACGATCGTAAAATGAGGCTTGGTGCTTTAGTTTGTAAATAAACATTGTAAAGAGCCCATAATATGCGTGCACAGCAATGTACACGCAAATGTAAAATAAAATGAAAGCCTTAAAAATCTACAAAGGCAATATTACAGACTCTTCAACGTATGAATAAGCTTTCTGTGGTAATTTTAGCATAGCTTTATGCGTCTTGTGATATAATATTTAGATCTTCATATTGTTTTTTGTTAATACATAATTTGATTGTTTCTAGTAGAGAACGAAAAATCTGTATTGTATTTTTATCGAAATTAATGTATTTATCTCAAATTTTATTGTTTAAGCTTGTGTGAATTATTATCTGACGCAAAATATATGTATTTTTTTATGTTGATCGGAACATTCTTTTGGTAATAAATTATCATTTTAACGCTCATGTGGAAAAAGCTGTTTTTTTTACAATAAACACTGCGAACTATTTACCTGTGCATAGGGCACCATATGCCAGCCTATATCAGACTGCCTCGTTGGTCTGATTACCATGCCGGAGGTCGTGGGTTCGATTCCCGATGGGGGCCGCCGTACATTTGTACAAATGGCCTCAGTCTGGTTGTATCTCCCATCTTTGTGATGGATGCCTGGTTACCATAGCACATGATATCCTAGTTTGGGAACCAGTGGGCTAACTAACGTCACCAATGAAAAAAAAAAACATCTTTCACTGACTGTGTCAGCACAAAGTGTCTGTACGATCTCTCAATCATGTTAATAGTGATTTTTAGGACCCACGACAAAGAACCTAGGATCACGAACCTGGTACAAAATAGCATTTACGCCGAAAACGGCCGTTTTTGGCGTTAATGCTATCTACCCCTAGGTTTTTCGCCTTAGGCTCACGACCATGGTTCCTAAAAATCACTATTAAAATGATTGAGAGATTGTACAGACACTTTGTAAGGCACTTTATGCAAATTCGTTCTGAAAACAAAAAGATACGATTTTGTTCCTCGGTGGCGCTGGTGTTAATCCCTGGAGCTCCTTAAGTTTGAAATCTCGCCGAACGCAAATTATGACGACGCGAGTCGTGCCTTGTAAATGTCAAAAGTCGCGAATTTCCAGTGATTGTCAAATACTAGCGCAAATTAGCGCCAGAAAACGCGTGACCCGCGCGAACGATCATACTACCTAGTACCTGCCTAAGCTGACTGGCTTATTTGACAGTGGATTAAGCAGTGATTGTTCAAAAATCAAGAGAGACTGAAGAGAAGAGTCGCCACATAAATATTGTTCTGATTGGTCAATGGCATGGCATATTCTTACCCACTTACTTACTAGACTTCACGACAGATTGGTGTTGTTCGTCCTTTTGAGCCCAGTCGCCTTTTATGATACACCAATGGATGTAGTAGGTACCTACATCTTAAAATATGCCAACATGAAAGTAAACTCCAGCAGCTAAAACGCTTCTACAAGGTTCTAACGTACCATACTACTAATAAAAAACCATAGAAACAGGTATTTATTTCTACAAAATTCTCTCTCAAAAACGGCCCCTGTCTCCTAGAAGTCTGTATCAATGAAATGAGTACAAGATGTGCTGTAGAGTAAATCACTGTGTGATTGGTTCGTTATGTGCGCCATGCGTGACGACGTGAACGTTGATTGGGCGATAGTAAATGGCTGGTCTTATACAAAAACGTCAAATCATTCACATCATGATGTATAGCCCGTCGAGATATCTAGGTACCTCGCAAGATGACGGTCTGACGGTGGCAGGTGCATAGATATTTTGCCGGGTAATACTGAACTCGCTCCGATTGGTGACACAATTGACAAGCCCGGCCTGCCTTACCACAATTGAACGTGGGGTCATTTTTTAGTTAGTTAGATAACCTGTGTAGATATCTATGTTTTTAACTATCACTGGTTCCATACAACAGCGGTATGGACGCCATCTTGTTTTAGCATCTTACTTAGGCTAGAAAGCCCGACTCTATATTGCTATATCGTTGCGGGCGCCATCTTGATTTAACCCCATAACTGGCGGCAGGCGCCATCTTGTTTTAGGTAGCGACATCATACTTTCATTAGATGGTGGGGGTGGGTAATTGTATTGACCTCAACGATAATTTTATTCAGCATTTCAGTGGCACATAAATACACATTTACGGGCTGTTTATTATGATGAGAATAGAAGCACACCTGGCAGTCATCACAGCGGTAGAAGTCACGCAAGTTAGACTAAGAATAAGGGCGCTTATACACGGGTGGCAGTCGTCGACGGCAGCCGTCGTCGACGCGCTGACGCGGATTTTCGACGCTGACATGTCGGCGACTGCCATCGGCGCATCGACGGTTGCAGTTGGCACACGAGCCGCCCATGTATGAGCGCCCTAACCCCCGGTTTCTCGTACACTAATAAGCTGTTAACGGCTGTCAGTGGTTTTTTTTGTATGCACTTTGGTCAGTTGACAGCTGTTAACAGTAGACTAACAGCGTGTTAGTGTACGAGAAACTGAGGGTAAGACGTTTATAGAAGGCTCCAACGCTCCATACAACATCGGTACGCACGCCATGTTGTTTTAGAAAACGAATATCTTACTTTAGCTAGGAAATGCGATCGTTATAGGCGTCTTGATATACTGCAGGCGCCATCTTGTTTTAGCATGTAGGTACTTAAAACAAGATGGCGCCTGCTAATTATGGTAGCTATTGAGCTCATGCTCTTTTTATTGAGCATTTTAATGGGACACGCGTCATAATAAACTTGCTATGGTTTCCTAAGAACGTTTTTCAGTAGCTTCAATTTTCATTGCATCTCCCCTTACTGTCCAGTCTCTTACCATCTTATCTTAAAGAACTGGTGAACAGTAATGAATACCTATGCAAACTATCTGTGCATCAATCTGTACACACCGGGCAGTCGTTGATAGTGACTATCTTACTTTAGCTCGAAAGTGTTATTGTTATGGGCGCCATCTTTATTTAGTGCGGACGCCATCTTAATTCTAATACTTACATCTTATTTTCGTAAGATGGCGCGCGTGATTCTATATTGACCCCGATTATATTTTAATGCATATTATGCACACCTGGCAGTCGTCGCAGCGGCAGGAGTCCCGGAAGGTACACACGCCGAACGCGAGCCTCACGCACCGTGCACCGGCGGTGCGCCAGCAGCTAAGGCGCTTATACAGGGTCCCATACATCAGCGGTATGGACGCCATCTTGTTTTAGCTAGAAAGCGCGATTCTCTAAATTGCTCTATTTATGGGCGCCATCTTGATTTAGAGCGGGCGCCATGTTGTTCTAATAGCTACATTTTATGTTCCTTAGATGGCGCACGTGATTCTATATTGACCTCGATGATATTTTTTTTTGGTTTCCTAAGGTGCAAAATTTTTTCAGCTTCATGGATCCGTGCAGCTCCCCTTACTGTCCCATCGTTATATCTCTAATGCTATGCACACCTGGCAGTCGTCGCAGCGGCAGGAGTCCCGGAAGGTACACACGCCGAGCGCGAGCCGCGCGCAGCGGTCCCCGCGCAGCGTGCGCCTGCGTCGCGCCAAAAGCGAGAGGAGCTGCGCCACGGAGACGCGCCCACGCTTCTGTTTGGCCTTGCTGCTGCGGGGGAGGGGGCGGATACACACATACCACACATGTGTTGTTGGAACAACGCGATGCCTGAAAACCGTTTCCTTCGTGCCTATAAAATTAGGGACGTTATGGAGGTGGTTTTATCGGAAGCGAATGCGGAACCAGGATTTAAATTTGGTTTGTCGGAATCGTTGGCGGAGGCGGAAGAGAGATGTGTAATAATTTTAATTAAAAACACTAAATAAATTAAAACCGCTTCAAGAAAAGTTTAAATTTTTTTAGATTTTCCCTGTACTTTTAGTATAACACCGTGTACTACGTTATTACTTGGCAATTTGTATAGTTCTACGTCACTGGAAAGTCGAAATAGTACGTTCTTGCGGCATAAACGGCCGTTTTTTTAACTTAATTTAGAAGTTTGTTTTTTTCAGTTTCAAGGGACTGAGTACATTATGGTTTTAATTTGAACTCGATACCTCCACGCGTCCCCGAGGTAAGGTCTTGACAGACAGACGGAAGGACGGACGGATGGACAACAAAGTGATCCTAAGTATAAGGGTTTTTCCGGTGCGGACCCTAAACAATACCCTCACGTGTCCATCGTAAACTCATCCCGACTGCGCGGATGTTTGTTCAAGTTATCTGCCGGGCATTACATGTCGATAAATCTGAGAGAAAACTCGACGTGGCTCAACTGCCTCTTTGATCTATCGATAACACGCTTAACTATCGATACAGAAGCCGTGAATTCGCCGCCAATGGCGGCCCGTCGTACTTGATTATTTTGTACAAATTGTCTCAATCTGGGTATATTTCCATGTTTGTCCTAGCCTGATTACCAAAGCACAGAATGTCCTAGTCCTATGTTTGTTCAAGTTATCTGCCGGGCATTACATGTCGATAAATCTGAGAGAAAACTCGACGTAGGTAGCTCAACTGCCTCTTTGATCTATCGATAACACGCGATAGTTATATCGATACAGAAGCCGTGAATTCGCCGCCAATGGCGGCCCGCCGTACTTGATTATTTTGTACAAATTGTCTCAATCTGGGTATATTTCCATGTTTGTCCTAGCCTGATTACCAAAGCGCAGAATGTCCTAGTTTGGGACCGGGACAAGTTATTACACTATGTGGAGCTTTTTTGTCCGTTTTTTCTACAAATGATCCAGATTTTGAAACGGACACCTAGTTTTACTTGTAACGTTCAATAAGCCAGAGTTTCTGTGTTACTTTAAATATAATATTTTTTTGATCTTGAAAAACACTTGTTCTAGATCTGAGGTCAGTGGGTCGACATATTTCTGTCCACTACTATGGCTGCTTGCTGGCAGTGGCTGGATGAGGATGGCCGAGGACAGAAAGAAGTATCGTACCTTGAGGGAGGCCTAGCAGTGGGCAAGTACGGGCTGATGGATTACTACCTCGGCTTGGCGTGGGCTACACATAAGTCCTTGCTCTGAGGTCTGTGAATCTACATAATGCATCGCGTCTTTTCCACGCCCTCGCCCCACGCCCTTACTGTGTGGCCTCTCGCCTTGGATGTATCTATTAGTCCAGTACATACCAATCAACACTAATCTCATCTTCCTTGGTATCGTGACAGTCATCATTATCATTCAATATCAGCTCGCTGGACCCGTCCTGCTTTCTGTTCTTTTTCAGTCTTCTTTTGACGGCGTCGGAATCCAACTCCTTTGGGGACCCATTGTCTGTGTTGCAGATGTCATTGTAGTTTTCTGTGTCCTCTGTTTTGTGCCAGAGGTCAGTGGAAGGGTTCTGGTAGATGGTCTCCGTGGAGGCGTTGCCGTTTTCCAGGTCGTAGGCATGGGATTCCGGGGGCGTCAGCACCTGCAACGGAGTTTGAAGGTTAAGGCGCTGATAAGAGATAATTTTGCTGATTTATCCTTTAGTCTGAAGTATCTTCCCCTCGATGAGCCGAATATGCAATGGGCTTTAGAAAAGAAATTGTTCAATTTTCCATTTATGCAAAATATGATGATGAGTCATAACGTGCCCACCCTTGTAGCAACTTGAGAACTATACCATTAGAAAGTTCTTTGAAAATACACATTTTTTTTATAATACGGCAACTTTGTAGCTTGCTAAGAAGGTCAAATGACGTTAAAGTGTGCCAATATCCTTTATGAATTCACCCCTCGCGCCATCGACCCGCGCGCTTTGACGCAAAAATTAAGTACCTACCTAATCTATATAATTTCATTCTTAAAATTCATTCATTCATTCGTTCGTTTGAGGGTTTCAAAACATACCTCTTTTAAAAGGGACCTTGTCTATAATGCTACAAAGGTGGGAACGGC
Source organism: Yponomeuta cagnagella (assembly GCA_947310995.1). Lineage (NCBI taxonomy): Eukaryota > Metazoa > Arthropoda > Insecta > Lepidoptera > Yponomeutidae > Yponomeuta > Yponomeuta cagnagella. The sequence goes on along the minus strand of OX371294.1, from coordinate 9,270,924 downwards.
ATATTATTTTATAATCTGTTGGGTACGGGGTCCATATAACATTAACCATTGTTCTTTTAATTTGTTTTTTACGGTTCTTCTGCAGAATATTGGCGCCGACTGATAGATGATGCTTAAAAACAATCTTATGTGTTCATTACATTCTTAGTCTATGTAGGGCAAAGATTTAGTAGAGCGCGTAACGCGCGACTTCAATAACATTATGTAAGCCTGAATGTTTTGAAAAATTAAAATCTTAGATAAAACTATTAAAACAATAGTTCTTATAAAACACAATCTTTAAATAGGTGCGAGGTTAAAATTGTGTTACGCAGAAATAAAAAAAAAAAAAAACCAGCCAAGTGCGTGTCGGCCCCGCGAAGCGTAGGGTTTCGTCGTCAAAATGCTCCGAACTTACAATGAGTGCTGGAGTGAATTAAATTTGGATATTTATCATGACAGCCTTGGCACATTTAAGTCTAAATTAATTCCTAAAATCTGAAAAATAAATTGTATAAAATTTCCTAATTGCATGCAAAAAACTGTACTATCGCTATGTTACAACATTTTGAATGTAATTTAAAGCTATGTACCTAAGTACCGTCCTAAATGTTTATAAATGCTGTGTATACCTTTAATTGGCATAATCGCTAGCCCTAAGTCACATTTATTATAAGTTTTACCTAATAAATAAAATAAAATAAAAATTGCAGAACTTGCAGGACTTATTTAGCACTCAGTTACTATACCTAGGTGAAAACTTGTAATTTGCTCACTAACTAGCTTTATATCTCTCATAATAATTATGTTGTTTCCTGCAGTTGGTATTCGATGATCGGTTTGGGTCCCTGAACTAGGGGTATATTTATAATATTATGTAAGTACCTACAAATTAGTACCATTGGTGGGCGAGTCCGTCTTGCACTTGTCCGGTTTTTTTTTCACTACGACTAATACTTTTTATGATTTACCCCGTCGAAAAGTCATTCTACTCACGTGGTACAAAAACGTGCCGCACAAGTCGAGCTCTAACTATGACGTCACAACTTGAAGGTAACGTCTTATAATTCAAAACTATTTATTTCAATTAAAATTAAAATTAGGTACATGCATTAATATACTTAAATTTAACTATATTTCAAAAATTCGCAAAAATTCAATACATCAAAATAAAATTTCAATATCGGCTTTGGTATTATAGTAAATTATGCAATTAGGCTGCCGTCGATAGATGGCAGTCGTTAAGCCAAGTCAGAGGCCTTAGGGCGGCTTGACAACTTCTGACAGTAGACGAGCCACTAGTCTATAAGCCTCCACCAATCCGGACTTGGCCCCCGTGGTGGAGTATGGCCTATACCTTCCTCAGGGAAGAGACCCGTCCCCCTCGGTGGGGACATAATGGGTTGATGATGATGCAATTAGTGAATAAAGGACGGATTTAAAGCGAGGGTCACGAATCACGAGCAAGTGAAGGATTCTAACGACTGAATCACGACCATAGTGATTCATGATGATTGAATCACGAGTGCAGCGAGTGATTCAATTATTAGAATCCTTCACTTGCGAGTGATTCATGGCCCTCGATATAAATCCGTTTTATTCAAGAGTTGCATACCATACTTTATACCATGACTACGAGAAAAAGAAAGAATTAAGCGAAAATATACATTTAATGAAGAAAAAAGGAAGGTTACATTAATTAAAATGCACATTAAAATTAGAACAATTACTAAAATTAAAATGGTCAACTTGTTTACTAATGACAGCAAAGAACACGTTATTGTTATGATGCTGAACTCCTTGTTGGAAATGTCAACCAATCAAATCTCGAGGAGTTTCTATTTTAATGATATTGTAGCAGTTTTTCATTGCCTGAAAACACGGATAAAACGACGTTTCCTAAAATGAAACCTAGCTAGATCGATTTATCGCCCCCGAAACTCCCTGCATATGAATTTTCATGAAAATCGTTGGAGCCGTTTCCGAGATTCAGATTATATGTAATATATACAAGAATTGCTCGTTTAAACGTATTAGATAGATAGATTAGTAAGTAAAGTTTATCTGTACCTAGTAATATATTAAACGGGTCTAACCACAGAACATATCTGTTCTGTGGGTCTAACCGCGATTAACCGTGTGGCGCCGCGCGCCGGATTAAGAATAGCATCACTCCATTACCTTCCGTGATGTCGTAGAAGGTGACTAAAGAAATAAATTACCAGGAGATGGGCAGCAGCGTCTTTCTGAGATTCCAACCGCATACTGCGATCGCCAAACCGCCTGCCAAGCGTGGCGATTACGGCAAAACCCTTCATGGTTAGAAAACCGTGAGGGAGGCCTGTCCTGCAGTGGACGTCAAATGGCTGATGATGATGATGAACTACGATTATTTATTAGGTAAAATTTAATTACCGTCGATTCCCGACGTTTCGGCAACGTTGCAGCTGCCGTGGTCACGGGTAGACTGAAGTGGCAAAAATTCTCTCAACCGATCGACATTACTATCGAAAGATCGTTCGGGATTTTTCAACAGAGAGGATGGTTTCAAGCTTTTAAGCACGTGGAATCCAGTGTTAAGCAAATACAAATCTCGCGCCTTATCCGCGGACATAGTGAGTGCTGTGTGTCGGCCCGCTGCGAAAGACTAAAGCCGGGTCTCCTGCCCGTGTTTTATCATGAAACATTACACAAAACAATCGGTTTTCAATGCTCCAAATTAACTTTTTATTTTGCTTCCCCTAGCAACGGAAATGTTTTGCGCAAAGAGAACAGAATGTTTTGTGCAATGTTTCATGATTAAACACAAGCAGTAGACACGCTTTTAGAGTGACTTGAGGGTAGACCACCTACCCTCACTACATGGCGTTTCAATATCAGGACGTTAGGGCGATATCTTCATTCAGCAAAATGTATATTCTGATAGGGATCCCAATAATTGACTGTACTCGCCACTTCATTCAACCGTGACCACAGCAGCTGCAACAGTTGCCGAAACGTCTGGAATCGAAGGTAATGAAACTTTACCTAATAAATAATCCCAGTTAGACCCGTTTAATATATTATTATGAGCATCGCGAGTCATTAAAAATACTATCTGCACCTACCTGACAAGACCCCATGAGTGCAATCAAAGGCGGTTTAAGTAGGTTCAAGCCCTCCACCCCATTTTTCTTTGCACATTAAATTTTACTTTTGGTATAGCAACTAAAAACCTGTTAGATGTTTACAGAGGCCTTCATGAATATGTGTCCTAACAATAATCTAAATTGAACTCTAAAGCGTGAGACACACAGATGGGACATGGGGCGAGGGTGTGGTAAGATGTATAGAGTCCCAGACCACAGTCCTTGCTCTGCGGTCGCTCTTGGTCTGTGACTATCTATACATCTTACCGCGCCCTCGCCCCACGTCTCATCTGTGCGTCTCGCGCCTAATATATCGTCTATAAACACTTTGGAACACCAATGTTCACCGAGAGCTTGATCAGTCAAGCCGGGGGTTGGCCTGTAAGGTGGTATTTTTATGTCTGACAATAATAATAATATCATGACAGTTTACCTGGTAATGGGCTCTAGTACCGAGGAAAAATACCGCACCAGAATTAGCTGTGTTCATGTTGAAGATAAACTGAAAATAAGACAGCGTTTTGTTAGGAAACTGTAACTGAGCGTTATTGGGATTAATTGGTGAATTCTTGAAGATTACATTGCATTTGTATGTCGTTCGTAGTACAAACAATAACTATGTAAGTGCGGATGCTAATGCATCCAAGCTAAGTACATTAAAATAAGTAATAATAAAACCCGATAAAATTGTTAAAACGCACTGAGCATGAGAAATCGCATTTTTACTTCAATGTATGTACCTAATGTGCATATATTTTTGTAACTTACGTGGTAAGAGGATCTGTTGATTTCACAATAGAATACAAGATTATCTTGAAGAAATAAAGAGATTTTCGTAGGGTATTTTTAATGAATATAATTTTCCGGAAGGAAGTTTGACATTGACATGTGTCTTTGGATGACATTTGACCTGCGCAGTCTTTTTTAGGGTGGACAGGAGTTTAAGCATTTTCGTCTTTCTTAGGGATTTTGGGATCGGTAAATAGGGCTCAACAAACAGAAATTTCTAGTCGGATTTTTTTATACGCTTCTGAAGAATTTGTATAAAAATATAACTTATCGAGTTGACTGCTACTAAAGAACAATTAGTGTTAAATTAAATTAATTAAAATTAGTAATTAGAAACAATAAAAGGTAAGTACCTACCTAGCTCTAAAAAGGAGTCAAATCTACCACATCGGTGCTGTTATTTCATTCGTTCTGCATTTGTCATTCTTTGTAGCGTCACGCGGGTATCCGGAATACAGTCTAGCAATTTCATCTAGTCGACAGAATGGCAAATGTTGAAGTTTGCTCTCTACACAATAGGAGTTAGAGTTACAATTGGAGTGATGCGAAGCGCACATGCGTGAAGTGGCTGCGCCATGACCACTCTACCGTGTGGTACCGGACTCCCCTTCTCCAGAGTTTCATAGTTTGCTTATAAGCTAACTACGAGAAATATTTTGCTGGCGCGATCTAGAATATTGGTTATGGAATATACAGAGGCTACAAGCAGATAAATTCAACTTAGTGTTGTATTTGTACGGAGGGAGTACAGAGTAAACCATTTGCAGTAGAAATTGTCTAGTTTTCCTAAACAGTAAATAAATAAATTGGTATGTATCAAATTGTCCTGGTCCCAAAGTAGGTTACCCTGTGCTATAGTAACTAGGTAAGGACATGACGAACATAGAAATACACCCAGATTGAGGCCATTTGTACAAGCCAAGTAAGGCGGCCCCCAGTGGGAATAGAATCTTTGGCCTCGGTCAGGGTAATCAAACGTAAACTGTTTCAGAGTTTTAAAACATAATAAACTGAAATGAAACACATCAATATGTATACGTGCACATATACTTTTGGTATCACTACATACTACAAATACGCACTACTGGGTAAGAGTAACCTAAGTTATTTCGTATGCAAGCGCCAACAGCTTCATTGATATTGATTGTATTGAGCAGCTCTGGTGAATTAATTGTCATGCAGGAAAATCATACAACTTGCCTATCAAGCTAGAGCAAGTGAAAGAATGTTATATTGTGGTAGGCTATTTTTGTAATATAAAAATTTAATTGTAATTGTCATCCTAAACAACCACCAAATAATGTCATGGAGTCTATTTCTGTGACAATTTTTCGAGCAATTCTTGAAGACCCAAACTAAGTCTGTATTAAGTTGCACCTCTAGTTTTCAATGCTCTACGTTTCTTCGTGTGTTCCGCTGTGGAGGGGTCGGAATCAGGTTTTTTCAATACGGACTTGAATTAAGGCACTGTACTAATATAATTGTACCGATTTCAAATAAGATAAAAAAACTCGCTTGGCATTTATACAAATAAAGTACACTTAAATGCCCTGCTTATCAATAAATTTGAAGATAATTAAATCTTATAGGAGTTTGATTCCTATGTTTATGTTGTCAGTATTTTTATCAGTCCATAATATTATTAATGTCTTACAAACTGCTTTGATAAAGACACAGAAAGACGTAAATGAAGGTGTGTGCTTTAGAGCACACTGCCGAGTATGTACCTAAGTATATTTGATTCAGCGACACTGATTCGACCGTTACTGTTCATTTTATTAGCTGCAAATAAAGTGCACCTAAACGAGTTTTGATTTAAAAATCTGTTGTTACGGTTACGGTGTAAGATGTTTTTTTCTATGATATTTCTTACATTTATACTTCCCCTTAAATTCCATTATACTGCAATGCAACAACCAGCTCACACGCGACTGTTTTCGCAGTTGAAATTGGTTTTCACTGCTAAATATAAGCATAATTACTCTCTATGTGGTGCAAAGGTACAGTTGACAGCAGATCAAGCGTTACATTTTAGTTGTAATGTCACCCGTAACGTTACTGAGGCCAGTGTACAGTCGACCGCCGGGCAATCAAGGCACGCCACTTCCTTCCTTAAAGTAGCTGATAAGAGGGCACGCATGTAAAGGATGATGTGCTGTTGACTGTATACGTCTCAAGCCTGATGTGCTGTTAACTACTTGCTTAATTCTGAACCGGAGCTTTGCTATCGATCTAGTGAACAGAAATAGTACGCTACAAATACGTACTTTTAACAGCATTTAACTATACGTCTTTGCATAGAATGCATTTCTTTAATGTCTGTTTAAGTGTCGCTTAAGAAGTGGTATAAGTGGTTCTTCGACAGAATGGCTTAGTAAAGTTATAACGGGTGAATAAATAAACAAAAAAATGTACCTGTTTATTATGCCAAACCCTTATTTACCCGTATTAAGGTGATGTAGGTTCCACGAAGGCATGAACAGAGACTAAAGGTCTTATTTACAAAAACACGATTAATTAAAACGCTCAATAAACGCCAATTCAAATAGTAGCGGAGACCCCAAGGACAAGACATAACCGCAGATTAAATAAACTGAGGAGTGCTTTAGAGGCATCATGTTTTTACAAATAAGGCCATATGTTTGTAACATATTAGAATAGTAATAAAATAAAACACAACAATAGAGGACATTTTTCCGGTACATAATAAGGAATATTGTTATCTTCTTATCTAGAGTCCAATAATAATTAATAAGGTTACAGTTAGCTTCAATATGACATTCTAATATCTAACAAGATTATGGTGCTAAAAGCGTAGGTCTGTGCAATTGGCATTGAAATCAGAAACGGTATAACCTTGTTAACCTACATAATAATAAGTGACTAGGGAGTACTAAGTTTTATATGAACACTGGTGCCTTCATTCCTTATAGTACTTAGTGCACTTGATTTAAAGTTCACAGTTCAACTGTTTGCCTGTGGGTGGAAGCCCGGTAGAGCATGACTGGTTGTTTGTTATTGTGCCATTTATAGCGGCCCGCGTGACTCACCCCAGGACCGTAAGCGGTTTCACAATACATCGGTGTAAGTGGGAAATTCTGTGATTTTCCAAAGCACGTTTAATGTCAATCAATCAGCCCTTATTCGTCCACTGCTGGGCATAAACTTTCCCCAAGCATACCACGTTTTTCTGTTCATAGCCAACCTCATACAGCCACTGCCAGCAATCAGCCTCCGATCTTCGGTCCAGTGAGTTGTTGGTGGGTGTAGAGTACGTGATCTCCCGTCGACAACATTTGTACCCCAGGGACTTATCCCTACATATAATTGTTGATATTTAATTGTATGAATACAAAAGTAATGCACAAGGGTGCATGCCGGGAATGCTTGACGAAAAAAAATTTCTTTCAGCAAACCTTTGGTTTTGGTGATTTATATACCATCTAGCAAATAAAGCAACTTTATAATATATTCCAAAGTGTCGACATGAAAATTTTAATTATTATTTATATATACCTACATTTTAATAATTCCCTTACATCGAATACCTTATTGGAATCAAATTGGAATCCAGTTGCAGGAAACCCTGGACGCCCTTCCTGCACGGCTGAAGAAGTGGAGACTGTCAGTCAACGTGCCAAGACTCCGACGATCATGGTGACCACGCAACGGAACTCTCCACCGTCGCTCACCATGATGTGGCAGAGCATCGAGTGAGCACCCACGGTTAAATACATAGGTGTCACTATTCATCACCGCATCACGTTACCAACGTCGTGAACAAGGTGAGCGCCACCCGCGCCCTCCTGCGGCCAGTCCTCCAATCGCGCCTCCCACACCGCATGAAGCACGGACCGCCTCTCCCACACACGACTGACCCCACTTATCCCCAGACCAACTACCGTGGCACCGCCGGTTGATGGGCGCCTAGTAAGGCTCGACATCTCCGGTGGAGTGAAGAGGACACGGACGTGATACCGAAGAGTCATTGGCTGAGTATCGCCCGCTGGGCTTCTCCCAACGGAGTCCCACCCGGCAGCGCTCGATCTCGCTGATGACAGAAGCTTTGAAGACCCAGGAATCCACCCAGGAGCAAACCGGCTGCAACCCAATGACCCGTCCGTCTTTACGGACGGCGGCACAACCGCGCAAATAGGCCGTCACCTATCAGATTTCGGATACCATCATTTGTGTGTAGAAAGTTTTTTTGTTAGTTCAACATTAATTACCTTTTCGTTTGATTTGAAGGCTTATACTTTTACATTATAGCCCAGTCGATTTATACCCTTCTTGGGTGACGCAACGAATCGAGTATCACGTAATCACGCCAGTGCCTCCCCCCCCCCCTTCAACGAATTTGGAAGGAAAATTGCTACTTAATTTATGTTTTGGGTTTGCCCCGTTTTTGAGCTAATTCGACTGGGCTAGTAAAAACTGGGATAATTCCACAAAGAAAATAGGTAACCTACCTAATTATCTAGCCAAACTGCTGTGAAAATGTTGCATCAACAATTTTCAGTATTTCTACTCTGAATAATTATATTGGGTCACTTAAACAGCTGAAAAGCTTGTATTATTTTTAATGTTGTGTTGACCTATTTCTAATAGGTACTCATTTAAGTTCAAGTAGTATTTATAACGATAAACTCTATCATGGATTGTCCTACTTTTATAGCAATATAATTATATAGCAGAGAGATTTTTACACTTATGTAATTTCTTATTACAAAGATTGCCTACTTGTACTCATTTTCTTAACATTGCATCAAGAGATTGTTGAACTAGGGAAAACAAGCATGCACAGTATGTCTATAGGACGTCGAGGAAGGTGGCAAAATTAATTTGCTAAAATAATATATATTATTTATTTATTTAAAAAAAAAGGAAGTCAGAGTAGCTACTTCGATGTGGGTGAGGCAGAACCTCTCTTTATCATTTTCTTTGACATATTTGACATATTTTACCATATATGATTACTTAATACGCTTCGACACTGATGGCAAGGAATTAAACCGGTTCCTCGCCACGACCGGTTTACCGAGTAGCAATGGACCTCCGTTTTACTACGCAAACTTATCACCTTATATATTAATCCTATGGAGAAACTTCTCTGGCGCGATGTAGAGAACCACATTAAATATTTTATTTTGACGATTGACGTCTATCGGGCTTCTAGTGCGATATTGGATTTCAATTGGATTTTACACGAACTATTATCAAATATTTTTTCTGTAACAATTCTCAGTAGGTAATAGCGAGAAAATTAGAATTTTATTATTTAGTCTCAGAGATACGTAGAGCTGCAAGAGGAAAAGAGACGTAGATACCTCTGGTAGAGCCATCTCTAAAGGGAACTGTTTGAATTTTTTTGTAGCAAAGTTTTGTTCATGGTTTCTACTTATGAAACACTTTCCAAGATGTTTTGTAAAATGTTGTCATTGAAATCTTATGGCTAGAACATGATAGTATAACATTATTACAGAATCAACAAAACATTCAGTGTTCCGTTATAAAAGTAGACTCTACACAACATTGACTCTTCTTTAGTTTCCATACCCCAAATTGATTAAAAGAGCGAGATTGTCTAACTTTTTCATTGGTGTGACAAAGACAAAGCGATTTGGACTATACTCACCTGAGAAGCATGCGCAAAGAGCTTTGCTCTGACCTGTTTAAAAAAGCTGACCATGAATTTAAGAAAAATAGGGTTAGCACTTAAAAAAAAAAGCTAATTAAGTAATAAAAAAACAACATTAAATTATATACAAAACATCGTGGAAAAAAACAATTTTCCATATGGCAACATTGGCATTACAGCGGGTTTTCCTTGCTTCGTCTCTTGGCCCGATTTTTTTCAGATTTCGCTAGAATGCCGTAAGTTTACGTGGCGTTTTAAGATATTCTCTTGCTATAGCTGTGAATAAAGTGAAAATCGTGCTCAAATCGTTTCCAAAATCGCCCGAGTAAGTACGACATTGTTGCAATTTGTAAATAATGAGTCAAAATTATCTAGAAACACCGATGAACATTTTCGATTCGGTGTTGCAAGAAAAAATGTCGATCAAAAATGACATTTCGATGTTTTGATTCGGCCTGTTTGTTTACTTGAATAAAGGAGCTACTATTACGGATCGCATGATTCATTTCAACATAATTCCATGACATGGCTTCAGACAGCCCTTTTGTAAATTCACATGTGCTTTCGTGGTAGGTTAAGTTTCAGCCAACATTTTAGACCTCTCTGCGCGAATACATGATAACTCCTGTATATTCCTTTTTTTTTACAGTCTTACGATGCTATTTATAAAAACACGAAACCTCTAAAACACTTCCCAGTTCCCAGATATTGATGTTAAACTCTCGGGCTGTACCCCAGAGTGCCCCACAGTGAACTCATTTAAAGACACAGATTTTGTTAGTGCACAAAAGTAATATAAATGCATAAAGTTAGAATGAGAATAAGAAACATTGAAAAGGAGTCAATTCCCTTCTGTTCCTACGTTTTAGGGCTCCAAGCTGTCATGTCTCAAGAAGATAGCAACCAATCGACAACAGATAGCTTAACGGCTGAGTTTAGAGATGGTAAGTCATCCCAAACATCCTAACAGTTGCTAGTCAGTATATCTATGAAAATATTATGTATGTTAGGAAAAATATCAGTGACTTTAAAACTGTAGGTAGCCAACCCAATGTAAATACTAGAAATAGACATAAACTTTCGTTCCCAAAATTTAGGCTGGCAAAGGTTAATACATCCTTTATGGGGCATTGTATACGTTTCTACAATAAGATCCCTGAGGATATAATAAGCTTGCCAGAAGCGCGATTCAAAAAATGTGTGAAGCACACTTTGTGCCAAAAAAGCTACTATAACATTAAAGATTATTTAGATGACAAAGATGTCTGGAATTAATGCCAGTTCAATGCATGAGTTTTAGTACCTACATTTATATAAATCCTGTAAATTAAGGACTTGAAAAGACTAAGTTTGGAGTTTTTTTGTCCATTTTTTCTCCAAAATGATCTAGATTTTGAAATGGACACCTAGTTTAACTTGTAACGTTCATTAAGTCGCAGTTTCTGTGCTACTTTGAATAAAAAATTTTGATTTTGATTTTTGATTTTAAGTTAACATAATTAATAAAAAATTATTTTATTAGGTCTATCTGAGAGATTCTGGCCCTTCAGTAGGACATATTTAAGCTGCTTATGTTAGCACACATCACACAAAGACTTGTGGATGTAATGGGAGGTTTTCTTTTTGACTATTAAGAAAAAAAAGTATGCTACTAGTTGTGCGTTCCGAATTGCGACTGTGAGCGATCATGGGCATATCGGAACATACTACAGATTGCTCATGGCTTACGTATATGTGCATATTCGCATCTATGATATGATAGCCATTCCAAAATTGACTTCAATGTATATTGCATTAACATGAATGGATCAATTCAGAACAATATTTATTTTTGATGTGACAATGACTATGTGCATTTGTTTTGTGATGTAACAATTATATCAATGTGAAATAATCAAACAATCTAGTGGGTAATACCTCGGACTCGGAAGTGGGAGACCGAGGTTCGATCCCCGGTGCGGGCACGTACCTATGACTTGGTTTTCTAAGTTATGTACATTTGTGAAGTTATAGTATTAGCAATACCACTCGCTGACTGTGAAGGAAAACATCGTGAGGAAACCCGAGTGTCCGAGCTATTCACATACCTCAGCGCTTGAAATCGCCAATCCGCGGTGGGCACGCGTGGTGATTAAGCCCATACCCTCTCCCTGAGAGAAGGCCTGTTCCCTACAGTGGGACGTATTATGGGCTGCTTATGTAAGTTATTGTACTTTTTATACAAATTTTTGCATGTGAAGCTTACTTTGCCCACTGATACACTCACATTTGATTTTTTATTGTTTCTAGGTCAACTGCAGATTGTCGAAGTTACGCCTTTTGACAAGAACAGTGACGATGTAAGTGAAACAAAAAAAAAACTAAGAATTCTTTCAATCTGTTGTGTGTTGTTATTCATCATCATCAACCCATTATGTCCCCACTGAGGGGCACGGGTCTCTTCCCTGAGGAAGGTATAGTTAAGCCAAGTCAGAGGCCTTAGGGCGGCTTGACAACTTCTGACAGTAGACGAGCCACTAGTCTACAAGCCTCCACCAATCCGGACTTGGCCCCCGTGGTGGAGTATGGCCTATACCTTCCTCAGGGAAGAGTTGTTATTGTTGCGTGGTAATTAAGCCCATACTCTCTCCCTCTCTCTAAGAGAAGGCCTGTGCCCTGCAGTGGGAGGTACAACGCTGGCTGAAGAAGGAGAATCAGAGGCTGTCGCGCTTTCAGGTGGCAGTGATGGTGGCTCCTTTAAAACACCCCGCTGAGATGATCGGCAAAAGCTTTTTGCCGCTGCTTCGCCAGAAAAGGAAAAAGAACGTCCCTATATGCTGCCAAAGTAAACGCGGATTTTTCTTCCTGTTCTATTTGGTTGACATGCACATCGTATGCTAGTCCCTGTCTCGTTATAATGTCGGCAGAATTGACTAAACTTAGCGTTTTTTTCCATTAATTGATGATTTTATCAGGTATTTCGGGTACCATACTGACCATTAGTTCCTCTGCTCCTTTTTTTGCGTGGGATACATAAATCAGGAGACGGGCAGCAGCGTCTTCCTGAGATTCCAACCGCATACTGCGATCGCCAACTCGCCCGCCAAGCGTGGCGATTGTGGCAAAACCCCTCATGGTTATGAAAACCACGAAGGAGGCCCATGTCCTACAGGGGGCGTCAAATGGCTGACGATGACATAAATCAAATAAGCCATAGATATTTTTGTAACATTATTTTTATCTATTTATTCTAGTCTAATCTTCTTCTTACCTCATCTTATCTTGTCTTTATTTTATGACGGCAGGACACTGAAACGATCCAGGTGGAGACAGACGGAGAGAGTCCCAAGTACATGCAGGTGTATGACAATGGAGGCAAGGGACTTCTGCAGTTGGATTTACTCAATTTGACCTTCGTGAGGTGAGTTGCTCAGCGCGCTATGGAACGGATCATGCTCCGCCCCTATATTAAAATAATAAAATTCAATTCAGTTCAAATATTATTATAAAAACAGAATGTTTACTTAATGAACGTCAAAGTTGTTAGTTTCACAATTAATGGATTATGTGGAGAAGAAGCTAACAAAGAAACTCCACATTTATTCTTTTCAAAACACGTTTTAACTTTATTAACAGAGTTTTCAACTTAATATATTAGTCATGAATGAAATAGCCATTTATTCTGAATTAGATGACATTTCTAGGGTTAATTTACATTTCAAATGCTTAGTAAATTTTTAAATAATTTTTCCGGCATACTATAAAGAATATTGTTATCTTGTCTAAATTTGCACTGCTATTTGGATTTGTTTTTAAATTACTAGATACTTACTTATTACATTATATGTTATTATATTTGAATGAATTATAATATTAATTAATTGAAAAATTGCGTGCTAATTTTTTTATTATTATTTTTTTTAAATGATGCCCCTGACTTCCGTGTGCCTCTTTTCCAATTTGGTCCTGTTGTCATTTTTATACCGTCCTCATATCTCCTGCATGGTCTATATTACCAACCCTGTACCACGCGCACCAAGTCCTGAACGATACCTAATCGTCTTTATGTCAAAATCCATACTAATTCCTATCTCAAACCTTAGAATTCCGACAGTATTTACGCATACTTAGGCCCCACAGTCTCTTAGGTGGATCACATTAGAAATGAGACAACTCGCCGAAGAACTAAAGTGATTGGCGTAGCCTGTAAGATTAGCAAGTTGATGTGGCAGTGAGCCGGTCACATCTGCCTAGGCACCGATTGTCGATGGGGTGCAAAGGTTCTCGAGTAGAGACCACGAACTGACAAACGCAGCGTAGGACGCCCGACCGCTCGACGGACCGACGATCTGAGGCGGCGTATGGGCTCATTGATTGTGGTGAGTGAGAAATCAAATGCATTAAGAGGTCACTTTGTGACGATTTGGCAGAATTCTTACCACACACACACCTAGGCGGTGGTAGCCCAGTGGGCAGAACAATGGACTCTTAGCGAGTGACCCAGTGTTTTCCCGGTGCGGGCGTGTACCTATGACTTTGTTTATTTTGAATCGTGTGATTTTAAAACGACACATGTCCTTTCATTACAACTTTGCAGGAAATAGAAAAAACTGATTTATTCAAATACTAATATCTACAACAGCAATATTTTAGCATATATATTGATTTCTGTATGAATAAACTACAATTTTTTTTCTGATGTAAATCAATAGGTAGGTGTAAATAATTTAATAAAAAAAAAATGGGCAAGTGTTATTTTAAAAACACATGTGACTTGTGTTGTTTTAAAATCACACGATTCATTTGTGGTAGCAATACCACACGCTAACGGCGAAGGAAAACGTGAGGAAATCCGCGCTTTAGTTGGCTGCGCACGTATTGACTTGTCTTTCCTGTGGGCTAAGCCGACTCAGCTGTCAGGATGGTATAGGTGCTGGGCAACCCTTAAAAAATTCCATCTAAAAAACAATGTCCCAGGCATTGCAGCGTCCGTGTGGTACCTTCACCCATTTAGTATGAGTGAGTACCAGTGGACGCTCGCTGTATAAATCATCTCATTACGTAGATGCAAAGGCCAAACTTACCACACTCAATAGTTGGATGACATTTTGTTCCCGTTTCAGATGTGACGGCGAGGACGGTGATCAGTACAGACTAGTTGCGAATTCGGTAAGTTACTAACTAAATATTAACTACAGCCTGTGTAAAGTCTGTTATTATGTATGTGTAGAACATCGGACAAAACAAAGTCCTACTCGCGCATCGATTACTCGTATCACAGAGGGCGTCTTGCGCCAAGTCATTGGAAGTAAATACACTGACCTGCAAAAGTAAGTATCACACTTTTCATTTTATATTTTCTTCTAAACTATAGAAGTTAAAGATTTAAAATTAAAAAAAAAAAACGTTTATCAACTAATTTTATCGGCTTTCTTTTAAACTATACTGCGAAATAAAACTTTTTTTCGAGTCCTTTTTATTTCTAAATTATATCTTGTGTACATAAAAAGTTATTGCAATTTAAAAAGTGTGATACTTAGTTTTGCAGGCCAGGGTAGATGAATATGTGTCCAGGGCTAAACGAACAAATAACTGATTGACAACGTTGTCAGTACAATTTATCTGTAGAAAGGTTATGTCATGGTCCAAGACGTTTTTGGTCTTACTCACTGGATAGAGCCTACCCCTGAATAAAGATAAATAGTACTGTCAGATAGCGTTGGCGTAAACCAGCTTAAACAATCTGGTTTCTGTTGTATCAGCATTAAAAAAATGGTTTCTTTAATTCAGTTTGGGATCATTGGAAATTCAATTAAATGAAAATTGGTTTCCAGAAAAAGTTTACGTGATTACTGATGCTTTGGCAGTAATCACGTAAACTTGCTTCGTCTTTAAGGAACTAGGTTGCCTAAGCTAGGGTGAACTTTCTCTCCTAAGAATGAATTTTAAAATCATTACACCCTGAATGGATCACTGTGCCCCAACATACAATTTAATTTAGTTTGGGGTTCAGAGTTACTGTTATATTGTTAAGTTTTGTTCAGCTTAATAAACATTTTTATTTTTTTTTCATTTCATCAGTTATGTTTAATCAGTTTGCACTAGAATTACGACTGATATGACCCTTTTATGTATTAACCGTTTTTTATCGTAAAAAAAAACGTCTTGTACAAAAAACATGTATTGTTTACATTAAAATTTTTGCTAATTCTGTTAGTCGTAATTCTAGTGCAAACTGATTAAACATAACTTTTAATCAGTTTGCACTAGAATTACGACTGATATGACCCTTTTATGTATTAACCGTTTTTTATCGTAAAAAACAAAAAAAAAACGTCTTGTACAAAAAACATGTATTGTTTACATTAAAATTTTTGCTAATTCTGTTAGTCGTAATTCTAGTGCAAACTGATTAAACATAACTTTTAATCAGTTTGCACTAGAATTACGACTGATATGACCCTTTTATGTATTAACCGTTTTTTATCGTAAAAAACAAAAAAAACGTCTTGTACAAAAAACATGTATTGTTTACATTAAAATTTTTACTATTTTTTTTTCATATTCGCCTTATGCACGATGCATTAGGTCGTAACTTATGTTGTATGGAATATTACAAAAAAAAAAACTGTTTTCAGAAACATTTTACATGTTACATAGATTGTTATTTATGTAGATTGTTATTTATGTAGATTGTTATTTACATTTTAGCCATGTAACTTACGAAAACAAAGGCATTCTCGCATTCGCATGCCAGTTTTCAACCCAGAAACTGAATGAAACACGTATCCATTTTCAGGAATCAACGGAGGCTGACGGCGAATTTATTGGCCCAGACGACACTACGGTGACCTGCGTCCTGCAATCCAGCGATGGGGATGGTAAGAACAGACATACAAACTATGATGTTGCTCATTGAGACACAAGTCGATGGTGACAAAATAATACTTTCGAAATACGCACTAAACAGAAACTGAAGTTCGATAATTTGAACACTAGGTGGCGCTGACGGTATTCTGTATCGCGGCACGATTGTGTCCAATTTGTCGTGAAGATGCCTTTGCAGATTAAAGAGTTTGTCGATTTTTTCGTCAATAGATTCTAACAAACAAAAAAGTAATCAATGAATAAAAATATATATATACACGTACAGGGGCCTAATTATGCCAACTAAATCCCGAGTGATTCCAATCGTCTAACTGTCAAATTAGTATGGAATTTGACAGTTAGACGAATGGAATCACTCAGGATTTGGTTTGAGTAATATAGGGGGCTAAGTACCTTCTCCCACGAAGTCGGTTAAACATCTTGTTAATGGTTCGTCTTGATATAGTTTGTTTATGCTTAACTGAAGGGATTTTACTTACCAAAAACGTTTTTTTTTTTAATTTCATTTTTTCTAATCTAACGCACATGGCGTCAGATGAGAAAAAATGCAATTATTTCTGATTCATGGTTAGAATGTCTTTGTGAATTAATTCGAAGTCACCCTCTAGGAACAATTATCGCGTCTACAATTGCTTTTTATCTGATATGCGAGGAGATCAATAATTTCGTGTAAATATTACGATGTGTGCGTCAGGCACTTAAATATACGAATTGTATTTGATTACGTGAATTTTCAGTTTGACACAGACAAATTAACACAGCATCTGCGATTTGACTATGTGAATTTAATGTTCGACGCCTTAAGGCATTTGAAACTAAATACGGTAATGGTGATATCATTATGTTAATTTTTAGTTTGACCTTACAAGGCATCTGATACTAGAGAAATACAGCAACTGCGATTTGACTATGTGAATTTGCCGTTTGACGCTACCACGCATCTTAAACTAAATAAATTTTGCAACCGCGACTTCATTGTGTGAATTTTCAGTCTGCACTTCAACGCATCTGAAACGAAAATAAATATAATATAAGATAGATAAGATATTTGGACACATAAGCAGCCTATATACGTCCCACTGTAGGGCACAGGCCTTCTTTTAGTATTTGTTGTTATGACGGCCACAGAAATACATCATCTGTGAAAATTTCACCTGCCTAGCTGTCACGGTTCATGAGATACAGCCTGGTGGCAGACAGACAGACAGACGGACAGTGAAGTCTTAGTAATAGTTTGCCGTTTGGCACCCTTCGGGTACGGAACCCTAAAAACAAACTAGCGTATTCGATAGCTATTGTATCAACGTTAATTTGGCCATGCCTTTCAAACCACCCAAAATTCATTGTGTATTTGGGTGGGATTTGATTATTTGAATGATCAGTTTGATTCTTGGACGCATCTGAATTTGTGAGAATGTAATTACTATAACAGTTTCGGGCGAAATATCGTGAAATTCGGGCGCGTTCATTTGTCTTGACGCTACATTTCTTTTGAGCGAATTTGTTTTTATTCAATCTTGTATGTGTTAGCGTGTCGATGGCAAAACAATTTCTATTAAAGTGTTTATTAAAAAGTTTGAACTAGAACTTGACGACGCTGACTCCGTTAGCACGGGTGCGGACTCGCTGTCACACTATTTTGTCACACCAGTGTGACACAGAAGATTTTTTTTCCCTCACAGTCACACTATCATGTTTTGACGGCAAGGATAAGTATTATTTCAACCTCATTAATATCACTGTTGTTTATTCTTACGAGTATGACGCTTAGTTTTAACGATACTGTTGGTTATTGCCAGTCACACCGGCTCCCACCATATCGCACCCTTAATCCAATACTGGCACTAAGCGAAAAATGTAAATTGTGCAGGAGAATAAATAAAATAAATAAAATGTTTATTTCATCAACTTAAGGTACATTTGTCTTAACAGTATGTGGAGCTTCCATTTAAGCAAATAGATGCCTGTGTTAGGACACTCCGCTCTTCCATAGCCAGTATAAACTATTTTCTAGAAGTTACACTTAAAAAGGAGAAGCTATTAAATATTTTCAATGTGTAGAAATGTGTATAGTTCTGTATTATGCTTCGTTTTCCATCTACAGTTTTAAATAGGAATTTAAGTGAACTAGTCAGCGCTTAGTGTTACTTTGTAATATTTGCAATAGATGGCATTAAAACCAGAAATTTAGAGATTTTTGTTTAGTGACGGTATTGGATTAAGGGTGCGATATAGTGTGTAGTATGACGCTTAGTCTTAACGATACTATTGGTTATTGCCAGTCACACCATGTCCCACTATATAGTGTGAATGTGAAGAGAAATATTATTCCTTGTCACACTGGTGTGACAAAATAGTGTGACACCGAGTCCGCACGCGTTAGCACTTGCAATCATGAGGCCCTCCTGAGTGCAGGTGTTAGGGCACGCAGGGCACAATGAAAGATGGTTTTGATGACGACCCACTTCTAAGCAGCAACCATAATGTCTCCACTCCTCGTCACCTATTGGTTGATTAGAAAAAACCTTAAATGAAATATTTTACTCCGAAAACCAATTTATTATTACATTTACCGTTAATTGTAATATTTTTGGCGTAGCTTAAAATATACATACACATATTATGTAATAAAAAATTAAGTAATATGTAAGGCGTCGCAAGAATTCATTTCAAACGGTTTATATTATTTCACAGAGCAAGATGGCCAGGAATCCTTTGTCATGGTGGAAGGCGACCAAGGTAAGATATCAATCAATCAATCAGTGTATTTTTATACAAAGTAACCCAAAAAATGTGACTTAATGAAAGTGACTAGGTGTCCATTGTCCATTTCAAAATTTAGATAATTTTAGAGAAAAAAATGGTCAAATGGAAGTCCTTAGCAAAATTGTAATGCACTCTTACCACGATTTAAACATTAAAAAGAAATACAGTTAAAACCATTTTATATGTATTTTACATTTTATATAACAACTAAACTAAGTATGGTTGATACAATGTAAGAAAATAATAAGATTAAAATATTAAACTGATTGTTGTAGTGGATTTCTGCTGCTGCTATAGCAGTGGTAGGAATCCATACCTCCGATTGATACGCATCAGTATTTCATAGTGCGATGCATGCACCATGTACGTTTAGCTATAAGTCTCTAACTCCCAGTTTCTCGTACACTAACACGCTGTTAATATACTGTTAACAGCTGTCAATTGACGAAAGTGCATACAAAAAAAAAACACTGACAGCTGTTAACAGTAGATTTATGTGACTGTCACATAATGAGGGTTATTAAAACACGAGCCACATTTTAAAAAACGAGCCTTGGCGAGTTTTTTAATAGCATTGGCGAGTGTTTTAATACCGAGTTATGTGCAGTCTCATACACTACTTTATCTACACTCATAATGAAATTTTTGAAACAAAATGGCGCAATTTCGACAAAAGTATCTTGACATTCAATCGTCTGCACTCAGTTTTGCGCGCGCAATTTTAGGTATTTTTAGTTGCACTTTTGTACCACGAAAATGAAATTAGGTTTTTTATAGAGTCAACTTTTGACATTAAAAAAAAAACTTAAGTTTTGTTCCGTGATTACAGCAACACTTTAAAAAAAAAACTGTAACATAAAGTGAAAAATCTGACCTTTAGTGTAACTTTATATTACACTTCTTTTTTATTTTCTTTAAAGCTATGTATTGTTTAAAGCTTGTCAATATGTGTTTACCTTTGAATTCTTAATTTGAAGTGTAGATAAATTATTTTTACGTTACTTTTAAGTATTGAGAGTGACCTGAGTCCCCGTCTTCGTCAGCAGATCAGGACACGGACCCCTCGTCGTACGTGATGGTGGAAGGGGAGCAGGGCAACGTGATCCTCATGCAGTCGGAGCCGCAGACCAGCACGGTGAAAAAGGAGGAGGACGAGGTACGTTGAAAACTAAAACTTACCATGTCGCTCATCCGGAGAGGTTCGCATAATCTGATCACGCGATCCGTTGTGGGTAGAAACTGATATCGCACTCAACGGGTGTTCTGATCTCGAAATCAGATTCACTTCCAAAAATAAATTATCTATATTCTTTTTTGCCGCTCGAATCGCTCGTAGCCCCGGCTGCCTGAGTGATCTTAAACGATCACGAAGGTTAAGCAACACAGGGCGCGTTCAGTGCATGGATGGGTCGCCGTCTATGCCTAACGCTAGTGGCATTTTTCCGAGCGGTTCCGTGCTTCGCAAGGCACGTTAAGCTGTTGGTGCCGGCTGCCGTCGGTAGATGGCAGTCGTTAAGCCAAGTCAGAGGCCTTAGGGCGGCTTGGCAACTTCTGACAGTAGACGAGCCACTAGTCTACAAGCCTCCACCAATCCGGACTTGGCCCCCGTGGTGGAGTATGGCCTATACCTTCCTCAGGGAAGAGACCCGTGCCCCTCGGTGGGGACATAATGGGTTGATGATGATTCTTTTTTGTTGCACTGACCCGTGCTGAGGACAATTTTAAAAAACCTATTTATAGGCTGATAATTGCACCCACGCCGGGACTTGAACCCGCTGTTTGTAAAGAGTTTCGAAATTCCGCCGATGCCTGCACTTGCCCATTAGCTCAGTTGGGAGAGCGCTGGCACGGTTAGCCAGAGGTCGCGGGTTCAAGTACCGGCATGGGTGGATTTTTTTTTGCCACTAAATAGGTTTTTTATAAATTATCTATCTATTTCATTCTTTTTCTGTAGGGGAAACTGATATCGAGATCAGAACACACCTTGAGTGCGATATCAGTTTCCACCCACAACGGGTCGCGTGATCAGATTATACGAGCCCCAACAACGGCGGAAAATGGGCTGCTGCAACGCCAAATTCCCCGTTCTGCTCCGCTGCAGATATGAGCGTCGCACAACGCCAGTAAACACGTTGTGCGGCGCGACGCTGATACCTGCGAGCGGTGTCGCGAGACGCGCGTGTGACCATTTGTTATAAACATAGATGGTAAAATATCTTATGAGATTGTGCATCGATTTCTGTTCAATTAACCTGAGAAAAAATATATTTTCTCATTTTTTTTTAAATTTCTTTTCGTATGTCTGCTAATATAGGCGTTTCACATGCATATTGCTCTGTAAGAAAGAGGTTTTTTTTTTAAGTAAAAACGAAGGTTCTCTTTGTTTCGATATATTCGGGCAGAGTTGCCATATTATGTGACTGAAAATTTCTACTCTGTTATTAAACTTCAGCCATTTGTATTAATATTTAATTAATAGGTCCTTTTATGATATTTGCTAAGACAATAATATTCTATTATGGGTTATTTTGAATAACATTGGAGTAGGTTGCAGCGAAATTGGATTATTAGTAATTTCTACTATCTGAGAAATTGTTTACCAAATCCTGGTTATGGTATCACTAAAACTTGATAGATTATCGAACTGCAACAAAATTGCTATCTCCAAAATTTGACATTGGCAGAATTCTTAGGGTAGCAATTGAATTGAGTTGAATTGAATAGAGGTAGTCCCTGGTCTCTCCCTACCCCTCTGGGATACAGGCGTGAGTTTATGTATGTATGTAGTTACTTTTCTTTCGGTGACGCATTTCCTTTTCTGTGCGGTACTTCCGATTTCATATACGCGAATTAATTTTAAATACTTTAAAAATCCAGAAACGCATCTAAAGCTGTAACATTCACTCCAGTTGCTTGAAATACCTGTACACCATGAACTATGGGTGGTTTGAAAGCCATAGCAAAATGAAAGTGCCTTAACAATAACTATCGAAAACGCTTGTTAAAAAAAAAGACACTCCAATAATATCTCGCCACAAACTCGAATCTATGAGCTGGTTAGTAATGGTAGTAGCCAGCCGCAGACGCCAGACGTAGCGGTTGTTCCGTGTTCTGATGGACGGCGAGGTAGTAGTAATTTTTTATACAAGATTTCGCACCTCATTTTTTTTTAATTTTACAATCATCCTCATCATCAGCCGTTTGGCGCCCACTGCAGGACATAGGCCTCCCTCATGGTTTTACAAACCATGTATATTTTATTATATTATAATCTATTTAGACTATTACATAAATATATTGTGTGTATATATATATATATATATATGTATATTTCACAATATATTTATGTAATAGTCTAAATAGATTATTACTTAAATATAGCACGTTTAGCATACTTCAAAAAAAGATTCTCAAGAGGTTCTCAATTCGTCGCAATCTTTTTTTTAATAGTGATCACCCAACCGCGGCTTTCAAACCACCCAGGTTTTTGCGTGTATATTGCGACAAAAATGAGGAAAAGAACTCTTATCATTTAAATGTATCCCCATTCTTATAATCTTTCAGAAACCACAGACTACATACGAAATCTTGGAGCGAGCAAAGGCGTTACGGAAAGCCAAGTAAGTAGAACGGAGATTGCAGTAAACTTTGGCCTCGAGGAGACCTTTTTATTTCCTTTTAGGCGAAGGGAATCGATTTTAGAATATTTTTGAGATACCTTTAGTAAATCTCTTCATTTCATGAAGAAAAGAATAATGTCTTCATAGCATTTATTTACTTATTGATACTTTTATTGCACTAAAAGAAATCGTACAACGCGGCGGGCTTTGTTACACCCTGTATATTTTTTTGTAGAAAAACGGAAACTATTTGCAGATTTGGTCTTTCTGAGCATTATAGACGTAATATAGATTAAAATCCCCACGAAAATAGGTAGAGTATACTTTAATGTGTACATCCGAAAATAGAAGGTTCTAGAAATTTTGCTACTTTTTTATAGGGGGATGTAGTTTTACCCTCTATAATGGTGGAATTTCCAAATGGAATTAGTTCATTTATTTTGAGAAAAAGATGTCACATATAAAATGGAAGGAAGACGCTGGATGCAAGCCGCTTCCGACCGGTCTTTTTGGAAATCCATGGAGGAGGCCTATGTCCAGTAGTGGACTTCTTGTGGCTGAATGATGGTGATGATGATGATGATGATAAAATTCAGAAAAAAAAACATGCACCTCACAATATCCACCAAACGTTTCGTCGAGAATACGTAAAAAATACACACTACAAAAAAAAAAAATGTTATTCGACCAAACCACTCCGTCATCATCAACCCATTATGTCCCCACCGAGGGGCACGGGTCTCTTCCCTGAGGAAGGTATAGGCCATACTCCACCACGGGGGCCAAGTCCGGATTGGTGGAGGCTTGTAGACTAGTGGCTTGTCTACTGTCAGAAGTTGTCAAGCCGCCCTGAGGCCTCTGACTTGGCTTAACGACTGCCATCTATCGACGGCAGCCGGCACCAACAGCTTAACGTGCCTTGCGAAGCACGGAACCGCTCGGAAAAATGCCACAAGCGTTAGGCATAGACGGCGACCCATCCATGCACTGAACGCGCCCAGTGTTGCTTAACCTTCGTGATCGTTTAAGATCACTCAGGCAGCCGGGGCTACGAGCGATTCGTAGCGACCACTCCGTAAAATATCTGAACCAAAGTGCACGCCGGCAGCATTGCCACGCTGCACCGCCAAAGAGATACTTTGGCTAAGATACGCACCAGAGCGGTCAAGCCCACGGACCCTCAATCGGCGCCCCATCTCCCTAACAAAGTTTAGATTCAACGTGGGTAATTTAAGATTTAGAATTTGAAGTTTTCTTTAAAACTTTAAAATTTAAAATTTTCTAATTTTAAATTTTTACGTCAATTTTATTTCGATTTTTGTTCGTTGGTTGGGCTTTGGCACATTGTTAGGCACATGCACAGAACAAATAAATGTGTGTTTTTTTTTTTCTTTTTGTTGTTCCATTGTCACAGCTGGCGGGAGTTAACTTGAGACTCGATCGGAATGCGCGCCCACCTCCTGGCGAGTGACTCCTATTTCAATTTCAATCAGTACTACTTGTCTTCCAAGCGAAGTCTTGAGTTGACTCTTGCTAATAGATAGATGGATAACACTTTATTGTACATACCTAAATATGTTGAAGTATTATTGTGAAACTTTACACAGTTGTAGAAATTACCTCTTAGAAATCGATATAGCTATGAGCTTTTCTCTTTTATGTCTTTGATTTAGTCTATAGAAAACGCTGCTGGTTGTGCAATTACATAGTGTAAATGTAATTATTCTATGTATTTAACCATATTGTACAATTGTTTGTTTTCTTTCAATAAATAAAATAAAAAAAGATAAAATAAAGATCTTGGCCTGTGCCCCCCAAAGCCCACCGCAAATAGTACAAAAATATAACAAGCCATAAGGGCATTCATTACACTTGTGTTATGGAATTTTGTACTATTATTAATTTGTAATGTTGGAGATTGGGCAGCTAGTGGATTCAGCTTTGATGCATCACTTTTCAGGGGCCAGCCTCTGGAAATAACCTTGTTAATAATAACATCCACACAACTTGTCCTGGTCCCAAACTATGACACCCTATGACCAGGCGAGGACATCACATGAAAATACACCCAGACCGATACGGACACTGTAGATGCTTCAATAGACCCAATAAGTTTAAAGTGTTCTAGAGTTGTACCACATAATAATTTTTTTTCAACCCCCAAATTGTTCCTAGGGATGAAACGATACCACCTAGGTATCGATACTTTTACTCGATACCGTATCGGTCATGAGGTATCGATACCTACTTGGTATCGAACAAAAGGTATCGATACCTACTTGCATCGGGTCGTTTTTTCGTAGTCTTAAGAAGTATTATTAAATGAGAACAGCAGTGTACGTACATAGTATGATATTTATTAAGTATTTATTTAAAAACATTAACAAAAAAAGTCAGTTTTGTTAATGTTTTTAAATAAATACTTAATAAATAATAATGTTTCTCAATTTTTGTATAATCCTGCCACACGCACTTGGATCTTGAAAGTGAAGATTCTTAAAGCGTGGGTCTAAAATGGTTCCCAGCGCTGCGAATGTATTGTATTCAATCTGACCAAACCTTTTCTTCAATTCGGCCAATAATTTAGTTTGCAACTGAGCCACACATTCTATTGTTGACTCAAATTTATTAAGCTGCGACGTGAGGCAACTTATCATCGGTATGATTTTTGATAAAGTGACATAATTCTGGCCTGAAGATTTATGTTTCAATTTAACAATAAACAAAGGACACTCGCTAAACGTGCTTGACGCGAAGAAGAAAAAACGAATGAGTGAGTAGAATGACTGGACAACTTTTTTTTAACGTTTATTGGCTATTGGATGCAAAGTTATTAAGCCTAACTTAAATAACCACAGTTTATAGAGTGACTGCACAGACTAAATAGAGATACTACGTGACTGACTGAACTGAATGAATCAAACAATGACGGCCGAAAATCACAGACCGTAGATACGCAACTGAGCAGTAGAAACCATAGAGTAGTCTTTTTTTAATATTATTTTGGATCTTGGTTAGTTTTTGACCGTCTTGAGCCGGGTTTTCTGTGCTCCCGAGTGAGTGACCCACCGAGTACCGATACAAGTACTTACTTCACGATACTACTTATTACTCAGTTCTAAAGTATCGATGCCAAAAGTACTTTACTTGAAAGAAAAGTATCGAGTAGTTACTTGTATTTACTCGTATCGTTTCATCCCTAATTGTTCCCACCCGTCTCCCGCCAGGAGGCTCCTGGAGTCATCCTTGCGTCCGCAGCGCGGGCCGGGCCGCCGGCGCCGCGGGACCCTCCCACCTGCGCAAGAGTTGCTCTCATCGCCGGAGTTCAAGCTGTTCCTCTACTCGTGCAAGCTGTGCCCGTTCAAGTGCAACGCGATACGGGAGCTCACCGCACACAGGGTGAGTGGCCGTCGAAGCGGAGAACACCATAGCCCTATTTCAAAGGACTACGATGGGAACCTAAGTTCTGTTGTTTTTTCGACGTCACATGACGTCAAGTGACGCCTGTCAGTACCGTTAGCAACGCTGTCGGGAAAGCGCGTGACACGTGAGTGACGAATACAACTTGATCGGAAGTATTTCTTTTTAAATTATATTTGTTACGGACGGCGAGAGTGTAGTCGAACTGTGTAGAATAATCTAGATGCTGGTGCTATAGATGCTAGGGGTGCAGATAGATTACGTGATAAGTACTTATGTATGTAGAGACAAGAGAAATAATCTAGAAAGAGACAGAGTTATTTGTTAAACAGATATAGAAAGACATTCTGGAATGTTCGACAGCCTTCTAGAACCTATTTCTAGTGTCTTCGATGTGATTCTGGGTCCTTCCAGAAAATATCCTGGAATGTTCTTTTGTTTACTTTCGACGTCTTTCTAGGTACTTCGCGAAGTTTCTAGACTGGTGAGAGTTTTTAGTAGTTAAAAATAAATTGATTAATATTATTCATCTGACTGTTCTTCTGACCCTACAAGTCATCACTGTCGCGTAACGCAACTCCAAGAGGTCTTATCCTAACAGCATTTGAACCGGATCATCAATTCTGTACGTACTGTGTCCTAGTCGAGAAGTATTTCTCTTCACGTCTTTTCTTAAAACAAATCAACGTCTGCCGTCTTACAGTCGACAACGCACGGCGGCGGGCACACGAGCAAATACCGCGGGACTACACGGGCCGCCGCGGCGCCGCTCCAGTGTGCCCGGTGCCCTTATAGGGGTGCCTCGCAAGCAAAGCTAATGGAGCACCTTAAGCATCACACTAGTGAGTATCCATCGAGAAAGTACTAAGCTGACTGACATAGCCTATCCTCCTCAGTCCTGACCTTGAAAATATCAATTGAAAACCATTGCTATTATCAAGGTCAGGACTGACGAGGTTAAAAGATTCATCCTCGTCATCATCAGCCACTTGATGCCCACTGCAGGGCACAGGCCTCCCTCGTGGTTTTCGTAACCATGAGGGGTTCTGCCAGGCGGGTTGGCGATCGCAGTATGCAGTTAAAGGATTATCGAGTTGAAATGGCAGTGGGCTGGTCACAGCTGCCGAAGAGCCGATGGTCGATGGGGTGCGAAGGTTCTCGAGTGGAGACCACGAGCTCGCTGGACCGACGATCTGAGGCAGATTGCCGGCAGCGGCTGGATGAGGATGACCGAGGGTAGGCCTATTCCGAGCAGTGGACAAGTTTGAGCCGATTGATGGACCAGCTTCTCTACTCTCGCTCGGGCAATTTGCGTTCGGTGTATTTTTTGTACTTAAAGATTTTATTAAAAGAAAATAAAGAGGTGGGCAAATTTTCCAAACAGCATCGGCAGCTATTGACTTAAGTATTTCGCATTGTTGTAAACAATGTTGTGAACAACGCCAAATACGCGTGCGTGCGTAAATGTGCGTAGTGTTTTGGTATTAAGTTGGAGAGAACCGAAGTAGGGGAATTACCGTGCGTGGCATTCACTTGTCGATTCACAAATTCATTCCTTTTGTTAACGTTGTGGGGTAACTGTGTTTTTTTAGATTATTTATATGGGTCTTGCAAATAAATGCATTTTCGTTTATTTATAAAAAAATATATATCTGAGTACCAATCTGAGAGGGTAGGGTACCAATCTGAGAGGGTAGGGTGGGGTGCGTTATAACGTTTTTAACTTACTTGTGTATTTTGGCGATTAATGTATTTTCACTTTCACTTCAATTACTAAAATTCTGCTCACGTTCTGGTTAATTGTATGGCCAATTACAGGAGACGCCCTTCTGTTGTTTGTGAACATAATTGATAGTAGATTTTACAAGTGCACAAAACGAACCATTTTTATTCGTGACTTTTAGCAGTAATGTCGAAAATGGTTTTGTGGACGAGTTATAAACTCGATTGCGAGGAAATAAAACAATAGTATAATTTAGCAAATTGAAAAATTAATAAACGCACGAAAAAACAAGAGCTGTTTTCCGCCGCTTTATTTTTTTAAATCTTACGACATTGATATTAGGCTTGGGCTGCAGACCTATACAGCCTACTATTAAAATAATTTTGTAATAATTTTCTTAAATTAATTAGCTAATTATATTTATAAAGCTAATTATATATAATATAATTATAAAGTAGCGTACTTGAATTTAAATTTTAATATCCTTTATGTCTCAAAAAACACATAAGGCAAATAAATTAAAGTAAATATTATAAAATAACAAATTATGTCTATGAACTATGTTTGTGCACAAAATTCCCTTTTGTGCTGCCTGTATCCTGCACAAATAAGCACTTTCAGAGCACGAGAAGTGAAAAGGTCTTGGAGTCAAGTCTCTCTCCCCCCAACAGGACCGCAGAAGTCCTCTGAGGACGCGATCGCGGAGGCGGCGCCGGACTCGGTGCTCGTCTGCGGCGCGTGCGGGTTCGAGTCCGCCTCGCGGCCGGAGTTCCGCGCGCACATTGCGCAGGTGCACAGCACCATGGTGGCCGAGTCCTGGACTGATGCTGGTGAGTGAGACCTTATCTATTACTGTACAAACCTTCCCCTGGCAATAACGGACGCAACAAAACAAGAATCATACAATTCGGTGCAGTGGTTCTGAAGTTGTCCGCGTGCGAACTATTTAAGAAAGAAAGAAAGAATAGTATATTTCATTACAAGTGTGGAAAGGCTGTCATTGCAAAGAGTTCCGACAAATGTCTACCCGAGCCGAGGCGCAGCCGAAGGTGAGGGTTGACAGTCGGAACAAGTTGCAATGACGGTTCCGCACGTGTACTGAACGACTATTTTTAATACAGTTGCGAAAAAATGAAAAACTATTTGCTTTTTTCTCTTCTCTCCACGCAATAAATTCGTCGTATGTAGATATGTAGCGACTTTTTGACTTTTCCGGTAAAATGTTCTCCGAAGCATTTTGTGCAATTATACTGAGTTCCGGTGGTGTTAATTCAAAAAAACTAGGGTCGAAATTACTCATTTTGTGCAACAAACAACTAAACTCGCAAAGAAAATTTCTGAAAAATGGCGCCAACCGTAGAATATAAGCAGTTTTTTTTTCTTCTTCACCCATTCTGGTAGGCAAAGGAAACTATGCCCATACAGCCAAGTCTTCAGTAGAAGTTTTTTATTGATATGAATTGAAAATGAAATTTAATGAGATGAAATGAAATGAAACCTAACCAAACTCATTCAATCAAATAATTAAATCTGATATTGAAACAAATTAGTAGCTTCTTTTTAGAAATATACGTATTTGCATGAATCATAAAAACTTGTATGATTTTTTTTAGTAAAAACTTCATGGTTGGTTATTCTTTTTAATAGACATTATTTTGACAGTTGGGAAAGAGAACGCACGAGTGCGGGAAAGGTAAAAAAAAAGCACGAGTGTGTAATAGCCCACATCCCGAACGCTATACGTCCCTGCAATACGCCACTTTTTGAGCAACTGTATTTTTAATACACTCGTGCTTTTTTTTTACCTTTCCCGCACTCGTGCGTTCTCTTTCCCAACTGTCAAAATAATGTCTATTAAAAAGAATAACCAACCATGAAGTTTTTACTAAAAAAAATCATACAAGTTTTTATGATTCATGCAAATACGTATATTTCTAAAAAGAAGCTACTAATTTGTTTCAATATCAGATTTAATTATTTGATTGAATGAGTTTGGTTAGGTTTCATTTAATTTATTCATCTCATTAAATTTCATTTTCATTTCATATCAATAAAAAACTTCTACTGAAGACTTGGATGTATGGGCCTAGTTCCCTTTGCCTACCAGAATGGGTGAAGAAAAAAAAACTCTGCTTATATTCTACGGTTGGCGCCATTTTTCAGAAATTTTCTTTGCGAGTTTAGTTGTTTGTTGCACAAGATGAGTAATTTCGACCCTAGTTTTTTTGAATTAACACCACCGGAACGCAGTATAATTGCACAAAATGCTTCGGAGAACATTTTACCGGAAAAGTCAAAAAGTCGCTACATATCTACATACGACGAATACTGCATGGAGAGAAGAGAAAAAGCAAATAGTTTTTCATTTTTTCGCAACTGTATTAAAAATAGTCGTTCAGTACACGTGCGGAACCGTCATTGCAACTTGTTCCGACTGTCAACCCTCGCCTTCGGCTGCACCTCGGCTCGGGTAGACATTTGTCGGAACTCTTTGCAATGACAGCCTTTCCGCACTTGTAATGAAATATACTATTATTGGGATAAATTAACACATGACAAGAAAAAAAAGCATAACAAGTAGCATAAACAAGTAACATGAAAAACAAGTCGCATAAATACAACATAATACAAGGCAAAGTCACAGCGGCAGAGTGCATCCCACTACTGGACATAGGCCTCGTCCATGGATTTCCAAAAAGACCGGTTGGAAGCGGCCTGCATCCAGCGCCTTCCTGCCAATTGGATGAGATCATCTGTCCATCTTGTGGCTGGTCGTACTACGCCGCGCTTGCCGACATGTGGTCTCCATTCGAGAACTTTTCGGCCCCATCGGCCATCAGTTCTGCGTGCTATGTGCCCCGCCCACTGCCACTTCAACTTACTAATCCGCTGTGCTATGTCGACGACTTTCGTTCGTCTACGGATCTCATGATTTCTGGTTCGATCTCGTAGAGAAATTCCGAGCATAGCCCTTTCCATAGCTCGTTCGTCCAGTAATTTATTTATAAGAGTTTTTTTTGTTCCAGACGAAAAATAGGATGGCAGGAAATGACGCCCTGTAAAAATATAAAATGACGCGATTTTACGGTAAGGAATGTTGATTAGTGATATTTGAATAAAATGTAATAATGATAAATAGCTACATAGTTAAATTATGTAATGAGCAATCTTGTTTTAAAGATTACCAGCGATGAATGTAAAGGACTGCAATGTGAATAAATGCATTTAATAAGTATAAATGTTATTTTTCTAACCATACGAAGCAGTCGAAGAAATACATTCTTTATAAAACCACGTTTCCTTAAAACACTCCTTAGTGTCAGTTTAAATATAGTCTGTGGTAAAAGGGAAGACGTAACCACAGATTATTTACACTGTCCCTGAGGAGTGTTTTAAAGGAATCGTGTTTTTATAAATGAGACCGATATGGTTCCTTATCTATCCAAAGAAATACCTAGTGTTCCCTTCTCGTCCCATCACAAATTACGATCATTCCCGATAAGAGATGGCTCGCGGAATAATTCCGATGGAAAGATTGCGGGGAATAATGGGTATTTGACAAAATATCAAATGAGTTACTTTTAAAACGGAATTTTGTATGAAAATACTGGATCATGACGTCACATTTCAGAGCACTCTTTTTATGTTTAATCTATTTCAAAATTGTAATAACTAGTAATTGACTAAGACCGGATTTTTCAATAGTCAGATAAAACTTAACTGGAGAATAAAACTGATGTTGTCGCTGTCTTGTCGTATGATTTAGACAGTGATAGCATGCAATTTATTCTCCAGTTAAGTTTTATCTGACTGTTGAAAAATTGGCCCTAAAAGAGATACATTTACCGAGATATGAAATAATTTATTGTTGATCGTGTCGAATACCGAATTCCGATGGAAACATTCCGGGGAATAATTCCGAGGAAAGATTCCGGGGAATTATCCCAAATTGGATATTCCGGAGAAAAAAAACCCTTAATGGATTTTTAGGCGTTTCATGGTCATGGTCATAAGAGGACCTGATTGCAAGACCCAATCAGCGTCGCAAAGTTCTGGGCCATAAGTGGTTAATAGTTCATGGGACTGACCGAGCGCCCGCTATGCTGGGGATGCCTCAAGGAAGACGAAACACCCGCCCACGTGACTGTCCACTGTGAGAGCGTGGAAGTGTAATGGACATCCACTATCGCAAAGCTGGGATCCCTTCAGGAGGCCAGCGGTAACGTTGGTGCACTGCTGGCTTTCTGGAAAGAGATCGGCTGGCTGGAGTGATGTCTCATGGCCCTGCTATGTACAATGGCCCAACCATGAGGCTAAGTGCGGAAACCACAGGACAAAAGATTTATGCCGTCGAATAACACAACTGTATTGTTCAACAGAAAGAACAAGAAACGTTTTTTCCGTATATTTCCAGAATCACTCACCCGGGTTTCCCCGGGAGTCTAGAACTGTTATAGACATCCAGGACCGTATTCAGGGCAAAGTTATTAAATCAAATGAAACTTTATTTAATGATGTCGTTAGCAGTGATGACAGTGACTTGGGTGATAAACATTTATTGACGAGATACTGTAATTAAATGTTTTTAATCAATATAATAATTATGTACTTAACGAGTATTAATTGTGATTGTTTAATAGGTAAAGTTCATTACCTTAATTACATCATTGTAAGTATCGTGAGTCGTAAAAAATATATATATATTGATTTAATTTAAACTTTACCGTATATTATCACCGTATCTCAAAAGGAAAAAAAAACGGAACCCTTATAGGATTACTTTGTTGTCTGTCCGTCTGTCTGTCAAGACCCTTTATCTCGGAAACCCGTGGAATATATTCCGTGTGGCGCCGGATTAAGAATAGCGTCACTCCATTTCCTTCCGTGGATGTCGTATAAGGCGACTAAGGAAATCAATCACCAGGAGACTGGCAGCAGCGGCTTCCTGAGATTCCAACCGCATACTGCGAACCCAACCCGCCAGCCAAGCGTGCCGATTATGGCAAAAGCCCTCACGGTTATGAAAATAACGAAGGAGGCCTATGTCCTGCTGTCGGCGTCAAATGGCTGATGATGATGATGATGATGATGAACTGAAAATGTTAGAAAATGCGAGCGAGACGGCATGCCACAAGTAACAGCTGCGTTAAATAAAAAATATAGGTGCAATGCAACGACGTCTGTCGACATACATCACACCAACGCATAGAAAAACCATAGAAGTAGGTTTTTTCCCACAAAGTTTCACACTCAAAACCGGCGCCAGTCCTCTCGCTTAGTATTTACCAATGAAATGAGCGCAATATGTGCTGCAGAGTAAATCACTCTCTGATCGGTTTTTTCTGTGCGTCATGCGCACGCGTGACGTGAACGTTGATTGGGCGAGTAAGTGACGGCGTAACTGATGGTTGGTTTTAAACAAAAACGTCAAACCAATGAGACCATAGAGTGTGGCAAACGAAAGCGTGACCTGAAATTTTCTTTAAAGTTTTTACATGGCACCACTAAATAACTGTCAGTGCTGTCGGACAACTGTTGCCATTGTAACTTTATAATTTTGATACTTGTTGGCTGATTATTTATATTTATTGCGTAGATAAATTAAATGGATTTTGCGACTTTAAATTTTGCGAACACTGTAAGAAGACTACCTAGTTGCCGATAAATGATTCGAACGTAAATATGATGAATTTAAATTTTATTTAATTGTCTAGAATTGAAATAACACAATTTTTGTGATGTTATTTTTTGTCATTTTTGTTTAAGATGTATTGGTATGCACTGCTGTGCATGCCTATAAGTGGCGAATCCTGGCTGTCATAATAAGTAGCCTATATACGTCCCACTGTAGGGCACAGGCCTTCTCTCAGAGAGAGAGAGTATGGGCTTAATCACCACGCGTGCCCACCGCGGATTGGCGGTGGCTGGCTGTACCGCAATGTAATATTGTATTCTATATATTATCTAGGATAGCCATTGGTGTGCCGTTTCATATAAATAAATTAATAAATTATAAGTTTTTTTACCTGTCCCTAGCAAAAATCTGTATCCTGGAGAGAATTTTGGAGAGAATTTTGTATTCTTGAAGACGCAGCATAAAATATAAATACTTACCTTCTAAACAAGTATCAAATCTATATTAAGTATATTTCTTTTTGTTGCACTAACCTGAGCTGAAGTATCAAATCTTTTTTCTCCTACTATAGCCAATGATACCCTATGAATATTTTTTTTATTTCCCGCCAATTTCTCAGGTTACGCTTTCGTTTGCCAGACTCTAGTAGTTTAACCCGTCGAAATATCTAGGTACCTCGCAAGATGACACACGGAAAGACGGTGGCAGGTGCATGGATTTGAGCCAACAAGGATTAAATCATTCATTCAATTTTGAGAGTTCAACAGTTTGGGATTACTACGAATTCAACATTTGGCGAATTCAACATTTTTGGATTACTACGAATTCAACATTTTGCGAATTCAACATTTTAGGATTACTATGAATTCAACATTTTGCGAGTTCAACACATTTGGGATTACAATGAATTCAACATTTTGCGAATTCAACATTTTGGGATTCAACATTTTGCGAATTCATCATCTCAGGAATTTAACATTTTAAGAACTCAACATTGTGAGCCGAAAGGATTTTTTG
Organism: Yponomeuta cagnagella; assembly: GCA_947310995.1. Taxonomy (NCBI): domain Eukaryota; kingdom Metazoa; phylum Arthropoda; class Insecta; order Lepidoptera; family Yponomeutidae; genus Yponomeuta; species Yponomeuta cagnagella. Next base: position 9,236,342 of record OX371294.1, on the reverse strand, counting down.
CTGGGTAATACTGAACTCGCTCCGATTGGTAACACATTGACAAGCCCCGCCCGCCATGCCACAATTGAATGTGGGGTCATATTTTAGCGCTAGTTAGACATCTATGTTTTTAACTATCACTTGGTCCACTAAGCAATGGCAGAACAATGTCACCCAATTTTGTAACCCGCGCAAATTCAATAGGCATATGACGTCGAGAAGAGTTGAAGAAGTAGAGTTGCACGGGTTATAACATTGGAATGCGATTGGTTAGTAGACTACCGAGAGTGTCAATGAAACAACCATTACGGTAATAATAAGATAAGATAAGAGTATTCTTTTCATCCCCCCATCTCGGAGTCTTTTTGCTCTTCAATATCTGAGTGAAACAAAAGCCGTTTTTATCCGCTAGAGGATAAAGTAAATTGGATTTAAAACATCGTGTGCTCTAAGTTTGTAAACTCAAAACATCATTAAACCTATTTACTTCTACCTCCATGGTGCTAAATATATCATACAACTTTTTTTAATTTGTTAAAAACTCAGACTCGAACCTCCTTTGTGTCTTTTTTGCATTTAGTCATTTCCTCGCTGAGGTGGGATGAAAAGTTACGTGTTGCACTCGAGTGCAATGATTTTCACCTCGTGCTCTTTTGATTCCCTCGCTGACGCTCGTGGTTCAATTTTAGAATCCTTTGCGCGCACCAGGTATGAGGATAGAACAAGGCTATTTACATTGTACACTCATCAAATAAACACGCAACTTTACAACTATTGTTACGATAATGACGTAGGCCGATAATCCTCGTTTGATTCTGGTCATTATCCTTGTAATTATCTATTAATTATTTTATCTAACAAAAGTATTTACAACGAATTACTAGTAACATGCTTTATTGAAGTGTTTACAAGAATATGGTGACGCTACCCTGATGGTATGTTTGCTTTTCATGTGTTCTACTGTTTCACTGATTCGTTATAATATTATAGATAGATAGATAGATGAATTATTTATTTGCATTTACACACACACACGCAATAAAAACAATAATACAGTAGTAAGAGCACACACAAAGCACAATGAAACATTACAAAAAGCATTTACAAATGAGACACACAGCAATGCCTTATCCAGTGTGTGTACTGTGGGTGCAGCAAATGCAAAAGGGCTCTGACTCAGCATGAGCTGGTGATATGATGGTACCCCAGCGCTGGTCTTCCGTCAGTACCCGTAACGCGGCATGCAGGGCTCGATGAGATGGTACGAACCAGTTCAAAAACGTAAATAAGAATAAAAAAAATAGAATATGAGATAGTGAGTCAAGTACGATAAGTAGTATTAGTAACAGCATCGCGCGAGTCAACTTCGGGTTAACGAAGTAGACAGCTGACTGCTAAATTCATGTTAGCGGAATGTCAGTTAAATTAATAGCATAAATTGTGTACAGATAAATAAAATTGAAAATTATTAGCGAAATGTCAGTTATGGTAATTGCATAAATTGTGAAAATAGTAAAAAAAATTGTATATTATTTATTGATGTCAACTAATTTAATTTAAATTAGCACAGCAGGGAGATCCGCTGGGTCCTCTTCTTTTCAGCTTAGCCATACAGGATGTCATTGCTGGCCTGCGTTCTCCTCTCAACGTATGGTACTTGGACGACGGCACAATTTGAGGGGATCCGGATGGTGTAATCGAAGACCTAAAACGCCTGGAAAGAGGGTTTGGTGACATGGGACTCAGGTTAAATACGCGAAAGTGTGAGATATTTCCGTGCTCCGGGCAGGTTTCGCAGGATGTTTTGTCGCAAGTAGATTCCATAGTCCCTGGGCTTAAGTTATTGAACAAGTCGGATTTTACTCTTTTGGGAGCGCCAGTTTTCCCGGAAGGTATTCCTCAGTTGCTTTCTAATAAGATGCGGGCCTTGCTTGCGACTAAGCCGCATCTGGAACAACTTTCCGCTCACGTTGCTTTAACAATCCTGCGGAGTTGCCTGTCATTTCCTAGGTTGACTTACTCAGTTCGCACTGCTCCTGTGTGGTTATGCAGGGATAAAACGTCGGACTATGATGAGGCTTTAAAAGAATTATTAGAAACAGTTCTTAATATTAAGATGACGTCAACGCAGTGGTGCTAAGCGGCTCTGCCAATTAGGCATGGCGGTTTGGGTATACGCCGCTTGCAGGACACCGAGCTTCCAGCGTTCCTGGCTTCGTCGCATGGGGTGTTAGATCTCGTCACTCGTATCCTGAATAATAATGGTGCCGAGTTTCGCATCCCTTTCGTCGATGAGGCTTTGGGATTATGGCAGGCTCGTTGTCCTGGGAGTGGCTTGCCGGAGCGGCCGGAACTTCAGCGTGCGTGGGACGAAATTTTGTGCAAAATTACTCTAGATGGATTGTTGAACTCTAGTTCCGGGGCTGAGCTCGCGCGGGTGCGTGCCGTTTCGAGGCCAGAATCGGGAATGTGGCTTCATGCTTTGCCTTCCCCACAGCTGGGGACATTTTTGGATAGCGATTCTCTCCGGGTGGCTGTTGCACTGCGCTTAGGATGTGAAGTCTGTCAGCCGCATCGCTGTGTCTGTGGCGTGGAGGTGGATGCCCAGGGTCGCCACGGTCTGCATTGTGTCCGCAGTGCAGGTAGGATTTCTCGACATCATTGCATTAATGATCTTGTTCGACGGGCTCTGGTTGCGGCAAACATTCCTTCTGTCCTTGAACCTTCGGGCTTATGCCGGAACGATGGGAAACGTCCGGACGGACTAACTTTGGTTCCTTGGGAGAAAGGTCGTAGTTTGTTGTGGGATGCGACGTGTGTGTGCACGTTTGCGCCGTCACATGTAGCATCTACTGCTGCTACTGCTGGTGCCGCAGCTGAACTGGCTGAAAGACAAAAGTGCCTAAAGTATAGTCAGCTCATGAGTAATTATATTTTTGTGCCGCTGGCTATCGAAACCACTGGTGTGTGGGGCACTCAGGGCAGATCTTTTATTCGGGAGCTGGGCCGCCGATTGAGGGACCGTGGAATGGACGTTTGCTCTGGGGCATATCTGAGCTAAAGGATTTCCCTCGCTGTGCAACGCGGCAATGCGGCCAGTATCATGGGGACTTTTGGGCCGGATGTGGCTCGGGGTGATTTATTTGGTTAGGTTATATTATTTATTATTATTTATTTTCAATACTGTTTTGACATTGTATTATTCCTTTTTTTTTATTTACCATTTTAACGAAACCTGCGGGTGTATTTTGTATCGATTATATAATTTCTTTGTTTGTAAAAAAAAAAAAATTAAATAAAATATATATGAAGTTATGTATAGGGGCATGGCGTATCCTTTCTTGCTGCTGTTACTGGTAATTATATTTGTAATGGTTTGTATTTGTCTTATCATAAAGTTGTCGTACGTGGGTCGGCGTACGTAGTCGGCGACTCTTCGACCCAGTGGGATCTGTTGTATCTGCCTTTTGACCGTACGGTCAACCTCAGCCTAATCGAAGATGTACTCAACGAGGTCGGTCACGCCCTTAGGGATAAGTAGGTGCCTAATGTCCGGTTTGGGGTACGCTATTCCCAGAAGACTCACTCTTTGTCCGGCAAGGACATCGCAGTCACACAGTACGTGTACTACCGACTCCGGAAACCATAATTATGCTCTGCAAGTGTCATCTGGACACAAAACTAACCGGGTGGCGTTTTAATCAACTGCCAAACTTTAAAGGGGCTTTTACTCAACTTTTACCACCAAGCCAAGCGCCAAGCCTATGACACGGCTGATTTATTTTTTCTCTGATGTGTTTGGTCACATAGTAAAAGTGGTTTGTATTGACGAGTAGAAAGATCCCTTAAAGTTAGTCTGGTAACTAAAATGCCGCCCGGTATACCCACTCCATGTAGAGGAAACACCCACTGAAACGATAAGTCAGTATTTAGAATGGCATAAACATTTATTATTGATTTGAACATTCTTTTAAAGTTGCCGAAATTGATAACTGCAGGGGAGTGCCTTGTTTTATATGTTATTTTACTGCCTAGCACATCTCGAGGACTATTGTCGTTGTAGATATGATAAATTCGATTCTGAGAAATGGTTCATTTATTGCCTCAGGAGGACTGCCTCGTCGGTCTAGCGGTATCACGTCTGATTACCATGCCGGAGGTCGTGGGTTCGACATCCACCGGGGGCCGTCGTATATTTGGACAAATGGCCTCAGCCTGTGTGTGTTTCCATGTTTGTGACATTCTTGCCCGGTTACAGGGTATATAGTAAAAACTTTTGTACCCAGCATGTTTTAACGTCTCCGTATCCGTGTGGCGCCGGATTAAGAATAGCGTCACTCCATTTCCTTCCGTGGATGTCGTAGAAGGCGACTAAGGAAATCAATTACCGGGAGCGGGGCAGCAGCGTCTTCCTAAGATTCCAACCGCATACTGCGATCGCCAACCCGCCTGCCAAGCGTGGCGATTATGGTAAAACCCCTTATGGTTATGAAAACCACGAGGGAGGCCTGTGTCCTGCAGTGGACGTCAAATGGCTGATGATCATGATGATGATATTTTTAAGCCTGTAAATTGAACTTAGTCTAATTAGTTTCTATTTGTGAAAACTTGTAATTAGCTTTTTGTTCTTTACTAAAATGTATATTATGCTAAGTTTAGCTGTAAGTTTTCCTAAAGGTTAAAATAAAATAAAAGCCGTCGCCTTCTACGACATCCACGGAAAGAAATGGAGTGACGCTGAGATGAACACGGAGAGAATCACTTGTACTGGTCCCAAACTAGGATACCCTGTGCTATAGTAAACAGACAAGGACATCACAAACAACATGGAAATGCATCCAGTCTGAGGCCATGTGTGTATATGTACGGCGGCTCCCAGTGGGAATCGAACTCAATTCAATTCAATTCAATTCAAATATTTTTATTCATTGTAAAAACAGAATGTTTACTTAATGAACGTCAAAGTTGTTAGTTTCACAATTAATGGATTATGTGGAGAAGAAACTAACAAAGAAACTCCACATTTATTCTTTTCAAAACACGTTTTAACTTAATTAACAGAGTTTTCAACTTAAAATATTAGTCATGAATGTGTTGAACACTAGTCACAATCGTCCTTTAAATAATATTAATCTACTGTTTAATGCCAAACATCTTTGTCTTCTAAATAATCCTTGATGTTATAGTAAGCCTTTTTGCACAGAATGTGCTTAACACATTTTTTAAATCGCGTTGGAGGTAACTCTAATATATCTTGAGGAATTTTGTTGTAGAACCTTATACAGTGCCCCATAAAGGATGTGTTAACTTTTGCAAGTCTAAATAGTGGAAATGACAATTTATGTTTATTTCTAGTATTAACATTATGGTGGCCACCAACATTTTCGAAGTCTTTGATATTTTTTCTAACGTACATAATATTTTCATAAATGTATTGACATGCAACTGTTAAGATGTTGGTTTCTTTGAAGAAATCTCTTAGCGAATCCCTACTACCTAACTTATAAATAAATCGGATGGCTCTCTTCTGCAAGATGAAGATAATCTCAATGTCTGCTGCCCGGCCCCATAGTAGTATACCGTAGGACATAATACTATGGAAGTAACTAAAATAAACAAGCCTAGCAGTTGCAACGTCAGTGAGTTCCCTAATTCTTTTCACTGCATATGCTGCAGAGCTAAGTCTGTGTGCTAATTTTACAATATGTGGACCCCATTGTAGTTTTGCATCGATTGTGATGCCCAGAAATACAGTATCATCTACAAATTCTAATTTTTCATGTCCAATTACTATGTTGTTCTCAACTACTCGTACGTTAGGTAAGGAAAACTTTATACATTTTGTCTTTTTAGAATTTAGCAGCAGATTATTTGCTGTGAACCAATCTAGTACTAGCGAGAGAGCATTATTTGCATCGTCAAGATTATTTCCTGCAAATAACACTATCTCAGACATTTTTTGTACCATAAACGGTAAATCATTTATATAGACTAGGAAAAGGAGCGGCCCTAAGATAGATCCCTGCGGGACTCCTATTTTTACAAGTGAACCCGAGGATTTAATACGATTTACGTCTGCTTTTTGGACCCTTCCTGCTAAATACGATCTTAAAAGATCTAAACCTGCACCCTTTATTCCGTAGTGTTTTAACTTTAGGAGTAGCGTTTCGTGGTCTACACAATCAAATCACTCTTATCAATCAAACTCTTAGGACAGTCTCAATAGATGTCTTAAAAAAACCGGCCAAGTGCGAGCCGGACTCGAGCACGAAGGGTTCTGTACCATTATCTATACAAGAATCGAGAAAAAGGGCAAAAAATCACGTTTGTTGTATGGGACCCCCCTTAAATATTTATTTTATTCTGTTTTTAGTACTCGTTGTTATAGCGGCTACAGAAATATATCATCTGTGAAAATTTCAACTGCCTAGCTATCACGGTTCATGAGATACGGTTCAGAAATAGAAGAAGAAGAAGAAGAAGAAAGACATTTATTATACCAACAAGATACATCACAGAAACAAAATAAGCACATAAGTAACATAATATGCACAACACAGAAGGAAAACTAAATACACAACAGACAAAACGAATAAACAGGACTATAGATGTAGCCTGTGGTGTATCTACATTGCCACAAAAGGCAGCTGACTCAGCGTTGTGCTGAGGAAGTGATCCCTCATCAACATCATCTGTGAAATTTTCAACTGTCTAGCTATCACGGTTCATGAGATACAGCTTCTTGACACACAGACGGACAGTGAAGTCTTAGTAATTGGGTCCCGTTTGGCACCCTTCGGGTAGGGAACCCTAAAAAGACAAAACGTCGAATGAAAAATAGAATTTATTGAAATTACCGAGTGGTTGCAATCCGTGCGGAAGAAGAATGATTAGACTAACTCATGTCGAGCGCCCGCGGGAGCCTGGAGACTGAAAGCACTTGTACCATTTAGGAGATGTACAGTATGATGGCGCTCGTCACGCGTTTAAAAAGTCAAAAATCGCGACTTTCCAGTACGTTTATCGTCAAATTCTGATATTTAAGCGCGACAAGACGCGTGATTCGTGTCATCGTATACTGCCCGTGCTGGACGTGCTGACTGAGGTCTGTGTTAGGGCAGCAAGTATTGCTGCATAAGCAGCCTATATACGTCCCACTGTAGGGCACAGGCCTTCTCTCAGAGAAAGAGAGAGTATGGGCTTAATCACCACGCGTGCCCACCGCGGATTGGCGATTTCAAGCGCTGAGGTAGGTATGTGAATAGCTCAGACACTCAGGTTTCCTCACGATGTTTTCCTTCACAGTTAGCGAGTGGTATTGCTACTATAACTTCACAAATGTACATAACTTAGAAAACAAAGTCATAGGTACATGCCCGCACTGGGAATCGAACCTGGGTCTCCCGCTTACGAGTCCAATGTTCTACCCACTAGGCCACCGCCGCTTAATTTACCCTGAATATGTATGTAGGCAGTATTGCTGCCTACGTATATTTAGGGTAGATATAACAGAATGACGTCCGGCATGGTAATCCGACGTGATACCGCTAGACCAACAAGGCAGTATGCTAATGTGCTGTTAAAGGGCTCCAGGGAATAACACTAGCGCTACCGAGGAAGAAAAATCATATTTTCTTAGGGTTCCGTAGTCAACAGGGACGACCCAGGACCTAGCTGCCTGTTATCGCATGATACGGAGGGCCGAACCCAATTAAAATGGGAAAGGGCCAGGCGAAGAGGAAGTTCCGTAGTCAACAAGGAACCCTTATAGCTGGGCTTATAGTTCCACTATGTCCGTCAGTCTGTCTGTCTGTCTGTCCGCGGCTTAGCACAGGGACGAGTACTAAAGAGCTGAAATTTGGCATAAAAATAGGTACACATTTTTTTTTTTTGTTTTTCTTGTATGCCGGGATTTGAACCCGCTAACTCTGGCTAACCGTGCCAGAGCTCTCCCAACTGAGCTAATGGGCAAGTGCAGGCATTGGCGAAATTTCGAGCCGCTTTACAAACTTCCCTGTATTTCGTGCAGACAGCGAGATCTGGCCGAAGCAATTTGCATCACTTGCAGCCCCGAGTAACCCACTTTGCAGTTACGTTTTTACATCGGAATGACATTGCTGTACCCACACGATTATATTCTTTTTTTTGTTACACTAACCCGCACAGCCAGAGGTCGCGGGTTCAAGTCCCGGCATGTGTGGAATTTTTAGCCTCTAAATAGGTTTTTTAAATCGTCCTCAGCACGGGTTAGTGCAACAAAAAAAAAAAAAGAATATAAAACATAATGTTATTAGATTTTTATTTCTGAGATTTGGATAAACGTTCTTTTAATTGGCTATTTCTTGCCTAACACGTGACATTGGCGAAATTGTGCTGGATAATCAGTGCAGTGAGTCCACAGAGCAGAATTGAATTGAATACATACTTATTACGCCGACGAAACGGTAAAATCTTAAAAAAAAAATCGTATACCTCACCTGAACCTAAATTAGGGAGGCAATTACGTTTCTCGCCTACACCGTAGTGTGGGGTATCGTTGGATTAGTCGTTTAACATATTGTGGGTGTAAGTAGACCATTTTTTAATTCAGGGTTCCGTTAGAAAACCTTTGTCAAAGTAGGGCATCCCTGTTCCCTCACCCGGCTAAGCCGTTGCCTGTAGTAACGTGAAACAATTCATGGCGGTAGCACATATACTGCAGTTAAAAGGGAAACTATCACGGCTAAGTAGGCTTTACACGTTTACGAGTAATCGGCAGTCGTGGCGCTAGTTAGCCCACTTAGCGTACGAAAAACCGAGGGGTTAGTGGGGAAATCTCAGCTATAATCTTGTTTTTTCTGCTAAGTAGGTATAGGAAGGTAGGAAGGCAGGCGTTCTTTTTATGTAGCTGAGCTGCATAAAAAGAATGCGCAGAATAAAGGTTTCGCAGTTGCGAATTGCGAAGCGTTATCAATCGATACCATAGATGTAAATCTAGCTAGATGCCATGCCAAGTCCCGGCATGGGTGGAATTTTTAGCCTCTGAATACGTTTTTAAAATAGATGCAACATGTTTTATTTATTTGCAAAATATTAGGGGTTAAAGTATGAAATTGCCGTTTTATTGCAATAGGTTCTTTGAATTGACATAGAATCTTCATGGTTTGAGGTTTTCGAATGAAACTTTTTTCAAATGGTTTCTATGATGTTCTTTTTTTAAAAAATGTGAAACATTTGAATATCGACTTTCAATTGTTTTTGTTATTCAATTTAGACAAGAAAGATGCGAAAATTCGAGTGATTATGAGGCACCCATTTTTCGTATTTTTTTATTTTATTGATTTGACGCAAGTGAGTTAATATTGTGGGTAAGGTAACGTTAAACCATGCCGCTAATTCCTGGGTAGTTTGACTAGGGTCGGTTTCCACTATCTCTCTTAATTCATCGTTATTCACCTGTGTGGGCGGTCTTCCTCGTGGCTCGTTCTTTAAGTCGAAATTTCCATCACGAAAGCGTTTAAACCAAAATCGCACGGTGCGTTCATTAGTAGACCCCTCTCCAAACGCAGCATTGATATTGCGGGCTGTTTCTGCCGCGTTAGTTCCGCGTCAATCGAAAATCAATCGAATTTTCGCAGTATCCATCTTTCTTGTCTAAATTGAATAACAAAAACAATTGAAAGTCGATATTCAAATGTTTCATATTTTTAAAAAAAAGAACATCATAGAAACCATTTGAAAAAAGTTTCATTCGAAAACCTCAAACCATGAAAATTCTATGTCAATTCAAAGAACCTATTGCAATAAAACGGCAATTTCATACTTTAACCCCTATTAATAACATTATATGAACAAACACTGTGTGACTTGTATTATTATTATTAAATTCTTTGTTGCACAGAAAACAATTTTCATACAAAGGCGTACTTTATGCTAAATAGCATTTTCTTCCAGTCAACCTTGGGTTTGTGGATAGTGTAACTTGGGCAATGCACGATACATACTATAAGTACATAAATTAGTTAAATACAAGAAAAATAAAAAACAAAACCAGGGGGGCGGGGGGGGGTTCATAATTATATATGTTTATGTCTATGTTTGTAGATCTATTTCCTTGTCCAATGTATCAGTCGAGTCCATCCAAAGTTTGTCTGGATGAGCCACATTTGGCGATACGGCATCACCCATCACTGAGGAGCCATCCATAAATGACGTCACACGAATTTAATAATCCTTTGATCAACAATTCATTCTTTCCTTATTTGTTCCACATTTGTGTGACCCCCAACGCTAGTGTGACGTCATGTATTTAAAAAAATATTGAAATAAGACAGCACTTCCAAAGCTTTCACTTCGTATTATCTAGCAATTTTTTTTAACCATAATTTTTTACTTTTGACCAAACGAAACTTACGCCCCGCTCGCGCACTTGTCGCTCCCTCACCCTTGATGTGTGACGTAATTTACGGAAGGCCCCTAAACTGGAGTCGTGACGTCGTCGTAGTAGGTACGAAAAATATGGCACATTTGTTTCCCAAACTTTTGAGCGCACTCGCGGTGTATGTGCGTCTGTGGTCGATACGTATGAGCTTCGCAATCTTATCGATTTGATACGCCGTTGGTATGATATGGGACACGTAGAATGGCTACTCAGGTTCACAATAACGCTTGCGCAATTAGTATAGTAGTCCAGTCTGTGGGGATTTTGCAGGGGTTCTGCAGTCGACAAGGAACCCTTGTATTTTCGCTATGTGCGTCCGTCTATCTGTCTGTCTGTCCGTCAGAAGATTAGTACAAGAAAGCTGAAACTGGCATAGACATAGGTACGTGTATTGATCACCCCGACAAAATGGTAGAATAAAAACTAAAAACAAAAATTTTTTAAGCCCTAAAGGCTTAAAGGGCGTTTTGCTTAAGGAAATCCTCAAACATGTATTACTTAATTTTTATACCTACCATATATACATACTACGACTAAAGACAATTTTTTTAAAATTTTTACTCGGAGGGCCCCATTCAATGAATTTGCCACGGGGGCCTCAGCAATACTTGCAAACATAACTATTTATTTTTAAATCGATATTGCCTGCCTTTGCTCGTGTCACTTGGAACTTGACTCATTGGAGCTTCTGTACCTAGTTGCCGGCACATGCTTTGCGTTATTGACCTTTCGATTAAAACAATAAGTATTACCTATTACAATTAATCATTTTGTCACAAGGAAGTGCGTGGAACGGTGCCTTTGTGAAAAATCAAGATACTTCAGTAAACAAAAATCTTCGCGCCCGTTTCCGAAGATCTTTCGGAGAAACTATTATAAATGGGTTTTGGTGAGTGAAAAAAATTGTCCTGTTATTTTTTTTTTCTATCGCAAACTTTAGGATTCCGATAGGATTTGGTGCGCATAATTAGGCTTCTGGCGGCGATTAGAAGTAGGTTCTTTACCAGTGGCGTAACTGTAGGGTGGAAGGGCTAGGAAAATGCCACGGGCCCCCGAACCATGAGGCCGCGCGCTCGGAAGTAGTCTAACACTTTTAACAAAGTTTTGTATAAATTATAATGTTTTAAACATGAGTACTTCAAATCAATTAAAGTTGCACCATACATACCTACTACAAATAAAAAACATTTTTTTTAAATTTTTACAATGAAGTTAACACTTTGTAAAACACTTTTATTAATACTTACTAAATTGAAAAAGAGCGAGTTATGTAGGTAAGTGCTTAGCTAAGTTTTATTTTCACATTACAACACTGTTAAGTGACTGCAACTTTGTGCCTCTTGATAGTAAAATATTGCCTTGTTCACATTACGAGCAAGAGGTAAAATAGTTATTCAGTCCCTTTCTTTCTTTCAGCCGCACCAAATCCTGTCGGCATCCTGACGTTTGCGGTAGCAATTAATACAGAATTTGTCAGTTAGCCAGGTTTTTTTTTAATTTGTAGCTCCGGGCACCCCTATTTAATTTCCCAGATAATATTGATACCGGGGATATTGGGAATCCCCCTTTTAAATGGCAAAAAACCACTATAAATAAATTGTGAAATATAAAATACATGGCACTAGGGGAGGTAGGTGCTCTCGTGCTTGAAGCAAATAAAAAAAAAATGTATGTATTACATAGGGTATTTAAAATACCGCGCAATAAACACTTCTTAAAGCAAATATTGCGGTTTCTACCGGGAAATCTTGTACGGGAAGATTCTATTAAATTGGAAGGGTATGGGATGTCGTCATGACATTCATTTAAGTAATCCAAAAAAAATGTTAATAACCTAAAGCCAGCCGCCATAGCGTAACTCTTATCAATCGCCAATCCCCCCAAGATCAAGTGACAAACCTCCAGGGCCTCGCGAACCCCACTTTGAGAATCCCTGAGTTGACTATTGGAATCGTCCAGAATTTAAGGCGCATTATAGGAGCCGAGGGTTTGCCTGAAGTACGCTCTTTCGCTCAGTTTTACTATAGCTGAAGTCCGTTTCACACTTTGCCGGTTTTTTTTAAGTAATATTTATTATAGTAGCAATACCACTCGCGAACCGTGAAGGAAAACATCGTGAGGAAAACTGAGTGTCAGAGAGTCCTGAGGAAATCAGGGTGTTCACATACCTCAGCGCTTGAAATTGCCAATCCGCGGTGCGCACGCGTCGTAACTAAGCCCTCTCTCTCTCTCTCTCTGAGAGAAGGCCAAGAGAAAAACTATAAGAACACATAAAACGGAAATGAGACAATAATTGTCAATAAATCCCACCTATGTGGAGTTTCTTCGAGTAAATGTGGAGTTTCTTTGAATAAATGTGGAGTTTCTTTGTTAGCTATTCTCCGCATAATCTATTAATTGTAAAAGTAACAGCTTTGACGTTAATTAAGTAAACATTTTGTTTTTATAGTGATCAAATTTTTTTACTTTGACTTTGATTAAGAGGCTAACTTGAGCCCACGATTCTCTGTGTGCAATTATTCTCCGAAACTATAAATAAATTACTTAACTTATAAATAAATTTAAGCTAAATGTATTTTATAAGTTTAAGAGCCTGTTGGATTACTAAATAACTAAAATAAAATATATAAATAAAATACTTATTCCAAACCTTACTAATTGCTATCGCAAATGTCGGCCAGGATTTGAAGCGCATAATTAGACCCCTGGTCCCTAACTGGGCATAAGCATAAGCAGCCTATATACCTACGTCTCACTGTAGGGCACAGGCCTTCTCTCAGGGAGAGAGTATGGGCCTAATTATCACGCGTGCCCAAACTGGGAACCCTGTGCTATGGTAACCAGGCAAGGACATCACAAACATGGAAATATTCAAACTGACTCAAGAAATTTGTTCCATCCGCGCACGACACGGTTTGGAATTATTTAGTAATCCAACAGGCTCTTAAACTTATAAAATAGATTTAGCTTAAATTTATTTATAAGTTAAGTACTTAATTTATTTATAGAGTTCACTAATGTTTGACAAAAAACGTTGACTAATGATCATTTTAACAAATAACCTTTTAAAAAATTGTCAGAAATCGGGAATCAATAATTTATTTCAACGTAAAGAATTTACATTCTGTTTGCTGAATATCAATGTACTATGTTACTATGCAAGCCGCTGCCTTCGGGCCGTATTTGTAGTGGAGAAAAAGGCAGCGGAAAAAAAAAACTCCACTCTGACCATCTTTTCTCAAATCGTCTTAAACTTATACATCAAAGCTTATATGATATGATTGCGTGATAGCCACCAATAAAATTAAAAGCCAAAATAACACTCGTATAAATAGTCACTCGGCAATTATCTAATTTCCCAAACGTATCATTTTATAAATGATTGACAAATACACATTTCGCAAATGTTTTACTCTGCAAATGAATTGGCTGTTAAAACTATAATTTGTAAATTTTTATTCGACCACATATTTCGTTTGTCAAATTCGCGATTTTACAAATTGTTAAGATAGTGGATGTTTCAACTATGTTTTACATAATGACGAACTTAGTTTTTGTACATTTGTGTAGTTTAACATTCCGGGACGCCTCGCTCCGCTCCGCTTCGCTCGGCTTTGGGTTTTCTATCATCATGGAGCCTAACACTCCTCCTCAATGCGCGCGTTGTCGCATCTATATTTCTCTATTCGCCTTGGAGATCTTCAACTGTGTAGGAAGGATTTCCGCAAAGTGAATTTTGTCAAAAGTTGTTTATCCTCCTCAGTCCTGACCTTGAAAATAACAATTGAAAACCATTGTTATTTTCAAGGTCAATACTAAGGAGGTTAAACCTACCTTGCGTTGTATTACCAATTCACGTGTATAATGAATGATTTTTATGTCAAATGAGTTATTTACAGAAACAATAATTTGTATAAAGATCAATTTGAGAAGCATAATTTTGTCAGTCGTTATTTGTCAGATGAAAATTTGTAATTTGCTTTTAGTCAAATGGCAGGACACCAGTTAGACGATTGGAATCGTTCTGGATTTGGTGCGAGTAATGTAGGAGTAGGACAACTGATTGTGTTGTATAAAATCTATTATCTGGGGGCACGGCAGTTACCCTTTGGGTACGGAACCCTAAAAAACAGGAGTTTATAATTCGTCTGTATGTTTTTATGTATGTTCAGCGATAATACTTTACCATATTGCCCGATTTCATTACATATTAAGCAGTCTATATACGTCCCACTGCAGGGCACAGGCCTTCTCTCAGGGAGAGAGTATGGGCTTAATTTTCACGCGTGCCCAACGCGTATTGGCAATTTCAAGCGCTGAGGTATGTGAATAGCTCAGGCACTCAGGTTTCCTCACGATGTTTTCCTTCGCGGTTAGCGAGTGGTATCGTTACTATAACTTACAAATGAACATAACTTAGAAAACAAAGTCCTAGGTACATGCCCGCACCGAGAATCGAACCTGGATATCTCGTTTCCAAGTCCAATGTTCTACCCACTAGGTTACTACCGCTCCCGATTTCATTGATTCTTATTAATATTAAAGTAGGCTTTGTCAGGATCGTGGCAAGTGGCAAACCCTGGTCTATGCCTACCAGGCGAGAGTTTATGCAATGTAAATACAATGCTAGTCAACCTCGTGGATCTCCTTCAGTGTTCACTCTTGTGAATTTCACGGTTTCCAACAAATGAAGCACAATTAACATTGTTTCGATATGAATGGTTGCAATTACCTTCAGACGCAGGTCAACCTGGAATTTTTTGTTGCATAGTCGTCTTTTGTGAAGTTATTGTAGCAATACCACTCGCAAACGGTGAGGGAAAACATCGTGAGGTGACCTGAGTGTCTGAGGTGTTCACATACCTCAGCGCTTGAAATTGCTGAAATTGCTTGAAAATTTTAGTTACTTCCACAGTATTATGTCCTACGGCATACTACTGTGGGGTCGGGCAGCAGACATTGAGACCATCTTAGTCTTACAGAAGAGAGCGATCAGATTAATTTATAAGCTAGGCAGTAGAGATTCATTAAGAGAAGAATCGCTCAATTAGTAAACATATTTTGAAGTGAGCGGTCGCATAATGAATGTGTCGAGAAATGTTATTATAGCTTTTATACAACGGAGGAGAAGAATTACAAAAAGAAACCGAGAGTATTGGGTGCATCCCATCCACAGTGATAGATTATTAAAAGGAAAGTTTTACACACTGCATTCCAAATTACTAGATTACCCGAAAAAGTTTTTCGCCTTTTATCGAATGAGTATATCCAGTTTCAATGAACTTGTACAATTGATTGGACCGGCAATAGCAAAGATGGATACAAATTTAAGACTTTCTATACCTGTGGAGGAGAGATTGAGTGTTACAATAAGGTAAGATAAACCATAATATACCAATAATTATCTTTTATTTGAATTAAAATCACAAAGTAGGTAGTTAGGTTTACAAGTCAAACACTTCTGAATGTTCTTATTTATTTATTTTATTTATTTATTTGTAAGGGACACAAACTGTATAAAGTACATCGCATTCTTAAAGACTAGTTTTAGTTTTACATTCTGGTACTTATACTAATAACATGCGTCCACAACGCTCGCCAAACAAGTGGATGTGAAAGTAATTTTTTTTATTTATTTTTTTTGTTACATTTAGTGAAATGTTAATCTACAAACTAATAATATAATAAACTCTCTCAATCATGAAAATTCTTTCGAAATAGCTTTGTTCTGAAAAATTGGAAATATTATTCCAATTCCGACTGAACTGTATCATTGGAATGCCCTGGTGATTGAATATTCTGAACCGTAGGTAAATTGGGGGATGGAGTAGAACTGGGTGTAGTCTGGAATAATGGTCGTGGTTGCTGCAAGACATGAGTCCTTCGATGATATACGGGAAAAGAGGACATGGGTTGCTGCAATATGTTATGGCTACTTGTTGATTGATAAGTTGCATGAAAACGCCTGGCTTCTCTTATCTGTTTGAAAACGTTAAGAATGTCCCGACTTCGTGTTTTTTTGAGCGTTTAATTCCCGACGAAAGCAAGTACGTAAATTAGCCCATTTTTGTTGCACTTCGCGACCTGCAAAATAGATACATACAATTATTGGTTACAGATATCTGGCTACCGGAGCAAGTTTCAATACGTAGTCTTTTAACTATCTGATGGGAGCGTCTACAATACGAGACATTGTTGAAAATGTATGTCAGCAAATATGGATGGTACTTCAACCATTGTATATGGCAAACAAACAAGAAGATGATTGGATTAAAATTGCTGACGAATTTTATAGTCGCACAAATTTTCCAAACATCGTTGGAGCGATAGATGGCAAACACATACGGATGATTCAACCAGAACATTCCGGATCAACATGTTTTAACTACAAAAAGTTCTTCTCTATCGTTTTAATGGCTTGGACAGATGCAGATTATAAATTTGTGAACATAGATGTTGGTTCTTATGGAACAGCTAGTGATTCAGAAATATTTAAAACATCTGAAATGGGAAAACGGCTTTCAGAAAATCGGTTAAGTATTCCCTCCGGAAGGTATTTGCCCAACGATGATAACGGAGAAGTTATTCCCTTCTCTGTTGTAGGAGATGAGGCATTTGGACTTGGAAATCACATATTACGCCCTTATGCCAAAAGAAATCTAAACTACACCAAGCGAATTTTCAACTATAGACATACCGTCGTCTCCTGTAACTTCGCCTTTTGTACCTAACTTCGCCCAAAAAAATTAAATGGGAATAATATTTTTATTATAATGGCAATACTGCTGCCTACTCATTGGTTGGTTCAATAATTTGTCTATGGTCCTATTGCGCCTCCATTGGTCAAAATCGGAACGGCCATTTTGTCAATATGAAGGAAAAATTCATAGAAAGCGTGTGCGTTTTTTTTGCGACTGCCAGCAAAGCGATCAATATTGAAAAGCACACTAAAGGTAAGATCTAGATACTTTTACAGTAGTTAACTTATGTATTAGGCTTTCTGTTGCGCAAATATTTGTGGGCTAGGTCTCAGTTGAAAAAAAATATCTAGTAAATATTGTTACCGAGGGTGCTTCCGACAATAACCTGCCAAACTTCGCCTACCTGCAGGGTTGGGTGTGTCAAAGATATATGACAGTATATATAGTCTATTTCTAGTAATTTTAGTGTCTTGTCTATGTTAGTAAAATAGGTATTAAAAAGTCTAACATTTCTTAAAAAGTACCTGATTGTTCGACAATTGTTGTACAAAGTACAGTAAAGACTGTAAAAAAGTGTGTTTATTAATAAATATAATTCATGTTTTTACATTCGGTTTTATATTTCCTATAGTTACACAAAAAAAAAAAAATTTAGTGATAAAATATATCATAGTGACACAATTTTTTTTATTTTTAAAAGTGACAACCCTAAAGTTTGTTCCTACTTTCGAAAAAAGCCGTCCTAACTTCGCCTACCTCCAATAAAAAAAATAAAAGATAGGTTTATAGTAGTTCCATTATTATATAATGGTTCTAAATGTTTTTCAATGCAATTGGAAATTTTTCTTTGACATTAAATGTATTTTTATAGAAAATACGCGAAGCAGGCGAAGTTAAGATTTGCTCCCAAACTTCGCCGTCCTTTTTCAAATGCAGATTACAAGCTGATTGGCTAATATCGGTGGCTTAACACACGCACACTAGAAAAGCGCTCATATTTACACAACGTGGTAGAAGAACGATAGCAACGGACTATCTTAGTTTGGCGGGAAATTTAAAAAATATGAAAATTCGAGCCAAAAATAGGCGAAGTTACAGGAGTTAACGGTACTAGAGCTCGACGCATAGTTGAATGCACTTTCGGCATTCTTGCTAACAAATGGCGAATTTTTCACCGTCCAATAGACGTGAATATAAATTTTTGTACTCGAATCGTGAAAGCTTGCTGTATCCTTCATAATTATGTACGAGTAAAAGATGGAGTACAATTCACCGATACTCTCTACAGTTGTACCATGAACAACTTAACACTAAATGAAAACAACCGAGGAAGAAATAATATGGATAACGTGCGGCAGTACATGTCGTCATATTTTATTTCTCCTGGAGGTGCCATTCCTTGTCAGTATAATAAAGTGTGATTCAATCAAACATAACTAAATAGAAAATAAACATCGATACGTACCTTGTTTTGTTTTATTTTCTGGACTTAGCTGACCCCAATCAGGAACAACTGTTTCACACACTTCCTCCCATAGTTTTTTTTTTATTCGCATCGGAGTATTCTTTTAAGTTTTTTTTTTTATAAAGAGCGGGTCTTTTTTCAATTTCCTCTAATAAATTTACGATAAACGATTCAACAAGCAGCGATTGAGTAGCATCGGATGAAGCCATCATGAACGCTCGACCGTCCCGTGCCAAACCTCGGGAGCAACTGAAACTATCCGCCAAGTCGGCCGACTAACAATCGGGTAGTGTGCGCGCGCGGACGAGCGCCATACTGATCTAGCCATCGGCCGATAGTTGGCCGATATTTTAGTTTGAAGGTAATCGTGAATCCCATCAAACTTTTTTATCGGCCGATACCTAATCGTTGTATGTGCGCACTACCATACATCTCCATACTGATTAAGAGCCCGACCAAACTATCGGCCGACTAAAAGTCTGCAGTCTGCGGGCTCTCTTAAAGAAACTAACATCCTAACAGTTGCTAGTCAGTATATCTATGAGAATATTATGTACGTCGGGAAAAATATAAGTAATTTTAAAACCGTAGGTAGCCAACACGATGTAAATACTAGAAGTAAACATAAACTTTCTTTCCCAAGATTTAGGCTGGCAAAGGTTAATACATCCTTTATGGGGCATTGTATACATTTTTACAATAACATCCCTGAAGATATAATAAGCTTGCCTGAAGTGCGGTTCAAAAAATGTGTAAAGCGCACTTTATGCCAAAAGGGCTACTATAGCATTACGGATTATTTAGATGACAAAGATGTGTGGAATTAAAGCCAGTTCAATGCATCCTAGTACTATGTTTTTAGAAGATATGACATGAAAAGTCTCTTAATTAACATTAAGGAATATGTTTGAAAAGACTAAGTTTGGAGTTTTTTTGTCCGTTTTTTCTCCAAATGATCTAGATTTTGAAACGGACACCTAGATTTTGTTGTAACGTTCAATAAGTCACAGTTTCTGTGTTACTTTCAATAATTTTTTTTTTACTTTTGACTTTTGAAATTGCCAATCCGCGGTGGGCACGCGTGGTGATTAGGCCCATACTGAACTCTCTCTAAGAGAAGGCCTGTGCGACGCAGTGGGAGGTTTATTGCCTACACTAAAATAATCGCCCTTAACGTAACTGATTAGAGTGCACGTATGTATAAGAGTCAATACGAGCGGAGCTAACCAACCACGGCTTTCCTCACGAGGTTTTCCTTGAATTGAATTGAATTGAAATAATTTATTCACTTAAAACACAGTACAATGAAAGAGTACAATTTTAAATTATAAATTAAAAAGAAACATGCAAGGAAAGCCAGTGCACTGCGTTTGTGAAAGGACCCGACTCAGCATTTGTCACAAAAGGGGTACCTTCTGTTCCTCTGCTCCTTCACACTTGCCTTTCCTGTGGGCTAGGCCGACTAAGCTGTCAGGTTGGTATAGGTACTAGGCAAGCCTACTCCATCTAAACAATGTCCCAGGCACTGCAGTGTCCGAGTGGTCCCTTCTCCCATCTAGTATGAGTGAAAGGTGCCACTGGACGCTGTATAAATCATCTCATTACGTAGATGCAATGGCCAAAGTTTGCATAGCAATATCTTTTTACTAAAGCATTGTAGTTATAAATTATATAGATGCTGGCATGCTCTACCCCTCAGGTACGCAAATAAGCATCTTTGTTTTTTTTTTAAACATAAAGACCCTCTATTTATTAGGTAAATTAGTAACTAAAAAATAAGTCTTTGCCCAGTAATAGTAATGTGGAGGTTGGTGCACTGTCGACTGTACGAATAACCGTCAAATGTAGGTATGAGTAATGTAATAAATATGTGACGAATGGAGTGGCTGGAAAAGTTGATTAATTGCGAAACTAACAACTTTGTTGTTCATTAACGGATTTTCCGGACTGCCTCGGCGGACTAGCCGTTAAGGCGCTTAACTACCCAGACAGAGGTCGTGGGTTCGATTCATTACATTTACATCCGTACATTTGTACAAATCGCCTCAGTCTGGGTGCATTTCCATGTGTGTGATGTCCTTGCCTGGTTACCATAGCACAGGGTATCCTAGTTTGGAACCAGGTCTTGTGATTGTGTTGTGTGGACGTTATTATTATTAAGGTGGCCCAGTGGGCTAACTTGCGCCACAAGTGAAAAGCATAATCATAATATCGTCTTTTACACATCGTATTTGCAAAAAAGGTCTGCACAATCTCACAATCATGTTAACAGTGTATTTTAGGACTCACGATGTAGAACCTAGGATCACGAACTCGGGACTAGATAGCATTTGTGCCAAAACGGCCGTTTTTGGCGTTGGTAGCCTAGTGGGTAGAACATCGGACTCGGAAGCGAGAGACCCACGTTCGATCCCAAGTGCGGGCATGTACCTATGACTTGGTTTTCTAAGTTATGTACATTTGTGAAGTTATAGTAGCAATACCACACGCTAACTGTGAAGGAAAACATCGTGAGGAAACCTGAGTGTCTGAGCTATCCACATACCTCAGCGCTTGAAATCGCCAATCCGCGGTGGGAACGCGTGGTGATTAAGCCCATACTCTCTCCTTGAGAGAAGGCCTGTGTCCTACAGTGGGACGTATATAGGCTGATTATGCTGTCTCGGCAGCATGCCTCCGCTCCCAGCAGCAGTGGTTTCGGTCTTTGGCCTCCACAAGTGGTACCATGTGGTACTAAAAAAAGGCGGATTTCTGTGAAAAAGTCGATTTTCAGTACATTTTTTTTAATAAAGTGTAATTTTCAAACTTTACTGAGTCGGTGGCCAACTTTAATGGTCGTAGGTTTTTTGCCTTATGTTCACGGCCGTCGAAAGCGTTAGGAATTGCCAGTACGCGGTGGGCACGCGTAGTAATTGCGTGGTAATGACTGACTCGTTGGTCTAGCGGTTAGTGTCACGTCAGTTTTTTTTTTGATGCTATGTCTACAACTCGCCTTGCTATCAACTTGTTACTTATAGTAAATGTTTTGTCAACTACCTACAGAGCCGGATTTTGAGGTCTGGAGGCCCTAGGGCAACGAAGGAGCGGAGGCCCCTAATTATTCCCAAATAAAAAATACGAAACAAAAACTACAATGAATACGATTTTTTTTTTAAATTTGAAAAACAAACAGACGTTATGAGTACTCATAAAAGATTGGCGTTTAATGATAGTACATATTAGCCTTTTGTGGGGGCCCTTTCCTTGTGGAGGCCCCAGGGCAGTAGCCCCGCCTGCCCTCCCCTAAATCCGGCCCAGACTACCTACCTTCGCTAGCTTAAAAGTTTTTTTCTTTTAGCCCTTTTGTTTCACGATTGTTAAATATCGACCCCAAGCTTTGGCGTAGGATGGGGCGAAGTGGCTAGAAACTAAGTTTGGATTTGCCGTACCAAGCTATAGGTACTACAATGTGCTTATCTACTTAATTAGTATAATCACTAGGTCCTAGACTTATATATACTAAACAAAAATGGTGATGTTTTGTTTGGGTTGTTTAATTAACTTAACTCGCCCAATATTCATTTGTGCCAGACTAATCTTAAAGGTGGCGTGGCGGAAATCAAGTTTGATTTTCGGCGTGTCATCGTGATAAACATACATTTTGTTACACGTTACCTACCTGTAATAGTAACATATTTTTCTGATGTATTTAACATGTCCAAAGTATGGAAGATGTTCCATACGTAATAAATTTCTTTATTTCTGATTACCATGCCAGAGATGGTATGCTGGATGAGAGTAGTCGAGGACCGTGCTCAGTGGCGTGCAATAGGAGAGGCCTACGTCCAGCAAAGGACAAGCATAGGCTGATGATGATGCGAGAGATTGAGAGTTCGATTCGCACTAGGGGCCGTCTGGGTGTATTTCTATGTTTGTAACGTCCTTGCCTGGTTACCACAGCACGGGGCATTGAATTTTAAGCAGGGATAGAAACCCATTCCCATACTAGAAAAGTGGCACGGGGTATCTGAGTTTGAGACCAGGACAAGTGATTGTGTTGTGTGGAAGTTGATTAACCCCAAAGTCTCTCTCATTGAGAAGGCCGCATATACAGGCTACATAAAAAAAATTAAGATATACACTAATTAGTGTAAAACACAAACTTTTAATAATCATGAAAATATTTCGCGTATCAACCTACCATACCTAATCTATCGATTAGATTCTTAACTGTCACGTCAAACATGCATAATTTGTGTTCGAACACTGTTACATGGATTCCGTGGTGACTTATCTAAATATTACAGAACAACATTGATCGTGATAGGTAATTCACGATTGGTCAATTTTATCTGTGAGCAAAGTACTTTCCGAATAACAATCGCACGGAAATCTGAATCACTGACTATTTGAGTTTGAGTACTTACATACAATACTTAAAACGGGATCCGGGGCCATAAAGGTCACAATTCGGCTACTTATTTTTTCTTGTACTTGTCGGTTTGCCAAGCAAATAAGATTTGTCAATTAAAATACTGTAAAACAGATTTAAAATTGATGGTTTACATCAAGGATTATTTAGAGGACAAAAATGTCTGGTATTAAACAATAGATTAATGTTGATGGACAGTCAGAGGAAGATTGTGTCTGAAAAAATAAACTGGTCTTTGCATTTACGTAATGAGATGATTTATGCAGCATCCAGTGGCACTTTCACTTAAACTAGATGGGTGAAGGGACCACTCGGACGCTGCAGTGCCTGGGACATGGTTTTTTAGATGGAGTATGCTTGCCCAGTACCTATACAATCCTGAAAGCGTAGTCAGGCTAGCCCACAGGAAAGACAAGTCAATACATGCGGAGCCAACCAAGCCGCGGGTTTCCTCACGATGTTTCCTCTGCTACAAATTCGTAGATGTACGTAACTTTGAAAATAAACAAAGTCATAGGTACATGCTCGCACTGGGAATCGAACCTGGGTCTCTCGCTTTCGAGCCCATTGTTCTGCCCACTGGGCTACCACCGCTCAATCGATTGTGTCTAGTGGTCAACACATTCATGAGTTGTTTTTAAGTTGAAAACTCAAAGTGAAGAAACCTTTTCAACTACATGACAACTTGACAAATTTTCACCAATACTGAGGATGAGGAAACTCTTTGCGGACATCCAGTGTGATAGCATTTCTAGTTTTTAAAGTTTAAGGTTAAATTAAATTACTCCATGACGGTTCCTCAGGCATTTAACTTTCGAAATATCACTTGTTATCTAATTAATTTCATTTTAAAGTTTCTTAAGTGAAATTATTTTTATGTTTATTAAGTGAAATTCTTTAAGTTTTATAAGTCTAGAAGTTAGACTTGTTTCTATTATGTTTAAAGAAAATTAAAGACGAATGCTGTGTGAGCCTATAATTGGCAACCTTATAAGGCTAAAACTGTAAATTGTAATTAAGTAAAAGTTGAGAGGGCCGTTGGCTTACCTATTAAATGAAATACAAAATGAAAAATAAAAGATCAAAAGAGGTAATAGTACATAACTGCAGCGGCCAGCAAAAGAGGCATTGATGGACGAACGTGAATACGCGGAAATTAAAACTAAGTAGTAGTACTAAGGCAGAACTTTTTATTTGAAAAATTCAATAAACTTTCAAAATCAGACGAAAGACGAACGAACAACAATATTTTTTGCAGCTAGCTTTCTATCGCAAGCCAGTTCGAAATTTAAATAAAACCTTTGATAAGTTACCTCCTTGGTTGTCATTGTTCGGAGTAAAAGATCGTTCCATTTTTAAATAACACGACAGATATGAGTTTAGTAGGTACTTATGTAATTTATTTGGCCGCAAAACACGACAGTTATGAATTTTCATAGAATTTTTTCCGGCCGCTGCTCGCGTGTAATTGGCCAGTACAGCAATTTCGATTTATCTCGAAGAAGGTTGTCAAAATAAAAATTTCTTATACCTAACACTTAAGTGTCAGAATACTTTGCTATTTAAATTACTAATTAATTCAATTACTCGTCATACGATATCAATGTGCAGATAGTATCTGAGAATTATCAGTTTATTTGGCATGTTTCGCGTTCGGACAATGGTATTATTATGGATGTTTGGTCTTGAGCCGACAATACCACTTAACATAAAATATAGCACGATATTCAAATTAAAAGATGTTAATTCATACTTAATTAACGAGTCAACAGAAAGATGTCTGGAATCAAGGCCAGTTCAATGCATGTATTCTAGGTTTTAATTAATTAAGGCCCAAATTTAAAAAGTTTGGAGTTTTTGTCCACATTTTCTTCAAAATGATCTAGATTTTGAAATGTCCGCCTGGCTTAACTGGTAGGTAACGTTAATTAAATCGCAGTTTTTGTGTTAGGTATTGTGACACACACATTTTGTTTTATATTCTTTTTGTTGCACTAACCCGTGCTGAGGACAATTTTAAAAACCTATATTTAGAGGCTTAAAATTCCACCCGTGCCGGGACTTGAACCCGCGACCTCTGGCTCACCGTGCCAGCGCTCTCCCAGCTGAACAAATAGGCAAGTAGCCCATTAGCTCAGTTGGGAGAGCGCTGGCAAGTAGCCGCCGGCATGGGTGGAATTTGTAGCCTCTAAATAGGTTTTTAAAATTGTCCTCAGCACGGGTTGGTGCAACAAAAAGAATATAATAATGTAAAAGTTTGTGAAGATGTTTGTTACTGAATCACGCAGTTTGAGTCCCGAGGAATGACGTAGGATACCTTTCTTCCCGGAAATTACTCATTCCGTACGGACGAAGTCGCGAAAAAGTTACTTTATTATAATTCCTCTTTGACTGTTCACATGTATTTCTAACCCGTTTTTTTCCAACGTAGGTAATGACTGGACTAAGTATTTTTGCCCAATTTATGTAGATTTAGAAATGGGCCTTAGTTAACTTCTTAAGTTCATCAAGTAGCAGTTTCTGTGTTCATCATCATCATCATCATCATCAACCCATTATGTCCCCACCGAGGGGCACGGGTCTCTTCCCTGAGGAAGGTATAGGCCATACTCCACCACGGGGGCCAAGTCCGGATTGGTGGAGGCTTGTAGACTAGTAGCTCGTCTACTGTCAGAAGTTGTCAAGCCGCCCTAAGGCCTCTGACTTGGCTTAACGACTTGTTATTTGATTTTTATTTTGTTACTACTATCTTCTTCCAGATAAACTGCTAATAACATTAGCAGTTTTCACGACAGCATCAGCGTGGCAATACAATGACAATGAAATATTAGACGGATTCTTGCCGAACGGGTGTCCAGTGTCATTTGACTCTCATTTGCTTCTGCCACACGAACGGGACTGTGGCAGTTATTACCAGTGCAACTTTGGTAATAAGGTGCTGAGGTTTTGTCCTGCAGGGTTGCACTTCGATAACAAGTTGCAGGTGCGTATTTAAGGTGCTGAGGTTATGTCCTGCAGGGTTGAATCAGGAATCAGGACTCTGTGTCGAATCAGGAATTTAGAGCATAGCTCCACCTGGTAGGGTTCATCTGAAATGGTTGCACTTCGATAATAAGTTGCAGGTGCGTATTTAAGGTGCTGAGGTTATGTCCTGCAGGGTTGCATAAGTCGCAGGTTCGTATTAGTATTCCAATTCTATCCCCCCACTGCTGATTATAAACATATTAGGTATTATTATTATTATTACGTTTATTGCACATAAGTTAAAAATACAAAGGCAATGTGGCGGACTTAATGCTATAAGCATAGCATATCAGACTCGTTGTTTTTTTTGTTGCAAATCAAAATTCAGTTTATGTTAAAGAACTATCGTCACGCCTCATCGACGCGAGCAGGGACCCCAGGGCTGGCTCTTGCCTCGGGCAGAGGATAAGTCTTGCCATCCAAGGAGGTAATGTAGCCTGCATACTGGGGACCCTTCGCAGAGGCGACGATGATTTCGGCGCAGTACCTATTCATATATTTGGTTTATATTTAGTTTTGTAGTTAATTAATAGGTTATTTATGTCATTAATTAAAATATTCAGTTTACAGTATTCGAAAAGTTCTCGAATGGAGACCACATAACGGCAAGCGCAGCGTAGGACGACCAGCCAAAAGATGGAAAGATGACATAATCCAAGTGGCAGGAAGACGCTGGATGCAGGCTGCTTCCAACCGGTCTTTTTGGAAATCCATGGAGGAGGCCTATGGTCAGCAGTGGACTTCTTGTGGCTGAATGATGATGATGATGATGATGATTCAGTTTATTGCTTTCAGTGATACATAAGTTCTTAAATAATAAAGCAAGTAAGAGATTTTTGACATGAGTCCTGCGAGGGTACTGCATTTCAAATATTTGAAAATACCTAAATAGGCAAAAGTTTTAAAATAGTATGGTTTTTTCTACAGGTCTGCAATTGGCCAAGCCAAGTAGAATGCGCAACCACTCAGCAACCAGCAGTAACCACTCAGCAACCAGCAGTAACCACTCAAAACCCAGCGGTAACCTCACCGAACCAGTTTCTATCCAACGGATGTCCAGACTCGATCCAAGTACATTGGCTGGTAGCTGATGAGACGGACTGTGGGAGGTTCTACCAATGTAACTTTGGTGAATTGGTACCAAAAGTTTGTCCAGCCGGACTGCATTTTGATTCTAAGTTGCAGGTATGTAAATTTTGTTTCGTTGTTGATTATGGGTCTTCTAGACAAGAAATATCGAAAAACGTGATGTGTTAGGTTATGAAAAAATATAATTTTAATAGAAAAAAGTACTTATTACAAAAAAAATATACGCTGTCTACTTGGGTGTTTTCTAAATAAGTATTTTGATATTACTTATGCAGAAAAGTGAAAAAAAAAAACAAACGTTTCACTAACTACGGCTTATGGGTTTGAGTTTGGGTGTCCTTGCCTGGTTACGATAGCTCATGGTATCGTAGTTTGGGACCAGGAAAAGTAAATTGTGTATCATAGATAGAGAACGCTTTACGTCACAACCAGAAAAAATAAAATAATATTAAAAGAAACATTAAAAAAATTATGTAACCTTTCAAAAAAACTACTGACTGCAATATTAAAATTTTTAACATGATATTTCTCAGATATGCAACTGGCCAAATCAAGTGACATGTAATCCGGTTACAAGTACACAAGAAACTACTACTCCCATTATTACAACATCTGTAACTACTGAGGATGTTACAACTGTACACCCGGTTGGTACAACTGCAGGTACAACTCACGAACCAATTGTTACAACTACAGAAGAAGATTTTGCAACTACAAGTGAACCTATTCTGACAACAGTAGAAGAGCCAATGGAAACCGAAGGAATAACCAATGAGCACACAGAATTAACTACTTCTGAACCTACAATAACTGAAGATATCACAACGACAACAGAATTCAGTGAAGCTTACACAACAGAACAAGTTTATACAACCACTGTAGTGTATGAAACCACACACCCAGAAGAAAGCCTCACGACTGAATCTATTCAGACATCGACACATGAGACTGAGTTTACAACAATCGAACAAAAACCAACTACAGAAGATATTCAAGTCACAGACGAAGAACAGGTCACAAATGAGGCTAGTCATACCACAAAAGGAGTCAGTGAAACTACAGAACAACCAACTACGCTAAATCCCAGTGATATCACAGAACCACATCTTACAACCGAAGATGAGGGAACAAATCCAGAACAAGTTGTTACAACTGTAGTAGAAACAGAACTGACCACTGAAAGTAGCAAAACTACTGTAGTAAAAACAGAAGCAACCACTGAAAGCATTCAAACTACCGCAGTAGAAACAGAACCGACACCTGAAAATACTCAAACCACAGTAGTAGAAACAGAAGCGACTACGGAAAGTATCCAAACGACAGTGCTAGAAACAGAAGCAACTACTGCAATTATTCAAACTACAGCAGTAGAAACAGAACCGACAGCTGAAAATATTGAAACCACCGTGATGGAAACAGAAGCAACTACCGAAAATATTCAAACGACAGTATTAGAAACGAAAGCAACCACTGAAAGTATTCAAACCACAGTAGTAGAAACAGAACCAACAAAAGAAAGTATTCAAACGACGGTGTTAGAAACAGAACCAACCCCGGAAAGTATTCAAACCACAGTAGTAGAAACAGAACCGACTACGGAAAGTATCCAAACGACAATGTTAGAAACAGAAGCAACCACTGAAAGTATTCAAACCACAGTAGTAGAAACAGAACCAACCCCGGAAAGTATTCAAACTACAGTAGTAGAAACGGAACCGACAGTTCAAAATATTGAAACCACCGTGATGGAAACAGAAGCAACTACCAAAAATATTCAAACGACAATAATAGAAACAGAAGCAACCACTGAAAGTTTTCAAACCACAGTAGTAGAAAAAGAACCAACAACTGAAAGTAATCAAACTACAGGAGTAGAAACAGAACAGACACCCGAAAATACTCAAACTACTGTAGTAGAAACAGAACCGACAACTGATAATACTGAAACCACTGTGGTTGAAATAGAAGCAACTACGGAAAATATTCAAACGACAGTGTTAGAAACAGAAGCAGCTACTGAAAGTATCCAAACGACAGTAGTGGAAACAGAAGCAACTACTGAAAGTATTCAAACCACAGTAGTTGAAACAGAACCGACTACGGAAAGTATCCAAACGACAATGTTAGAAACAGAAGCCACTACCAAAAATATTCAAACGACAGCATTAGAAACAGAAGCAACCACTGAAAGTATTCAAACCACCGTGATGGAAACAGAAGCAACTACCGAAAATATTCAAACGACAGTATTAGAAACAGAAGAAACCACTGAAAGTATTCAAACCACAGTAGTAGAAAAAGAACCAACACCTGAAAGTATTCAAACGACAGCGCCAGAAACAGAAGCAACTACTGAAAGTATTCAAACTACAGGAGTAGAAACAGAACCGACACCCGAAAGTACTCAAGCTACAGAAGTAGAAACAAAACCGACAACTGATAATACTGAAACCACTGTGGTTGAAATAGAAGCAACTACGGAAAATATTCAAACGACAGTGTTAGAAACAGAAGCAGCTACTGAAAGTATCCAAACGACAGTAGTGGAAACAGAAGCAACTACTGAAAGTATTCAACCCACAGTAGTAGAAACAGAACCGACTACGGAAAGTATCCAAACGACAATGTTAGAAACAGAAGCCACTACCAAAAATATTCAAACGACAGCATTAGAAACAGAAGCAACCACTGAAAGTATTCAAACCACCGTGATGGAAACAGAAGCAACTACCGAAAATATTCAAACGACAGTATTAGAAACAGAAGAAACCACTGAAAGTATTCAAACCACAGTAGTAGAAAAAGAACCAACACCTGAAAGTATTCAAACGACAGCGTCAGAAACAGAAGCAACTACTGAAAGTATTCAAACTACAGGAGTAGAAACAGAACCGACACCCGAAAGTACTCAAGCTACAGTAGTAGAAACAAAACCGACAACTGATAATACTGAAACCACTGTGGTTGAAATAGAAGCAACTACGGGAAATATCCAAACGACAGTGTTAGAAACAGACGCAACTACTGCAAGTATTCAAACCACAGTAGTAGAAACAGAAGCAACTGCAGTAGAAATAGAACCGACAACTAAAAATATAGAAACCACAGTGGTTGAATCAGAAGCAAATACTGAAAGTATTCACACCACAGTGGAAAAAAACGAAGCAACAAGTGAAAATACACGAACCACCACAGTGGAAACAGAACTGACCACTGAAAGTACTCAAACTACAGAAGTTGAAACAGGAAAGACAACTGAAAGTATTTTAACAACAGTTGAAGAAACTGAAGAGACCGAACAGAAAACTACCACTGTGGCGCCACTTTGCCCTCCCGGTTTCTTCGGGAACGTGCCTAATCCAGAGAGATGCGATTCTTTCTACATGTGCTCGGGAGGGATCCCTATCCAGCTTTTCTGTTCTTCTGGATATGAATTTGACGCTGCAGCTAGCGTAAGTAACTTCACATTTATCATAATTAGCAAAAGCAACCTACATGCAGAGGAACTTTGGGTTTAATCACCACGTGTGCCCACAGTGCGGATTAACGATTTCTAGCCTAGCGCTTATAAGTGCTACGCAATCTCAAATACTTAGGTTCCCTAACAATATTTCCCTTTATCGTAATAACCCTCTACTTTATACGATAGACGTCCAATCAGTGTCTGTTGAGTTTGTTATTGTTCCATGCTGATATATGAAACAATAGAACCAACACACATTGACACACCCACAGAGTTGGTTTACGGGCAGTGTAGTCGAGTTTGTCAGAATCTCGTAGTCTGACTGATGATCGAAGAGTCTGACTGCGAAGCTAAGTAGGTAGGTAGGTTAGGCAGCCGATGTTATACGGGCTGATATGAGGATACTAAAACCCTGTGTAAGTTTAGAGGTAGAATGCTTGGGACGGTATGTGGGAGGCAGGAGCCGCCATGTTAAACTCATTATTCAGTCCACCGTTCATTTTCCAACTTTTGCAGAGCAAAACCCCCCAATGACTGGACTATGTGTAGATTAGCTTGTTTATCCATATTTGTGATGTTTAGCGTGGATACCATATCAGAACTTATGCTAGTTTGGAACCAGTCGCAAACTAGGATACCCTGTTACCTGTTTCTGGAATAAGTGATTGTGTTGTATGAATGTTTTAATTACTTACTGGTAACAATTTTATTATTTTGCAGGCCTGTGTCCTCATAAGAGAAGGTGGCTGCACCACACCCTATGTCACGACTACAGAAGGTTACACAACAAGCAATGAAATCGACAAACTTACCACGGAAAGCGATGTCACTGACGCCACCGCTGCAACTGCAGGCACATCTACTGATTCCACTAAAGAAACTGACGCAACAGAAGCCACTACAGCTTCACTAGAGACTGAATCTACGACCAAAGTCATTGAATCTGAAACTACGGACAGTGAAACCGGCACTACTGATGGAGAAGTTGGTACTACGGTGCCAAATATTGATACTACTGTTGAAGAATCAAACGGCACCGAGCTAGCGAGCAGCACTACACCTTTAGCAACAACAGAATCGACATATGTCACGGAAATAAACGCAGAAACAACTGACTATCTAACCACTGAGACAAACAAAGATTCTACAGGCGCAATTCAAGAGACCGGATCAACGAACGAGGAACTTAATATTACAACTGAGGGTATTTGGACTACAGATTCACTAAGTTCAAATCCTGAAACAGAATCCTCTACTTCTAACATAAATGAAAGCACAGGTGAAGATGTTACTACAGGGATAGCAGCAGTAACGACTGTAGAAAATGGGCCTATAACTGATGAAAACTCCACTACCGATGTCACTGTAGAACTTACTACAACAGATGCCATCACCACAGCTGCCAATGGATCTCCAGAGGTCAATGTTAGCACTACAGAGTCAAATGTAGAGTCAGAGACTACTGACGGAGATTGGGGCGTGGAGACCACGACTAGACCTGCATCGATTTGCCCCGCAGGTATGTCCTGTCACCTCACATCCGGGACATAGGGCCTTTATAAAAGATGACCTCTTACGTTCTTCCATCCCAAATGCAGTGTCATCGCCTCTAGTGTCACTGATCGCCAGATGATTTGTGGACTTTTCCGCCATCCCAGGGGAACCTTTGTTTAGATTAATGTTATTCCTACATGCGAAGCGTATGATTTGGCAACCGCTGCTTCATCATCATCATCATTCAGCCACAAGAAATCCACTGCTGGACATAGGCCTCCTCCATGGATTTCCAAAAACACCGGTTGGAAGCGGCTTGCATCCAGCGTCTTCCTGCCACTTGGATGAGGTCATCTGTCCACCTTGTGGCTGGTCGTCACTTACTAATCCGCTGGGCTATATCGACGACTTTCGTCTATGGATCTCATCATTTCTGATTCATTCATGAACCCCTGCTTACTATCCAAGATTTCTTTATTAATGGGCCTCAGAAACAGCCCCTGCAGCTTCGTGTTTACGGTGGTACAGGGTTAGTAAATTCGGAAATTCTAATAGCAGCAATGAGTGGTTGATTGACTAGCTGACCCCGCAAACGTTGTTTTGCCATATCAATTAAGTAGCCTACGACCTATTCTCACAAAAAAATCATAAAAATCGGTGAAGCCATTTCGGAGGAGTTCGATAACAATCAAGATTTTTATATGATTATTCTGGCTGTGCATTAAAGTGTTCTCTATTTATTTTATTAAAACGAAACACTGACTTAACTGAGGTCAAGGCTCGCGTACTTCGATGTCCGCTTTAGATCGACGCATTGGTCCAAAGAGCATCATGCTTCGTCTGCCAATTTGCTGATTCGGTTGATATTCGCAAAAGAAATAACGTGATTGACATGACTGCAAAGATGAGCAAGATAAATTGGAACTAGGCTAGTCACATCTGCCGTAAGACTGATGGGATGAAAAGGCCCCAAGTGGCAACAGCACCGGGCACCCACCAGTTCGCTGGACCGACAGTCTCAATCAGATTGCCGGTGTGGCGGCATGAAATGAGGCTGGCTGCCAGCAATCGGGGTCAGATCGTCGGTGAGCGAGCTGGTGTGTCCGCAGCTACGGTTGCCTGTTCGTGGTCTCCAGACGAGGTCTTGCACGCCATCAACCATCGGTTGTTCGGCGTACGTGACCGCCCACTGCCACTTCAACTTGCTAACCTTAATAGGCTATGTCACCTTAGTCTTTTGGCTAATTGTCTCATGTCGGCCGATGAATCGGTTGGCAAATAAACATAACTCTACGTTTACGGGTTATTGCAGGTTTCTTCGGCAACGTCCCTCACCCAGAGCGGTGCGATGCGTTCTACATGTGTTTCGGTGGGACGTCGATCTTGCTACTCTGCGCTGAGTCGTACGAATTCGATGCTGACCGAGGTGTAAGTAACAGAAGCCACCCAACCAGCTGGTTCCGTCTATTGCCAATACGGCAATATTCCCGGTACAGCCAGAACCTGACTGGATCATACTTCTTAAACTGCTCAAAACAGACTTTTAGATTAGAGATTACCTTTCAGCTGACGTAGGGGTCTTAAGTCTCGAGTCCTAAAAGCAATTTTTACGTGTAAAACGAAGCGGTACAAGGCCGACTGAAAGGCATACAATTATTCTCAAATACACAAGAAATTGAATATTATTAGCTCATGATAGGTATGATTTTTCCTGACATTTTACCTTTATTACCTTTAAAAAAATACCGTATAATTTATAGCTATTGGCGCTATATATTTAAGGCAATGTCCATCTCGGCTTTCTGTATTTCAAAGAATCAGCATCTTCCTGATGTCACTGCAAATCTTTTGTAGGGATCCCAGCTTTCCAGTGACGCTGACGTTCACTAAGTTAATGCATTGTAAATAAAGGTCTTATTTATAAAAATCACGATTCCTTAAATCGGAGTGCTGGTCCCAACACTTATGTAAGCTAGCGAGACTTGGGTATGGCAAAAGCAAGGAAGTAGAATTAATGCGATAGAAATGAGGTCCTTGAAAAGTATGTCTGGTGTTACTGTCATTCAACAGGACATGCAATAGTGTGATTAGAGAACGTTGTGGACTGAAATAGGATGCAGTGACAAGAATTGAGAAAGGAATGTTGCGTTGGTTTGGACATGTGGAGAGAATGAAGGAAGAAAGATTGACGAAACAAATATATCGAGCGAATGTGGGTGAAAGGGCCGGTAAGGGACAACCCAGACGGACATAATTCGACCAAATAGGGGATGTATTAGCAAAGGGCAAGATAAAAAGTACTTGAAACCGGCGTGCGTGCATGCAACGACTAATGAATGTTGAGGAAGCGAAAGTGCTCTGTCAGGATCGTGGCAGTCCCTGGTCTCTGCCTAAACCTCTGAGATACAGGCGTGAGTTTATGTAAGTACGTAATTTTGTCCTTAAAATACTTCTCAGATTCCGTTACTACTAGTCTGAGGGAAAGTAACTACAGATTATTTAAACTGCCTCTGAGGAGTGTTTTAGAGGAATCATTATTTTATAAATAACACCGTAGGTAAGTGTTATATCGATAGATACATTTTTTTATCTGTTCAATATATGGTTTCCAGATCTGTGTACTAATAACGGAAGGAGGGTGTACGTGGAACCAAAGTAATCCAATAACTGAATCTACTACACATGAATCTGTAACGGCGACGGAAGAATTCCTAACCACTACTTCAGGATTCGTCACTAACACATCAGAATCCCTAACCGATACAGATAAACCAGTAACCACGGAAGAACCGGTAACTACGACTGAGGAATACGTAACTGGCACGCAAGAATCCGTAATAACTACAGAACAATCCGGGAACACCACTCAAGAATCCATAATATCTACAGAAGAATCAGTAACTACCACTGAAGAATCCGCCATTACTACAGAGGAACCCCTATCAACCACGGAACAAAACGTATCAACTACAGAAGAATTTTACATACCAACAGAAGAAACTGTAACAGCTACGGAAGAATCCGTAATAACTACAGAAGAATCCGTGTTAACCACAAAAAAACCAGTGGCAACTACAGAAGAACTTGTTACTACCACAGAAGAATCCGTGATAACTACAGACGAATCAGTAACTACCACGGAACAATCCGTATTGACTACAGAAGAATCTGTAACTACCACAGGAGAATCCGTAATAACTACAGAACCTACAATTACAACTACACCAGCGCCTTTATGCTCGCCCGGATTCTTCGGAAACGTACCCCATCCGGAGCTCTGCGGTTCTTACTACATGTGCTCCGGGGGATTCGCCATACTCCTGCATTGCACTTCTGGATACGAATTCGACCCGGCTTCGTCTGTAAGTATACCTTCGTAATAGAAACCGGCCAAGAGCGAGTCGGACTTTCGCACGAAGGGTTCCGTATCATTATACATACAACATTTGAATATTTCAAGTGACTAACTGTTGCCGTTATTAATATCTAGCAAAAAATCAGCAAAAACAAACATATTTGATGTATGGGAGCCCCCCTTAAATATTTATTTTGTTGTCGTAGCGGCAACGGAAATACATCATCTGTGAAAATTTCAAGCTAGTTTTAACTCTCACGGTTCATGAGATACAGACTGGTGACAGACGGACGGACGGACGGATAGCGGAGTCTTAGTAATAGGGTCCATTACCCATTTGGTACGGAACCTTAATAAATGACGTACTCGCGAAACGATAATTTTTGTGCCGCACGAGACAATTTCTGTACAAAATTGAATGCAGGGCACAGGCTTTCTGGGCACAGAAAGAGAGGGGGAACCGCTGTGGGTGCGCTTGGTGGAGAGGCTTAGCCACCAAGCGCACCCACAGCGGATTGGCGATTTCAAGCTTTAGGGTATGTGAACACATCAGGTTTTATCACGATGATACAAGTGGTACCTACTGCTCTTACAATACCACTCGCTATTCACAAATCATCATCAGCCATTTGACGCCCAATGCAGGACATAGGCCTCCCTCATGGTTTTCCAAGCTTCCCGGTCTTGTGCCGCCCGCACTAGCGACTCCCTGCTACCGTAATCAGGTCGTCAGACCATCTGGGGGGCCCACGCTGCTTCATCCGGTCCGCGGTCGCCAGGTCAGAACTTTTCCGCCCTAACGGCCATCAGTTCTCCGAGCTATGTGCCCCGCCCATTGCCAGTTCAACTGAGCAATTTTATCAGCTATATTAGTAACCCGGGCTCTTCTGCTGATCTCCTCATTCCTGATTCGATCACCCAGTGAAACTCCTAACATAGCTCTCTCCATTGCTCTTTATGCGACCTTGAGCCTTCTTATGAGGCCCATAGTCACCGACCAGGGTCTCACATCCATAAGTCATCACTGGCAACACACATTGGTTCATTTCACTTTTATTCACGAATGTAGGTAACTTAGAAACAGTTGATATATTTGGGTTATTTAGTTGGGATGGTCACTGGTAAAATTCTACCGAAGTGGTAGCATTCTAAGGTTATGCTCCCGCCACAGATAGTCTGTTTCTGTAAACATATTCTTCTTTTCTTTTCAGAGATGTGTGGTGATTACAACTGGGGGCTGTACCATACCAAATTAAGAAGACGCCCAATGCGAAAAGATGGCCGCCAACTTAACTACAGAACAAACGGTGTTGCCAAAGCAACCAAGTAAAAAAAAAACTAAAGTTACAAAAAACAAACAACAATTTATCTTGCGAAAAATGGAAAATATATTTAAAGGAAACGTTCGATGTTTTCTGATGTTAGTCCAGTCAAATAAACAGAGTAATCAATCAGCCACTGCCGGACATAGGCCTCCCCCAAGGCACACCACTCCCTTCTGTCCTCGACCATCCTCATCCAGCAGCTGCCAGGAATCCGCATCAGATCGTCGGTCCAGCAAGGCGACTACGTTTTCAATTTTCTGATCTCCACTCGAGAATGTTTGCACCCCATCGACCATCGGTCCTTCGGCATATGTGACCATCCCACTGCCACATCAGCTTGCTTATCTTATAGGCTATGTCAGTCACGTTAGTTCTTTGTTCACATTTCTGGTGACTATCAGAGACTCCGAGCGTTCCATAGCACGCTGACCGACTTTGAATCAGTGGAGTAGTCCTGACGTCAGTGTCCACCTATCAGCACCGTAGTTCGTAACTGGCAGGACGCACTGATTGAAGACCCTTGTGTTTAGGAGAGGCGAGGAGAAAACCTGGCTCAGTTTCACGAGACCAGTTACGAACGAAACTTTGTAGAAATAGAATAATTGAATTTATTTATTGAGTTTCCGTGTGGCGCCGGATTAAGAATAGCGTCACTCCCTTTCCTTCTGTGGATGTCGTAGAAGGCGACTAAGGTAATCAATTACCAGGAGACGGGCAGCAGCGTCTTCCTGAGATTCCAACCGCATACTGCGATCGCCAACCCGCCTGCCGAGCGGGCGATTATGGCAAAACACCTCATGGTTATGACAACCAAGAGGGAGGCATATGTCCTGCAGTGGGCGTCAAATGGCTGATGATGATGATGACGACTACTGCAGTAAATGACCGCCACCGCGAGCGCTTTGGTTTGAGAGTTCCTTAATGAGCACGCAGGTCAAGTTATTGTGTTGTGTGGAACATTTTATATTACAATTATTTTTCTCTCGTCTTCTTAATATTAGGGGTTAAAGTATGAAATTGCCGTTTTATTGCAATAGGTTCTTTGAATTGACATAGAATCTTCATGGTTTGAGGTTTTCGAATGAAACATTTTTCAAATGGTTTCTATGATGTTCTTTTTTTAAAAAATGTGAAACATTTGAATATCGACTTTCAATTGTTTTTGTTATTCAATTTAGACAAGAAAGATGGATACTGCGAAAATTCGAGTGATTATGAGGCACCCATTTTTCGTATTTTTTTATTTTATTGATTTGACGCAAGTGAGTCAATATTGTGGGTAAGGTAACGTTAAACCATGCCGCTAATTCCTGGGTAGTTTGACTAGGGTCGGCTTCCACTATCTCTCTTAATTCATCGTTATTCACCTGTGTGGGCGGTCTTCCTCGTGGCTCGTTCTTTAAGTCGAAATTTCCATCACGAAAGCGTTTAAACCAAAATCGCACCGTGCGTTCATTAGTAGACCCCTCTCCAAACGCAGCATTGATATTGCGGGCTGTTTCTGCCGCGTTAGTTCCGCGTCGGAACTCGTATTAAAAAATCACTCGAATTTTCGCAGTATCCATCTTTCTTGTCTAAATTGAATAACAAAAACAATTGAAAGTCGATATTCAAATGTTTCACATTTTTAAAAAAAAGAACATCATAGAAACAATTTGAAAAACGTTTCATTCGAAAACCTCAAACCATGAAGATTCTATGTCAATTCAAAGAACCTATTGCAATAAAACGGCAATTTCATACTTTAACCCCTATTATTAACGTTTATCTTATTTATCATCTTATGAACGTCAGTAAAAATATCAGTAACTTTAGCCAACACAATATAAATACTAGAAATAAACATAATTATTTTAAACTTTCGTGTCCAAGATTCTGCATCTTGGTCACGAAAGTTTAAAATAATATGGCAAAGATTAATACACAATTTATAGCGCATTGTATACGATTCTAGAACAAGATCTCTAAAGGTATAAAGCTTGCAAGAATCGCGGTTTAAGAAATGTGTAAGAAACATTTTATGCAAAAAGGGCTACTAAAATATTAAATATTATTTAGATAACAATGACATCTGGAATTAAAGCCAGTTTAATGTGTGAGATGTGGGTTTTAGAATAATAATTCAAACTCTGTTAATTAACCCCTGAACTGCCCTCGCGGAATGGCACGTATGTATGTGGCCCGTACTAAGTTGGACACAGATCTGTGTCGCGGCAGACGACGACTTTCTCGAAGTTGGACTTACCTAACTGGACTGTTTGTCCCACGTATACATAGTGGTCGACAACTTCGAGGTCAGAGCCGCCAACGTGGATAGGAGTGGGTGCTACATGGGAGTTCGACATTCATCATCATCATCATCAACCCATTATGTCCCCACCGAGGGGCACGGGTCTCTTCCCGGAGGAAGGTATAGGCCATACTCCACCACGGGGGCCAAGTCCGGATTGGTGGAGGCTTGTAGACTAGTGGCTCGTCTACTGTCAGAAGTTGTCAAGCCGCCCTAAGGCCTCTGACTTGGCTTAACGACTGCCATCTAACGACGGCAGCCGGCACCAACAGCTTAACGTGCCTTGCGAAGCACGGAATTATCGACTTCTGTAATTAATTAAGGACAAAATATTGTCAAAATAAGTCTTGCCATCCAACAAGGTATCGCAGCCAGCTTACTGGGTAACCTTCCCAGAGCAGCGATGAACTGGGCGCTTGTGAAGATATTGAGGTATCTTGTTGAATAATTTAAATTGTAGATTAGGTTGGTTATATTAACATATTTAGGTAAATTCTAGGTTAATTCACATATTTATTTATTATTAATATAATAAGGAAAAAATTGAACAGACCAAGTTTCGATTTTTTTCGTCCATTTTATCTCCAAAATGATCTAAATTTTAAAACGGACACCTAGTTTAAGAGGATCCGTTCCGTACAGTCGCGCCACTAATGAAAACAATCATATTATCTTCTTTTACATAAAACTTATAATATTAATAAGTCTAATAATAGTCGTGGTAACAGTATTGTTGTTTATTAGAATAGTGCGAACCTGTGAGTGCTGTGCGCAGCTATAATTGGCACAAACGCCAGCCCTCTGTTATAGTACATTACGATACTAGTGCGAAAAGTAGGAAATTCGCAACGAGTGGCGATAAATTAA
This sequence comes from Yponomeuta cagnagella, assembly GCA_947310995.1. NCBI lineage: Eukaryota > Metazoa > Arthropoda > Insecta > Lepidoptera > Yponomeutidae > Yponomeuta > Yponomeuta cagnagella. The sequence continues at coordinate 9,196,459 of OX371294.1, read as the reverse complement.
AACACAACCGAAGGGAGTGTTTTATATCGACACGAGTTGCGGATTACCTATTCGCACGTGTATCGTACAACGTATTATAGTACATATGGCCCTTTGAAGTTTCGACATAGGCACGTAAAGTGCTCATTATCGCACTAGTGCGGTTATGTAGCACCATATGTACTATAAATTACGTTTAGTTAACCTTTAATGTGTTTGTGCTGTTGGTGTGCCTTAATAAATAAATAAATAAAACACTTAGGACTAGATAGCACTGCCCGTAACAGCCGTGTTTGACATAAATGCTATCTAGTCTCAGGTTCGTGATCCTAGGTTCATTGTTGTGGGTCCTAAGTCACTGCAAACTTGATTGAGAGATAAGAAGAAGAAGAAGAAGAAGAAAAACATTTATTTAACACCACAAAGACATACATTTAACAATGATTAAAATGGACAAACAATTGAATATGAAAAAACAAAAATAATCCCAAAACAATAAGGGACCCAGGGTATATCTATGCAGCGGTAAAATGGCCTCGAGCTCAGTATACGCTGCGGTTTTGCCCACAGCACTGATTTTCAGCACGGGCTTTTGGTAAATCACGGAGTTTCCACCGAACGTGAACAAAAAAGTTCAGACAGACATCGTACAGACAGTCGTGCAAATACGATCTGTAAAAGAAGAAACCATTTTTTATTTCATTGGTGGCGCCAGTTAGACCACTGGGTCCCCAGTGTTAGAGATTTTTGGACCAACGGCCGAGAGCCCAAGAAAAGAAACTTAGGACTAAATAGCATTGATTGATAATCATCCTCCTAATCTAACGCTCCACTGTGCGTTCCGAGACCCGATTTTCGAACGCGTCACTTTTTTGCATAAGCTATGTTTTCAAATACATAGAAGTGCCAAATTGAGAAAAATATTCTTAAGAAGATATATAATGCAGCCTATATACGTCCCACTGCAGGGCACAGGCCTTCTCTCAGAGAGAGAGATTATGGGTTTAATCACCACGCGTGCCTGCGGATTGGCAATTTCAAGCGCTGATATACGTAAACACAGATACTCATGTATCTTTACGATGTTTTCCTTCTTAGTTAGCGAGTGATAATTGCTACTATATATAACTTCACAAATCTACGTAACTTAGAAAAATCAAGTCATTGGTACATGCCTTGGTACAATTTTATGCCTAAATCACTGGAATTCTGGGAATGGTATGAAGTTTCTACTTGCACGTAAGAATAGGGCTTTGTATGAACTGTAGGAACACAAATTACACGAGAAATTGTAACCAATGAATTATGTATTTTTACATGATTAGAAAAATTACCGATTTTCAAGTTCCAGTCTATCTTTGTTTCTTATTAAATAAGCATAATATTTGGCATTCGGAAGTTTTCGTCTACTGTTCGAAATAAGTCATCCGGCTTAAGCAATAGGAAGAGACACATCCGAAAATCGGATCTCAAAGCACAATGTTTGCATCATCGTCGTCAATCATCATCATCATCATCAGACTCATCAGCAGCCTGTTTCTTCATCTTCTCGGCGATCTCCGTGGCGGGGTTGAAGACGCCGTTTGTCTGCGTATTGCATATGAAGCAACGGGATGACTTCTTGTAGTGTTGCAGTGCGCATTTCTCGCAGAAATAGTGCTTGCATCTGCAAGGGAAATGTAGCCATGAGTATGGTTTTTTATTTATATTCTTTTTGTTGCACTAACCCGTGCTGAGGACAATTTTAAAAACCTATTTAGAGGATAAAAATTCCACCCGCGACCTCGGGCTAACCGTGCCAGCGCCTGCACATGCCCATTAGTTGGGAGAGCGCTGGCACGGTTAGCCAGAGGTCGCGGGTTCAAGTCCCGGCATGGATGGAATTCTTAGCCTCTGAATAGGTTTTTTAAGGTTCTTTTTCCTCTGGTGTTAAATTTCAAGAAGTCATGGTAAGTAAGGATGGCGAGGCAGAAAACAAGGATCGGATGAAAGACGTCTTTAAAACACAACGGCACTAAAAACGCAGAAATGATTTAAACGAATATGACATTTAAATTCGAATTCGGTACGTACATGTAGGTATTGTAATTGTATTGTGAGCGGGTGCCAAGTAACATGGCCGACTTTTGTAAAAGTCATATTCGTTTATATTATGTATAGTTCTGTAGTGTTTTCAAGTACTTAGGTTTTTATTTTTGATATAAAAAAAACCACGATTTTTCGTGAATATCATTACGACCGCACCAAATTGTGTTTTTCCAAAGCAAATGCACGAGTCATTATAAAAAGACCAAAATCGCTTGAAGTGTGCCGTTAAAATTTGAAGAGTTCCCTCGATTTCTCCACGATCCTATCACATGATCCGGACATCAAACTATGGGACCAGCTGGGAAGTGAAAACCCTTTCAAACAAAAAACAGAATTTTACAACACATAACATAACATAAACTCATGCCTGTATCCCAGAGGGGCAGGCAGAGACCAGGGGCTCCCACTTGCTACGATCCTGACAGATCAGGAATTTTACAAATCGGTCGTTTTCGAGTAATCGGGGAACATACACAATTTTTTTTAATAAAAAGCCGGCCAAGTGCGAGTCCGACTCGCGCACGAAGAGTTCCGTACCATTATCTATACAATATTAGACACAAAGATCGAGAAAAAACGGCATAAAATCACGTTTGTTGTATGGGTGCCATCCTTGAATATTAATTTTAATCCGATTTTAGTATTTGCTGTATAGCGAATTCCATTGAGAAGAGGCGTGAGACAGGGAGACGTTATCTCTCCGAAACTGTTCACGAACGCACTGGAAAATGCCTTCAAGCTTATGGAATGGCAGGGACGCGGCATCAATATCAATGGCGAGTACATCACGCACCTTCGATTTGCCGACGATATAGTAGTCATGGCAGAAACGATGGAAGACCTCGGAATAATGCTCGACGACCTCAGTTGAGTTTCCCAACGTGTGGGCCTTAAAATGAACATGGACAAAACGAAGGTCATGTCGAACGTCCGTGTTGTGCCCACCCCAATAACATTGGGGAACACGATTCTCGAAGTTGTAGACGAATTCGTCTACTTAGGACAAACAGTCCAACTAGGCCGGTCCAACTTCGTGAAAGAGGTCAATCGTCGATTCCAACTCGGCTGGGCAGCATTCGGGAAACTTAGAAAAGTCTTTTCGTCTAATATACCTCAATCGCTCAAGACAAAATTATACAACCAGTGTGTGTTACCAGTGATGACTTATGGCACTGAAACGTGGTGTCTCACTATGGGCCTCATAAGAAGGCTCAAAGTCACGCAACGAGCTATGGAAAGGGCTATGCTCGGCATTTCTCTACGAGATCGAATCAGAAATGATGAGATCCGTAGACGAACGAAAGTCGTCGACATAGCCCAGCGGATTAGTAAGTTGAAGAGGCAGTGGGCGGGGCACATAGCACGCAGAACTGATGGCCGATGGGGCCGAAAAGTTCTCGAATGGAGACCACATATCGGCAAGCGCAGCGTAGGACGACCAGCCACAAGATGGACAGATGACCTCATCCAAGTGGCAGGAAGGCGCTGGATGCAGGCCGCTTCCAACCGGTCTTTTTGGAAATCCGTGGAGGAGGCCTACGTCCAGCAGTGGACTTCTTGTGGCTGAATGATGATGTATAGCGGCAACAGAAATACATCATCTGTGAAAATTTCAACTGCCTAGCTATCACGGTTCATGAGATACAGCCTGGTGACAGACAGACAGACCGACCGACCGACCAACCGACAAACAGACAGACAGACAGACGGACGGACAGACGCACAGACAGACAGACGGACAGTGAAGTCTTAGTAATAGGGTCCCGTTTGGCACCCTACGGGTACGAAACCCTAAAGAGGTTCCAATGAATTGAGAAAGGTTTCAATATCTATATCGTTTTGGAGAAGAAATGCACAAAAAATCTCTCCTTGTGGAGTAAACACTTTAGCTAATACAGTGATAGTAAAATTATTTATTCTCATTAATAGAATTTAACGTATTTTAACGTTTGAAATAATTTTAAAACAAAATTTGGCTAAACTAGGTTACTTCAATGAGTACATTGAACAGAGTACTGCATTTTAGGAGTACATATATACATACATAAACTCAAGCCTGTATCCCGGAGGGGTAGGCAGAGACCAGGGTTTGCCACTTGCCACGATCCTGACAAAACTATTTGGATTCATCAATATTAGTCGCTGAACATTCTAGGAAACAAATAAATGAAATTGATTTGAATTGAAATTGAATATACGTACGCAGGTTTCGGCTGCTTTTAAACATTTTCGCAATGTACAGATGGTCCGGACACTTTTATGATAAGAAGTAAAATTTTCGCAAGGTACAGATGGTACCGCCGGTATAGGCACATTTCACAGGCAAACATTTTCGCAAAGTGCGTGGTACGGAAGGCAAACATTTTTGCCAGGCAGAGATGGAACAGACGGTACGGGCAAATTTATGAAGAAAACATTTTCGCAAGGTACAGATGGTACCGCTGGTACAAGCACACTTGTAGAGTAAACATTTTCGCAAGGTACAGATGATACCGCTGGTACAAGCACACTTGTAGAGTAAACATTTTCGCAAGGTACAGATGATACCGCTGGTACAAGCACACCTGTAGAGTAAACATTTTCGCAAGGTGCAGCGGCCTCAGCTAGAACAGGCACATTTCTGGAGTAAACCTTTTCGCAAGGTACTGATGATGGTACAAACGGTACGGGCATTGTTAGCGCATTTCTGGAGTAAACCTTTTCGCAAGGTACCGATGATGGTAAAGACGGTACGGGAATTTTTACAAAGTAAAATTTTCGCAAGGTCCAGATGGTACCGCCGGTACAGGCAAACATTTTCGCAAAGTACATGGTACGGAAGGTAAACCTTTTTGCCCGGCAGACATGGTACAGACGGTACGGGCAAATTTACGAAGAAAACATTTTCGCAATGTACAGATGGTACCGCTGGTACAAGCACATTTGTAGGGTAAATATTTTCGCAAGGCGCAGCTGCCTCAGCTAGAACAGGCGCATTTCTGGAGTAAACTTTTTCGCACGGTACTGATGATGGTACAGACGGTACGGGCATTTTTACAAAGCAAAATTTTCGCAAGGTTCAAATGGTACCGCCTGTACAGGCACATTTGTGAAGTAAACATTTTCGCAAGGTACATTTAGTACCGAAGGTAAACATTTTTGCAGCGCTCAGATATTCCAGACGGTAGAGGTACATTTGTGGAGTTGACATGTTCATAAGGTACACAAGCTTGGCGGCAAACACCATGATTAAAAAGCAGCGCAAAGGGGGAAAGAAATTAGAGCGTGGGGTGCAGGGACCGAATTCTCAACCAATCGATTTACGGGTAAAAAGATTCTCCCCCCCCCCCCCCGCGCCACTTTCGGTCCGCCAAACGCTCCCAAAAACGGACCACTGCTCATTATTCACTATGTTTATTAAAGTGAGGATTATTTTTAACCGACTTCAAAAAAAGGAGGAGGGTATCAATTCGACGCGTATATAATAGGGGTTAAAGTATGAAATTGCCGTTTTATTGCAATATGTTCTTTGAATTGACATAGAATCTTCATGGTTTAAGGTTTTCGAATGAAACTTTTTTCAAATGGTTTCTATGTTGTTCTTTTTTTAAAAAATGTGAAACATTTGAATATCGACTTTCAATTGTTTTTGTTATTCAATTTAGACAAGAAAGATGGATACTGCGAAAATTCGAGTGGTTTTTGAATACGAGTTCCGACGCGGAACTAACGCGGCAGAAACAGCCCGCAATATCAATGCTGCGTTTGGAGAGGGGTCTACTAATGAACGCACCGTGCGATTTTGGTTTAAACGCTTTCGTGATGGAAATTTCGACTTAAAGAACGAGCCACGAGGAAGACCGCCCACACAGGTGAATAACGATGAATTAAGAGAGATAGTGGAAGCCGACCCTAGTCAAACTACCTAGGAATTAGCGGCATGGTTTAACGTTAACTTACCCACAATATTGACTCACTTGCGTCAAATCAATAAAATAAAAAAATACGAAAAATGGGTGCCTCATAATCACTCGAATTTTCGCAGTATCCATCTTTCTTGTCTAAATTGAATAACAAAAACCATTGAAAGTCGATATTCAAATGTTTCACATTTTTTAAAAAAAGAACATCATAGAAACCCTTTGAAAAAAGTTTCATTCGAAAACCTCAAACCATGAAGATTCTATGCCAATTCAAAGAACCTATTGCAATAAAACGGCAATTTCATACTTTAACCCCTAATATATATATTTGGCTATGTTTTCGCATAACTGCGCCAAATATTAACCGATTTTGACAATTCTTTTTGTTCGAATAGATATAACGTCCCATCGGTCCCATTTTAATTCGGTGAAGATCTGATGAAGACTTTCAGAGATGGAGAACGGAACTCTTCAATGGACAGCAGTAAACAAAACCCAATGGGGCCGATCCTTTAGTACTATCCGTATGTTTCATAAAATAGCGTAAAAGTAGTCCCAGGTTAATTTGGTGATGTTCTGGTGAAGACTTTCGGAGATGGAAATTGAGCACATCAAATTTTAAAGCAACGAATTAAGTAGGGTGAATTGTGGTTATAAGGGACTTGTTTATTTTTCTCCTGCTCCTCCACTAAAAATAGAAACTGTGTATAAAATTAAAATGTATGTTAGCATAAAAACATATATTTAAGATTTTAGCTTGCAGGCAAGAAACTTTAAAAATCTCTAGATCGCGCAGGTGGCTGTGTAGATTTGTGTGATTTTCGTTTCGCAGTTGCATGTGTAATTAAGCGCTACTTTGCCTTGAAGACGTAGACAGAACAAAAATGTGCAAATTTCGCTTTTGGAACAAACCGAAATATTGTGCGGTGCTCGCAGTATTATTTCTGGGTTAGCGCGATTTTGTCTTGTGAATGATGTGATGTGAATGTGATGACTTCGCAATTGCACCCGTAATTTATTGCAATTATTGCTTGCAGAAGTAGGAAGAACAAAAATGTGCGAATTTCACAGTCGCATGTGTGGCTTAGCATGATTTGGGCTTGTTGACATAAACTGAAATAGTGTGTGCGCAGTGTTCGCAGTTGGCTTGGCTTGTAGAGATAGAACAAAAAGGTACGGATTTCTCAGATGCAAGTGTAGGCTCGGGCGATTTAGTTAGCAGACATAAATCGAAAAAAAAATCATGAAGCATTCGCAGTTGTTGTGTTAGGCGCAATTCGGCTTGTTATATTTTGCCCGAATAATTTATCAAAGCGTCAGTAAATCAGTAAGTGCATCAATGAATGAATTAGTTAGTCAGTGAGTCAATTAACGAGTTCAATAAATCAGTGAGTCAAAGAATGAATCACTGAGTAAATCTTAGACAGTCAGTGAGTCAAAGAAAGAATCACCGAAAGAGTCTTAGGCACAATCTGTGAGTCAGTGAATCAATGAGTGAGTCATTGAGTGAACCAGCGACTCACTTGGTGACGACGGGGTCGGTGAAGCCCGCGCGGCATATGAAGCAGCTGAAGGGGAGGTCGTCGTCGCTGTGTATCTCGTAGTCGGAGTCCCCGCCCCCCGAGCCCCCGGCCGCGGCGCCCCCGCCCTCTTCCCGTTCCAACTGCCAGCCGTGCTTGTAGTCAGAGCGGTCGTGGAGGAATTTGCACGAGTCTGGAATACAAGAAACGTGACATGGAATGACAATGGTCAGATTTTGACAAATGAGATCTTAATCGACTCGTTGTGTTTGCGCGAGTGTCATAGGCTCCTATCGAATCAGGAGGCTTTTTGCCCGACTGCGGCGGAGCCCAACAGGATGGTAACGTCTTTGGCTCGTACGTATGTATGTCCGATTCTAAGGTCCCTCATACTTTAAGGACCAATGGTCAGATTTCGACAAAGGAGATCCCAAACGATTCGTCGTGTTTGCGCGAGTGTCATACTACTCGTATAGGCTTTACAAAATCAACATAAATGTAACAAAACAAAATAAATAATCACTAAAAAGACAAAAATAAAAAAACCATAATAAGAATAACCAAAACCCGACAGCTGAGCATTAACTACTAAGCAGGCGGGACCAAGGGACCTAGGCACCTTGCAATGTGTTGCATTGTTGAATTTGGGTACCGCCTGCTTAGTAGTTAATGTTCAGCTGTCGGGTTGTTGGTTATTTTTTATTACACATTTTTTTATTTTTGTCTATTTAGTGATTTTTTTATTACAACAGAAAAAAAAACAATAAAAATAGTATATTTCATTACAAGTGTGGAAAGGCTGTCATTGCAAAGAGTTCCGACAAATGTCTACCCGAGCCGAGGCGCAGCCGAAGGCGAGGGTTGACAGTCGGAACAAGTTGCAATGACGGTTCCGCACGTGTACTGAACGACTATTTTAATACAGTTGCGAAAAAATGAAAAACTATTTGCTTTTTTCTCTTCTCTCCACGCAATAAATTCGTCGTATGTAGATATGTAGCGACTTTTTGACTTTTCCGGTAAAATGTTCTCCGAAGCATTTTGTGCAATTATACTGAGTTCCGGTGGTGTTAATTCAAAAAAACTAGGGTCGAAATTACTCATTTTGCAACAAACAACTAAACTCGCAAAGAAAATTTCTGAGAAATGGCGCCAACCGTAGAATATAAGCAGTTTTTTTTTCTTCTTCACCCATTCTGGTAGGCAAAGGAAACTATGCCCACACAGCCAAGTCTTCAGTAGAAGTTTTTTATTGATATGAAATGAAAATGAAATTTAATGAGATGAAATGAAATGAAACCTAACCAAACTCATTCAATCAAATAATTAAATCTGATATTGAAACAAATTAGTAGCTTCTTTTTAGAAATATACGTATTTGCATGAATCATAAAAACTTCTATGATTTTTTTTAGTAAAATCTTCATGGTTGGTTATTCTTTTTAATAGACATTATTTTGACAGTTGGGAAAGAGAACGCACGAGTGCGGGAAAGGTAAAAAAAAGCACGAGTGTGTAATAGCCCACATCCCGAACGGTATACGTCCCTGCAATACGCCACTTTTTGAGCAACTGTATTAAAAAATAATAATTCAGACGTACAACCGTAAAAGGACTTCTTTCGCGATTTCGAAGGTTTCTTCGAAGAAAAAAATACTGCGGTGTATATAGCAAGTTCGCTACACCGTGTATATACAAGGAACGTACCTCCGAATCCGCAGAACCCGGTCTCCTTGTAGTCTTTGCAAATGTCAGGCTGGTAATCCCATCTGTGGAACAACGTTTGATGATTATTTCAAAACGCTAAGGGCCAGTTTCTGAATTGAGAATTTCGCTAAGTAAATAGTAAGTAAGTAATTTCGTTTATTTCCTCCTCACAGAGCTATCGGAACATGTAGTAGGTACAATTTGAGTAATCAGGACTTATACCAATGTGAGAGGCTGGAGTCCATACTAGGAAAGATCCCGTGTGACAGATCTCCAGGCCCTCACTAAACTTATGATGCATTGTTTCTCAACTGTATGTACATTTTTGAAAGTTCTTGAGTTTAACAGGAAATTATAACCGGCAGTGTTATTATAGACAATACAATTTTTAAAACAGTAAATTAATAGAAGCATAAGATGCATGCGTACTTAATGAGCGTATGCATGTTGAGTGAGTGTATGTGTGAGTATGTGTGAGTATGTGTATGTGTGTATGTAGGAGCACCTTGTGCAATAAATGAATTACAATTTAAGCGTATTGAGTTTGAATTGGGATAGTTAACTGTGTAGTGCTGTCTCTTCGAAGTTGTCAGAAAAGGGCGCGACAGAACGTTACTTAAGCACGTTACGTTAGTTTAATTAGTGAAATTCTCAATTCAGAAACCGGCCCTTAATGTACCGCTCCCGCCGCACCACGGCATGTTAATTGAATTCCGTAAAATTTTCTGTTTGTATTCTAGCTTTATATAATAACCTTTTTCTATTCTATCCTACCGACAAACTGCAGAGATGATGGAGGACCTTTATTTGAAGAAGAAGAAGAAGAAAAACATTTATTATAAAAACAGTGGACACGCCACAATAACAAAATAAAAAAACAATCAAGAAAATATTTCAACAGAAATATTATAAAAAAGGAAAGGAAAACGAAAGGTCACGGGGCATGTCACTGCTGCTATAAATGGCAACTGACTCAGCAGTATGCTGAGGGCCACGCCTTCAGCACTGATTTTAAGTCAGTGCCAAGGAGTTACCCCGCGAGCGTCACATACCGCGGTGTGGTACAACCGTGAACCATACTATATATAGTAGAATACTATGTAATACAGAATAATAATTATATACAATAGGATATGTATTATGTATACAGTATGAAATATATACTTAAATTGTTTTCATTAAGCGGCTGAATAAACTACGATAAAATAAAATCATATACAAATATTTCTACATAAGACCTGATAAAGTTTTTTTTTATCTAGCCTCTGCAGGGCACAAGACTTCTCTCAGACAGAGAGTATGGGATTAATTACCGCGCGTGCCCATCGTGGATTGGTAGTTTCAAGCGCTGAGATACGTGAACACCTCAGGCACTCAGGTTTCCTCGCGATGTTTTCCTTCACCGTTAGCAAGTGGTATTGCTACTATAACTTCACAAATGTACGTAACTTAGAAAACAAAGTCATTGCTACTTGCGGGGAATCGAACCCACGACCTCCCGAATGTGAGGCAGGCGTTGCTGCGTTACCACTGCTCCTAAAAGTTCACAAAATTCAACTGAGGTGCCATGTGTTTTGCCAAATTTCATGATTCCGAGTCAACAGGGAATTCCCTGTAGACAAGGATGTTGCTCGCCTGTAGATAATGAGTTTCATTGTGTGAAAAATGTAACAAAAACACTCAGTCTTATCATTTGATTGCGTTGTCGGCGAGTTGCGTTTCCTATAAACGGTCTGGCAATAGATAATCCCACTGACTGTCGACATAATAATGACGGATCGTTAGTAGGAAATTAATATCAAATTCTCGTAACCGCGGTGGTAGCCGGCTTAGAAATACATAGAAAGCCTATATACGTCCCACTGTAGGGCACAGGCCTTCTCTCAGAAAGAGAGTATGGGCTTAATCACCACGCGAGCCCACCGCGGATTGGCGATTTCAACCGCTGAGGTATGTGATTGGCTCAGACACTCGGGTTTCCTCACGACGTTTTCCTTCACCGTTAGCGAGTGGTATTGCTACTATAACTTCGCAAATGTGCATAACTTAGAAAACAAAGTCATAGGTACATTAACTCACGCCTGTATTCCGGATGGGTAGACAGAGACTAGGGTTTGCCAGGCACGATCCTGGCAGACCTTTTTCGCGGGACGTATTTAGGCTACATAATACAAAAGGACGACCCAGACGGACCCAGACGGGCATACCATCTCGCTTAGAAAGGCAAGGGACTGTGGTCTACCTCTGCCATGTTGTTATGATAGTATTCGATAAAGATAAGAGATCAGATGTTAAGTTTTACGCTACATTTATGAAAATACTTTGAAATTGTTGTTTTTTTCTATCGCATTACGTTTAAGCCTGTAATGATAGATGAAAACTTGTAGAAATAAATAAATAAAACTTCGACCAAACAGGTTATGTATTAGCAAAGGGCAAGATAAAAAGTGCCCGAAACCGGCGTGCGTGCATGCAACGACTAATGAATGTTGAGGAAGCGAAAGTGATCTGTCAGGAACGTAGCAAGTGGCAGTCCCTGGTCGCTGCCTACCCCTCTGCGATACAGGCGTGAGTTTATCATCATCAACCCATTATGTCCCCACCGAGGGGCACGGGTCTCTTCCCTGAGGAAGGTACAGGCCATACTCCACCACGGGGGCCAAGTCCGGATTGGTGGAGGCTTGTAGACTAGTGGCTCGTCTACTGTCAGAAGTTGTCAAGCCGCCCTAAGGCCTCTGACTTGGCTTAACGACTGCCATCTATCGATGGCAGCCGGCACCAACAGCTTAACGTGCCTTGCGAAGCACGGAACCGCTCGGAAAAATGCCACTAGCGTTAGGCATAAACGGCGACCCATCCATGCACTGAACGCGCCCTGTGTTGCTTAACCTTCGTGATCGTTTAAGATCACTCAGACAGCCGGGGCTACGAGTGAGTTTATGTTATGTTGTTATGTTAATAAAAAAAAGTATGACACACAGGAAGGACGTGGGTCAAAGGCGCGGAAAAGACGCGTTGCATAGAGTTCGCGTTCTCGCCCCGTCTTATCTGCGTGGTGTGTATCCCAATCGTTTCTCCCACATTTTGTACGCCGCGCCTTTTCCGTGCCCTCCTCGAACGCCTCACGTTCTATTCTACGAGCCCACCTGACAGTGGCCCGGAGGTTGGCGGGCGCCCTGATGGGGCCTTTCCTGACGAGCCCAGAGCTGGCGTTGCCCGCAGCTGTGTCCCGTTTTTTATAGTACTGGGCGTAGTTGTTCAATCCTCGGTACACCTGGAATAGTTAATGAATGGCAACAGGCCAGGATACCCTGCGCCACGGTAACCGGGCAAGGGCGCCACCAACATGGAAACCCACCCAGACTGAGGTGTACATTTGTACAAATCATAGTCGACCTCGTGGCGCAGCGGTAGTGCAACTGCACACCATGCGAGAGGTCCCGGGTTCGAATCACGGCTGGGGACAAAAAAAAATCGCCAGGTCTTGGATGTTTACATGTTTGTGATGTCGTTGTTTCTGGTTCCCACGACACGGGGAACCTAGTGTGGGGCCAGAAGCAATGTATGTGCCTGTATGTAAATGTTTATGTTTTATGTTTATGTTTATGTACGGAGACCTCCAGTGGGAATCGAACCAGGAACCTCTGTTTTTAAGCCTTTGCATCGACGCAAAGTTATACTACCTGGATTTTTAGTCATAATTCTTCTTCTGTCTCCGATTACAGAAGTGGCAATAAGCTCCTCATATTTAGAATTATAAAATAATGTAAATTAAATTATAAATAAATGTAAAATAAAAAACAATAAAAAAACGTTTTTGGCACTAACCCGTGCTGAGGACAATTTTAAAAACCTATTTGGAGGCTAAAACATATATTATTATATTATTATTCCGTATATTATGGTACATCTCTGTCTCTCGCAAAGCGGAACTTTTGTGCTATGAGAATTTTTCTCCAATTCATAGTTTTCGAAACATCAGGATTGATATCATTTTAGAAGGGGCAAAGATTGACGAAAGTCCTATAGCGTGCGAATGTGACTGGAAGGACCGGTAAGGGACGTCCCAGGCGGACATACTTCGATCAAAAAGGGGATGTATTAGCAAGGGGCAAGATAAAAAGTACCCGAAACCGGCGTCCGCGCGTGCAACGACTAATTAATGTTGATGAACCGAAAGAAAGGCTGTGGTGGTAGCCTAGTGGGTAGAACATTGGACTCGGAAGCGGGAGACTCAGGTTCGATTCCCAGTGCGGGCATGTACCTATGATTTTGTTTTCTACGTTATGTACGTTTGTGAAGTTATAGTAGCAATACCACTCGCTAACCGTGAAGGAAAACATCGTGAGGAAACCTGAGTGTCTGAGCTAGTCGCATACCTCAGCGCTTGAAATCGCCAATCAGCGGTGGGCACGCGTGGTGATTTAGCCCAACTCTCTCTCTCTCTGAGAGAAGGCCCGTGCCCTACAGTGGGACGTATATAGGCTGCTTATGACGAACCGAAAGTGATCTGTCAGGATCGTGGCAAGTGGCCGACCCTGGTGCCATATGCAATACAGACATCTTTCCCTGTATGGCATATGGCACGTAACCCTGCCTTGGCTGCTCACACAGTCGCGGTCTGGTGCCAGGACTACCTTATCATCAGCCTGCCCCTGCAGCTCCTCGTTAATCTTCTGGGCCTTCTCGAAGATGGCCTGGGCGTCTTTGTCCGTCTCTGTGTCCAGCTGGTAAGTCGCCGTGGCATTGTCGCGCTGCTGCTGAACAGACAGGGTCAGCTTCGAGCTCGTGGTCGTCTGAGGAAGGGCAAAAATGGCATAAGATTAGGCTGTGATATAAATTGACGTCATAATGAAAAATACAATGAAGAAACAATGACGCCCTGTGAGAAGTCGCTATTGCCCCTGTGCAATAGATATGATTCCGTGTGGCGTCACTCCATTTCCTTCCGTGGATGTCGTAGAGGGCGACTAAGGAAATAAATTAGGTACCAGGAGACGGGCAGCACCATCTTCCTGAGATTCCAACCGCATTCTGCGATCGCCTACCCGCCCGCCGAGCGTGGCGATTATGGCAAAACCCCTGATGGTTACGAAAACCACGAAGGAGGCCTATGTCCTACAGTGGGCGTCAAATGGCTGATCGTTATTCGTTTGGAAAACTTGCAGCTTACATTATAAATTGACAGAGACTTAGAGTAACTACATATAAGCTAAGAATAATCCGCATATAGTAACTAAGTGGCAAACAAGTGAATGAAAAATTTAAAGTAAGTTTACACCACACTACACCACCGAGAGCGCGTCCGTGAATTTTAATTTTAACGTACAAAATAAAGTATTTTCTAAGGTTAACACGAACACTGGACATAATAAAAACGGAATACAATTTTAAATTATAAATTAAAAAGAAATGCAAGGAAAGCCAGTGCACTGCGTTTGTGAAAGGACCCGACTCAGCATTTGTCAGAAAAGGGGTACCTTCTGTAACGCTGGTACTCTGCCGGCACCTAATAAGTAAAATAAATAAAAACAAAAGACACACACAATCGATATTAAGAAAAATAAAATATTTAAATAATAAATAAGTAATTTTCTAAATATATGAGAATATATTTTTAAATATTACATAATAAATTAAATAAAGTAAATGAAAAGATTAAATAGGTTAGTTCGACCGATCTTAAAGTAAATGAAGAGATGAAATAGGCTAGTTTTACCGATCTTAATTAATTGATTATGTTTTATTTTCTTTTTTCGTTGGCGTAACCTACTAATAAGCGCGCCACAGCAGCAAAACAAACTACAGATGACACATCTAATAGGGAAGAGCTATACAATTTCAACCATTCTGCTGGTCCCCCAACAACACTAACCGATAATGATTTACGCGTCCCATAATAATTGCTGTGATGCGGTAAAGAGTAAATTATAGTAGCTAAAACAACGAATAGATAAAATAAAGTATTTTTGTTCCTTACCTACAAAATTAAATAAATAAACTAGAATATTTATCATTTTTCGTAGGGCCTTTTCCAACCTTCTTTGCCCTCATTCATACTGCATTTCATCATCAACCCATTATGTCCCCACCGAGGGGCACGGGTCTCTTCCCTGAGGAAGGTATAGGCCATACTCCACCACGGGGGCCAAGTCCGGATTGGTGGAGGCTTGTAGACTAGTGGCTCGTCTACTGTCAGAAGTTGTCAAGCCGCCCTAAGGCCTCTGACTTGGCTTAACGACTGCCATCTATCGACGGCAGCCGGCACCAACAGCTTAACGTGCCTTGCGAAGCACGGAACCGCTCGGAAAAATGCCACTAGCGTTAGGCATAGCCGGCGACCCATCCATGCACTGAACGCGCCCTGTGTTGCTTAACCTTCCTGATCGTTTAAGATCACTCAGGCAGCCGGGGCTACGAGCGATTCAGCCCCGGCTGCCTGAGTGATACTGCATTATGGGCAACAAAATAATAATGCCCCGGCCAGTATCCTCTTGAAAAGTTTGCGTGCAATCAACAAAGTACAGTGCTAATGAAGGTAGCGAATCATCATCATCATTCAGCCACAAGAAGTCCACTGCTGACCATAGGCCTCCTCCATGGATTTCCAAAAAGACCGTTTGGAAGCGGCCTGCATCCAGCGTCTTCCTGCCACTTGCGGTGCTTGCCAGGTTGCGAATAAAATCTTGCAAAAAAATTCTTTTGCTGCAACTGGTTGCGAAATTTAATCATCAGGTTGCCTAGTTGCGGCTAAGAAAAAAGTTCTCTTGATTACCACTGGTTGCGAACAAAGAACAAGAATTCTTTATTCGCAACCGGTTGCGAACCACAGTTACGAAAACGGCCGGAGGGGACCAGAATGTGGGAGTGAAACGCAAGGAAAGGGAAAGAGAGGGAAGGTGCGAGAGGGACGGAGAGAATGATGGCGGACGCCTGTAGCAAAAGAGCGGTGTAATTTGGAAGAGAGTTAAAGAATAAACGAATTAACGGTGCCCACGCGGTTTTCTTTGTCACCTACAATCAGCCCACTGCCACTTCGAGACGCTAATCTTACTGGCTACGTCAGTCACCTTCGAATTTTCTCGTTTCTGATGACAATTGATGACATCCATCACAGAGACTGCGAGCATAGCCTTTTCCAGTATAAATAAAGGGTGCTTACTAAAAAGTTCATCATCATCAACCCATTATGTCCCCACCGAGGGGCACGGGTCTCTTCCCTGAGGAAGGTATAGGCCATACTCCACCACGGGGGCCAAGTCCGGATTGGTGGAGGCTTGTAGACTAGTGGCTCGTCTACTGTCAGAAGTTGTCAAGCCGCCCTAAGGCCTCTGACTTGGCTTAACGACTGCCATCTATCGACGGCAGCCAGCACCAACAGCTTAACGTGCCTTGCGAAGCACGGAACCGCTCGGAAAAATGCCACTAGCGTTAGGCATAGACGGCGACCCATCCATGCACTGAACGCGCCCTGTGTTGCTTAACCTTCGTGATCGTTTAAGATCACTCAGGCAGCCGGGGCTACGAGCGATTCGACTAAAAAGTTAATAAGTGCAATCTTAATAACCTCGCATCTAATGCATAACTTGGTTGATCTCTTATCTTGTTTTGATAAAGTCAAGATGGACATTGTAAGGGAGGAAAGCGGCAGAATGGACTCCTTGACGAAACGAACACGTCCAAAACAACTACGTCACCTGGAATACCTTCCTTCCCTTGTATAGTAATTAGGTAAAAACATAAAATGGAGGGATTTTATACTAACCCCCAGTTTCTCGTGCACTAACAAGCTGTTAATCTACTGTTAACGGCTGTCAATTGAACAAAGTGCATACAAAAAAAAACAAACCACTGACAGCTTATTAGTGTACGAGAAACCGGGGGTAAGTCTAGCAAGTGGCTACTTACTTGGCCGTGTTGAAATTGGAGATAAAATTTCTGTCACTGAACCCCTTTTTATAGTCTATTCATCCTTACTTGTCCAATTTAGTAAACAAGATTCTACCCGCAAAGTATGACTTTTTAGTCGAAAACTGCCATATTCCCATAAATGAAGTAACCTGGGACACCATTTTGGATGACACGCTGCTATGTTTATAAACAAAGTGCACGAACTTGCAAGAAAATATCTAGTTTCGGCATCAAATGTCAATTTTGAGGTTAGAATATTGTTTACTAAATTGGACAAGTAAGGATGAACAGACTGTAGTAGAGCCTGTAGGTACCTTCTACTTCTCGATCTTACGAACAAACTTTGGATAATTCGAAAAAGACGAGAATATGTTCCGTTACGTTTGTGATATATGTAAAACGTTACTAAGCGGCTCTTGACATAAACAAAATCCCAAAATATAATAAAAGTGTATGATCCATTTGCTATGCTGAATAAATAACTTGCTTTTTTTATACAGCATAGAAAGTTTTCGCTTCTCAGCTAAAAAAGTGATTTTCTGCCCAAGGAGTCATTTGACTGCCCGTCTTTGTGGGTAGGTAGATTTTCCCGTCTTTCTAGTATTTAGGAATTATGGTTTCATAACTGCATATGTTTCGTACTACTGTGCTATGAGATCCATATACTAATGATTGCCCTCGGCTAGAAACCTGAAGGTGACTTGAGAAGATCACGTTGAACCAAGTCCGTTTCTGTCAGCATTTTCTCGAGCCACCTTCTCACACTTCGTAGCACCTTCAACATACCTTCTCTTCATCACTGTCATGCCCATCCGAGCCTGCATAGTCGACTTCGGGCTTGGCCTTCTTTGGTCCGCCAGTTGACTGAATGTTGGGGTTGGCCTTCTGAGGACGCTTAGTGGGGAGAACCACTGTTTGGTCGTCAGAGCTCGAGTCATTCGACTGAAGCAATAGAACTAAAGTATATTCAAACATAAGCTTGTATCACTCGTAGCAGGCTGCACTATCATCGCACCTTAAGGCTGTCCTTACGTGGAGCGTGCTGTCTCAATCCCATTTAACATTTTTACTGATTGTAATTTCAATTCTGCTCTATGGACTCACTGCACTGATTATCCAGTACAATTTCGCCGATGTCACGTGTTAGGCAAGATATAGCCAATTAAAAGAACTTTATCAGAAATTAAAATGTATTAAAAATATTTTTACAAAATGTCCGAAGTAACCAACCAAATCCTTTAGTGATTGTAATAAAACGAGTATACTTTTAATGAATGCAGTCGGAGGGTTTGATGCATAATGAAATTTCGGATATTCCAGGCACATTTTTCTTATCCTGTACTAAGTTTTTGATTGAGAAAATTTGATTCCAAAATTAATAATTTTGGAAACTACTTTACTTTATTAAAAATTGCGTATAGAGAAACAAAAATATATTTAAAATGTCCATAATTTAATTATTCATCAAACCCTCAGACCACATCTATCAAAAGTTTACTCATTCTATTACAATAATTAAAAATGTTAGATTGTGTGAGCAAGACAGCATGCTTCACGTAAGGAAAGTCTTAAATACGTTTTTCACCTTTATTTCTTTTTTTATTAACGTTTAGGAAATTCGCCATAAGATGTTCCCTTTCATATGTTCATTTTATTATGATTAACAGCGGCTTCTCAATTGGCAGGTCATGGGTTCGTATCCCGGCACATTCCAATGACTTTGTTTCCTAAGTTACATACATTTGTGAAGCTGTAGTAGCAATACCACTCGCTAATGGTGAAGGAAAACATTGTGAGGAAACCTGAGTGTCTGAGGTGTATGCATACCTCTGCCCTTGAAATTGCCAATCCGCAGTGGGCACAAGTGGCAATTAAGCCCATACTCTCTTTCTCTGAGAGAAGGCCCGTGCCCTGCAGTGGGACTTAAATAGGCTACATAAAAAAAAAAACCATATATTTGGAAATCAAACAGAAAATCAGCACAAAATAACAAAAATAATTGCAATAAATTATCGTGACAAAAATAACCGCATAAAAGGGACGCTACTGTATGTTATGTCTCTTTAGATACTTCGTGTGATGTGCTGTTAAAAGGCTTGGTGGCAAGTGGTTAGGGAGATGTAAAAATTACGAAACAAAGTGAAAAACAATTTCAGGATAAAGCGGGTGAGCGGTCTCCACTTTAAAGAGAAATTTCCCACTAGACAGACTGTATGCTTGGGGAACGGCCAGTCCAACTGCTGTTTGTTGGATGTCAGGTATAGATAACTACAAATATTTATAGTAAGTGATGTGAAACCTTTGCATGCCCGATGCAGGTGTGTCGGAGTAAAAGTACGCGTGCAAAGTTGAAACACCCTCCACAGATTCTTGCCAACTGCGTAGTTATCTATATTTTGATTTCATAAGCCAGTAACCCCAAATTCTACTCAAAAAAATATAGTTTTAAGGTGACAGGAAGTACACTTGACAGTATTTGGCCACTAATTACCTTCCGAGCTGGAAGTTTTACGCTTCCTCCCGCTTCTGTTCTTCAAATTTCGCTTTTTGAACGTTGTTGGAATTTCAATTTCGACGTCGGACATTTCAAGCAGTTTTCTCCGGAAAACATCGACAAAACGGCTGTCGATAGACGGTATTTTTCAAGATATATTCACTGAACACACAGTTAGTAGGAAAATATCACAAAAACAATCAAAGGACGCCAAACATCGACCAAAACCAACATCAGCCAAAAGTTAACAAAAAAAAAAATAACCTCAAAAATGCATCAGTTAGTTGTCAAAAGGCATTGACGCTCCGTTTCACGCACAATTCAAAAATATTGCTTATCGTGGCAAGGAGTTTTACAACATTGATTACAGTCAAGTTGGGTAACATTGAATTTCCTTGCAACTTTGAATACATATTGAATTTGGAAAATTGCACACATAAAAACTTCTAAGGTAATAGAAAGACTAACGGTAAAAACCGGCCAAGTGCCAGTTTTTACCGTTAGTCTTTCTATTACATACCTTAGAAGTTTTTATGTGTGCAATTTTCCAAAGACAATATTTATTCAAAGTTGCAAGGACATTCAATGTTACCCAACTTGACGTTACCGATTCAATTCAATTCAATTATTTTTATTCATTACATAGTGATTATTTTCTCTGTGATTCATTATAAAAACAGAATGTTTACTTAATGAACGTCAAAGTTGTTAGTTTCACAATTAATGGATTATGTGGAGAAGAAGCTAACAAAGAAACTCCACATTTATTCTTTTCAAAACACGTTTTAACTTAATTAGCAGAGTTTTCAACTTAAAATATTAGTCATGAAAATGTTGAACACTAGTCACAATCGTCCTGTGATTAATATTAATCTACTGTTTAATGCCAAACATCTTTGTCTTCTAAATAATCCTTGATCTTATAGTAAGCCTTTTTGCACAAAATGTGCTTAACACATTTTTTAAACCGTGTCCAATAAACGTAATGTTTAGATAATAATTATTTTATCAATTACCTATTAATAAAATAAGGAAAATAAAATATCAAACTATATCTACCTATAAAAAAAAAACAATAAACATACTTATAGATAGTACTTATACTATGTACTAAAAACATAGTTACATAAAATAACAATATTATACTTTAGAAAGGAAGAAGTGCTCTTTCAGATTCATACGGAATAGCGACACCGACGAGCCAAAACATCCTTGGTCATCCCTAACTGTCTTTGGTAGAGAGTTCCCTGGCCAGCAGCGCGCACAGAGAACGAGTTGAACGTTGAACGACTGTATTCTGCATGCAGTCGTAGGGTCCATCAATAAATCCCAGTTGAAGAACATAAAAGTTAAGTGGCACAGGATTCTGTTCGCACAATTCGGGTAAAGGACCATATCACCGTGCAGGTTGCCTGTAGCATAGGCAGGAACGAAAAACTTATTATAATATACTTAAGTATTATGGTTTCTCGTACCCGGCTGCCTTTGACTCTTATAATGCCTCACAATGTTCTCTTCACGATTGTTTTGTTTTTATTTCTATTTTGTTGACGTTTGTTACATACAGAACCAACAGGCATAGCGCTGGCGCGGCTTTTACCCCAATACAGCCCGGCGCGACACGAGGCAGCTGACGCTGCATTTCCACATCGGTGTCGCGTACCTAGTTTTAGTTCACACACTCTGTATTCAAACTTCGAATCGGTCGCTAGGTTAATTAGCCCTAAGTACCTTTATTATAATTTTTAATTAAATTAATTAAAAAGCATTCGGTTTTTTTTGGAACCTCCGGCCGCAGCCTACGTAATTGGCGCAGGCGGTAGGATACTCGTGGGTCAGCTCGCGTGCGGTAAAACTGACCATAAAATCGCGTTCCTGACCTGGAGGCTATCAAGACTCCGTCCACGGGTATCCAGAATCTACAATCCAGCTGCAGCCAGGAGGGGACTCCAGACATCGACTCACCAAGAGGAACCGGAATGAAACTGTAAGTGCACTTGAATTGTTCTTGTGTTGCTTCCCTTATTCCTAAGTTCACCCCAACTCCCAAGATTTTTCACCCGAAAGATTCTAGGGTAGGCATACCTGCATCTCGACAGGCTCGCCAAAGTAGAATAGATAGTAATAGAGACTTAGACTTAGATTTAGGCTTAGATAGGTTATTCAGAGATAGAGAGATGGCTCATGATCCAGATACGATCTTTAAAGCCTTGAGGCTCGTACCCGAGTTTGACGGGAACCCTAATGTTCTAACTCGCTTTATAAATATATGTGATACCATAGTAGGTCAATATATGGGCACAGCCCCAGGCAGTGAACTCCCAAATGTGTGTCTATTAAATGGTATACTTAATAAAATTACGGGCTCTGCTGCCTCAACTATCAACTCGAACGGCATCCCTGATAGTTGGCTGGGCGTTCGAACCGCCCTTATTAATAATTTCTCGGACCAACGAGACGAAACGGCGCTGTACAGCGACCTCTCATTAGCTGCACAGGGTAATAAAACACCCCAGGAATTTTATGACCATTGCCAAACCTTGTTCAGTACGATAATGACTTATGTCACTCTGCACGAAAGCGTAGCAACTACAGTGGAAGCGAAGCGAGCACTATATAAAAAGATCGCAATGCAATCTTTCGTACGAGGACTAAAAGATCCCATAGGATCTAGGGTTAGGTGTATGCGCCCTCCAACCATAGAGAAGGCATTGGAATACGTGCAAGAGGAACTTAACGTAATCTATTTACAGCAACGCAATGACCAACCGAAAGCCCAGCAGTCATTCAAATTACCAACCCCCTCTTTGCCCGTCACATACACTGCCCCACGGCCTCAATATTACCAACCCCCAGTTAACAACTGGCCAGCCCCTGTAACACAAAGAGGTTTCCAAGCCCCACCTCAGGCTTTTAAATTCAATTCGCCTCAGCAAGGTTTCTCACAAAACCGCATGCCTAACATGCCCACTCGAACACAACAAATGTTCCGTAGTGCACCCCCCAACTACAACCCCCAGAGTAACGTTTTTCGAATGCCACCACGAAATAACGCACCCCAAAACTCTGCACCAAGACCCATGAGCGGTGTGCAGCATTTCACCCCTAGACCATTGCCTCATAGCATGATGACAGGACACGACTGGCGTAAGGCAGGGAACCCTCCACCTAATAATTATTTCAAGTCCCGTGAAATGCATTTAAACGAGTGTGCATCGGCGTACGATGACTCATACTTCCCCGCCGAGTTCGAATATGACCCGGAGTACTATTACACGGACGATTCCAACTACAATACCTATGGCATTGAATATAATCCCGATGTAACGTACTATGACGACACTGGCGATAACCAGCTATGTCTTGAAGGCCAACCACAGCCAGGGCCTAGCCATGGTCATCAGGATTTTCAGTCAGCTCAGAAATTAGGAAAGCCAAAATAGAGGTCAATCTTCAGACACAACGTCAGCTACCCTACATCCAAATTTCAGACCCACCTCTTAGATTTTTAATCGACACAGGTGCGAATCAATCTTTCTTAAGCCCCGAAGCGGTAGAACAGTACTTCCCCAACTACCACCTTAACTATGACCCATTCGAAGTCACAAACGTGCACGCTAAGAGTAGGAGTGATTATTCTATAACACTGCCTTGCTTCCCGGAATTCAACGACCCGGACGATATTAAGCTTTTCGTGTACCGTTTCCACGAGTACTTTGACGGACTTATAGGGTTAGACCTGTTAGCTAAGTGGGAGGCTAATATCGACCTTAAAGACTCCAAATTACTGACGAAATCTGCTGCTAATCCAATTCACATGTATAACTCATACAATGTCAACTTATATGAGGACATGATACCGGCCGGCACCTCAAAATTAGTGCGTATTCCGATAAACGCCCCGGACGGCGATGTGCTCATAGAAGAACAAGTGATCTGTAATTGCATAATACATCAATGCCTCACGACGGTCACCAATAGTCGCGGTTACTTAGAAGTCGAGAATCCGACACCGAACGACGTTATCTTTTCACTTGACCAGCCAGCTCAAGCTGAGCTCTTTAACGTAGAGTGTAGTAGAATAGAGGAACGGCTTAACACGCGCGCGCAAGATGTCATCTCGCGCTTAAGAACTGACCATCTGAACGAAGAGGAAAAGGGTAATCTCATCACCCTTTGCTCTCGATACGCCGACGTATTTTATATTGAAGGCGAACCTCTCACCTTTACGAACAAAATCAAACATCAAATTAGGACGACAGACGAGGTCCCTATCTACACTAAAAGTTATCGCTATCCATTCATACATAGACAGGAGGTTAGAGACCAAATCACGAAGATGCTGGACCAAGGCATAATAAGACCTTCGGACTCAGCATGGAGCTCGCCCATTTGGATAGTTCCTAAGAAAGCCGACGCTTCTGGCAAACAGAAGTGGCGCCTAGTAGTCGACTTTCGCAAAGTAAACGAAAAGACAGTCGATGACAAGTACCCCATACCTAACATCAATGACGTACTCGACAAATTAGGGAAATGTCAGTACTTTACGACCCTAGACTTGGCAAGTGGCTTCTACCAAGTCGAGATGGACCCCTCTGATGTCCCCAAAACTGCTTTCAATGTAGAACATGGTCATTTCGAGTATGTTCGAATGCCCATGGGACTCAAAAACTCTCCATCCACCTTCCAGAGAGTTATGGACAATGTCCTTAGAGGTCTCCAAAACGAGATATGTCTAGTCTACCTGGATGACATCATTGTCTTCAGTACTTCACTCCAAGAACACATGGTCAACCTTGAAAAGGTCCTTCAGCGACTCCGAGAGTCGAATTTCAAAATCCAATTGGATAAATCCGAATTTCTAAAGCTTGAGACAGCTTACCTTGGGCACGTCATCACTAGAGAGGGTATCAAACCGAACCCAGATAAAATCTCAGCGATAACGAAGTACCCAATTCCGAAAACCCCAAAAGAGATAAAGCAGTTCCTAGGTCTTCTCGGTTATTACCGAAAATTCATCCCCAATTTCGCTCGTATAACGAAGCCCCTCACGCAGTGTCTAAAAAAGGGTAAAAAGGTCACTTTGGACACTGAATATGTCACCTGTTTCGAAAAGTGTAAAACGCTTCTTACAAACGACCCCATCCTGCAATATCCCGACTTCAGTCGAGAGTTCATCCTTACTACGGACGCCTCCAATGTCGCTATTGGAGCAATTCTATCCCAAGGCCCAATAGGATCAGACAAACCCGTATGCTACGCATCTCGCACTCTGAACGAGAGTGAGCTTAACTACAGCACCATTGAGAAAGAGCTACTAGCCATTATCTGGGCTACCAAGTACTTTAGGCCGTATCTATTCGGACGCAAGTTCAAGGTAGTCACCGACCATAAGCCTCTTCAGTGGATGATGAATTTAAAAGAACCAAATTCACGTCTCACGAGATGGCGACTGAGGCTCAGCGAATACGACTTTACCGTGACGTATAAAAAGGGTAAAGCTAATAGCAACGCTGACGCGCTCTCGCGAGTAGAGATACATAATGAGGAATCAAAGTCAGTCATCGACGAACTTTGCTCTATACTCCCCAACCCCACAGAAAGTCCACCGACCGTAGCAGACTCCTCCACTGAGACCGTTCACACGAGTAACGAACACCCCATACTTGAAGTCCCAGTTTCAGATGAACCCCTCAATAAATTTCACAGGCAAATTATTTTCACCATCGTAAGCGATGTCAAACGTAAGCCGACAGTGACGAAACCGTTCGACACTCACACACGCATAGCTGTACAGTTATCGGAATCGAACTTAGAGAGTGATCTAGTTACCGCACTGAAGGAGTACGTTAATCCCAAGGTCAGAACTGCCATTTTGATAAATCCACCCCTCGGAATGTACAAGGTCATCCCCATCATACAAGATAAATTCAAAAGCTCTTCCATGAACTTAACTCTCTGCAAGTCAGAACTTGAGAACGTGAAAGAGTACCTTCGTCAGCAAGATATTATTCGCCTATATCACGACGGTAAAACAAACCACCGTGGAATAAACGAATGCTACCTATCACTATCACGCAAGTACTATTGGCCAAAAATGAGAGACCAAATAACTAAATTCATTAACGAATGTACAGTCTGCGGACAGGCAAAGTATGACAGAAACCCCATTAGGCCCAAATTCAATATAGTGCCCCCGGCAACTAAGCCTTTTGAGATAGTCCATATGGACTTATTCACAGTCCAGAGTGAGAAGTATGTAACTCTGATAGATGTCTTTACCAAGTACGGACAGGCATACCATCTGCGAGATGGAACAGCTGTCAGCATCCTTCAGGCACTGTTACAATTCTGTACCCACCACGGAGTGCCTCTAACCATCGTTACAGACAACGGAACAGAGTTTACCAATCAGCTGTTCTCAGAGTTTACACGTCTACATAAGATAAACCACCATAAGATCTTAGCTCACTCCCCTAACGATAACGGCAATATTGAACGCTTCCATTCGACCTTACTTGAGCATCTCAGAATTCTAAAATTACAGCATAAAAACGAACCAATTGTGAACCTTATGCCCTATGCCATTATAGGCTATAACAGCTCAATTCACAGCTTCACTAAATGTCGACCCTTCGACTTACTAACCGGTCACTTTGATCCCAGAGACCTCAGTGACGTCGACTTAAATGAACAGTTGTTACAGCAGTATACGCAAAATCATAAGGAACAGATGAAAAAGGTCTACGACATTATCAACGAGTCATCCCTAGCCAACCGTACTGCTATAATTGATAATAGGAATAAAAATCGCGAACCCGAGATGGAATACGAACCGCAACAGCAGGTTTTCATTAGGAACCCCTTCGCTAGTCGTCAAAAAACTACCCCGCGCTACACGCAGGACACCGTTTTAGCCGACCTCCCTATACATATTTATACGTCAAAGAAACGCGGCCCTGTAGCCAAGTCAAGGCTAAAGCGGGCCCCTAAGGAAGTTACCTTGTTACAGGACTCTGCTGTTAATCTTCGTCCACGTGACGCGGCCTCAAGAGATAAGACTTGAGAGTCTAGCGGATGGACCCGGACTGCTGCCTTATAAGCTAGGACCAACCAGACTTACCACCCACCATCATACTTTCCTTCAGTTTATTCAACTAGATGAAATCGAAAATAAAGTTAACATTTTACAGACTCAGCTAGATAGCATTAGCACGCGACTCGTGAACAATACCTACTTACTCTATGAGGTTCAGATACATTATCTTACTAACAAGCTTGGCAAGGTAAAATCTCAGTTAAGATCCTTAGAACCCAATCGCGCTAAAAGAGGTCTTGTAGACAGTCTCGGTTCGGTAATAAAAAGTATCACTGGTAACTTGGATTACGTGGACGCGATCAAATTTAACAGTGCAATTCAAGCTTTACAGAAAAACCAAGATAAGGTAGTCACTCAATTTAATGAACACGTAAGCCTTAGTAAAAAATGGATGTCTCGACACACTAACGTTTTAGAGCAACTCTTAGATAACCAGAGTAAAATAAACGCTACGCTGAATTTGTTACTAGATAATAATGCGTACAGAGAGTCCAGTCTGATGGAACACGTTAGATTCGCGCAACTGTTAGACGTAATGAGAGAAAACGTAGACGACCTTCTGTCGGAATTAATTAGGGTAGAAAATAGCTTAGCATTTATTCGTGCATCGAGCACTCATCATTCTATGATAGATATAGACGTTTTAAGTTCAATGATAGATAAGTTAAAAGGTATATATAGTAAGGATCAGATTTTAAGCTTAGAGCTCAGAGAGTATTATGACGTAATCAAATCTGGATCATATTTTAACGAGAAACAGCTAGTTATAGTCTTTCGGTTCCCCATAGTTTCCCTAAACACCTATGACCTTTATAGACTATCCATAGTCCCTAATAAAAATAACCAGGCTCTTATCCCTTCCCATCCTTTCATAGCAACTAACAAGGATTCATTCGTGTACATGGAGGCAGAATGCCCGAAGTTAAGTACCTGGTTTCTCTGCGAGAAGGAGATAGGACGTCAAATTCGCACACAGCCTGACTGCGTTCAAGAACTTATCCTGCATCAAAACCTGGAGGAATCCTGTCACTTTTCATCAGTTCAACTATCAAAGGAGGCCATGGAGAAACTCGACGATCAGCACTACGTACTGTCTTTCCCTCAACCTACGAAAGTACAGTTAACCTGCGGAAGAGATGACTTTAGCTCAATCCAAGGAAGCTATCTTACCACTATCCCTGTCAACTGTTATCTGCGTACTACGGAGTTCACCCTAACCAACGAGAACGACCAGATCAGAGGACAACCCCTTAAACTAACGGAGATCCCTTACGACGATGACAAGCAAGCTGATACCTCGAGGAACATGCTACGTCTCAACTCAATCGATCTACAAGGATTACACAGCATCCAGGACAAGATCATGATGCAGCTTCCCATCCAAACCGAAAAAGCGCAACCAGATGTCCTGTACCACACGACGATACCTCTCTACACTATGATATTGATCGGCGGTGCCCTTGTAACTGCAGTGGTAACCCATCGCTATGGATTCTGGAGCTGCAAGAAACGTAAAGACCCTGAACCACCCACACCTAAGAAGCACACCTATGAAGACATCGAAAAAAGAGATGAACCCAAGGGAAGGTTCCCAGCAACATTTTCACTCAACGTGCCCAAATAGTTGCTGATCTGAGGGTGGAGGTGTTACATACAGAACCAACAGGCATAGCGCTGGCGCGGCTTTTACCCCAATACAGCCCGGCGCGACACGAGGCAGCTGACGCTGCATTTCCACATCGGTGTCGCGTACCTAGTTTTAGTTCACACACTCTGTATTCAAACTTCGAATCGGTCGCTAGGTTAATTAGCCCTAAGTACCTTTATTATAATTTTTAATTAAATTAATTAAAAAGCATTCGGTTTTTTTTGGAACCTCCGGCCGCAGCCTACGTAATTCGTTCATGTCTTTTGTTTGTGTACCTTTGTGTTTTCTTTGTGTATCTGTGACAATATAAATAAATATCCTCTTTATTTCTTTCAATGTTCAATATTGATTAATTAATGTCTTTGTATTAACCTATAGGAAAAGCCACTGGTTGTACAATTACATATAATATATCCATGTAAGATTGTTTTGTTTTGTAACTATATTGTGCAATTGTTTGTTTTCTTTCAATAAATAAAAATAAGATTGTTTGAATAGCTCTGTAAAAGAAACAAAACTAGGTAGGTAGGTATGTATTCTTCGTGTACCTAAAGTGATAAATTGGGAGATAAGATAAGATAAGAATATTCTGTATGGTGCCTACCAGGAAAAACACAAAAATGAAATATTTACAAAAATAAAGTACAATTGGTGGCCTTTTTGCTTATAGCAATTTCTTCCAGGCAACCGACGACGATGGAGAGTTGCTGTAGGAAAAGTGAGACGGGTAGTCAGTGCAAATATAATAATATACTTACCTACATATATAAACCTTTACATATTTGAAACACGATTTCCAAAAACGTTTGTGATCTTTTTCACTTTGAGCAAATCATTACTGCAAGAATATACGAAAACAGGGCGCGTAAAGTGCGAATTATACAAAATTATGTTAGCTACTGATTATGTCGAAAAACATTCCGTGGCTGGCCAGAAAAAGACGATATGTCAAAAATACTGATTTTACAGGGGAGCGATTTTAAAGTTTTGACATTTTCTGTAAGTATTGTGCTTTTTCTCGGTATATTTGTTAATATTGTTTTTTTTACACCATATTTTCATGCAAGGTATCGAATGGTATTGAGGAATTAACGAAAAAGAGCTTAGTTCCTTAAATAATAGACTTATCAACACGTTAATGTACGAGTCATCCACTTATTAATCACTTTAGGTATTAAATTACTGATATTGTTACATGTAAGTATTTAGATATACAGAGAACACTTTATTACACAACCAGGTGAAAGACATTACAAATAGTTTCTTATATCTAAGTAGTTGTACACAATTGGCGATCTTATTGCTTAGAGCGATATCTTCCAGACAACCTTTGGATGGAGTGGAATGCAGGAAGAATATAGTCAGTAGATGGATGTACATAAATAAGAGAATCTGAAATGTAATGGTATGTGAAGTAACAAATATGTAAGTATAGCGAAAGATTACAAGAATATAAGTACTTATAATTACTTATTGTACAAATAATATACTTACATGAATACATAACTAAAAAATAAATACATAATCAAATACATATAAGCAGCAGTTTACATGTACGTAATACATTAATACCTACAAAATAAATACATAATTAAATATATATAACCAACACTTTACAGTTCAAACAGTGAGGTTGTGAGATTTCACCAATGCCTATTTAGAGTCTAAAAATTCTACCCGTGCCGGGACTCGAACCCGCGACCTCTGGCTACCGTCCCAGCGCTCTCCCAACTGAGCTAATGGACAAGTGCAGACATCGGCGAAATTTCGAACCTCTTTACAAACTTCTCTGTATTACTTACAGGCAGCGACATCTAGCTGAAGTAATTTACATCACTTGCAGCCCCGAGTACCCACTTTGCAGTTAGAATTTTTTTGTTTCTTTTTTCTACATCGGAACGATATCGTTGTACTTACATGATTCTATTCTTTGTTGCACTAAGCCGTGCTGAGGACAATTGGATTTCGGAGAGCTCTGGCACGGTTAGCCAGAGACTTATGTATGTAGAGACAAGAGAACCTTCCAGAATAATCTATGTGCTAGTAAGAGACAGAGCTATCTGTTAGACAGAGATAGAAAGACATTCTGGAATGTTCGATATTCTTCTAGAACCTAGTATTTTCGATGTTATTTTAGGTACTTCCAGAAGATATTGTGGATTGTTCTATAGTTTTCTAGTACCTTCGACATCTTTCTAGGTGATTCCCGAAGTTTCGAGACTGGTCAAGTAGAGTTCTATTAATACGTACTGGATCATTTATTCATCTGACTGGTTTTTCTGACCCTACAACTCATCACTGTCGCGTAACGCAACCCCAAAAGGTCGTATCCTAACAGCATTTGAATCGGACAATATACAAACAATATAACAATAAAACATACATACATAAACTCACGCCTGTATCCCAGAGGGGCAGGCAGAGACCAGAGACTGCCACTTGCTACGATCCTGACAGATCACTTTCGCTTCCTCAACAATCATTAGTCGTTGCATGCACGCACGCCGGTTTCGGGTGCTTTTATCTAACAATAAAAACAATAAAACCCACCAAATTAATATACTACCAAATTAGGTACCTAGTACTGACGCTGGGAATCAACCTGCCAGTTTGTATACGTTATAGGTACCTAGATAAACAAGCCGGTTGCTGCGCGAGGGTGGCAGGGCGCGAGTCCCTTGAGACCGCGAGTCTGTCCGAGGGGCCTCGCGCCGTACACGGCCTGCTTGTGTACGTCATCTATGTTACATTGCGAAGTTGACCGTTGACCGCGAGGCCGTCTGAAGGGCCTCCAGTGTCGTCGGAGATTAGTTTACTGGTGATGTTACGAAACAACTACGAATTGTAGTTTTATGAAAATCCGAAGAGATCCCGTGATCTCTTCAATAGAAAACAGCGGACAGTGATGACATTGTCTATCGAATCAATACTCGAAGAGTACGGGAAGAATTTTTGGAATATTGTGCAAAATTTCCAGTAGCCTATGTCTATGCACAGATTATAAGTAGATGCTCTAGACGACCTTAGACGACCTCGTGGCGCAGCGGTAGTGCATCTGCATACCGTGCGGGAGGTCCCGGGTTCGAATCCCGGCTGGGGACAAAAAAAAAACCCCAGGTCTTGGATGTTTACATGTTTGTGATGTCGTTGTTTCTGGTTCCCACGACACAGGGTATCCTAGTGTGGGGCCAGAAGCAATGTATGTGCCTGTATGTAAATGTTTATGTTTTATGTTTATGTTATGTTCTTCTCAACGAACAACAGCTGACGCTTCAAGTTTGGGCTTATTTGATCAGTGTTTTATGTCGAATGTGCTGGAGCGGGTTGCAAACCGGCAATTCTCATAATTATCTACGAAAAAACCGCCTACTCAATTCTTACCAATCAGGTTTCCGCCCAGCTCATAGCTCCTGTACTGCTGTAAATAAAATTACCCATGAATTTTACCATTTCAGAGATCGACGCCGTGTATGCCTTGTCACCTAGGTCGTTCATAAAAGTTTTGGGTGTAGGAAGATATTAATCAAAAATTATTTTTGGATTTAGGGTCATCATCAACCCATTATGTCCCCACCGAGGGGCACGGGTCTCTTCTCTGAGGAAGGTATAGGCCATACTGCACCACGGGGGCCAAGTCCGGATTGGTGGAGGCTTGTAGACTAGTGGCTCGTCTACTGTCAGAAGTTGTCAAGCCGCCCTAAGGCCTCTGACTTGGCTTAACGACTGCCATCTATCGACGGCAGCCGGCACCAACAGCTTAACGTGCCTTGTGAAGCACGGAACCGCTCGGAAAAATGCCACTAGCGTTAGGCATAGACGGCGACCCATCCATGCACTGAACGCGCCCTGTGTTGCTTAACCTTCGTGATCGTTTAAGATCACTCAGGCAGCCGGGGCTACGAGCTACGAGAATTTAGGGTTCCGTTTGCAAAATATCAAGCTTTATAGCGCAAATTTTTATCCAACTAGGACGCCCCCCGTTCACCTAGCTAAACGGATTGGTACACGACCAATCCAATGATACCCTAATACCAAGCCCTAATTGGCTACTACCAATTCTCGTCTACACCATAGTGTAGGCGAGAAAAACTAAATAGGATTTTATTCTACCGTTTTTTCGGCGTGATTAATAATAGGGGTTAAAGTATGAAATTGCCGTTTTATTGCAATAGGTTCTTTGAATTGACATAGAATCTTCATGGTTTGAGGTTTTCGAATGAAACTTTTTTCAAATGGTTTCTATGATGTTCTTTTTTTAAAAAATGTGAAATATTTGAATATCGACTTTCAATTGTTTTTGTTATTCAATTTAGACAAGAAAGATGGATACTGCCAAAATTCGAGTGATTTTTGAATACGAGTTCCGACGCGGAACTAACGCGGCAGAAACAGCCCGCAATATCAATGCTGCGTTTGGAGAGGGGTCTACTAATGAAAGCACCGTGCGATTTTGGTTTAAAATTTCGACTTAAAGAACGAGCCACGAGGAAGACCGCCCACACAGGTGAATAACGATGAATTAAGAGAGATAGTGGAAGCCGACCCTAGTCAAACTACCCAGGAATTAGCGGCATGGTTTAACGTTACCTTACCCACAATATTGAGCCACTTGCGTCAAATCAATAAAATAAAAAAATACGAAAAATGGGTGCCTCATAATCACTCGAATTTTCGCAGTATCCATCTTTCTTGTCTAAATTGAATAACAAAAACAATTGAAAGTCGATATTCAAATGTTTCACATTTTTTAAAAAAAGAACATCATAGAAACCATTTGAAAAAAGTTTCATTCGAAAACCTCAAACCATGAAGATTCTATGTCAATTCAAATAACCTATTGCAATAAAACGGCAATTTCATACTTTAACCCCTAATATGTATATCTCAATGCCAAATTTCAGCTTTCTCGTACTAATCGTCGGACTAACGGACACACAGACATGGTGAAATTATAAGGGTACCTTGTCGACTACGGAACCCTAAAAACGGGTGGGGCTGTGTCGGGTCACACAGCCGTTGGTCTAACCTGAAATTCTATAAGCAAGAAAATAGGATTAATGCAGTAGAAATGGGCTCCTTGAGAAGTATGTCTAGTGATAGCGGCAACAGAAATATAATGATATGTGAAAATTTCAACTGTCTAGCTATCACGGTTCATGAGATACAGCCTGGTAACAGACACACGGACAGACGGGTCCCGTTTGGCACCCTTCGGGTACGGAATCCTAAAAAGGACCGATTAGGCGAAAGTGCGATTCATATTTGGCGATTATCCGTACCTGCTTGTTTATCTATTACTGTACTGAACCTCTACGTCTACATGTCATTGTGTGTCCTAATCCAAAGTTATCTTGCTAATAATATTCCATTGCTTATCTTATTATGAATAGATGAAAACTAATATTACTTCTGCAATTACGTCACATTATGTGGTATTGGCCGATGGGGCCGAAAAGTTCTCGAATGGAGACCACATATCATTCAATCCAAGTGGCGGGAAGATGCTAGATGCAAGCCGCTTCCAAGCGGTCTTTTTGGAAACCCATGGAGGAGGCCTATGTCCAGCAGTGGACTTCTTGTGGCTGAACGATGATGTGGTATTGGCTGGTTACAGTGGGGGGAGTCGCTGGATGCGGCCGGCATAAGATCGGGAAGCTTGGAAAACCATGAGGAAGGCCTATGTCCTGCAGTGGACGTCAAATGGCTGATGATGATGATGATGGTGTTGTGGTATTGCAAAATATAAATACAGACCGCGTTGCCAGCTGAAAAACCGCATTTCCTTCCGCTTTAGGCCTTCACGGTTCCGCTTCTTTGAAATCTGCTCGAACCTCAGGACCGAAAAATAGAAATAGACTTCAGTCACAAAAAAGGTCCACTGGGTAGAGCATTTTGATTCTTATTCCAACATTTAAGTATAGTAACTTAGGTACCTTACGTTTTACGTTTTTTGGATCCCGTCTATGTGCCAACCGGGGAAGGCACAGAACCTAATTGGTTGAGGCTGCTCTACGGAGCATGCTGCCCCGCTTGCACAATTTAAATTTAGTGCCCACAACGGTGGATCCGCCCTTGATAAGGTCCCCTTGGACCCCGTATTACGTCTTTCTTTGTCCAACCCTCTTCCCAGTTCAGCTGGGGTCGCATCTCCTTGTACATCTGCGCTAGAGAGCTCTGTTCTGGGTTGTCTGTTTAGTAAAGTAAGTAAAGTAAAGTAAGTAAAGTATCGTTTATTCATGTACATGGGTAAATAAAATAGATCTTTATATACGTTTAAGTTGTTCTCTCTCTTTCTGCACTTTAGTCCACTAAATGTTGGGTGGTCTACCCCTTCCTCTGGGAAAGGTCCTTCCTCTGGAACCCGTACCACGTGACACATTTTTCACAATGAGGGCTTTTCAATGACAGCTGCCAGTTGATTTTCGTTAACAAAAACTAGATGGCGCTGCAAGTAGAACAAATGTCATCATACGTTTTAAATGTTGCACATCGTCATTAATCTGTGAGAATCTAATCATCTCTCCTCTCGTCAACGAAACAAGCGAGCAACGTGACAGAAACCACAGAGAAGGTACAGTGATGTCATGTCAATTTTGACATATTATGTGACGTCAGCACCATCTATCGGTAACTTGTGGTACTGTATTTTTTTTAATGACGATTTGAAAAGCCCTCATTAGCCCCACTCCCCCTCTCGGGGACCACCCCCAGTTGTATTGGTACGTTCCATAAATGCTATCTCGTTCGAGATCCTAAAATCTCGGTCGTGAGTCCTAAGACCTAAAATTTGACTGGGGTACTTGTAAGACACTTTTTGCAAAAACTATCTTTAGAAGAAGATACGAGTTTTCGTCATTGTTAGCTCTAGTAAACCTCGTGGAGCCCCTTAACTACTTTATTTCGTCATCAGACATTCTCCGGGTAGGGGAATACCGCACAAAGGCGTATTTCTTAAGACCTTTTAAGAACTTACCTTCATGTTTTGAATTGTTTGAGTCTATTTATTTAAAACATAAAAGATTTTTAATATTGATATGGTCACTATAAGATGTTATGGATCTCACAACATTTTACGGTAGAAGAACTGAGTTGCGAGACTTCTTTTTTTACAGGTTAGGTTTTTAATGGCATTATGTTTACTGGCCAAAATGCCTTACCACTTGTAACAATTCCCCTAAATACGTCAGCCTTTTGAAGAGCCCCTTAAGTGCCTATGCTTCATTCCTCGCCTCCTGCCGTGGGCACTGAAAGCCTTAACAGATTATCCGGCATGTTATCAATCATTCCGATTATCGGATAAGTATATAAGGCGAATTGGCTAATCCTAAATAAGCAGTTGTCGCATAAAATTCTTAAGTGAATTTGCGATTTGCACAAAACGATTCAGCGTCACACGGCGCGCCCAAGCATGATTGGTACGTAGACCTTTGTTTTCTTTCTTTTCCTCTGTGGTTTTCTTATATTGTACATAACAGGTTCTCAAACATACTTCGTTGGCCTCCCACTTTGAGGATTTCTTATTTTTTTTTTCAATAACAACTGAGCCCCCATTTTTTTCTAACCATAATGTAGTAGTGTGCACCTTAAAAGAAGCAATTCCAAAATGTTATCTTTAATGTGGATAAATAAACTTAAAATAGAGGATTCTGGAACTTATGATCTGTAAAATGTATGGTAAAGAAAAATTTTCTTATAATAAGTTTAAAACGAATAAACACTTAATAAAATAGTCATCCAAGTCGTAGGAAGGCGCTGGATGCAGGCCGCTTCCAACCGGTCTTTTTGGAAATCCATGGAGGAGCAGTGGACTTCTTGTGGCTGAATGATGAAATAGTTAACGATCTAACTCTGATCCTCAGTATCAGGATCTTGCTTCAGTGAAATTAAGCAACACATTTTAAGGTGTGGCCGTTCTCTTGTTTAAATTTGCAATTTTCAATTCATTTCATTGCAAACTATTTTGGAAAATATTGGATATATTGCAAAGCGCGATTAGGCATTTAAGCTTTATTTTATTAGTGAAAACCGTCAATTTACTAAAGGAAAATATATTTTGTGGTTGGATATATTTTATTATAAGCAAAGAACTACGTAGTATTTATTCTGGAGTCAATAGTTTTGAAGTCATGTCCATTATTTAAAAACAACCTCTAACCGATCCCCATTTTTATATCCATAGATAGAAAAGGATATGTCCCACTTTGACGCTTCTAATTTTCGCGAAGCCCTATGCTGTCGGCGATTTGGGGCGTTTCCACTTTGAGAAAGGGTGATTTGGCGTCTCTGATTTGCGAATTTCAGTGCAGCTCCTATACTAACTCGCACTAAATCCTACACGATTCCAATCGTCTGTCAAATTGCCATCACAAACGTCAGGATCCCACATGATTTGGTGTGCCTAATTAAGGGTTTAATTCGGGCTAACGCCGCCAACGAACAAAACATCCCATCTTTGTTCTGTGTTCGTTTGTATCCATTTTGCCAAAAAAGTGAACGACCGAGTTGTCTGTATTGGTGTTAGCTATTTTTAGAACCTACAACTCAGAACCCAGGGCCAAGAACCTAGTCCACAATTTCATTTAACCCCAAAAACGGCCGTTTTCGCCAAAAACGAAATTGCAGCCTAGATTCTTGAAGCTAATTTCTAAGCTGTAGGTTCTAAAAATTGCTGTTACCAACCCAGACATTTTTGTCGTTCACTTTTTTGCAAAAACGGCTCGTGAAAGAAGATGTGATGTTTTGTTCATTGGCGGCGCTAGTTAGCCCTTATTAAAGCCTTAAGGCCGATGTCCACCAGGCGCATCGGGCCGGGGCGCATCACAATGCAAAAATCCGCCTGCCTGTAATTATTCACTATTGCACTGGGGCCCGCCCCCCGCGTTGACCTGCTGCTAGAAGACGCTATTTCATATAAATACAGGCAGGCGAATTTTTGCGTTGCGATGCGCCCCGGGCCGATCCACCTAGACACTTTAGACTTCAGCAGTTGCCCCGTATGCGAATCTTTGCTTATTATATATAATCTTTGTGTGGCTGATTATTGCGAGTTTTCGAAAACCTTAAATTTTAACATTATGTGTTTCGTTCATGTCTACGTGACAATATCACACTAGATTACTTCAGGAAAGTACGTAGATGTGTTGTGGAATAGTATAGTAGTGTCATAATAATTTAAAAAATCTTACATATTGAATTCTAATTATTTGTAAGCATAAGGAACTATTTCCATTATGTGAACAAGCTAGTGAAGCTAGTTGAGCCTTTAAGTTTTATTAAATACATTATACATTTTTACTATTAGACTGCTGTGGTACGAACATTCTTCTACTGACTCCTGATGCTACTATAATCTGCTCCAATACTATACGCACCAAATCCTGAGCGATTCCAATCGTCTGACAATTTAGTGTGGAATTTGACAGACAGACGATTGGAATCGCTCAGAATTTGGTGCGTATAAAGGCCCCGACTCATGGTAATCGTATATACACCCGCCGACTGCTACGATACGCCTAGTGTGGAGTCGGCGCATTGTTCGATTAATGTATATTGTTGCCTACTTTCCGTAATTTTCCCATGCTAATAAATAAATTGAATTGAATCGAATTATGCGCATCAAATCCTGACGGAATTCTGACGTTTACGATAGCGATGGCGGATTGGTGAACGTAGTTTAGGACGTCCTCAGAATCGGTGGAGCGATGATGAAGTTAACCAAATTTATGCGGGCCACTCTTGAAATACCTCCTTCCTAGAGCATGGATACCGGACCCTTTTTCTAAAACCGGTATTTTTTCGATATCAACATTTGAAATACCGGTATTCCGGTATTTCGGTATTTTTTCGGTATTGATGATTTTTTTTTTAAAATAACATAGATGATTGTAAAACAGTTGATTTACGTGGCCTATACGTTTTGTCCCACTGAGCTTTCCCCACATCATTAGTTCAAGTTGTCAAATTAACTCAATGAAATATAAAGTAAGCAAAATTTTCTTGAGCAAATACAATATGTCCGAGAGAAAACTGAACTCAACCTGATAGTATTCATCATCATCATTCAGCCACAAGAAGTCCACTGCTGGACATAGGCCTCCTCAATGGATTTCCAAAAAGACCGGTTGGAAGCAGCCTGCATCCAGCGCCTTCCTGCCACTTGGATGAGGTCATCTGTCCATCTTGTGGCTGGTCGTCCTACGCTGCGCTTGCCGATATGTGGTCTCCATTCGAGAACTTTTCGGCCCCATCGGCCATCAGTTCTGCGTGCTATGTGCCCCGCCCACTGCCACTTCAACTTACTAATCCGCTGGGCTATGTCGACGACTTTCGTTTGTCTACGGATCTCATAATTTCTGATTAGATCTCGTAGAGGAATTCCGAGCATAGCTCGTTGCGTGACCTTGAGCCTTCTTATAAGGCCCATAGTGAGAGACCACGTTTCAGTGCCATAAGTCATCACTGGTAACACACACTGGTTGTATAATTTTGTCTTGAGCGATTGAGGTATATTAGACGAAAAGACCTTTCTAAGTTTCCCGAATGCTGCCCAGCCGAGTTGGATTCGACGATTGACCTCTTTCACGAAGTTGGACCGGCCTAGTTGGACTGTTTGTCCTAAGTAGACGTATTCGTCTACAACTTCGAGAGTCGAGTTCCCCAATGTTATTGGGGTGGGCACAACACGGGCGTTCGACATGACCTTCGTTTTGTCCATGTTCATTTTAAGGCCCACACGTTGGAAAACTCGACTGAGGTCTTCGAGCATCATGCCGAGGTCTTCCATCGTTTCTGCCATGACTACTATATCGTCGGCAAATCGAAGGTGCGTGATGTACATTGATATTGATGCCGCGTTCCTGCCATTCCAGAAGCTTGAAGGCATCTTCCAGTGCGTTCGTGAACAGTTTCGGAGAGATAACGTCTCCCTGTCTCACGCCTCTTCTCAATGGAATTGCCTCCGAATTCTGTTCCTGTACTCGGACCGACATGGTGGCGCTGTTGTACAAGCACTTCAGCACCTCGATATACCGATAGTCAATACGGCAACGCTGGAGAGACTCGAGCACTGCCCATGTCTCGATCGAATCGAAGGCTTTCTCATATTCCACAAACGCTAAGCAGAATGGCAAATTGTGCTCCTGTCTTCTGTATTATTTGGCGCAGCGTGTGGATGTGGTAAAGCCCTTTCGGAAGCCGGCTTGTTCGGGAGGCTGGAAGTCATCAAACCTGCGTTCGAGGCGATTCGTGAGGACCCTCGAAAACAGCTTATAAACATGGCTCAGAAGCGATATGGGTCGGTATTTCTTCAATAGAGAGTTATCCCCTTTCTTGAAGAACAGCGTCACCATGCTTCTGTTCCATGCTTCTAGCGTTTTTCCTTCGAGCACGACGGAATTGAAGAGCTTCTGAAAGGACTTTAAGTACTGGTGTTCCACCCGCTTTCAGGAGCTCTGATGTGATTCCGTCCTCTCCTGGTGCCTTGTTATTCTTGAGCTGTTTCAGGGCCATCCTAATCTCATTCAGGCTGATGTCCGGGATATCGTCGGTATAATGTCGGGTCAGTTTGGCTCTCGGATCTTTGTTCAAACTGCTAACAGGTTTTGCGACTGAGGTGAATAGCTGTCCGTAGAAACTCCCAATCTCCCTCAGCACCTCTGATTTGGTCGACGCTATACTGCCATCTTCTCTCTTCAGCTTCGTCAGCTGGCTTTGCCTAATAGACAAGTCTTTTGCGAACACTTTGGAGCCCTTGTTCCGCTCTATAGTCTCTTTAATACGTTCGGTATTAAAGGACCGAATATCGATCTGCACAGACTTTGAGATGTGTCTACTGAGCTGCATATATGACTCAGCATCCTCGGAGGACTGCAGTTGCAACGCGCGACGTTTAGCCATGAGGTCGAGAGTATAGCTTGAGAGCTTTTGTGGTCTACTCGTACGGTTGGGTCTATAGAACCTCGAGCCCACTGTACGAACAGTTTCTACAAACCTGTTATTGATCTCGTCCACCGATTCGGCGCTAATTTTAACTAATTTTGAGAGCCTAGGCTGAATATTTCGATTGGGGCTGCTTTAACAAATTTTTAAAGCGAAAAAAAAAAGAATCGGAGTCTACGTAACCGGAAGTACGTCCGGAGTCTACGTAACCGGATGCACGGAAGTACATCATCAACTGATATCCTACAAGCTGTCAGTTTCTAGTGATACCATGACTCGATACAAAAACTCTTTAAAAACTTAAAAGACTCCTTATCTATGCAAACGTAAGAAAAAAAATATTATATTGGTTTTTTACGGAATATCTAAATGTGAATATCTTGACATTTTTTATTTAACAACATTAAACCTACTTTCATTCACGTGTTGAACGAACGTTAGAAGGTCGAATTAGTCACACACTTATTCAGAAAGATACAAGAAATCAGTGAATATTATATGAACTTATACCTTTAAAACAAATTGTCATAAGTATATCCTCCCGCGGCGGCTAACCTCGCGTTCTAAATTCAAAAACAATATTTAGGACAATGCCCATTGTCGCTAATATCTTTAACTTGGTGGCTGTTGAAGATACTTACAGTTAGTTACAATACTTTATTATGTCACTACTGTACCG
Source organism: Yponomeuta cagnagella (assembly GCA_947310995.1). NCBI lineage: Eukaryota > Metazoa > Arthropoda > Insecta > Lepidoptera > Yponomeutidae > Yponomeuta > Yponomeuta cagnagella. Next base: position 9,155,495 of record OX371294.1, on the reverse strand, counting down.
TAGGTACACCTCATAGAGCAGGAGACCAACACTAATTAACTGATGGGTACTATTTAAAATCACGGTTCGTTCCTGTGAATTGCGGTGTCCCACAAACACCGCAATTCACAGGAACGAACCGTGATTTTAAATAGTACCCATCAGTTAATTCGAAACTATCTTTAAGGTGAGCGTTAAACATTTGACTGTATTGATACCGAAACTCCAAAACCATGATTTCTGTATTTAGACAGTCTGAGGCTCAAAAATTGCAGCAAAATCGTAAAACCAGATTGGAAATCTAGAAGTCCCAATGTTTTACGTTATGAACAGCGCGTCTAGAAGCTGTTTATAGTAATACCGAAACTATCGAAATACCGGTATTAGGATTATACAAAACCGGTTTTTCAAATTCGAATATTCTGTCCGGTATTCCGGTTTTTCGGTATTACCGAAAACCGGTATCCATGCTCTACTCCTTCCTAATAACATAAGTGGCCTATATACGTCCCACCTGTAGGGCACAGGGCTTCTCCCAGGGAGAGAGTATGGGCTTAATCACCTCCTTAGTGATGGATGACCAAAGTCACCGACATAGTCCACCGAATTAGCATGCTGAAATGGCAGTGGGCCGGCCATATCATCCGAAGAACTGATAAACGATGCGGTAGACGAGTTCTTGGAGACCGCGGATCGGTAAACGATCGGTAAACGACGTCCTACAGGACGTCCTCAGACTCGGTGGAGCGATGATCTCCGCAGGGCGGCTGGCAAGAGCTGGATGAGAGTAGCCGAGGGCCGTGCTCAGTGGCGTGCAATAGGAGAGGCCTATGTCCGGCAGTGGACAAGCGTAGGCTGATGATGATGACGATGATGAAAGCAATTAGTGTGGAACTTAACAGACGATTGAAATCGTTCGTGTAGGTATATGATTTGGTGCGCGTGTGTAGGAGAAGAGGCCTAATTATGCGCACCAGATCCGGTCGTAGTCCTGACCTTTGCGATAGAGAGTAGTATAGAATTTGACAGTCCAATCCCAGCCCAAAACCCAAACAGCGGAGGTAGCCTAGTTGGTAGAATATCGGACTCGAAAGAGACCCAGGTTCGATTCCCGGTGCGGGCATGTACCTATGACTTGGTTTTCTAAGTTATGCACATTTGTGAAGTTGTACCACTCGCTAACTGTGAAGGAAAACATCGTGAGGAAATATGAGTGTCAGAGCTATTCACATACCTCAGCGCTTGAAATCGCCAATCCGTGGTGGACACGCGTGGTGATTAAGCCCATACTCTCTCCCTGAGAGAAGGCCTGTGTCCTACAGGCCTACAGTGGGACGGATATAGGGTGCCTATGTAGACGATTGGAATCGTTCATTATTTGGTGCCCGAAATATGGGAGCAGATCCCTTTTCACGTGTAGTTTATTAATTTATTAGATACACAAAACAGTGTAACGGACATGAATTATAAACATTGAATGACATAAAAAACGCTCAAATGAAACCATAACACCAAGTACACAGCATGATAAATTACGTAAGGATTGTTAAGTTAGCGTTGTTGATAATGAAATACTTTTGTAATAATTAGTCAAGGGGAGTTTACGACTACGGATCATGATATTATTACTAAGATAAACAATGCGGTGTGTTACTTGACCCTTTGATACTGAAAGAATATAATAATAATAATTTCCACACAACACAGTCACTTCTCCTTGGGCCCAAACTAGGATTCTCTGTACTATAGTAACCAGGCAACGACATCACTTGCATGGAAATACCAGACCGAGGCCATTTATATTTTGAATGCTACTTCAATCGGACTGATTCTGTTGTAATTGATTGTATTGTGTGCAAGTTACATATATTCTTTTGTTTTCGGCTCGAAATTGCGCCGATGCCTGCACTTGCCCATTAGCTCAGTTGGCAGAGCGCTGGCACGGTTAGCCAGAGGTTGCGGGTTCAAGTCCCGGCATGGGTGGAATTTTTAGCCTCTAAATAGGTTTTTTGTGTGGAAGTTATTTATTTTATTCATTTCTTTAATTATTAATAATTCGTAAGCGGTGGCTGGTAAAGGATGCAGTACAGTATCAGATAAGATGGTGCTTTTTTGGTGCATCACAAGGAAAGGAGAAGATAGGAATAAGAAGAGCGTAAAGGACTGCATTAAAATCTTCAAAGAAACTGACCCTGACAAGCAGCCATGCTTTGTGGCACGAGATTTGAACCGTCTGCCCCTGGTGAGCTTTGACCACGTAGACGTATCCCGGTTATTGAAAGATTTGACGTACCTCAAAACTGAGATTCAAACCTTACGTAAAGACGCAGTGTCTAAAGACGAAGTATCGAAGGGACATGATGAATTGAAGACATTAGTCAGCAAGAATAGACGATCATCTTTACAGATACTAAGCCAGTGAAGGTAGTGAAAGATAACTGCGCATCGATCACGGTTAGCGCTAAAAACCTGCCGTGTGAAACTATAGGTACGACAACGGACGGCGGACGAGGCGGTGACGTCAGCGGACCGGCTTCATCAGCTGGTGACTTAGAAAGCGCCTGTCCGCGCACTCCTTCTTATCGTGATATTATGATCCCGATGCAATCGAAGCAGCATTTGAAATGCAACTCTGAGGTAGAGAGAAATAAGGACGAACCAGGAGATGGCTTTACAATAGTCGCGCGGAAGAAACAACAAAGGAATAAGAATATGCGTGGGACTTTAGAGCGTTCCAGTCGACTTCAAGTGGTGGAATCCGTGGAATCGACAGTCACGATTTATTTATCGCGTGTAGAAAAAAGCATAAAACCTTCAGACGTAGAAGAGCACATCAAAGAAATGGGTGAAGAGTGTTTGCATGTCGAGCTGTTGAAACAATTTCACGAAACGAGTTTTAACTCTTTCATAGTAAAAATCCCGAGCAGCAAAGTAGGTATTTTTCTTAATGGCGACTTCTGGCCAAAAGGGCTTGTATTCCGAAGATACAGAGAGCGCGTTGCGCGACTTGCGCGTAACGAAAAATTTAACAACAAGTATGGATAGTAAGCCCAACAATATTGTTATAGTATCTTTTAATTGTAGGTCAATTAAAAGATCGATAAATAGGGTCCGCTACGCTATGTAAGTCGGCGGATGTAATAAATAGTACTTCAGGAAACATGGCTCCTTCCACACGATCTCAATATCGTGCATGATATTGATAGGGATTTCAGCGGCGTCGCAAAATCATCTGTGGACACTTCTGTAGGTATTTTGCGTGGGCGTCCGTACGGTGGCCTGGCGATTCTCTGGCGAAAGTCCGTGTTTACCTCTGTGTCTAATATCGAATGTACTAGTGATAGATTGGCGGCTGTCAAAATTTGTCTTGGTAGCCGGCAATTTTTGGTGTTTAATGTGTACATGCCTAACGATACGGTGGATAAAAAGAACCTGCCGGAGTTTACGGATTGCCTGGCAAATATGTGCGCTATCATAGACGATAGTGAAGTGGAGTGTGCATATATGTTAGGGGATTTTAATGCGCAGCCGGGCAAGTCTTTCGGGGATGAACTGCTCTCCTTTTGTGCTGATCATCACCTGGTATGTGCGGACATGGAAGTACTAGGGCTAGAGTCTGGCACATTTACGTGCCAGAGTGATGAACACGGAACCACAAGCTGGTTGGACCACTGCATTGCAACGCAAGCAGCGAGGGACACTATTGTTTCTATTAAAGTAGACTACGAACCATGTTGGTCGGATCACCTACCGCTATTTATAGAATGTAATATACAGATTTTAGTCGATAAGAGCGCTGTGAATAATGGTAATGATAATAACATGAATAAAATAAGATGGGTGAATAGAAATACGGATCAAATAAACATGTTTGGCAAATATTGTTTAGAAAACTTGCCAAAATTAACGTACGTTAGTCAATGTATGAACTGTGATAATTTTAGTTGTAAAGAACATTTATTTTTAATTGACGAATATTATGATAGACTGATTTTAATTCTACAAAATGCCGCAATACACAGTGCTAGGGATTGTCGCGCTGAACGGAAAAAGGGTAGACAGATAACGGGGTGGAATTACCATGTTAGTAAGGTTCACCAAATTGCCAGACTATATTACAACTGTTGGATACTTGGTGGAAAACCGACTTCTGGTAACCTTTATGACAATATGACCAGAAGTAGAAAGACATTAAAAAATAAACTGAAGTGGTGCCAGAACAATGAGGATAAAATAAAAATGAACATTCTAGCGGTTCACAGAGCCAACAAGAACTTTGCTATGTTTTGGAGTGCTACGAAGAAAGCCAACTACAAACCGAATTCGCCTACAAACGTTGAGAACCTTCGGCAGCCACTTGAGATAGCAGAGTTGTTTTCGCGCCATTTCAAGGTCGAGCCGAGGGCCCGCTGTGGTGAAGTACTCGGTGTTTCGGCCGTCGAGCCGGCTGCACGTCCAGCCTGTGCGACACTCAAAGTTAGGCGTCAAGATGTGTTTGAGGTCGTCAAACGAATAAAGCGTGGTAAATCACCAGGCTTCGACGGCCTGAGCATTGAGCACTTGCTTTTCGCTAGCAATGGTGTGTATGATACCCTGGAGAAGCTGTTCAATTTGTGTATCAATTTTGGCTATTTGCCAAAAAACCTAATGAGGACCGTTGTCGTACCTGTTCCTAAGAACAAAACCGGTGATCTGTCTAGCTTGTCCAATTATAGACCAATATCGTTAGGTACAGCCATCGGAAAAATTTGGGAACGCATATTGCAGCCCGCACTGGCGAAAAGTATTTGCATAAATGATGCTCAGTTTGGTTTTCGTCCTGGTCTCTCAACGGATTCCGCTATTTTCAGCGTAAAGCACGTTGTAAAGCACTACACCGAAAGAAACACATCTGTGTATGGCTGTTTTCTCGACCTTAGCCGTGCTTTTGACCTAGTAAATTATGATTTACTTTGGGCAAAAATGCGAAAGTCGAATGTACCTACAAGCGTGATGAATCTGTTGAGATACACTGGTACGAGAACCAAACCAATCATGTAAGATGGGGCGACACACAGTCTAAGGAGTACAGATTAGACTGTGGTGTACGTCAAGGCGGGCTGACCTCTCCGGACTTGTTCAACCTCTACGTCAAAGAGCTGATCGAGGAGCTGAGAGGCGCCAGAGTCGGCTGTCATATTGCCGGTATTTGTATAAATAATCTTAGTTATGCGATATGGTGCTTCTCAGTCCCTCAATCAGTGGCCTTAGAAAACTTCTGTCAATATGTGAGCGTTATGCAAAATCCCATGGACTTTTGTATAATGCGAAGAAGACGGAGTTACTCGTTTTTAGGTCTCGGGCAGGTCCGGACGTGGTGCCCCCAGTGTATTTGGATGGGTCGCCGGTGCGGGTTGTAGAGAGGTTTTAATATTTAGGACACATCCTACAGAGAAACTGACGGATAATGACGACATGGAGCGGGAGCGCCGGGCCCTGGCCGTGCGCTGTAACATGATCGCACGAAGGTTTGCAAGGTGTACGGGGGACGTCAGAGTTGCGCTATTCAAAGCTTACTGTCAAAGTTTTTATACTTGCCAGCTGTGGTTTAATTACACGAGAAGCGCGTACAGTACTCTGAGAGTGCAATATAATGACGCCTTCCGTATACTAATGAGTTTGCCTCGATCTTGTAGTGCATCGCAAATGTTCGCTTCGGCCAGGGTTCCGGATTTCTTTGCCATTCTCTGTAACAGAGTTGCCTCATTTTGGAGCCGACTAAGGGCCTCCAAAAATAAGATTCTGTCGTGTCTGTGTGAGGATGTGGGCAGTTCACTGTACCAACATTGGCATTCCGTTCAGCGCGACAATAATCGAAAATGACTTGTGCTTATTTCGTTTATTTTATTGTATTTCTCTATTGTATTGTAAGTTATTTATTTATAATCTGGAACTGTGTATTCTGAAATAAAAGCATATTATTATTTTGTCGTACATGAGTTGTCTTAATAAGTATGCTGTCCTTCCACAGCATATATACTCCTCTTAGCCCTCGCGGCGAGCGCGCTAGCGCGCCCAAACTCCGTCCCCATCGGCGTGCTGAGCAACCGCACGTCCCGCTTGGAGTGTCCCGCAACCGGCCACTTCCTACTCCCCCACGAGTACGACTGCACCAAGTTCTATTACTGCGAGTACGGTCAGAAATGGGAGACACCACGCGACTGCGCCCCAGGGACCGAGTTCGCGTTCCACTTGCAGGTACTGCAATAAAAATTGGCCAAATGCGAGTCGGTCTCGCGCTCTAAGGGTCCTATATCACTGGAAATAAACGGTTTCTCGTACACTAACAATCTATCAATCTAATTTTAACGAACAGCTGTCGATCGCTTTTTATACGCACTTTTGCAAACTGACAGCCCTTAATAGGTGTACAGGAAAACGAGGGTTATGAAATCTATCCGACAGCACCCTTATCGTTCTAAAGACTCTTCACTCCACAGGTCTGTATCCACCCAGCACAAGCCAACTGCAACCTCACTGGCGTTCCCGACACGGAGACCGAAGCCACTTCCACCCCCAGCTCGACCGAGGCTTCGGTAGTGTCACCGATCACCAGCACCACCGCAGCCCCAGAGACCGGAAAACCTGAAACTGATGCTACCACTTCAGCTCCTAGCTCGACCGAGGCATCGGTAATCTCCACCACCACTACAACAACTGCGGCCCCAGAAACCGAAAAACCTGAAACTGAGCCTACCACTTCGGCTCCTAGCTCGACCGAGGCATCCGTAATCTCCACCACCACTACAACAACTGCGGCCCCCGAAACCGAGAAACCTGACACTGAGGCCACCACTTCGGCTCCTAGCTCGACCGAGGCATCCGTAATCTCCACTACCACTACAGCAACTGCGGCCCCAGAAACCGAAAAACCTGACACTGAGGCCACCACTTCGGCTCCTAGCTCGACCGAGGCATCCGTAATCTCCACCACCACTACAACAACTGCGGCCCCAGAAACCGAAAAACCTGAAACTGAGACCACCACTTCGGCTCCTAGCTCGACCGAGGCTTCCGTAATCTCCACCACCACTACAACAACTGCGGCCCCAGAAACCGAAAAACCTGAAACTGAGGCTACCACTTCGGCTCCTAGCTCGACCGAAGCATCCGTAATCTCCACTACCACTACAACAACTGCGGCCCCAGAAACCGAAAAACCTGAAACTGAGGCTACCACTTCGGCTCCTAGCTCGACCGAGGCATCCGTAATCTCCACCACCACTACAACAACTGCGGCCCCAGATACCGAAAAACCTGAAACCGAGGCTACTACGTCAGCTCCTAGCTCGACCGAGGCATCCGCAGTATCTACTACCTCTACAACCACTGCTGCCCCAGAAGTTGAGCTTCTGCCCAACGGTTGCCCAGCTGACTTTGATGTCCACAAGCTTCAGCCTCACGAGAAGGACTGCACCTTGTTCTACTACTGTGTGCACGGAGAGAAAGTCCTGAGGGAGTGTGCGCCTGGGACGCACTTCAATCCTACACTTCAGGTGAGGTTTCTCTAATATTTCGTTACCGAAGCGTGTATCTTATGGATTTCATAATTATGTCATGTGACTTTTTCCGTGAGTTCCCCTCCTCTTCTGAAATTCGTCTACTACACTGCAAACAATTTTTTTTGCTATTTTGAAATTGTCACCGTCCTAAAAATGTTTTGAATAGTCGAGCCTGAATGGTGGGGACCGTTCAGGTGAATGCCAATTGACGCTCACTCCAGGACATAGCCCTCCCTCATATTTTTCCACGCTTCCCGGTCTTGTACCGCCGGAATTCAGTGACTCCCTGTCACCCAGGTCATCAGACTATCTGGTGGGGGACATACCCACGCTGTTTCAGCCGGTCCACGATCGCTAGGCCAGAACTTTCCGCCCCAACGGCCATCAGTTCTCCGAGCTACATGCCCCGCCCACTGCCACTTCAACTGAACAATTCCTTCAGCTATATTAGTAATTAGGATTTTTCTGCGGATCTACTCATTCTTGATTCGATCATACAGTGAAATTCCTATCATAGCTCTCTCCATTGTTTCGTTGGGCGACATGTAGGTACTTAATTTTAATCAATCCCAGAGACTGCCACCCTGTCTTTTCTGGGTGTGAGCTAAAACTTCTTATCCTGTTACTTTGAAAGGCCTTACCTTGGTACTTTTCGCTCCTTTGGGGTTATGGTTAAGAGATCAAGGAAATTTTGAAAGCAACTCAAAATAACGGACTAAAATACTTAACTAAATTTTCAACTTTGGACCTTGGAAGTAAAGTTAATGGCTCATTTCGTTTCAGCTCCTTTGACTGATAGTGACCTTAAATGGCAAGTATGAGTTTGGCCTTGACTAAACTTTATATATTACAGGTCTGCGACTGGCCCGAAAACGCCGGCTGCGCCAAATCCGAGAGCGGCGAAGATTCCGACGAAGAAAACGAAAATGAGACTGGAACCACATCCGCTCCGGGGTCGACCGAAGCTACCGTTGTCACAACGACCGAGTCCCAAACCAGTTTGCTGCCTAACGGCTGCCCAGCTGACTTTGACATCCACAAGCTTCTGCCTCATGAGAAGGACTGCGCGTTGTTCTACTACTGTGTGCACGGAGAGAAGGTCTTGAAAAATTGTGCGCCTGGCACTCACTTCAATCCTACTCTTCAGGTGAGGTTTCTCTATACTTCTTTACCGAAGCGTGTATCTTGTGATTTCGTATGGCAATTAACCTTTTCTGTGAGCTCCCCTCCTCTACTGAAATTCGTCTACTACACCGCGTGGTACGTTTCCTACGTTTCTGTGTGGCGCCGGATTAAGAATAGCGTTACTCCATTTCCTCTCATGGATGTCGTAGAAGACGACTAAGGAGATCAATTACCAGGAGACGGGCAGCAGCGTCTTCCTGAGATTCCAACCGCATACTGCGATCGCCAACCCGCCTGCCAAGCGTGGCAATTATGGCAAAACCCCTCATGGTTATCAAAACCACGAAGGAGGCCTGCGTCCTGCAGTGGGCGTTAAATGGCTGATGATCATGATGACACCGCAAATAATTTTTTTTTGCTACTTCGAGCCTTTCATTGACCCCTTTTCGGCTCAACACGGGGATTTTGTTACAAACTGTTGAACGTGCTCGGTGACAGGCCATGTGGTCGCTAAACTCTGCGTACGCCATCCACAATAAAAGTCAAAGTCTAACAGTGTTCTGTATCAACAATTTCCATCTCAATAGGTATGCGACTGGCCCGAGAACGCCGGCTGCACTTTGTATGGCGGCAGCGAAGAAACCGACGGTGAGGACAACGGCACCACGAACCCCGGCAACAGCGGCGAAGACAACGGCAACACTGATACTGATAACGGAAACAGTAGCGAGGAACAGGGTGGCAATGGTGATGGAGAATGGCTGGCAAACGGATGCCCTGCCGACTTCGACGTGCACCATCTCCTGCCTCACGAGGCAAACTGCAACCAGTTCTACTACTGCAACTTCGGCGAGAAGGTCGTGCGGGACTGCGCGCCTGGCACCTACTTCAATCCCGCTATTCAGGTGATTGCACGTGTTTTAAGTTAGAGAGACCGTTCGTATCTGTAGCCCGTCCTTGGAATATGGTTTAGGCAATCGATGGAAATTATATTAGGGGTTAAAGTATGAAATTGCCGTTTTATTGCAATAGGTTCTTTGAATTGACATAGAATCTTCATGGTTTGAGGTTTTCGAATGAAACTTTTTTCAAATGGTTTCTATGATGTTCTTTTTTTTAAAAATGTGAAATATTTGAATATCGATTTTCAATTGTTTTTGTTATTCAATTTAGACAAGAAAGATGGATACTGCGAAAATTCGATTGATTATGAGGCACCCATTTTTCGTATTTTTTATTTTATTGATTTGACGCAAGTGAGTCAATATTGTGGGTAAGGTAACGTTAAACCATGCCGCTAATTCCTGGGTAGTTTGACTAGGGTCGGCTTCCACTATCTCTCTTAATTCATCGTTATTCACCTGTGTGGGCGGTCTTCCTCGTGGCTCGTTCTTTAAGTCGAAATTTCCATCACGAAAGCGATTAAACCAAAATCGCACGGTGCGTTGATTAGTAGACCCCTCTCCAAACGCAGCATTGATATTGCGGGCTGTTTCTGCCGCGTTAGTTCCGCGTCGGAACTCGTATTCAAAAATCACTCGAATTTTTGCAGTATCCATCTTTCTTGTCTAAATTGGATAACAAAAACAATTGAAAGTCGATATTCAAATGTTTCACATTTTTCAAAAAAAAGAACATCATAGAAACCATTTGAAAAAAGTTTCATTCGAAAACCTCAAACCATGAAGATTCTATGTCAATTCAAAGAACCTATTGCAATAAAACGGCAATTTCATACTTTAACCCCTATTATTATCATATATTTTGACGTTCAGTGAGCGCTACATTGTATCTCATATTGGGTTTTATTGACTTTGATAGCCAAACAGCTGTACAATTAGTTTTTGTACCAATTATTTCCAGCAGCATCATTCTTTATATTGTATCTAGGTGTAAACAACGTTTGTTTGCCGAAGATTGCAACAGAATCTTTGTTCGAGACTGTGAAAAGGGTGATTATTCATTCAGATACCTTATGTAAGATACCCTCTGCTCTACTACGTGGACTTCACTGGTTGGAGTACTATAAAACAAACATTGATCCCAATATATGGAATACTTTTCTTGCTCTCTGTGGACTCGGCCTACGGCCTTATGTAAATAACTAAATGACAAAACTTTACAATCTATGGGTGTCTGTTCATTTTCTGTCTTATGAAAAGGCTTGGTTTAATATGACCGTAGTGCTTTTTTGATCATTTTACACCACTTCATAGCCTATCTTGTACAGGTCTGTGACTGGCCCGAGAACGTTGACTGTGCCAACGCCGGCAGCAGCAGCGAAGTGACCGAGGCTACTTCGTCCGCTCCTAGCTCCACCGAAGCGTCCATCGTTTCCACCACCACTACAACCACTGCCGCTCCAGAAACCGAAAAACCTGAGACCGATGCTACCACTAAGGCTCCCAGCTCGACCGAGGCATCCGTGGTCGCTACGACTACTACAACAACTGCGGCCCCAGAAACCGAAAAACCTGAAACCGAGGCTACTACTTCAGCTCCCAGCTCGACTGAGGCGGCCGTAGTATCTACTACCTCGACAACCACCGCTGCACCAGAAGTTGAGCTTCTGCCCAATGGTTGCCCAGCTGACTTTGACGTCCACAAGCTTCTCCCTCATGAGAAGGACTGCGCGTTATTCTACTACTGCGTACGCGGAGAAAAGGTCTTGCGAGAGTGTGCGCCTGGCACACACTTCAACCCTACCCTTCAGGTGAGGTTTCTATATTTTAAGTTATATTGACATTTTTCTCTGCAGGCACCAATCATCTGCTTAAATTGATCCACTGCTGGACAAACAACATGGTTCTCGTCTAACATTGTCATCCCGCCGTCTCACCCGCGAAGGGTGGCAATCTCGTCCGTAATTCTCACTCTGTTACTTTTTACATCTTTGGAAGTATGAGGGGAGGTAATAAGGCACATTTGAAAGCAACACAAGAAACCAACGGACCTAAAATTACTTTGTACAAATTTCTCGGCAGCGCCAAATGCAATAGTAGCTTCAAATTTTAAGTAAATTTTGTAGGTCTGTGACTGGCCCGAAAATGCCGGCTGCGCCAAATCTGAGAGCAGCGAAGATTCCGAAGAAGAAAACAATGAGACAGGGACCACATCCGCTCCAGGGTTGACCGAACCTACCATCTCAACCACTGAGTCCCAAACCGATTTGCTGCCCAACGGTTGCCCAGCTGACTTTGACAAACACATGCTTCTGCCCCATGAGAAGGATTGCGCGCTGTTCTACTACTGTGTGCACGGAGAGAAGGTCTTGAGAGAGTGTGCTCCTGGGACTCACTTCAACCCGACCCTTCAGGTGAGGTTCCTCATTATTTTAATACCGACTCTATCCATAGGGAAACAAAACTTTTCTTTTAGAAATCTTTGGCAGTTAAATTATACCAAAGAAACTGAAAAAGCTTGATCCTCTCAAGAAAACTAGTCCTGACAAAATTCCTGCACGGTAAGAACCTTCTGTTGAATCGGGTTTTTCCCTTGCAATGGAAGTAGGCTCATCGAGACTTATGATAAATCGGACTGTTCTAACAGTAACATTATTATTCGGTGTAGCGAAAGTTCTTGAGTCTATGACTGAGAAGTCTGGGGCCACTATTCTTTATTGTTTTTGCAAATGAAATTTGAAAAGTTAAATTTATTGTACGTCAGTGACCTCTGATAGTTTTAAGCACCTAAATATGAGGACTCACTTAATTCGTTTTTCTGTATTTTATGTGCATGAATACTTTAGTTGACAACACTAGAATATATTGCAATATGTTTACTTAGATTGTTACCTGTTTTACATACATAATGAACAAATAAAATAAAGTAGAATTTCCACTTCACTAGGTCTGCGATTGGCCTGAGAACGCTGGCTGTTCTTTGTCTGGCAGCGGCGAAGACACAGATGGTGGAGAGACTGACGGCGAAGACAATAGCACCATTGACCCCGGTAGCAGCGACGAAGACAACGTCACCACTGGTCCTGGTAACAGCGGCGAAGACAACGACAGCGGTAGTAAGGAACAGGGCGGCAATGGCGACGGAGAATGGCTGGCAAACGGTTGCCCTGTCGACTTCGACGTGCACCATCTCCTGCCTCATGAGACCAACTGCAACCAGTTCTACTACTGCAACTTTGGCGAGAAGGTCGTGCGAGACTGCGCACCTGGCACCTACTTCAATCCCGCTATTAAGGTGAGGGCACTTCATATTTCAAGCCAATAAAACCATTAAGGGGCTATTCATTTATTCCTCTAGACTTACGTGATGTTTAGGGTTTGCCGAACTTCGCATATTGCACACTTTTGGTAACTAAGTAAGTAAGTGTGATAATCGAGACCTACGAAAGTCATAATTGGGAAACAGGTAATTATTTGTTTACGTCGCGTCCTCATACCCACAATCTGGACCGGGTAAGACGGAATGCTTGAAAAAAATATCCTAAGATATGGAGCGCCTTGCCTTTGCTCTCTGTGGGATCGTCCTTTGGCCCATGTAAATTATAAACCATTCAATACAATCAAACGGCTTGGATTATAACCCCTTGTACGTTACGTCATTCATACCCAAATTTATTTTATTTTATTTCATTTATTATCTATGGAAAACCAACAAAACCAACCAAAACTAACCAACACCAACTAACTACAACCTTACTTAACTTTATAGCCTTATATGTTCTGCAGGTCTGCGACTGGCCCGAGAACGTTGACTGTGCCAATTCCGGCAGCAGCAGCGAAATGACTGAGGCTACTTCGTCCGCTCCCAGCTCCACTGAAGCGCCCATCGTTTCTACCACCACTACGACCACCGCCGCTCCAGAAACCGAGAAACCTGAGACTGATGCTACCACTTCGGCTCCCAGCTCGACCGAGGCATCCGTAAACTCCACCTCCACTACAACAACTGCAGCCCCGGAAACCGAAAAACCCGAAACTGAGGCCACCACGTCAGCTCCTAGCTCGACCGAGGCGTCCGTAGTATCTACCACCTCCACAACGACCACTGCCCCAGAAACAGAAAAACCTGAAAAACCCGAAACTGAGGCTACCAGCTCTGCTCCCAGTTCAACTGAGGGATCCATAACCTCAACTACAGAAGCTCAGACCGAGCTGCTCCCTAACGGTTGCCCCGCTGACTTCAACGTCCATTTGCTCCTGCCCCATGAGACTAACTGCAGCCAGTTCTACTCCTGCAACTTCGGCGAGAAGGTCGTGAAGGACTGCGCGCCTGGCACCTACTTCAACCCCGCTATTCAGGTGAGAACAGTATAAGCAGCCTATCCACATCGCACTGCGGTGTGAATTAGTTATTTCGCGAATATTATGCTATTTCTCGACTAAACCAGAGGGATGTCCCGGATTTGCGGCCACAACGATCTTGGGCGTGATAACAATATTTTTGTCTCTTTAATCTGTGACTATATAGTAGATTGTACAACAAGTGCATAAAACGCACCATTTTACTCGAGACGTTTATCCATCCGAGCGAGCTTGCGAGCGAGGATAGATATAAAGTCGAGTGTAAAATGGGTTTTATGGACGAGTTGTACACTCTACTTTTCACTTCGATTGCGAGGAAATGAAACAGCAACATGTAAATATAGTAAATGCTAATTTAATTAAAATTGAAAGTTACATTAGAGCAATGAGAAATATTTAAAGCTGTTGGTATCTTTGCCTTGGTCTTAGAATACGAACGAAACGAAATAAAATAAAGAGGTTGTTGTATGAAGTTAAAGATGTTCGTGTGGCTGTTGCAGCGATTGCCTTGGTCTTCGACGAAGATTTTACTTTATGCTCTAGAGCATAAAAAGCGACTTTATGTCGCCTACGCACGACATAAAGACGAACTTTTAGAGCATGAGAAGTGAAAAATTATTTATTGATTATTAGACAAATCACGGACGTGTACGGAATAAACAAAGAAATTCAGTGACATACCAAAGAGATTTAAACCTTATCTTAGGTTATCTTACCTAATATTAAAAAATACGTAAAATTTGTTTTCAATGCAAATCTAAAATTCACTTTGTTGATGATATAACCTACAATTTATAGAATAAACGTGAAGGGATATAAAATTAAACACAAAACATATTATAAAAACGTGATGTGATGGTGACATAATAATGATGCCTTACACAAATATAACTTTCTTAAAAGTTGTACGATTAATTCAAACAAACAAACAAAACAAAAAAGTATTCATAATGTAAAAAAAAAGTAAAGTAAAAAGTATTTATACTACACCTGCTTGGAAAGTACCTTGATACTTTATCAAATTTACGGTAGAAAGTACGTCATTGGATATCGAACAAATATGCGGGGAGAAAACGCATCTGAGCGGGAGAGAAAAGTGTATGAAAATCCATTTCTTACGTGGTTTTTCTTTTTTAATTTTGGGTAAGACTATGCGCCGGTAACCTAAATATCAAAAGCCAAAAAGTTTTTACAGTGAGTTTTTATCTCCAAGTTCGCAAAATGACACTGGCCACTAGCTGTGTGTTGGATGGTGTCGGGCTGGCAGTGCGACCCTGCGGCGGCAGGATAAACAATTTGAAAAAAGAACATGTGAAAATTGCAGACGCCATTGGCAGGTGTAGTATAAAGCACTATGTATCATTCGAGAGAAACTGCGATTCCCGATCTCGGGTGTTTTAAAGCCCTCGCCTACGGCTCGGGCTTCAAACGACACCCTCGACGGTAATCGGTCACTTTCTCCTCTCGGTGAACAATATACTATTATTAATTGCGAGAAAATTACAAATTAGTTTGGTCGTTGGCCCCCCCACACTAGACTTACCCCCGGTTTCTCGTACACTAACAAGCTGTTAATCTACTCTTAACAGCCTGTGACGTGAAAAACCTATTGGTACGTAATTGGCAAATTAAGTTTGGGGTAAGTGTACATTATGTACACTTTGTTTGAGCTAAGCATACATTGCGTCCGCTTTTTATCTTCTTAAGTATTTAAACTTTCGATGTGATTGATTACTGATGACACACACAAGCGTGTTGGCAATAATTTATAAGGATACTTTGATAAAGAAATCGTACTTTCTCGAAAACAATAAAAGACGTGATGCGAAAGTCAACAAAATGCTACAAATCAGCGTCAGCAATCACAATGCGTTTATTACCCAGAAATTATGAATTTAGTAGCCGGTAGCGTCATAATAAATGATAATATATAATTTTCAATAATGTTGCGTTGGTTTGCACATGTGGAGAGGATGAAGGAAGAGAAAGATTGACGAAACAAACATATCGAGCGAATGTGGGTGGAAGGGCCGGTAAGGGATGACACAGGCGGACATACTTCGACCAAATAGGAGATGTATTAGCAAGGGGCAAAATAAAGAGTACCCGAAACGGGCGTGCGTGCATGCAACGATTAATGAATGTTGAGGAAGCGAAAGTGATCTGTCAGGATCGTGGCAAGTGGCAGTCCCTGGTCTCTGTCTACCCCTCTGGGATACAGGCGTGAGTTCATGTATCATCATCATCATCGTCATCATTCAGCCACAAGAAGTCCACTGCTGAACATAGGCCTCCTCCATGAGTTCATGTATGTATGTATGTAATATTCAACAGATATAAAATCAAATCAGTCGAAGGCGAAGAAATATTGTATTCCAACGTTATTGCACAATATAGGTCGCATGATAAATGATAATGTAATTTTAGGCAGCTGTAAAACCTAATTAATCAAAGTCAAGCATATGAATTTCCAAAATGATTGTACAATGTAGGTATCCTTATGATACTGCATATTCAAAACGAGTCTTGAAATTCTCTACACCATTAAGTCGGCTGTTAAGGGACATTCTTTTTCATTTGACATAGGTTTTTAAGACCGTGATAGTTCTACTGTTGTTTACTGGAACTAACTAGCAGCCAATAGTGGAAATATCTCGGCTTTGAAAAAAAAAAAGGGTAACTTTCTGGGTTTATTTTTGTTACAGCCGAAGGGCCATTAACGACATTTCTTCGTAGAATAGAATAGAATAGAATAGACGTTTATTAGCTTTCTTGTTGTACATAGGGTCTTAGATAAGTATTTTCAGGAACAAACAAGAACCCTGCTAGGGCGCTGCTAACTTAGGATTATAAAAGGTTATAACTTAAATTCTTACTTACTACCTAGATTACTTATTTTATTTATTATTAATTTTCATAGACTCTCTAAAACAAGAACAATAACAGAATATATTTTACTTTTACTTAAGATATAATAACACAAGTCTCACAAGCCCCAAACCTAGTTTTTGCCATGTTCATCAAAAAACTCTTGTAGAGTATAATAACTTTTTCGTACTAAGTATTTATTAAGGGCATTTTTAAATACATTAATTTTTTCTATAGACTGAATTGATTTCGGTATACAATTAAATATTTTGGCAGCCATCGAGCGGGGGCCTGAATGAACTAAATGTAATTTCGATGAGCATGTTGCCAATCTTTTATGTGGTCTTAATCCTTCTGGTCTTGTGTATAAGGGGAAGAGTTGATCATTATTTTTCACAAATGCGCATGCTTCTAAAATATAAAGTGAAGTTAGTGTGAGAATATTTAATTTATCGAAATATGGTCTGCAGCTCGTCATTATGTCAATGTTAGCGATAATTCGGATACACTTCTTTTGTATTAAGAATAATTGCTTTGCATCCGTGCTGTTGCCCCAGAGGAGGACATAAGACAGCCAAGACTGTGCGTAAGCAAAGTAAGCACATAGAGCACTTTTTTTGTTTGTAGTTCTCTTTAGTTCCGATAGAGCATATGTAAAGCTTGATAGTTTACTAGCCACTTTCTTGATATGATATTTCCAATGTAGGTTGCTATCTATTTCAATTCCTAGGAGGCAGTAGGAATCAACGAGTTCTATTGGTGTTTTATTAAAAGCGTAGTTTATGTCAAGAGGGCGTTTTTGGTTAGGTCTGAATTGCATGAGTTTAGTTTTACTAAAGTTTATCTCCAAATTATGATCATTGAGCCAGTTTGTTAGTTTAGTTAGATTTGAATTTAATAATTGTACAAGTTCGATATCATCATTACACGGTAGTACAAGCGATATGTCATCAGCGAAAAGGGTGCATGGGATATTAATCGATTTTGGTAGGTCATTTATGTAGATCAAAAACATGAAGCACCCCAGGACACTGCCTTGTGGGATTGATTGTGTCGTAGGAATCATTTGTGTTAATTAAGGTTCAAGCTCCTGGTTTTTGCAATAAAACGTTAGCGGTGCCGATGGTAGCGGAGCGGCAGAACATTTGGGAGGTCGTGGGTTCGATTTCCAGCATATACCGATGACTTGGTTTTCTAAGTTACGTACATTTGTGAAGTTTTAGTACTTACCGTGAAGGAAAACACCGTGGGGAAACCTGAGTGTCTGAGGCGTTCTCATAGCTCAGCGCTTGAAATTGCGAATCCGCGGTGAGCATGCGTGGTAGGTAATAAGCCCGTCTCTCCGAGAGAAGGCCTGTGCCCTGCAGTAGGACGTATACAGGCTACGTAAAGAAATAGTTATTAAAAAGTTCTAATTGACATAAACAATCGATTTAGGTATCAAAGTAATTGATTCTCAGAAACTGCAAAGTCTCTTTTACAAGTAGGTGTGATATCGGATAATCCATCGTCAGATAAGGAGACATAATCCAAGCCCTGATTATAACAAATTACTCTAAGATTTCCTTGTTTGTGTTTAAACTGTTTTTGGATTACCCGCTATCTAATATGTGTGATTAGAAATTTACAAAAGTTGTAAACAATACTTTGCTGTGTTTTGTCTTTCTATAAAAAAATATCTTGATGCTAAGAAAGAGGTCTTTGCTTCGATTCTCGCTGTAGCGAGATACTTTGATTCTTATATTAATATTTCTATGCTTTGATTCATCATCCGGCCAATCAATTGATCAATCAAATCAGCCCGTACTCGTCCACTGCAGGAATTAGACCTCCCCCAAGCTATGTCCAGTGCAGGACTTAGACCTCCCCCAAGCTGCGTCCACTGCAGGACTTAGACCTCCCCCAAGCTATCTCTACTGCAGGACTTCGACCTCCCCCAAGCTACGCCACCAAATCTTTCCTCGGCCATCCTCATCCAGTCTCATTGACTCATATTAATCGAGAAATACAGAGGTTTTCCATTTCGGTTCTGGTTTTAGTGACGCTTATGAGGGTGTAGGTGAATGAGATAGATTGTTATAAATTGTATACACCCTCCAAAACTGTGGTTTTAATTCGGAATAATAGAAAAACAGAATAAATACCGGATAAAACAGAATAAAACAGAAAAGGTAAAGTTGGGACAGAACGAAAGAAATAAAAAAAATTGTGTAAAAAGGTTTACATCGTTACATGCTTATCTTGCTGTTTCTCTTTTGGTTATGCTTCAACTTCTTATTTTCTTTAGCAAATACCAGTTTCTGAGAAACGGATTTATTTGTAGGAGTTTAATTTCGACTAACGTTAATATTGCTAAAACGCTCTGAGCCCACCTTGAACGCGTTGTCAAGATTCTGTTATCCTTTAAACAGGATTTAATTTGTTACTAACTTACATATATCCTGTAGCCCCTTATCGAGGACACAGGGCCTTAATAAAAGATCTCCATTTGCTGCCGTTCTCAGTGGCGACCACGAGGTCTTTACATCCCAGCCCTAGTCACCTGTAACGTCACTGATCAGCGCCAGTTGGTTTTTGGATGACCATATTTCCCTTACTGTAGGTTGCCACGAGAGGCTGCAGCTGGTTGGGTGTAGGTCTGTCCTGAGAAACGGGTGGCAGAGACACCCCCGCTATGATATGTGAATCCAAATGTAGACCTCAACAGACAGAACTGGACCTCGTCTAACCTTTATTTTGCTTCATCATTGACTTATTTTCATGTATCAATACGAGTAGGTTCCATTTTACAAAGTTCTTGACACCGATGTGGTCTTATTTTGATACATCCACTTACCTGTATTATGTGATGGACTTAAGAAAAAACAATCTGTCTGGAGTTTCTCTGCATTTTTCTTCTTCGCTACAAGACCCGTAGAGAAAATGGGACGCTAAAGTCTAAATACTTTTTCGAAGAGAGAGAGAAAGAGCACCACGCGGGCCAACCACAAATTGGCGGGTTAAGCGCTGAGGTAAAATAAACGATACGTTGTGAAATAAATAAATACCTACCTAAAAACATCCGCAAAACGCTGCCCGAACTCCCTGAGAATTTTGCTTCTCTGATTGTTGAACAAATTTTTTCCAACCATTTTTACAACGCCAGGTCTGCGACTGGCCCGAGAACGTCAACTGCGTGAACGCTGGAACTACCACCGAAGCCAGCACTGGCGTCACCGAAGAGGACACTGACAATGGCAACAGCGAAGAAACTGACAACGGCAGTGGTGACAACGGTGACGGGTGGCTAGACAACGGTTGCCCTGCCAACCACAGCATCCACTTCTTGCTTCCTCATGAGACACACTGCGGCAAGTTCTACCAGTGCGTGCACGGAGAGCTGGTCAAGAGAGAGTGTGCTAATGATCTCCATTTCAACCCCAAACTGCAGGTGATTAATCCCAAATTCAAATTATTTTACTCCAAGGAAATAAGTTCTTTAAGTTACAAATAGTTACATAGTAATGGGTCTGATCGCGATTATGTATTAATGTAAACTTAATTATGTACAGCAATTCCCGACGTTTCGGTAAAATCGCAGAAGCATCGCAGTAAGTTTTCCCCAAAGATGTTTTTACTAATAAATTAATCACAATTTAGATCAGTCAAGTTTGTAACATAAGAGATTGGCGTACAAGATTAGCATTATAAACTGAATGTTACATCACCTTTATTTTGCTTCATCATTGACTTATTTTCATGTACCAATACGTTCCATTTCATAGAGTTCTTGAAGACACCGACGTGGTCTTATTTTGATACCTCCACTTACCTGTATTATGTGATGGACTTAAGAAAAAACAATCTGTCTGGAGTTTCTCTGCATTTTTCTTCTTCGCTACAAGACCCGTAGAGAAAATGGGACGCTAAAGTCTAAATACTTTTTCGAAGAGAGAGAGAAAGAGCACCACGCGGGCCAACCACAAATTGGCGGGTCAAGCGCTGAGGTAAAATAAACGATACGTTGTGAAATAAATAAATACCTACCTAAAAACATCCGCAAAACGCTGCCCGAACTCCCTGAGAATTTTGCTTCTCTGATTGTTGAACAAATTTTTTCCAACCATTTTTACAACGCCAGGTCTGCGACTGGCCCGAGAACGTCAACTGCGTGAACGCTGGAACTACCACCGAAGCCAGCACTGGCGTCACCGAAGAGGACACTGACAATGGCAACAGCGAAGAAACTGACAACGGCAGTGGTGACAACGGTGACGGGTGGCTAGACAACGGTTGCCCTGCCAACCACAGCATCCACTTCTTGCTTCCTCATGAGACACACTGCGGCAAGTTCTACCAGTGCGTGCACGGAGAGCTGGTCAAGAGGGAGTGTGCTAATGATCTCCATTTCAACCCCAAACTGCAGGTGATTAATCCCAAATTCAAATGATTTTACTCAAAGGAGATAAGTTTTTTAAGTTACAAATAGTTACATAGTAATGGGTTTGATCGCGATTATGTATTAATGTAAACTTAGTTATGTACCGCAATTCCCGAAGTTTCGGTAAAATCGCAGAAGCGTCGCAGTAAGTTTTCCCCAAAGATGTTTTTACTAATAAATTAATCACAATTTAGATCAGTCAAGTTTGTAACATAAGAGATTGGCGTACAAGATTAGCATTATAAACTGAATGTTACCTGACCTTTATTTTGCTTCATCATTGACTTATTTTTTTGTGTCAATACGTTCCATTTTAAAAATTTCTTGAAGACACCGACGCGGTCTTATTTAATACCTCCACTTATCTGTATTACGTGATGGACTTACGAAAAAGCAATCTGCCTGGAGTTTCTCTGCCTCTTTCTTTTTCGCTACAAGACCTATAGGGAAAATGGGACGCCAAAACCGTAAATACTTTCTCGAAGGGAGAGGGAACGGGCACCACGCGGGATAACCACGAGTTGGCGGTTCCAGCTGAGGTAAAGTAGACAATACGTTCTGAAATAAATAAATAACTACTTAAAAACATCTGCACAGCACTGCTAGAACTCCCTGAGAATTATGCTTCTCTAATTGTTACACTAATATTTCCCAACCATTTTTACGACGCCAGGTTTGCGACTGGCCTGAGAACGTCAACTGCGTAAACGCTGGAACTACCACAGAAGCCAGCACTGGCGTCACCGAAGAGGACACTGACAACGGCAGCAGCGAAGAAACTGACAACGGCAGTGGTGACAACGGTGACGGGTGGCTAGACAACGGTTGCCCTGCCAACCACAACATCCACTTCTTGCTTCCTCATGAGACACACTGCGGCAAGTTCTATCAGTGCGTGCACGGAGAGCTGATCAAGAGGGAATGTGCTAATGATCTCCATTTCAACCCCAAACTGCAGGTGATTAATCCCAAATTCAAATGATTTTACTCAAAGGAGATAAGTTTTTTAAGTTACAAATAGTTACATAGTAATGGTTCTGATCGCGATTATGTATTAATGTAAACTTAATTATGTACCGCAATTCCCGACGTTTCGGAAAAATGTAAGTTTTACCCCAGGATGGTTTTACCTAATAAATTAATCGCGATTTAGATCCGTCAATTTGTAACAAAGGAGATGATCGTAAAAGACTAGACACCATCTAACTTTCATTTTGCTTCATCATTGACTTATCAATATGTTCCATTTTATAAAGTTCTTAAAGACACTGACGTGGTCTTATTTTGATATCTCCACTTATCTGTATTATGTGATGGACTTACGAAAAAAACAATCTGTCTGGAGTTACTCTGCATTTTTCTTCTTCGCTACAAGACCCGTAGAGAAAATGGGACGGTAAAGTCTAAATACTTTTTCGAAGAAAGAGAGAAGGGGCACCACGCGGGATAAACACGAATTGGCGGTTCAACCTGAGGTAAAATAGACGATACATTCTGAAATAAATAAATACCTACCTAAAAACATCCGCAAAACGCTGCCCGAACTCCCTGAGAATTTTGCTTCTCTGATTGTTGAACAAATTTTTTCCAACCATTTTTACAACGCCAGGTCTGCGACTGGCCCGAGAACGTCAACTGCATGAACGCTGGAACTACCACCGAAGCCAGCACTGGCGTCACCGAAGAGGACACTGACAATGGCAACAGCGAAGAAACTGACAACGGCAGTGGTGACAACGGTGACGGGTGGCTAGACAACGGTTGCCCTGCCAACCACAGCATCCACTTCTTACTTCCTCATGAGACACACTGCGGCAAGTTCTACCAGTGCGTGCACGGAGAGCTGGTCAAGAGGGAGTGTGCTAATGATCTCCATTTCAACCCCAAACTGCAGGTGATTAATCCCAAATTCAAATTATTTTACTCAAAGGAGATAAGTTTTTTAAGTTACAAATAGTTACATAGTAAAGGGTCTGATCGCGATTATGTATTAATGTAAACTTAGTTATGTACCGCAATTCCCGACGTTTCGGTAAAATCGCAGAAGCATCGCAGTAAGTTTTCCCCAAAGATGTTTTTACTAATAAATTAATCACAATTTAGATCAGTCAAGTTTGTAACATAAGAGATTGGCGTACAAGATTAGCATTATAAACTGAATGTTACATCACCTTTATTTTGCTTCATCATTGACTTATTTTCATGTACCAATACGTTCCATTTCATAGAGTTCTTGAAGACACCGACGTGGTCTTATTTTGATACCTCCACTTACCTGTATTATGTGATGGACTTAAGAAAAAACAATCAGTCTGGAGTTTCTCTGCATTTTTCTTCTTCGCTACAAGACCCGTAGAGAAAATGGGACGCTAAAGTCTAAATACTTTTTCGAAGAGAGAGAGAAAGAGCACCACGCGGGCCAACCACAAATTGGCGGGTCAAGCGCTGAGGTAAAATAAACGATACGTTGTGAAATAAATAAATACCTACCTAAAAACATCCGCAAAACGCTGCCCGAACTCCCTGAGGATTTAGCTTCTCTGATTGTTGAACAAATTTTTTCCAACCATTTTTACAACGCCAGGTCTGCGACTGGCCCGAGAACGTCAACTGTGTGAACGCTGGAACTACCACCGAAGCCAGCACTGGCGTCACCGAAGAGGACACTGACAATGGCAACAGCGAAGAAACTGACAACGGCAGTGGTGACAACGGTGACGGGTGGCTAGACAACGGTTGCCCTGCCAACCACAGCATCCACTTCTTACTTCCTCATGAGACACACTGCGGCAAGTTCTACCAGTGCGTGCACGGAGAGCTGGTCAAGAGGGAGTGTGCTAATGATCTCCATTTCAACCCCAAACTGCAGGTGATTAATCCCAAATTCAAATGATTTTACTCAAAGGAGATAAGTTTTTTAAGTTACAAATAGTTACATAGTAATGGGTCTGATCGCGATTATGTATTAATGTAAATTTAGTTATGTACCGCAATTCCCAACGTTTCGGTAAAATCGCAGAAGCATCGCAGTAAGTTTTCCCCAAAGATGTTTTTACTAATAAATTAATCACAATTTAGATCAGTCAAGTTTGTAACATAAGAGATTGGCGTACAAGATTAGCATTATAAACTGAATGTTACATCACCTTTATTTTGCTTCATCATTGACTTATTTTTTTGTGTCAATACGTTCCATTTTAAAAATTTCTGGAAGACACCGACGCGGTCTTATTTTAATACCTCCACTTATCTGTATTACGTGATGGACTTACGAAAAAGCAATCTGTCTGGAGTTTCTCTGCCTCTTTCTTTTTCGCTACAAGACCTATAGGGAAAATGGGACGCCAAAACCGTAAATACTTTCTCGAAGGGAGAGGGAACGGGCACCACGCGGGATAACCACGAGTTGGCGGTTCCAGCTGAGGTAAAGTAGACAATACGTTCTGAAATAAATAAATACCTACTTAAAAACATCTGCACAGCACTGCTAGAACTCCCTGAGAATTATGCTTCTCTAATTGTTACACTAATATTTCCCAACCATTTTTACGACGCCAGGTTTGCGACTGGCCTGAGAATGTCAACTGCGTAAACGCTGGAACTACCACAGAAGCCAGCACTGGCGTCACCGAAGAGGACACTGACAACGGCAGCAGCGAAGAAACTGACAACGGCAGTGGTGACAACGGTGACGGGTGGCTAGACAACGGTTGCCCTGCCAACCACAGCATCCACTTCTTACTTCCTCATGAGACACACTGCGGCAAGTTCTACCAGTGCGTGCACGGAGAGCTGGTCAAGAGGGAGTGTGCTAATGATCTCCATTTCAACCCCAAACTGCAGGTGATTAATCCCAAATTCAAATGATTTTACTCAAAGGAGATAAGTTTTTTAAGTTACAAATAGTTACATAGTAAAGGGTCTGATCGCGATTATGTATTAATGTAAACTTAGTTATGTACCGCAATTCCCGACGTTTTGGAAAAATGTAAGTTTTACCCCAGGATGGTTTTACCTAATAAATTAATCGCGATTTAGATCCGTCAATTTGTAACAAAGGAGATTAGCGTAAAAGACTAGACACCATCTAACTTTCATTTTGCTTCATCATTGACTTATCAATATGTTCCATTTTATAAAGTTCTTGAAGACACTGACGTGGTCTTATTTTGATACCTCCACTTATCTGTATTATGTGATGGACTTACGAAAAAAACAATCTGTCTGGAGTTACTCTGCATTTTTCTTCTTCGCTACAAGACCCGTAGAGAAAATGGGACGGTAAAGTCTAAATACTTTTTCGAAGAAAGAGAGAAGGGGCACCACGCGGGATAAACACGAATTGGCGGTTCAACCTGAGGTAAAATAGACGATACATTCTGAAATAAATAAATACCTACCTAAAAACATCCGCAAAACGCTGCCCGAACTCCCTGAGAATTTTGCTTCTCTGATTGTTAAGCAAATTTTTTCCAACCATTTTTACAACGCCAGATTTGCGACTGGCCCGAGAACGTCAACTGCGTGAACGCTGGAACTACCACCGAAGCCAGCACTGGCGTCACCGAAGAGGACACTAACAACGGCAATAGCGAAGAAACTGACAACGGCAGTGGTGACAACGGTGACGGGTGGCTAGACAACGGTTGCCCTGCCAACCACAGCATCCACTTCTTGCTTCCTCATGAGACACACTGCGGCAAGTTCTACCAGTGCGTGCACGGAGAGCTGGTCAAGAGGGAGTGTGCTAATGATCTCCATTTCAACCCCAAACTGCAGGTGATTAATCCCAAATTAAAATGATTTTACTCAAAGGAGATAAGTTTTTTAAGTTACAAATAGTTACATAGTAAAGGGTCTGATCGCGATTATGTATTAATGTAAACTTAGTTATGTACCGCAATTCCCGACGTTTTGGAAAAATGTAAGTTTTACCCCAGGATGGTTTTACCTAATAAATTAATCGCGATTTAGATCCGTCAATTTGTAACAAAGGAGATTAGCGTAAAAGACTAGACACCATCTAACTTTCATTTTGCTTCATCATTGACTTATCAATATGTTCCATTTTATAAAGTTCTTGAAGACACTGACGTGGTCTTATTTTGATACCTCCACTTATCTGTATTATGTGATGGACTTACGAAAAAAACAATCTGTCTGGAGTTACTCTGCATTTTTCTTCTTCGCTACAAGACCCGTAGAGAAAATGGGACGCTAAAGTCTAAATACTTTTTCGAAGAAAGAGAGAAGGGGCGCCACGCGGGAATACCACGAATTGGCGGTCCAAGCTGAGGTAAAATAGACGATACGTTCTGAAATAAATAAATACTGACTTAAAAACATCCGCACAGCACTGCTAGAACTCCCTGAGAATTCTGCTTCTCTAATTGTTACACAAATTTTTTCCAACCATTTTTACGACGCCAGGTTTGCGACTGGCCCGAGAACGTCAACTGCGTGAACGCTGGAACAACCACCGAAGCCAGCACTGGCGTCACTGAAGAGGACACTGACAATGGCAATAGCGAAGAAACTGACAACGGCAGCGGTGACAACGGTGACAACGGGGACGGGTGGCTAGACAACGGTTGCCCAGCCGACCACAGCATCCACTTCTTGCTTCCTCATGAGACACACTGCGGAAAGTACTACCAGTGCGTGCACGGAAAGCTGGTCAAGAGGAAGTGTCCCCATGGTTTCCACTTCAACCCTACGCTGCAGGTAATTAAGCCCAAATGTAAATGATTTTACTCATAGGAGATAATATTTTTTTATGACTCATACATTGTAATGGGTCTGATCGCGATTACATATTAATGTAAACTTAATTAGTACCGCATTTCCCGACGTTTCGGAAAAATGTCTTTCCCCAGAGATGGTTTTACCTAATAAATTAATCGCAATTTAGATCCGTCAAATTTGTACCAAAGGAGATTAGCGTACAAGATTAGCATTTTGAAGTGGCAGTGGGCTCATTTGGGTCACATCTGCCATAGAACCGTTAAGCAACGTTTCAATCTTACCATCCTCCATTTATCCCGCTCCCGTCTTATGACCTCATATTTTGTCCTTGTTTCCTACAGGTCTGCGACTGGCCCTCGAGTGCTGGGTGTGCTGGTGGTGAGAGCGTAGACTCTGGGGAAGGCAGCGGTGACAGCGGTGAAAATGGTGATGGCGGCGAAGACACTGACAATGGCAGCGGTGACAACGGTGAGGATGGCGACAACGCTGGTACCGACGGAAGCGGAGACGGGGACGACGGTACCACAGATGGAAGCGGAGACGGTGATAGTGGAAGCTCAGAAGTCACCACGAAAGCGCCCGATAGCGGTCACTACAACAAGAAATGCGCGAAGGGCTGCAACGTCGAGCCATGGGCTCACGAGAACGATTGCGACAAGTTCTGGCGCTGCGACGGCAAGGTCGCCGTCCTGACCACCTGCGCAGAGGGTCTCCACTTCAACGACAAGACGAAGACTTGCGACTTCATCTGCAACGCTGGCTGCGTCCGCGTAAACGCTCAGACGACGGTCGCGCGCGACGGAGTCCGGGTGTTCCTGCCCTGGGACAAGATGGACCAGGAGTTATTGGAGAAATACGCTCTCAGCGAGAGTCGGGTTGCTTGAAGGATCTGGGATACTTGATTATGGCTATTTAACTCTTTGCTGGAGATTTGAAGAAGAAGAAATACATTTATTTAAATTGTTTTTGGTAAATAACACAATAAATTAGCAGAGAAATAAAGCTGATATGTATTTCGATAGACAGATAAAAATGGAATGACTATTATAAAAATATCTAAATAAATGTCAAGTGTTTAGATTGCCAGTTACTGTAAAAAGAGATTTTCAACAATTTATCACGACATAGACGTAATATAAAATACAACATGTTGTATAGAAAGAAAAAACAAAAAACAAACACCACGGATCACAACAACATCTAGGGGGCACGAGCTATGTCCATGCGGCGGTAAAACGGCCTCATTTGCCCCCAGCTCTGATTTTCAGCAAGGCCCAGGGGCCAAAGCGATTCCAATCGTCTATCTGTCAAATTAGTGACTCACGGATCATCGCATAATTTGTGTCGATTAGATTTGAAGTCATCACGTGTTCTAGGGTCGGTTTCTGAATTGAGAATTTCCCTAAGTAAATACTTAAGTAACGTTCTGTCACGCTCTTCGGTGACAAATTCGAAGAGACAGCGCTACAGTACTTACTTACTTTTACTCAGCGAAATTCTAAATTTAGAAACTGGCCCTTAGACTTTCGATTAAGTTTTAAGAGTATTTCGACTTTTTATTTACGATTCTGATCAAGTATTTCTTTAACGACCTCATTTGACTTTGTTACTTTACATTATGTTTATTCGTGAAAAAGACTGTGATCCTTTTGCAAAGTGTTTTTTTATGTCATTTGTGACTAGCCATGATATTGATTAAATTATTTTTGTTGACGCCATTTTTACTGTAAATAAATAAGAGCCAATTAAAAACTAGCGTTTTATTTATAAAACCGAAATAAATTAAACTGTAAAGACATAGTGATGTAATAATAGTAAGTATAAAATCTTAGACCAATAACATCATTATTATAGGTATTTAGATGCATACTTTATTTCACTTAGCCTAGGGAAACGATTACAAAGATACTTAAATATACGTGGTTCCTCCGATATTCCACTAATCCAGGTAAAATGTAGTAAATACTTCCTTCAATAAGGACTTCCTGGGCTTGTAAAATCTACCCGAAAGTATTTTTTTAACTTCTGTGCCCGAAAGGGTGTCAATAAGAATAGAACAAATTAGGAAGAAGATAACTTCGAAACTGTGATGAAGAAACTTCGGCGATGCGTTTTGGGCCTTGTTTCATAAATTATTAGAAATAAACTTACATTGGCAGTCATGTATTAGCAAAGGGCAAGATGAGAAGTAAATGACACCGGCGTGCGTGGATGCAACGACTAGTGATTGCTAATGAAGCTAAAGAGATCGTGGCAAGTGGCAGACCCTGGTCTCTGCCTGCCCATCCGGGATACGGGCGTGAGTTTATGTTATGTCAGTATTTATTTCCGAAAACTGTACTGACTACGAAGAACAAACATATGATTAATCGGAGAAGCTATGAAAATAAGCGAGGTCATTTTTTTTTCAATTACTTTTCATAATAGGTACTGCATTAATTTTGGGTAGTTTAAAAGACATAGCAAAGTGAACGTGCCTGACAAAAGCTATCGCATATTATGCTAGATTGTTCTGAAGGTGCGTGCGTGCCGCGGGTCATTGTTCTCAACTCGAAACAAGATTTCTCGACATTTTGTTTTATATTTACGTATATTGTTAAAAGTAACAGTTTAAATAGATGCCATTTTTTAATTACTAATTACATAACCGCTACTTTCAAACCACCCTAGGTGGTAATGTCCTCTTTAGTTTTTATATAATGCTTGTCTCATTACTCTTAAATATGAGGACCACCGTAACTCGTTTTTCTATGTATTTTTATGTGCGTGTATACTTTGGGTGTCAATCTAGCTTAAAACTAGTATGCTCCAATATTGTTATTTTAAGATTGTTACCTGTTTTACATGCCTAATAAACAAAACAAAACAAAACAAAACACCCAGAAAAAAGCGTAATGCTAATCCCATGGTGTAAACACGTGTCTCACAAATCGGACCAAACTATGATTAGATTAGATTAGATTAAACCCTTTTCATTTCTCATGCTCTGAAAGTGGTTATTTGTGCAGGATAATAGGCTGCACAAAATGGAATTTTGTGCACAAGAGCATTAACGTATCTACTCATAAATGTATCTGTATTAAGGCAAAGAAAATGAGCCCTACAGCCAAACACAATAAGAAACTATTTAGTGCACACCAAACATTATAAAGATACATGAAAAATCTTAAATATCTAAGTTACATAGTACCTATAGAACTGACGGCACAAAGTGTTCGTAACACCTTATAATGTATTGATAATTGAGTGATCTCGTAAAATAATGTTATTTTGAGTCAACACCGTTACTAGAAATCGTTTAGAATTCAATGCGCCAACTGTATCTATTTATTAAGTTTTTTATTATAATAGTAACTTGATAATTCGCATTTTTTGAGACGTCCACGACAAAAAGTTAAAATTTTTTTGGTTTTTCTATGGTATTTTGGTAGTTTGAGGGAAGTTCGCCATTGTAGGTTTATTACTAATGGGCATTGTCCTAAATATTGACAATAGTTACAAGTCATACCTCGTTTTAAAGGTCAGTAAATTAGTAAATCTGTAAATATAACGCTGCAATTATTAAGCTGCACGCAAAATAGTTTAATTTTGCAATTCTGAAGTTATCCATAGTAAAAGCGGTTCTATTGTTGAGTGTGAAGGGGTATTTTGATACACCTGTAGAAAACGATTTTATGTCTACTACTGGCTGTCTGCCACGCTCTTAGCTTCAGTTACCTGAAAAAAGAAGAAAAGAACTTATTTTGGTAAAAGAAAGAAAGAAGGAAAGGAGGAAAGAGGGAAAGAAGGAAAGAAGGAAAGAAGGAAAGAAGGAAAGAAGGAAAGAAGGAAAGAAGGAAAGAAGGAAAGAAGGAAAGAAGGAAAGAAGGAAAGAAGGAAAGAAGGAAAGAAGGAAAGAAGGAAAGAAGGAAAGAAGGAAAGAAGGAAAGAAGGAAAGAAGGAAAGAAGGAAAGAAGGAAAGAAGGAAAGAAGGAAAGAAGGAAAGAAGGAAAGAAGGAAAGAAGGAAAGAAGGAAAGAAGGAAAGAAGGAAAGAAGGAAAGAAGGAAAGAAGGAAAGAAGGAAAGAAGGAAAGAAGGAAAGAAGGAAAGAAGGAAAGAAGGAAAGAAGGAAAGAAGGAAAGAAGGAAAGAAGGAAAGAAGGAAAGAAGGAAAGAAGGAAAGAAGGAAAGAAGGAAAGAAGGAAAGAAGGAAAGAAGGAAAGAAGGAAAGAAGGAAAAAAGGAAAGAGGGAAAGAAGGAAAGAAGGAAAGAAGAACAGAAGGAAAAAATAAATTTATTCCACTAGAGATATACCTGACACTAACGGATAACTCTACTTTATTTGTGCAACTATTTCAATAAATACTCTGAAATAAACATACAAAAATTAAACTAAAAGCAATCATTATAAATTCACTCACTTGCTTCACCTTCTTCCCGTACACGGACGTGAAGGTGACTTCTACCTCGGTGGGTCGGCCCGTCCGGGCATCGAACACCCGACAGCTGTCGAAAGGTGGACAGTACAGGTGTAGGGACACTGCCCCATCGACATGGGAGGGGTTCTCCATTCGGTGGAGGCCCAGTGCGTCTGTGAACAAAAGCCAACTTAAGCTTGGGCCACAGGGAACACCCGACAGCTGTCGAAAGGTGGACAGTACAGGGGCAGGGACACTGTCACATTTACGTGGGAGGGGTTCACCATTCGGTGGAGGCTCAGTGCGTCTGTGGACGAAAGGCAACATCAGTTTGGGTCACAGGGACCACCCGACAGCTGTCGAAAGGTGGACAGTACAGGGGCAGGGACACTGCCACATTTACGTGGGAGGGGTTCACCATTCGGTGGAGGCTCAGTGCGTCTGTGGACGCAAGGCAACATCAGTTTGGGTCACAGGGACCACCCGACAGCTGTCGAAAGGTGGACAGTACAGGTGCAGGGACACTGCCACATTTACGTGGGAGGGGTTCACTATTCGGTGGAGGGTCAGTGCGTCTGTGAACGAAAGGCTACTTCTTGCGTTACTGTAGAGAACAAGCATTGACGTGCAGGAGACCTAGCCCAGAATGTTTTAGGCTCACCCCTGGATGTTGATTTGCTGCATATGTAATGCATTGGGATTCGATGTAGCAGGCCATTCGTACGGCGTCGGCATCAGAGAGATAGTACAAGTTAGTACTCGTCGGCATCAGAGAATTGACTGCCTCGTTAGTCTAGGGGCTTGGTTACTAAAACAGAGGTCGTGGGTTAGATTCCCACTGGGGGCAGCCGTACATTTGTACAAAAGGCCTCAGTCTGGGTGTATTTTCAGAGTTTGCCACTTGCTATCCTGACAGACCTCGTTCCCTTCACCAAGATTCATTAGTCGTTGCATGCACGCGCGCCGGTTTCGGGTGCTTTTTATCTTGCCCTTTGGTATTACATCCTCTGGGACGTCCCTTATCGGCCCTTCTACCCCTATACGGTCGATATATTTCTTTTGTCGAGGCAGTATAAGATACTCCATGAATTCTAGGTGGTTTGAAAGCCAAAGCAAAATGGTCGAATATGCTTGTTGTTTTTTTAAAGAGGACTTTCCAAAACAACGTCGACACAAACTTGTATTTATGAGATCCATTAGTAGCGAGCCAGAGCGGTGCGTGCGCGCCGCGGGGCCGCGGGTCATTGTTCTGATAGACGGAGAGGCGGTTCGCGAGTTTTTTGAAACAAGATTTCTACTCATTACATTTTTCTTTTACGCATAGACTATTGCTTTTAAGTCATCATCATCATCAACCCATTATGTCCCCACCGAGGGGCACGGGTCTCTTCCCTGAGGAAGGTATAGGCCATACTCCACCATCGTTCACTCGTCGCTCGTAGCCTAGGCTGCCTGAGTGATCTTAAAAACGATCACGAAGGTTAAGCAACACAGGGCGCGTTCAGTGCATGGATGGGTCGCCGTCTATGCCTAACGCTAGTGGCATTTTTCCGAGCGGTTCCGTGCTCCGCAAGGCACGTTAAGCTGTTGGTGCCGGCTGCCGTCGATAGATGGCAGTCGTTAAGCCAAGTCAGAGGCCTTAGGGCGGCTTGACAACTTCTGACAGTGGACGAGCCACTAGTCTACAAGCCTCCACCAATCCGGACTTGGCCCCCGTGGTGCTTTTAAGTAAACACATTTAATTACTAATTACATAATTGCGGCGTTCAAACCACCAAGATTTCAGCGTGTGTTTTGTCAACTCACCATTGATGTAGCAAACGTCGTTGGTTTCCAACCTCGTACGTCCAATCTCCTCCATATTTTGCGCATCAAACATTTCGTACTGCCGACACTCTCCGTCCTTCGTGCAACAGTCGCCATCTTGCCCGCAGCCATCTTTGTTTTCGCGGCGGCCATTTTGTCCGCAGTCCTCGTTCGCGCCATTTTCGTCGATTCGCCCGCCGAAGTTGTGGCAGCTGCCGTTTTCGCAGTTCATGACGCCGTTTCTTGTCCCGTTCCTTTTGTTAAGGTACTTCTCCTCACTCTCGGAGCAGCACCGGCGGCGGTGGTTGGTGTTCTTTAGCTTTTTGAGTATTTCCGGTTGCACGCTCTTTGGCCAGTCGAAGCTGCGGATGGAGAAGTGAACGCGTGAGTCATCGAGGCCATAAACCCGATTATGTTCCCTGTATCTTTTTTTTTCTAGTAAAAAGCTGATTGACAGAGTTGGCAGTGATACAATTTATCTATGGATAGCTCTGAAAATTTCATATGCAAGATGATGTTGGACTTATTTACTGGACAGAGCTTACCCCTGTCAGATAGTGTTGGCGCAAGTAGGCGTTTATCAAAATTGTTGCGCAAGGAAATCAACAAATTAGTTGTTTAAGGCAGTTAGCCTTATATCAGGTTTTTATACAGAAGCTTTGCTCACCGCACTTCCTCAAGGCTACCGCTCAAGATCTTCATGAAGCAATGGGAGTCAGCGTGGTCGTGGATGGCCGACGCGTGGCCGCCGCTCCAGCATAGGATCATGATGTTGAAGGCGCCGTTGCCAGCGTCGACCAGGTTGCGCGTGTAGCTGGAAAGAGGTGGCGACAATATATTATTAGTAAAAATTAATAAAAACCGACCCAAACATCGGGGAACTCGACTCTTGAACGAACTCGACTCTAGACGAATATAACTTCGAGAACAGTCCAATTAGACCGGTCCAACTTCGTGAAAGAGTTCAATCGTCGAATCCAACTCGGCTGGGCAGTATACGGGAAACTTAGATAAGTCTTTTCATCCAATATACCTCGATCGCTCAAGACAAAACTATACAACCAGTGTGTGTTACCTGTGATGACTTATGGCACTGAAACGTGGTCTCTTACTATGGGCCTCATAAGAAAGCTCAAGGTCACGAAACAAGCTATGGAAAGTGCTATGCTCGGAATTTCTCTACGAGATTGAATCAGAAATGATGACATAGCCCAGCGGATTAAAATCACACGATTCAAATATAAGAGAAACAATTGTAAAAGGTATCACCAGCCAAATAAATCACATTTCATTTAATTTCATACTGTCATGAAATCCTCTAAGCACGTCAAATCGCCGTGCAAAAATAAAAAAAACTTAAATGTAAAATTTGAAAAACCCTCGACGCAAGTAACTAACTCTTACAAATTAAAACCGCATCAATGTCGGAAATTTCAGCCAAGTGAAAGAAAAACAAACTTTGGCGGCCATTTTTTCCCACCATTTTGTTTTTTTTTATTGCACTTAAATTTACCCAGGGTGTACATAGTTTTAGTCAAAGCATCATCCCTATATCTCTTACCGTTTTTTCAGGCAGTTGACCATGTCTATAGACGGCTGAGTGGATTTCCATCAAACATGGCTGAGAACCGTCTCGATCAATCTAGCTTTAAATAAAAAATACACCCCTCTTTGCGTTGCGTCGGGGGTTAAAAAAGCTCTCACCGGAAACGGTCGAACTTGGCGTACTTGCGCCATTGCTTGGGATCCGACGTGTACCCGGCCATCAGTTTCTGCACATCCTGTACGTCGACGTGGTCGTGGGAGAACACCCTGTGCAGTTCGGAGACCAGGATCTCTAGTCCGTCGATCTCTCTGGGGAAGAGGGGGTCAAATCAGTATTTCAATAAATAAACTTCCAGCTTAGAGCGGTGGTAGCCTCGTGGGTAGAACATTGGACTCGGAAGCGAGAGACCCAGGTTCGATTCCCAGTGCGGGCATGTACCTATGACTTTGTTTTCTAAGTTATGTACATTTGTGAAGTTACAGTAGCAATACCACTCGCTAACTCTGAAGGCAAGCATCGTGAGGAAACCTCGTGAGTGTCTGAACTATTCACATACCTCAGCGCTTGAAATCGCCAAAATCCGCGGTGGGCACGCGTGGTGATTAAGCCCATACTCTCTCTTTGAGAGAAGGCCTGTGCCCTACACTGAATAAATAAACGTATAAAAAAAGTGTATGACGGCAGAACAATGATAAACTTGCTCGCCGCGGCAAAAAGCTCGAAGCAAATTCACTGGAACCTTAGAAAAGTCTTTTCGTCTAATATACCTCAATCGCTCAAGACAAAATTATACAACCAGTGTGTGTTACCAGTGATGACTTATGGCACTGAAACGTGGTCTCTCACTATGGGCCTCATAAGAAGGCTTAAGGTCACGCAACGAGCCATGGAAAGGGCTATGCTCAGAATTTCTCTACGAGATCGAATCAGAAATGATGAGATCCGTAGACGAACGAAAGTCGTCGACGTAGCCCAGCGGATTAGTAAGTTGAAGTGGCAGTGGGCGGGGCACATAGCACGCAGAATTGAAGGCCGATGGGGCCGAAAAGTTCTCGAATGGAGACCACATATCGGCAAGCGCAGCGTAGGACGACCAGCCACAAGATGGACAGATGATCT
This sequence comes from Yponomeuta cagnagella, assembly GCA_947310995.1. Taxonomy (NCBI): domain Eukaryota; kingdom Metazoa; phylum Arthropoda; class Insecta; order Lepidoptera; family Yponomeutidae; genus Yponomeuta; species Yponomeuta cagnagella. The sequence continues at coordinate 9,119,686 of OX371294.1, read as the reverse complement.
CATCCAAGTGGCAGGAAGGCGCTGGATGCAGGCCGCTTCTAACCGGTCTTTTTGGAAATCCTTGGAGGAGGCCTATGTCCAGCAGTGGACTTCTTGTGGCTGAATGATGATGAAATTGACTGTAGTTTCGCTAGAATACGCTTGCTAGAATGCTCGGTAAAACGCTTCCGTTTATTTTGTGCGATTTTTACCATGGCCATTCGCTAGAATGCTCCTTAGTGAGAATTTTAGCGAATGGCCAGTCTATCAGCAGCTTTAACTCTATTTTTAGGTTTCCGTTGCCAAGGGGCAAGGGACCTTATTACTAAGACTCCACTGTCCGTATGGCTGTTTGTTACCAGGCTGTACCTCATGAACCGTGATAGCTAGACAGTTGAAATTTTCACATATGACGTATTTCTGTTGCCACAACAAATACTAATAGATAGAATAAAATTAATATTTAAGTGGAGCTCCCATACAACGAATGTATTTTTTTTGCCGGTTTTTACTTCATATAAGTAACGGCAACAGGTAGACGCTTAAAATATTCAAATGTTGTACAGATAATGGTACGGATCCCTTTGTGCGCGAGTCCGACTCGCACGTGGCCGGTTTTTCCCTATTTTTTATTAACTGATTTGGAACACATACAAAAAATATTCTTATCGCTTTATTAAAACCAAACCTCAGGTCAAATTAATCTTAATATGTTATCTGAGGTTATATTAATTTAAAATATATATTAACAAATATCAACACTAAACTGACGCCAAGATGCTTACATAACGTTTTTAGTTGTGTGTGTGAGTGTGTGCACACAGAAACTTCTTCAGACTAGTGCTGGTATGGTGTGGCCCTTACCGTTCGATCTTCAGTGGACGCTCAATGGGCAGGATCTCCATGTCAGTGCACTGGGATACCCGCAGCTTGCAATTTGCGTTCTCCACGTCCATCCTTGATGTCTGAAATGAAAGGAGAAGCATTTGTAAAGAATGCTAACCAAGCAAAACATCAAAACCAAATTTGAAATCCGTCGAAAACTTAGCGCAGAATAAGAAAAATATGCCTTGAGTATCCGCAATTTAATTATCCATCATCAGACCGCATGCGTAAAAAATATAATCATTTTATTAGAACGACTGAAAATGATAAATTGTGCGGACGAGACAACATGCTCCGCGTAAGAACAGTCTTAAGGCACATTCGATTTGTTATGGCTTCCAAACCACCCAAAATTCGTGGTGTATAGGCCTATATCCAGCAGTGGCCGAAAACGGGCCGACTGGTTGCAACACATTATAGGGCTCGCAAAGCACACAGGATGTGCCGTGGACGCGACCCTTTGTATAGAGTCGGCGTCCTGGTAGCGATGGGCAGTTACATTTTGTTCAATTCGAATAGCTCGAGCTTAAATAAGGGCTGACTCGAGTAGCAACCCGAGTCAACTCGAATTAGCGTTGACTCAGCGCGCACACTTCGGTCAATTTGCGAGAGTCGGTCGGACGTCCGTAAACTCTAATAAACAGTAGAAAACATGCATAGTGGTCACACTGGGGGAGCGTTGCTTCGGGCGAGCTCGGTTGGAATCGTATGGTTGGGATGGGAATGGGATATTTTGTTCCTTCTCTCTCTCTCTCTCTCTTTGGCAGATAGCTTGGTTGCATAGCGTCAACTCATTCATTCAATATTTATTACTCTGACGCAGAGCTCGGTTGCATAGTACTGACTCACTCAGTCACACTCGCGAGTGGTGGATGGAATTTTCAACTCGAGTTTACTCTCTGACAGCCCAACTCGAGTTACTCGAGTAAATTGACTCGAGTCGCTGGCCCCGCTTAATCTATAATCGTTTATCGTTTCAGTATTGCTTATGAACTGTAATTATGTATTTATTTTGTAGGAATTCATGTATATTATGTACATATAAACTGCTTCTTGTATGTATTTAATTATGTATTTATTGTTTAGGTATTAATGTAATTATACTATTTTTACAATATTTAATTATAAGTACTTATATTCTTGTAATTTATAATTTGTAATTTTCGCTATACATATTTGTTACTTCCATACCATACCATTACATTTCAGATTCTCTTATTTATGTACATCCATCTATCGAATACATTCTTCCTGCAATCCACTCCATTCAAAGGTTGTCTGGAAGGGATTATCTTCTTTTACCATTCTTTTACAGAAAGATGTTTTCGCAAAAAGCTTGTGTTTGTGCCTGCCAAAAAGTATGTAAACTTCGTGTTGGCTGTAAGTTATATTTGCGCCTACCAAAAAGTGTGCAACCTCCTTGCTGGTTGTAACTTAAGGAAGGTGCACTTCCAAAAAGTTTGCCAAGGAGGTTACTTGTTAGTAACTTATTTCGGTAATTCGATAGGTAGTGATGATTTTTTAGGAATACATTTGAATATTTTAAGCGTCTACCTGTGGCCGTTATTAATATCGAGCCTATGGGAGCGCCCCATAACTATTTATTTTATTCAGTTTTTAGTATTTGTTGTTATAGCGGCAACAGAAGTACATCATCTGTGAAAATTCCAATTTTCTAACTATCACGATTTATGAGATACAGCCTAGTGACAGACGGACGGACGGACGGACGGACAGCGGAGTCTTAGTAAAAGTGTCCCTTACCCTTTGCGTACGGAACCCTAAAAAATAGGCTGCCAGTTGTAAAAATATAACAACACCGTGACATAAACTCACGCTTTTATCCCGGAGGAACAGGAAGAGAATAGGGTCTGCCACCTGCCACGATTCTTTCGGTTCGACTACATTCATTAGTCGTTGCATGCCCGACGTGCGTGCGGGTACTTTGTATCTTACATCCCCTAATTTGGTCGAAGTATGTCCGCCTGGGACGTACCTTACCTGCCCTTCCACCTAAATTCGCTCGTTATATTTGTTTCGTCAATCTTTCTTCCTTGATCGTCTCCACGGACCTGTGGTAACCAACGTGACATCCCTTTCGCAATTCTAGTCACTACATCCTCTTTCAGTCCACAACTAACGTTTTCTAATCAAGCTATTACGTATCCTGTCATTCAAAGTAACACCAGACATTCTTCTCTAGGACCTCATTTCCACTGCAGTAATAAAAATATCGATCACAGTTATTGAGATTTATAATCTTTGCAATATTGTAAAACAAGATAAGATTTGTTTTCATAGGTGGCGCTAGCGTCGCGTTGTTTGTAACGAGTGTAATGTCTGTTGACATAGAATTAGAAGGTACCACTAAAGTTATCACTGGTTATCTACATTTACTTGTTTTTCGAGCTATCGCTCGTCGGACCGATGCATGCGATGCTGGGACAATTTATACCCTGTACTGGATGAAAGATACAAATACCATACTACGCTACGTATTTAGTTATTCGACAGAAGGCCAAAGTGGAACACGTGGACACAAAGATCACGAAACTAGACTTGAGCATTACCTGTAACCTGTTTGAGCATTACTTGTAACCTGTTTGAGCATTACTTGTAATGTTTACCCGTTTTACCCGTAATGAGCATAAACGAGAGCATTTTAGCGAGCCTTCCAGCGAACGTTTTTAAATGCTGTTTTTTCTATAGTCTATTTAGATTTAATTTCAAAAACTTGTGATGATTCATTAACTGATCTCACTTTAGTTTATAAGCTAGATAATAATTAGTTTTGTAAGTAACTGTCAGTCAAGAGTGTTGTTGCACGCCTGTAATTGGAGTGTTAAGCAAGATTCTATCTCAAGTTCTATAATGTGTCTGTAATATTTTTCTAACTGAACATCTGTTGGCTGTGTATAAATAAATACACGTTTAGCGAGCATTACAGAGAAATGACAGTAAACTTGCTTTGAGCTTTTTATCGAGCCGGGCGATTTTCTTATTGTTCCGCCGTCTGACACACACTATTAAGATATCTTGATTCATTATGTGTATGACGAGCATTTACTATAGAGCGTTCGCTAGAATGGTCGTGAAAGAGTTCGTAGCGATGTCTGGCTCCGTGATTATCTTTGTTCGTTGTTCAGTTCGACAAGTTAAAAAAACCGGCCAAGTGCGAGTCGGACTCGCGCACGAAGGGTTCCGTACCATTATCTATACAACATTAGACACAAAGATAAAAAAAACAGCAAAAAAGTCACGTTTGTATACAACAAAAGGGAGCGCCCCTTAAATAATTATTTTATTTTGTTTTTAGTACCTATTTGTTGTTATAGCGGCAACCGAAATACATAATCTGTGAAAATTTCAACTGTCTAGCTATCACGGTTCTGGAGATACAGCCTGGTGACAGACAGACAGACAGACAGACAGACGGACGGACGGACGGACGGACGGACGGACGGACAGACAGACAGCGAAGTCTTAGTAATAGGGTCCCGTTTTTACCCTTTGGGTACGGAACCCTAAAAACGGCGAATGCTCGATGTTTTGTCGCAGGTGTATGCTCAGGTCTGTCACCACCTTTAGTGGAAATGGGCGGGACATCTGGTTAAACAGGAAGCCGGATGGTGGACGAAGGCAGTTACAGATTGGTGTCAGACAACTGGCCGTCGTTCGGTGGGTAGGTCGCCTACCCGATGGGTAGATGGCGTTAAGAAGGTGGTAGACTCTCTCTCTCTGAGAGAAGGCTTATGCCCTATAGTGGGAAGTATAAGCTATCTCTGTATTTAAAAGTCTCGTGTCACAGTGTTTGTTATCGAATTCCTCCGAAACGGCTTCACCGATTCTTATGATTATGTTTGTGTATATTTGGTAGGTCTGAGAATAGGTCGTAGGCTAATTAATATGGGATGAAGTCGGTTAAAAGCAACGTTTGCCGAGTCAGCTAGTATTGTTATAGATATAATTATGCTTTATAAGTAGTACTCACTATTCAAAAATGAAAATGAAAAGTTTATTTGTACCCATCACCAAGTATTTTAAAAACTACAACTACAAAAACATATTAGCCACCTTTTGGGCCTCGCCACAGTCGGGTAAAAAGAGAGAGAGGCAGACAAAACTACTTTAAACTTTTATAATAATAGTACATTGTTCACCGAGAGGAGAAAGTGACCGATCACCGTCGAGGGTGTCGTTTGAAGCCCGAGCCGTAGGCGAGGGCTTTAAAACACCCGAGATCGGGAATCGCAGTTTCTCTCGAGTGATACATAGTGCTTTATACTACACCTGCTTGATAGTTTTATTTTACTTTCTACGAAAACTGAATCCTCAAACAACACACAAATTGGAAATGGCGCCAATGGCGTCTGCAATTTTCACATGTTCTTTTTTCAAATTGTTTATCCTGCCGCCGCAGGGTCGCACTGCCAGCCCGACACCATCCAACACACAGCTAGTGGCCATTGTCATTTTGCGAACTTGGAGATAAAAACTCACTGTAAAAACTTTTTGGCTTTATATATTTAGGTTACCGGCGCATAGTCTTACCCAAAATTAAAAAAGAAAAACCACGTAAGAAATGGATTTTCATACACTTTTCTCTCCCGCTCAGATGCATTTTCTCCCCGCGTATTTGTTCGATATGCAATGACGTACTTTCTACCGTAAATTTGATAAAGTATCAAGGTACTTTCCAAGCAGGTGTAGTATAAATAACTTATATGTAATTTCTTTTTGTTTAGGTACGTACCTACTAACAAAAAGTATATTTTTTACAACAGGTAATAAGCTAATAATAAAGAAGTAGCAATATACCACTCGCTAATTGTGAAGGAAAATATCGGAAGGAAACCTGAGAGCCTGAGCTATTCATATAACTCGGCGCTTGAAATCGCCAATCCGCGGTGGGCACGCGTGTTGATTAAGCCCATACTCTCCCCCTGAGAGAAGGCCTGTGTCCTTCAGTGGGACGTATATTGGCTGCTTATGCTATTATGCTATTGAACTTAAGTGTATTTATATGAGCTCTAGTAATTTCTTTTCATCTAAGGCCATTTTATCTAGAGCCTGTTCTTCAAAACAAATTGTTGTTTTGGTTACCAACGCGTGTTTTCCATGTAAGTAGTGAAGATACGTGGGCATTCACGTACAAGATATTAATATCGTAATTTCTGATGTAATATAAATAAGCAGTTACTACCAATTTGTATTTATCTGAACTTGGCGTCATAATATCTACTAAAGGTGGTGATAGATCTGAGCATTTGTCTGTAACAGAACATCGAGCATTCGCTGTTTCTAAATGTCTCGAACTGAACAACGAACAGACACAAGCATCTGGCCAAACATGTTCACGATCAATCTAGCGAACGCTCTGGTAAACGCTCGTAATAGGTACTCAAAAGCCGGATCCGGACGCGAGTAGCGTGTAATGTAATCTAACGAGTAATGCAACGCCACTACAAGCATTGCAAGTGCTTGCAGTGCTGTCCACACACACGATTTACGTTTCATTACTCGTTAGATTACATTAAATATAAACATTTACATACAGGCACATACATTGCTTCTGGCCCCACACTAGGATACCCTGTGTCGTGGGAACCAGAAACAACGACATCACAAACATGTAAACATCCAAGACCTGGGGGTTTTTTTTTGTCCCCAGCCGGGATTCGAACCCGGGACCTCTCGCACATTACACGTTACACGCGTCTGGATACGGTTTTAGATGTCAGACGGCGGAACAATGACAAAATTCGGCTCGGCTAAAATTCAACTAACCACATGGTGCTTGTGGGATTTTGGCGGAATTTAGCAAAGTTTTCACATTTTAATGCTAAAAACTCAACGCCAATTTACTGTTAGCGTTACATGTAATGCTCGTAGTGACATCCACATACACGATTCTCGTTGAATTACTCGTTAGATTATATTACACGTTACGCGCGTCTGGACCCGCTTAAAACGCTCCAGTTTATTCTGTGAGCTTTTACCTGTAATCAACACTCGTTAAACTGCTTATTATTATTTTAAAAACCTATTTAGAGGCTAAAAATTCCACCCATGCCGGGACTTGAACCCGCGACCTCTGGCTAACCGTGCCAGCGGTCTCCCAACTGAGCTTATGGGCAAGTGCAGGCATCAGTGAAATTTCGAGCCTCTATACAAACGTGTCTGTATTACGTACAGGCAGCGACATCTAGCCGAAGCGAATTACATCACCTGCAGCCCCGAGTAACCCACTTTGCAGTTAGGTTTTTACATCGGAATGATATCGCTGTACCTACATGACTAACTTCTTTTTTATTGCACTAACCCGTGCTGAGGACAATTTTAAAAACCAATTTAGATTATTATTATTACTATTATTAATTCTGTATTGCACAAAGACAGTGTACAAAAGGTGGACTTAATGCTAATGGTATTTTCTACCATTACAAGTAAATCCTAGTCTATCAGCAGCTTAATAGAGAGGATTTGCGGAGTGCGGCTCAGCCATCATCACTTTACTGCATCATCAAAAAAGTTACTTATAAAATGCACAATGTCTGAAACATGTCCGTTAGAGCTTGTCATTTACAACCACTTTTGTTTTAAGACTAATTTTTCATTGATAAAAAAATAGTTATTTACACAACTAGGGCCGTAAAATATAGAAAGGCCGATATCGCAGAAGTTTAAGACCCGAGCCGCAGGCGAGGGTCATAAATATGCGATAGAGGGCTTTCTATTTTACGGTCCGTGTTGTGTACACAATTTTATGTCGTCACTTGGCCTCAAAGTGGGTTTTCCCGTAATAAAAGTTGTTCTATATATTGCAGTGGCGCTGTTTGTTAGGCGCCACTAAGAGCCATCGCCCACGACGACTTTTGAATCGCGTCTTGCTTGTATAATTTTTGAAAAACGATGTAAGCGCGGTGCATGCAGCATACATATGTTTTGCTTCTGTTTTTACGGAAGCGATGCATACAAGCGTTTGAATAGAGTCTTAAGGGGCTAACAAGGGCTAACTAGCGCCGCCAATGAGGCCTATGTCCTGCAGTGGGCGTCAAATGGCTCATGATGATGTTGACGATGATGGTGACGTCATCACCATAGTAAATATTAGCCAACCTCTCTTCACTGCTGAGCCTATAGTCTAATAAACTCGCCAGAGTTCAATAGATAGATCAAGACAAAATTATACAACCAGTGTGTGTTACCAGTGATGACTTATGGCACTGAAACGTGGTCTCTCGCTATGGGCCTCATAAGAAGGCTCAAGGTCACGCAACGAGCTATGGAAAGGGCTATGCTCGGAATTTCTCTACGAGATCGAATCAGAAATGATGAGATCCGTTGACGAACGAAAGTCGTCGACATAGCCCAGCGGATTAGTAAGTGGAAGTGGCAGTGGGCGGGGCACATAGCACGCAGAACTGATGGCCGATGGGGCCATCGTCATTTCGAGATGTTTTGACCACTCACAAAGGAGTGCATTGCACCGTTTACACAATTTCCTGCTTTTACTCTTCTTTCTATATCATCACTTTCTATATCATATAGGGTTACTTTCTATAAAAAAGTTCTAATCATGTTATCTGAAGTACGCTACCCTACAGGGTTCACAAAGATTCAGATAAAATTAAAATATCTTCCCACTTGTGGAATGCAATAAAATATTGAGTATATCTGAAGCACCCCGGAGAACGGGTTTTGTATCTTAGAAACTTACCAGTGCAATTACGCTCGATAAGGTTCCAAGATATACTGTTGTGTTTCTATATGACGCTCCCATATTGAACAAACTCCTCTATCTGTCAAATTCCGTACTAATTGCTGTCACAAAACGTCTGTTCTCATATTACGCGCGTCAAATGATATGCGATTCGAATCGTCTAAGGGGCGATTCGACCAAACTATTTGTGCTTGGTATAAGTGGTAATCTCGGAATAAATCGAGAAATACTCTGGAGTAAGCCTGTAGCACGTTCTACGAACTACTAATCCCGGGATAATTCACACTATTGCAACAAATTATACCAAGATTAAAACTGAGGGAGTAAAATTATCAGATTAGTTATTCCTGGTATAAAGCTTAGTTGGTCGAATCGGCCCTAACTGTCATATTCCATACTAATTGCTGTCGGAAAACGTCAGAATTCCGACAAGATCTGCTCCCATATTACGCTATCCCTATCCAGAACGATTTCAGTCGTCTATCTGTCAGATTCTATACCAATTGCTGTCGCAAAACGTCAGAATTTCCACAGGATTTGGTGCGCTTAGGTCTCTGAACCAACAAATAGGATACTTTTCGGGGTTTCGTAATGTCGGAATTCCGGAATTTTATCATTATTTGTCGAAGTAAATTGATAAATGACCGGCGTTTAATTGCCTATCAATTAAACTACATAGGGTCGGCAAAAAAGGTAATTTTGGCTGGTAAAACGAGTGTTCTTTGGTGATATGGTGGGAGACCGATGAAAGATGAATATTGGGTGTGATTAGGAAACGAGTTTATTTACATGAGTTACTGAAGTACAATAACGTATGATCGCACATAGTGTAGTGATAACGCAGACAACAATAGCATACACCCCGCAGCGCACCGCGCGGCGCCAGCGTCGTAACGGCTCGTCACATAAATATCTGCGCACGCTTCGTGTGCGTCAGTACCACAGAGTACTTTACGTCAGTGCCTAAGGTGAGACGCCAGTGCAAGGATTGGCGGTTGGCGCTCCGCAGAATACATTTTCAGGTTTCAGTAATGAGGTCGTTACAATATTTTACAAGAATACCACAAGAAGCGGGCCCACATATTATGGTAGATCATCATCAGCCATTTGACGCCCACTGCAGGACATAGGCCTCCTTCGTGGTTTTCGTAACCATGGGGGGCTCTGTCACATGGTAGATAGATTTTTTAAATTTTTATGTAGCTATATAGTCCCAGTGCAGGGCACAGACCATCTCTCTCAGAGAGAGAGTTATGGGCTTGATTACCATGCGTGCTCACCGCGGATTGGTAATTTCAAGCTGTGAGGTATGTGAACTCCTCCGACACTCCGGTTTCCTCACAATATTTGCCTTCGCAGTTAGCGTGTGATATTGCTACAACTTTACAAATGTACCTATACGTAATATAGAAAACCAAGTCATTGGTGAATGCCGGGATTCGAACCCACTAACTCCCTAAGCTACCACCACTTCACCGTATTTTTTTCTACATAGAGTCAATTAACAGTTCGCTGTGGATGACATGGGAGAAGGCCTATGTCCAGCAGTGGACTTCTTGTGGCTGAATGATGATGAAGATGGTGATGTGGATGAAAATGCGCTTTAGCTTTCATGGCGAGTGAGCATAATCAGCATACGCTATCTCTCAGAGGGAGCTAAGGGCTTAATCGCCACGCTTGCCCAACGCGGTTTGGAGATTTCAAACATTTTCAGATTTATAATTGTAATGATTCCTGTTTGTCGAAATAAACGTTTTAATAAAAAAATATAGGCTTCATATAATTATACCCGTATATTTAAAAGAGTAACTGTATACAAAACAATCATTTGTCCTGGTCCCAAATTAGGATACATGCAAGGACGTCACATAGAATAATACCCAGACAGAAGCCATTTGTAATCATCAAGAACGGCGGCCTCCATTGGAAATCAAACCCACGACCGGTGTTTTGATAGTCAAGCCCGTTGACCGCTAGAGTCAGTCAAATAATGCATTTAACGGGAATTTAAGGTGTATATACCTTGTCAGTTAGTTAGTCTAGTTAAGGTCCAGACAGGCGGACTGCATTCCAACTGCATTTCGACTGAAAAATTGCAGTTTAAATGCAGTTCGAATGCCGTTGGTACAACTATAAAACTGCCAACCGACCGAACACGGAACTGCTTGCCAACCTGCACACCGACTGCAGTGGGACTGCTCGGTTGTTTGGCAGGCAGTCGTCCCAACTGCATTGAAACTGCACATGAACTGCAATTTCGCAGCTGAAATGCAGTCCGTCTGTCTAGACTCTTAGCCTCATACTCGTAGTTGGGCCATTGTACGTAGCAATGTACACCTTAGAAAATCGGGTTTTCTCAAGATATTTTCCTTCTCAGTTAGCTACTGGTACTGCTACTACAACTTAACAAATGTACGTAACTTAGAATACAAAGTCATTGGTACATGCCGAGATTCGAGCCCACGACCTCCCGAATGTGAGGCCGGCGTTCTACCTCTGCACTACCACCTATGACTAATACCTCATTAAGAATATGTTTTCACGGTTTTTTGAAAGACAGTTCGAATATTTGCTGAGTGTCTCTTTTTATCTACTTAGCGAGACGAATCGCATGACATACATTCCTACTTAGATATAATGCCCGGCAGGTAACTTGAACGAAAATTCCCGCAGTCGGGATAAACTAGCGATGGACACGTCAGAGCAAAAATTGTATAATTATCTGTTAATCTGACTTAAGGGTGTTCTTACGTGAAGAAAGCTGTTTCGCTCGCACAATTTAATAATTTTAGTCATTGTAATAAAATGAATGAGTGTACTTTTGTTAAATGTGATCTTAGGGTTTGATAAACAATAAAATTTGCTAAATTCAAGGCATAATTAATTAATTATGTTTCTTATCCTTTACTAAGTTTTTGATTGAGAAAATTTGATTCCAAAATTAATAATTTTGGAAATAACTTTTCTTTATTAAAAACTCCGTATAGGACAAAAAAAAAATTAATTATGCACCAAACCCTTAGAACAGACCACATTTGTCAAAAGTGCTGAGGCTGTGCCTTATGTAGTAATACCGTGTGGCGTCGGATTAAGAATAGCGTCACTCCATTTCCATCCGTGGATGTCGTAGAGAAATCAATTACCAGGAGACGGGCAGCAGCGTCTTCCTGAGATTCCAACCGCATACTGCGATCGCCAGCCCGCCTGCCAAGCGTGGCAATTATGGCAAAACCCTTCATGGTTAGGAGAACCATGAGGGAGGCCTATGTCTTGCAGTGGGCGTCCAATGGCTGATGATGATGATGATGTAATAAACGCAATGACACTGTTATTACCTGATTTATCCCTTACTTGCAGTTTATTTAACTAAATATTTTATTTTATCATGAAAATATCATTTGCTTAAGAGTAAGTAAGAGTGAGAGTATTTATTTGCTAAAGCATGGTAATTACAAATTATTTAGGTGGTAACTTAAAATGACGGCACAAGCATGCTATACCTGTCAGGGTGCGCAAATTTTATTTTTGTTTAAAAAAAACAAACTTGTTAGCTAAATTAGTAGGTAGGTAAAAAAATATGTACATAGTAATAACAATAAAAGAAAAAAATTGCTTAAAATTAAACTGAGATCAATGGACCATTTAAAAAGTCCTTTAGAAATGCCTAAAATTTCATCGGTCCTCAAATAAAAGCGATCTTACCGCTAGCAAATATGTTCGCAACTAGCAAAGATGGCGGACTTTTGTTTGCACTCACGCAGATGCAATGTTGAGCCTTTGCCTCGAGAGCTGCATTGATGTATATGTAGGCTCTAATTGATAAAGAAATAAGTGTATTTTTTGCATAAATCTATAAGTTTTCCTTAAACACGATGCAAGCAAAGCTGCGTGCATGAGCTATGTCGAGTGAATAACGTTTAAGAGATGCTGTGTGTTTGTTTACCTTTAGTAGTTCGCTTAAATATCTAGGGTATAGGTCTTTATACCTTCTAATTTCAGAACAATCATAAAATTTTTTTTTCTCCAAAATGATCTAGATTTTGAAATGGACACCTAGTTTAACTTGTAACGTTCATTAAGTCGCAGTTTCTGTGCTACTTTGAATAAAAAAAATTGATTTTGATTTTGAATTAATTTAGAATGCACGTATGAGACGGATGCCAGACCGCCTTAAACTGCAAACAAATAAACGTGCCGTAAAGTTATAACGAGTTTGAAATAAGACCTTATTTCTATGGATTCTTTATTTCTAGGGCTTAGCACTTAGGTATTCTTATGTTTCGGTTGGCAAAGCTTTTGTGTCGACTTTATTCGTACTTTTTGTTGTTTACAGTTCAACATAAACCTAGTAGCAAAGAAATTAAAGATAATGGGTTCACAGTGTCAACCGTGATAGATGTAAGGCACCTCTGCGCTCGCACACTTGACAAAGGCCGTGCTATGTATTAAAAATACACTGACGTCTCAGAAAAAAAAAGAAAGCATTAAAGACAAAATCATCACTTACATAAGTCTCAAATAAACAACCGCCGGCAATCAGACGAAATCCCGATATAAAAGAAAAATAAAACTCACTGGTACGAAAGAAAAGAAAAAAACACGCTGGCTTGTTTAGAGAAACAAGCACTTTTAAAAAGAAAATATCGCAACGTTACTTTCGCGCCAACTGTCTTGTAACTTTGACGTTCAAATGTCAAATGAGTGGATGTACTCGCGTGTTTAGCTTATGAGCGTTATCTTGGAGGTGAGAGGTCAAAATAGGCTTTAGTTAGGGACCCAACATACGCGCAGTACCACATAGGGAGTTGCAGAAAGCTCGGGTAGAACTCTACTCATTAAAACTTAAAGCTCAAAGGTCGTGCAACCAGTGCATAAAAGCACAAAAAAAAATAATACTTACAAACTTTTGTTATAGGAACAACCAGGATTTTCATAAAGAAGAGTTCGTCCAGATAATCATTTGAACAATTACACACATCGAAAAATAAGAATTCGGTCCTAATCGCCGGCATCCTTGTGCCAGGCCTATTCTTTATATTGGGTCCATCACCCACTTTGACGATTCCGAAGTGTCACAAAATTTATGTAGGTATTTGACAGATTTTTCAAGTCGGACGAGTCCAGTTTCTTAAGTCGGACGAGTCCATACTGTGGTTAAAAAAAAATCAATTAACAAAAAAAAAAAAACAATATAATTATTTTTTTGTTTATTCATAGACACGTTCAAACAAATTAAGTAATTTATTATGCATTTTTGAACAAACTGGGTTTTATTTCATTTTCAAACTAAGCGTTGTATTTAGCCACGAAGTCCACTTTGTTATTATTTAAAAAAAAATGCAAATCATAGGCTCTCGAAAAAAGGTGCGGTTTTTGGGTGTCAAAAAAAATAAAGAAATGGAAATATTTAATGGATTTTTGATCCGACCAGCGACATAACAGTTTATTCTTATATTAGAATAAAACTCTTCGGTTTTGTTTCTAGGAATTGTTCACTACTGCTAAAAAGAATTTATTTAGAAAAAAAGTATTATTGTCCGTACAAAAAATATTGGGCTCTGGTAAGTCCCTATATACCTGGTAACTCCCTACTATTACTCTTATAATTAAAACACAGGATTCCTTAAACCGCCGATTCAAATAGTCTGTGGTGGAGATTTTACAAGGGAAAGTCGTAACCGCACATTAAATAAACTGCCTCTTAGGAGTGCTTTAGAGGAATCGTGTCTTTGTAAATAAGGCCGTTAGTCTTTCAAAGCTATACATAAGTAATACCTTTGTAAACTTAAGCCTGTATACCGGAGGGTAGACAGAGACCAAGGTTCGCCATTTGCAACAATCCTGATACACTTGTTTTGCTTCATCAACTTATAAACAAAAAAACGGCCAAGTCGGCGAGTCAGAGAATCGCGCACGAAGGGTTCCGTACCATTATTTATACAACATTAGACACAAAGATCGAGAAAAACGGCAAAAATCAAGTTTGTTGTAGGGGAGCCCCCCCTAAATATTTAATTATTTCTTTTTGAAGCGTATATAGAACTAAATATTCTGTGAATATTTCAAGCGTCTACCTGTTGCCGTTATTATTGATTTTGCAGCATAAAACGGAAAAAATAATTACGTTTTATATTATTTTTGTTGCACTAACCCGTGCTGAGGACAATTTTAAAAACCTATTTAGAGGCTAAAAATTCCACCCATGCCGGGACTTGAGGACGGCTAGCTAGAGGTCGCGGGTTCAAGTCCCGGCATGGTTGGAATTTTTAGCCTCTAAATAGTTTTTTAATAATTACGTTTGTTGTATGGGAGGTCCCTTAAATATTTATTTTATTCTGTTTTTAGTATTTATTGTTATAGCGGCAACAGAAATACATCATCTGTGAAAATTTCAACTGCCTACTCGTAGCTATCACGGTTCATAAGATACAGCCTGGTGACAGACAGACAGACAGCCGGACAGACAAACAGACAGTGAAGTCTTAGTAATAGGGTTCCGTTCAGCACCCTTCGGGCACAGAACCCTAAAACACCTCACGTAGATTTCAAATCTATCTCTTTTCGTGGTACCTACCATAATACATTTAATAATAACTCAATAATTTACGATCCGTTGCATTATTCATTGTAAGTACGACTCAGGCCGGTCACAAAACTGACAAAAAAATTAAATCTTGCTAAGAGTCTGTTAACCTCCTCAATCCTGACCTTGAAAATAACAATTGAAAACCATTGTTATTTTCAAGGTCAGGACTGAAAAGGTTAAGGCTGTTTTTATATGGAGCAGGCCGTCTCGCTCGCACAATTTTTTTTTGTATTGTAATAGTATGAGTAAACTTATGCTAAATTAATGTGGTCTGAGAGTTTGATGGACAATAAAATTGCGAACATTCAAGGCATATGTTTCTTATCCTGTACTAAGTTTTTGATTGAGAAAATTCGACTCCAAAAATAATGATTTCGGAAAGAACTCTTCTTTATTAAAAACTACAAAAAGGAAAACAAAATTATATTTAAAATTAACTTTAATTGATTCGACCAATGAGATTCGAGTAAAGATTTTAGTGGAGGGGAGAGAGTAGGTTGTAAGATCTATCTAGCGTTCGGTCAATTTCATTATATGGCAACCGAACGTGAGACCACAGACGTCAAAAACCGGCCAAGTGCGAGTCGGACACGCGCACAAAGGTTTCCGTACCATTATATGTACAGCATTAGACAAAGATCGAATTTAAGGACAGCGCCATTCATAAAAACCGCCAAGAAGCGTTTAACATTGACTTCTAATGACATGACATCGGCACTGTGAAGGTTACATAGATGGCCGCTAGATGGCGAGCGATGTCCTTAGACAACGTTTGTTGTATGGGAGCCCCCTTAAATACTTTTTTATTCTGTTTTTAGTATTTGCTGTTATATGGGCAACAGAAATACACCATCTGTGAAAATTTCAACCGCCTAGCTATCACGGTGGTTGCAGACCGACAGTCAGACGGACAGTGAAGTCTTAGTAATAGGGTCCCGTTTGGCACCCTTCGGGTATGGAACCCTTTAGAGTTCAAAAAACATACGTAAAAGCTGTGATAAGAGTAAGAATGCCATAAGTGCGTAGGTATGTCAAAATTTTTTAGAGTTGTTTTTTTTCACATAATTTCAGTGTTTTAAATTGTTACACGCCGAGGTAGTTGCAACTTAGAAATAACTAAGCTAAACCTAGCACCTTTGTATCTGCCTTGAAGCTCTACAGTGCAGCTTGCGGGATCTCATGGAGGCTTCGCCCGGCGCAATGGCACTGGCGCGTTGTTGGGAGCGAGATGTCCAAAGAGGAGTCGACCTTGCCCTGCCTAGCAGTATCACCATTAAAAATATTTTTATTGTTATCACTCTTCTCTACGATTCCGTGTGGCGCCGGATTAAGAATAGCGTCACTCCATTTCCTTCCGTGGATGTCGTAGAAGGCGACTAAGGAAATCAATTACCAGGAGACGGGCAGCAGCGTCTGCCTGAGATTCCAACCGCATACTGCGATCGCCAACCCACCCGCCAAGCGTGGTGATTATGGCAAAACCCCTCATGGTTATGAAAACCATGAGGGAGGCCTAAGTCCTGCAGTGGGCGCCATATGGCTGATGATGATGACTCTTCTCTATGTAAAAAGAAAACAAAATTTTTTCGTCACAAAAAAGTTCTTGTTAGCAAAAACGTTACATAGAAAAGTCATTGCAATTGTTAAAACCAGTAAGTTAAAGAGAACAGCGTGATAGCTTACTTATACTTACTTTATACTTTACTGCACACATAAACTCAAACTTCGATCTTGAATTTCGAATTCCAGCACGTACGTTTTAGGACCAGAGTGAGTCTGTCTCGCACTTGGCCGGTCTTTTCACTTTGTTTTCTGGTCACCTTGTAATTTAACCTGTTAGATTATGACCTTGAAAATGGCTTTGTATCGGGTCATTTAGAATTCTACATATTAAAGACACGACTGGGTACTTCTGCGACGCCGAAGCCTCATCTTACTTAGAGCACTTTTGACAACAATATTGTGCACAGTTTATTCCAGTTTATTCCACATTTTATCGCCGCCGCTCTGTGATAACAGTTTCACTTGAACTCAACCCGGCCTGTGGTATTATGGTGCGTACAGACCAACCTAATGATTGTCTACAGAGGCTACACCGAATGATAACAGAAATGTACATAACAGCCCTACTATACACCTATAAAAATCTATAACAACCTCCCAGATATGACATTAAACAAATTGAAAAAGATAAGCAGTCTTCATTATAGAATACGGTTCCCTAAAACACTTTAGACACTCATGGTCAGGAATAACGTTATTGTACAGAACATCATGGTAAGTAAGGCTTTCAGTTTGGTGAATAATTAAAAAAACTTAATGTCAACAATAAATACTTACCTTATAATTCTACAAACACCTTGTAAACTTATGGTTGCATTCAATGATGGCGATGATGATGAAGAATTAATGACGATGAAGATAGTGGATTTGTAGTATCGCACATTATCGAAGAAATGTAAATATTTTATGTTAGTTCAAGTTGGTTTACAGGTGATCGGTACAAAAAGGGCGTGTGTGTATTTACTTTGGTGCGTATCTTTCTATCTCGCTTCTCCTTATTATTTCACTTCACTTATATTTGCTCATTGAATTTAGTTTATTATGGTCTTCTTCTATATTTTACGCATAATAATTTCATCGTCACCATCATCAGCCATTTGGCACCCACTGCAGGTGGCGGTGGCGGGGAGTCGCTGGATGCGGGTGGCACAACACCGGGAAGCTTGGAAAACCATGAGGGAGGCCTATGTCCTGCATATTAATTAAAAACTAATAATGTGTAAGTATTTTATAGTGATATTTTTTTATTTTATTGTACGTTTATTATTGCATTTATGTTTTAATTAGTTTTAAATGTACCATGGCAAGCACTCCGTACCCAATTATGGGTTACCGTAGGCACTGACTGAAAATCAGCGCTGAGGGATCACTTCCTCAGCACAACGCCGAGTCAGCTGCCTTTTATGGCAACTTAGATAGACCACAGGCTACATCCATGGTCCTGTTTTATTTATTTGTTTTGTCTGTTGTGTATTTAGTTTTCTTTCTGTTGTTGTGCATATCATGTTACTTATCTGTTTATTTTGTTTCTGTGATTTTTCTTGTTGGTGTAATAAATGCCCTTCTTTCTTTCTTTCTTAAAACATAAATGATGGTCCTTAACATGAGGCCACTAAGGGCAATGCAAGTTTAACACGCAAATAACTTACTTATCAGAAACATAATAAGTAATTACAATAAAATCAATATGCACTTTGTTTTAATTATAACTTAAACACTCTACAACAATAAAAACCAAAGGAAAAATGAATATTATCAAAATGTCAACCTATTAAAATCAAATTCATTCGCAAAAAGTTTCGTCAAAAACAAAAATGTGAAATGAAAACAGCTGAAAACACAAAATCAGTACGATAATAAGCCGCCCCAGGAAACATCCCACCCAAAGGTTCCCAATACGCTGGCAGCGTTACCTCGCTGTACTACAAGGGATATTCTTTGCATAAGATAGGCCCCAGAGCGGCAATCATAGCCACGGTCCCTCAAGCGACGACCTATCTCTCTCACAAAGGCCTGTCCCTGCACTCCCCAGACCCCAGTGGTTTAAGTAATTATAATTAATAATATGTACTAACATTACAGTAGGTGTTGCTCGAGACCTCGTTCGCGTGGAAATTTTGAAAACGCGCTGTTCCAGACTATATCTCTAATCTATCTCTGTGCCAAATTTCATCCAGATTCAATCAGCCGTTCTGGCGTGATTGAGAAACAAACATCCATCCAAACTTTCGTGTCTTAAATTACATAAACTCACGCCTGTATACGGTAGACAGAGACCCAGGTTTTTCACTTGCCATGATCTTCATTTACCTAATCGAAGTGTGTCTACCTGTGTAATTCTTTACTCGCGCTTCCAAGCACATTTTCTCGACCTCTATAGTTCTTTCGTCAATCTTTCTTCCTTCATTACTCTGGAATATAGCAACGGAACATTCCTTACTCAATTCTAGTCTAGCCCGTTCTAGTTCGTAGCCATTCATTCATTCGGTCTGCACCCGGCATTACGCGATACATTACAACAAAGTTGTAGGAATGCCAGTTCTAACACTAGGCCCAGGAAGGCCTAAAAAAGTAATAGGGATGGGCTGACGAGACATCTTGTTTTTGTCAAATATCGACTTCGAAAGCAAAAAAAAACTGATAAGATAATATTTATAGGATGGTCGTTTATCGATGCTAATAATGATCGCACATTAGATTAAAAAAACCCTCATATGCTTCGTATAGCAAAATGTGTTGTTACAGTTGAGTTTTTCATACGTATTTATTTAAGTATGCATATAAAATAAGTATGTATATACACCGCGGTGGTAGCCCAGTGGACTCGGAAGCGAGAGACCCAGATTCTATTCCGTATGTTACGTACATCTGCGAAATCGTAGTAGCAATACCACATGACACGTTAATGAGGGCTTTTCAATGACAGCCGTCAGCTGAGTTTCATTAAAAAAAACTAGATGGCGCCGCAAGGAGAACAAATGTCATTATATGTTTTAAACGTGGTACATGGTTATTAATCTGTGATAATCTAAACATCCTTGCTCTCGTCAACGAAACAAGTGAGAAACGTGACAGAAACCACAGAGAAGGTACAGTGATGTCATGTCAATTATGACATATCATGTGACGTCAACACCATCTATCGGTAACTTGCGGTACCTACTGTATTTTTAATGACGCTTTGAAAAGCCCTCATTGTAAAAGAAAACATCGTGAGGAAACCCGCAGGCTGGTTGGTTGGCTCCACTCGGAATAGTCATTCCTGTGGACTAGGCCACTAAGCTTAATACCATCCTGACGGATGATAAAATCCTGACGGATAGTATAGGTGCTGGGCAAGCCTACTCCATCTAAAAACAATGTCCCAGGCACAGCAGCGTCCGAGTGGTCCCTTTACCTATCTAGAGTGACTGAAGGTGCCACTGGACGCTGAATAAATCATGTCATTACCTAGATTTTATGTTTCTTAACGACCACAAAACGACAGGACCAGTTTTGATACAAAAGCTGTCGAGAGCCAACATATAAACAAACAACATGGAAAAAGATACGAAAAATATAAACTATAGCTTCATCATCAGCCATTTGGCGCCCACTGCAGCACATAGGCCTCCCTTGTGGTTGACCTGGACATGAAGTTCAGCAGCAACAGCAGCTTACCAGAAAAAAAATTGAGGTCATGGGTTCGATTCCCACTGGGGGCCGCCGTACATTTGTACAAATGGCCTCAGTCTGGGTGTACTTTCATATTTGTGAAGACCTTGTCTGGTTACCATAGCACAGGGTATCCTAGTTTGGGACCAGGTGAAGTGGTTGTATTGTGTGGAAGTTATGACTACTACTTAATATATCTTTTTAGGTGATTATGTCTAATACCATAATAATGGCATGTCCGCTTAATCAGGACGCAATGATTAAGAATCGTTGAAAATTTATAGAACTTGACATTTGCCACGATCTTTGCCATTGGCCACAATCCTGGCTTCATGATCATTTTATAATTTTTTTTCAAAAACAACGTGCATTGTGTATGAAATCTTAAAAACTAACAATTAATAATAAAATACAGAAATAACATGAACATGTCAATGTCGTCAAATAAAAATATCGAAATGTCAAATTATATTAAAACCATGATATATTATAGTCAAGTTAGTGACACTGCAAATAATATAATGTCAAAAATATGTGGGCGGAATAATATTGAAACGTCGTCATCATTCTTAGTCCTATAATATTGTTTCGCGTTTCATCGATATATTTCGCCGGACGCTTTCCCCTCACTATGCCACATTGGGACAGGTCAGTAGCAAGCTACCTACTTCCATAATTACATTGACTCAGGATAATAGCAAACTTATCAGTTAGGGCAGCACAAGCCGTTTCACACCTTACCCCGCAAAGTTTACGGATCAAAATTAGCTGACCACTAGAGGTTAGCAACTATGCAGTTATGTTACCGAGAGAATTGAACTTTATTACCATGGGATGTATACTCCGAGTAGTTTCTAAAGTGTTTATTTTTGTCGATTCTAACCTTTCTGTGTACATGGTGCTTTGAAAAGGTCGCGGGAGTTCCTAGTACACTGTGCATAGAAGTGCATAAAAAACAAAACACTGCCAGCTGTTAACAGTAGATTAACAGCTTGTTAGTGTATGAGAAACCGGGGGTAAATCGACTAGTAGCGGTTCAAGTCAATAGATTGAAGTTAACTGGTCAAAGTATTAATTTTTTTTGTATTTCAGTGGATGTTGTGACAAATCGCGAATCGTTCAATTGTAATTACCTCTAATTATCTTATCAAGAAGAAAGACATAACTTAGTACTGTCTACGTTAGAATTCGTTAACATTTAACTGAAAAAGAAAAATTAGAAAATTTTAAAAAGGGCAACACAGTCATCATCATCAACCCATTATGTCCCCACCGAGGGGCACGGGTCTCTTCCCTGAGGAAGGTATAGGCCATACTCCACCACGGGGGCCAAGTCCGGATTGGTGGAGGCTTGTAGACTAGTGGCTCGTCTACTGTCAGAAGTTGTCAAGCCGCCCTGAGGCCTCTGACTTGGCTCAACGACTGCCATCTATCGACGGCAGCCGGCACCAACAGCTTAACGTGCCTTGCGAAGCACGGAACCGCTCGGAAAAATGCCACTAGCGTTAGGCATAGACGGCGACCCATCCATGCACTGAACGCGCCCTGTGTTGCTTAACCTTCGTGATTGTTTAAGATCACTCAGGCAGCCGGGGCTACGAGCGATTACAGCGGCAACACAGTACATACTAAAAAATGCATAGAATATTTTTGTTGGAATGCAGTTCATAGTTAACGAACGAATCCTTTTATTACAAATAAAAAAAATATATACAAAAATACGAATACAAATTAATTAATTTAGCAAAATATTACAGAGAAAACATTAGAATCAAGAATTTTACAAAATTTTCTACAAATGCTACCATTAGTTGTACTATTAGTGTTACTACTATTACTCCGTTAGTATAACATACCTTTTTCTCTATTAATTTATAATAATTTGTTATTAGATAAATATATATCTGGACAGAATATTCTTTAGTCAGTATATCTATGAAAATATTATGTACGTTAGGAAAAATATCAGTGACTTTAAAACTGTAGGTAGCCAACACAATGTAAATACTAGAAATAGACATAAACTTTCGTTCCCAAAATTTAGGCTGGCAAAGGTTAATACATCCTTTATGGGGCATTGTATACGTTTCTACAATAAGATCCCTGAGGATATAATAAGCTTGCCAGAAACGCGGTTCAAAAAATGTGTGAAGCGCACTTTGTGCCAAAAAAGCTACTATAATATTAAAGATTATTTAGATGACAATGATGTCTGGAATTAAAGCCAGTTCAATGCATGAGTTTTAGAACATTTATATAAATCCTGTAAATTAAGGACTTGAAAAGACTAAGTTTGGAGTTTCTTTGTCCATTTTTTCTCCAAAATGATCTAGATTTTAAAATGGACACCTAGTTTAACTTGTAACGTTCATTAAGTCGTAGTTTCTGTGCTACTTTGAATAAAAAAAATTGATTTTGATTTTGATTTTATTGTATGTAGACCAGGAATTACACGGGACTGAAAGAATAATTTAGTACAGTACATACAAAGTAATTTCTTCCAGACAACCATTGGCGGAAAAAATAAAACAAGGGTAGAAAGCGCAATTAAACAATATAAATTAATCGCGTTAGGGAACGCACCCATACTACGTGCCCGTTTCGGAGAGGGGGAGGGAGGTCTTCAAAATACCACGCTTGGTCACGGGGGGTGGGAGGGGTTAGGCATTTGTCATGTAGTGAATATCCTCAAAGGAATAATCGCGATTTTTCGAGCTATATTAAAACTATTATGGCGCGCAGCGTTCAGCGCTTCTTACGAGTACTTACAGGTATGAATCTGATTATGAACCGAGGCGCTAGGTGATTTGAAACTGACAGTTTTAATCTTTTTTTGGGGTTCCGTAACAAGGAAATACGGGACCCTTATAGGATCACTTTGTTGTCCGTCTGTCTGTCTGTCAAGACCCTTTAATCTCGGCAACGCTTAAAGGCATCGAGGTGAACTTAAAACTAGATAGGTACTCAAGATGACAGTTTCTTGAAGCTTTGAAAAAATCAAACTTCTAAGATAACGTAACAAAAGTTACGTCCGTTTATGCCGCAAAAACGTATATTTCGTCACTCTTAAGGGATTAGGGTACTTTCCGTTGACTATGCAATTTGGTAAGTAATGTTACAGGTACAGGGAAAACTTTGAAAACTGTACATTCCGGCTGATATTGTGTTTTCTGGTGACTGTTGTATTTTGTTTTGTGATTTTATGTTTTTGAGTATTGTGTCGTCAAATAAATATATTTATTTATTTATTTATTTATTTAGTTTTAGGAAAGCCATTGACATTATATAACTTAATACTACTTAAAAATATGAGAACAGAAAGTCATTAACAGGCTTCCACTGATAGCAACAAAATATATAAACTAGTACCTAGAACTAACAACTAAGTCACCGCAAAAACGGGTGTCTGCATAGAAAAATTTTAGATTTAAGCATTTCAAAAGGAAATATATATAGCTGAGATTTATACATAGGTAATGAGAAGAGAGCCTACTCACTCACTCCCAAAAATATCTTTCCTTCTTTCTTTTCTTTCTAATCAAATCATATAAAAATTACTCTTTGAAGTTTGGAAAGAGCTCGGAAAAACCGCGACACTCGATTCCTGACCTATTTATAACATGTAATTACCTACAAATTTGTACGGTACCCTTGGTGGAGTTCAGCTCGCACTTGTCCCGATTTTCGTAGTTGTAATTTTTTTTAATTTTCTGTTTGCAAAAATTATACAAAACCATATTTATAAATTACTACGTGAAAACTAGGGGGGTCTTGGTATATACCACGGGTGGCCACCAAGGAGAGGGGAGAGGGAACAAATTGTAAACAATGGGTAGTATGGGTACGTTCCCTTATCTTAAAAAAAGTTCAAGGTTCTTCAACTGTCATAAAGCCACCGATAGATTGCTCTGGGCGGTTTAGGTCAACATACGCCAAGTCACTGGATAAGAAAGTTAATAGATAAATACGCATCCAGGGATAAGACGAATAGGTACTTAAATAGCCGATTGACAGGGTTGTCAGTCATACAAATTCAAAATCAAAATCAATTTTTTTTATTCAAAGTAGCACAGAAACTGCGACTTAATGAACGTTACACGTTAAACTAGGTGTCCATTTCAATATCTAGATCATTTTGGAGAAAAAATGGACAATAAAACTCCGAACTTAGTCTTTTCAAGTCCTTAATTTACAGGATATAAATGTTCTAAAACTCATGCATTGAACTGGCTTTAATTCCAGACATCATTGTCATCTAAATAATCTTTAATGTTATAGTAGCTTTTTTGGCACAAAGTGTGCTTCACACATGTTTTGCAATTACAATTATCTCTGAATAGCCATGTAAATGTCATTGTGCAAGAGTTTTTTGCACTCCTTCGCTGAGTAGAGTTAACCTCTGAATAAAATTTATTTGTGGTGCTGTCAGATGCGGTGGTAGCCTAGTGGGTAGAACATTGGACTCGGAGGCGGGAGACCCAGGTTCGGTTCCCAGTGCGGGCATGTACCTATGACTTTGTTTTCTAAGTTTGTTTTCGAAAACATCGTGAGGAAACCTGAGTGTCTGAGCTATTCATACACCTCAGCGATTAAAATCGCCAATCCGCGGTGGGCACGCGTGGTGATTAAGCCCATACTCTCTCCCTGAGAGAAGGCCTGTGCCCTACAGTAGGACGTATATAGGCTGCTTATATGCTGTCAGATATTTTTGGCGCAAGTCAGCCTTTGAAGTAGAAAATCTGCAAAACACCTCAGATGACAGGCCTTGCAAAATGCGGATTGTTTGTTAGCCACTTTTCTAAGAGTATACTCATTCCTTTCCAGCCTTAACGTAGTATAAATTTTTCATTGGTTTTGGACTTTATCTCAAGGAGGTAAGGTTCAATTTAAAGTGGCAACTGTTATCCCTGTAGGTCGAATAAGCGAAATTTTTTTTGGAATATGCGAGCGGGATCTTCTTCTTACCCGTGTGAAGCCGGATTACGAATAGCATCGCTCCGTTTCCTTCCGTGGATGTCGTAGAAGGCGACTAAGGAAATCAATTACCGGGAGACGGACAGCGGCATCTTCCTGAGATTCCAACCGCATTCTGCGATCGCCAACCCGTCTTCCAAGCGTGGCGATTAGGGCAATACCCCTCATGGTTTTGAAAACTACGAAGGAGGCCTATGTCCTGCAGTGGGCGTCAAATGGCTGATGACGATGACCGGTGGTTCTTTGCAGAATAGTCTCATTTCTAATAGTATCAAACGCCATATGAGCATTGTTATCTAAGCGACGTCTCCTAACGGAGAACGACAAATAGTTCGGCTTGAGATTAGTTACAATTTATCATATCATTGGCCTCAAAGTCAATCTTAGGCCGATATTCAGAAACGATTTTGAGCGTGAGCTCAATGTAAGTCCGGGTCTTCCAACTGTCAAAATGAAAGTCTCAGGGATATTTAGTATTCACAGTTGAGTTTGAGATAACAAAAATTGAGCGCTAGCTAAGCTGAGACTGAGTAGTGGATTTCGGCGACTTAGCAACGACAACGGCGACTCAAGGTGGCAATGACGAAGAAAGTAGCGACACCTGTAGGCAATTCGAGAAATCTAACTAACGTGTGGTGAAGTTACCTTTTTTTATTCACAATTTGACATTTTGCATGCTCATTTTCCTTCAAAAAGTTAAATTGTGTTTTTAGAGTAATGAGAAGTCAAAGCATAACCGCGCGTAAAAAGTTTCGACATTTGTTGCCATCTCATTCACTCCTGTGGATCATTGTATGCCTTTCATGTAGCGTTAACAGATAATATAAACCGGTAACTTCAAAAACTGTACCACAGATTACACGCTCGAGTAAGTTTAGCTTTAGCTGTGGCTTAGCTGAGTTCGAGTCGAGATATTGACTGTGAATACAAAATTCTTGAGTCTTTGTTGAGATTGCTCAACCGATGCTCAGCTTAGTGCAGTTAAGTGTAGCTCAACGCTGTGTTTCTGAATATCGGCCTTAGTTCGTCGGAGAATAGTCTCATTTCTTGTGCTATCCACCTCCTTCTCAACATCCTTTTCTATGCGCTGGAGCTAGCCACATTTCGGCTAAGTATCTTGCACTTTTTGGCGGCATCTAATCAAGCTTGCCAAGATCAATTAAGAACAAACTGTTGCCGCACTTTTAAAATGCCCAATAGCTTTAACCATTAGAGTATTCTAGGCACGGCTGCGCTGGCTGGTCACCTATATAGGCGCACGTAACGCGAATACCTTATTACCCCTCGTCCTACGCGTCCAGCTGCGAAAAGTGAGGGTACCTGCTCAAAACGCCGTCGCTTACGCCTTTTTGCGTATTGGGAGCGCAAATTGGTATACTACTTTTGCGCGTGGGCACTTCGGTTTGATAAGGGCGTATGTGTGTAGTATATAAGCGATAGGATAGGCCGTTTTGGCGCAACAAGGATGCGAGCTCTCGTTTGTAAATGGTATACTACTTTTCCGCCGTTCAGATACAGAAGCGAAAGGGCTTGTGTTCGAAGGTTAATGTGCGGAGAACCCGCTTTTTGCTCTTAGGGAACAGAGTGTTAGCACAGATTTTTTAGGAATTAAGAGATTTCGAAAGTGTCCGGCGAAATTCCTCGGGAGGTACGAGGTGGCAATGTTTATTGCGTGTTTGTAACGAGAAACGTTTGCCCTGAGGTACTACTTTCCGTTCGTTTACTATGGCTGTAACCCGGTTTGTAAACATAAGTACACCTTGTAGGCGCGATTCCAAGATCGAGAAAAATGATGACGTTCTTATTTGTAAAACCACGATTCTTCCAAAACACTCCTCAGAGTCAGTTTGCATCTATGTTTACGTTGTTCCCTTTATTTAAACTGTCTCTGAGAAGTGTTTTAAGGAATCGTGTTTTTATAAATAAGGCTAACAATCTGTTAATGTATTGTTAATAGCTGCCGGATGCCCAAGGTGCATACAAAAAATAACAATGATAAACGTCGACTGAGGCTTTGCCCAGCTGGGCTGGGCAGCGTATGGAAAACTACGTCGAGTCTTTCCCGAACATCGCCAATCCCACAGAGTCTAAAGACGAAAGTCTTCAATCAGTGCGTCCTACCCATCATGCCATACGGTGCCGAAACGTGGACACTCACGGTGGGGCTGGTCCACAAATTTAAAGTCGCTCAGCGTGCTATGGAAAGGACTATGCTCTGGGTTTATCTGAAAGATTGAATTCGAAACGAGGTGATCCGACGGAGAACCAAAGTCACTGACGTAGCCCACCGAATTATCATGCTGAAGTGGCAGTGGGCCGGCCATATCACCCGAAGAACTGATACCCGATGGGGTAGAAGAGTTCTTGAGTGGTGACCGCGGATCGGTAAACGTAGTGTAGGACGTTCTCAGATTCGGTGGAGCGATGATCTCCGCAGGGCGGCTGGCAAGAGCTGGATGAGAGTAGCCGAGGACCGTGCTCGTGGACCGGGAGAGGCCTATGTCCAGCAGTGGACAAGTGTAGGCCGATGATGATGATGATGATGATGAAGCTTTGCTAGATATTAATCAAATTACGGAAATTAGGCAATCTTTTGCTTACGGAGCCTCTGAAACGTGTTTTAAGTTTATTTATACAGATATCGAACCCCGCAGGGTAGATGCATAGGTTGAAGTTCGGTGCAGAACTCGTCTGCAGATACGGAGAAATGCAGACTATGTGCCACATTACTGATAACCGCCCGCTTTGGTCCATAAAAGGAGGCATTCGGGAAATTCACACAGTTGACGAGTAATTGATCGAGTGGATTGATAGCCTCCCTCTCGTATTTTCACCCACTGTATAAAATACGCAAATGAAATAAATTTATACTAGTGATGTGAATAGATTACAATTCTTAGCATCGGTTTTTCCAATTAGATAAGTACTTGGTACTTCTCGGTTTTTCGTTTTTATAAAAAACGTGTTATGAAAAGTAATGAAATGTGATTAAGTATAAATAAGAACTGAGGATACTATTATACATATTATTCATTAAATAAGTCTGTTATATGATTAAATAATTTAATCAGAATTTTGTTGCTACAACAGGCCAAATACCAATATCCTGCTCCACAGATTATCGTCGGCAAAGTTTTCTAAAATATAAATCGAAAAAAATTGTTTTTAATTTGAAGCATGTCTTACTTTGTAAATAACCGTTTCATCTCAATAACCAATGCGAATATTCTCTCGGCCACCGGCCGCACTTTAAAAATTAAACTACAAAATTATCGGGTTACAAAACGGGCGACAAAAACCGGCTTCTTATCGGTTTTCTTTGAACCGGTTCACATCAGTAATTTATACAAACAGGACTGTAAGATACAAGATCGATTTACGTTCAATCGATTGTCGTTGCTATTCACAGCAGCGGCACTTCGTAAACACCCATAAGTAATTATGATGATTTCTCCCTATCTCCTGCTTTTGTTTACTAGCCAGAGTCAAGGGTCACGAGTAACGTGACCACACGTACCGTTTTGTTCGGGACTGTTTTTTAATTGAGTAATAAATTATGAGTAATCTATGTGCTTACTAGCTGACTCGGCAAACGTAGTTTTGCCATATTAATTAGCCGACCGACCTACGACCTATTCTCAGACCTAACAAATATACACAAAAAATCATAAAAATCGGTGAAGCCATTTCGGAGGAGTTCGATAACAAACACTGTGACACGAGACTTTTATATATAAGAAGATTTTATTTAGTACTGCGGTGGTAGCCTAGTGGGTAGAACATCGGACTCGGAAGCGAGAGACCCAGGTTTGATTCCCAGTGCGGGCATTGTTTTCTCAGTTATGTACATTTGTGAAGCAATACCTCTCGCTAACGGTGAAGGAGAACGCAACGTATAGGTGGCCCATACTAAGTTGGACACAGATCTGTGTCGCGGCCGACGAGTGGTTAAGCCCATACTCTCCCCCTAAGAGAAGGCCTGTGCCCTACAGTGGGACGTATATAGGCTGTTTGTGTAATTAAAAATACCGCGGAAGTAACTTTCCATCGGTACATTCTACGAAATCTTGATAATACCAGAATTTTACATTTTGTTACCCCGTCACCCGGTAATTTCACAGCTCCCTTTGGCGGAGCCGCACAAGTGCTTGATAACAATATCTTTTAATTTAAGTACAAGTGTACTCGCTGACTCTCCTTAATTATATAATTACGTAGTGCTAACAACATTTCTATAATTTTAATTTTGTGAAATCTGCCTGTATTGTCTGAAATAAAGTTTAATTTCTTTATTTATTATCATTATAAAAGCGTATTTTGTTGCGGAAATTTTTTTACTTCGTCGTAGATTTGCAGATGTCCCGAATTGGCCTTAGAAAAATGGTCACACTGGTCAAGAGACAATCATTTATCAATAATATTTTTCACTGTTCTCGCGCCGATACGCGTCACCGGCCGGCCGGGATATTACGTGATAGCCCGATAAAAACAACATTGTATGCGTATAAAATTTAAATTCTAATAATTTATTCATTATTAAAACAAACGGTCTTGTTTATAAAAACACGACAGCTCTAAAACACTCCTCAGAGTCAGTTTGTAGCGTTAGAAACTATTTAAACTGACCACAAACTACTTAAACTGACTCCGGAGTGTTTTAAGGAATCGTGTTTTTCTAAATAAGTCAGGCCTCCTCCATGGATTTCCAAAAAGACCGGTTGGAAGCGACTTGCATCCAACGTCTTCCTGCCACTTGGATGAGGTCATCTG
This sequence comes from Yponomeuta cagnagella, assembly GCA_947310995.1. Taxonomy (NCBI): domain Eukaryota; kingdom Metazoa; phylum Arthropoda; class Insecta; order Lepidoptera; family Yponomeutidae; genus Yponomeuta; species Yponomeuta cagnagella. Next base: position 9,089,552 of record OX371294.1, on the reverse strand, counting down.
TCCATCTTGTGGCTGGTCGTCCTACGCTGCGCTTGCCGATATGTGGTCGCCATTCGAGAACTTTTCGGCCCCATCGGCCATCAGTTCAGCGTGCTACGTGCCACGCCCACTGCCACTTCAACTTACTAATCCGCTGGGCTATGTCGACGACTTTCGTTCGTCTACGGATCTCATCATTTCTGATTCGATCTTGTAGAGAAACTCCGAGCATAGCCATTTCCATAGCTCGTTGCGTGACCTTGAGCTTTCTTATAAGGCCCATAGTGAGAGACCACGTTTCAGTGCCATAAGCCACCACTGGTAACACACACTGGTTGTATAATTTTGTCTTGAGCGATTGAGGTATATTAGACGAAAAGACTTTTCTAAGTTTCCCGAATGCTGCCCAGCCGAGTTGGATTCGAAGAGTGACCTCTTTCACGAAGTTGGACGGGCCAAGTTGGACTGTTTGTCCTAAGTAGACGCATTCGTGTACAACTGCGAGAGTCGAGAATCTTTGGTTTAATACCAGACATCGACTGCCTCGTTGGTCTAGCTGTGTCGTGGATTCGATTTCCACTGGGGGCCGCCATATATTTGTACAAATGGCCTCAGTCTGGGTGTACTTTCATGTTGGTAACGTCCTCGCCTGGTTACCATAGCACAGGGCATCCTAGTTTGGGACGTGGTGGTCAAGTGATTGTATTGTTGTATTTTTATTGTTAATGCGAGGTTAAAAAGATAATAGTCTCGTCCGACCAAAGTGGCCAGACGGACGCCCTCCGGCCAAGGAGTCCAAGCAGCCGGGGGTCAGGGCGACAACGAGAGAAAACGTCGGACGATCCGGGCTGTATCAAGCAGCACCGCCTTCAGCATGATAGCCGGAAGCATGCCCACACGGAGTTCCAACCGCCTCAGATGGTCAGCGAGACTGGTTGGAATTAACCCATTCGAGGACAGGACTATAGGAAAGATTTCCATCGACACCATCCCCCACATGTCGGTAACCTCGTGCGCCAGGTCCGGATACTTGGTTTTCTTATCTGTTACGGCTTTCACGAGGTTCTCATCATATGGGACAGTGATGTCGACCAAAAACACCCTATTCCGCGCCCGTCCGTCCGTGATAATGGGCCGGTCCCAGTAGGGCGTTATCGAGCACGGCTTCCGGCGTGTACTTGTAACACGGCAGTCTCTGTGCGACGAGGCCATATTTCAGAGCGAGCGAGCGAGCGAGTGATTATTATTTTTATCATTATTATTACATGTTTAAAAACCTATTTAGGGGCTAAAAATTCCACCCATGCCCACCCATGGACTGGAACCCGCTCTCCCAACTGAGCTAATGGGCAAGTGCAGACATCGGCGAAACTTCGAACCGCTGTACAAACTTCTCTGTATTACGTACAGGCAGCGACATCTGGCCGAAGTAATTTACATCACTTGCAGCCCCGAGCGCCCACTTTGCAGTTAGGTTGTACATCGGAATGACATCGCCGTACCTACATGATTAAATTCTTTGTCTTTGTTGCACTAATCCGTGCTGAGGACAATTAATTATTATATCTTTGTCTTCTAAATAATGCTTGATATTCTAGTAAGCTTTCTTGCACAGAATTTGCTTAACAAATATTATAAACCGCGTCCGAGGTGGAGGTATACTCGGAGCCAGACCGTTAGTCAGTTAGACCTGAGATTTCCGCACTTAGGCTCATGGTTGGGCCATTGTACCTAGCAAAGCTGTGAGCTCACTCCAGCCAGCCTATCTCTTTCCAGAAGGCCAGCAGTGCTCTGATGTCACTGCAGGCCTCCTGAAGGGATCCCAGCTTCCCAATGATTCTAAAAATTGCTACCACCAGTGATAGTTACGAACATAGATGTCTAACTAGCGCAAAAAACTCTCTCCATGAGAGAAGGCCTGTGCCCTACAGTGGGATGTATATAGGCTGCTTACGTAGCACTAAAAAATGACCCCAATGGTAGAATAACCTTATTCGCCACACTACGCTACCCTACGCACGCATAGCTGATGTGGGTGTCCAGACTGCAAGGTTGAACTGACTCGGCAGGGCATGTCAGTAGAATGCACCCGGATAGGTGGGCGAGACTTGCCACCGAGTGGGTGCCACAAGTCGGTCGTCGCAGGAGAGGTAGGCCAAGAAGACGTTGGCGAGACGACCTCGACCGACACATGCCGGAGTGGTCTGAGGTGGCACAAGACAGAAACATCTGGTCTGAGTTGGGGGAGGCCTTTGCCCAGCAGTGGGACACAAACGATGCTACGTAAAAAAAAACAAAATTGTTGGATGGCGGGCGGGGCTTCTCAACTGTGTACCCGACAAAATATCTATGCTCCTATCTCCGTCAGAACGCCATCTTGCGAGGTATACGGGTTATACATCAATAAATTTAATGGTTAGACGTTTTTGTATAAAACCAACCATCAGTTACGCTGCCACTTACTATCGCCCAATCAACACTCACGTCACGCATGGCGCACAGAATGAACCAATCACAGAGTGATTTACTCTGCAGCACATCTTGCGCTCATTTCATTGGTAGGTAAGGACTAATCGAGAGGACAGGAGCCGTTTTTGAGTGTGAATTTTGTTGGAAGAAATACTTCTATGGTTATGTTGTTCGTAGGATGTATCTATGACGTTCATTCACTCTTTGCAAAAACGTGTTTTTCATTTGATTCGCCTTGCACAAAATTATTTTCGTGCAAAAATATTTTTTCACTTCAAGTTAATTCTTTAATACAGTTTATGGATAACATACGAGTATAACACATCTAGCATCTGCAAGTGGAAACATTTGAACAATTCCTACATCAAGCAGACAACCAGAAGCTTTTAGGCTTCTGGATACTAACACTAGATGGCAGCAGTAGTACTTGAAGTTCGCATAAAATTCACATATCTACGAACTGTTTTAAATCGCATTCTCAAGTGATTTGGTATTTATGCAGATAAATAATTTCTTGCTTTAATTAAGTATGATTTCACAGTTAGATTTAGACATGATTTTTAATAAACATGTAAAAGATATTGCTTTGCTACTCGATAACAGATAGCGCTAGACGTTATCAAAAGCGGCTTTGGGTCAGAAAATTTGGCTAGGGGCTTAAATATTTAAAATGTTATAGGGTTACTAGCTCACCGAGCAAACGTTATTTTGCCATATTAACAGCCTACGAGCTATTACCAGACTTAGCAAATATACACAAAAAAAAATCAAAAAAATCGGTAAAGCACGATATTTGTATAAAACAGACTTTTAAAAAATGCGTGGAAATTTATTTGATGCAATAAGAATTTAAACATAAGTACTTATGGCTTAAAAGAACTATCTAAAAGCTAACTTATTACTAAATTAATACCTAACTAATTATTTATAATGTAAAATTAGAAATAACTAAATATAAAATTCAATATTCAAAAATTTTATTCAAAATTACTCAGAAACTGTGACTTACTGAACAAATAAAACTAGGTGTCCATTTCAAAATTTATATCATTTTGGAGAACAAATGGACGAAAAAAACTTCAAACTTAGTCTTTTGAAATATGTTCTTTAATTAATAGAGTTTACATATTCCTAGTACTAATGCATTGAACTGGCTTTAATTCCAGGCAACACTTAACATTAGAATTGTACATAAATAAGAATGTGTGTTGTGCGACAATTATTAATAAGTACTATTTACCCCGAAAAAATATGTAATCGAAATTTCCACGCGAAGGAAGTCACGGGCACCAGCTAGTATTCCGCTATTTCCTCGTACGGCACTTTCACCGACATAAAACTTCATTAAACATTAAACTTCAACTGCCCCGGAGGCATAAATATTCAGCAACAAAATAATCCATACTCATTATCCAAATAGAACATTCCGTTTGTTTGTCTACAGAAACGATTGTAATTCTTAAGGCGAGGTAGGGTGACGGGCCTTGTTACGGGCACTGAGCGGAATAATATCATAATATTTTAATCCGATCCAGAACAGATGTTTACATCCGTCGCGAATTAACATTTTTGAGGTAAGGGATGCGGTTGTCGGGCCTCGTTTGGAGGAAAAAACGGAGAACTCAGTTAAGGGGCTGTCCAGAACGAGCCGAAGTTTGTTCGCGCCCCCCAACAAATGAAAAATAAATCTCGTTGTTTTCTTTTCGATGTGTTTTTTAACAGATTTTAGATTTTTTAAAATTATTCCGCCTTAAAAAGGTTTACATAACATCAGCAGCCTATATACGCTGTGTAAAATGAAAATACAAGTGTATTTAAATCAAATGACAACTACAACTCTAAGATGGCATTATTTAGACTATTACTTATAAGTATAGAAGAAGCGTTGGTAGCCTAGTGGGTCGAACATCGGACTTGGAAGCGAGAGACCCAGGTTCGATCTCCAGTGCGGGCATTTACCTATGACTTGGTTTTCTAAGTTATGTAAATTTGTGAAGTTATAGTAGCAATACCACTCGCTAACAGTGAAGGAAAAACATCGTGAGGAAACCTGAGTGTCTGAGCTATTCACATACCTCAGCGCTTGAAATCGCCAATCCACGGTGGGTACGCGTGGTGATTAAGCCCATACTCTCTCCCTGAGAGAAGGCCTGTGCCCTACAGTGGGGCGTATATAGGCTGCTTATGTAATGTATAGACGATGATTAAAAAAAATTGTGTCATTAAATCTTGTTTAAAAAAGTGAGCGAACTATTAGACCCACGGCACGCGCGCACCGCTTTGGCTGGCTACTAATGGTTATAATAGATTCGAGTTTGTATCGAGATATTTTTGGAAAACGCCTTTTAGAAAAAAAACTAGCGTATTCGATAGCCATTGTTAAGGTACGTGCATTTTGCTACGACTCTAAACCACCCAAAACTCATGGTGTATTAATATGTCCTCCCTATAATTAATTGAGGTATAAGTCATTTTGTCAATTTCTTTTTGCACGCCTACCGACGTTTGCTTCTCCTGTACCTCCTGCAGGTTGACTGGTAGAAATTAAGTCCCCCTTTTGTACACTATTTTGTGCAATGATACACCACAGGGCGTACTCCGACTTTGCCTTGTCCTATCTTGTATTCATGTGAATTATTTTTCCTTTGTATTTATGTTACTTGTTATGCATTTTTTTCTTTTCTTTCTTTCTTTCTATCCATCTTTCTTTATTTATTTCTTTCTTTTAATGAAAAATTTATAATAATAATTTACAATGGACACTGGCCTATAACCGGACCGTTTACCTCAAATCGTAAAGATAATTCAAGTGCACAGTCAGATTTGAGAGGATTAAGTACAAGATATAGTTTATCATAGCGAAAACACGAAGCAAGAAATACAACATAAGACAATACGTGTACAGTCGCAGATCAAACTTTACATTTCTGTTGCAAAGTTGCCCGTAACGTAACTGAGCAGAGTGCTCGCGTGTAAAGGTCGACGTCCTGACGACTGTACAAGGGCGAGCTTGTCTCTGTGGGAGATTTCTTCCCGCGAACTTGGGGAGTCGTAATGAAGGTGTGGAACGGGCTTAGGCCCGTTATATTCACATGATATTATACAAGTTACAGGGTAAATAAAAAACATTGAAATTAAGACCAATTTAAAATATATTTTCCTTAAAATGAAAACAATAAACTTCGTAAACCATCAAAGAAAAATACATATCTACACCTGCGTACTTGAAAGAATACATAATAAGAACCAAGGGCTCAGCTGATATCTTTGATATCTTTCTATGATCATCATCATCATCAGCCCACCTCTGCCCACTGCTGGGCCTTCTCCTCATGACGCCATCTTTCGCGGTCTCTCGCCATTCGCATGATATCTATGATATCGTTGTCGAATTATCCAGGGTAAAATAACCATCTGGCGGTCACAATTTTTTTGGTTTTAACAGAAAAATCAAATCAAAGTTGAATATTTAATTTAAAAAAATATATAAATGAGCCGGCCAAGTCCGAGTCGGACTCGCGCACGAAGAGTTCCGTACCATTATCTATACAACATTTGAATATTTCAAGCGTCTACCTGTTGCCGTTATTAATATCGAACAAAACGTCACGTCAGATAGCGTCACTCCATTTCCTCCAGGCGAGTAAGGAAATCAATTAACAGGAGACGGGCAGCAGCGTCTTCCTGAGATTCCAACCGGATACTGCGATCGCCAACCCGCCTGCCAAGCGTGGCGATTATGGCAAAACCCCTCATGGTTAGGAAAACCGTGAGGTAGGCCTATGTCCTGCAGTGCGCGTCAAATGGCTGATGATGATGATGATGATATCATCATCGCCGGGTCTGCTTGTCTATGTGAATATGTGCGTGGTAATCCGCCTATATCCTTGCCTGGTTATGTAGCACCAGGTCCGCAAACTTGGAAATACAGACGAAGAGAAAAACAAAAAAAATTACGTAACAAATAAAAACCGGCCAAGTGTGAGTCGAACTTACGCACGAAGGGTTCCGTACCATTATCTATACCATTAAAATTAGACACAGAGATAAAAAAAAACAGCAAAAAATCACGTTTGTTGCATAGGAGCCCCCCTTAAATATTTGTTTTATTTTGTTTTTAGTATTTGTTGTTATAGCGGCAACAGAAATACATAATCTGTGAAAATTTCAACTCTCTAGCTATCACGGTTCTTGAGATACAGCCTGGTGACAAACAGACAGACGGACGGACGGACGGACGGACGGACGGACGGACGGACGGACGGACGGACGGGCGGACGGACCGACGGACGGACGGACATACAGACAGCGAAGTCTTAGTAATAGGGTCCCGTTTTTACCATTTAGATACGGAACCCTAAAAAACCGACTTCAAAACACCACAGCACTAAAAACAGAGAAATAATTTAAAAGGATATGACCTTTAAATTCGTTGCAGGTATTGTAGAAGTATGGTGCCGAGTTACAAGACCAGCGCGTACATTTTGGGCACACTTTCCTGAGGCCATTCGTACATATCAACCGTGTTCACCGCTAGACCAACCAGGCATTCAAAGTAAGGGAACTGACGCTTGAAGAAAGTCATAACTTCCGCACAACACAATCCTTAGGATAGAGAGCTCACACAATACAATCATTTGTTCTGGTCCCAAGTTAGGATACCCTGTGTTTGGGAAACCAGGCATGAATTGGAAAGATACAACCCTACGAATTATCCCATACGTTCGGAAGCTGAAACCCCGTCATATTTCCCCGTCATGCATCCAGCTCACGGTACACACAATAGTACGAGATCCAGCATTAGAAATATATACTCTCATCTGTTATTTAATTATGATAAGGAATCTAAAGCACACAAATTAAAATTGTCATAAAATTATTGTTCCATCCTTACTAATATTATAAACGCGAAAGTTTGTATGTATGGATGGATGTTCGTTACTCTTTCACGCCAAAACGGCTAAACGGATCCGGATGAAATTTTGCACAGAGATAGATTATAGTCTGGATTTTTTATCCGGAAAAAATACACATCAAAATTACCACGCGAACGAAGTCGTGGGCAACAGCTAGTACAACATACTAAGTTGTTAATATAGCAGTTTTCTTATTTTTTGTACAAATAATGTACGTTCAATTCATTGCTTCATTATAGCTCTCCGTTAATGTAATAAAGTAATAAAAATGTTACAGAGTAATTTTATAAAAGGTTTTTTGGCTGAATCAAAAAAATGCGTTTCGGAGTTATTTGCTTTAGTCCACTGACCCTAAATTATATACATTGATACGATGAAAATAGGTTGCCCAAATTGCGTACTTTTGATCATCATCATCATCAGCCATTTGACGCCCACTGCAGGACAATCACCTCCCTCATGGTTTTCCAAGATTTCCGTGTGCCGTCCGCGTCCAGCGACTCCCCGCCACCGTAACCGGGTCGTCAGACCATCTGGTGGGGGGCCTTCCCAAGCTCCCACGCTGTTAAATGATAATAACACAAAAGTAAATGTTTTTGAACTACTTCCCTGATTGGTTATATGTGAAAATTAATCATTAGCTGGCACAAAATAGACCAAGGAATCGAAAAAATGAAGGTTGACGTATTTTAGGTACTGTAACGATTCCTCTTTATAGTAGCTGGCTGGCAGAGCCTTCTCGTCTTATTTTGAATATTTTGAAGGGAATCGTTACGTTTTGTTTTAGATGTCAGTCGATACCCAGCTAGGCTAGGGAATCGATAAAAAGACTATAATAAAATATATATTGCCAGTACCTACGCGATTTAGCTAGTAAACCTATTTGCGATGTATTGAGTATAGATGATGTAGACACACGAATCTCATGAAGCTAAAATGGAGATGAGCAGGGCATTTGGCCGGGGAGACCGCCGGTGGTCTAAGGTAGCCACTGAGTGGTGGCCAAGGATGGTCAACAGGTCAAGGATGGTGGACAGACCACCAGCTCGGTGGGCCGACGACATTGTGAAGGCGGCTGGGAAACAATTGACGAGATTAGTAAATGGCCGGATGGATTGACATGAAAGAGAAAAGCCCTATGCCCAATAGTGGGCTTCATTTATGAGCTGATTAGATTGGTATAATGTATGTACCCTCTAGCATTATATTCTATGCATATATGGCCTCTCTTAGGCTGGCTAGAAGAAATTTCTTTTGAAATAAATCCGCCTCTGTACATCTACATTTATTTGTTATTCAAGTTTTATTTTTGAATTTTTTGCGCATTAAAGCGTAACAAACAAACAAACAAACATATCATTTAAACCACAGATGAGGGTATGTATTTCTTACACCGGATCTTAGACCATAACACAGACCGGCACGTCGCACAATGCGCCGTTCATACAATATTTATTGCGCGCAGCAACAAATAGCCGGGAGACGCTAAATGGATTTTAAAAGCTTACGCGACCGCCGCGTTTCGGTCGGCGCTATGCCATACGGAACCAAGGGATATCGGACGATTTTGCTAAAATCTGTCGTATTTATTAATTTCAATAAGCAGCGGTGGGTGATAGGGTTATCAATTAATAATAAGACCCCTGGTTTCTCGTACACTAAAAAGCTGTAAATCTACTGTTAACAGCTGTCAGTGGTTTTTTTTAGTACGCACTTTGGTCAATTGACAGCTGTTGACAGTAGATTAACAGCGTGTTAGTGTACGAGAAACTGGGGGTGAGTTAAGAATTTTGTTATCCTTATTATACACTAGCTTGTAATGATAGATGCTATGCAATGTCAAGAAATCGTATAAAAGTCGATAAGAATTGTTTTGTAGGGAGCGCCTAGAAGGTTCCAATCTAACACACTCATTAAACGTCCAGATTCCATTGCCAAGATTAAAATCACCTGATATCAATGTGTTCTGATTGGAGTCACACATAAGTGTGCTTAAAGCGTTTATCAAGCCATTTTTGATATAAATCTTACTCACATTTTTACGCCGATAGGATACAGTGACCCAAAGATCTTCACTTGCACTCTCTAACTCTAGCCGCCTGTAAGACTTGAATTGCTTACGGACTCGAATAAGCACACCTCCACCGTCCATTTTACCTGCATCCTTCAAACAACGATCCCTACGATGGACTACAAAACGATCATCCAAGACTTCACAACTCATATCATTGTCGCTTAAACATGTTTCCGTTGATATTATCACATGATAATCGCACAACACATTTTGAAGATATAAATTATATTGAGTTTCCCGCGTATGCTTTTACAATTTTAGTAGTAAATTTTTAATTCAAACATAGTTTATATTATTTCTACAAGGAGCTAGTGTAAGTGTAAATTAAATACACAGCTAAAGTAGTTTAAAGTCCGAAAAGTATCTCACTATCCTTAATCCAAGTATTTGGGGTGGAGTCGTCCTTTCTCATCAGAACACGACCATTTCGGATCCATAGGTATTTGTAGCCTTTCTCTATTTTCACCTCTCTAGCCTCAGCCTATAGAGATCTGTTGTACGGCGATAGGTGTTCCGAAGTATACACGGGGCTTTTATCTCCTCCGATGTCCAAATGTCGAGTGTCAAGCTTCTCCTCCAGGGGTTTTGTTTGTTGAAATTAACTACAGCGGATAGAAGACCGTCTCGGAGTCCAGGAGATGAGAACTTGATGATGGTTGTATTTGGGTTCGGAGAGTTGTTTCTTTCTTTGTTTCTTTCTTTTATTAAGTTTATGTGTGTGCTCTTGAGGGCCATGTAAATAAAATGGTTTCTTTCTTTTCTTTACTTTCTTAGCTACTCTAGTGCATTGTTGGATATCTCTCTGGTCTAATGGACATGAGACGATTCTCGCCAATTGCCTAACTATCATCATCATTGATTATCAGCTGATTATCCTCATATTGTCTGATTTCCTTAAAAATTAGGTTTCAAAGAAAACTAACTGCATTACCAGAGCTGCATAAGGCCGTCCCAAAGCAGCGCGCGGGCCCTGCGCAATTAGTGCGTGACTACAAGCGGGCCCGTGAGCATACGGAATATCGCCGGCACATGAGAAAACACCCTTAGGTGCTGAAGCGAACAGTCATTGTCGGCGAATGAATATTACTCGAGGGGCTGCCACCAATAAAAAAACGTCTTTTTTTAGGGTTCCGTACCTGAAGGGTACCCTAAAGACAAACCACTCTGCCTCCGCTGTCTGTCTGTCTGTCCGTCTGTCCGTCCATTCGACCTTTTAAGGGCTCTATTTTTGGAACCGTGACAGGTAGCCAGTTCAAATTTTCACAGAATATGTTTTATTACGGCGGATGACCTAATAAATAAAAAAAAATAAAAAGAAGTTTCGTCGACCTTTTTTTTTGTTTGTGCTCTATCGTAAAAACGGTAACACATTCAGGCATCAAACTTGGTGTGATTGTGGGACTTATTATATATTCTAACGACAAATAATACAAGCGGGCAAGCGCGAGTGCGGAACCCTCGGTACTCCGACTCGCACTTGACGGTTTTTTTTGCAAATTGTTTTTGCAAAAAGTGTCAGACCAACGTCTCAATCGTGTTCATAGTGATTTTTAGGAGCCCCGACCCAGAACTTAGGATCACGGACCTGGAACTAGATAGACTCTCCATTTATTAGCCCAGTACATTAATAAATGTGGATAATTTATAGTCTTCGCTAAGTCATCGTCGATGTACCGTCAAAAGTAGTCTATCTGCATCCAGTCTGTTGTTGTGCATATTATGTTGCTTGTGTGCTTGTTTTGTTTCTGTGATGTATCTTGTTGGTATAATAAATGTCTTTCTTCTTCTTCTTCTTCAGTCTTCAGTATCACAAAAATAAATACGCAGGCTCCAAGCGCTCAAACTCTTTTGAGTTGATGCACGAAATTAATGCCCACTGTTCTTCTGTAAGAACATAACTTTACATGCAAATATTGGAACACTGGTTCTCACTCGAGAACAAATAAAGAAACAGAGAAAGAAATGTAGTGAAAATGTACAAATTAGCTAAAATAAAAACACCTTAATACTAAGTCATGTCTTGGTTTCAATATTTACTTAGTTTTCAACTCGTAAGCCTTGTGATTATAGGTATAGGGTCTATAATGTTTTACCTACAATTCATTATAAACGTATCACTTCACAAGCAACATTTGTCAATGTTTCATTTTACAAACTATTGTTTTAACAGTGACATCTGAATACAAGATTCATTTGATATACAGTCATTTTGAAAATGCATGATTTATTATATGTTTAAAAGACAAACTTACAAGTCAACATTTGACAGATAAAAAATAATACATTTTGCAAAATCAAATTAGTTCGCTTTTTAAAGTAACCGTTTAGAAATTAATTCTGTTTTGTCAGAAGCACTTATTGGTAAAAAATAGAGAGCTACTTACGCTTCGCTCGCTCCGCTTAGCGCTCACAAGCCTAACCCAACCTAACCTACTGTCCCCGGGCGAGCCCGGACTTATTTTCTGCCTTGCGTGAGCTGTATAATAATATGTTAAATCATATTACCTAGTAGAGCTTTGTCGATTTAATGAATTTATGTTAAGAAAAGTTTACTAATGATCTGTTGCCAAATGACATTAAAAGAAAGAATGGCTTTATGAGATGGAATGTCGAGTTGTGAAATGATACATTTTCATTTCACAAATTAAAATAAGCGCTTGAACAGTTTCCAATACTGATTAATTGCGATTTAAATGTGAATTAAAGTTACGCATGTTAAAAACCATAAGCTCAAACAATTTAAGTTTGTAATTTTTTTTAAACACACTAGCTGTCCCGGCGAACTTCGTAACGCCACAGAAAAAGTTTGTATGGGAAATAGAGAAGGGCTGTTTTAGGGTTTTCCCGGAAATTATTCGATTTTTTCTCGCCTTTTAAACCTTCCCTAGACCTCCACGAACATTTCAAGACTAAGATAAGATAAATCCGTTCAGCCGTTCTCGAGTTTTAGTGAGACTAACGAACAGCAATTGATTTTTATATATATAGATTTTTAAGGTCTATGGGTTAAGTTCAAAGTTTTGTGTCAACATTGTTTTTTGTAATTAACGATTGTTTAATAAAATAAAAAAAATAAAAAAAATGACGACTTGTCTGAAAATTTGTTTAATAACTGTCGGACATTCAAAGGGGACCCATTCACAGTTTGTCATGTCCTTCCCGGTTACCATAGCACAGCGTATCCTAGTTTGGGATCACGACAAGTGATTGTGTTGTGTGGAATTTATTATTGTTATTATTACATAAGAAATGTTAAGTCCATTTGTAAGTTTTACAAGCAATACCACTCGCTTACCGTGAAGGAAAACATCGTGAGGAAACGTGATTTTCTGAGGCGTTCACATACGCGTGGTCGTTGTTGTCGCGTCGTAATTAAGCCCACATTCTATCTCTGAGAGAAGGCCTGTGCCTTCCATTCGTATGTTAGGTACATTAAAAAAAAAACGACACCATGTACTTGGCCAATAGGTACCCGAATCGAACCGGCTCACGCGGATGTATTGACATGCCCGCGCCCATAGCGCGCGTTACGGTACCCTTGGGCCTTGCACCGTCATAAACTTGTTTGCGGGATGACGGTAGCTTTACTTTAAAAGCGGTAAATCCAACAATATTTATTTGCGAAACATGATTTACAAGACTAATAACGAATGTGCAAGGTTAATAAAAAAAAATAAAAAAATACGGCTGATCACAAGTAGCTGAAAGAAAAAAAGAACGTACTAGAACTGCGCTCTTTTTAACACTAGGTGGCGCTGACGGTATTCTGCCTCGCGGTATTGTTATTAAATAAATAAATACTTACGAAGCGGGAAAGCTAGTCGACTAAGAAAATAAAAATGACGACTTGAAAAACATTCAAAATTCAGAAACTATAGTCCGCTCGTGTTGTATTTTCTTATTTTGGTAATGGGAATAAATATTAACTTTACTTACCTTAACACTACTTGGCACTGACGGTATGCTGTACCACGGTTTGGTTGTAAATGTATCAATAAGTAAGAGGAAAACACCCGCTGCTTGACCGGAGCGAATTTCGCACGTCAAAAGGGATAGCCATTTGCATTATCTTGACCTTATAAACTTACCTTATCGGATTAATAATTTGATGAATTAGAAACACATAAATTAATTAAATAATAGACATAATGATAGAAAATACATCATTGCGTATAAAAAAGGAATAAATAAATGTATTATTTTGAAACAATACATAGTCGTCATGTATTATTATTATTATTAAATCCTTTATTGCATTTAAAACAGGCAGTTTTGCACATAGGCAAGCTTAATGTTACTTAGCATAAATCAATTAAGTTAATTTCAATCACTGGCAGTATTATGTTTTTGGTTAAAACATATTTTATTGCTGACCAGAACGGTTTTTCGAAATAGAAAAGTTGCGTCTCTCTCTGCTATCCGTTCTCTGTCTGCTACCCCGTAAATGGAAGGACGAACCACCACACGCTTGCTCATTTATATTATTCTAGTGCCGAATAATCTTAAAGTGAAATTTTTAAGTGCAATCTAAACTCGCGCATTGTACAGATTCGAACCCCGAATTCGACCCCCGAACTACGCAACCCGTGCATCGCCGGGTACGCAGTGACGTCTGTAATTTATGACCTTCTGTCACTCACATATTAGCTATCAGGGTTGTCACATTAGTTAGGATTAAAGAAAAAAAAAACGTTTTGAGTTTACATGTTTGTGATGTCGTTGTTTCTGGTTCCCACGGCACAGGGTATCTTAGTGTGGGGCCAGAATCAATGTATGTGCCTGTTTGTAAATACTAAACTTGCTCCTTATGCGCGTACAAAATTACGCTTTAGTGCTGCCCCGGCTGCCTGAGTGATCTTAAACGATCACGAAGGTTAAGCAACACAGGGCGCGTTCAGTGCATGGATGGGTCACCGTCTATGCCTAACGCTAGTGGCATTTTTCCGAGCGGTTCCGTGCTTCGCAAGGCACGTTAAGCTGTTGGTGCCGGCTGCCGTCGATAGATGGCAGTCGTTAAGCCAAGTCAGAGGCCTTAGGGCGGCTTGACAACTTCTGACAGTAGACGAGCCACTAGTCTACAAGCCTCCACCAATCCGGACTTGGCCCCCGTGGTGGAGTATGGCCTATACCTTCCTCAGGGAAGAGACCCGTGCCCCTCGGTGGGGACATAATGGGTAGATGATGGCTGCTCCACGCACTGCCAGTGAGCGCTATACTGCCAGTGCTCCGTGCACTTCCATTTTCCTTTCGGGAGCTCCTCTACGGGCGACTCGCCTGGCTGCAAGAAATCTCTTCTTCCCTATGCGATCGCGATGCACCAACTCGTGCACACTTCGGACGCGAACTAAATTTTTCTCTGGGGACTTAAGGCGCCTCCACCAATTGTGTAACACGCTACGTTATTAATACGCAGATTACGGGCAATATATATTTTTATTATAGTCTTTTTCATCGATTCCCTAGCCTAGCTGGGGATCGACTGCCATCTAAAACAAAACGTAACGATTCCCTTCAAAATATTCAAAATATGACTAGAAGGCTCTGCCAGCCAGCTTCTATAAAGAAGAATCGTTACTGTACCTAGCATGCATTTAGACTACTTACTTGTAATTTTAACCTTAACTTAATTACCCTTAAACACTGATCATCGTCAGCCACTTGACGCCCACGGCAGGATATATGGCCTCCCTCATGGGTTTCAAGATTCCCGCTGTTGTGCCGCCCGCATTTAGCGACTCCCTGCCACCGTAACCAAGTCGTCAGACCATTTGGGGCCTGCCCACACTGCGTCGTCCGGTCCGGGGTCGCCAGGCCAGAACTTTCTCCCCCAACAGCCATCAGTTCTCCGAGCTATGTGCCCCGTCCACTGCCACTTTATCTGAGCAAATTCTTCGAGCTATGTTAAGTAACTCGGGTTCTTCTGCAGATCTCCTCGTTCCTGATTCAATCACGCAATGAAACTCCTAACATTCTCGAAACTCGAAACTCCTAGCTCGCCATTGCTCGTTGGGTGACCTTGAGCCTTCTTAGGAGGCCCATAGTCAGCCACCAGGTCTCACATCCATAAGTCATCAGTGAATGTGTGTCGTCAGTGATGAGTTGGTGATATACCTTTATCAAATCAAATCAAATCAAATATCATTTAATCCAAAGAGAAATGTACAAACACACTTAATGTACCTAAGTACGGTGAAGATTTGGCACCCTTGCTAGATTAATATTAATCTGTGTTAAGGAGTGTCAGGCCCAAAACCCGTTATAAATTAAGGGGTGACTATTAGGTTGCAACTTCAAATAGGTAGGCCGTTAGTTCCAACATAGTTTACATTTCTGAAACTTTAAATTATATCGAACTTTAAATTATATCGAAAAAGAGAGAAAAAGAATAATACTAATTCTTATAAAATAATGTCTTCTGTCGTAGAGAAAGTACGAGTTATCTGAAGACACTGAGGTTTTTGGACGCGAAAATGTGTCTGCCCATCCTACGAGTAACCTCTTTCTCGAAGTTGGATTTACCTAACTGGACTGTTTGTCCCAAGTGTAATATAGCGATAGGTGGTTTCAATGCTGACTTTTGATTCTAAAGAATAAAATTAAAGGTAACAAAATTACACCCCAGAAGGTTACATAAACATTTATGATGAAAACAAAGACTAAATTTGAGTCTATCAAATTGTATTGTAACAATTTGTATTAGTTTTTTTTTATCTTATTATTACGAGTACAAATCCAATATTCTTAGCCTTGGTTTTTATTTACTAAACAAGTTTATTTTGTTATATAGATAAGATATATAAGATAATGTTTTATTGTCACACCAAAACACACATTTACACACTTGGGTGAAGTTAACACATAAAACGCATAAAAAAATAAAACTACACTAAACACTAACGGTTCCATTTATAAAAACACGACTCCTCCAACACACTCCTCAGAGGCAGTTTAAGTCTTGTCCTTGTAAAATCCTTGTAAAATCTCACCACAGACTATTTTATACGGCGTTTAGAAAGTGTTTTAAGGAACGGCGCATTTACAAATAAGACCGTAAAAATATGGCATCAAAACAATGCAGGATTCATCGTCATCATCATCAACCCATTATGTCCCCACCGAGGGGCACGGGTCTCTTCCCTGAGGAAGGTAGGCCATACTCCACCACGGGGGCCAAGTCCGGATTGGCATCAAAACAATGCAGGATTAAACCTTACCAACTAACTCATAGCGTTTGTTGTAGGTAGCATATGTAGGTACGTTCCACTGCAAGAGTTCTACTTCAATTAACTCGTATTCTCTCTCTTAGAAAGCCCGTACTCTCTCTCTTAGAGACAGCGAGAGTGCGAGCTTAATTACCACGCATGCCTACCGAGGATTGGCTAATTCAAGCGCTGAGGTATGTGAACACCTCGGACACTCAGGTTTCTTCACGATGTTTTCCTTCATAGTAAGCGAGTGGTATAAAACCGCGTCATTGGTACATGCCGAGATTCGAAGCCACGACCCGCCGAATGAGAAGCCGGCGTTCTACCGCCCCGCTACCATTTTATTTATTAAACATGATATACATCCAAAATATCCATTCTTTTCAATACATCAGATTTTAAGCATTATCTATTAAACTGAAAACCGTGAAAAAAATCGTGAAATTGTGAGAATCGTAAAAATATCATCATCATCATCCATTATGTCCCCACCGAGGGGCACGGGTCTCTTCCCTGAGGACGGTATAGGCCATACTCCACCACGGGGGCCAAGTCTGGATTGGTGGAGGCTTGTAGACTAGTAGCTCGTCTACTGTCAGAAGTTGTCAAGCCGCCCTAAGGCCTCTGACTTGGCTTAACGACTGCCATCTAGCGACGGCAGCCGGCACCTACAGCTAAACGTGCCTTGCGAAGCACGGAACCGCTCGGAAAAATGCCACTAGCGTTAGGCATAGACGGCGACCCATCCATGCACTGAACGCGCCCAGTGTTGCTTAACCTTCGTGATCGTTTAAGATCACAGTAAAAATATATGCAAATAAAATGAATTTTCAGTTTTATTCTCACTATTTTCATTTACCGACATTCTTATTGTATACTTGCAAACCTTTCTTTTCAGTGCGTATTTTTTAGTTTTTTTTCGGCTCATTTCGTTTTTCTTTTTACCTTTTATTTACCACGAACCTATTTGTATACTTGCAAACTTCTTTTCAGTGCGTTTTTTTACTTCTGATATTAATCTGTTACCTGGGTTCTGATATTCTACCCACTAGGCTACAACCGCTTTTTATTTACCGCGAACTTTTTTGTAAGTATTTGCTAACTCCCGCTTCTTTTTAGTGCGTTATAATTCTCTTTTTAGTGTGTATTTTTCTGGAGTTCATTCGTTCAATCAATTCAATTCAATTCAAATATTTTTATTCATTGTAAAAACAGAATGTTTACTTAATGAACGTCAAAGTTGTTAGTTTCACAATTAAAATGGATTATGTGGAGAAGAAGCTAACAAAGAAACTCCACATTTATTCTTTTCAAAACACGTTTTAACTTAATTAACTTTTATTTACTTAGTTTTTTATCTGTCTTTTTTCGTATCTCTTTTTAATTTTAATGGCAGATTTTCTTTTTGACTATTAAGAAAAAAAAGTAGTTCCCTAGAACTCTGTAGATGGCGCTGAACTGACTACGTTACTAGCTGTGCGTTCCGATTTGCGACCGTGAGCGATCATGGGCAAATCGGAACGCACTACAAATGGCTCACGTATTCGCATCTATGATATCCGTTCCCAAATGGACGTCAATGGATATTGCGATAACGTGAATGGATCAATTTGGAACGATAGTTATTTGTGATGTGACAATGACATTATGTAAAATTCGTTTTACGGTCTAAGTGAAATAATAAAAAAATAACGTGACTATCCGTTCCTTGCAATAACTTACCAAGTTGAGCGCCATCTATGCAGCGACTAGAGATTAATTGAAAAAAATAAAATAAAAAGAAAATCCCTCATTCTGTGTCGTTAATTTTTTTTCTCCCTATTTTTCTTATTTTTCCTTTTATTTACAGGCGAACCTTTCTGGCAACCCTGACCTCTGTTTGTCTGCGGCCTCCGCCGTTTAACCTCTTTCTTTATTTAGCAGGTGGGGCCTTGTCTGCGACATTCCCGCTCACCCTCGGCTCTGGTCAATATGGCAACAGGATGCTTCGTTGCTAGCTTCGGATGCTGCGGAGTGGAATAGAGTTTTATTCATTATGTTTCTGTATTGCCCAAATTAATATATGTTATTCACAAAGAATACAAAAGTAAAAAAAAAACACAACACAAACATAAAAAAATGTAATACAAAATACAACCGCAGGTTTCATTCAGATATACGTTGGGAGATTACATATTACAAACGGTCTTATATATAATAAGTTGATTCCGCTAAAACACTATCAAACGCTATGAGAGCATTACCTCTTGTAAACCAGCTTTAAATAAGCCTTAACAGGGTTTTAGTGAGATCTAATTCCAATCTGCTATCAGAAACACTTTCCGCGTTTTGGAATAAGGCGGTTTTTCAGTCTTATTTATAAAGACACGATTCTTTAAAACACTCCTCAGATGCAGTTTGAATACAGAAGGAAAAAGGTAGAGGGAAAGACGTAATCGCAGATTATTTAAACTGCCTCTGAGGAGTGTTTTAGACGATTCGTGTTTTATAGATAACACTGTTTATTACTCGTAATAATGATTTAGCAAATAATTTTGTTTTTGGGACCAATAGAACTGTAGCATCGTCAGGATGCTTGCCTCGCACTCAAGAGATCGTCGCTTCGAATCCCAACTTGGTTCGAAATAATGACTTTGTTTTCTAAGTTACGTTACCTCTAAGTTTACTATACCACTCGCTTACTGTGAAGTAGGCGAGCGGTATTGGTGACACATTACTAAGACTTCACTGTCCGTCTGTTTGTCTGTCGGTAGCCAGGCAGTTGAAATTTTCACAGGATGATGTATTTCGGTTGCTGCTATAACGAAAAATACTGGAAATAGAATAAAATAAATATTTAAGGGTGGCTCCCATCAGCCAATTTTTTTTTGCCGTTTTTTGCTCGATATTAATAACGGCAACAGGTGGACGCTTGCAATATTCACAGATTATGTAGTTCTGTATTCGCTTCACAAATAAATTAATGAAATTAAAATAGAATAAATATTTAGGGCGGGGGCTCCCATACAACAAACGTGATTTTTGTGTCTAATGTTGTATAGATAATGGTACGGAACCCTTCGTGCGCAAGTCCGACTCGCCCTTGGCCGGTTTTTTTTACGTAAAACGTTTTCAGTTCGGTAGTAGGGGATCACTTGCTAAAACCGCATGCAACGAAAACCTGTCGCCTGGGCGAAGGCTGCAACTCTGCAACTACGTGTCGTGTGTAATCCATTTATATATCGCTGAGTAGAACAAAGTAGCCATTACTCAGATCCTCTTGACTCGTGCCGCTAGATGGCTCCAGTGCCGCGTAACACATTGTACAGTTTGAGATAAAAACGAACGCTCACTTATAGACGTTTCGCGTTAAACCAACGGCCTTGTAACCCGACGCAGCCTCACCCACTTTTTAATTTTTAATTTGACAAACTAAAGTCCTAAAAACCGGGCAAGTGCGAGTTGGACTCGCGCACGAAGGGTTCCGTACCATTATCTTTACAACATTAGACACAAAAAACAGCAAAAAATCACGTTTGTTGTATGGGAGCCCCCCTTAATTAATTATTTTATTTCGTTTTTAGTATTTGTTGTTATAGCGGCAACAGAAATAAATAATCTGTGAAAATTTCAACTCTTTACCTATCACGGTTCTTGAGATACAGCCTGGTGACAGACAAACGGACGGACGGACAGACAGCGAAGTCTTAGTAATAGGGTCCCGTTTTTACCCTTTGGGTACGGAACCCTAAAAAATGTAACTCACACCCCGCGACCCCTCCAATGAGACCCGAAATGCGTCTAAAGTCGAAGCCAAGTTATTTCTGGGGCATTATATTTATAGACTGTGTGCCAACTTGACGTTTCTACCTTGGCACATAAGGGTTGTGAGGTAGTTAGGTGATTAAAGGCCGGTCCTTGAAGTTTAAAAGAAAAGGAATATATTAGAACCGACTGGTACAAGTTCATATTTACATATTTACAATAAATGTTATCTATATATAAAAGATTGTCTCTAGACTGCTGCCGTTGGGGAGAGTTCCCAAGATACTGGCAGCATTACCCCTCTGGATGGCCATGCTGATACGCTGACCGACTTAAAACTAAAAAGTTGGACATAATTTAAAGGAATACCTTTAAATTAGAAGTACGTGTACATGTAGGTATTGTAGAAGTATAATTTGCAGTCGGTGCACAAAATATAATGTCCGGTCGTGAAATTTCAAACTTTTTAGTGCTGCAGTGTTTTGAAGTCGGTTTATATTTTTAATTTGAAACTTTTTATTTTATATAATTATGTGCATATGAGCAGTGGTAGCCTAGTGGGTTGAACATTGGACTCGGAAGCGGGAGACCCAGGTTCGATTCCCAGTGCGGGCATGTACCTATGACTATGACTTTGTTTTCTAAGTTATGTACGTTTGTGAAGTTATAGTAGCAATACCACTCGCTAACGGTGAAGGACAACATCGTGAGGAAACCTGAGTGTCTGAGCTATTCACATACCTCAGCGCTTGAAATCGGCAATCCGCGGTGGGCACGCGTGGTGATTAAGCCCATACTCTTTCCCTGAGAGAAGGCCTGTGCCCTACAGTGGGACGTATATAGGCTGCTTATAATCATAATATATATCTAACGAAACTATACAATGTACATTATGCTAAGTGTGATCCACCCTGCCCGGCGCAGACCTACACGCTATATCAATACATGACAACCACACGACCCCACAACACACCCCTTTCCCCGCTGTCCAACGAGTTTTTCCCAACAAAATCCTCCCTGACGAGCTCCGAAAGCCGCAGATAACCTAAAAGCCTGAATTACCTCGATGAAATACACCAATTCAATTACAAGAAAACACAAGTTTGCGCCCGCCGGATTCTCCTGTGATCCGTGTGGCCATAAAATGCCGCCTCCACCCGCGCTGGGTACCATTACGGCGTTTTATTTAGGGGCGGTATCAAAAGTAGGTATTAGCCGATCAATAGATGGTGTAACGTGTACCTGAATTTTATGGCCGTCACTGTAGCATCTTGGGTTTGGGAGTATCCAGATATATAATGCAAAATTTCTTTATGAACAGGACGCATTTGAGTGGGTTTGGGACCACAGATATCTCAATATAGGGACAGTCAAGTCAAAAGACTCTTTCAGCATCGTGCGATTTCATCCGTGGCTAGTTTGTCTCCGCACGTCTTTCCTGTGGGATAGGCTCACTATCATCTAAAAAAAAGCAATGTCCCAGGCGTTGCAGCGTCCAAGTGGTCTCTTCATGCACGCAGTGCAAGAATATCCTTGACGCAGTGTCAGTGAAGGTGTCACTGGACGCTGTATAAATCGTCTCATTACGTAGATGCGAAGGCTCATTACTCTTTCAACAATAATAAACTCACACCTGTGTTACCTTATAAGTGTACCTTATGAGTTTCAGGCTTGAACACTAATAAGACCTTAACTATTATGTAATATTAATATTGTGTCAGGTAGCATGAAGCCTTAACAAAACTGGTACAAGTAGGAACTATTGATTTGAATTTCCACATATGTAACACAATCACTTGTTTCGGTCCTTAAATAGCATGCTCAGTGTTGCCAGATGGGGGGTTTTCCCTCCAAATCCGGAGGATTTTTTTGCTTAGGGGAGAATTTTGGAGGGAAAAAATGCAGTTCAGGGCTTTTGGAGGTTATTCTTTTATCTCCAAAATAAGGAAGCATACGATTGAACGATAATATTTTCATACAAAGAATCTCATACGGGCTTTTCATATAATTTTAATGGTTATCTGATTACACATACCTGTGCTATAATAAAGCACACACACACACACACACATACATTTATACTCTCCAAAACTCAAACACACACACGTACTCACACACATGCATAATTATTAGTAACCTAAATGAATATTAATAATTGCGCATAAAAAATATTTTCCATTTAATTTTATATAGATTCTATTTTGTTATTCTCATGATATTGATAAGAATTAACTTTTAATACTATAAGTTCTTATTCTATTATTGTCATCCATCCATTAAGCGGAAGGGACTAGATTCCACAACACAGAGAATCCTTGTGTGGAAACTAGGGCTTCATCCTTTTGTATGTAATTATTTTTGGAACAAATAAAGAATTTTGTCGTTGCCATTTTCGAATGTTAATGATTGTTAATAATAGAAGATCCGCAGAAGAACCCGAGTTACTGATATAGCTCGAAGAATTGCTCAGTTGAAGTGGCAGTGGGCGGGGCACATAGCTTGGAGAACTGATGGTCGTTGGGGCGAAAAAGTTCTGGCCTGGTGACCGCGGACTGGAAGACGCAGCGTGGGCAGGCCCTCCACCAGATGGTCTGACGGCCTGGTTACGGTCGCGGAGGGGAGTCGCTGGATGCGGGCGGCACAGGACCGGGAAGCTTGGAAAACCATGAGCGAGGCCTATGTCCTGCAGTGGGTATCAAATGGCTGATGATGATAATTGAGAGCCTATTCTCAAGTAAATATAATTAAAGATAAATTGCGCAATGGGCTGTCAATTGAAACTGTAGCGGCAATTCTTAGGATTCGTTACTCAATGCCTAAAGGGTGCATGTGTTTTGTTCCGTCTAAACAAATGTTACCTAGAAGTTTAATTCAGAAAACATTACGGAATTGAAAGCGACCTGCACGAAGATGTTTTGGAACCTAAAGCGGATGTTTATTTTTTTTTTAATAAAGTTTTTGTTTTATTTGAAGTAGACGTTCCTACTAACCAATGTTTCGGTTTTCATTCATCATCATCATCATCAGCCATTTGACGCCCACTGCAGGACGTAGGCCTTCTCCGTGGTTTTCCTGACCATGAGGGGTTTTGCCATAATCGCCACGCTTGGCAGGCGGGTTGGCGATCGCAGTATGCGGTTGGAATCTCAGGAAGACGCTGCTGCCCCTCTCCAGGTAATTGATTTCCTTAGTCGCCTTCTACGACATCCACGGAAGGAAATGGAGTGACGCTATTCTTAATCCGGCGCCACACGGAACACACGTTTTTATTCCTTGAATTACAAATACTTTGGAGAGTTTTTCTTTTGAAAATGGCTGTTTTCGGGGAGATTTTGTTCAGATTGGGGGGGGAAATTCAAAGGGCGATCTGGCAACACTACCTGCGCTATGGTAACCAGGCAAGGATACGAGAGTAGCAGACTGAGGTAAATTTTATAATCTACAGAAGCCTCCAGTGGGAGTCGAATCCACGACCACTGTTTTGGTACCCACGCATTACCAGGCAGGCAGGTAAGTCAGGCATTGTACCGTCAATAATCGAAACTTCTACGCAAAGACTTTTTTATCTACGCAATGAGTTTAAAGAAGGCATTCTACGTAATTTTCTAAGTGAAATACTGCAAAATTTTGGGTGGTTTAAAATACATAGCACAGAGAGCATGCCTCATAATAGGTATCGAATGCGCTAGTTTGTTGCTTTAAAAAACGCACTTTTCAAAAATATCTCGACACCAACTCGAATCTATTAGAATTAGAAACATTAGTAGCCATCATCGGTTCAAAAAACCCAAAATTATTATTATTATTAATAAGTTTATTGCAGATAAGTAAAAGATATAATGGCAATGTGGCGGACTTAATGCCATAAGCATTTTCATGGTGTGTAACATCGGACACTCAGAAATGTTAAGTAATAATTAAGAAAAGTTATTTTCTAAGCAGTGGTAGCCTAGTGGGTAGAACATCGGACTCGGAAGCGAGAGTCCCCGGTTCGATCCCCAGTGCAGGCATGACTTGGTTTTCTAAGTTATGTACATTTGTGAAGTTATAGACGCACTCGCTAACCGTGAAGGAAAACAACGTGAGGAAACCTGAGTGTCTGAGCTATTCTCATACCTCAGCGCTTGAAATCGCCAATCCGCGGTGGGCACGCGTGGTGATTAAGCCCATACTCTCCCCCTGAGAGAAGGCCTGTGCCCTACAGTGGGACGTATATAGGCTGCTTATGTATTGAACGAAAGTTAGGACTAAACTCCAAGTAGCAGGCGACCTTCTCCATTTCTATCCTTCAGTCCACAAGTTTGTGGGGACCACAAAGGCCTCTCCATAGGTACGCCACTTCCCCCCTTCCGCGCTTGGCCATCCTCACCCAACTGTCAGCAATCTGCCTGGGATCGTCGGCCCAGCGAGCTGGTGGGCGTCCAGGGTTGTGTTTGCCATTTCATGGACTTCACTCGAGAACCCCTTACTCCATCCATTGTTTGTTCTTCGACAGATGTTACCAGGCATTTCCACTTGCTCCTCTTAGCGGTAGAACGCTTACCTCACGTTCGGGAGGTCGTGGGTTCGAATGCCGTCATGTACCAAAGATTTTGTTTTCTAAGTTACGCACACTTGTGAAGTCTTAGTAGCAATACCACTCGCTAACTGTGAAGAAAAACATAGTAAGGAAACCTGAGCGTCCGAGGTGTTCACATTATCTCAGCGCTTCAAATGATTGCCTACCCACGGTGAGCGCGCGTGGTGATTAATTAGGTACTCTATCTCTGAGAGATGCCCTGTGCCCTGCAATGGGACGTGTATAGCCGACAAAAAAAATCCAATTCCTTCCAGTCAACCGTTGGACAAGTTGCTGAGGGAAAAAGGAGAGGCGGACTAGTCGATGTCGTACGATCTCCCATGGGATCCTATGAAGTGCACGGTAGGGCAATTATTTTTATGTTATTTCCCACGAAAAATGTTGCTTCGAGCACCAAATATCTTTTTATGACTCCAAGGGGTCACAAATATACCACGTCCATGGAGCAACACGGTGAGGACTGCAATTGCACACATTTTGACTTGGGCCTTTTTGAATTTGACTGCCTCGTTGGTCTAGCCGATAAGGTGTTTAGCTACAAAAACCGAGGTCGAGACGTTTGTACAAAGGGCCTCAGTCTGGGTGTATTTTCATGTTTGTGACGTCCCATAGCACAGGTTATCCTAGTTTGGGACCAACTCAAGTGATTGTATTGTGTGGAAGTTATTATTATTATAATTCCATGATAATTATAACAGTGTGTCTTTTATATATAGAATAAAAATTAATTGTATTTTGAGACATTGCTGATTTTTGTGAAATATTATTGTAAATATAATGTTTTCGTAAATTGTAAATTATAATGTGTGTGGACATGGTCTGAAATAAATAATGATAATTAAGAAATAAGTAAAAGTGTAATAGTAAAAGTCATTTGGTTCTTAAAATGCGTTACCTGGAAGATTTACTGGGAGTTTAAAAAATGGGTAAGTAGTTTTGAAAAAAAAAAACGACTACAAGCAGTTTCTTTCAATGTCTCCTATCGGATTTCACCATAAAAATATTTATACAACAAAACTATAGAACTAATGATTTTTTTTTCGTAAA
Source organism: Yponomeuta cagnagella (assembly GCA_947310995.1). NCBI lineage: Eukaryota > Metazoa > Arthropoda > Insecta > Lepidoptera > Yponomeutidae > Yponomeuta > Yponomeuta cagnagella. The sequence goes on along the minus strand of OX371294.1, from coordinate 9,063,539 downwards.
ATCATATTTTTCGCGCACGAGCACTGCAAAGTACGTTCAACACGCGTTTCGACAAGACAAGCGGGTGGGGACGTATCGGGTTACACGACCGTTGGCTTAACGTGAAATGTCTACAATATTAAGCGTTTTAGCTCACTCGCACCATCTAGCGGCACGGGTCAAGAGGATCTGAGTGACGGATAGTTTGTTCTACTCAACGATATATAAATGAATTGCATACGACGCGTAGTTACAGAGTTACAGCTCTCACCGAGGCAACATGTTTTCGTAGCATGCGGTTTTAGCAAGTATATACGTTATAAGTTATATACATTTGTGAAGTTATGGTAGCAATACCACTCGCTAGCGGTGCAGGAAAACATCGTGAAGAAACCTGAGTGTCTGAGCTATTCACATAGCTCAGCGCTTAAAATCGCCAATTCACGGTGAGCACGCGTGCTGATTAAGCCCAGTCTGTGCCCAGCCGAGTCTGCAAAAGTGAATGCTACCTTTACTTTCGCAGTCACCTGACTGCTGGTAATAAAAAAAATACATACATAAATAAGAAACGTGCGTGTGTGTGAGTGTGTATAAGTGTATGAGTATGTTTGAGTGTGTGAGTATATGTATGAATGGGTGCGTGCTTCTTAACCCTGCGACAAGGTCTTGGTTTCAGTATATTTATTTATTTATTAACATTAAACGACATGAAAGTAGGTAAGGTAGGTACTGCTAAGAGGCATTAGTGTGTGCTTTATGTCGAGGTAGATTGCAAGAGGTGATAATAATATTAATAATAAATATAGTATCTATCTATAGGGACGTCTCTAATTCTCAGTTATTTTCTATTTGTCCAAGAAGACAATTTTCAATTTGGTTTTAAACGAAGCTAGTCCAATTTTTGAGCGTAATCGTCATCATCATCATCATCATCCGCCATTTGACGCCCACTGCAGGACATAAGCCTCCTTCGTGGTTTTCATAACCATGAGGGGTTTTGCCATAATCGCCACGCTTGGCAGGCGATCGCTGTATGCGGTTGGAATCTCAGGAAGGCGCTGCTGCCCGTCTCCTGGTAATTGATTTCTTTAGTCGACTTCTACGACATCCACGGAAGGAAATGGAGTGACGCTATTCTTAATCCGGCGCCACACGGAATGCGGAGGCAAATTGTTCCAAATTTTGGAAGCCGCATATTTGAAACTTCCCTCATATCCTTTGGTCTTATGTTCGGTTATAGCAAGTAAATTTGTGGACTTAGGTCGCGTGTATAATTTGTTAAGGTCTTAATTGCTAAGGTCTCTATAGCACTTGGATTAGAAAGCTTACCGCACTCACCAGTCCCTCCTGCGCTGCCCAACGCCACATATTATAGGCAATTTCGCAAAGTGATACTTAAGTCTCGCCACCGTACGTTATCCGTCCGCCAAAACGTGCTTTTTACCTGCAAAGTGTGTTTTTATTTCGACGGAGTAAACGGCTCCTCTCGTGTATTTATTTGAATGGCTCCTCAGTCTACGTCGGGTGATTTAATACACCAGCGTTCGATCTATCGGCGTGTACGAGCGTTAGCAGAAGCGTTAGCGGCCTACGTTCCACTTAAGGGCCTTATGCAATCCAATTCTTCAATATACATTCATCCACATTTGGAAAAAGGCCTTACCCAAGGCACGCCACGTATGTCAGCACGTAAGAACCGCGGGTGGCTGAAAATTCATGCTTGATTTTGCTGACGCTTCCTGGTTATGACTAGTTACAATTGATTAGGATTGGTTACGCTGTCTATATTCTTTTTAATTTTTAATTTTATTTTATTTAGGACGCAAACAGTCAAACGGGAAAAAATAAAAAGTATATGTATACAAAAATAGACCTGGAGGTCCCTTAAGTAAACAAAATTGTAATATTATAAGCATGCGATCTTAACCAGTTTTGATTCGTAGTATCTCAAACTTAGTATTGGTTACAGTAAAATAAAAGTATGAGCCATTTTAACTTAATTGTATTTGAGCAATAGGCTACCCACCTCTTTTTTAAATTCGTTTAATGTACATAACTGTAAAAATATCAATATCTTGCAAAGAGTCATATACGAAGTTATAGACTATAGTTTTATAGAGGTGCCACTGGACGCTGTATAAATTTTAATCATCTCGTTACGTAGATGCACAGGCCAAGTTAACCGAGTTATACTGAGTGTAAAATTACCTTTTCCACCGCCGAACAAAGGCCTCCCCCATGGCACGTCACTTCTGTCTGGCCTCTTCCATCCTCATCCAGCCGCTGCCTCATATCGTCGGATCGTCCTACTAAGTTAGCCAGTGCGTGGTCTCCACTCGAGAACATTTGTATCCCATCGACTATCGGCTCTTCGGCAGATTTGACCTTTAGCCGCTGCCACATTGAATTTCGTAATAGGCTCTGCCAATCACCTTAGTTCTAGAGGGAAGAACTTTTCCACAAGGAAAGAAAATATCCCGCCGCACGGTAGGCTGAGAGTCGCGTTTCATAGACATAAGAACTTAAGTTCTCACCCGAAATAAGTTTTATTATTCATTACTACACTACAATGTGACGAGAGACAATTTAGAGATTTATGTATAACTTGCTTAATTTTCATTTCATAGACTAGGGTACCATCATCATCATCAGCCATTTAACGCCCACTGCAGGACATAGGCCTCCTCCGTGGTTTTTATAACCATGAGGAGTTTAGCCGTAATCGCCACGCTCGGCAGGCGGGTTGGCGATAGCAGTACGCGGTTGGAATCTCAGGAAGACGCTGCTGCCCGCCTCCTGGTAATTTAATTCCTTAGTTGCCTTCTACGACATCCACGGAAGGTACTGGAGTGACGCTATTCTAATCCGGCGCCACACAGACAAATCCGGCGCCACACAGACTAGGGTATAGGATATAGGAATATCTAAAGAGCGTCTAACTATGCATAATCTGGACACACAAGCATTACAACTAGTCATTTAAGTACAAATTACACATAATTAATTAAAAAAATAATCGCTATATGTACTGCAATAAAAAGTATGTCAAAAAATCACCAATGATTTTAAAAATCACAAATACAGCCAAACTTGCGATTTCAGAAATAAACATTTTTCATGTCAGCTCCATACAACTTTTTCTTCAATAAATGCTTAATCGTCCGTTTGCGCTCTAAATTGTCTCACATCACATTGTTGAGTGTAGTGATGAGTAATAAGACCTATTTCGAGTGAAAAAATTGACATTTGAAAACTTAAGTTCCTATGTCTATGAAACGCGATTGTCAGCCTACCGTGCGCTGGGCAGATTGTACATGCTTGAGGACGGACTTGTCCTTTTGCCCTGCTCCAGGGAGCAATACTAGCCCCACCGAGGAAAAAATCTGTTTTGTTAGTCAAGCGTGTTATCCGGTACACCAACGAGGCAGTTAGTTGAGTATTTAGACAGAAAAATTGTCAATCGAGAATAGGGGGGTCAGTTTGTACCCCTCTATAGCCGGGAGGGTCTTGTGTCTGGGATATTTTGCCACTACGACAGTTATTACCTACTCCAGCGTATATGTAAGGGGATCCAGAGGGTTATCTAGCGCTCGAAATTTCACTGATGCCTGCTCTTGCCCATTAGCTCAGTTGGGAGAGCGCTGGCACGGTTAGCCAGAGGTCGCGGGTTCAAGTCCCGGCATGGGTGGAATTTTTAGCCTTTAAATAGGTTTTATCTACACTCATATCATAATCTTCAAATTAAGAATTCAAAGGTAAACACATATTGACAGGCTTTAAACAATACGTAACTTTAAAAAAAAAATATAAAGTTACATTAAAGGTCAGATTTTTCACTTTATGTTACAGTTATTTTTTTTAAAGTGTTGCTGTGATCACGGAACAAAACTTAAGTTTTTTTGTTAATGTCAAAAGTTGACTCTATAAAAAACCTAATTTCATTTTCGTGGTACCAAAAGTGCAACTAAAAATACCTAAAATTGCGCGCACGAAACTGAGTGCCGTCTGTCAAGATACTTTTGTCGAAATTGCGCCATTTTGTTTCAAAAATTTCATTATGAGTGTAGATAAAGTAGTGTATGAGACTGCACATAACTTGGTATTAAAACACTCGCGAATGCTATTAAATCTCGCTCGTGTTTTAATAACCCTCATTATGTGACAGTCACATAAACTACTATTTTTAAAGTTGTCCTCAGCACGGGCTATTGCAACAAAAAGAATATAATGATTAAAATATTGTTAAGATACTTTTGCAAATACGATCTGTAAAAGACGATATGATGTTTTTTCATTAGTGGCGCTAGTTAGCCCACTGTGTCCCCTAAAGCTGTGGACGGCCGGTCCAGACTTCCCCAAGGGGAAGTGGAGGGTCGGGGCCAGGGCGTGGCCCTCTTCCGGAGGGATCTACCGCTGTCCGCAGCTACGAAAAGGTCAATGGGTGGCCTTCCAGGTGGTGGTCTTCACTGGGGGTCACAGGGTCAAGCCCGTCCCCTGAAGCCTGTCGACCAGGATTCAGGGGACGGGCTCGACGCGGTTGGCGCCAGCCCGCGCAGGTGCTGCAGTTGCGACCGGTCCGCACACGTGAACATGTCGGTCACCAGCTGCGCCACAAAGGCGTCCAACAATTACCACCCGCAGTCCCTCGCGGTTGCATTCCTCACGTAGCGAGGCACGCCGACGATGGTGCGTAGCGAGAGGTTATTCAGGGCTCGGAACCGCTTCTTGTATTACTCCGAGACGAACGCAAACCATGCCGGCACAGCATACGTAAGGCAGAGCCTGACGTAAGACTTTTAGGCCCCGAGCTTCGCTCGCAGAGGGAGGCGGGAAGAAAAGGCGACGCAGCTTCGCGCGTGCCACCTTCACCTGGTTGACGACTGCGCTAACGTGCGCAGCCATCCAGAGTCCACGGTTGATGGTGGTCCCCAGGTATTTTACCTGGTTCTGCCACTCAATGACCCGTCCGTGCAGCCGGAGCAGCGGTGGCGAGTGGCGGCGGCCGGTCAGCATGGCCTGTGTCTTCCCGCCATTGACCGACAAACACCACTTCTGTAGCCAGTTGGTTGCAGCGTGCTTGGGCGACATGAACGACGCCAGGTAGGCGGCGAAGTCGGTGTCAGTTGGACGCCCTCCAGATCTGGTATGTCGTTGGTGTCTCGGGCGTAGCTGGCTGGTGACAGGCAGCTCTCCTGTGGGACGCCGGCTAGGATGTGACGGTCCTCGGACATGGCGTCCACGGCCACTCTGCAGCGGCGATCCCTCAGGAACGAGGCTAAGATCGAGATGTTGTGGGGCAAGTGACGTCGGCAGTTTGTACAGCAACGACTCATGCCATACTATGTCGAACGCCTTCTCCATATCCGGGAGTACTTTGGACTCGGAAGCGGGAGACCCAGGTTCGATTCCCAGTGCGGGCATGTACCTATGACTTGGTTTTCTAAGTTATGTACATTTGTGAAGTTATAGTAGCAATACCACTCGCTAACGGTGAAGGAAAACATCGATGAGGAAACCTGAGTGTCTGAGCTATTCATACACATCAGCGCTTGAAATCACCAATCCGCGGTGGGCACGCGTGGTGTATTAAGCCCATACTCTCTCCCTGAGAGAAGGCCTGTGCCCTATAGTGGGACGTATATAGGCTGCTTATGCATGGGAAACATTGCTTGCGCGATGCAGACATGTCGATGTATGTACCTAGTTAGTTAAGATGAATGCAGACCTGGCCGCACCGCACGCGCCGCAGTCGCCGCATTCGGATTCTTAACAAGAAGTTCTGTGCAACCTCGCACACCCACCCCGCACCGCGGTCGCTGCATTACCTGAAGCGGCCGAACTCCCCAAGCCGCAGCTGATGACATCATCCGCGCCGGCCCGCCCGCATCGGACGCTGTGGCCGGCGTTAGTTGATCCATTGCGATGCGTGTGGCGACGGGAAGTACTGCGGTGACTGCGGCGCGGACAGGTCTGCGTTCACCTTTTGAAATCGCCATAGTTTTTGTCGAATTGTCTCATTTCTGTGTCGTCATCAAAGAGACTCCAAGGCTAAAAGCATCTATACGTAGCCATCGCTGGCTTAGTATTGGACGTGTATAAACAGTTAGGCCGGCAGCGCTGGCAAGCATAAAGCGCCCGTCTATTTTTCAAGCCAGTGACCTCCGCACGCTAACCTCTCAACCCCCGCGCCAGCCATGTGCGTTTGTTTTTGTCTAGAATTTCTGCGAGAAGATGCAGGCTGACTGGCTTTATGTAAACAACACGAGCCAAACCAGCGGTGGCTGGTCTGTAGAACTGGTGCCAGCGCGCTGGCTTCGTATAAACCATCATCATCAGCCATTTGACGCCCACTGGAGGACATAGGGCTCCCTCATGGTTTTCCTAACCATGAAGGGTTTTGCCATAATCGCCACGCTTCGTATAAACCATACCATAGCCCATTCCATAGGACGTTCTCTTTGTTCATACTCTTTATTCATTAATCTATCACAGAGAAAATACCAATAAAAAAAAGTAACTGACGCACGCAATCAAATGTCAAACGTACTTTGTATAATATTGAGAGTTTTTATTTTTTAGATTCGTATTTCTTTGAAAGTATTGAGTGAAAAATGGATTCCGACGGACAATATTTGGTGCGAACTGAGGACGACATCAGCTCCTCTGAGGTAGAACACCTCGAAAATAGATCTCAAAGAGGTAAAGGCTGCGAGACCGATGTCCTGTGCTTGGGAGAGGTAATCTTATCATTACATTTAAATCAAATCAAATTACTTTATTTGCATAAACACGAGTATTGACACATGCAGATGTTACATAATAATGAGCTCCTTCGTGTTTTGCCATTTCGGCGTACAAGTTTAAGCTTAGCTTATTATTACGGTGAACCTTGAAACGGTCACAATTTTATATATTATGTTAGTGTTTTGTAAAAATTAAGTAAATAGGTAGATTTCATACATGAATATCAGCATTAGTGTTAGTACACTTAATTAAAGCAACGTCAAACAAACGATATAACAATCTTAACACTCATGTACGAATATAACGTCAATAACTAATAAAATGTCAAGTAATGATATAATTAAGGTTAGGTATAGTTTGTCTGTTAAAAAATCATTATTTGTTGTGGAATAACATTTATCTATCAGCAGATCCTTAAGCTTCTTCTTGAAAATTGTTATGTTCAGATTTTTAAGTGACGTTGGAACTTTATTAATAGTTTATTAACATTATACTAGATTCCCTTAGGGGCAGGCAAAGACAAGGGTTTGCCACTTACCACGCTCCTGATAAACAAATTTCACTCCGTCAACATTCGGCAAAACCCCTCATGGTTATGAAAACCATGAAGGAGGCCTGTGTCCTACGGTGGGCGTCAAATGGCTGATGATGAACCGGTTTCGGGTACCTTAGATGCCACCAAACTCTGTAAAAATCATCCAAAATACATTCACAACTCCTGTTATTAACATATCATTATCATTGTAAGATCCACCCCGTAATTTAACGAATTAACCCCGACGAGAAAAATAAAATGTACTATGATGCAAAACACTCTAATGGCCAACTGTGATCGTCTAGTTTTAATCGGTAGAACCCTGCGTTGTGATCGTATACGTAACCCTAGCCCTTTTAAGGTATCTGAGATTGAAAGCAAATGTTCGAGCGCAAAAGTATATAATTAACAAATAAAGATCTAGTTAATTTTCTTTAAATTGAAATTAAAGGTCGAGTTAACTCGGTTTGATATCAAAGTTAAGTAGAGAGATTGAGTTAATTCCGTCCTATATTGAAAAGGTTAAGTAAAGCCCTAACAAGAATGAAAATTAGAAATTTTAATGTTTAAGTGTTGAATAAGTTTGCTATTTAAAGTAGAATATGAAACAGTTTAAACCGGTATGGAACATTATGTAAGAACAGATAAAAGAAGTAGGTCATTACAACAATATTATTGTTAATAATATTATTATAATGTTCAACAGATTTTCGTCACTAAAGTCCGCTAGTAATTTGATTGAAGCGATGGCAAATAGAAATTATAAGCATGAAGCGCAGTTACTGCAGAATAAAGTTTAAATTTATAATATAATAGATAAAGTGAAAGTTAACTAACACAAATCTAGTTAAAAGTACTTGACTCAGAGACGGGATCCGGACTAAAAGAAACTCAGTTCTCCAACCAAAGGCTGGGTCTTTCACACCGTATGCTCATCATTGTCCCACTGTACATAGTTTTATCTATAACTAGATTCATGGATATACATAACATTTCAATTGCGTTTGCCAAATGCAGGCAATCCAGTGAAAACTGACCGTAGGAAGATTTATAAAAGGTGCTTTCAACGTATGAACAGTCATCAGGTCGTAGAATAGTATAGGGTTGTGATATCAAGGCATGGTACATCGGAGAAAATTCAATCCGGAAAGCCTGGATATAATGGATGACTGGTCAAACGAAGTTTTAGCAACTAGCGAATAACGCTCATTGTGTAGAAGTGGTCAGCCTCACTAAAGATTGCAAGCATTAATAGCAGCAATAGCACAAATGTTTAAAAAAACAATTCTAGATTGTTTGATCCAATGAATGGAAATTATTCCTTGAAACTCTGAATAGGTAGATAACTTTCGTATGGTCCAGCCATTATACACAAAACTCAACGGTATCAAATACCTAGGAGATAACTCTACTAAAAGTATGTAACCCGGACGTGTATGTTGGAAAAAGTCTATTCAAGACGTCACAACAATGGACTGAACCGACGAAGTCTATTAGAGCTCCAAGCAGCAAGTATCCCAAATACCATTAGATCAAACAAGGCAGAGCACAAAATATTATTGAAGTAAAGAGATAAGCAAGTTTAAATATTATTCAAATTAAAAAGGTTTACGCCTTAAAATCTAACAACCACAACATTCCATAACGGTTTTTGTCATAATGTCAATAAAGACTATTTTATTTATCGGATCCTTCGCCCTATAGCATACTCATTTCCATTGCTCGATAGATTGTTAAACTCTCAATATAAAACGGCACTCAACCTCAACGCTATAAGGATAGATTCGCGTAAGCGAGATGCGGCGCAAAATATTGAAGGTAGGTGCGTAAAAAGATAATCAGTAATACGTAGGTTGTTAATCAAGGCTTCAAAAGACAATGTCGATGCATGTTAGGTTTCATTACATCTAGGTTTTATATTAATAATAATTTGATGTCATTTTCAGACCTCCCAAATCAAAGTTTCGATAGGCGAGAAATCAAAGTTCAGTAGTTAATTTTAATGTAAGTAAACAAGGCACGAACTTACATCCTTACTTATTAGATCTTCGTTTACAAGTCAACGCTAACATGGTATCATAGTTTCTAACGTCCAACAGGACTCGAACCACTACGTTTTCATTAATAAGATGCCGTAGCAACCTAAGCAGCGGAAGAAATTAGAGCAAGTAGCTAAACGTTTCATTGATTTATGTTTGAAGGGTTCCGTAAGCGAAAATAGTAAAGTATTAGTTAAATTACGAGTCACTTTTAATAGTTGGAGTAAAAGGCTAGAATAGTAAGGTGTTAGATAGTTAAGAGTCACTTTTAGTATTTTGAGAATAAAAGCTAACTTACTGAAAATATTTTATTTATACACAACAAATTTCTCTGTTCATAATGAGAATGGAACAATAAACATCTAACACATTTGGGACTTCTGATTAAAATTTGGTTGTCTACTTTAGCTTTTACGTAATTAGTTTATAGAATTTTGTCAGAGCATTTATTTTAACGGAATTTAATGTTAGACCTTTGCACAGGACGTTACAAAATATTATTGCTCTCAATATTTTAAAATAAACCTATTGGATTACTTATTTTTTGGTACGGAAATAAATCGCTATTTATTGTCCTACTTAATGACCGCATTGCTAAGGTGGGGAATCGGGGAAATACTTACGCTCATCATACAACTGGATACCCTGAAAGAAAAAGGGGAGCCTGCCTAATTTTTCCCAACCCCGTAAGCTAATTTAACCACCCACCAATTGTTTCAGCAAAACAAACCCCATTTACATTTAATCGTGTATATGTGTGAGTGCCTATAGTGTCTCCCTAGTCACAGCTATTTCCTACTTCTATCCTCCCTAACTCCGGAAACCCAGACTGTTTCAAATCACTCGGTAACTTGACACAGTTAGCTTTCAGACTTTCTGGCCGGCCAGAGTGTGTAGCCTAGGATGTGTATGCGCGGGTGGTTTTATGGGTTCGGTAACCACCCGCAAGGTAAGAATATACGAAATATAATACATGAATATGTTATGGGTGCAAAGTGCCAGAGGGCTAGAATCGTCTGTCACTCAGGGTAAGCAGGGGGAAAATTGCTACACCACGAATGCTAACGGAAGAAGATCTAACACCGCATTCACAAGAAGCGTTTTAACCCAATCTCCAAACAAGATAATTAATCTCTGATTATCTCAATTCAAAATTGATATTATAATAATTATTTTTTTACTAAATTAAATTGGGAACGCCTCCGGTGAAGGGATTCTTTAAACCTTTCGACCCAAGCAGACTCAGATTCAGCCGTAGCATAGTAAGCAGAGCTAGATTTTGGGTTCCTTAGTCCATTAATTTAAACTTCTTAAAGCCCCCGAGTGAATTCGCTCTAAATTCACACGTTTGTTTACTGAAACTCAATTACCACTAGCTAGTGGAATTAAGTTAAAGTAATAAGTAGAATTAAATTCGAACAAAACTCTGAAAGCTATGACGCAAGCATGATACGAATAACCTCGTGTGGCCTCACCGAGCCTTGGTTATTTGACAAAGGCTGGACACACGGACTATCCTTAGCATACCTTTGTCACCGAGAGTTTCCTTTTGTACAAATTTATTTCCCATAAACGTAGTACTGTGGAGAAAAAGGATTAGTTCACATTTTATTACGCGAAAGCTACCCTAATTACTAAAGCTGAAAACCCTATTTTACGCGGAAAACTTCTAGCTAAATGTACGAAAGATTCAGGAACCGAAAACCGTTTCTAACCTTAACACTTTTACTTTCAAATCAACTCCCTAGCTTCGAGAGCAACTCTAAACCTGAAACTTCACACCAGAGCTGATAGTCTGGGACGCAATGCCCACAGGTGATGTTAGGTAACAAATCCAAAGCCACTCTCCTATTTTCGAAATTAAATGCAAACGAAACTCCCTAATGCTAATAAATTCGCTGAAAATGGCGAATTTCCCTACGAGCGTAACGGATGTATTTACTGTTCAATTCTCTAGTCTGGAATCGCCCCGCGCGTTTGGCCCTCGGCCTTTTTATACGATTTCACTCAGATTTCACCAGTCGACCTGACACATGAAACAATAGTACGGGTTCATAAATAAGTATCATCCTTATTGGTTTTAGTCGGGTGGCGTGATGTTTTATTGGCGCCGCTCTGTCGGGGAAAAAAAGTAACTTCTGCGCGAATACCCGCATCTACGAGCGGGTAGGAAAACATTTTCGGTGCCGGCTCCGACCGCTTGTTATTCTTTGGATATAAGTTCAATTTATTTAACTAACTCGCTATTTCTTAAATATTCCCCTCCCCACCTTTCAGTCTTAATTATACGTTAAGAGTATGCTACACAGGCAGGTCCGTTACATCATGATATCATCGACAAGGTCTTGGTTTCAGTATAGTAGGTACTGCTAAGAGGCAAGTGTGTGCTTTATGTCGAGGTATATTGCAAGAGATGATTCTCTAAATTCTTCTCGAAATATAGTATCTATCTATAGGGACGTCTCTAATTCTCAGTTATTTTCTATTTGTCCAAGAAGATAGTTTTCAATTTGGTTTTAAATGAAGCTAGTCCAATTTTTGAGCGTAATCGTCATCATCATCATCATCAGCCATTTGACGCCCACTGCAGGACATAACCCTCCTTCGTGGTTTTCACAACCATGAGGGGTTTTACCATAATCGCCACGCCTGGCAGGCGGGTAGGGCAGGCCTCCACTGGGAATCGAACCTCGTTGGTCAAGCGTTAAACACGCTTGTTAACCGCTTGACCAACGAGGTAGTTAACTAATAATAGGGGTTAAAGTATGAAATTGCCGTTTTATTGCAATAGGTTCTTTGAATTGACATAGAATCTTCATGGTTTGAGGTTTTCGAATGAAACTTTTTTCAAATGGTTTCTATGATGTTCTTTTTTTAAAAAATGTGAAACATTTGAATATCGACTTTCAATTGTTTTTGTTATTCAATTTAGACAAGAAAGATGGATACTATTATAATGGCTTGTCATGTCCTTGCCTGGTTACCACAGCCCAGGGTATGCTAGTAGACCAGTAAAAGTGATTGTGTTGTGTGGAAGTAATAATCTGTTCCATAAATTTATTTGCAGGCCATCAAAAATTTCTTCGACAAGAAAGGAAGCGAAGAACGTGCCATTTGCGATAAAGAGTGTCCCAGTAGACAGGTAAAGAGATTGTGGCGACTGAGCGCGCTCGTTTTGCATTGACAGTAATTTAGTACACCGCACGATACTGGCGTGCGCGCAACCAATACCTGTGTAATTTCTGTGCTCATTCGTTTTTAGGGTTCCGTACCCAAAGCGGTAAGGGACCCTATTACTAAGACTCCACTGTCCGTCTGTCTGTCTGTCTGGCTGTCCGTCACCAGGCTGTGTCTCATGAACCGTAACAGCTAGACAGTTGAAATTTTCACAGATGATGTATTTCTATTGCCGCTGTAACAACAAATACTAAAAATAAAATAAAATAATTGTTTAAGGGGGGCTCCCATACAACAAACGTGATATTTTTGCTGTTTTTTTATCTTTGTGTCTAATGTTGTATAGATAATACACATATAGATAATACTGTGTCTAATGTATTTCTATTGCCGCTGTAACAACAAATAATAATTAACAAAAATAGAATAAATTAAATATTCAAGGGGGCTCCCATACAACAAACGGTGTCTAAAGACAGCGCTCGCCATCTACCGGCCATCTATGTAACCTTCAACAGCGCCGATGTCATGTCGTTAAATGTAAATGTTTTATTTTTTTTTATTTTTTTTTATTTTATTTTTTTATTTTTTGATAGGGAAATCAACAGCGAAACTAAACAATATATTACATACAAAGGTACTTAGAGTAAGGCCAGTTATAGATTTCCACGGAATTACTAGAGAATAGGTTTCTTATTAGCACAAGGAACAAGTGTAAAATCTTAAAGACTAGAGAACAAACAATTTTGACTACTAGATGCCTGAAAGGTACAGTTTTTAATTGCTTACTTAATCTAAATTTATATATAACATGAAGTTCGAAGTTTATACTATTTACGTACACATTCACAAAACAAAAATATATATATATATATATTTATTTATATATTATACGATAGGTAGGTAATAAAAAAGTATATACCACCGCTAATCAAAGAAAGAGACCGGACAACCCACCCACCTCTCCCTCACACAATACTGAATTCTATATTGTATGAGCGAGAGCCAAACCGCCACCCAACCTCCCCTTCAACCAACTTCGTTTTCCCGCATCGTGTCAGCTGAAAGGTAGCTAATTATTTTTTATACAGAAATATAAAATATTTATGAGAGGGTATTTGTGTGTATGTGTGTGTGTGTGTGCGGTTGTGTTTTTGCTTGTGTTTGTGCGTGTGCGTGTGAGTGTGCGTGCGTGTGCGTGTGCGTGTGCGTGTGTGCGTGTGTTTTAGTGTGTGTGCTCTGCTCAGCCTTACGACCGTGGTCATGGCTTCGGGTGAGTAGCGAACGGCTACCTGCCGCTGAGCAGAAGGTATGTATGCGTATATTGGTTGTTTATTGGTTAATCCTGGCTAGTCTTCCAACTGTTCTGATAAAAGTTTACTAAATAATTGACGTGAGATATGAAATATGTCCACATTTTTAAGTACCTTATTATACATCCTAGTAATACGATTTATAGTTGAGTTTTGACCGTAGGTAGTGCGACAAGACGGGATGTGAAACACATTTGAATGTCTGGTGCGTCGTTTTGGTACCCAGAAGCAAATTTTGCTAACTAAGTGAGGACAGTCTAAATTACCTCTTAGTAATTTGTATAGTAACATCATGTCTGTAATAGACCGTCTTTTTTTCAGCGTTGCTATTTTATGGTGTTTACATGCACTTTCGTAGGTATTGAAATATTTGCGGCTTCTATAATTCAAGTGGTTGGTGAACTTTTTTTGTATACGTTCAATTTGTTGGCTGTATGTTATATAATGGGGATTCCAGATATTGGAAGCGTATTCTAAAGTGCTTCTAACATAAGCGTTGTACACTAATTTGATACATGATATATCGTGGAAGGGCTTACACACTCGCACAACAAACCCTAGATTTTTATAAGCCTTATCCGTTATAATATCTATGTGGTGTTTCATGCTGAGTTTGTTGTCCAAGTATACGCCAAGATCACGAACCGAACTGACTCTCCCAATGGCTGACTCTTGAAGGACATATGTAAATTCCAGTTGATTTATTTTCCGGCTAAACGTTATAAATTCACACTTTCCTGTATTAACTTTAATTCTATTCTTAATGTAGTATTGGGAGAGAGAGTCTAAGTCGTGCTGAAGTTTCTTACAGTCGTCCAGGCTGCTAACCTCTTTATAAATTTTCGTATCATCGGCAAACATTAAGAATTGGGAATATTTGAAACAGGAATAAATGTCGTAAAGGTAGACGTTGTAGAATAAGGGGCCCAAATGTGAACCTTGAGGAATTCCAGAAGGAATATCTACAAAGTCAGAGCAGTATCCACCAACTACCACCGCTTGAGATCTTCTGGAAAGATATGACGTCACCCACCTCAACAGGTCTCCGTGTATACCTAAATGCTCTAATTTATGTAGCAGGATGATGTGATCAACACGATCGAAAGCTTTTTCAAAATCGGTGTAGATCACATCAACCTGCTTTAATTTATCCATCGCATCGTATACATAGTTAGTCAACGTGGCAAGGTTGGTGACTGTTGAACGTCTTTGAAGAAAACCGTGTTGTTGTGTCGGTATCCCATTAATGACTGTTGCATAAACAGTTCTGTAAACTATTTTCTCCATTACCTTACTAAATGTATTTAATATGGAAATTGGTCTATAGTTTTCCACTTTAATCTTGGACCCTTTTTTGTGCACAGGAACAATATGTGCCTGTTTCCAGACCTGGGGGAATATTCCTCCTTTTAAGGACATATTATAAATTATACTAAGAGGGAGAGCGATTGCACTGGCACAGCTGACTA
The DNA here is from genome assembly GCA_947310995.1 of Yponomeuta cagnagella. NCBI lineage: Eukaryota > Metazoa > Arthropoda > Insecta > Lepidoptera > Yponomeutidae > Yponomeuta > Yponomeuta cagnagella. The sequence goes on along the minus strand of OX371294.1, from coordinate 9,048,283 downwards.
TGAAAAACGGTGGAAGTTGATCACTACCAGCCCCTTTATTAGGATCAAGTAGTTTGAGCACATTTAAAACTTCTTCAGCTGAAGTAAGAGTTGTATTGGTAGGAGAAATGTTGCCGGAAGCAGGCGGAGCCAGTTCCACCGAAGGATACTCTTGGGCCGGATTTACAAAAACACTATGAAAAAAGTTACTGAAAGCGTTGGTGATTTGGTTTCCTTCAGAAAATTTTTCACCGCTGTATGTTACATGTTTAGGATAATTGGATGGATAATTAAACGCTTCTTGTTGGTTTCTATAGATGGCGCTGTTCTCAATGTAGGTACCTAATCTATCTTGTCTCGATCTTCGTCTAATGTTTTATAGATAATTGGCTGCACTTGGCTGGTTTCTTTTAATAAACTATACTTTGTGAAGCCAATCATCACTTTGGCCTGGTTTATTCACAAAAAGAACCAGCACGGACATTAAACAGGTACACTTCATAAGCAGTTATATTCCAGGAGCGGTGGGGCGCGACTGGCTTCGATGAACTTAACCGACAATGAAAAGTGTGCGCGCTCAGTCGCCTCGCCACATGGTCAATAGTACATTGTTCACCGAGAGGAGAAAGTGACCGATTACCGTCGAGGGTGTCGTTTGAAGCCCGAGCCGTAGGCGAGGGCTTTAAAACACCCGAGATCGGGAATCGCAGTTTCTCTCGAGTGATACATAGTGCTTTATACTACACCTGCTTGGAATGTTCTTTTTTCAAATTGTTTATCCTGCCGCCGCAGGGTCGCACTGCCAGCCCGACACCATCCAACACACAGCTAGTGGCCAGTGTCATTTTGCGAACTTGAAGATAAAAACTCACTGTAAAAACTTTTTGGCTTTTGATATTTAGGTTACCGGCGCATAGTCTTACCCAAAATTAAAAAAGAAAAACCACGTAAGAAATGGATTTTCATACACTTTTCTCTCCCGCTCAGATGCGTTTTCTCCCCGCATATTTGTTCGATATGCAATGACGTACTTTCTACCGTAAATTTGATAAAGTATCAAGGTACTTTCCAAGCAGGTGTAGTATAAAGTTTATTCTTTCTCTTCCTCCTGTTTTTCTTTTACCCATAGCCATTGATGACCTGCCCTGACTGAGTGTCCAAGGCAACCAGCCACCCACAATGCTGAGGATCACGGCCACTATGACTGGATATGGCTTAAAAAGCTCTCCATCTGAGGCCTAATGAAGCGCACCAAATCCTCTCGGAGGCCTGACATTCACGAGCAATTAGTATGGAATTTGACAGTCAGGCGACGCTAAGGATTTGGTGCGCGAAATCCCTCCTGGATATGATAGCTAAAAACATATTATATGTCTAACTGGCGCTAAAATGACCCCACGCTCAATTGTGGGAAGGCGGGCCGGGCTTGTCAAGCCATGTCCCGAAAGGAATTGTGTTACCAATCGGAGCGAGTTCAGCATTACCCGGCAAAATTTCTATGCACCCGCCACGGTCAGACCGCCATCTTGCGAGGTACCCAGATATTTCAACGAGCATGAATTCAATGGTTTGACGTTTTTGTATAAAACCAATCATAAGTTAGACTGTCATTTACTATCGCCCAATCAACGTTCAGTCGTCACGCACGGCGCACAGAATGGACCAATCACAGAGTGATTTCCTCTACAGCACAACTTGAGCTCATTTTATTGGTACAGACTAATCGAGAGGACAGGGGCCGCTTTTTAAAGTGAATTTTGTAGGAAGAAATACTTCTACGGTTTTTTTATTCGGAGCAGGGCTTGTGTCGCGTAGCGCTCGGGTCATGGTTAACGTGACAATTCGATGTAGATTGCATAGTTAATGAACCCACAGATGAGTAGAAAGACTCGACTGCCCAGTGCATATCGAATTGTCACAATAAACTATGAATTGTAGTTTTATGAAGCGCGACCCTGATGGAGTTCATTAAATATTTGAATAGATAGATAGAGATAAGGTAAGATAGGATAAGAGTATTCTTTATTGCACACGAGAAACAAGAGACGTAAAATATGAAAGTTACAATAAAAGAGTACAATGGACGGTGTTATTGCTAACAGAAATTTCTTCCAGACAACCCTGTGACGGAACACTTAGAACACTTTATTGCACATAAATATGGAAATTACACACAGATTATTCTTAACCTAAGAGTGCAGACGGCGGCCTTATCACTAAAAGTGATCTCTTCCATACAAATTTCAATCATTACTTTATAAATTATAACTTTGGATTCTTTAAATAAATGGTTGCTCGTTAACTTTAAACATAAACGTCACCTGTAAAATTACTACAATTAACATAAAAGCGTCCTCTTTTAACTTTAAAATGAGTAGTTTGAGACCTAACTCGGAACCTCCGTATCAGGATCTTCATACAAACTACTGAATGTATTGCTTGACTTCAATGAAATTAAGCAACACATGCTAATTTCTTTCGTTAAATTTTACGAAGCGCTTCGAGACATTGAAGCTTCACTTTGTATCGGAAACCATCTATTTTGTAGCTGCTTACTAACTTATAGCAATGGAAATGATTTCGTAGCTAGTCCATTATCTTATAGTTGGATGAAGAATTATTTTTAAAGCGTCTTCCATTGTTTTTAAAGAGCCCATCTTAATTTAGAAAATTATATAAGAGCGGTGGTAGCCCAGTGGGTAGAACAATACACTCGGAAGCGGGAGACCCAGGTTCGATTCCCAGTGCGGGCATATACCTAGGACTTTGTTTATTTTCAAAGTTACCTACATCTGCGATTTTGCAGTAGCAATACCACACGCTAACTTTGAAGGAAAACATCGTGAGGAAACCCGCGGCTTGGTTTTGACTTTTCTTTCCTGCGGGCTAGGCCGACTAAGCTGTCAGGATGGTATAGGTGGTAAGCAAGCCTACTCCATCTAAAAAGAAATGTCCCAGCCACTGCAGCGTCCGAGTGGTCCCTTCACCCATATAGTGTGAGTGAAGGTGCCACTGGACGCTGTATAAATCATCTCATTACGTAGATGCAAAGGCCACCCCTACCATTTAGTGATAAGCTTTTTTTTATTTGCAGAGTTCCAAAAACAAAATATGCTCGGAAGTCGTAAAAGAAATCTACAGAAAGAAGAGAGAAGAACTGGCTGCAAGGACTCTCGAAGATGAAGGAGCCAAGTGTTGTAAAGTTGAACCGAAAAAGGAAAAGGTTTACAAATCAGTTGACGGGTGACCCGGTGCACACTAACCGTTAACTACCAATGGAAAAAAAATCATAATCATCATCATCAACCCATTATGTCCCCACGTAGGGGCACGGGTCTCTTCCCTGAGGAAGGTATACTTAGGCCATACTCCACCACGGGGGCCAAGTCCGGATTGGTGGAGGCTTGTAGACTAGTGGCTCGTCTACTGTCAGAAGTTGTCAAGCCGCCCTAAGGCCTCTGACTTGGCTTTACGACTGCCATCTATCGACGGCAGCCGGCACCAACAGCTTAAACGTGCCTTGCGGAGCACGGAACCGCTCGGAAAAATGCCACTAGCGTTAGGCATAGACGGCGACCCATCCATGCACTGAACGCGCCCTGTGTTGCTTAACCTTCGTGATCGTTTAAGATCACTCAGGCAGCCGGGGCTACGAGCGATTCTCGTAATATGTATCCTCTTTTACAACACGTTCTTGTAGCATAACTTATATGTGTATGACATGTAAGCCTTTTAATGTGTTTTGTTTTCTGGTGTGTACAATAAAGAGCTCTAATCGAATCTAATATAATAATATGTACATGCATAAACTCACGCCTGTATCCCAGAGGGGTAGGCGGAGAGCAGGGACTGCCACTTGCTACAGATCACTTTCGCTTCCTCAACATTCATTAGTCGTTGCATTCACGCACGCCTTATCTTGCCCTTTCATCCCCTATTTGGTTGAAGTATGTCCGTCTGGGTCGTCCCTTACCGGCCCTTCCACCCACATTCGCTCGATATATTTGTTTTGTCTAATATAATAAATAAAGAAAGAAAGAAAGAAAGAAAGAAAGAAAGAAAGAAAGAGGATATTTATTTAAATTGTCACAGAAACACAAAGTAAACAAAAGGTACACAAACAAAAGACACAAACGTCAACAAAACAGAGATAAAACAAAACAATCGTGAAGAGAACATGTGACGCATATAGAGTCAAAGGCAGCCGGGTACCATACAGTAATGGTGACAGCTATTTAACGTTTGGTCTACTCTTGACCGAATCTACTTTGGACACATCCTACTGCCTAGAACTTTTGATAATCAGTTTTCGGCAAAATGCTTTTATACTACACCTGCTTGGAAAGTACCTTGATACTTTATCAAATTTACGGTAGAAAGTACGTCATTGCATATCGAACAAATATGCGGGGAGAAAACGCATCTGAGCGGGAGAGAAAAGTGTATGAAAATCCATTTCTTACGTGGTTTTTCTTTTTTAATTTTGGGCAAGACTATGCGCCGGTAACCTAAATATCAAAAGCCAAAAAGTTTTTACAGTGAGTTTTTATCTCCAATGACCCTGGCCACTAGCTGTGTGTTGGATGGTGTCGGGCTGGCAGTGCAACCCTGCGGCGGCAGGATAAACAATTTGAAAAAAGAACCATGTGAAAATTGCAGACGCCATTGGCGCCATTTCCAATTTGTGTGTTGTTTGAGGATTCAGTTTTCGTAGAAAGTAAAATAAAACTATCAAGCAGGTGTAGTATAAAGCACTATGTATCACTCGAGAGAAACTGCGATTCCCGGCCGAAACCTCGACGGTAATCGGTCACTTTCTTCTCTCGGTGAACAATGTACTATTATGCCTAGTTCTTAGACCTAGTTTCTGAAAATCGCTGTCGCAATTATTGAAATGTTAGATGTTCACTTTAAGCAAAAACAATATGATTTTTTTCAATTGGTCGCGCAAGTTAGTACAGTGCAAATAAGTGTACAGTGACAGTGCGGTTGAGTGGTAGAAAGTGATTACCTATGCCATTAAGTCCGCCGCATTGTACGATTTTTTTAAATCTAATACATCGGTAAATACGTTCCATTTTAAGCTCTCTCATAACTCCCTAACCAAAAGGTTTTTAGGGTTCCGTATATGAGACCCTATTACTAAGACTCCACTGTCCGTCTGTCTGTCTGTCTGTCTGTCTGTCTGGCAGTCACTAGGCTGTATCTCATGAGCCGTGACAGCTTGGCAGTTCAAATATTCGTAGATGATGTATTTCCGTTGCCGCTATAACAACAAATAATAAAAACAGAATAAAATCAATACTGATGGGGCTCCCTTCAATATTGATTTTCAATGAAAAAAATGAAAATGAAAAATACTTTATTTAGAAAAGGGTTAAAAGAGTGGTTACTGGCTCCCAAACTAGGATTCCCTGTTTTGAAGGTTTTTCGTTCGATATTAATAACGGCAAAAGGTAGATGCTTGAAATATTAAAATCTTGTGTAAATAATGGTAAGGAACGCTTCGTGCGCGAGTCCGACTCGTACTTGGCCGTTTTTTTTGTTTTCTCTAGTTAGTTAGACCTGAGATTTCCGCAATTATCAGCCTCATGGTTGGGCCATTGTACGTAGCAAAGCTGTGAGCTCACTCCAGCCAGCCTATCCCTTTCCAGAAGCCCAGCAGTGCTCTGATGTCACTACAGGCCTCCTGAAGGGATCCCAGATTCCCAATGATGGCGGTCCGTCGCTTTTCCACGCCTTCACAGTGAATTGTCACGTGGTCGGGTGTTTCCTCTTCTTTGAGGCATCCCCAGCAGAGCGGGCCGTCGGATAGTCCTCAATCCTCAGTCCTCGGACAGTTTTCTCTAGGTTACGTTTTATGTTTTACAGTATCTCACGATTGCTCCCGACGTGCAAGCGAGAGAAACAGAACGGTGCCGCATTAAATTCTGTTCCAGTATGGAGGTACTTATTGCATTTATACAGGGTATTTTTTGACGAGAAACGTCTTTCAGTTCAGTAGTAGGGGTCACTTGTTAAAACCGCATGCAACGAAAACATGTCGCCCAGGCAAGGGCTGTACCTACCTACGAGTCGTTTGCATTTCTTTTATATACCGTTGAGAAGAGCAAAATAGCTATTACTCAGAACCTCTTGATTCGTACCGCGAGATGGCGCCAGTGCGGCGTGACACATTGCGCCGAGTCAGCTAAAGTTTAACGCTTATCGACGTTTCACGTTAAACCCACGCGTGGCACCGGATTAAGAATAGCGTCACTCCATTTCCTCCCGTGGATGTCGTAGAAGGCGACTAAGGTAATAAATTACCAGGAGATGGGCGGCAGCGTCTTCCTGAGATTCCAACCGCATACTGCGATCGCCAACCCGCCTGCCGAGCGTGGCGATTATGGCAAACCCTCTCATGGTAATGAAAACCATGAGGGAGGCCTGTGTCCTGCAGTGGGCGTCAAACGGCTGATGATGATGATAAACCCACGGCCATGTAACTCAACACAGCCCCAACAGCTTTTTTGTCTTCCTGGGGTGTGGTTACCTTGTGCTATGGTAACCAGTCAAAGAGCGGTGGTATCCTAGTGGGTAGAACATTGGACTCGGAAGCGCGAGACCCAGCTTCGATTCACAGTGCGGGCATGTACCTATGACTTTGTTTTCTAAGTTATGTACTCACTAACCGTGATGATGGAAAACATCGTGAGGAAACCTGAGTGTCTGATCTATTCACATACCTCAGCGCTTGAAATCGCCAATCCGCGTTGGGCACGCGTGGTGATTAAGTCCATACTCTCTCCCTGAGAGAAGGCCTGTGCCCTACATTGGGCCCTACGTGTATAGGCTGCTTATGGTGACCAGGCAAGGGCATCATATACGTGGAGGCCGAAGATTTTAATTTTTCCGAGGATTTCAAAGTCTGTTACGTCCTGTATTTCTGTTCAAGACTTTCAAAGAGGAACTAAAGAGAGAAGGCGTCGATGAGTCGTTTATAAACGAACTCGAGAAACGAGCATTGGAGGAACCGTTCCGAAATGAGCCTCAAAACCAGGAGGTCTGTTCTATTGGCAGCACAATATGCTCCAAAATACAGGTACATTTTACGATATGTTTACATAAGATTATACATTACATTACATAAACTCACGCCTATATCACGGAGCGATAGACAAAGACCCTATAATAATAAATATTAAGTTATATTATTAAGGGCTCGAGATAACCAGTAACTGAAACCGGCGTGCGTGCATGCAACGATCAATGAATGAAAGCGAAAACGTGATCTTTTAAGATCGTGGCAAGGGGTAGTCCCTGGGCTCCGCCTGCCCCTCTGGGATGCAGGCGTGAGTTTAAAATTATTATGAAAAGTATTACTGTAACCCAAACATCCCTGTGGCGCCGCCGACATTTCAGAGTTGAATATCCGCGTCAGCGCTTCGACGGCTGCCGTCGACACACGTCGACACACGTCGACGGCTGCCGTCGACACACGTGCCGCCCGTGTACAAGCGCCCTAATGGTAAAGGATAGCATCGAGAGGACACTCAGGTGTCCGCGGTGTTCGCACTGAGACTTCTCATTTGGGAGGTCGTGGGTTCGAATCCCTTCATGTAGCAATGACTTTTTTTAAGTTACGTACAGTTGTGGAGTTATACAGTAGCAACACCACTCGCTAACGGTGAAGGAAATCGTGAGGAAACCTGATTGTCTGAGGTGTTCATTACTGGTAGGGAAATTGTCTTATTTCTCTTTTAGTAATCATAATTAATGCATAATTAGTTGTTAGGAGGGTAGCGACTCCCAAAATCTCATATAGTAAAAATCTCGCGAATGTTATCGAACTCCTCCGAAACGGCTTGACCGATTTTTATGAATTTTTTTTTTATACATATAAACAAAAAAAAATTTGGTAGGTCTCAGAAAAGGTCGTAGGCTAATTAATATGGCAAAATAACGTTTGCCAAGTCAGCTAGTCTCAATATATTTTGGTGAGTTTATCTTTGCATTTATTTTCATAATAATCATAATTCAGCAACAAGAAGTCCACTGCCGGACATGGATTTCCAAAAAGACCGGTTGGAAGCGGCTTGCATCCAGCGTCTTCCTGCCACTTGGATGAGGTCATCTGTCCATCTTGTGGCTGGTCGTCCTACGCTGCGCTTGCCGACATGTGGTCTCCATTCGAGAACTTTTCGGCCCCATCGGCCATCAGTTCTGCGTGCTATGTGCCCCGCCCACTGCCACTTCAACTTACTAATCCGCTGGGCTATGTCAACGACTTTCGTTCGTCTACGGATCTCATCATTCCTTTTGCATTTATTTCGCAGGCTCTTAAAAGTTCCATGCACGAACCAACAAGCGATGGAGCCGTCTGCAAGCAGGAATGTCCCAGTAATCAGGTAAAGCTATTTTAGAAATAGCAGATTAGTGACAGTTGTTTGGAAATGTAGTTTTTGTGTTTGTAGAAAAACTGCTCCAGGCGACTTACGCGTCGAGAACATCTGCCATGTTATAGTAAAATTACTGGCCTAGTAGTTTTGATTGCCTCGTTTGTCGAGCAGTATCACGTCTGATTATCACGCCGATGGTCGTGGGTTCGATTCCCATTTCGGCCCGCCGCACATTTCGCACCTTGATTTCCTTAACGTCACTAAACAAAAATCATCAAAATGGAGGTAAGTACCGCCTACCATCTAACCTACAATCTCGGGCCTATGTTTGCTGAAGACACTGGTTTGAATAGTTCACTAAAAAGCGCCTAGATGGCATTGTGTCGTTAGGTACTTTCTCGCGGAACGCATGAGTTTTAACTGAAGAATGACACCTTCGCTGAAAATGTGTGTATTTCGTTTAGTGACGTTAAGGAAATAGGTGCGATTTGTACAAATGGCCTCAGTATGGGTGCATTTATTTGTTTGTAGTGGGCTTGCACGGTTACCATAATACAGGGTATCGTGCCTCTACTTTGGGACCAGAACGGGTGATTGTGTTGTGTAGAAGTTATTATTATTTTATTATTACTTTTTGCAATGTTTCATCATCATCATCATCATCATCATCATCAGGCCCTTGACGCCCCTCATGGTTTTCATAACCATGAGGGGTTTTGCCATAATCGCCACGCTTGGCAGGCGGGCTGGCGTTAATAAGTATTTTTTATTTCGCTCAAATTTTTAACGTAGTTTTTCTAGCGCAAAACCTATGGTAATCTCATTATACGTAAGCAGCCTATTTACGTCCCACTGTAGGGCATAGGCCTTCTCTCAGCAAAATATCGAACACTCTGGTTTCCTCATGATGTTTTCCTTCACAGTTAGCGAGTGGTATTGCTACTATTTTATTTTATTTTAGTTTCTAGGAAGACTAACAGCTATTACAAGGTTATAATACATAGAAAAATTAGGACACATTAAGCCAATTAAAAGTCTTCACAATTAGAAGTAACTTAGATAAAGCGCAAACAGTTACTTCACAAATGTACGTAACTCAGAAAACAAGGTCATAGGTACCCGCCCGCACTGGGAATCGAACCTGGGTCTCTCGCTTCCGAGTATAATGTTCCACCCACTAGGCTACCGCCAATTTTATTATCAATCAATTGTAACTGAATGTCGCGTATGTCGCCATCATCGTCCATGTAAATATTTTTCTCTCTTTCCGCTCCCTATTGACAACATATGTATTTATTACTATCACTAACATTAGTAATAGATAACAAGATAACATATGCAGTTAATTAAAGAAAGAGGTCACGCATAACCAGTAAAGTGAACCACAAACAAAAAATAGAATTGTGTTCGTGGATCACCTAGGTGGACAAAGGTGGCCTACGAACACAAGTTGTTATTCGTGGTCCACATAGGTGAACTGACGAGGTGTACCGCGACCAACACCCGATTAGGATGTATATAGGCTGCTTATGTAAATGGATTAAAACTTGTTTCAGCTATGCAACAAGGGCAGTAACTCGACCTCGTCCTCCGAAGATTCCAGGTCGAAAGTTTCAAGATCATCGTGCGGATTTTGCGAGGAAGTAATAATGCAGCATATATACGTCCAACTGTAGGGCACAGGCCTTCTCTCAAAGGGAGAATACACCGCGGCTTGGCAATTTCAAGCGCTGAGTTATACTGTTCGCATCAGGCACTCAGGTTTCCTCACGATGTTTTCCTTCGCCGTTAGCTTGTGCTATTGCTGCTACAACTTTTGCTTCTTCTTCCTTAAGTGCCGTCTCCCATCGGAGGTCGGCAACCAATTCGGCTGTCTTGCTGCCACTACAAACAAGGAACCGGTAATCTGTTGAAACAGCTGTCGGAAGTTGTGTGGCCATGATATCCTTGGTATCCCAGGTCTCCTTCTTCCTGGAATCTTGCCTTGTATGATAACTTGAAGGAGACTGTACTTGGTGTTACACATTACATGTCCGAAATACTCTAGCTTATAACTTTCACAAAGTACGTAACTTAGAGAACAAATTAGAGGTAGTCTCTCACACACACACGCGCACGCACGCACGCACGCACGCACGCTCTGGGATCATAGTTTGACCATTACTAAATTGTTATCAAACCTGACTACCACAGTAGAGAGAAAAACCTCATTGAAACTCTTCATCTTCGCAGAGCGTCAGAAAAGTACAGGAGTGCTGCAAGCACGCATTGCAAACAGAGCTCAATGATAATGAACCGGAAAGACTGTCTAAAGAAGAAGAAAAGAAGGCCAGACTAGAACTTGAGAAGCGAGCCAAAGAACGGGAGAGAAGGGCGAAGGAGATAGAAAAACAAGAAAGAAAGGAAAGGCTAGAAGAGGAGAAAAGAATTAGGCAGCAGAAGAAGAAGGCGCGGAAGCAAGAAAAACAGGCTAAAGCTGAGGAAAGAAAGGGCAGAATTTTCAAAAAGGTGAGCGTTTTCGGTCCAGAACCTCTCATATCTCTCTGTCTCATATCTTTTGAGCTATCCTACTAATATTATGAATGTTAGTTTTTGAAGATGTTTGGATGTTTGGAGGTTTGTTACTCAATCACGCAATAACGGCTGAATGGAATTAAATGAAACTGAGCGTACATATAGACAAAGACCTGAATTGAGACATAGCATACTTGATATCCCGGTAATGAGGTCCCGTGGGATAATATTTATTTTAAGTTTAAAATAGATGGCGTTGTGCGAGCGAACGTTGTGTTTTTAATAATAGATGGCGTTGTGCAAAAATCGTATAAATGGATCCTATGGCGGTACGAAGTTCGCCGGAACAGCTAGTGTTTATATTATATTACCAGCTGCCTCGGCAATGGGTGTTTTGCCGTATGAATTACCCCACGACCTCTTCTCAGACCTACCAAATACAATAAATTTCATAACAATCGGTAAAGACGTTTCGGAGGAGTCCGATTACAACCACTGTGACTCAAGATTTTCATATATCAGATTTACTTTAGGTTTTTTTGTGTAGTCTATATACGTCCAACTGCAGGGCACAGCCTTCACTCAGAAAGTTGGAAGAAAATTAATAACAATACATAATTATATTAAATCATCGGGTTGTAGCGAGGAAACCTGAGCGTCTGAGGTGTTCACATACCTCAGTGCTTGAACTTGCCAATCCGCGGTGAGCACGCGTAGTAATTAAGCCCGTACTCTCTCTCTCTCTCTCTCTGAGAGAAGGCATGCCCTGCACTGGGACGTATACCTATAGGCTACATAAAAAAAAGTTCCACAATATAATCCCTTTTCTTGGTCCCAAACTGGGATACCCTGTGCTATGGTAACCGGGCAAGCACAACACCTAGACTGAGGCCATTTGTACAAATTAAGGCTCCGTACGCAAAACTGCGAATCAGCGCGATGCGAATTCGCAGCGCAGAAAACTGCGACACGAATTGCTGCGATGCGATTTCGTGCGGCAAGGCCGCGATTCGGGTGACTGGAATCTACGACCGTCAACCGTACTGAACGTATTTTGTAAGCTAGGTTGTCACATGGATCGTAAAATCTATAGTCCTGTTTTATTTATTCGTTTTGTCTGTTGTGTATTTAGTTTTCCTTCTGTGTTGTGCATATTATGTTACTTATGTGCTTATTTTGTTTCTGTGATGTTTCTTGTTGGTATAATAAATGTCTTTCTTCTTCTTCTTCTTCTTCTTAAAAAGAAGCACTCACTTCTGTTATTGCTAAGAAGAAACAAGAAAAGAAACAAAGAAGATTTTGTCTTCATCCATCTCTTACTATTACGCCAATGCGAATCAATTCGCAAGTTCTTGCGATGCGTCGCGCGAGCTCGCAGATTTTTACGATGCTACGTCGCATTGCAGTTTTGTATACGGCAAGCGCAGCGTAGGACGACCAGCCACAAGATGGACAGATGACCTCATCCAACTGGCAGGAACGGGATGCACGCCGCTTCCAACCGGTCTTTTTGGAAATCCATGGAGGAGGCCTATGTCCAGCTGTGGAATTCTTGTGGCTATATGATGATGATGATGACGATGAATCGTTTATATTATTTCTCTGTTTTTAGTGTTGTGGTGTTTTGAAGTCGGTTTTTATTTTTATTTAAAAAGAATGTCACGTTTATTTGTGAATATCACTATGACTCCGCCAAATTGTATTTTCCGAAAGCAATTGCAGGAGTCACTATAAAGAACACCTAAATCGCTTCTAGCGTGCCTTTCAAATTTAAGGAGTTCCCCCGATTTCTCCAGTATCCCATGGCCAGATCGTGAGTTGGTGACTATGGGACTACCTGTGGAGTCTACCCTTTTGAATAAAAAAATAATTTTCCAAATCGGTCCTCTTGTCTTCGAGTAACCGGGGAACATACATAAAAAAAGGATCCCGACGAATTAAGAATCTCCTCCTTTTTTTGAAGTCGGTAAAAAAGGCGGTCATTAATTTAATTATATCACTTTTTTTCTTTTTTAACTGACAGCTGGTTAGAGAACATTAACAGATTCTTAGCGCACGAGAAACCGGAGGTTAGTATGTTTTATAAATTATTTTGTTTTAGAAAAGTCAAGAAGCAAAGAAAGCTGAATCAAATTATTCGTGTCACGAGCCGTGTCCGTGTTATGATGACGTAAGTTCACTTTCTTTTTATTTGACTTTGCTGTATAGAACACTGTTAATTAAAGAAAGAGACTGAAAAAACTCTTTGCCTTTCGCTCATACAACGTTGCCTCTATGCACGATGAAAGCTGGGTGATTTAAGAGCCGCGGTTATGTAATTACATAAAATAAAAATACGATCTATTTAGACTATTACTTTCAAATAGAAGTAAAATTGGTTGAGAAAACTTGTTTCGAAAAATTCGCGAACAATTGGTTCCGCCTCTCCATCTTAATTTATTTATTTATTATGTCATTTTATATGGCTTTGGCTGTGATGACAATGATTTATTTATAAGAACAACAACCCGCGGACCCGGGGCGCGCGCGCACCGCTGGCTGGCTACTAATGGCTCTCACACATTCGAGTTTGTGTCGAGATATTTATGGAAAGTGCCTTTTTGAAAAATACAAAATGAGCGTATTCGATAGCTATTGTTCATTTTGCTATGCCTTTCAAACCACCCAAAAGTGTGAGCGACAGGTAAATAGTTAATTAGACCCATTCTTTAATTTATCATACTCCAACAGTGTGTCGCGGCTCACAGTGATGCGTAATTATTGTTAGAAGCCTATGTACGCCCCATAGGCCTTCTCTAGCTGTAGTAAGGGTTAATTTTGCCGACCGAGCAACAAACCTTTTATTTTTTATGTTTTTAGTTCTTTTATACTTTTTATATTATGTCCAATATTTCTAAAATTAATTGTGGCTATGTCAAGGAAAAACGGAGAAGAAAGACGAATTAAAGATTCCTAAAAGTTACTCTCGCGTTTTCTTAAAATTTTACGTGCACGCGCTTCAGTTAATGTTTTAGAGTGCATGACTGAATGCTAATGACCAATTGATCGTAGCGCAGTGGTAGAAGACCGCCCTCAAATTCGGGTGGTCGCGGCTTCGAATCCTTTCGCGTACCAATGACCTCTGTTTACACGTTACGTACGTTTGTATGTTTTACAACTAAAATTTTCACTTTCACTGAAGACGTTAAACCAATATATAAAATACATTTACATTTTACATACATAAAAAAATCCTATTTAGCGTTATTGTCACACATGAAACGAAAAGAGCATCGTGGGTAACTCCGATGGAAAGCGAAAAATGCAAAAAAAGAAAATATATGTAATAGACATTTTGTCACAACCCGGAGCCTCGTTGCGTGGCGGTCTGCTTTTGGTCGGAGACGTGTCAAAGTTGAAATAGAACTGTCAGTGTCGTGGAAAAGTGACCTGTAAGAAAAACAACAGTTGGACTTGTCAAGCTGTCAAACATGGACAACGGTTTTTCCAATGTGAGGTAAATATGTTTTCTTCTGTTTGGTGTTTTGGCTTATTAAATTTTATGGTAACACTTCTGTAGAGCGCTGGATTGGTGAGTCGAGTCGGTGATTGGTTTCACATTAGAGAGGATCTAGGTTTGATACTCGTACATGTAGGTAGGTACATTTTCTTTACTTATAATTTTGCGAATTTATATTAGTAGTACCACTGGCTAAAATGAAGAAAAATATCGCGAGGAGACCTGAAACCCCCTTTACTTTACCCCCATTTGTGATGTTCAACGTTGTTTGTTGTTTGTTTGTTTGTTTGCCATGTGTATTACTTGCGAAAGTGTCAGGTTGTATCATAACAAAAATAAATATAAAACATGACACTTTCTGATATACACATGCCGGTATTTCAGACACGGAAAGTGGAAGGTTGACCAGGAAACACAGTCGCCTCTTCTGAAGATCTTCAAAGATGTTATGCTCAAAGAAGCCAGGTAATGTGTTTTTATTTATTTTATTATATGCTACATATGCCCTCTCTCAGGTTTATAAAGTGGTATCACATAATTAGCAAAAACTCTGCGCAAAACATTCTTGCTAGGGGAAGCGAAATAAAAAGTTAATTTGGAGCATTGAAAACCGATTGTTTTTAAGTAATGTTTCGTGATAAACACTAGCAGGAGACCCGGCTTAAGAATGTGAGTATGTGTATGTGTTAGAAAAAAAGTAACAATATCAGAGATTGTACAATTTCAGACTGCTTCTAATCATTTTGGTGAGCTCAGTTAACGTGAAGCGTGTTAAGCGGTGGTAGCCTAGTGGGTAGAACATCGGACTCGGAAGTGAGAGACCCAGGTTCGATTCCCAGTGCGGGCATGTACCTAAGACATGGTTTTCTAAGTTATGTACATTTGTGAATTTGTGAAACTTAACAATAGTAGCAATACCACACGCTAACGGTGAAGGAAAACATCGTGAGGAAACGTGAGTGTCTGAGCTATTCCCATACCTCGGCGCTTGAAATCGCCAATCCGCGGTGGGCACGCGTGGTGATTAAGCCCATACTCTCTCCCTGAGAGAAGGCCTGTGCTCTACAGTGGGTCGTATATAGGCTGCTTATGTATATGTTTACAAGATATTTCCATTACTTTGTTTTGCAGCGATCAAGAGAAGATAAGTCTTCTTTCCGACAGGCCAGACGAGAACAAGCGTAACCAATACTCCACTCAAGGCGACACAACTCTATTAGGTTTGCATTTAGTGTAATTATGTATTTTTACCTTTACGATTCAAGAAAAAAAAAAATCTTTAATGGCATAAGCATAATGTCACTCCAATCTATTTTTGGCGTAAGCACCCTCTGAAAGAGCGCTGGTATTCTAGTGGATAGAACCTTGGACTCGGAAGCGAGAGACCCAGGTTCGATCCCAAGAGCGGCGATGTACCTATGACTTGGTTTTCTAAGTTATGTACATTGTGGAGTTTAGTAGCAATACCACACGCTAACGGTGAAGGAAAACATCGTGAGGAAACCTGAGTGTCTGAGCTATTCACATACCTCAGCGCTTGAAATCGCCAATCCGCGGTGGGCACGCGCGGTGATTAAGCCCATACTCTGTCCTTGAGAGAAGGTCTGTGCCCTACAGTGGGACGCATATAGGCCGATTGTGCTATGTATTTTTAAACTTTTGCAGTCAAAAGTTCTTTAGAGACACATTTTCTGAACAATGAACGAAACTAACACGTCGTCAGGTCGGTGACGTTGAATCGGGTAAACTCGTCTCCAGATGAATTTAGAGATTAGAAAATCATATAAGTTTTCAAGCCTATAACCCGGAGAGGCAGGCAGATACCAGGGTATGCCATTTGCCACTATTCCTGACAAACTTCTTTCGCATAATCAACATTCATTAGTCTCGGCTG